>CM076578.1:680787253-682190474 GCA_034641835.2 Pinus albicaulis
TTAAACATCTCTTTGTGTTCAAACCCACTTTTGCTAGATACACAGAGGCTGATGAGAATTTTAGAAAGCTAAATAATGTCAAAATTCCCAATGAATAACAATGGCAAACATTTACTAATTTAATGTAACAATGAGAGGTAAAATAGTGAAGAAATATTACCTTCTAAAAACAGTCAAGAAAGCAATAAAAAAGAAAAGTGAAATAAAAAGAAAATTTGCTGATTTTACTGCAAAAAGACATATTTTTACAGTAGTAAATAGTGAAACTGTAGCAACGTTAAAGAGTATCAGGTAAAGAGTATCAGATGAAAGAGTATCAATGAAGGCAAGTCAAAAGCCTGATATTTTCTAGCAGCCAGCAAGAAGGACAACTAATGAATCAAAAGCTCCTTGTTAGATAAATTAGTCCTATCTATTTTGGATAAGAGGATAGCTTGTTGATCTGTTAAGTAGCTGTTCCTCTTATTATGTAAAGATATTTTCTTTTTCCTAAATATTTTCCTAGATTTCTCCTAGGATATTTTTAACTACATTTTGTATAAATACTTCTCCATTAGAAGTATTTAGTGTGGAATAAAATTACTGGACTTATTATAGACATTTTTGTTGAACATTGGAGGCTATTGTGTGTTTGAATTCGAAGTAGCAGACTGGACAAGCTGACTGGCATCATAATTCAGGATCCCTGTGATAATATGATGAGTGAAGTACTTCCTACTTGTCACTATTTCCTTTTCTAAGTTTCATGCATTCTTTTTATGTTTGTTCTTTCTAAATGTGTAACTAGGAGTATTACTACAGGATTAGTCAAGTGCTCCCTGTCTTTAACTAGTTTCCATTTTAATGTTTTCTTATGATTTCCGGTGTTGAGAATTATTAATTTCTCTCACTCCCGTTTGACCTCTGCCTTCTACTTTCATTTTCCGGATCAAAGGATCCTTAAGTGCCATTTATCCCGATCATACCACCTCACAAAAAACCACTTTCCCAAATCTCTGAGGGTTATCTATCTTTCCCTGAATATATTTGTACATTTTAGCCTTGATTTCTAGTGCTGCTAGCTTAATTTAGACTCCATAACCCAATGGAAAAGTATATTTCTCTCTATCTTACCTCCAAGTGATTTTTTTCACACCAAACCCTTTAAACCAAAACCAAATTGTACTTTCATAACTAGCCTAATATTATAAATCAAAACAAAGATAAATCTTAAAGAGAGAGCCCTAACTGAACCCTAGGAAGGCTAGATCCTAGAGTTTGAAGTATCTTTGTGGTTACCTCTAGTGTTCTTTGACTAAAAACTCAAAATCCCACAACTTAAGAAATTACTAGAGTGATAATAGGAGCTGTTTTGAGGCCCTAAATGACTTTTTTTCGGGAATCCGAGAGCAACATAGGTCCATGGATTGATGTTTCTCATACAAAAATTTATACTCCTCGGATAGATATTTCTAACGAGGTATGGTGCACATCAAACAGAGATCGTATGCCAAAGTTATGTCCCCAGGAAGTTGAAACACCAATTTACCCAAACGGGGCCCATAGTTTTGGCGCTTCATCTCCTACGGTTAGGTTTTGGATGTTTAGGGTTTTATATTGTTTCTCAACAATAAATAGGCCTTTGAGCTTCATTCTAACATAGTTCAGAGGAATGTAGCCACCACATCTCTTCTCAGAGATAAGCTACCATCGCCCTAGTTATTTTATTTCTGTCTGTAAACATATTTCAGTTATTTGATATTAATGAAATGAAGTATTATTTCCATTGCATCTCTGTGTTTATGTATATTTCTGTATTTTATTGCGTTCTTGCATAAATCTGGATCAGTGGTATCAGAGCAGTCTTCTCTTTCTTTGTTTTTATTTGCATGTCCCCAACACGATCAGGGTATAAGGAGTTAGGGCTCGATTTGGTTGAACCCTTGCAAGATCAGCCTCGCAAACCTCGACGACCTCCCATGGAGGAAGAAAAGAAAGACAAGGGAGAAGGAGATCCTATCAAAATCTTGCTCAAGGAGGCCCTTGAGAAGCAAATGAACGTGATGATGGATAGCTTTGCTCAGATCCTTCAATGGCTGCCCACCTACGGCGCATCTGCATCCAACAGCCACTCTCGAGGAACCACTCCCTTCAAGGTATGGGTAAAATTTGAAATTCTTGTATTTGAAGGCCAGATGGATGGTGTTGGGGCCCTTGTTTTGAACATTTTGACTTTGAAATAACGGCCAGATTTTGGGGTTGCGAAACGAGGGCACATGGCAGCCACAACCAAGTCGCAAACACATCAAACGGCGGAACTACCAAGGTTGCGAAGGAACAGGCACATAGCAGAGGAAACTAGATGCATAAGTATAGATAAGGAGAAGATATAGCAGAAGAACGCAAGCGGAACACACAGATGATCAGAGAAAAGCTAGAAGCAGTTGAAGAAGGACATAAGAAGAACTAACAGTCGCGACAGCGGGTGAATAAATAGACGTCACCCAGAAGAAAGCGGAAGAGAAGAGAGGGACTGAAGGAGAAGAAATGCATGCTGCAGCAAGAACCCAGATTATGGATGAAGTCTCTGTAGTTCCTAGGGTTCTACTGATGTACATCTCTATTCCGCAAGGCATATGTATCAGATTTGTAAGCCCATTGCGAAGCTATGTAACTGGGGATTCGGCCAAGAGCTTAATATAATTGCAGGTTACTGTCTATTTGTGTGATTCACATGCATGTGTGTTGGTTGAGATGCTTTAAAATTTCATTCATCTAATATCTGTATGCTCTATGAATGCTGTTGCATATGTGATTCTATTTATGCAATCTAATCACTGATAAGAATGAATTGCGGATCCATTCCTTGCCATTGGTCTATTCCCCTCCTGCATGTGGTCGCGGCACGCCTCGGGTGAGACTCTCTACTCTCCAGAGTAGGGTGATAATGCCGGCGTGACCCTAGACTACAATGGATTCCTGTGTTGGCCACAACTCCTGAACCTGGGTCTTGCCCGCGAGACCTGATCACTCGCCAACAATGGTTCCGTTTCCGCGACCTGCATGATATGAGGGGATCTGGACCATGGTATCGCGGATCTTCAAAGGGGAGATATGGTGATGGTGGGATAATCATTTAGACCATTTCATTGCTCAGCAAGCGGAGTTGACTAAGAAAGGGGAGGCAGCGATCAAGGAACTCGTCCTTTTCTCAGATTTAGCTGGTGATACGTACAAAATTTTCTGGGGAAAGTTCCCTACCGACCTTTACAATTGGTTGCAGAGGTTACAAATGAAGGTGCCTCGAGATGGCTCGCGGAAGATAAACCGCAAGTGGGCGCACGGAGATCTAGTGGCTCTGCATCGGTTGAACACCGAGTTGACCCGCGCGGTGGATTTTTGGGTAGAGACAACGTTGGAAGGATACATTGTGGAGTTTACTGCTGAGTGCTATCAATCCTTCTTGAAGGCCGAGGCTATCTTCCACTCTGGGTTCAAAGGGAAGCTGCTTAAGGAGATTCGGCTATGGATTAAATCACTGATGGTGGATGAAGGGTTGATAGAATTCCACAAGACGAGTATGGAAGCGTAAACCACCGGTGCTGGGGGAAGGGTTGAAGGGATCGATGCCACGTAGAATGTGACTTGGGGAGTGGGGAATGGATGCTGAGGCCGCAAGGACGTTGAGGAAGCGACGTGCACATCGGCGAGCACAGATTGCCGATAGGTGGCGAAGAAGGGCGATGCGAGATTTGAAAAGACGAGAGACCGAGAGGAAGAATCGGAAGGAGGCACCTCAGAGGGTAGGAATTATGGACGCGGATACCCAAGGATGAGAAGGGACCGTTGTGGTAGTGCGATGGGTGCATGCGAGCCCAGCCAAGCGAGAAAGGGAGACGATGACTGACGAAGATGATGAAGGTATGCAGCCCAAGGAAAGTTCCGATGGTGAGTGGTACATTGTGATGCAGTAGTTGTTTCAAGAGCGGACGACATTCAGTTCTCCAGGCTGCCATACTCCCCCCAATCTGCATGGCCAGGATCCCTACCTTCCCCTGGTACTTTATGAACCTTTGAGTAATATTTTCGTCAAATTCCAAGCATTGAGTCAATTGCACAGTAGTTCAGTGTCGACGGCAACACCCGTTAGTAGTAGCATCACCAGTAGTATTGCATTCCCGAGTGGAACAGTCACGCAACCAGGACCCAGAGGATTTATCCTGGTCAACCCGCCAAAAGTGAACATGGCTGGGTCTTTTACCCGGTATCCCGAGTTCTCGGGCTGGGGTAATGATGATGTAGAGCATCACTGGTACACATGCGAAGCCATCTGGAGGGCTCGGCAGACGCCGGATGCAGGGAAACTAATAGAGTTCCAAACCACGCTCAGAGAGAGGGCTCTGCGATGATTCTTCAAGTGGTCTGAGGCCAACCCGAATCTCGTCATTGCGGATGTGAAGCGGGATTTTGTCTGTGAATTTAAGCTTCCCCAGACGGACCAACAGGGTCTGTCCGAGCTCTGGGAAATTAAACAGAAGGAAGGAGAAACCGCATGGGAGCTAATGTGGCGATTCAAGGACGCAATCGGGAAACTCAGTTACCTGATCGATCCAAACCATCAGAGGGACTGGTTCATCAAGGCTTTTCTTCCCTTGACGTGAACCCCCCTCACCCAACAGAAGATTGACAAACTGCAGGACGCTTTGGAGCAGGCCATGAAGATCGAGGCCATGGCGGGCTACCCTCAGGAATATAAGGGAGGGTCGGGCCCGCAGGATCCCTCTTTGGTGGGATTGCAGCATCAGATAGCTAGCTTGACCGAAAAGCTCAAGGAGATACAACCGGCCAGACCAGCCAGGCCGAACGTTTGGTGCACTCTCTGCCTGGTCGAAGGCCATGTCGCAACTGAGTGTCATCGGTTGCGTGGCGCGGGGGTGGGACCCTCGGTCGCGGAAATTCAAGGGGGGCCACCCATGGGGGGTGGCGTGGCACTGAATCTGCAGGGGGTATACCAGTCACAACAGCCTTATGCGGGGTTCCCCTCCCAACTCAACCTAGCCGCCACGGAGTATTGTGATATTTTCCAGACGGTGGGACATCCACCTCGGATGTGCCCGATCCTACAGAAGTATTCCAACTTTCCAAACAATGTATATTGTGAGTTTCGCACTTCCACGACTCACAACACTAAGCAATGTCGGGCTCTCGACGCACTCGCGGATCGGTTGGACCGACCCTCCTACAGGGTGAATGAGGCTCCTAGAGGAAGAGGGGGCGGGGCGCGCGGAGGCCGCGCTGGGGGGCGCGGGCCGATGAAATGCTATAACTGTGACCAGGAGGGCCATGTGGCTCGCGAATGTCCCCTCCCTCGCCGTCCGTGGTGTTCCCAGTGCCGCGTAAACACCCATGCGACCGAAGACTGTCCCGAGCTCATCAAAAAGTGGGAAGAACGTGCACGGCAGAGGGGCACGAATTTGGTAAATTTCGAGCCGCGGGCGGCCACGACTCCGGCCATGCAGAACGTCGCTATTATGATGAGGGGCGGTAAGAAAACGGGGGAGGACGCTCGCGGAAAGGAGCCGGCACCAGTTGTCAGGCCAGCATCTCCGCACCGGGTAATCAGACCCGAGGCACAGAAGAAGTATTTTTAGGAGGCGATTGAGGCATTTTCTCATCTGTGCGACGCGGGAGGCCTGGAGGCACCCCTGCCGACAGATCCTGGGCCACAGCACACCCCAGGAACCCTGATTGAAGAGTGGCTCTAGCTATTCCTCAAGATTGTTGACAGTGCTGCTCTGCGGCAGCAGCTCAAGTGTACTTTGGAAAGGGCACTGCAGGGGAGGACAGGATTGGGGGAACCAGTGGACATAGCCCCCCAATCGGTGCAGCACATCAAGAGAAATAAGTGACGAATGGGTAAAGAGTTCCAGCTCAATACGCAGGTTGGGGGATTCCAAATCAGTGACACCATGCTTGATTTAGGGTCTGACGTCAACATCCTACTGCGCAAGACGCGGGAGGCTCTCGGAAAGCCACGGCTGGCCTACTCACCCATCCAACTCAGAATGGCGAACCAGTACTGCATTCTGCCGATTGGCCGACTCGAAGGTGTCGAGGTCGACATTACGGGGGTAAAGACTTACACCGATTTTGAGGTTATTGATATTATGGGAGACAAGGATCCTTACCCCGCCCTGTTAGGCATTGATTGGGATTTTGAGAATTATGCTATCATCGACGTCAAAAAGGAGCTGATGATCTTTGAAGATGGGGAGGTTCGGGTCACTCAGCCTCTCGACCCTTATCAAGGCCCGAGGTATACTGAGACGGTGGATAACCGGGAGGATGCTCAGATGATGGACCACCTCTACTAGATGACTGCAGGGAAGCCAGAAGACTATATTAACCCGACCGCGACTGGCTCTGTCAGTTGGCGGAGTCTCCAGAGCTCGGAGCTGGGATCCAAACTCGCGTGGGAAGACTGGCAACAGGGTGGGTATAAGACCAGCACGCAGAGATGTGCTCATGTTGGCCGCGTCAGTTGGATTGGTGCTGAGTTTAGGGAATACCCCACCCTATCAAACATGCAAGCTGTCAATACCTTTATTGCTAAGGTTGAGGACATGGTGCCGGAAGGGAGCAGACTACCCCTTTTGGACGTCGCACTACAGTCTACAGCAGCCCAGTGGTGGAAAAATCACCGCAATACCTTGTCGCGGTGGAGTAGCGTGGCAGACGCATTGCGGGTGCGGTTTAAAGAAGATGAAGGCCCTCGAAGCAGGCAGCGGTACTTTAGGACTTCCAATCCGCAGGACCACTTGCAGACCTGTGAGGAGCAGTGGCGAAGTATAGGATACCCGGAAGACCTCTGGGTTCATCGGTTTGTCCACTCTTTAGACACCATTCCCCACGCATGGTACTTGGAGGAAGAACGGAAATGAGGGACTAGTTCTTGGATGGAAGTCGCGAGCAAATTTGCGCGGTGCTTCTCTTTCACGGGAGACACAGAGTTGGAATCTCAGGCATTGCACGCTATCAGGGCGGTATTGTTTTTCCACGATCCGCAGACCGACGGCTGCACGCTGCCCGCCCGTCCTGAGGTTGTGCGAGAGTTGGTTTGCCAAAGGATTAACGGCGATCTGGAGGACGATGGTCTGGGGGACCTGAGGCACCTGTATTTCGAAGAGAAGGAAGGCGAGCAGAACGTTAACGAAGAGCCGGCCACCGAAGGGGTCCATTTACGACCGATGAAGACAAAGAAGCTAAAAATCGGTATGGAGGAGAAGCCTAAGCTGGCTACAGTGGGCGATTACTGGGATGAAGAAACGACCAAGGAGATTTTCAGCCTCCTCCAAGAATATGAGAACTTGTTCCCTTCGTCGGTAGCAGATTTGAAGGGCATCAAAGGCAGCCTTGGCGAAATGCGCATTGTGCTGAGACCGGGTGCCAGGCCTGTGAAGCACCGATCCTACCGGTTGAACCCGCGGGTTAAAGAGAAGGTTAAGATGGAAATCGATAAGATGCTGGCCGCGGGTCGAATCTTCCCCGTGGAGGAAGCAGAGTGGGTGAGCCCTATCGTCATCCAGAATAAGAAGGACAAGGCAGAGATATGGTTTTGTGTTGATTATCGCAGTCTAAACAATGCTTGCATTCATGATCTGTTTCCCACCCCTTTCAGCGACGAAGTGTTGGACCATGTTGCAGGGAACGAAGCCTACTCTTTCACTGATGGCTTTTCGGGCTACCATCAGGTGCGTATTGCGGAAGAAGATAAGTCAAAGACAACATTCACCACGAATGGGGGTCGTTCACATACCACGTCATGCTGTTTGGCTTGAAGAACGCTCCGGCCGTGTTTTCCCGGAGAGTCATCGCCGCCTTCCGGGAGTACATTCACACGTTCCTGGAAGTCTACATGGACGACTGGACTGTCTACAGTTTATTAAAGAAACACGCTACCCTGTTGCGGGTCATGTTTGATCAGTATCGCCAGCTGCAGATTTCCTTGAACTTAAAGAAATGTATCTTTTCTGTTCCATTCGGCACGTTGTTGGGACATGTGGTATGCAAGCAAGGGGTCTGCGTCGACCCCACCAAGGTTGCGGTGATTGTACACATGGAAGCTCCCGAGATGGTGAAACAGTTGCGGGCATTGCTCGGGCACACAAGATACTACAGGAGGTTTATCCGCAACTATGCCAAGATCACTGCTCCGTTAGAACAACTTCTACGGAAGTCCGCAGTATTTCAGTGGACGGAGGAGTGTCGGGTAGCCCTGGACACCCTGAAGGAAAAGCTGGCGTCGGCGCCTATTCTAGTTCATCCAGACTGGGATAAGCAGTTCCATGTGCATATCGACGCTTCCAGTGTTGCACTTGGGGCTGTCTTGGCACAACCCTGCGATACAACAGTTGACCACCCGGTCTACTTCGTCAGCCGCAAACTGTCCAATGCGAAGAAGAATTACACCACGACCGAGAGGGACGTGCTGGCGATGGTGTACTCTCTTCAGAAGTTCCGCCACTATCTTCTAGGGGGCAAATTCAAGTTCTTCACGGACCACTCTTCCCTGAAGTACCTGGTCAATAAGCCTGTTCTGGAAGGACGGATTTTCCGTTGGCTTCTGCTATTTCAAGAATTCACGTTCGAAGTAATCGTCAAGCCCGGGAGGTTGAATGTCGGGCCCGATCACCTATCCAGGTTGGAGACGGGGGAGAATGACGGCTCCCTCGATGATCAGCTGCCAGACGCTGACCTCTTCCGAGTCGAAGCTGTACCAGATTACGTGGCCGACATTGCCACCTATCTGACCACAGGGCAATGCCCTCAGGATTACACCCTGCTCCAGAAACGACATTTGGTCATCCATGCTGCCGACTACCAATTGATCGCGGGGCAGCTATACAAACTGGGCCTCGATGAGGTTTTGCGTAGATGCGTCCTTGACCACAAACGGGAAGCGGTAATGTGGGAATGTCACAGCGGTGTTGCGGGAGGGCATGTGGGTGCGAAACCCACCGCAAGAAAGGTGCTCCAAGCTGGCTTGTGGTGGTCGACAGTACATACCGATTGTAAGGCCTATGTGAAGCAATGCGACGTCTGCTAGCGGACGGGAAGGCCCTCTCACCGGGACGAGCTTCCGTTACACCAAGTGCATGTTTTGCGGCCGTTCGAGAAGTGGGCTGTCGATTTTGTGGGCCCCATAGCCCCGGTCGCCAGACACTCCAAGGCCCGGTACATCATTACCGCCACGGATTACCTCACCAAGTGGGCTGAGGCAGCTGCGGTACGCGACTGCACAGTGGATATCGCCACCCGGTTCATTTTTTAGCACATCATTTGCCGGTTTGGTTGCCCGCGAAGTTTAACCAGTGATCAGGGTATGCACTTCATTAATGACATGGTCAAGACACTGCTGGACACCTTCATGGTTCAGCATCACAAGAGTAGCCCGTATCACCTGCAGGCTAATGGTACGGTGGAAGCCTTCAATAAGATTCTTGAGAAAGGCTTGACTAAGATTTGCAATGCCCAGCGTGATGATTGGGACGAGCGCCTATCAGCGGCCTTATGGGCCTATCGGACTACGGTGAAGCTCTTGACCAATCAAACGTCGTTCCAGCTCGTGTACAGCCATGAAGCTGTGATCCCCACTGAGTTTATTGTACCAAGACTGTTGGTCGCCACGTCTCTAAATTTTTCGGAAGAGGCCTCCCTCCAGGAGTGCCTCCATGAATTACAGGAACTGGATGAGGCCCGCTTTATGGCTGAATTGCACCAGAAGGTTCAGAAGGACCGGCAGAAAGCGTGGCACGGCCGCCACATTAAGCACAAAACCTTCCAGGTTGGTGAAAAAGTTCTTTTATATGACAATAGGTTCCAGAAGATCCCAGGAAAGCTACAGATGCACTGGTTGGGACCCTACTTCGTTATTGAGATTCGCGAGTCCAGAGCCGTTTGGTTGGCACAGCTGGACAGTACAGTTCTTCCTGGGTGGGTGAATGGCACACGCCTGAAACCCTACCAGGAGTAAGTACCTCTCATTTCTCATCAATAACTCTTGCACCCGAGAGCACCTGTAGCGTAGCGTAGTTGAATAACTCTCCCGCAACCGAGATGAGTGTAGGAGGTCTTCTCTGTTCATAGGTAGTGTGTCAATAACCGCTCAGTTGCGGGGGCCGCACCGCAACCGATTGTGGTCGGGGCGGCGTCGGTCTAGCGTGTCATCCCTGTTGGATCCGTACCAGTCTCCACGTCAGTCCCGCTCAGTCCACCCACGTACTTGTGTCAGTCCGTAGGATTTCCTAGATCTGCATCATTAATTACCATACTTGGCAGTAACAACGCCTTCATCATTTGGCCATCACCCGCAGTAACCTCAGCCGTCACGTCCGCCCATTTCCCCATGCCACCGTCAGCAACTGTCACAACACTCACTGACATGCGATTGATCACACGATTATCGTAGAAATAATGCCAGTAGGAATTAACTCGTTAGGGGGTCTCATCAACTCCACTCGTTCCAGGTGCTGACAGAACTTGCATGGCCACCAAAAGCACGAGAATGCCGGACTCGTTAGAATTAGCAATTGCAGCTACACCAGAGCCGTTGAATTCTCATAATGCATTGCACCAGGAAAGGCGACCAAGGCAGATTCTACAGGTCTATCAGCGCCGGGCCAAAATGCCGAAGGCCGTCCTAGCCGTCATTGAACCAGAGCTTGACACTCGGATTCACAAGATCGAGTCCCTTGTGGGCAAATATGATAATGAAGCCTTGATTGATGCCAACCTCTCAAATGCTGCCGAATTTCCATCCCTCCAGCGGCAGGCATATATGGAGCACTACTGCACTGTAGCCGGCAACCCCGCCAGCCGCCTGTTACCAGAGTTCAGGGGCCTTCAGAACTTGCCCCTGATGAACTTGAGAAATCTTCCTGTCTTTGGCACCACCGGACCAGTTCTGCAGTGTACACGCTTCCTCCTCAGCCGAATTCAGAATGGGTCCTTGTGGCTGACCCAGGAAATTCCCATTCACGCCGAAGATATTAATCGCCTCACAGGGCTTTCGCAGACGGGCGCAGACATCTCAACGGCCTGCCAGAACTCCTCCAAGCGCACACGAAAGTCAGGCGATGCGGACCTCTATGCGAAATATGGCACTCGCAGGGGGGGGGGAAGGAGCCAAGATCGACCTCATTAACAAGCCCGAGATTCGATTCGCCTGTTACCTCATTGCCAGCAAGATAATGAGGCATTACACCAAGGGTGAATGCACTCTTGATACTATCTCTATTGCTGAACATTGTTTCCAAGGCACCAAACTGAATTGTTGTTCCTTCTTGTTAAAAGAGTTGTTCGATGTGTGTGAGGAGAATTATAAGCACGCAACTACTTTTATTTATGGCTATTTGATTATTGCTTTTGCCATGTGGAAATGGCACACTCCACACATCCGGTTCCCAGCAGAGATCCCTAAGGGCCAGCCCCTCGCGATGAAATTCACTCCATGGCAAGTCTCAAGTGACCCCAGTACCAAACCGGTGAATGCAGATGTGTTTCGATCGTGGTACCAGCTAATGACGGATGTGGTGGCATGCCAGAAACGGGTGCCCAGGAACCTGTTGGATGAATATAGCGAGCAAGTGTGGTTCAAGGTAAGTCACAAGCATACTTACCTCCGACCCGCTTGCGTTCCGGCAGACACCTTTCGAATGACGCCGCTGAAATTTCAGTTGGACGATGCTACCTTCCATCATGAAGTCTGTTCATGGCTGGGGGTCACGAAGCACATGCGGGATGGGCTCCCCAGATAAAATTTTGACAGGATGGCTCCAGTGCAACAGCCTGCCGAGACGGAGGTGGAAGCGCCATCACAAGAGATCCCCGAACCGCTCATCCTCGTCGTCCGCCACTTCAACAACCAAGTACGAAATTTCAATGTGGCGGCTCAGGTTATTTCTAGCGGTGCTACCCCATTTCCTTTATTTTCTGAATTACAGCTCACTCGCTCCACTTCGCACCCCCGTACCGCTCCGCTCACCTCCCCCATCCCCACTATCTTGTTTACCTCTGCTGATCCACTCACGACCCCGATGGGCGAGACAAGTGGGCCTAGGGATCCACCCGAGGCCCCTCAAGCTAAGAGGGCCCGCACCACCGAGGCAAATGCGGTGGTGAACCTCACTACTGATGATCCACCACCACCCCCAAGCACAGGGGTACTGATTCAAGAGGAACCCCTCATCGACCCATCCGAATTCATTAACATTCGCTTTCCACATTCCCCCACCACACTCTCCATCGCTCCATCCACTGTTCATCCGCCTGCCACTTCATCCGCCCCGTCTAATTCCTCAGCTACGGTGTCCGACCCCATTATCCGGGAACTCATGGGTGGGGACCGTGGGGCTGAGGTTGACTCGGGTGCTGCCACAATCATACCACCGATCGACCCAGCGCTCGAACCCCACCCTCCTTTCACTGATATATTCACACAGCAGCTGCGCACCGGGTCTGATTCTGCCGAGGTTCCACCTGAGGCCACAGTCCCTCCCCAACCAGCCCACTTTGATCAGCAAGAACCACCGGATCTGAATATGGTTGACTCTGTACATCCAGAGGCCACGCCCTTCTCACCTCCTGAGCATGTCACTCGAACAGTTGCTGGAGCGAATGCCAACACAGAGCGCTTCTGGGACCGCCACCTTCTAGCCTGACAATCCAGCTCAGCTGTACCTACTCATTCAAAGGGCGGCCTAGCAGGCCGAAAGATTACATTTGGGACTCCAGCAGGAGTATGCCGAGCAGCAACACCAAATTGCTGCGCTTACTGAACAGCGCGACCAACTCTGAACATCATGGGAGCAGATCGAAGCAATGATCACCAATGTCACCCGGATTTTCTTCGAGTTCTGGCCCTCCCTAGAGCCTCATTATCCCCTGCTGCCTCCCGAAATCGTTGCGGCCAGCCTCTCCGAGCAAGCTATCCACCTCCGCATCGCCATTCAAGAATTACACCGAGAGAATCACGAACTTCATGCGGAGTTAGAGACCCGTCCCGTGCCGCCCGAGCCCGAGGTCGACTATTCAGCCCAGGTGGCCGCTAAGAAGGGCCAGGAAACTCAGATGCAGGAAGCACTTCATTCCATGGCACGAGAGGCTCGTGACCTCCTAAAGGGCCTTCAGGAATGCTCCCTGGCCCTCACCGTCAAGACCCAGCTGATTTCAACCCAACTCCAGCAGGTTTCAAGGGAAATTCAAGAGGCTACGGACCCCGCAAGGCTGGATCAATTATATGCCCAGGCTGATGAACTTGAGGCACAGCTCCAACAGCTTGTTCGGCGGAGGCCAAACGCATCATTCGTGAGCTCCGTCCACCCCTTCAATCTAGCGCCCGGACCATACAACAGCTTGCAGCAGCAGCCGAGACGCAGATCAGCACAATGTTCGAAGCTGTCCCAACGCCCATCGAGGAGGCTGCTGTCACCAAGCTCGCTGAGGAAACAGAATCGCTCATCCAGGGGTGGCAGCAAGCTGTGTCGGCTTTTACTGAGCTTCGAGCTACAGCGTTCCAAAGGGTCCCGGAGTTGGGGCCCTTGTTTGAACAGCTGCCTGAAGGCGCACAGCAAGGACAAGAACAAGCTGAAGGCACACAGCAAGAACGAGCACAGGATGAAGGCACACAGGGTGAACAGGGCACGGGGTCAAGCAGGGCAATGGAAGTAGAAACTGTAATTTGTGATTGACTCGGGGACGAGTCAAGGAACTGTGGTCGAGGCCTGTTGGGGCCCTTGTTTTGAACGTTTTGACTTTGAAATAACGGCCAGATTTTGGGGTTGTGGAACGAGGGCACATGGCAGCTGCAACCAAGTCGCAACCACATCAAATGGCGGAACTACCAAGGTTGCGAAGGAACAGGCACATAGCGGAGGAAACTAGATGCATAAGTACAAATAAGGAGAAGATACAGCAGAAGAACGTAAGCGGAACACACAGATGATCAGAGAAAATCTAGAAGCAGCTGAAGAAGGACATAAGAAGAACTAACAGTCGCGACAACGGGTGAATAAATAGCCTTCACCCGGAAGAAAGCGGAAGAGAAGAGAGCGACTGAAGGAGAAGAAACGCATGCTGCAGCAGGAACCCAGATTATGGATGAAGTCTCTGTAGTTCCTAGGGTTCTACTGATGTACATCTCTATTCCGCAAGGCATCTGTATCAGATTTGTAAGCCCATTGCGAAGCTATGTAACTGGGGATTCGGCCAAGAGCTTAATATAATTGTAGGTTACTGTCTATTTGTGTGATTCACATGCATGTGTGTTGGTTGAGATGCTTTAAAATTTCATTTGTCTAATATCTATATGCTCTCTGAATGCTGTTGCGTATGTGATTCTATTTATGCAATCTAATCACTGATAAGAATGAATTGCAGATCCATTTCTTGCCATTGGTCTATTCCCCTCCTGCATGTGGTCGCGGCACGCCTCGGGTGAGACTCTCTACTCTCCGGAGTAGGGTGATAATGCCGGCGTAATCCTAGACTACAGCGGATTCCTTTGTTGGCCACAACCCCTGAACCTGGGTCTTTCCCGCGAGACCTGATCACTAGCCAAAAAGTACGCAGGTTCACACAAGCCTAAAAAACAAGAGGCTCACATTAGAGAAGGGCATGAGAATGCCCTCTTTGATACCATATCAAACATAGGCATGGTGAGTATGACGAGAATAGGAAAGATAAGCATGGATTCAATGTTATTCATAATTATACATGTTTATCATACATTGGGGTGACCCTTGGTTTCACATTCCAAGCAGTCTCTTGGACTCCTCTTGATTGTTCAACTCCCACACTAACCCTAATAGGATTAGGTGTCCAAAAAAAAGAAATAAAAAAAATCTAAAAAGGTAAGAATGAAAAAAGAGAAAGCTAAAATAAAATTCTCAAATTTAGAGACAAATCCAACAATTATAATTATAAAATTTCTCAACAATCAAATAGAATTTCTTAGGACAAATGGGAGAGCGATATGACTAGGTTTCTCACAGACGCTACCCTCCCCGCCGCTACCAACTTGCTTCTGCTTGGCCCTGAAGCTCAAGGAGGCCAAAAAACTTTCTTTCTTCACTCTCCACTCCTGTCTGGCTGCAGATCAAGCACTGTAAGATGCCATGTAGCTGAAAAAGAAAATAATTCCAGAGTTGGATCCAAAAAATGAACCTCTCACATGCGTGTGGATAGAGCTGCAGCCTCTAGCAAGGCACAGGCTGCTGCACTCGCTGTCAAAGAGCAGGGATCAACTGCGATGTTTGACCACAACACCCTTGGATAGACCATCTGCCAGTTTCCAGAACCCTTTCGCAAAGGAAATGACGCGCCCATCCTTAGCAAGGCCTATGCATTAAACTACGCTTCTCTCTCCTTTACGGCCATCAAGCATCCTTTGTGCTCAGCAGGGGCAACGCATGACAACACAAGGCCCAGGTTTGGGACAACGGCCCCTGATCTCACTTTGACTGAGAGTCAGATGCAAAACAGCCACAAGGCTTTCATCTGCAAACACATTCTTGGTATGGATGCTCGAGGACCAGGGTAGCTCCTCTCCCATCTTGAACATAGTCAAGACAACAGATGTCAAGCAGACTGTTGGGGTTCTGTGTTTTGATAGATTGGCTAACCAAAAGACAAGGCAACATCAGAACCAATATTTAGAGTTCCAGGATCTAGTCCTCCTATTCTCAGAGAGGGATCTCTCAAATTATTTGTTTGCAAAGGTATATCTTGTTTGCTTTTAAATATTGATTTTAGACTAGTTGTTAAGTGCAAGTGTTTGTCTATTTTGTTTGTTTGGTTTGTTTGTTTGTTTTGTTTGTTTGTTTGGTTGAATTGGCAGAGCATAACATGAAAGGTCTAGGTAGTATAGATAGAAAGGAGAAGTGTCAGACTCATTGGTCAATGGATTCAAGAAGAGGTTTATGACAAACTCATCAATGAATATGGGATATCAAAGGGCAAATCTAACTTGGCCACAGGATCCTTTAGTTTTGTGAATGAGATGGACATTAATGATTTGGAAGGAGAAATTGAATTCTCAACAAGGGGAACTTGAAAACATAACTTGAACAATAAATATTTATTTGATAGACAGGGCTAACCATGAATTATAAAAACCACACTTTAAGCAAATAATGACTTCAAGACAACTTTTAAAATGAAATCTAAGATTCGGGAGAACATCCTATTTCCTCAAAGATTTTATTTCAAAGGACTTATAAAACATAAAAGATTCACTGAAAATTGCAGTCATAGAAGAGGGAATACCTAACACATATATGATCACAACTATAAAGACCTTTAAAAAAATTGTTCAATCAGGGACAGAGGGCATGATCAGAATAGACCTCCTTGGCTATCTGTAAACAATGGTACTTCAAAGGGAGACTTCAAAAATAGCTTTCAAGTGGCAGCAGACAAGCAGGGAAAACAATAAATCATGTTGGGACCAACTATTTGAACTATTAGAGAAATAAACAAGCATGAGGACTAAAGAGAAATATTAAAGACTTTAAAATACCTCAGCAGAAGAAAACATAAAACAGTGAAGGATAAACAAATCTAAGGTGCTTCCAGGAGTCATTTCTTAGCCTAAACTTTTCATCCTACTGTAGTAAGAATTTTATGAAACATAATGAAAACAGGAAAAATAGCAGACAGTTCAGAATACATCACCAAAAGCCAAGCTCAGGGATCCAATGATAGAGCCTTCTCAAGAAAAAGCATGTCAAAACATAATCCAACTTCTAAGACTTCAATTTCTTCTTGAACTTCAACAGACTATGTATTATTTCAGAGAGTTTCAGTATTACAACTAGTGACCAACCAACAACTTCTCATCTTCTTCAAAAGTATTTATAGAAGAAATGAGGAGGTGGAAGAGTTTTAGGATTGAAGTGTAATTAATTCTACACTAAATGCAACTCCTAGCCTTGAAAACCATGCAAGGCATAAGGCAGGAATGCATCAAATTACAACTCTATTTCATTTACTATGTTTCTACTTTTTTAGGCTTAATGGGTAAAAATATTGACTTTAAGGCCTATTTATCCTTTATAATAACTTTACTGACAGTTTGAAATATATTCCTTTGTTTAAAATAATGTTTCAGCTGTCTTTAGCCAAAATATCACTAACTAGGCAACAACTATGCCTTTTTCTGATTCATTGAGGCTGCAGGTGGCACTTTGGTAGCTAAAGAGGATTCAATTAGACTCTAAAGTCCTTCAGATTGATATATCTCTTTGTTTTACCTTTAAAACACCTTTAATCTGCTTTTGGTCTGTGTTTAGGCTTAATTAGCCTTGATCTTCATCTTTGGGTCTTTGTTCTTAAGACTGTCTTTTACTCCTTTAAACTATGGATTAAAGCTCTGATCTTCGGGCTTTGGCTTTAATCATCCTTTAATCTTGATTCTTCATTACTGATACTCTTTGTTTCGCTTGTTTATAGTGGCATAAGTGGCTTTCTGTCAGATGGAGGTTTTATGAGATCAAGGGTCGTGATATCCCTGATAACATGAATTCCGTAACCTGCAGCTCCTTTTTCTTCTTTGATAAAACCACAGAATCATCATTCTGGGCCCTTTTGTCACCTGTTTGTGACTGGGAAAAACACAGAGCAAACACCATTTAAAACCCTGCAAAAACACACAAACACATTATAAAACCCTACGGAATTGGTTTAGCTACGCTCAGAGGTTTGGTGGAGGGGATGGAGCTGTGCGAAATAGAGGAATTTGCAGTAAAAAGGAAGAGAAACCCTTGGCGGAAGCGAAACAGGTGCAAATGCAGTTTGGGCACGAGGATGAATAAGAACCGTTAGATCAGGTCAATGAACAACAGAGATTACTTTACGAGATCATTTGGGATAATAGACGAAGGGTGAAAGACTTGAGGTGCGATATAACGTGAGCCGTCCGCTCTCAAATATCGATGGCTAAGATTAAATGTGAGAATGACGAGGGAAAGTTAGGGTGGAAAGTGAAACGAGGGTGAGATTAAAACGAGACCGTCCTATCTTAACAATCAACGACCGAGATTTAAAACCGAAAAGACAATGCTGTGGAGAAAAGTGGTAAGGCGGAAAACTGAAATGGTTATCACGCAGCGTTGGGGCGGTTTCAGATTTTTGCAAAAAAAAAACGTGATTCCATACACTTGTCGACACCTGTCCCTCCCAATACTGCCCATTTCGCGTTTTTTTTTTGTGTTAACTCGCGGGCACAAAAAAAATGCGAAATGCATCGGCAACCATGAGATGAGGGGCAGCAGATCCAACGGTGTGGATCGCACGCAATGGATGAAGAGCTTTGCAGGAAGAAGAAGAAGTGGGGTCCACGGTTACGTCATCATTTTTGTTGTGTGGTGGGTGGGTTTAAACGACGAATGAGGTTCATCGGGTTTAATCCCGCCCGTTGGATCCGATAAATGAACGGTGGTGATTCAATGAAGGGGTGGATAGATGAGTGCAGAGAAAAGGTAAAGAAGAGGGTAAGGTGGAGATCAGGTGGCCCAGGGCCGTTAATCTGCAATGATCAACGGTCTACATTTGCTTTCACCATTAAACGTCGGGATAATGGAAAAACAAAGGAAATTCGGGTTTGGGAAAGGGTTCTAATCCTTTTAGCGCCCGATTTTGGGGCTTAGGGAATATGGAGGTCAGGAGCTAAAGGAAATAGGCCCTCGGGGGCTTAAAAAACCTTATAGTGCAGAAAGGGTGTTTTTAAGCCAAAAGCAAGGATTTTTAAGAGTAAAACAGGGTTCTGATAGGTGAAATGAAGGGATTTAAACCAAATCAAGGGAGATATAAGGTTTAAAAAAAGGATTTTGGAATGGTTTAGAGGCTAAATGAAGGTATTTTTTGAGGGATTTTATGGGGAAAAATGGGTGAAAGGAGGAGTGAAAATGATGGAAAATGGGCTTCTCAAGCAGTTTTCTTTGGTAAACAGCAAGGTTTTTTAGGATTAAAAGGGAAACAGCAGTGAAGATTAACTGAAAGATTAATAATCATCATAAAAAAATTTAAAAGATGATAATTTTTCAAAGGGAACTATCTCTTGAAGTTTTGAAGACAAATTCTAGCCACCATTGTGTATCACATAATTTATGGGTGGCTAATAGTGGCTCCACTTAGGGAGGACAACTAGTTTTTTAGGTGTTCAGAACCTTAGTTGTAAATCTATGGCTTTCATTAAACCAGTGCCTTAATCCATTTGGCAACAACCTTCCTTTTCTTTTGGCTGACCTTTCTCTGATTTGATGATCTCTGCAGCAATCTGAAACAGTGGAATTCTATCAAAACAAAATCTCTACCTACCCATTCCTAATGATCCTAACATTTTTTCTTCTTTCAGAGTGCATTTGGACTAGAAAACTCTCTTCAACAACATTTTATTCTTTTAAAAAAAATAGGAAACTAATCTATTTCTACTCTTATTTCTCCATGAACTTAGTTTAAACAGCTGAGTTCATAAGTTTCTCTACCTAACTACTATCTGTCAGGATTAGACTGTCTGACAGACCTTTATTCTCTAAATTCTAAAACAGGAAATTCAAAAACAACCAAGCCAAGATTAAGAAGTTTGACTTGCTACAGATCTATGGCATAAAAAAAAGCTGCACATAGATTTTTATTTGCAGAAAATTAAAACAAAATGGTGAAGGCTTAAGATCTGAAAATTAAAACCTCCTTCATTATCTCTTCAGCTCTGATTTTGAATTTGTTTGAGATGTCTTTTCTCTCTTATCTGGTTCAAGTTTTGAGCATATTGGAACCAGTTTGTTTTCCATATTTGGCTCAAGATTTAATCTAATTAGAGCCATTCTTCTTTTCAGATTCATAGGTTCAGATTTTGAATTTGTTTGAACCTTTGTTTTCTCTATCCTAATCTGTCTTACTGATAAGCCAAGATTGTGTTGTTTGGCTGATCTAATTAACTAACCTATCAGCAATAAATTGAAAAGCTAATTAGTCATGATTAGGCTGTATGACTAACTAGAAGTATGCTTTTAGGAGTGGCTTTTGAGCTTGCACACTTTCAGATTTTGTCTCTGTTTTTTGGTATGGGGCCGTACCTTTTTGTTTTACCCTCTGCCCTCTTTTTTTTCTATTGTTTTTGTATTTTCATTTTTCTAACATTGAATTCAATGTTCAAACAATGATATTTTACATTGAAAAGAAAAAAATCTTTGAAAATCGTGACTCTTAATAGAAATAATGCTTGAGCATCCTGCCATTGACAGGACCTCCATATAAATCCTCTCAATTCAATTCCTTTAGGAAAAATGCATTGTGACCCCTCTCAGCATGAATAATATAGGGTCCTTTCCACAAGTTCTCAAACTTGCCATGTTTTCCCTTCTCTTCCCTTCTTGAATCCCACTTAAGAACAACATTTCCAACATGGAAATTGTTTGCCTTAGTCCTTTTATCAAATAGCTTCTTGATATTTTCTTGGACTAACTGTGTTCTTTCATAGACTTCTTCTCTAGACTGTTGTAAATGAATTTTTTGGTTGATTCTTCTCTGCATATCATTCTCTTCAATTTTCACTTCTTGAAGGAGTTTCATGACTGGAACTCCTAATGATGTTGGGAAGACTGCATCCATGCCATAAACCAGCTGATAGGGGGACATATTTATTGACTTTTTTGTAGTTAATCTATCAGCCCATAAGGCATGAACCAACCTACTGTGCCATGATTTTTAATTCTTCTCCAACAACTTTTTGATGATATTGATGAGGCTCTTGTTGGGGGATTCAGCTAATCCATTTCCTTAGGGATAGTAAGCAGTAGAATGGCCCAAGGTGATGTGGTATTTGTAATAGAAATCAACCATTCTTTTGGATTTAAAGGCAACAACATTATCTGTGATGATTTTTCTAGGACAACCAAATCTGGATAGGATGTTTGTTTCAAGGAACTTGATAATGACAGAGTCAGTAGCATTCCTAGATGGTATGGCTTCTATCCACTTGGTAAAATAATCAGTGGCAGTGAGGATCCACTTATGTTGGGCTGATGAAGATGGGTGAATTTCCCCAATGAAGTCCAAACCCCATTGTTGAAAGGGTGCCTCAACACTGATGTGATGTAATGGTAAGGGGAGGAGCTTTCTTTTGCCATAAAAAATTTGACACTTATGGCAAGACATGACTAACTTCTGAGTATATGGGAAAAGGGTGGGCCAATAGTGACCAGATCTGAGGATTTTGTTTACTATGGTCTTCCAGTAGAGGTGTCCTCCACATTCTCCTTCATGCAGCTCATGCATGATTTTTCTTGCATCATCCTCAAGTAAACATTTAAGCAAAATTCCAACAGCATTTTTTCAATATAATAACCCATCTAATATGAAATAATTCAAAGCCTTTTGTTTCAAAAATCTAGCTTTAGTTTTAGACAAAGAAGGAGGGGCATTCAAATGTAAAAGCACATAAATGATGTCATCATACCAAGGAGAATTCAGAAATGTTTCTTCAATGAAAGGAGCAGTGAATTCTTCAATTTCTTCCAATACATCCACCATATTCATGTCTAGTGCTTGGAAGTTTCTCTCAGCCATGAGTTTTGCTAATCCCTATCCTTTAATCAGTTTGGTGGGCCTAATTTCTAAGTCATATTCAAGAATAGTAGCAATCCAATTTCCCCTTTTACCATCAGGTTCTTGACTTAGAATATCCTTGACAAAAGTATGTGGAACAAAAGCAATTATGTGAGAGTGTAAAATGTAGACTCTAAAGTCTTTTAATGCTTTCACTAATGCTAAGGCTTGCTTCTCCATGATGTTATATTTGAGAGGAGCATCTCTTAAGGTCCTACTGAAAAGGGATATTGGTTGTTCTTGCCCCAAGTCATTCTTTTGAAGTAAAACCGCAGCTATTGTATGATCAGATGCGAAAGAAAAGATATAAAATTCTTTGGTGAAATCTGGACTAATCAATACTGGTGTTTGAGTGAAAGCTTGTTTAACTAGTTCAAATGATTGTTTAGCTTGTGTAGTCCATTTCACACCTACCTCTTTCTTAAGCATGTTCTTAATGCTTCTTAATAGCTCAGCAAGGTTGGGGATAAACCTCCTCAAGAAATTTATCTTTCCAATGAAAGATTGTAATTCTTTGAGGCTTATAGGATGGCTGATTTTCAATATGCCATCAATCCTTTTAGGTTCTACTTTGATTCCCTCTTCTGAAATTATGTGATGAAGAAGTTTACCTTCTTGGAGACCAAAGAGTGTTTTTTGGGATTCAAAGATAAGCCGAATTTCCTACATTTCTCAAAAACTTTTCTTAAATGAATCAAGTGTTCTTCATCAGTTTTAGAGAAAACAATTATGTCATCAAGGCAAATGATTATAAAATAGCCAATATCTTTTGAGAAGGCTATGTCCATGGCCCTTTGGAAGGTGGCCCCTGCATTCATCAAACCAAATGGCATTTTGACATACATAAAGGTGCCCCAAGGTGTAGTAAAAGCAGTATTGTGTTGATCACTTGGGAGCACTAACACCTGATTGTACCCTAAGAACCCATCCAACAGTGATATTCTTGTTGACCCAGCTACCCTTTGAAGTATATGGTCCATCTTGGGCAAGGGGTAGTTGTCTTTCAGTGAGGCTCTATTTAGATTTCTAAAGTAAATGCAGAGCCTAATTTCCCCTATCTTCTTTCTAACAGATACTAAGTTGGAAACCCATTCTGAATACTTGATGGGGACTATGATGCCAACATCATACATTTTTTCAATCTCTTTCTTGACTAAAGGTAATAAAACAGGGTTTATTCTCATTATTTTTTGTTTGAAAGGTTTCTGATTTTCCTTAAGAGGAATATTGTGTTGAATGATGCTAGTGTCATAAGATTTCAAATCTTTGTATCCCCAAGCAAACACATCTTTATATTCTTTGAACAGCTCTATGTATTGCAATTTTATATGAGCTGGGAGAGTGCTGGAGAGTATGATCATCTTGGGTTCTGCTAGGCTGCCTATGTTATGTTCTTCTACATCTGTTTCCACAGGCTCCATTATTGGTTCTTTGGCTACATCATTAAAATCAAAAAGGTGTTCTAAAGGAGTGAGACCTATTGGAATTGTATCATTCTTGCATTGTAAAACCTCCAAGTCTTTATGGTCTACGTTGTCAATTAATTCTGCTTCAAAAAAATTCTCATAGTGATTTATATCAGCAGAATATGTCATTTCTGTTTCTGGGATTTGTTCATTTTCTACACATTTTGTTCATGACTGGTTTCCAATGTTGGTATGGAAAAATCATTTTTTGATTTTAGGAAATCATCTATGTGTTTTTCAGTGTCAAAAACTTGCAAGTGGTCCTCATTTTCAGGTACTGCAGGCCTGTGTTTTACCTTTACACTAAGATGTTCATTTATCTGAGGTATTTGGCAATTGCTGGCATTGAAGGCAAGTTCATTTGCTAGATGATTTTTTGCTCTTGGAATGAAAATGAGTTCATATTTCTCAAAGGTCTTTAATAAATCAAGGGAAACATTTCGATATTCTCTAATTCTTGGGTTTTTAGCTGAATGTTCTCCTTTGATTTGTATTATGATAAGCTCAGAATCTCCTAGGATTGATATTTTTTGGGCTTCTAATTGTTTAAGCAACTATAAGCCAAGGAGAAGTGCCTCATATTCAACAACATTGTTTGTGCATGGAAAATCTAGTTTATATGAATAACTCTGATTTGTATTTTGAATCCATACACCTGCCCCTGCACTTGTTTTATTACAAGACCCATCAAAGTTTATTGTCCAAAGTATTGCTGCCTCATTTTCATTTTCTTTTTGTTGTTGATTGCCAATGTTTTGTATTTGATTTGAGGGAAGTTCTGATTGTTCTGGTAAACTGATTTCCTCTTTGTTTTCCTTTTCTTGTTGAGTGATTTGGTCTTCATTGTACAAGATAAAGGAATCTAAGCTTGACTGAATGGAATAGATTGGAGATTTGTTTGGTTTATCTATGTTTCTCACCATGTATTTCATATGGGATTCCTGTATAATCTTCTGTTTTGGTTAAAAACTGGGATGGTGTCATAAGACATGTCCATTTGAAGGCTTCCCTGAAGTTTAGCTCCCCATGATCTTGATAAAAGCATGTCATACTTTGGGGGAATGTCAGCTACTACTATGTCCATCACTAGACTCTTGGTAGGGATCTGAGATAAGTTTACACATAAATATTTGATTAAACCCAAGCATTTGACTCTGCTTGAATTGAAGGAATACAGATCCTTGTATGGTTTAGTAATTTCTAAGCCTAAGCTTTCCATTACTACTTTGGGCATAAGATTATGTGAAGCTCCAGAGTCTAACATGGCATTGTGTAATATCCTATCATGTATATTCAAACTGACATAGAAAGGTGGGACAACTCCTTCTTGGTATTTTCCTTCAACTTCTGGACCAAACAACAACTCAGGTTTGTCATCTGTCAAGTTTAAGATATCAGTGTCACTTCCTAGGTTCAAAGCTTTCAAAACTTGGTTTTTGTACACTTCTTGGGTTACTAGTTCAGCTAGAGGTATGGTAATTTTTATCTTTGCAATCTCTCCCTCAAGGCTGAAAGGAACTATTGATTTTGTCATATTTACATCTGTTTTTTCAATTGAATTCCTTTCAGCAATTCTGATTTTCTGAACTTTGTTTGGACTGCTATTTGGGACAGTTTTGTTAGGTCCAATAGCTGAAGTGCTAGGGATGCTTTGTTCAACATTTGGCTGGCTGCTTTTCTCTTTGTTTAAATCTATTTTCTTAGCCAAAATGTTGGGTTTCTCTACTGTCTTCTTAGGCTGCTTTTCTACATTTTTCCTAATAGCAGTACTAGTGTTTTTATCTTTTGAATTATCTATGTTCCCTTTTCTCCTAAGATAATATTGTTTGTGCACTTCCATGATTTCATTTTCAAACCCCAATCTATAATCATCAGAATCCTCATAGGTGTTTTCATTTTGATTTGAGGAGAAGAAACCTTGTTCCTCTTCAGTGAGGAAAACATCATCCCCACTGTCTGATCCAATCAAATTTACATGCTCTTCTCCCAACCTTTCAATCTCCCTTTCTTCCTCATATTGATCTACATAGTTTTGTTGGAAGGGAGGCCTAATTTGTTGGTCATTGTCTCTTTTCCTATCTTGATTATTTTCTCTTCTGAAATTCTGATTTCTATTTATTTTTTGGGGGTTGTTTTGATTGTCTCTTGGTGGCACTCTGTCATTCAAGTTGATCTTTTCAAGCATTCTCTCCATTTCCTTCACTAGGTTGTCAATTTTGGTCTCAGAAGATGAGGTTGAGGGTGCAATATCATCTTTATAAGATACCCTCTTCTCTGACCTTAACCTAGCTCTTTTCTCAATTATGTTTGCTTCTACACTCACAACTCCTTTCTGCATGTCTTCTAGAGTTAGGTAATCTCTCTCCCTTAGTTGATAGGCCATTTCAGCATCAAAACCTTCAGGATATTTTACTATGGCCATGCCTTAGGGAGGTTTCATGTGAGGTGGAAGAGCATTGTAAACACTGTTAAACCTAGTGGAGTAGTCATGAACACTCTCTCCTTGATTTCTTTTAATACTACTATACTCTGCTAATATTTGGAGAGGGTTCTTTTTGATTTCCCATTTGTTTATGAATGTTTGATGCAAAGAAGGGAGATCATTGATGCTGTTAGGAGTTAATTTTTTAAACCACTTCTTTACTTCTCCTTTTAAACTTTGGGCAAATATTCTCATCTTTATGGTCTCATCTTCTATTTCCATGTAATAAAATGCATCTTCCATCCTATCTACATGTTTTTGAGCTGTGGTAGATTCTTTTTCAGTGAAATGGGGAATTTTAGATTGATAATCATTTGGTAAGGGAACCATAGGTTGTGGTAACACTATTGGGGCATACCATGCTGCCATGGCTGGAAGAAAAGATGGATTTACAAGGGGTGGATTTATAGGAGGTAAAGTGGGCTAAAATGGAGTGTTTTGAACAGTGATAGTATGGATTGGAGTGGAAGAAACACTTGGGCCAGCAAACTGGTTTTGAGAAGATTTGTTATGAAAAAGGATAAAGTGGTGAAGAAGCTAGGAGTCAGGAGGAGTAGAAGGTGAGGCTTCTCTACTAAAGCTCTGTTGCAAATCTGCAATTTCAAGATCATCTTGGTTTAAATCACTTTGAGATCTGGTTCTAAAGATATTCTTTGAATGATCTAAGTCAAAGTGTAAATCCTCCAAGACAACAAGGTTTTTAGGGACAGATTTTGTTCTTGGGATGTTCCTATCAATGGCTAATTTTCTAGATTTAGAAGTCTACCACATAATTCTCTCTAGATTGTCAACTATTGAAGGAGGATTAGGGTCTGTATGAGATCTAGTGTTGATCCTATGTGAAGCCAGACTGCTTTTTCAAAAATGAGAGAGGCTAAAGTTTTTTAGGATTGTTTTGAAAGTATTGCCTCTCACAATGTCTTATCTAGTATGGGACTAGGATTCTAAACTTCCTCAAGGATGGTTAACTCAATCTTAAGGAAATCTAGAGATCTAGATGGGTAATAGGCCTACTGGGGCTAGTGGAGTCGCCAGGTGGAAAATGTTTAGCTTTTGGTGAAGGTAAAATGTCTTATGGTTCCACCACCAAGTTTATTATGAAGCCAATTTGAAATATTTTTGGATTTTGTATATTTACATGGTTATGAGAGTGTCCTATGTCTGATCTTGACACTTAGCTAAGGTGCTTAAAACAAACAGAGTCTACTCTATGACTTGGTAACTGATTTTATTAGAAAATTGAAGGACTAATGAGTTTATAATAGTTTTCTAGGCTATCATAGAATCAATAGGTCCCACCGTGATCGCCATTATGTTGGGGTCCTGTGTTTTGATAGACTGTCTAACCAAAAGACAAGGCAACATCAGAACCAATCTTTAGAGTTCCAGGATCTAGTCCTCCTGTTCTCAGAGAGGGATCTCTCAAATTATTTGTTTGCAAAAGTATATCTTGTTTTCTTTTAAATATTGATTTTAGATTAGTTATTAAGTGCAAGTGTTTTTTTGGTTTTTTGTTTTGTTTTGTTTGTTTGGTTGGTTGAATTGGCATATCAGAACATGAAAGGTCTAGGTAGTATAGATAGAAAGGAGAAGTGTCAAATTCATTAGGCAATGGAGTCAAGAAGAGGTTTATGACAAACTCATCAATGGATATGGGATATCAAAGGGAAAATCTAACTTGGCCACAGGATCCTTTAGTTTTGTGAATGAGATGGACATTAATAATTTGGAAGGAGAAATTGAATTCTCAACAAGGGGAACTTGAAAACATAACTTGAAAAATAAATAGGTATTTGATAGACAGGGCTAACCATGAATTCTACAAACCACACTTTAAGCAAATAATGACTTCAATACAAATTTTAAAACGAAATATAAGATTCAGGAGCACATCCTATTTCCTCAAAGATTTTATTTCAAAGGACTTAGAAAACATAAAATATTCATTGATCATTGCAGTCATAGAAGAGGAAACACCTAACACATCTATGATCACAACTATAAAGACCGTTAAAACAATTTTTCAAGCAGGGACAAAGGGTATGATCAGAACAAACCTCCTTGGCTAACTGTAAACAATGGTACTTTAAAGGGAGACTTCAAAAACAACTTTCAAGTGGCAACAGACAAGCAGGGAAAATCATAAATCATGTTGGGACCAACTATTTGAACTATTAGAGAAATAAACAAGCATGAGGACTAAAGAGAAAGATTAAATACTATAAAATACCTCAGGAGAAGAAAACATAAAACAGTTAAGGATAAATAGGTCTAAGGTGCTTCCAGGAGTCAATTCTTAGCCTAAACTTTTCATCCTACTGTAGTAAGAATTTTATGAAACATAATGAAAATAGGAAAAACAGCAGATAGTTCAGAATACATCACCAACAACCAAGATTAGGGATCCAATGATAGAGCCTTCTCAAGAACAAGCATGTCAAAACATAATCCAGCTTCTAAGATTTCAATTTCTTCTTCAACTTCAACAGACTATGTATTATTTCAGAGAGTTTCAATATTACAACTACTGACCAACCAACAACTTCTCATCTTCTTCAAAAGTATTTATATAAGAAATGAGGAGGTGGAAGAGTTTTAGGATTGAAGTGTAATTAATTCTACACTAAATGCAACTCCTAGCCTTGAAAACCATGCAAGGCATAAGGCAGGAATGCATCAAATTACAACTCTATTTCATTTACTCTGTTTCTTCTTTTTTAGGCTTAATGGGTAAAAAGATTAACTTTAAGGCCTATTTATCCTTTACAATAACATTACTGACAATTTGAAATATCTTCCTTTGTTTGAAATAACTGTTCAGCTGCCTTTAGGAAAAATATCACTGAATAGGCAATAACTATGCCTTCTTCTGATTCATTGAGGTTGCAGGTGGCACTTTGGTAGCTGAAGAGGATTCAATTACCCTTTGATGTGGCAGTGGAAGTCATTCAGAATGCTATATCTCTTTTCTCTACCTTTAAAACACCTTTAATCTACTTTTGGTCTGTGTTTAGGCTTAATTAGCCTTGATCTTCATCTTTGGGTCTTTTTTCTTGACATTGTCTTTGACTCCTTTAAACTGCGGATTAAAGCTTTGATCTTCAGGATTTGGCTTTAATCATCCTTTATCCTTGATTCTTCATTACTGATACTCTTTTTTTGGCTTGTTTATAGTGGCATAAGTGGCTTTCTGTCAGATGGAGGGTTTATGAGATAAAGGGTCGTGATATCCTTGATAACATGAATTCTGTAACCTGCAGCTCCTTTTTCTTCTTTGATAAAGCCACAAAATCATCATTCTGGGCCCTTTTGTCACTTGTCTATGACTCGGAAAAACATAGAGAAAACACCGTTTAAAACCCTACAAAAAACACACAAACACATTATAACACCCTACAGAATTGGTTTAGCTGTGCTCAGAGGTTTGGTGGAGGGGATGGAGCTGTGAGAAATGGAGGAATTTGCAGCAAAAAGGAAGAAAAACCCTTGGCGGAAGTGAAACGGGTGCAAATTCAGTTTGGGCGTGAGGATGAATAAGAACCGTTAGATCAGGTCAATGAACGGCGGAGATTTCCCGACGAGATCGTTTGGGAGAAGGGACGAAGGGAGAAACACTTGAGGTGCGATATAACATGATCCGTCCGATCTCAAAGATCGACGGCCAAGATTAAATGTGAGAATGACGGGGGCAAGTTAGGGTGGAAAGTGAAACAAGGGTGAGATTAAAACGAGACCGTCCGATCTTAACAATCAACGGTCGAGATTTAAAACCGAAAGGACAATGCTGTGGAGAAAAGTGGTAAGGCAGAAAACTAGAATGGTTTTCGTGCAGCATTGTGGCGGTTTCATATTTTTGCAAACAAAATGAGATTCCATACACTTTCCGACACCAGTCCCTCCCACTACCGCCATTTCGCATTTTTTTTTGGTGTTAACTCGCGGGCGCAGAAAAAACGCGAAACGCATCGACGATCATCGAATGAGGGGCAGCAGATCCAACGGTGTGGATCACACGCGTTGGATGAAGAGCTGCGCAGGTGGAAGAAGAAGTGGGGTCCACGGTTACGTCATCATTTTTGTCGTGTGGTGGGTGGGTTTAAACGGCGAATGAGGTTCATAGGGTTTAATCCCACCCGTTGGATCTGATAAACGAACGGTGGAGATTCAACGAAGGGGCGGATAGATGAGTGGAGAGAAAAGGTAAATCAGAGGGTAAGGTGAAGATTGGGTGGCCCAGGGCCGTTGATCTGCAATGATCAACAGTCTACATTTTCTTTCACCATTAAACGGAGATATAATGGAAAAACAAAGGAAAGTCAGGTTTGGGAAAGGGTTCTAAGCATTTTAGCGCCTGATTGCGGGGCTTAGGGGCATATGGAGGTCAGGAGCTAAAGGAAATAGGCCCTCGGGGGCTTAAAAAACCTTATAGTGCAGAAAGGGTGTTTTAAGCCAAAAGCAGGGATTTTTAAGAGTAAAACAGGGTTCCGATAGTTGAAATGAAGGGATTTAAACCAAATCAAGGGAGATATAAGGTTTAAAAAAAGGATTTTGGAATGGTTTAGAGGCTAAATGAAGGTATTTTTTGAGGGATTTTGTGGAGAAAAATGGGTGAAAGGATTAGTGAAAATGATGGAAAATGGGCTTCTCAAGTAGTTTTCTTTGGTAAACAACGAGGTTTTTTAGGATTAAAAGGGAAACATCAGTGAAGATTACCTGAAAGAGTAATAATCATCATAAAAACTTTTAAAAGATGATAATTTTTTAAAGGGAACTATCTCTTGAAGTTTTGAAGACAAAGTATAGCCACCATTGTGTATGACAGAATTTATGGGTGGCTAACACAGACATTTTTGGAGCCTCCCTTTTCTTCAATGCTCCTTTGCTCAAAAGCACACCCCCAGGGTACAAAGGCCACAACTACCCACTCTCCACAACTACATTTAAGCGTGATTTTTCGCTCTTGGGAGTAACCCCAGGGTCCAAGGGTCCAAACAGTCCTCTCTCCTTCAAGATCCAGATTTCCAGACTCTGTGGTAAAACCCTGCTCTGCTGGGTTAGATCTATAGATCTGGTGCAGATCCTTGTGACAGATCTCAAACATAAGCTGGGGATCCCTACATCCCATCAAATATTTCTATACAGGGGTAAGCAGCTTGAAAACTATCTTCCTCTCTCTTTTTACAACATAGGGAAAAATGATTCTCTGTTTTTAATCCTTCAACTAAGCGAAGGAGCATCCGAGAAACCTTCCTCTTCTAAAAAATTCTCCTATAAGGACACAATCCATGATCAGCACCCTAAGAAAGCTGCGTAGCCCCCTGAGGCTGCCAAGCCCTTCTTAGTGGACAAATCGGAGGGCACTCTAGCTATTGAAATCTCACACCCATCTATTGACAACCAATCTCAACTAATGACATAAAATGCTATCATTTTCCATTTAAATGGATTATGGCCTCACTCAACAGATCTTTATTAATGGATCCACTCAAACTGGACCAATAACAACAAGGTCTTTTTCTGCTCAAAGGGTTTCTTCATAGTCATGTTCGCTTGCAGCGAGGACTATCAAAAAGTAATAACAGAGGGACCCTGGTTTTGGGGCAAAGTAGGGCTATTCCTCACACCATGGTTCCCAGATTCCGATCCCTCCACTTTCATCATCACCAAGATCCCTATTTGGATCAGGCTCCCTAACCTACCTGCTCATCTTTGGCACTTTTCAGTCTTTCAAGGATTTAGAGACACCCTTGGATACTTCCTAGCAACGGATACCTCTAAGGGGGAATCAAGCATATATACCTAAGGTAGAATCTATGCTGGAATAGACATCAACAAAGGCCTACCTGACCAAATCATTCTTAGAGTGGGATACTTCCATTGGACTCAGACCCTGGATTATGAGAACACAACTTTTCGATGCCATCATTGTCATCAACCAGGGCATCTTCAGAACTATTTCCCCTCTTTCCCAGCCCAAAGGAAGAAGAGAAACCAGAAATGGAAAACCAAAAGCTGGAAACCTTATGTTCTGCCACCCATGGATGACTTTGACTCCTCTAGCTCGGATGAGGAAGAGATCGTAGCAGATGAGGAAGAGGCCAAGCAGGAGACGAACATGAACCCGACAGACCCTGGTGAACCCGACAGTCCTACGAGTGCTCAGAAGTGGCCTCATGATACCTCCTCCTTAGATTCAAATAAGGATCCACCTCCTTCAGTCACTAACAATCTTCAAGTGGTTCTAGCTCATCCACCTCAGGATGGATGGATAAGAGCATCAAAAAAGAAGGGAAAGAAATGACGCATTGAGAAATCCTCTCCTTCGGGATAGTCCCCTTCTTGTATCTTCCAGCTCCCATGTTCATCTTCTAGGATATCTTTTCTCCTCTCTTTGCTAATTATGGGACTGAGGTTGATGGTTTATCATTTCTGGATCCCAGATTCCCTTTCTTGTAACTCTCTATGTACCATACGCTTTTTTAATAGAATTAATCTAATTTACCAAAAAAACAATTATAGCTCATTACTTGTTAATGAGCTAATTATTGATTAGTGGTTCATTAATTATCTATTACTTGTTAATTATTAATTAGTGGTTCATTAATTAGCTATATTATGTTTGAGATTCTCTCCACATAATTGGTGTCTGGAATATTATGTTAATGAACCATTTTTTATTAGGTTCAACAAAAATTGAAAGAACATAATCATGTGAGTGTTCATTTAATGTTGAGAATCTAGTAAATTTTATCTTGTAGAGTTATAAGCGATTAGGCTTTGGAACTAAAAGGTGAATAACATTCATTAGTTAAAATAAAACCAAAATGAGAAGTCTATTCCTGCTGCAAATTTTCTTGTTTCAAAGAAAATCCTGCATAAAATCAATCATAAATAATATTTTGATAGAAGCAATTCTTAAGAAATAAGTAAAAATTTCAAGTACTCCCCAATTTATTTGATTTTATGAACAATCATGACGGATCTTCCAAACTAAAAATAAAATGATAAAGAGAATGAGTTCCCAATCTAAGCCATTGGCGGTGTTATCACCAAAGTTGTACTTAATTGACTGCTGATTAGACAACATCAGTGTAACTGTTTCAAACCAGCTTTGGACTGAAGCTTAGCCTCTTCAGTCTAAGAGGGCTCTCTCACAAGTAATTTATGATATTAGTTAATGATAAAGATAGATGGCTAGCTCTATGAATTGTGTCTTGGTTTTGTATATTTGCAAGTTGAAAAGATGAAGGCTTGCTACCATTGGGCTATGGAGTCCGTGACAGGGATATTAAATACAAAGGCTCTCCTTGTGGAAGCTGAGGCATGGAGATACGTAAATGAAAGTATAATATGCACATACAAGGTTTACTCAATATATAAATGTTCAAAGGAAGTCAGAGCATGAGAAACATGAATTCTGAGTAATGAACATCAAGATACTAAAAGAAGGACATTGAGAAAGATATCCAATAGTTTAGTGCTTGAAAGGAAGTCAGAGCATGAAAAGAAAGAATTTTGAGTAATCAAACATTAACATATTGACAGAAAGTAATAAGATACATAGGACATTTTCCATGAAAGTATCAAATGAGTCTCAGGTGAAGGATGAAACCAATAGCCACTCTCTATTACTGATCAAAACCTGTTTACAATAGCAGTAGTCAGCCATAACATATCCCAACCCCTTATAACTCTAAAACTCCCTCATTTATAGAGTTTGGACTCATAGAAATGGTATGCCACCTTACTCCCCTAAAATTACCACCTCAGATACCTATTTCAAACATGATTCCATCACTTGGAGACTTCCTAGGGATATTTCTATTTTGCAGAGTTTGAATACAAAAAGGACTCTTCTTTCATTAATATTTCAATAAATAAATTTAATAACCCTTATTAACTGCAACCAGCTAATTTTCTGAGTGTCCTAGAGTGCTGATGTGTCATTATGCCTTGTGGATGCTGAGCTGGACCTCCTCCAAGTCGAATTTTTACAATTTTTTCATAAATCTGGTAAGTGAAAACTCTGAAAATAGGCTTCAAAGATGAGTATATAATTTCCAAACCCTGATGGCTTTGTAGAAACTGAGAGAGGTTTTTGTAGATGGACCTGTGTGAAGAAAAACCTCTTTTAGATTTCCAAAACAATTTTTCATTTGCTCAGAAACCTTAAAAAACAGCTCGCTAAGAAAACAGGGCAGTTTCGTAGTGTCCAAAAAATAGTTTTTGCACTCAAAATTTCTTCTCTTTGACTGTTCCATGGTGTCCATCACGACATGAAACCTCATCACTACCATTTACTCTCCTTGAAAACCAAAAAATGTGGTTTTAAAGGCAAAAAGTTAGCTACAGAAATTTTCGTAGCGTTTTCCTGGCTTCAAGCCTAAGAAATGCTACGAAACTGTGGAAAACTGTGTAAATTCTAGATTTTGACCTTGTTTCAAAAAGATACCTTCCAGTTGTAAAAAAATTGTCTTCAGCAAATCCTCATGGATCAATTCTAACTGTTCTTGGAGGTCTTTGACTTGGTCCTTCAGCTTTCTGTTACTAGATTTCAAGAGAGGTTTTTCTTCCAGACGTACTGACCTACAAAAACCTCCTTCAGTTTTTCAATATCTATCAAGGATAGGGAGAAAATAGCTCATCTCTGAACCCTATGTTTTCAGAAAAAACAGAGTCAAATTACACTTGATTGGTTGTTGATTAGAAAACTCTATGTAATTGTTTCAAACCAGCTTATGACTAAAGCTTAGCCTCTTCAGTTTGAGAGGGCTCTCTCAAAGGGGTTTATGATATTAGATAATGATGAAACTGTTACATAGAGTTGTCTGATTAGCAACCAATCAAGTGCAACTTTGTGATAACAGGCAGTATGAAAAAGGATCATTAAACCTGCAAAACAAAGTTTAATATCAGTAAAATTGAAAACGAAGCTGAAAAAGAAATGGGAAAGAATGAAAGTGGACATAAGAAACTTTCCATTGGAAGAATTCCATTTAAAACTTTACCTGAAAGGTATCAATTTTCTCCAATGAAGGATAACCTCTTCTTGTATTTTTTAACCTTGTACAAAAATTATCTGCAAACATAAAACATAAAACAGATATACAAAAATATATACAAAGATATTTTCCCCAAGGTCCCAAAACTAGAACTAAAAGCTTTATTTTTTCATTATTTTCCTTCCAATGTTACAGGTACATATAATACATGTTGAAGCATTCATAAACCACTATCCATTAACTGTGGATGTGAAAATAACCATAGTTCCCTTCACTGGATTTACAAAATACCATGGAAAAAAAACCATCATGCCCAAAACCATGTGCTAAACCTATGCATAAAACCATAGGTAGGTACGCCCACCTAATATAGGGTCCAAAAAAGGTTCTCAGGTAGCTGCCCCAGATCCTGTGCCCCCCAACGGGGGGGGTTGTGCCCGGTGCAAGTGAAGTATGGAGCTAGTCATGGAAAGAATATAACACACACCCAACACTTCTTTTGATTAAAATTAAAAGCATGGAGGAGATTAACTCTTTCGAAATCTCATTGACCCAAAATCATTATTTATTAAATCTAAATAAGGTGAGCAGTAAAATATAATAAAATAATGTTTCATGTCCAAGGAATCTGAAGTGAATAAAATCTTTATGAATTGTAGCGAGGATTGTTCTCTTAATATTTCAAATTTCATATTCACTCCATGATTTTCATAAATTGTGAAGAATCAAGACAAATTCCAAACAATATAATGCATATGTATAGATGGATCTGAGGTCTTAAAATTTTGTATGCTAAATATATAGTGATATATCGAAACTCAAATATAAGAGAAATCATACACGATTTAACCATGATCCAATACCTTGACCTGTTCCAAATTCCTTGAAATTGTTACATTACCATAGTGGTTTCTCAAGAGAGCCTTGAAAGACAAATGAAGATACGCACTAAATGATCATTGAGATAATAAAATGGGCATCCCATAGTGATACAAAGGAAAAATTGTAAACAAACTAGAGGTGATGAAATTTCTCATTAGCCAAGAAGATAACCGAGAAGAGTTTAAAAAATTCCCATGTGCACACACCATGAATAATTTATATCCCAAAAATCACAAAGTCATCCCGAGGAATGAATACTTAGATATGATGAAATTATAATTAAAATATATCTAATCCCTTGACCACCATGATAACACGAAAGTAAGCGTATATATACAAATATAATCAAGCAAGACTTCATGTGAGCATAGTGAAATATCATAATGAATAGATGAGAGACCTACAAGGATACTTAACTTGATAAGCTGAAGTTACGAGGCTCTGAGATAATGAAAGTGAAAGATAAGGGCTTAAGTTTTCCAAAAATTTCTTAATGGAAAAAAATTCTGATAAAAAAAGACCTTTCTTCATAATTTTTCTAGTGACATTCGTTTCAGAAGTTTAATTAAATTTCACCTTTGATATAAGAAGTCCTAATATTTAGAATATTAAATGGAAGCAAGTCTCAGAACAAAATTTTTTCATAAATTTTTATAAATAAATCTTACGATATCAAATATTTCTGATATAGAATGGATTTTGATGTATAACATGGGAATATTGTATATTGGGAATTCAACTATCAGAGGTAATAAATGTCATAATATTTTTATAAAGTCAATCTAATAGCTTTTGTTTTGATTAAGAAATAACAAGAGCACCCATATTTGTTTATAAAGATAATATTTTGAGGAAATGAGTCAGAGATTTAATAAATATGAGAATAAATCAGGTGTTAAAGATATCAAAAACCTTTTTTGAAACTCAAATCAACTTACAAGACTTTGAGCCCATAAGATTCAAGTGAAAATAGTGAAATTAGGGCCATTTCCTTTGCTAAGTGTAATGGACATGATAGTGGAGGAAAAGGAACTGTGGATCTAGGAGAGGTAAATATTGGAATTTTTGTTTAAATGCTTCTGATATAATACAAACCCAAGAGTCCAATAATCGAGAAAGTCTGAAATGATGAGGAAAGATCTTAGAAAAAGAAAAACAAAGGATCGATATTCCAAAATTCACCAATTAAAGGTTCCGAGTCCCTTCAAAAGAAAGGAATATGACTAAAGGGAAAACAATATGGATGAGTGCAATGCAATGAATCAACTCAACTAGTCAATTGTAAGATTCAGAAAAAACATAGATAAACCATGGATAAGATAGTTTGCTGCAATAGTTTTGTGCAAATTTTCCTGTGTTTGTAGAAAATATAAGCAATAAAGTGTCTAAGGATTTTATTTTAGCCACATTGATGAGAGGAATATTTTATTATTGACTCATATTGCTCAATATAAAAATTTGAATTCATGTGGGTCTACACACATCAACATATCAGAAGAAATATATCAGAGAAATCACTTGGATATACTTCAGAAAGTTACGATATAAGCAAATTTTGATAAATCATATTTAAATAAATAACAGATAATAACAGGAGACAGGAAATGATATCGAAACTTCTATATTGACAATAGCATATCAAGGATTTAAAGAGCAAGCATCTGATATGAAAGTCCCAATGTACACTAGTAGAAAATAATGAAATTAGTACCTAGGTGACTAAAAACGTTAGTCACCACAACTATTTCAAGTGAATTACTACTAAATTTGAACAATTTTAAGTGACCCAACTAAAAACGACTAACTTAAATGACTAATTTAGTCTAGGGATAAGATAAACGACTAGATAATAAGTGACCCAACTAAAAACGACTAAGTTAAATGAAAAATTTAGTCTAGGGATAAAATAAACGACTAGATAATAAGTGACCCAACTAAAAATGACTAACTTAAATGACTAATGTAGTCCATGACTAAAATATATGACTAGATAATAAGTGACAAAATTAAAAATTATTAACGTAAATGAATACTGTAGTCCAAGAATAAAAATATGACCAACAAGCAAGTACAAGAAGTATATGATTTATTCATTTATGCTAGTCATTTTTAATTGTGTCACTATGGAAATCATAACATTGCAATTTTGATATTTAAATGTCACATTTCACTAAATTTCGACATTGCAGATGGATTGAAAGATAAAGGGGGTCTCTGAATCCATCTGCAGTGTTAAAGTTTAGAGACAAAGGGGTTGCTTCCCCACATTCATGGATGGCACCCACAATAAAATTGTTAGTGGGGATTGGCGCACCTTAGTCAAGAGATTTTATCTCGGCATTTGATAGTGTAAAACTAGCCAAATACCCACCAACACTAATAAAAAATTGTTTAGCTAACCCTTATTTTCCATGCGAAAATACTCAAGAGATATTTTTCCACATTTGTGAATACATGTTAAAAAGAATTATAACCAACTTAATCACAAATTAATTATAAATATATTGCTATATGTTCTTATGCTTTGATATAAAACTGTTTGTTTAAAAATATTTTCAATGAAACTAATGTTTAAAAATATAATCATAATATTATTCACTTAAAAGAAAAGTGAAAAAATTCTAGAAAAATTCTAGAAACGTTATAAATCTTAAAAATAGCTTAAAAGATGAATTAATCTATTTTTTCATTTTCTTATTTTAAGAAACATATTTTTTTTCTTATTTTTCAAGAAAAAATAAAAAAATTCTCTTCAAATTGACAACATCATAAATATTTAAAAAGTTAAATATTATTCAATATCTAAACCCAAATCAAATTGGTGGAGGGAAAATCCAAAATGATGGAGGGCAAAAAAAACTTTAAAAATGAAAAATAATTGGTATATTTCCATACAACATTTCCAAATGCCTTTTCCTCTCACTGCCATACAATTCGATTATTGGAAACGAGGACCAAGTCGGAAAGAAACCAAACAAAGAGAGTGGAGCACATTTTACATGTCAATGTAGATATATGGCATAAAAAATCCACATGTTTCGAGGGCTTTGGAGCCATTTTATCCGTCTTTGGTTTTTGAACTAAAGTGGAATTGAATTTGCTGAGGTTTTGAGGGTTTTAATCCAGAAAACTGCAGTAGAACGATGGATTGGAGGATTTGTCCCTATGGCTTCACAAAGCTCTAGTGCAACAGGGTTTGAAGGGTTTGGCCGGGCTTCTGGCAGAGGTTTTGAATCAAATTACTGAATGAAAAACCACCTAGATCATTCATTTCTACAATGGAAGGGTATGTTAGAGATGTACCAAGAGCTTCGTTACTCTGTAGGGAGTCAGTATGAACATCTATCTTAGGAGACTATACAATTTATTGAATACATCGAAGTTGCATTTTGTTTGTTATTTCCAAAGCTCCAATGAAATTTTCTAATAATTATTCATTTTTAAATAATTATCCATTAATATGATGTTGTTTCTTGAATAGAAGAGTGAGTCTTCTCCAAAGGTTTTATCTCTGGAGTACAAAAAAAAAATCAGAACCCTAGGATGATGCACCACTGGTTTCTTCCTTAGTCCTCTGGTTTTCTTCTAGACAACTACTATCAAGGATCCTGCTACACATATTAATTTTGTGGCAGTCTTGAGACCTGCATCAGAATTAATATTCTTGTTATCCAAACCCCTAGTACATAGAAAACACAGTTGCAGCGAAGCCAACATCTTTCGAGTCTACTGCCCCACAAAGATAATGGTAAGAAAAAACATCTTAGCAGTTACACTTCCTTGAGAGAGTATAACAACAAGTATACATAAATTAAAAATATAAACCAATAAAAATATGAAACTAATACATCTAATACAGATATTTTTCTGTATAGAAACCAAGGTACAAACCTAGATTAACAATCGCAGTATCCTTGTGGCTTTCCTCATGACCAAGTGGTGTCAAAGCTTCCTTCTTTGGAACTACCATGCCTATAAGACCACCCTTCATCGCAGTCCTCCAAGTATGCACTCGACCACCATCTGTAATTCTAGCACACATACAAGCCCCAATATATACCTTCCACAACTTATCACCATGTGGAATGCAAGGACCATGTCCATACAATGGGGTAGCTGGCACATTATATACTACACCCGCAGGATTTGGTACAACATGAGTCCACTCCACCCATGAAAATTTCCATCACTAGTTAAAGCAATGAAGTCTTTTGGTGGGAGTGAAAATATTAAAATATTATAGGAATCATTGCACTCAACATAAATGAGTATCCATCCTTTCTCTAGAAACAGTCTTCACAAATCCACACTCGCATTTCTAAAATGTATTTTTTTGCACACATGTACGTGGACATGAATACACAGTAGAATGAGAAAGAGTGGATTCATTAATTAATTATATGATGCAATGTCTCATTGAGTCAGTACATAGTAGGATAAGAGGATTACATTGCATATCTCCCAAATACCTAACTAATAGAAACCACATCTAATACTATATGAAATGCCTAATAAATGCATCTTCTATTTGGCAGCTTTGGAATCTCAATTTCACAAATTTTATAGGTGGTGACTAGTTAGAAATTGTATGCCAGCTATCAATGCTCTTCATTATCCTCTACTACAGGTTCGCTTCTCTTTTCGTGGCCTAATCACATTGATTCAGAGGTTCTACCATGAACATAAGCTATACCTTTTGACATCTTTGTTGGCAGAAACCCACTAACTCACTACATCTCTCACTTGATTCTTTGGTTATTCAGTAGATAATATATACCCATGTGCTGACAAGCTTCACAAAAGGAAAACCTACAAAGTTCCTACACTTAGTGTCACTCCATGAGTCAAGAAATTGATTTGATATCATCAATTCTATGATTCTTTGGTCTTCCTTCTACAATATTTTTGTGCATTTTTCCTTGTGCTATGAATTCCCACGGTTCTCACAGTTTGATTGCATACATATATGCAGTCCCTTTGAATCACTCCAAGATGGCTTGCCTTTGTTATCTTTTGTCCAATTTGAGATGTTATGCCTTCCCCTCAGTGCCTTCACTAGGCATAACATTCCCTTGGCTCCTTCACCAACAGAATTTGCTTCTCCCCAACAATTCTCTGATACCATGCTATTTTTACACACACATGTATGGAAAGGAATGCACATTTTAAATGAGAAAAGGTGGGTTCATTCCTTCATTAGATGCAATGTGTCACTACGTAGTAGGAGAGGAGTACATTGTAATTCCAAAATACCCAAGTAATAATCACTACATTAATTACTATATTAAATGCCTCATTATTACATTCCTTTATTAGTGAGACTTTATTATATGTATAATTTATAATGTGCCTAAGTTCTAAATATGACCATTATTAATAGAAAAGTGATCCATTTATTTTGAGGACAATTGAAAATTTTCCAGGTTGATATGGTTTTTGTGGACAAAGGACTTTGTGGGTCAAACTTGCCTATTAAGTCCACTGATCTATTTCCTTCTCATTTTTATTCGAGTGCACTAAACATTTTCCTAATATCTTATACAAATGGTGCAAAGGCTTCAAATTGATGCTTTCTTACTAGTATTACACAGATAAGTCATTCCGATTCTAGTGTACCTTTGTTTTGTATGTGTAAATCTGGGTGAATTGTTTTCTTAGATCAACTAGTTTATATTCTCTGGTACATACATTGTTTGCGTTTTCTTTTTGCACACTCGATAGCTTTAGTTATTTCCTTTTCTTATATTAAAACTTATGATCAACATGTAATGGAAGAAAAATGGAAAATTCCAATCAATATACATATTTTTGTTGCAGAAAACCAGGGAACTGGACACTCCTGAATTGATGGAACAATTTCCACCTTTGCGGCAATTTGTTTATCATCTAATGGGGTGTCAGGTATTACATAGGAGTGACCATTGTTAAAGTAACAATAACTCTCATTTTGTAGATTGACTACTATTATATGTTCTTTAGACTTTTTGATTTATATGTCATTTCAGTGTGAATTTGGATTGAAAGCACTACATAATGTTGTGTATGGCTGAGATCATGTAATTACCTAATTATGTGCAACTGGAAATGGAAGCTATATCATGTAATAGAGTATGCACTCACAATGGTTTGTATGTTCAATTAGCATATTAATCATCCCTTATCTATAGCTACTGATGATTGCAATTGTTTACCTGCAGTTCTTTGAAATACAATTCCATGATGCTATTAAGGCTCTTCATATCTATAGGCGAGATGGTAATTTGGTATAGTTGGAAATCTACTATTCCATAAGTGTTTTAGTTGATGTCTTCAGTTTCAAACCCTATCAAAATAGTGGATATACCAATACTCTTTTTTTTTAAGGATGATTGTGATCCAACATTACCTTTTTCCAAAAATAAATGGTTAAGACCAAGACAGTTGAGGCTATGGTTCATGACCTATATTTTCTTGTGTTCCTTTGGGTAGAGGCATGCAGTAAAATTTTCTACATCCTAAACAGGTTTCCTCTTTAGGTATTGAAGGACAAAACACCAAAGGAAGCTTTCATCGGTGAGAAATCCTAGGTATCACACTTTTTGTGTTTCTTTACTGTATATATTCATATTTTTTATGAGAAATGAAATAAATTGAAACACTTCAATTTGAAGGGTGTTTTTTTTGGATATAATGAGAGTCCTACAAGGCCTACGGAGTCTACATTCTGTCACATTAGAAAATAATAGTGGACTGAGATGTGAACCTTCTGATGATGCATGGTCCCTCGTGTAGAAATTTGAATAATAGATGAATTATTCACCGAGATTATCCTGGTCACACACTATTTGAGCTTCATGCATAACACATAACCTCTTCTACCATTGATCATCAATTTGTGGAAATTAAAAACATTCGCATGCGCACATTGAAACATAAATCAATCACACATTCAACACAGTATGTAATGGGAAAAGATTACAGCTGAAAACCCCCAACTATCTGTATATTATAATGATAGAGAACATGTAACAATCATAGTACAAACTCCTCACAAGCTCTCAGCACTATCTCCAATTGTTACACACTAACTAGCTCAGATATGAACAAGTCACAGGTTCAAATCTCCTCCACCTGTTAGCCTGCCTCTACTGCGCAATCCAAGATGAGTAATGATCAGATCCAAGTTCGAATCCCACTGGCTTGTACTATGCAATTCTCATTGGCAATCTCAATCAATGTGTGTGCAAATATCATGCACAGCTATAGTCACAAATGATAGTAGACTCACCCTTTCACCCACCTCTAACACTTGTCTCCACTGAACTGTCCATGCACTGAGTTAACTGATGTATTCTTTAGTTGATTTATGAGTTAATAATTAGTGAATTAATTAATAATTAATTCACACCACTCATCACTAGTGTATTTGTCAGTTAGACTAAATACAACTAGTTCAACTAAATTAAACCGAACACAACTCCACCAACTGTCTCATCAACTCCACCAAACTCTGCCACATGAGTTCTAACTGAAGTCAACCATGCAATAGCTCAACTAACCCTTAGGAAAAGCGTATTTCCTTCTGTCAGCTGCATGTGCCACATCCAAGCATCAAACTGAAGTGCTCCAAGAAGATAAGATAATGTTTATAGTCTAAATATTATTAAGGGTTAATAATATTCGATTGTTCTATTTTTAGCCCGACAGTCTAAAAATAGATTCCGCCCAATGTCTAAAAATAGAGGTCCATATATTTTTACCAACTCGACCAATCATCCATAAATAGCATCCTGCAACTCATAGACCATGATTCATATGTCTAAAAATAGACATAGTCTAAAAATAGCACAACGGGCCCACTTAGTGAAGAGGCGACTTCTTTCCTCAAAAGCTCCATCATCTTATTTGCATTCTCAACCTCCCCTCTCAACAAAGTATGGATTATCACACCCAACCCCTATCCTACCTCGTGGTATTTAGTTGCTCTGGTGAGCGCCTTCGTCAAGATGTCAGCATCCTGATCCTCCGTGGGAATATATGAAAGTAACATGATTCTCCGCTGCACACAATCTCTGATATGATGGTACCTGATGTCGATGTGTTTGGATCTATCATGAAATACTGGATTAGCCGAGAGTTTAATGCAACTCTGGTTATCACAATACATCACAGTAGGCTCCAAGTGTGACCCGAACAACCCAACCAGGATCTTCCTCATCCATATAGCCTCGCATGCAGCCAAGCTTGCTGCCATATACTCGGCCTCTGCTGAACTGAGTGCCACGGATCTCTGCGTCCTGCTGTACCAAGAAACTGTTGTCGACCTGATACTGAAGATCCCTCCAGATGTGCTCTTTCGGTCCATTGGGCTCCCTGCCCAATCTGCATCCGTGAAGCCACATAGCCTCAGCTCATCCTCTTGTATGTACCACAATCCATATCCCAATGTGCCTCTAAGATAACACAATACATGCTTGCCTGCCTTCCAGAAGAGCTTGGTTGGCTTAACCATAGCTTGTGAAAGCTGGTTAACAGCATAGCATATATCGGGTCATGTATTGATCTTACATATGTTTCACCCCACCAATCAAGCCACAAACAATGGCATCCACTACCTCCGCCGAAGTAGCATCCTTCCTCCAACCTCCAGTGAAGAGGAGTATCAATGCTTGCGCCCATGCATGTTGAACTTCCGCAGTCCCATACTTACCCCGAGAAACAAATAGTCCATCACTGTGCTGCCAGATTTCCAATCCTAGGAAATAATGAAGGAGGCCCAAGTCCTTCATCTCAAACTCTCTAGCAAGATCCTCCTTGCATGAAAGTATCAACAGCTCATCACTCGTCAAAATCAAATCATCTACATAAAGTACAATGATCAGCAACTTACCCTCCACCACAATCTGGTACAGGTTAGGATCCGCCTCACTCTTGGAGAATCCAAGTCCGGTGAAATAACTGTCTATCCGTGTGTACCAAGCACGAGGTGTTTGTTTCAACCCATACAACGCTCTCTTGAGCCTGCACACATGCGACTCGCTGCTGAAGATCTCGAAACCTTCGGGCTGCTCTATGTACACCTCCTCCTCAATGAATCCGTTGAGGAACGCAGTCTTCACATCCATCTGATGAATGTGCCACCCCATCTGCACTGAGAGAGCAAGAATCGTCCGTATGGAAGAATACCTTGCGACAGGTGCAAAGGTCTCCTCATAATCGATCCCCTCAATCTATGAAAAGCCTCGGGCAACAAATCTTGCCTTGTACTTTTCCACACTCCGTCAACTCCGTCTTCGCTTTCCACTTCTCTTTTGTAGATCCATCTTCAAACTACCATCGATCAAATTTCCCAGACACCTCCTGCGACTATTTCTCACACCCATTCATACTCTTCCACCTGCTACCATGGCATCTACCCATGCGGGTTCCTCCACAGCTTCCTCGAAAGAGGATGGTTCTGTCACGACACATTTTCTCACAAGAGCCATGTATCTAGTGTATCGGTCCGGTGACTGTCTCTGTCTGCACTGTGCTGTAGGTGGTCCTACAACTCCTTCGCAGAGCTTCCTGGAGCCGCCGCCGCGCCCGAGTGCGCGCTTCCGTCCTCTCGATGGCCGGGCGCTACATGAGTGGTCTCTTCCACCTGGCGAGTCCACACGGTGCGGCTGATCCACATCCGAAAGCTCATCCTTAAGAACTAATAGCTCCTCATCTGCATGCAAGTGTGGCTCCCTCTCAAGCGAACACTTCATGGCTTTCTCCTCCTGAAATTTGATATCCCGTCGCACAACAGTCTTGCGACTGTCTGGAAAATACACACGATAGTTGTGGGGCGTATCAGTGTACCCCACAAATATCCCAACCTCTGGGGTCGGCTCCAGCTTCTTCCTGGCATCCTTCGTCACATGAATGTAAACAGGTGAACCAAAAATCCTCAAATGGGAAATATCAAGCCTCTTACCAGAAAACGCCTCCTCGGGTGTACTCATGCCATGTATCTTGTGAGGACAACGGTTCTGCACATATACTACTATATTGCATGCCTCCACCCACAAGTGATTGGGTAGGCCCTGATCATGCAACATCGCCCGTGCAGTACCCACGATTGTTCTGTTCTTCTGCTCAGCAACCCCGTTCTACTGTGGGTTATGAGGTGCTATGAACTCTCTTCAAATCCCTTCTGCGCTGCAAAAGTCCTTGAATTCGTCAGAGATGAATTCACCACCATTGTCGCTCCTAAGAGCCTTCACCTGCTTCCCCGATTCCTTCTCAACCAGTGCCTTGAACTCACAGAACTTTGAGTATGTCTCGCTCTTCTTCTGCATGAAGAATATCCAGCACTTCCGAGAATAATCATCAACAAAGATCACATAGTACCTGTGCTTTGCTGTCGAAGCTACTGAGAAAGGTCCACACACGTCTGTGTGAATTCTCTCAAGGATCGTCATGGCGTGACTATCCTTCTCGTGAAAGGTGGCTTTCACAAATTTTCCCAAGGTACACCCCTTGCACTGATCTGACTGCGCAAGAGTGCCCTTAGGAAGCCCAGTAGAAATCTGCTGCAGCATCTTCAAAGCTCCATGGTGAAGGTGGCCCAATCTCCGGTGCCACAGCTCGCCATCATCCCGGCTCACCACTCCTTCCGCCTTGCATGCCATTGTCAGTGCCCAGGAAAAGGCAATAACTGATAGTTCTTGACTCGAACCCTATCTTCCCAGTTTCTCCATTTGTCCATACCAGACATTTCTAGAAGACAACATCATATCCCTTGTCTTCTAACATCGCCACAGAGATAAGATTCTTCTTCAATCCTGGAACATGCATCATTTCCTTCAATACGAAGGGTTTACCAGACTCCCTCTCAAAGGAAATGGTACCGATACCAGTCGCACTGTATCTACCATCATCGCCCATCTCGATGTGCACTCCAAGATCTTTCTCATCCAGATCGTAAAACAAATCTCGATCTCCTGTCATGTGAAAAGATGCACCACTGTCCAAGAACCACACTGATCCCATCACACTTGAGACCAAGCATGCGATCAGCGAAAAATCCAGCTCAAACTGCGAGGCTAAGGCCTCTCTCCACCGTAGATCCGTTCTTCTTATTTTCTTCTTCTTCTCGCGACACCGCAGCATAATGTCCGCGTTGGTGACAGTGAAAGCACTTCACCTTGGACATGTCCTACTTCTTGCCTTTCACACTAGACTGAGAATCTTTCTTGCTCTTCCCCTTCTTTGCTTTGGCAGCCAAAGAAAAATTTTCTTCATCATATGCCTTTGATGAAGATCCGTCCCTGGTATTCCGCCTTATCTCCTCTTGCACAAGATCAGACCAAAGTTTCTCCCATCCTAGCAATTTCTTCCGACCATTGACAGAATCCTGATAGGAATTCCAACTCTTTGGAAGACCAAGGAGAGCCAAGCTCACCAAGTCCTCGTCATCTACAGTCACCCCCACACTTCCCATCTCATCCCTGCATTGGGTGAACTTAGTGAGATACTTGGGCATATTGTCTCCTTTCTCCATCTTTATGTTCCTGAGTTTGTCCTTGAGCGCCAACTTCCTCTGGTCTCTCTTGCTTTGGAATAAATCTTTCATGGCTTTCCACATCAAGTATGGAGAAGCCTTCCCATGAAGGCTGGACACAATGTGATCCTTCACACCCTCCAACAGAATCCTTTGACATTTTGCTGTCTTCTTTTGCCAAGCCTCAACTTGAGCAGCATCAGTAGGCTTTGGGAGTTCAGCATCAGTAGGCTTTGGGAGTTCAGCATCTATGAACTCCTTCAACCCATTGTCATCTAACACTGCCTCCATCCTGTCCTTCCATGAAATATAATTCGAGCTTCCTTCAAGGGCATACTCCAATCACAATCCGTTGAAAGACATCTCAACTTTGACACCAAGAAAAAACTGCTGCAAATTCGAATTCCACCAGCTCAAAACTCAACCGTTTCTGATCAGAAATTTGTGAGAACAAAGTATTCTCGTACAGAGATCGACTGTAGGGGCGTTTACTAGATATTACACATTTAAAAGAAAGGATGAATCCAGAGGCTACCTGGCCCTCGTACAGACTCTGACTAAAGAAATAAAATGTAATCACTGAAATAGATCTGATCCGATGATCAACTTTCGCTCTGATACCATGTATAAATTTGAATAATAGATGAATTATTCACTGAGATTATCCTGGTCACACACTATTTGAGCTTCATGCATAACACATAACCTCTTCTACCATTGATCATCAATTTTCGGAAATTAAAAACATTCGCATGCGCACATTGAAACATAAATCAATCACACATTCAACACAGTATGTAATGGGGAAAGCTTACAGCTGAAAACCCTCAACTATATGTATATTATAATGATAGATAACATGTAACAATCATAGTACAAACTCCTCACAAGCTCTCAGCACTATCTCCAATTGTTACACACTAACTAGCTCAGATATGAACAAGTCATAGGTTCAAATCTCCTCCACCTGTTAGCCTGCCTCTACTGCGCAATCCAAGATGAGTAATGATCAGATCCAAGTTCAAATACCACTGGCTTGTAATGCACAATTCTCATTGGCAATCTCAATCAATGTGTGTGAAAATCTCATGCACAGCTATAGTCACAACTGATAGTAGACTCACCCTTTCACCCACCTCTAACACTTGTCTCCACTGAACTGTCCATGCACTGAGTTAACTAATGTATTATTTTGTTGATTTATGAGTTAATAATTAGTGAATTAATTAATAATTAATTCACACCACTCATCACTAGTGTATTTATCAGTTAGACTAAATACAACTAGTTCAACCAAGTTAAGCTGAACACAACTCCATCAACTCCTCAATCAACTCCACCAAACTCAATCACTTGAGTTCCAACTGAAGTAAACCATGCAATAGCTCAACTAAATCTTAGGAATAGCATAATTTCTTCTGTCAGCTACATGTGCCACATCTGTAGCTTGAACTGAAGTGCTGCAAGAGGATAAGATAATGTTTATAGTCCAAATATTATTAAGAGCTAATAATATTCGACTGTTCTATTTTTGGACTAGCAGTCTAAAAATAGACTCCGCCCAGTATGTCTAAAAATAGAGGTCCATCTATTTTTACCAACATGACCAACCATCCACAAATAGCATCCTGCAACTCATAGACCATGATCCATATATCTAAAAATAGACATAGTCTAAAAATCGACTTTGTGCCAAAAATAGCCTGCGGGCCCACTTAGTGAAGGTGACTTCTTTTCACTAAGCTCCATCATCTTGTTGCATTCTCAACACTCCCTCTCAACAAGATATGGATTATATGCAACCCCTATCCTACCTCTATGGTATTCAAATTTGCTCTTGGTGAGCGCCTTCGTCAAGATATCAGCATCCTGATCCTCCGTGGGAATGTATGAAAGTAACATGATTCTCCGCTGCACACAATCTATGATATGATGGTACCTAATGTCGATGTGTTTGGATCTATCATGAAATACTGGATTAGCCGAGAGTTTAATGCAACTCTGGTTATCACAATAAATCACAGTAGGCTCCAAGTGCGACCCGAACAACCCGACCAGAATCTTCCTCATCCATATAGCCCTCACATGCAAACAAGCTGAGCCGCCATATACTCATGGCCGCCGAATCGAAAGCCATGACCTCGTCTCGGGTCAGACCAAGAACCATCGTCGACCCGATAAAGATCCCTCCAGACAGTTTTCCGTCCATTGGGCTCCCTGCCCAATCTGCATCCGTGAAGCCACACAGCTTCACCTCATCCGACTGTCTGTACCATAATCCATATCCCAATGTGCCTCTAAGATATCTCAATACATGCTTCCCTGCCTTCCAAAAGAGCTTGGTAGGCTTAACCATAGCTTGTGAAAGTTGGTTAACTGCATAGCATATGTTGGGTCGTGTATTGACCAGATACATAAGCGACCCCACCAACTGTCGATAAACAGTGGCATCCACTACCTCCGCCGAAGTAGCATCCTCCTTCCTCCACCCTCCAGAAAGAGGAGTGAATAACAAGCTCACACCATGCATGCTGAACTCTCCGCATCTCCTGCACACTTACTCGGCAAACAAATAGTCCATCGCGCCGCCAAATTTCCAATCCCAAAGAAATAATGAAGGAGGCCCAAGTCCTTCATCTCAGTCCTCTAGCAAGATCCTCCTTTTTGCAGCGAGCATCAACAACACCAAAACCAAATCTCCTATAAAGTGTTGGCCGGATCAAAGAATTTACCCTCCACCACAACTGGGTGCGGTTAGATCCGCCACTTTGGAGAATCCAAGTCCCCCAAGTGGAAATAACCGTCTATCCGTGTGTACCAAGCACGAGGTGCTTGTTTCAACCCATACAATGCTCTCTTGAGCCTGCACACATGCGACTCGCTGCTGAAGATCTCGAAACCTTCGGGCTGCTCTATGCACACCTCCTCCTCAATGACTCCATTGAGGAACGTAGTCTTCACATCCATCTGATGAATGTGCCACCCCATCTACGCTGAGAGAGCAAGAATCGTCCGTATGGAATAATACCTTGCAACAGGTGCAAAGGTCTCCTCATAATCGATCCCCTCTATCTGTGAGAAGCCTCAGGCAAAAAATCTTGCCTTGTAATTCTCCACACTCCCGTCAGTTGCCTGCTTCACTTTGTAGATTCATCTCGTACCCACCACTGATTTCCCCTCCGGCCTCGGGACAATCTCCCATGCACTGTTTCTGACAATCGAATCATACTCTTCCACCATGCCATCTACCCATGCGGGGTCCTCCACAGCTTCCTCGAAAGAGGATGGCTCTATCACGACACATTTTCTCACAAGAGCCATGTATCCAGTGTACCGGTCCCAGACTCGTCTCTGCCTCCGCGCCGGCCGTAGGTGTCCGGGCACCCTTCGTACCCGAGCTGTCGCTCAACTCGTATTGCGCTTCCGCCTTCCGATGGTTGGCACCGGTGAGTGGTCTCTTCCACTCCATGAACCTCATCTTGTGGCTGATCTACATCCTGAGACTCATCCTTAGGAACTAATAGCTCCTCATCTACATGCAAGTGTGGCTCCCTCCCAAGCGAACACTTCATGGCTTTCTCCTCCTGAAATTTGATATCCCGTCGCACAACAGTCTTGCGACTATCTGGAAAATACACATGATAGTTGTGGGGTGTATCAGTGTACTCAAAAAATATCCCAACCTCTCCAGTCGGCTCTAGATTCTTCCTGGCATCCTTCGTCACGTGAATGTAAAAAAGTGAACCAAAAATCTAATGGGAAATATCAGGCCTCTTACCAGAAAACGCCTCCTCGGGTGTACTCATGCCAAGTATCTTTTGAGGACAACGGTTCTGTACATATACTTTTGTATTGCATGCCTCCGCCCACAAGTGAATGGGTAGGCCCTGATCATGCAACATCGCCCGTGTAGCACCCACGATCGTTGTGTTCTTCCACTCAGCAACCCCATTCTGCTGTGGGTTATGAGGTGCTATGAGCTCTCTTCGAATCCCTTCTACGCTGCAAAGGTGCTTGAATTTGTCAGAGATGAATTCACCACCATTGTCGCTCCTAAGAGCCTTCACCTGCTTCCCCGATTCCTTCTCAACCAGCGCCTTGAACTCACAGAACTTTGAGTATGTCTCACTCTTCTTCTGCATGAAGAAGATCCAGCACTTCCGAGAATTATCATGTTTGGGAGATTGTACCAACACAAGTGGGGAAGTTTTTGATTTATTATAGGGGAAATTTGAGGTGAATATTCCAGTAGATACCATAAAATGTACTAAGGTTTAGTTCACGGTGAGACTATTCTCTAGAGAGGAGTTGACTATGGACACCTTTAGGATTTACTCTAGTTGCTAGTGTACTTGCATCAGGTTTTTCATAACTTTAGCATCAATTTTTGGTTGGAATTTATATCAAATGGATGTGAAAACATTGTCTCTTAATGGTCTAACCATGGAGGCAATATACATCAATCAGTTGAGAGGCTTTCAGGTTCGTGGGTGAGAGATCCATGTATGAAAATTGAAGAAGGACTTTTATGGGATAAAGTTGGCATCACATGCTCAGTACTCTAGGATTGAAGAATAATTGGTAGGTTCAAGCTTTACTATATATATTGCAGATCCTGATATTTATTATTTATTTGATAAATTTGATTTGCTTGTTTTTGTGATATCCTAGGGAAATTTTCACCCTGGGATTTCAACAATTTTTTTTTCAGACAATGACACCAAGATTCATCCAATACAAATGAATGAAGTCTTCAGTAAATAACATTGATATCTCAACATTACAGTAAACAATACGATAGTTCAACCATGCAACAAAATTTCATAGTACCCTTATATTATCCAGATTTAATAGTTTAGTATAGTTTCAAACAATTGTAGCATAATTTCGTATTGGACAAAGCTTGACTAAATAATAACTGTATTCTAACCAGAAATCCATAGACCTGAATAAACATTTGATAATTCTGTCAAGGCTAGTATCCAAATGGTTTCAGGGATCAAGATGGAGGATAAAACTTTTCTTCCTCCTTGGACTTCCTTCAGAAAATTCTCCGAGAATCTATCGAATACCACTGCATCGTATTAGAGAGTCATGGATCTACTTTGGTCCTAAATCAATTCCTCTATGCTTGCCTCAGACAACCACTCTGAGCTCCATTAAGGAGTAGAAAATTTCTTCATAAGTAAGGACCTATTGTAGAGCACAAATAATCCTCGAGTGGCTTGAGGAAGGGGGTTCGAATTTTGCTAGGATTAGCCTCCTTTGATGGTCAAAAAATTCAAATTAATTTTCCCCAAAATAATTACGTAAATAACCAGCCTTAGGGTTTTTTTTTCTTGGGAATTGTGATAATATCCTACCTCAGATCATTTTACTTCTGCCTCAGGATGAACTTGCAAGGAATCAACCTCAGAATAATTCGATTTTCTGCCTCAGTACAGATATTTCTAACCCAGAATAAATTTGGATACCTTTGCCTATGGCTCAGTCCTGCGACTTGGGTCTATCATAGGGTTAAGACAACCCTCTGATAGGTCTCAAGAAAAGTTCATTTTCTATTTGAATGACTTCCTTCTAGGTTAAAAAAAAACCACAGATTGATTTAGGGGGAAAAACATTGGTTTGTCTCAGGGAAATTTTGCATATAGTCTTAGGCTCAAACATTAAAAATATAAACCAGTAAATCTAATACATAGATTGTGATTTTCAGAAACCAAGGTACAAACCTAGATTAACAATTTTTGTATCCTTGTGCCTTTCCTCATGGCCAAGTGGTGTTAAAAATTCCTTCTCTAGAACTACCATGCCTATCAGCCCACCCTTCATCGGAGTCCTCCACGTATGCACTTGACCACCATCTGTAATTCCTGCACACATACCAACCCCAATGAATACCTGCCTCAACTTATCACCATGTGGAATGCAAGGACCATGTCCATACAATGGGGTAGTTGGCACATTATATACTCCAGGCGCAGGATTTGGTACAACATGAGTCCACTAATGAACATCTCCATCACTAGTTAAAGCAATAAAGTCTTCTTGTGGGAGTGAAAATATTAAAATATTATAAGAATCACTACACTCAACATAAATGAGTGTTGGAACAGGGATCCCTAAAGCTGAAAATTTTGTGTAATTTTGTATATTTTTGTATTAATTAGTCTAACGCAATGGTTTTGGGGTGGGTCAAAGCCCCGAACACATTATAATAGGTCAAAGGGTAGACCTAGAGTCCACAAACCATGGTTTGCGGACCATAAGATAGTGTAGTCTAAGTCGATATAAATAGATGAATATGTTGAGTCTAGAGGTAGGCAAGAATTAAGAATGATGCTACGTACGAACTGTTAGATCTATTTTGGGTTGTTTGGGTAAGGACTCTTGCTGGTTGTGTGTGTGGAGATCCTCAGTCCTATTGTGTTTGGACCCTGCTAGGATGTGTGCGGGCTGGTTTTGGTTGTAAGTGGATCTAAATGTTAAGGAATGTGAAGTATTGTTGACATATCTGTGTAATATCTAGATCTATTGCGTTTACTGTTGATGCGAATCTATGGTATCTGTTTAAGTTGAAAATACATCTGTGTTATATGTTATGCTACGAATATGTTTGTAAGTTGCATTTATGATATTATGTACTGATAATTATTGTTATGCACGTGGATGCGAAGATATTGACTATATATGTGAATGATAGTAACTCTTTTATGGTTAATAACTCACTATACTGTGGAAAGCCTGTGAATATACTTCCTCTGTGCGAACCAATAAGTTGTGAACACAAATCTTCTTTGACTTACCTACTCTCTCTCAGGGCGTGGAAACCTAGTTCTAGCACACTCCCATACTACTTCGGGTAAGACCTTGGCCTGTGTAAGTAGGTCATTACCGAAAGGTCCAGTAGTATAGGGGTTAGTTGGAAAACCTTAACCTCTGAACCTGGGTCAGGACCCCTCAAGCCAAAAAATGGTTCCCTTGCAAGGATCGGGAGCATTTTGAGAGAGAGACCAGGTAATGCCAAGGGAACACTGGAGACAAGAGAAGCTAGAAATCGAGGCCTGGTTCGAAAGAAAGATTAAGGTATTTTCAGTGAAAGAGAATCACAGCATGAAGCTAACAGCTGAGAAGTGGAAAAATAAGTACATTTTTACTGAAGTATATGAAATTTTATTTGTAACCTTTTCACACGAGCTGCAGGAGTGGCTAGCTCGGCTTGTAGATTTCCAGACGTGTTGGAAGGATGAGCGGGTCACATAGTGGACTCCAGAGTTGATCCAACAGTTGGAAAGAACTGAAAATACCATGACCCATACGGTAGATCACTGGGTGGATAGCGTGATGGGAGGATTTGTGACAGAATTCACAGTCGAACAGTTCATATCTTATTCGGAAGCAGAGCGGAGGTTCTTCAAGGGTTTCTGGGGTAAGTTCTTGAAAACGCTTCCTTTGTTAATCAAAATATTACTATGCGAAAAGGGCATTCTGTGCAGCCACACCAAGTGAATGACCCCTGATATGAGCGAAAGCACAGCATGAAGCAGTAAATACTATCGAACTAATCAAGAGGGAGATAGATCTTTCTATAGTCCAGTAAGAGAATCAGTTGCGCATATCCCTCCAGCTACACCACCTTCAAGTCAGCATAGGGGTAAGAAATCACCCATACCTCCACCTCCTCCAGAAGACGATATGGCCTCACACATGAAGCTACCCACCTTCAACGGTGTAGGGGATGAAGATATGGAATGATTTTGGTTTGTCGCAGAATCAGTATGGGTTGCGCAGAACATGGCTTCTGATGCTGAAAAGAGGGTACAACTATTGCCTGCCTTTGAAGGAATGGTCTTGGATTGGTATATGGGGTACGTAGGGCAACATGCAGATCCATCTATTCCAGAGATAAAGACAACGTTAAAACAACAATTTCGAAAGCCTAAGTCCTATTCACAGATAATGGTCAACTTAAAAGACTTTAGACAAGGACCCACTGAATCAGTATGAGAAGCTGATCAACGATTGAAAAAGGTTATCGGAGATGGGGAATTATATTATGATGATAGACAGCACCAAGAATGGTTCATCGCTATGCTGCTACCTCACTTGCGTGGCCCTATGGGTCAGTAATCGATCACAACACAAGGAAAGGCTTTGGAGATTACTATGAAACTAGAGGCTGCACCGAGGGATGACACTCAGTTTGGGGTACAGCAGATCCAGGGACAGTTGGAAGCGATGCACATTGAAATACAAAACCTGCGAAAATAATGAGGAAAAGAGGCTAGTCCAGATATATGGTGCATAAGATGCAGGGTGTCCATCCATTCCAAGGATCAGTGTCCTCTGCTGGCAGACTACATGTAGGCCGGGGGACCCAGCCCATTGCGACCTAAGGGGGCGGCGGGACCGAGTAGTACAACATCATGGTGCGCTAATTGTCGTGTCGTTGGGCTACATGACACTAACCACTATCCTCGCGTGCGTCCTTACGTTCCAGAATTGAAGCAGCAATGGTGTAGATTCTGCTCTTATGTGGGGCATGACGAGCATAATTTCCAGACCTATGATTTGATGAAAGATCGAGGAAACCTATACAGGGTACATACTGACCCTTCTTCACCAATATCCCTCGCAAGCAGAGGAGGCTCCCCAACCGAGGGAAGGGGAGGGGAAAGGGGTGGAAGAGCAGGTCAGGGAAGAGAACAATTGATCTATTACAACTGTGGGGAGATAGGGCACTTTGCGAGGGATTTTCCGAACACTGCGCGAAAATCTTGCCATTATTGTAGGAATTTGAACCATGTGATTGAAGACTGTCCAATTATGATAGCAAAAATGTACGAAAAAAAATAGACACCTACGCAGAATGTACAGAGGGTTAAATCAAAACCGTGTGATGAAGGACAAAGTATTAGTGTCATAACGCGCTGCGGCATGGATATGGGAGGGGCTAAAGAGAAAGATGAAGTTGAACCTCTTATCTGGAAAGTAGCTGCCAAGCAGGAAAACTTGGACCTAGAGAAGGAAAAGGAAACCTTCATTGCAACACACAAAGACTTCACTAGGGATGAGGCACCTATCTCAAAAGCTATAGCAAACCTGAAAACATATGATGAATTCAAACCATTTCTACAAGCCTGTATGAAGCTGCTACACAACTAGAAGGCAATAGAAAATCAGCAAGCACTAATAGATAGCTGTGCAAAGAGAACTAACCCACCCCTAGAAGTTAAGGATGTGCGCAAATTGTACAAGCATAAGAAACGCACCGATAGGGAAATGCGGCTAACAGTGCAAATTGGTGACTATGAAATGGATCAGGTTATTTTTGACTTGGAATCAGATTCAAATGTATTACCGAAGAAAAATTGGTAGCGAATGGGAGATCCTAAGATGGAATGGTCCACTATCCAGCTATGCATGGCCAACCAGTAGAAGATCATACCATTATGGAGGTTGTTAAAGATTATGGTAGACATCACAGGAGTTAAGGTCTGGGTCGACTTTGAGGTAATTCAGATTGTGGAAGATGCAGACCCTTATCCTATGCTCCTAGGATTGGATTGGGCCATAGATATGGGGGACATCATCAACCTAAAGAAATTAAGCATGGTGTTTTAGAATGAAGGTACACGGGTGATAGTTCCCCTAGACCCTGCGAAAGGAGAAAGGTATACAGAACCAATGCGCGAAGAAGAGGATGTGGATCACATCTATAAGTTAACCACTCGGGATGAATATTGGATCAATCCTATGGTTGATGGTATGATTTTCTCGGAAAAGGACAATGAATGTTTCTCTGACTCCGACAGGGAGATGGAAAATTGGCAGAATCAGTTACATGATGTATCTGCACTGCGATGTCTTAGAATCACAAATAAATTCTGATGCATCTCCTCAGAGGTAAGGGAACTACCCTACTTTGATGGTTCTGTTAGTATTAGATAATTTTTGTGAGCATTTGAAGCTAAGGTCCCGAGAGACCAAAGGCTATGGGCTCTTAATCTAGCCATGCACGCAACACCTGCGAGGTGGTGGGACACACATAAAGGGATGTTCCAGGATTGGGAAGAATGTCGAGATATTATGGTCCTATGATTTGAACCTCTGGTTCACCTGCACGTAAAGACTTTCCTTGGCCTAGGTGACCCGCGTGAGCACTTGTTCACTTGGATGGAGAAATGGTGTGAACAAACTACGGAAGAATGGGTTCACCTGTTCATTCATGCCTTGGGGCAATCCCCACAGCATGGTATTTAGATGCAGAGCTACACCAGCACACCTGCCACTGGGAAACATTGAAGGTTGAGTTTGTACGGACATTTGGGTTGGTAGGTGGAACAGAGGCACTCGACGAATCTCTGCAGGATATAGATGCCTTAGTATTTGATGAATTTTGACCTTATGCAACACTTGGGGCACCAACATGGGAAACAAAGATGCAGGATATTTTCAATTGTCACAATTTAGTAATAGAAGAGTGCGATGAAGATCCATGAAATATCTCTATCCCGGAGTCGAAGGGAAAGCGCACAGTTGCTGGACCCACACTACAGAATTTCGATGTCACTAAGCCTCTGAAGCTACGAGAATTCAACATTAGAATAGAGGAGAAACCTAAGCTGGCTAAAATTGGGGACTACTGGGATGATCATATTGTAGGAAAAGTTGCAGAACTGCTCACAAAATATCAGGACTTATTCCCAACAAATTTCTCTGAACTCAAAGGGATTACAGGGGACCTAGGGGTCATGTGCATCACTTTAAAACTAGATTCAAGCCTTGTGAATCAGCATCCCTATCGGCTGAACCCCAAGTACAAAAAAAAATTCAAGGAAGAAATCGACAAAATGCTTGCTGTGGGTATTATCGACCCGGTCAAAAAATCAGACTGGGTAAGTCCGATGGTGGTTCAGGAGAAAAAGACTAAGGGAGAAATTTGAATCTATGTTGACCTATGCAAATTGATTGACGCTTGCATACATGATCGCTTCCCTGTGCCATTCTCAGACGAAATACTTGACAGCATGGGAGGGCAGGAAGCATACTCATTCACAAATGGGTTCTCGAGCTACCATCATATTAGGATCGCACCTTAAGACCACAAAAAAACTACGTTTTTCACTAGATGGGGATATTTTCAGTATACTGTCATGCTGTTTGGGCTCAAGAATTCCCCTACCATATTTTCGATTCCCCTACCATATTTTCGCAGGTAGTGGTCACAGTGTTCAAAGATTTCATCCATAAGTTTTTGGAGGTATATTTTGATGGCTGGACCATCTTTGGGTTGGTAAAGAAGCATGTCTCAAACCTGCACATGATGTTAGACACCTGTAGAAAGCACCAAATTTCCCTGAAAATCAAGAAGTGCATATTTTGCGTACCCTTTGGGATCTTTCTCAGTCACATAGTTTGTCGACAAGGATTGATGTTTGATCCTGCCAAAGTAGTAGTTATCATAAATCTGGTAGTACCTACAACTGATAAACAGCTGCGCTCAATCCTAGGAAACACATGCTACTATAGGAAGTTCATTCAAGGGTACACGCTGATCACAAAACCTATGGAAAAATTGCTAAAGAAGGATGTTTCGTTCTGTTGGGACGATGAGTGTCAGAGGAGCTTCGAGCTCCTCAAGGAGAATATGGTCTTTGCACCTATTCTCATCTTTCCTAACTGGGCGAAGGTGTTCCATGTAAACCTAGATGCATCGGGGATCACCCCGGGAGCTATCCTTAGACAGCGTGGAGACAGAGACATTGATCATCCTGTTGCATTTGCTAGTAGGAAAATTTCTAGTGCAGAGCACAACTACTCCACTACAGAGTGGGAGGGATTGGCCATGGTCTATGCATTGCAGAAATACCAGCATTATCTATTAGGAGGGAACTTCAAAATCTTTACGGATCACTCGGCCTTGAAGTACTTGGTGAATAAGCCTCTGTTGGGGGGGGGGGGGGGGGAATCACGATGCACACATCGTTTGGCGAATGTGACTTCGGACATTTTCAAGACGAGAAGCCGTAACCAGCCCGGGCCTGTCTGTCTCAGCCCAAAGGCGAAGAACCGACCAACCTAGAAGAGGGATCACCGATGCACAACCTGCTCACTATTAAGGTAGTTGATGCCTATCACGACATCATTCAAGCCTCTACCAGGGATGGCACCCTGTGAGCACGCTGGCACAATAGAAGAAAGATTTGGTAACCCGCGTAATAGATCTTACCATCATTGCAGGCCATATGTATAAATTAGGAGCTAACGAAGTGTTGCGAAGATACGTTTTGGAGCATGAAAGACATGATATCTTAGCATAAGATCACGAGGGCATAGCAGGAGGTCACTACGGAGGGAAAGAAACAATGCAGAATATCTTGAGAGTGGAGCTATTGTGGCCCACATTGCATAGCGACTCTCATGACTATTGCAAAGCCTGCGATATGTGCCAACGGACAGGAAGGCCATCACACAGAGATGAAATGCCCCTGCAACTACAAATGGCCCTGCAAGCATTTTACAAGTGGGCCATTGACTTCGTGGGGCCTATCAACCCGCCAGGAAAGAAGACAGGTGCACGCTACATCATAATATCCACTGATTATGTAACCAGATGGGCTGAAGCACAAGCTGTGAAGGATTTCACTGCAGATACTACTGCGCACTTCATTTTTGAGAATATTCTTACCAGGTTTGGATGTCCAAATATCTTAATGAGTGACATAGGTACGCACTTTGTTAATGAAACAATACAGGCCTTGACGAAAGAATTTCGGAGCCACCATACGAAAAGCACTATGTATCATCCACAGGCAAAGAGAGCGGTAGAAGCTTTTAATAAAATCTTGGAGCAAGCACTGACTAAGGTCTCTAACGCCGATCGCAGCGATTGGGACGTGTGCATCCTTTCTGTTCTTTGGGCCTATCGAACCACTTGCAAGAAGTTGACTGGGAAGACACTGTTTAGGATGGTCTATGGCAAGGAGGACATTATGCCGATGGAATATATTGTTCCTTTCCTGCGCATCGCAGCCTTTACGAACATGGAAAAGCCTAATATCATGGAGGAGCGTTTAGCACAGCTTGTGGCTTTGGAGGAAGATCGTTTCATTGCTAATTTCCATCAGTAGGTTCAGAAGGCTCGGGATAAGGCATGGCATGATCGACATATTCGGAAAAAGACATTTGCGAAAGGTGAATTGGTCCTGTTGTATTATAGCCAGTTTGTGAAACACCCAGGGAAGTTTCGTCAGCACTGGCTTGGTCCATATATGGTAAAAGAAATAACTGATAGAGGAGTTGTTCGACTAGCTACCCTGCGCAACAATATGGTACCAGGATATGTCAATGCTAGACGGCTCAAACCATATCAGATCAAATGACTATATGGCCGGAGTAGCTGTATGGGGTGGAACATGCGCCCAAAGGAAGGTAATTGCAGGCAGGACCATGGTACGTGTAGGAATCAATCATAGGTTTGGAGGCCTGGAGATGTGCGTTGGGAGCGTAGGGATGTGTTTAGAGCATAGAAGGTGCGTTGGAAGCGCAGAAGGTATGCTGGGAGCACAGGGGTGCGCTGGGTGCACAGGAGATGCGAAAACTAGCCATTGGAACATTAAGACTGGGTAAAAAGCAAATTTTACCGTAGAAAGGAGCGGGCAGCCCACAATTAATGAGGCGAATTTTGAAGATTTTTTACCGTTTACTTGATGGTAAGTTCAAAATAAGGTGCACACAACTATTGGTTGATATCCAAAGCTATAAAGCAGAAGGATAGCTTAGAAGAGGGTTCTGTGGATCTTGATCAGTTGGTGTTCTATACGAATCTGTGAATATTGCACCTTGTAGATGTTTGAGCATGCTTCCCCCTCAGATAGTAGCCACCCTCAGTTCAGTTTTCACACCAGAATGACTGCATCTAATCCCGCCGAATCATCCCATCCCATGACCTCGACGGAGCAAGAATCTGAGGAAGTAATGGAAGTCAAACCAGAAGTTGAAGAGATTATATCCACGTCGAGCGAGGCAAAGAAGAGGGGGACATAAAAAGCATAGGGGTCAGGGAAACCTGGGAAATGGGTTGGGGTGAAACCCCACACCTCCCCGCGAAATGTGACGTCCCCGCGAACGGTGCCCCAAGCATGTTCACCCAACCCAATACAGAGACCTATGTCTTCTCAGGAAGAGGCCCAAATAGTCGAACCAATCAATTGTCTATCACCCTTTGTTTGGCCCTGCATGCCCTCGACACGCACGCCAAATAATCTCGATGGCTTGCATACCTATTTGCAGATGCCCCTGACTCCGGGTGAGGTCCCCATCATTGGAGAACCCTTTGGAAAGCTCCACGAGGTAAAATTTGATGACCACGACCTGGCCAACTTGGAAGCCTTCCTCGAGTTGGCACCCGAGCTATTTCACGAAAGAATATTGGAAGACGACGAGATAAATATATTCCCCATGCACTGGGTGCATGGATTTGCGGGTACTTGACTCTTAAACCTACTTAGGATGCCACATTTTGGCCACTAAAATATCACAGACCGACTTGTGCACAAGTTGCTTGCCCTGGTTCATGATGGCAGCTTATGGATCCAAAATTAGATCCCCATTGATGTTGTGGTTATTCACCGAATTACTGGTCTACCTGTTAGTCATCAGTAGTTTTTTGCCTTTATAGATGACTAAATGTTTATCCCAGATTTCTAGAAACAAAATTCATGAATCTTGTTAGTTGTAGAAATCTCTCTGCCTTCATTATCCTTAGGATAATTTTTTCACTGTTCTACTACTCTATCAAGGCATAACCATCCTATCACTCCCAGAAGACCAAATCATGGACTTATGCCACTTATTCTCACTTTGTTTACAACCTTTGACTTTACCACTCTATTTATGTTTGCTTAGCCCTTTTGTTTACACCTTGGATTGCCAACTAGCCTAACCTTTTCCCCTATTCACCAAATTCCCCATGCATCGCTGGTTCTAAAATACCTTCCTAGACTCTTTCAACAAACCAAAGTCATCAATTTTCAAATCCATAATGCATAAGGGTTGATCAAAACTCTGTTTTACACCTCCAAACCCTGATTCAAGTCTTCAGCCTAAGGTCAAGTAGAAAAAGCATATCAATAGGTCATGTAGGGTCTCCTAGGTTATTCATTGTTTTTTTTCTTTCTAAAATTCACTATTTTACATGTGCCCAAAGATGAAATCAAATGAAAAAGGCAATCACCCAAAGCAAGGGCAAGCTTATGATTGTCCAAAAGGTATGTCAAAGACCTCCAAAATGACCTCCTTGATCAAAGCATTAAGTTTGAAAAAAAGAATAGTTGCCTATCCTAGAACATTTATGCAGGAATGGTTTATGATGGTTATCAACAGAAAAGAGGTGAAGTGAGAAGCCAAACTCATCAATGACATCCATAGCAGAAGAGAAAAAGCATGCCTGAGTTTACAAAGAGTATCAGGGTTTTTTATAACTAATTGGCAAGACAGGTATTGACCAACAAGGATTCTATGCTAAGGATCACAAAGATAGATGGTACATAAGCACAACTGTGCACAAATTAAAGATTCATTGATGCAAGAAATCAAAATGAGAGACCTCCTTGATAACAACAGGCAGAGATTAAAAAATGATGTCAGGTAATGACTTATAAGTCTTGTTAAGGCACACTGTTTAACTACACCAAAAAGACAAATTTAAAGAGTATCAGTGTGAAGGCTACTTAAAATTTCGAAGAAAAGTCACAGGTCTACAAAATGATCAAAAGAAGGACAACAAGAGGTTAGAGGGAAAATAAAAAATCAAGTGGAGCATAAGTTCTTGTGATGAGTGACTAAAGGTGACAAGGTTTCAAAAATGACCAAGAAGCCAAAATACTGTGTTGTGCCACCTACAATAGATTATAAGTGGTCAAGGAAAAACACAACAGGCATGGTGTACAGCCTTTCACAAAGCATATGTATCATTGTCAAAAGAACTGAGAAGGAAAAGATTGTGTTTTCAAACCAAATACCGAAAGGTCATTTTTTTGTGTTTAGCTCAACACCTACAAAAAGGTAAAGAAAATATCAGTAAAAGGATAAAGGGATCAAAAATTAACATTATCCCAAGAGGGTTTTGGTTTTAATTACTTTTTCCAATGGTATAAAAAGCATATGGTCATCATTCAAACTTATTTGTCATATGCCAACAAGAAGATAAAAATTGTCAAGCGAAGAGATCAGGGTTTTCTGGCAATCATTTGGGTGAGAAAACCTGCACTACACACCTGAATAGTTGTGCTACACGCCTGTGCATGCACTCTATACAATTTACGATAGTGCGCTATGCACCTGTAGGAGTGTGCTACGCACAGGGCATGTTCAGTGCAAAACCTGACTAGCCCAAGCCCTTGCTCACCCGACTCGCCAGATCCGCTATGCGCAGGGGCATGTAGAGCTCACCCAATGGCATGCAAACCTCACCCAGCATCATGCAGAAGTCGCATGTGATACGCGTTCACACATTCGGCTCATGCAACAACCATCCGATAGCTCCTCAGCTACGCACCCGGCCGTTCGAGCCTAACCCACTTGTGTTCAGGCTTTGCTGTGCTACGCGATGGAATATTCAGCACTGCTCGGGAAGCACCCGACAACGTGTGCAAGGTCTGCTGCGCTATGCGCTTGGGTGTGCAGAGGCTAATCGAGCTGCGCTCCTGTGCTGCACTCTCAGCCTGAAGATTTTTAACAGTTGGTCCAAGCCTCCAAATTACTCAAAATATATCCAAATTTTTGCTGGGCACTCTTCAGAGTTTCTTTAAAAGATATTTAGAATTTATACCCCCTCTCATCCTGTTTTAAAGGGTGAATTTGAAATGAAACATGTCAACCCTAGGGGAAGGAAATAATTGGTCTCCATGCCAAGAGTAGTTTTCATTCCAAATAAACCTCTCCATTTGCACATCTCACCTCCACACTGCTAAGACTTGACACCACTGCATCCTCACCATCTCACTCACCATCTTCACATCATTCCACAAGCAGTGTCAAGTTTTTGATCTTAAGGCAAGTGTAAAGGACAAAATTCCTTGAGAAGCCAGTGTTGACAGTGGTGAGGAGTGTCAAAGGCCTAAAGTACATCAGAGAAAGGGCGGGAGAGCCAACAAATTTGAGCCTATAAACACCAAAGAATTGACAGCCTCCCCTACCACAGTGGCATATTTCAGAGAGGTAGGTTGTCTTGATTTCTGTGAGAAAGTGCAGAGAGTCGAAAGTGATCCTCAGTTGACCAAACTTTTTGTCCTTAACCTCCATGAACACCAAGGACATCTATCTAGAGTGAATTTTGAGCTGACTACCGATGCAATATCTATGGCCACTAGAATACCTTGCATGGGAGAAAAATGGTTCAAACAGGTGTATTTGGACTTAAGCCATTACAAACCTTTCTTGAAACCAAGTTGCCAAGCTGAGTGAAAAACTATTTTTCCCTTCTCCCATCTCTTGGACAGATATGCCCCTCTAATGAAAATCATTATGAAATACTTCACCTCTAAGGGCAGATTTTCCAGATTATACTCTTACCACATAAGACTTCTTATGCATTTCACTAGGGCCAAGCTATTGCATTTGCCTTATTACTTTTGTATAAGTATTAACAATATGTCATACTTTGTGCAAAAAATGATTCCCTCACAACAGATGCCAAATATTTTTCATAATTCCCTAATCAAGATGATTTTCTTACACCAATTAGAGCAACAAGGCATCCCATGGGAAGTTTTCATCTCCCGTGATGTTTTTACAAATCCATAGTCTCTTCCTCTACAAAGTCTACCCTCATCATCTCATCCACCTTCCTCCATTCCTCCATCACCCCTCACTGACCATGAATCATCCTCTCCTCATGTTTCCTCTCCCCAAACAAACCTCCCTCTTTCACCTTCTCCTAAAGCCTCAGAATAAGAAGGAAGTGTTGAAGAACATGAAGAAAGCAATGAAAAAGAGGAAAATAGAAGTCAAGAAGAAAATGACAGTCAAGAGGAAGAAACAAGTGATGAAGGAGAGGAAAATGAAAGTGAAGAAAGTGATAATAATGGAGAAGAGACAAAAGATAGTGGGAAAGGAGAGACAAGTGAAGAGGCAACAAATGATAGTCATGAAGAAGAAAATGACAGTCATAATGAAGAAGCACATGATGAACAGGATAACAATGGAGATACAGAGGTTGAAAACAGTGAAAGTGAAGAAGAATACAAAGAAGACAGTGATAAGGAAGAGGGCAGTGACAAAGGCAGTGAGCCAAACATTGAGGGAGAAACAGATGAAGAAAAAACTGAGACAAATGACAGTGGGAAAGAAGAAACAAATGATGAGGCAGAAAATGACAGTCAAGAAGAAATAAACCATGACATTCATGATGAAGAAGATGACATGGCAGAAAATGAAGAAGATCATGACAATGATCAAGATGCAAGCAGTGATAAAGAGGCAAATTCTTAAAACAAAGGCAGTGAGCTAGATAAAGAGGAAGAAACAAATGACAGCCAAGGAACAGAGGCAGATTTTGATGGGAAAAACAGTGATAATGAAGAAACAAATTCTGAAGGAAAATATGGTAAGCATAGCAATGATGAAGAAAACAGTGAAGATAAAGAGACAGAGGCAGAGTTTGAAAATGAAGATAGTGGGCCAAACAGTGAAGGGGCTAATGGCAGTCATGAAGGTAATGAAGAAAACATAATGACTAATGTCCCTAGTAATAGTGACAACAGTGATCCCATGAACTCAAAAGGCATCCAAGAGGATGAAAATGCACCAAATAGTGATGAGACACCTCTAACCATGATAACAAATAAAATGACAATGTAAATGATGATGTTGCGAACATAGAGGATGACAATGTAGAAGACGTGGAAGAGGATGATAATGATAAAGGTCACGACAGTGATGCTAGCATGGGTGAAAATGAAAATGCCTCCCAAGAAGATAGTCAAGAGAAATATGAAGAAGATATTCTAGTAGGCAACTTTGATTTCCTCCTTCTTACTTATCAAAGAGGATCAAGGAAAATGTTTGCTTCCTCCAAAAGACAAGAAACTTTTCCATCTATATCAGCTTAGCCATTGGACAAAGGGAAACAAATGGTAAAGGAATAGAAAGAAGACTATGAGGTGGAGAGGGAGTTTGAGATCATTTAGGTTAATAGTGATGAGGAGAATGAGGCAAGAATTACAAACATGCTCCTCCAGCACAGAAATGTACAAATCAAAGCTCTCCAAGCACATTTGGAAAGGGCCAAGAGTGTAAACGATGCCCTTGACTTAGAAAATAGATAGCTAAGAGCACAAATGGAAATATATGAAGCTAGAGCCCTCAAGGCCCAGAAACAAGCCCAAAAGGCACAAGTGAAGATAGAGGATCTAATAGGCACATATGAGGAGAGTAGTGATGAGGAAGGGCCCACTAGGAGAAGACCTAGAACCATGGGATTGAAGAAAGCATTGGCAAAGCAAAGAGAAGAAGAATCAGCCCAAGTAGAACAACTTTCTCTGAATGAACTCCTTGCAATGGAAATTTAACATGATATAGAATCATGGCTTGAGAGGGCTAACATACACCTTGAGGCCAAGCTGGAGAAGGCAAATAAAGACTTGGATTTACAAAGAAGAATGAATAAGCATTATGCCCAAAGAAATCAATTTGTAAGGGTTAAATTGAAGAAGGCTCAAGACAAGCTCCAGGCACTAAAAGAGGAAAAAGGCCAAGCTAGGCTTGGAATATTGGCTCAAGCTTATCTACAAGTTTCCCAAAACCCATGAGGAACTCATCCACCAAATTTGCGGAAATTTTGACAAGTTCTTGTTTTTTGAAAATTTTGAGGGCCAAGAGAATAGCACACATGGTGCTACGCTCTTTTTCAGGGCATATTTAGGAGGAAATTCTTGCATTTTTTGGATCCTCATCACTCGTATAGTATGCTCACAAATTTTCAAAGAAATTGGAGTTGTTTTGGTCCTCCAAAAGCGTCAAAAACACCCATTTTTCACCATTCTACCTGCTTTTCAGGACATGTGCTGTGTTCCTACCAGTCTTGGAATTTTTATTTTTTGAATATTTTTTAGAGGTCCGATCAGAGAACTAATGCTATATCTTCAAAGTAGACTTCAAGGGCTTTCCAATGAGCCATCACGGAGCCTTCTTAAACATCGGGAAGGCCTTCAAATCATTGCTGCTATATGACCCATTTTTCCTGTCCCTGTGCTACACTCCTGGCTTGGAAATTCATCCTAAGGCACAGTGCTACGCTTTTTGAAGAGGGAAAGTAAAAAAAAGTTCACTTAGCAAGTTTTAAGAGGCTTGTCAGGCCTCAAATGTCTATTTCTTTGCAAAAAATTCCGAAAAGATATTTATTTAGATATTTTGTGCCTTGGGCCTTACAAGGCCTCAAGGACAAATTATGATATTTCTTGTAATCCAATAGGCTTCTAGATAATCTCTTAGGTTTTTATTCTCCATGAATGATAAATAGAGCATGGAGAATCATTTTAAATGTTATCTTTTGATGAGTTTTGAGAGTAATACATGGTTCTTTGAGGTTGAAGAGCAATTTGGTGTTATGGAGCTTGTGAATGATTTTCTTGATTGATGATGATGAAAGCTTTCTTGCAGGATCCCTGAGCTTGGTGAATGGTGATGTTTCTCTGATTTTTTCATGTCTTCTTGTTTATCATTATGTCCATCTTTCTATGTTGCAGTAGGATAGAAAAGTATAGGCTAAGAAATGTTGATTGAGGCACCTCAGTCCTTCCTATTGCTACTATCTTAATGTTTTCTTCTGATGGGTGTGTTTAAGGAATTATTAACTTCTCCTTAGGCCCCTTTAAGATTTTTTATTTCATCAATGGATTAATATTCTATTTTAAAAATATGATTCACGGTAAGCCCTGCTTATTTGATGCTATCTAAACTCTGGCTTGAAATCTCTCTTTGATGTATTGATTGTTAGGTTAAGCCAAAGAGGTCTTGTTTCAATCTTGCCCTTTGAACATGCTTATCAGTTTTCCTCAAAGTTCTTTATAGCTTGATTGATGATTTCTAGGTGTTCCCTCTTCATTGGTTAATGCTATTTGTTATCTTATATGTTTTCAAAATTTCTAGGTGAAATTACTCAAGTTATATAGGATTTCTTGCTTGCTCTGCTTCACTAAATTGTTCATCTTGAATGTATATTTGTTTAAGTATGGTCATTGAGTAAATAATTTTCCATATATCATTATTATTACCTTATTCTTATCAGTATTTGAGACCTTATTTTTTATAGGTATATGACAAAGGATTCTTGACTGTTGTTTGCCCTACCTTGTTTTCCCAACTTAATGTCCATTTTTACTTCACAAATACCTTAAAAGACCCATTGACTACACTAGATTTGCCCTGTGATGCACTCTGACTCATTTTCGAGATATCCCTGACTTCATAGACTCCATAGCCCAATGACTTGATAACCTCTCACTCCACCTATTCCACTTAACCATTTTACCCAACCCAAACAAAAAAAACCCTACACTTCACAACTAGCCTAAAATCAACCATCTAAAGCAAACAAGTTCACATCCTTCACGCACAATAGAGAGAGCCCTCTCTGAGTCCATGAAGGCTAGGTCCTAGGACTCCAAATATTAGTTCATGTTACCATGTCATTTGGTTTTTCCAATCTGCCAAATCATGGGACCCTAACATTCGGCCGATCATGGTGGGACTTTTTGAGTAAGTCACAGCCTTAAACATTCCTTCAAAACTCAGAAATCCATTGTCAAAATTAAGAATAGTATCTTTTGATTTATCACCACCCCATCGCCACACTAGCATTATGGCGATCACGGTGAGACCTTTTGAGTAATTCACAAGCTTATACATCCTTCAAGAATTCAGAAACACTCATGTCAAACAATATCTATTGATTTATCCCCACCTTATCGCCACACTAACATTCTGGTGATCACAGTGGGACCTTCTGAGTTAGTGACAATCTAAATATTCCTTAGAGACTTTAGAAACCATTATCAAATCATAGAGAAATCAACTGATATCCAAGAGTAGAATCTGGTTGTTTCACCATCTTAGCAAAATGATGAATCAGCTGTAGGACACTCTCACAAGCCTTAGAGCTACATAAAGGAAACTTAGAAAAACCCAAAACATCCTTAGATTGGAATTTTGTCAGTATTTGTGGTGGACCATACACACATATCCTCAAAACAACTAAAAACATCCACCTGGCGACTCCACTAGCCTCTAGTAGGCCTATTACTTCACTAGTTCTCATTTAGACTCCCCGGGATTGTATCAAATCAGCCCGGGAAATTTTAGAAGCCTAGTTCTACATTTTTTGAATTTAACAAACACTAAGAGAGGTCAGCCTTCTGAAAACAGTCCTAAACTTTCAGCCTCTCCAAGTTTTGAGTTTGAAATCTGGCTTCACAAAGGATCAGTACTAGATGTCATTCAGACCCAAATCCTCCTACTATAGTTGATGACCCAAAAAATATTTTCTAGAAAACTTCTAAAACTGAGAACTCAACTCCTGCTAGGACTATCCATAGAGCAAGATCTGTCCATAAAAATCTTACAGATTTGCAAGATCCCCAGTTCAACTTGCATCATGCAAAGAACCCTTTTAGAACCAAGTCACAAACTGATATTGGCGAGACTGACCTTGAGCCTATAGATTTGCAGCAGAGTTATAGTAGAGAAGCCTCTCTTCCACACCACCTGACTTTCAGCTTCTCCATCACTTTAGCTCTTTCCATACCAAATCTGTTCAGAATCAGTTTTTCGATCCAAGTACTTCCACCACACCCATCCATACCTCCATTATGCAAACAACTCCATCCCATCTCACAAACACACCCATTGTAAATCCTCCATTAGGGACCATCATGGCAGCTTGGTATGCCCCCCTAGTTTTACCACAACCTTTATTTCTTTTGCCAAATTATTACCAATCCATAATTCCCCACTTCACCGGAACTAAATCCATCACTACCCAACAATATGTAGATAGGATAAATGATGTCTTTGATTACATGGAAATAGAAGAAGAAACCATCAAAATGAGGATCTTTGCATAAATATTGGGAGGTGAAGCCAAAAAATGGTTCAAAGCATTAGCTCCTAACAGCATACATGATCCCCCTTCCCTCTACCACACTTTCATAAACAAGTAGGAAATCAAAGAGAATCCCTCTCCAAATCCTTTTCAGATATAACAAACTTAAAAGAAATGTAGGGGAAAGTGTACAAGATTATAGCACCAGGTTTAACAGTGTCTACAATGCTCTCCCACCTCATATGAAACCCCCATAAGGCCTAGCATTAGTGAATTTTTCTGAAGGATTTGTTTCGGACATGACATAGCAATTGAGAGAGAGAGACCCCACAACCTTAGAAGAAATGCAAGGGGTAGCTATTAGTGTAGAAGAAAACTTAATTGAAAAGAGAGCTAGGGTGAGGTAAGAAAAAAGAGTTACTTACAAAGATGAAACCATTGCCTCAACCTCCTCATCTGATGCCAAAATGGATAGCCTAATGAGGACAATGGAGAGAATGATAGAAAGAATAAGCTTAAATGAAAGGGCACCTCCTAGGGATAACCAAACAAATCCCCAAAACAAAAATAGAGCTTAAAACTTTAGAAGAGACATTCCTCAAATCAAACAAAGAGAAAATGACCAACAAATTAGGCCTCCCTTCCAAGAGAATTATGTGGATAAGGAGGAAGAAATAGAAATAGAATGACCGGAAGAAAACCATGTAAACTTGATAGGATCTGACAATGTGGGTGATGTTTTTCTCACAAAATAATAATAAGAATTCTTTTCCCCAGACCAAACTAAAACTAACTATGAGGATTCTAAAGACTACCGCTTGGGATTTGAAAATACCATAATGGAAGTCTATAGGCAATATGACCTTAGGAGAAAAAAGAACCAAGATCCCCTCAAGAGAAACAAAATAGACAATGCTGTTAGGAAAACACCTAAAAATATTCCTAAGAAGACAACAGAGAATTTCAACACTATGGCTAAGAAAACTGATCCAAATAAAGGAAAAATAAGCCAACAAAACAATGAATCAAGCTAACCTAGTACCTCCACTACTGGCCCTGAGAAAACTATTTTGTCTAGAGCCCCAAATCAGAATCAACAAATCAAAAATGTAGAAAATTTCATGGCTGATAAAACTGATATAAATTTTTCCAAAACCCAAGTACCTTTCAGCTTCGAGGGAGAGATTTCTAAAATCAAGATCACCATGCCTCTCACCAAACTGGTTACTCAAGAAGTGTATAGGTCCAAAGTGTTGAGAGTCTTAAACATGGGAAATGATACTAATAACTTAAACTTGACAGATGATAAACCAAAACTGTTGTTTGGTCCTGTTGTGACCAGCAACAACCCCCCTTTTTTATTTAATATTAGTAATAATACTAAATAAATGGGGACGCTTAGTTAAAAAATCCAAAAAATCAATTAGGATTTGTTTTCCTTTTCAAATAAAACTTTCTATCATAAACTTAGAGAAATCCCTTAGAAATAACATTAAGAAACACTTAATTTTATGATAGATTACAATAAAATTGTTCTTTAAACAAAATAGCGCATCCATCGCAAAATGATATATATCTTTTATAAAACTGAAAATGCGATTTTGCGCTTTTGCGATAATGCGATCCCAAAAAGCCTATACAATAAACATATTTGTCGCAGATTGCATAGCGCAGAAAACAAAAATGTTAAATGAATATCTTTTGCGCTGTTTACCATTTTGCGCTTTTGCGAGATTTGCGATATGCGCTTTTGCGCTATTGCGCAATTTCCGCTTTTGCGCTATTTTACATAACTGCGATGGCTTCATTTTGCGATATTGCGATATTGCGACATTGCGATATTGCGATATTGCGCAGCAAATCGTAGATCGCAATGTCGCAGTTTCATGTAGGCGCGTTGTCCAAAGGCAATCTTCCCATATATCAAATCTGTTATGCGCCTTAATGATTAAATTAAATGATTGGATTGACAATTAATGGTAAATGAGATTTTTTTTTGATTGAAAGTCGTTTCACGATTAAAATATTATATTTCATCCGCCTTCACATTTAAAACAGTCTCATCACCTTTCTTATGCCATTACTCTCATTTAACTCGTAAAATGCAGGCACGAAGGAGCAAACGTCTATACAAAGCTTTCACTAAACACTATGGGTAAGAAGGAGAAGAGCTCGAATTCTGAAAACAGAGAAATGGCTTCACTGTATGCAGACACCGCTTGTAATAAGGATGCCGGTATATCCACTTGGGAAGGAATGTATAATCTGTTAGAAGAAGAAAATCTTGTGGTGATGAAATTTGTGGCTACAGCAGGTTCTAGTAATACATCTGAAGCAACCCTCAAAGAACTAGCTTGTTCATTTCTCCATAGAATAGCGGCAAGGCTGAGGATTCTCCCATATACGGACATGGTGAAATGGGTGCTGGACAGCACCGATATTTAAGACAGGAAATTTAGAACTCCATCTGAAGAGCTAATCGGGTCATTCATCACGGAAGACGTGAGGCTAATGTATAAGTTGTCGGAACCTCATGCACCTTATAATAAGAAATTTATGGAAGAATTTGCCAGAGAACATGCGAAATTGTCAGAATGCACACAGGAATGGACCAAAAGAGATGAACCATTGAAGAAAAACAAACACGGGTGGACAGTACCAAAAAAGGATGTTTTAGACGCTGTTCACAAGTTCAAAAATCCAAGTGGGCAAATTGACACAGTTTTTACCACAAGATAAGGTATGTAAGTTTGCCAAAATTATCCTCTATAGAGCTTTTAGAAGTTACTGAAGAAGCTGTTGGAGGTCAGGAGTTCTCAGAGAAACATAAAGCTCTTCTTGAGAAAAGTCGGGAGTCGAAGAGACTTGAAATAACTATAAGACAAAATGAGGAAACATAGACCAAATTCAAGGCACTTAATGCTGAGCAAGGAAAACGATGTGGAGCGTGTTTGGTGCAGAGAAAAACTACTACGGAAGGACAAATCGATAAAAAGAAACTACTTTGGCTAAAAAGTATGATATGAGAAAATGGTGAAGCAAAATCAAGATGAAATTGCAAAATTGATAACAGAGAAAAAGGCAGAAAAGGCAGCAGAGGAGGCGGCTACAGCGGCAAACACTCTTATAGATTGTGTAAATGACAATTTACACAAAGCTAATTTGATTCCTGAAACTATTCCAGGATATCTCCCACAGGCAAATCAACTGCAAACAGAATGGAGGCAAAAGGCAGAAGAAAGAGCAAAATCTATCCAAGGGCTGACAAGATTGAATTGGGACTCATACTGGATGTACTTGGTGAAGCCACACAGTTAGCACAGCGTGCTTACTTGTATCATCAATGCTACAGAGAAGATTGCTCCTACGCTTGCCAACTCTGTCTTTTCAGGACGGTTGAATTCTAAAGTCGGTCAACCGCATCTTCTCAAAACTATGCTGGATGCCTGCAAGTTTAAAGATCAAATTCATAGATAGTTAGATTTAGTTTTAATTTTACTGTATTTTAGCCTAGGAAAAGGACGGTCATTGAACCGAATCCTTAATTTTTGTAATAAGACTACTTTTAGATTTAGCTAAGTAGTATTTAAACCCTTCTCATGCATTTAGAGAGGGGTCCTGGATCTTAATATTTTTTGACTTGGAGATTGCATTTCTGTACTCCATTGTCTTATATATTTTTAAAAAGGATCACATCTGGTGATTTTCATGCAGAATTATCTTTGAAGTGTTGCATTTCTGTACCTTGGAATTTGATTTTGCATCAGATTTACTGGATTAGAGTATCATATTGCATTTGAAAGTTTTCAAGATGAACAAGGTATTTCTATCTATTCACTTTTGATTTCTTTTGTCTTATGATATTCGCTTTAAAATTGCTATCATTTATATATATTTGTTTTCACAACGCTTCCTTTTATATATCATTTCCGAGTATAATTGAAACATTATCTTTCATAAGTATATATAGATGGTATACAATGATGAATGCAATATGTTAATACAACTCTGTTTAATTTCTTAAACAGAGTTATCTTTATTTGTTTCTGCACATTTCAATTTAAATAATAATACATTTTCATGGTTATTGTTAAATTGGAACAATCTTAAGTTGTATTCACATATAATTACCCGGGTTAGTGTTAGAATTTCTTTACCAGTATTTAGTTTAAATTAGATAGTTTTATTTTAGTTAATTTAGTCCCATTTCCACCCATCCAAACCAATCCATTTAGTTATAAGGAAACTGGTCCTTTAAATCCAGTCGGAGCCACCATACCAAACGGAAAAGGAGCTGTCCTAAGGTCTCGACCGGGTGGTTTTCCCCAATGTTTGAAGCGGAGATTTTCTAGGCTTCAACATTTTTAGCGCTAGAAGGAGGGCCTGAGCTATGAATGGAAAGTAAATCTTTATCCACAAGCCATTCTGAGAGAAAAACACCCTCATCAACTTCTTCAATTTCTTCTGAAATACAAAATCCTATAGAAGAAATTGCGAAGAATATTCATACACCCACTACCAAAATCTCAAAACATTCAGAAAATCAACATCCTGAGTCTCCTGAAGTTCAAGATTTAATTCATAAATTGAAAGGATTCTCATTATCTCTAGAAGAATCTAAAATATCTGAAGGTAGTGTAACTTCAAAATTTGTTTCTTCCAAACCTCTTACTAGGCTTCAAAGTGAAAAACTTGGTATTTCTCCGAAAGAACTCCCTTTACCTAGTAGAGTCAAGACAAGAAAAACTCAATCGGAATCAGTAAGTGATATAAGTTCAACATCTAATATTCAAATACCTGTTTCCGAAATCCCATCTCAACAAAGTACAATTGTTTCCATATCATCTCCTCAAACATCATCTCCTCAATCATCATCTACTCAATCCTCATCAATCTCAACATCATCTATTCCAACAACTTCTATTAAAACACCACCATTTTCTACTCCTCCTCCAATAGTTGTCCCAATAATGGCTAGACCATGGGCTACTCCAGGAGCAGTCAACATGGCTGCACCTTTACATGATTTACCAGACAATCCTGGAAAATGGCTTCCAAAATTTAGCCCAGATCTTAACATTCAAGCTGAAGAACATATCAATAAATTTATGCTGGCTATTAATTTGAATGGAGTCACACATGAAGATGTTGTAGTTAGACTATTCCCTTATACTCTCCAAGGAGTAGCAGGGTCATGGTACTTTTCTTTACCTTCGGGATCCATAACAAGTTGGGCCATTTTTGCAGATCATTTTTTAACCAAATTTGGAGACGACCGATCAATAGCAACTTTACTCAATGACCTCTCAAATTTGAAGATAGAACCCAAGGAACCCATTAAAGAATTCAACACTAGATTCAACAAACTTTTGAACAAAATCCACATAGATTCACAGCCCAGTGAACAAGTCAGAATTGAATGGTACATAACTGCCTTACCTTCAAACATAGCAATTTTTGTAGATAGATCTGCAAAACCTACCTTAGCTAAGAATATGAAAGAAGCTATTGCAGTAGAAAAACGAATTATCTCTCTAGAAAATAAAAATGCTATTGAGGAAAGGAAATCAAATAAAGTCAGCTTCAAAGATGATTCAAAGAAAAAGGCCAAAGACCCATACGACATGGAGGGTTTACAGAAAGTTCTTAAAACCATGTCAAATGAAATGGTTGAAATAAAAAAACAAGTAGCTGAAACTTCTACCAAGAAACCATTCTGAAATTTCAGAAGAAACCAAGTTGAATCTAAACCTCCCAATGCAATCTCTAATGCAGAATCAGAAGAAGAGGAAGAAGAAGAAGATACATCTCTAGTATCAGATGAGGAAGATGAGAATGAAGAAATAGCTGAATTGAATGGAATGTGGGATTTTATTCTCCCTAATTCTGATAGTGAAGAAGCTATTCCTGTAAGTACTAGGAGTAAATCTATATCAGAACCAGTGCAAACAGTTCCTAAAAAGAAAATTACAACTCCAAGTACCAAAGACAAATCCCCTGTAAAGAAAACTTCTCCATTACCTACTCAAAATCAGCCATCTTCTTCTAATCCTCCCACAACGACAACAAAGACTTTAGTGGTGTCAGATCCTATGGAATACAACATTGTCGAAGACATGAAAAAGATCAAAGCCAACATTTCCTTACATGAACTCAGCAAACTAAAACACCAGCAGAAGTTGCTATTGAAAGAATTAAACGCTACACCAATTGCTCCTTTACCAAGCGGTGTAGTTGCAAAAGAAGCTAGAGGAGATGGTAAGCCACCAGATAAGGTAGATGCTACTGATACAGTGCTCATTGGAGAAAAGTCAAATTCTCAAACTCCTCCTTTTCTTCTGACTTATGAAATGTACAATAAGAATCTGCACAATTGTTTGATTGATTCTGGAGCCTCCTCCAATATAATGCCTACTTCTGTCTGTGCTAAATTGAATATCGAACCACATAAATCAATAGTTCATATCGTTCAATTGGATCACTCTAAAGTTCAAGTTGTAGGAGAAATCAATTCAGTTACTATCAGATTAGCTTTCGATCCTAGAATTGTCCAAAGAATCGATATTTTGATTGCTGATATTCCTGAATTCTATGGATTAATTTTAAGCAGGGACTGGTCTGCGAAACTTAATGGTTATATCTCGACTGATTATTCACATATGTGGCTTCCCTACAAAGGGAAACCAAATCAAATCAAAATCGAACGAGAAAAACATATGACACACACTGTCACTGAATTTGAACAACCTAATGAACCTGTAGCATTCAACAACAATATTATTGGAGGTTATTCTGCTGAATCATTTCTGGGAAACTTCAAAGCACCTCAATCACCTTTTTCTGTAAATACTTTTGTTTCTCAAATAGAAAAATTTTCACAATCTGATCCTTCCAGAATTGTAAATATTTCTAATGTAATTATAGATAATCCAATAGATAAATCTTTATTTTGGTCTTTATATTTTGATGGATCAAAGTCTAGTGATGGAGCTAGAGCTGGATGCATCTTAATTGATCCAGATGGTGAGAAAACTATGCTGTCATGTAGGTTAGAATTTGAGTGTACTAACAATACCGCAGAATATGAAGCCTTGGTTCAAGGACTTTATAAAGCTATAGGGTTAGATGTTAAATACTTGAAAGTCTTTGGTGATTCCGAAATTGTCATTAAACAAGTTAGGAATACTATTCATTACCTTTCAGGACATCTTAAACACTATCAAACCCTAGTACAAGACCTCACCACTCATTTTTTAGCATTCAATATTTCTCCTATTCCTAGGAATCAGAATACATCAGCCGACTTGTTAGCTAATGTTGCATCTAAACTCCTACCTGCTGAAGATTGCAGTCCTGATAGGTTTTCTGTAGAATTGATTTTTCGTCCATCTGTCCCAGATAATGTTACAAACTGGAGAGTATTCTATCATGATCAAGATATTTTAAATTTCATGACTACACAGAAATCATATGATGAGCAAATTATTGACGAAGATGACCATGATTTACAAATTGCTTCAAAAGATAGTGAAAATCCCATTCCAAAATCTGTTGTTAAATTAGAGGATTTATATGACATTAAAGACAGATTCAAGAAAGTCACTAATGCTAAACTTCAAAGTTCCACTTTGAAGTTTGAATTAGTAAATCTTGGTTCTGATTCTAAACCTCAAAACGTTAACTTAGGATTCAATTTAACACCAGAAGAAAGGGATGCATTCATTAAACTTCTGAACAAATATAAAAACGTTTTTGCTTGGAATTATGATGATTTAAAAACATATGATACTTCGGTTATTCAACACACAATTCCAGTGCTTCCTGATATTAAACCTGTTCAACAGAAGTTGAGAAAGATTCATCCAAATCTCGAAAGTCAAATCAAATCAGAACTTAATAAACTTTTAAAAGCCAAAATCATCCTTTCGGTCAGGCACTCCAATTGGGTTTCCAATATGGTACCTGTAAGGAAGAAGAATGGTGATATAAGAATCTGTATTGATTTTAGAAATTTAAACAAGGCATGTTTAAAAGACAATTTCCCATTGCCAACTATGGAACAGATACTTCAAAAGGTAGCTGGTTCTGAACTTATGTCCTTTCTCGATGGATTTTCAGGCTATAATCAAGTTTTAGTTCATCCAGATGACAGATTGAAAACAACTTTCAGAACAAAATGGGGAACTTATGCTTATCAGAAAATTCCTTTTTGTCTAATAAATGCAGGAGCAACTTTTCAAAGAGCCATGGACATAGCATTTAAAGGTCTGATCAATAAATCAGTTGTTGTTTATCTTGATGACATAACAATATTTTCAAAAAAGAGAGCCAATCATCTACATGATTTAAAGAAAATATTTGAAAGATGTAGAAGATTTGGTATTTCCTTAAATCCAAAGAAATCTTTCTTTGCTTTGGATGAAGGAAAAATCTTGGGATTTGTTGTGTCAAAAGATGGTATATATATTGATCCAGATAGAGTGAAAGAAATTTCTGATATTTCTTTACCTCATAACAAAAAATCCATGCAATCATTTCTTGGACAGATCAATTTTGTTAAAAGATTCATTCCTGATTTTTCCTTAATTGTTTTACCTATGAAAAATATGATCAAGAAGAATTCAATATTCAAATGGGCGCATAAAGAGAAAGAAGCTTTTGAAGCAATCAAACAAGCGATCATTAATGCACCAGCATTGAATACCCCAGATTTTTCTAAAGATTTTACTTTCTATACTCTGGCCACTGAAACATCCTATGCAACCGTTTTAACACAACTCAATGATCAAGAAATCGAAGCACCAATTTCTTTCTTTAGTTCAAATCTGCAAGGAGCTGAACTTAATTATTCCGATGTTGAAAAACAAGCCTTTGCCGTGTTTAAATCAATCAAACATTTCAGACCTTTTCTCTTGAAAACACATACAAAAATCATTGTCCCATTCTCTGTAGTGAGGCAATTATTAATTCAAAAAGAAGTAGGAGAAAATAGAGCTAACTGGGTAACAGCCTTGCAAGAATATGATATTGATATTAAACCAGCTAAGATTGTTAGAGGACAAGGTTTTTGCAGATTATTGGCAGGAGCTCATAACATACCAGAAAATCAAAATTCAAATCAAGATATTCAATTAAGTCAGATAAGTGTTACAGATTCTGAATCTCAGTATGCTGATCTTATCTATTACTTGAAGAATGGGTATGCTCCTTCTAATCTCATCTATAAGAGTAAACACGCTTTAAGGTTAAAGGCTATTAAATATGAGATCATTGATAATGTGTTATTTAGAAAAAACTATGATTCAATTTTATTAAGATGTCTTGAAAAAACTGAAGCTGAAAAAGTTTTGCAGGAGTTGCATGATGGACCAGCAAGAGGTCATTTTGGAGGTGATACCACAGCTCACAAAATAATTCGTGCTGGTTATTACTGGCCTACCCTTTTCAAAGATACACATGATTACATAAGGAAGTGCCGAATTTGTCAAACTGCAAGTGGAAGACAAAGGAAACCATATTTTCCTTTGCAACCAGTGACTATTGAGCAACCATTCGAACAATGGGGGCTTGACATTATTGGTGAGATAGTACCTCATTCTTCCAAACAGCACAAGTACATCCTTACTGCAATTGATTACTTTACAAAATGGGTAGAGGCAATCCTGTTGAAGGTAGCCAATTCTGATGCAATTATTGATTTCATAGATCAATTCATCATAACCAGGTTTGGTGTACCTAATGCTCTAGTCTTTGATAACGCATCTTACTTCTCTAGAAATAGTTTAATAGAATTTGCAGTCAAAAGGAGGTTTTAAATTAAAATATTCAGCAAATTATTATCCACAAGGTAATGGTTTGGCTGAATCCACTAACAAAAACCTTATCAAAATCATTAAAAGGACCGTTGATCAAAATCAAAAGAATTGGCACAAATCTTTAATCTTTGCATTATGGGCTGATCGTATCACTGAAAAATCTTCAATAGGGACTTCACCTTTCAATTTGGTTTATGGAAAAGAAGCTGTGATACCATCAAATTTAACGCTTCCATCACTAGCCCTAGTGCAATTTATTGAAGAAAATCCTTCTTCATCCATTCAATTGAGATATGATCAAATCCTTAAACTAGAAGAAGATAGAGATAAAGAAAAAATTATTCATGAAAAACATCAACAGCTTGTAAAATCTTCTTTTGATGCAAGTTCTACCGGCTCAAAAATTTTGTCAATTGGTGATCTGGTTCTGAAATGGGATAAAGCACACGAAGAAAAAGGTAAACATACCAAATTTCAGAAAATGTGGCTAGGACCATTTCAGATCGTTGAGAAGATAAGCTCAAATACATTCATACTCTAAGATTTAACAGGTAAGAGAGAATCTCTTCCTGTAAATGGGCTTATCTTGAAAAAATTCTTTTCATAAGAAGGTAACCCCTTCTTAAACTGTACATATTCCTTTATGCAGAGTTTTTGATTGTTTTTGCAAATAAAGGTTGTTAATGAGTCTCCAATTGACTGTTTACTATTTAAGAAAATTTCTTCGGGAGAATATTATAAATATTTATTTTGTGTAAATAATAATTTTTAAAGTAATGATCACAGTTTTTGAATAGTTTAAAATAAGATGTTAAACTTTGAAAGATTATTTCAATCATTTGTATGATCTTTTGAAAACTTGAGAAGAATGTAAATCATCATAAGTTTATTAAGCAGAGAAAGGTTATCTATCAAAGTAAAGATTTTTCAAAGTTTTGGAACCCAAAAAACTCTGAAAATTGTCATCCATTGATTCTTAAGGATAAAACTATTTTACCCCATCCATTTAAGTTGTGATTTTTTAGAATGTAATTCTAAGAAATTTGAAAAGTTAAGAGATAAGAGGTATCATTATGAGCCGACTTACCATGTTCATAAGGAGTAATAAAACTGACATTACCAATACTGCATACCAAAACAGGGTAATGGCTTATAAATATAAGACAAGGGGTCTCATCACGAGCCAGCTTGTTCATTTTATTATAACTAGTGAATGTCATTGTTATTAACTGGCTACCAAACCAGAACAATGGCTCTTAAAACAAAAAATAAGGAAAAGACAAAAACATGAGATAATAGGTCTTATGAATTTAGCTTTTAAAAAGTCATAATTTTAGTTGGATGGGACAATGAATGGTTAATGGTTTAAAGGTAACCCTGTCGAGACTATGAACGTTTGCTGGCAGCAGAGGCAATACCTATGGCAATAGAGTATATTATAAAACCAAAACTTGGAGAAATCCACTTACTTCATTATTAACACCAATCAAAGCTTGAGATAACCCAAAAATGTTTTTATTCTTAAGGATTTAGAAAGAAATTATGAAATGATTTTTATTTCTTTTTCATAGTTACATTTTATTTGAATTATCCTAAGATAGTTTTCATTATCTTTAAAAATATTTACTTACTAAAGATATAGTGTTCATTTTATTTTTTCAGAGATAACTGTTTCTTTCAGTGAATCGTCAATTGTTGTGACCAGAAACAACCCCCCTTTTTTATTTAATATTAGTAATAATACTAAATAAATGGGGACCCTTAGTTAAAAAATCCAAAAAATCAATTAGGATTTGTTTTCCTTTTCAAATAAAACTTTCTATCATAAAATTAGAGAAATCCCTTAGAAAGAACATTAAGAAACACTTAAGTTTATGATAGATTACAATAAAATTGTTCTTTAAACAAAATAGCGCATCCATCGCAAAATGATATATATCTTTTATAAAACTGAAAATGCGATTTTGCGCTTTTGCGATAATGCGATCCCAAAAAGCCTATACAATAAACATATTGGTCGCAGATCGCATAGCGCAGAAAACAGAAATGTTAAATGAATATCTTTTGCGCTGTTTACCATTTTGCGCTTTTGCGAGATTTGCGATATGCGCTATTGCGCAATTTCCGCTTTTGCGCTATTTTACATAATTGTGATGGCTTCATTTTGCGATATTGTGATATTGTGACATTGCGATATTTCGATATTGCGTAGCAAATCGCAGATCGCAATGTCGCAGATTCATGTAGGTGCGTTTTCCAAAGGCAATCTTCCCATATATCAAATCTGTTATGCGCCTTAATGATTAAATTAAGTGATTGGATTGACAATTAATGGTAAATGAGATTTTGTTTTGATTGAAAGTCGTTTCACGATTAAAATATTATATTTCATCCACCTTCACATTTAAAACAGTCTCATCACCTTTCTTATGCCATTACTCTCATTTACTCGTAAAACACAGGCACGAAGGAGCAAAATTCTATACAAAGCTTTCACTAAACACTATGGGTAAGAAGGAGAAGAGCTCGAATTCTGAAAACAGAGAAATGGCTTCGCTGTATGCAGACACCGCTTGTAATAAGGATGCCGGTATATCCACTTGGGAAGGAATGTATAATCTGTTAGAAGAAGAAAATCCTGTGGTGATGAAAGTTGTGGCTACAGCAGGTTCTAGTAATACATCTGAAGCAACCCTCAAAGAACTGGCTTGTTCATTTCTCCATAGGATAGCGGCAAGGCCAAGGATTCTCCCGTATACGGAAATGGTGAAATGGGTGTTGGACAGCACCGATATTTCAGACAGGCAATTTAGAACTCCATCTGAAGAGCTAATCGGGTCATTCACCACGGAAGACGTGAAGTTGATGTATAAATTGCCGGAACCTCATGCGCCTTATAATAAGCAATTTATGGAAGAATTTGCCAAAGAACATGCGAATTTGTCAGAATGCACATAGGAATGGACCAAAAGAGATGAACCATTGAAGAAAATCAAACACGAGTGGACAGTACCAAAAAAGGATGTTTTAGACGCTGTTCACAAGTTCAAATATCCAAGTGGGCAAATTGACACAATTTCTACCACAAGATAAGGTATGTAAGTTTGCCAAAATTAGCCTCTATAGAGCTTTTAGAAGTTACTGAAGAAGCTGTTGGAGGTCAGGAGTTCTCAAAGAAACATAAAGCTCTTCTTGAGAAAAGTCGGGAGTCGAAGAGACTTGAAATAACTATAAGATAAAATGAGGAAACATTGACCAAATTCAAGGCACTTAATGCTGAGCAAGGAAAGAGATGTGGAGCGTGTTCGGCACAGAGAAAAACTACTGCGAAAGGACAAATCGATAAAAAGAAACTACTTTGGCTAAAAGTATGATATGAGAAAATGGTGAAGCAAAATCAAGATGAAATTGCAAAATTTATAACAGAGCAAAAAGCTCCAATAAAAGGAAATGAACAAAGAAAAGGCAGCAGAGGAAGCGGCTACAGCGGCAAACACTCTTACAGATTGTGTAAATGACAATTTACACAAAGCTAATTTGATTCCTGAAACTGTTCCAGGATATCTCCCACATGCAAATCAACTGCAAACAGAATGGAGGCAAAAGGCAGAAGAAAGAGCAAAATCTATCCAAGGGCTGACAAGATTGAATTGGGACTCATACTGGATGTACTTAGTGAAGCCACACAGTCAGTACAACATGCTTAATTGTATCATCAATGCTACAGAGAAGATTGCTCCTACGCTTGTCGACTCTGTCTTTTCAGGATAGTTGAATTCTGAAGTCGGTCAACCGCAACCTCTCAAAACTATGCTAGATGCCTGCAAGTTTAAAGATCAAGTTCATAGATAGTTAGATTTAGTTTTAATTTTACTGTATTTTAGCCTAGGAAAAGGACGGTCATTGAACCGAATCCTTAAATTTTGTAATAAGACTATTTTTAGATTTAGCTAAGTAGTATTTAAACCCTTCTCATGCATTTAGAGAAGGGTCCTGGATCTTAATATTTTTTGACTTGGAGATTGCATTTCTGTACTCCATTGTCTTATATATTTTTAAAAAGGATCACATCTGGTGATTTTTATGTGGAATTATCTTTGAAGTGTTGCATTTATGTACCTTGGAATTTGATTTTGCATCAGAGTTACTGGATTAGAGTATCAGATTTCATTTGAAAGTCTTCAAGATGAATGAGGTATTTCTATCCGTTCACTGTTGATTTCTTTTGTCTTATGATATTCGCTTTAAAATTTCTATCATTTATATATATATTTGTTTTCACAACGCTTCCTTTTATATATCATTTCTGAGTATAATTGAAACGTTATCTTTCATAAGTATATATAGATGGTATACAATGATGAATGCAATATGCTAATACAACTATGTTTAATTTCTTAAACAGAGTTATCTTTATTTGTTTCTGCATATTTCAATTTAAATAATAATACATTTTCATGGTTATTGTTAAATTGGAACAATCTTAAGTTGTATTCACATATAATTACCCGGGTTAGTGTTAGAATTTCTTTATCAGTATTTAGTTTAAATTAGATAGTTTTATTTCAGTTAATTTATTCCCATTTCCACCCATCCAAACCAATCCATTTAGTTATAAGGAAACTGGTCCTTTAAATCTAGTCGGAGCCACCATACCAAATGGAAAAGGAGCTGTCCTAAGGTCCCGACCGGGTGGTTTTCCCCAATGTTTGAAGTAGAGATTTTCTAGGCTTCAACAGGTCTTGAAGTAGACATAAAGCATCAAGAAGGAGTCATTCCCCCTTTTTATGTTAGCCTAAACATACATGATAAAAATTTTCACAATGTAATGCTAGAATCTAGTGCCTTACACAACGCCATGCCTAAATTTTTGATGGATATATTAGGCCTAGAAATAACTAGGCCTTACAAGGACTTGTACTCATTCGATTCAAGAAGAGTCAAGAGTTTGGGCCTAATCAAGGATCTTTTTGTCAATCTAGCGCAAATACCTGCTAAGAATCTAGTCATGGACATAGTGGTTGCTGATATTCCCCCAAAGTATGGTATGCTTTTATCCATATCTTGGGGAGCCAAACTTCAGGTGACTATCCAACTTAACATGTCATATGCTACTATCCCTGTTTTAAGCCAAACTAGGAGGTTATACCGGGAGTCCCACATTAAGTATATGGCAAGTAGCCTAGATATGCCGAACAACACACCTATGTACTCCCTTCACTCAGATCTTGATTCTTTCATCTTGTGTAATGAAGAGAACATTAATGAGCAGGTAAGTGAAGTTGAGACAGATCTAGGCACATTGCAACAGTCAAATCAGTCCCTCTATGATGAGCTCGACAGTCAGAACTATCATGACCCTGAACAACCACATGATTATAAAACTAAACTTGACTTTCTGCAAATTGAAAATGAAATTTCAAAACCAAAAATCAGTCTAGAACCTGAAATATGTTTCTCAAGTGAAGGAAAAACCTCAAAAACAAAACTTTTTTCTTTTTTCAATCTAGAAGTGCTAAAATTCCCTCACATAATAGAAATATTTGGGAATCCTGATCAAAAGAACCTTAGGTTTTTGCCTTACATAGACACCTCATCATCAAAGAGTTTTGTCCCATCAGAAGGACTGTTGACTCTCACAAATACTACTATGAATCCTAAAGGAGTGTCTACTGAAATTGATATAGAAGAGTATAATGTGGGTAGCCTAGCAAGACCCAAAATAATCAAATTATCCAGAACTCTCCCATTATACACAAAACTGAAATACATAAGGCTATGCAAGAAGGTTTGGAATACTTGTATATATAGGAATGAAATCTTAAAGCTTGGTGGCACAGACATTGTTCAAGAATGGTCTCCATCCAAGAAATACCATGAAACCCTTGGGCAAATTGTGTCACTTGAAAATAGAGAAAAATGATGCAGACTATGTATAGACTTTAGGTACTCAGACAAAACCTACATGAGATACAAATACCCTTTTTCCAAGATAGGCTATCCTATACCAAGGGTAAGAGTTTCTAATAAAGTGTCATTTCATAATAGTGTTTCAGGTTACCACTAGATGATACCTTTTCCAACCAATCAACATAAAGCCATCTTCAAAGTCCCTTGGAACAACTCCATGTTGGACCAAATGTTTCCTAGGTTAAGGAGTGATGAAGATACCTTCCAAGGAGTCATGGCCCCCGCTTTCAATTTTTTTACTATGATATACATGGATGACATCATCATCTATTTTGAAGATGTTAAAGAATACCTTTTCCATCTAAGAAGGATATTTGACAGGAACAAGTTTTGGAAGCAAGACTCAAAGAGAAAATACCAAGGAAAGCATGGTTTATTTGGAAATTGTTGGAAAAATTCTTACACCATTCCCTCAAATGGAGGTAGCTGTGATTTCTGTTTACAAAAGTTGAATGGACAAAGAATTGTAGGAGATCCTTTTGAGGATAGGATACTCAAGTACCATTGCTATAAAAACCCTTAGTTTAAATTTTATTTTTTTTCATTTCATTGTACATAAACATTGCATAAGAAAAGTCACAAAAATTAAAAAAAAAATAAGGGAAGAAAGAAAAAGAGGGTAAATTTGAAGAAAAGCTACAGCCCCATACCCAAAAAATAGTAGTATTGAAAGTGTGCAAGCCTAAATGCCACTACTTGTGCCAAAATGTCTTTTTCAGTATCTAGCCTAATCATGGCTGAACATATTTTCAATTTATTGTTGATAAGTTAGTAAAAGAGAGATTGTCAAATCATTTAAGCTTGACTTGTCGAAAGGAAATAGATTAGGGATGAAAGATACTGGTTCCACATGCTCAAAATAGAACCAAAGAGAAAAGGGGGATGCATAGAAAATGATAGATCACACTCCTTATTTTTCTAGTTATTACTTATGCAAAATAATGTTTCTGTGCAGCTTGTTCCAATGCCACTAACCATGGTATATCAGATTGCCTAATATTGATTTGAACCATGCTTTCAATTTCATGTCAATAGTTGAGAGAATCAAGTCTGCCAAACCGCTTAATCTTGGCAGTCAAATAGTCTAGGTAGAGAATGAAAGAGTTCACTAGCTTAATCTGAACTCTTGGAAGCAATAAGGATAGAAGTAGATATTTTGTTTTTTATTTTCAAAATAAAATGTCAAGGGTTTTCTAGTTCAAGTGCACCTAAGGAAGAAAAAATGTTAAGCAAGTAGGTTGGGTAGGTTGAGATGAAGTTGAGCTAATCATGTTTTCAGATTATTGAAATCACTACTTTAGAGAAGCAGCAACAAGTCAAAGAAGAAAGGTCTGCCCAATGGATGAGGCACTGGTCTTCACAAAACTAGAGATTTGAAGTTCTAGACACCTCCTGAAAAGGAGCTACCCTCCCCAATTGGAGCCACTATTAGTCATCAATAATTTTTTTCCTTTATAGATGACTAAATGTCTATCCCAAATTTCTAGAAACAAAATTCATGAATCTTTTTAGTTCTAGAAATCTCACTGCCTTCATTATCCTTAGGATAAATTTTTCACTGTTCTACTACTCTTTCAAGGCATAGCAATCCTATCACTCCCAGAAGACCAAATCATGGACTTATGCCACTTATTCCCACTTTGTTTGCAACCTCTGACCTTACCACTCTGTTTCTGTTTGCCTAGCCCTTCTTTTTAGACCTTGGATTGCAAACTAGCCTGACCTTTTCCCCTATTCACCAAATGCCCCAAGCATTTCTGGTTCTAAAATACCTTCCTAGACTCTTTAGAAAAACCAAAGTCATCAATTTTAAAATCCATAATGCATAAGGGTTGGTCAAAACTCTGTTTTACACCTCCAAACCCTGATTCAAGTCTTCAACCTAAGGTCAAGTCCAAAAAGCATCTCAATAGGTCATGTAGGGTCTCCTAGGATATTCATTGTTTTTTTCTTTCTAAAACTCACTATTTTACATGTGCCCAAAGATGAAATAAAATGAGAAAGGCCATCACCCAAAGCAAGGGTGAGCTTATGATTGTCCAAAAGGTATGTCAAAGACCTCCAAAAGGACCTCCTTGATGAAATCATTAAAAACTACAAAAAAGAACAGTTGCCTATCTTAAAAAAATTCTACAGGAATGGTTTATGATGGTTATCAGCAAAACAAAGGCAAAGTGAGAAGCGAAACTCATCAATGACATCCACAGCAGAAGAGAAAAAGCATGCCTGAGTTTACAAAGAGTATCAAGGTTTTTTATAACTAATTGGCAAGACAGGTATTGACCAACAAGGATTCTATGCAAAGGATCACAAAGATAGATGGTACATAAGCACAACTGTGCACAAATTAAAGATTCATTGAAGCAAGAAATAAAAATGAGATACCTCCTTGATAACAACAGGCAGAGATTAAAAAATGATGTCAGGTAATGACTTATAAGTCTTGTTAAGGCACACTATCTCACTACACCAAAAAGAAAAATTTAAAGAGTATCAGTGTGAAGGCTACTTAAAATTTTAAAGTGTAGTCATAGGTCTACAAAATGATCAAAAGAAGGACAACAGGAGGTTAAAGGGAAAATAAAAAATCAAGTGGAGCATAAGTTCTTGTGATGAGTGACTAAAGGTGACAAGGTTCCGAAAATGACCAAGGAGCCAAAATACTGTGTTGTGCCACCTACAATAGATTATAAGTGGTCAAGAAAAAACACAACATGCATGGTGTACAGCCTTTCGCAAAGCATATGTATCATTTTCAAAAGAACTGAGAAGGAAAAGATTGTGTTTTCAAACCAAATACCAAAAGGTCATTTTTTTGTGTTTAGCTCAACACCTGTAAAAAGGTAAAGAAAATATCAGTAAAAGGATAAAGGGATAAAAAATGAACATTAGCCCAAGAGGGTTTTGGTTTTAATTATTTTTTCCAAGGGTATAAAAATCATATGGTCATCATTCAAACTTATTTTTCATATGCCAACAAGAAGATAAAAATTGTCAAGCGAAGAGATCAGGGTTTTCTAGAAATCATTCGGGTGAGAAAACCTGCACTACACACCTGAATAGTTGTGCTACGCGCCTGTGAATGCACTCTGTACAATTTACAATGGTGTGCTACGCCCCTATAGGAGTGCGCTACGTCCAGGGCATGTTCAGTGCAAAACCCGACTAGCCCGAGCCCTTGCTCACCTGACTCGCCTGATCTGCTACGTGCAGGGGTGTGCAGAGCTCACCCGATGGCATGAAAACCTCACCCCTTATCGTGCAGAAGTAGCCTGTGCTACATGTTCACACATTCTACTTGTGTAGCAGCTATTAGCCACCTATAAATTTTTGACAGAGAAAACAGGTGGCTAAAAATGTTTCTGAGCCTTCAAGAGAGACATTTCCTCTAAAAATATATCATCCTTGAAGCCTCAATAATGTCTTTGTCCTCTGAAAAAATCTTCATTGTTGTTTCCATTTGATTAGCCTCACTGTTTGTGACAGAAAAATGCTCGGAAAAAACCCCCATCCATTCCCCTTTTTTCCCTTCAAAATCCCTTCATTAACCCTCCAAATCATCAAATTCCCCTTTTAAACCTTATAGCTCCCTTTATTTGGTTTGAATTCCCCTTTTTCCCCTTTACCGAAAGCCAAGAAATCCCTTGAAAAACACTCATTTTAGCTTAAAAACCCCTTTTTCATTAAGGCCCTTAGCCCCTTTCAGCTTAGTCCTTATCCCCTTCTCTGCATAAAACCTGGTGCCAGAACCAGGCGTTAGCCCTCAGGCACTAATCGCAATCAGAACTTTTTGTTACTATGTTCCCTTTGTTCCCTTATATTTTTCCAATGCGATGAAGTTTGTTCCATAGGCCTCTGCTTCAATATTGACCGTCGATCCTTAGAGAACCAACAGCCAGATCTAAGTCGCGCTCCCCTATAGCCCGTCGCGCAATCGCAATCGGAGCTTTCATTATCACCCTTTTCCTTTGTTACTTCAAATTTTCCGATGCGAGGGGTTTTTGTTTTGTAAACCTCCACTTAAATCTCCACCATTGATCGTCCATATAGATTTGATGGCTTTCACTAACTCGCATGATCGCCAATCGCAAAAATCTTAAACACCATCCCATTGTATCCTCCGATGCCAATCCGCCGATTAGATCCAGACCGTTGAATCCACAAGAACCAACGGTCCAGATCTCGTCGCTCTCCGCCCATATTTCAATATCATCGCTCTGCCGATTGAATCTGGATCGTTGAATCCACAAGAACCAATGGCCCAGATTTAATCGCGCTCCGCTCATTTTCCCTCCATCATTTCCTCTCTGATCAAATCTCGACCGTTGATCCTCCCGCTGATCCAAAAGTCTGCGCGTAATCGCAAAATCAAAACCACAAAGTTTGGCCCCCTACCTTTCTCCAATGCGATTTAATCCCTGCCATTCATCCCAATAGATCCAACGATCAGGATTTGTCCCACCCATCTATTATAATATTTTCCCCTTTGGAACATTAGCGCTCCTACCTTTGATCCTGACTTTCCATTATACAGATCTAACGGCTCACAACGAACCCACCTTTGACTTTCCCCCACCTTATCAATCGTGCTTCTTTCCATGTCGCGCTCCATCCTGCACCGTCAGATCTCCTAGTCCTACATCCAATGGATGAGGTGCATATCGTGTGATTTTAGTGTCCAACAGTTAACATCTAAAATTTACGTGATAAAAGTGGTTTTGGGAGGGACACACGTCGGGCAGCAAGGTATATCACGTTTTTTGGGTGAAATTTCAAAACCATTCTATAGCTGTGCGAAAACTGCGGTTTTTTCTCAAAATACCACTCCCCCCCCTCTTTTCTTCCGAAAACTCTTCCTGAAGATCTCAACCGTTGATCTGATCTAGATCAACGACTCGAATTACATTGCGTCTTCTTCCATATTTCTTTCATTGGAGCTTCCAATGATTTAATCAGGAGATCTCCGCCATTGATCCCTTCCCGAGATCCGACGATCCATGATCAATCACCCTCCGCCCTTCCGGTCCCACCACCAAATCACCTCTGATTTCATTCATTTTACTCTTTTTTCCTTTGTAATTCACCCAACATTAAAACTTCGGTGTTTTACACTAAATTCATTTCATCCGCCTAATACATGTCTTAACAACCCCACCGGTGAATCTTGACTATCGATCACCTCCATCTGATCTAATCGGACGGTCCAGAGTCCTCCTCGCACCAGACCTCCGTTAGATCATTCTTTCACCTTTCTTTCTCAGTTTCCACTGTTTTCTTCGCTACAGCCACTATTTTCACTGCTGCGCTGCCATTCCCTTACTCCTCCTCAGCATCCAACCTCCACTCCCAGGGATTTTTCCTAACAAGTTTATTGTGTTTTGCAGGGTTACAGACGATAAAAACCGTTCTTTCTCACAGTCACTGTCATGGTGACACAGAGTGCAGAGAAGCTTTTTCAGGGCCATAAATTGCAGGAAAGACTCCTAAGGGGGTTTTAAACACATATTTTTATCCAAATCAGGGTTAATAACTCTGTTGCAAACCCTCCAGCGCCATGAAAACCTGCAGTTTTCACAGAGGCAGTCAACAAAAGTGCCAAAGAGTATCAGTGACAGTTTAAGAGATCAAAGGCCCATTATTGAAAATCAAATGCTTTAATCCAGTGTTGGAGGGTGAATATATAGATTGAAAACCTTATGAATGATACAGGAGGCCTAATAAGGCCTGAAGCACATGAAACAAGCCATATCAGGGTCTCACATCAGCAGAAGGTTCTTTCCCAAGAAAGGACAAGTTCCCATAATATTTTTATTCTCCATCAATGTTCCTAAGAAGATAACCACCCTGACAGTAGTCCTAATATTTCCAGAGCATTATTTTCGCTGTATGGCAGGCCTGAAGTCATTTATCTGCCTTACTTGTCCCAGAGTACTACAGAGTACAAACAGCCGAAAAGTACATCAAAGAACATACCTCTGGAGTTATTATAAGCCTGCCGAACACCACCAATTCACCCAAAGAGTATTGAAAGTTAATACAGGGATATTAAGACAGAATGGGAAGCAAAACACTTCTCCCTCTATTTTGATGATCCATTTAAATTTCCATCTACCCCTACTGCCACTCTTTCAGCTATAAGAACTCATCAGAAACACATTGTAAATGTTAGTTAATCGTGGATTGTAAGCTGTTTCACTGAGATAGAGTTTTTGTGTGTATTAGTTGTAAAGTAGGCTGGGGAATGATTTCTAGTTGATATCAAGTTGCTGGACAATGATTTATGTGATTGGTGTTGCTCTTTAATATGGTAAGCATGTTCATTGGATCCTGATCTAAATCGGTGGTGATGTGTTCTATCTTTGTAAATGTTTTCCCTCTGTTATTCATCATATTTCATTTCTCTGATAAGAACCAGTAAACTAGATTAGGATATATTTCTGTAGTACCCTAATGCTTCCTGCTCTTCTTTATTTTATGTTTCCAGCTAATTGTGTGATCTAAGAACAAATTCAAGATAATTTAACCAATATATTTGTTGGTTTTATCCATGCTTGCTGATGTGCGAATTTAGAGTTTGTTTTTAGATGTTCTTGTCTGGTTTTAGCTGAAAGAATTGGGATACTGGGATATTTAGAGTTGGTTCTGTCTCACTAGGGTCCTTTTCCAACAGTTTAGCCTTACTAAGATCCTTAAGTTGAATTTCAAAAACATTGAAAGTTAAAAGTCTTTCTCTGATCTTAGGCTTCACTTTGTGTCAAATCTTAAATGTTTCTCTATTGTCTGAAGAGTTAGCCTCATTAGGAGAGTGATCATAGACATTTAAGGCATGTCTTGTCCCTAGATTTTCTCCTAAGTGGTCACCTTGGAAGGTTTCCTTGTCATTCACCTTCATTTCCTAATCACTTCATACCATTTCTATCATCTTAAGAGATCCTCTGTTTTAGATGACTAGCCCATTTGAAAGTCTTGGATATTGAATTGAAAGTAAACACTTTTATGACCCCATTTCCCAATGGACTTGAGTTTTCTTTGAATTATCTTCCCATTGCCTAAATCCTCTTTGCTCATTACTTTGTCTCACATTTTACCCTTCTTTCATGTTTCCCAACCAAAAAAAACAAAAAAAACAACAACCCTAGTGCCCTATAACTAGCCTAATACCTTAAACTAAAAATTCAAAGACATATATTTATTTACCTTTATAGAGAGATCCCTCTCTAGATCTAGGAGGGCTAGATCCTGAGATCCCAAAGTGGTTTTATGTTGTCTGATCATTTGGTATTGCTAGATCTGCCAAATCATGGGAACTCCAACATAATGGCAACTCCATTGGGGAAGCAAGACCAATCAGTCTAGATTTGGTAGTAAATCACTGTGGTGGACAATAAATCTCCTTATAACATTCTAAACCTTCCACCTGAAAACTCCACAGCTCCTTAATGACCATAAGACTTCACTGATGATCGGTAGGCATGCTGATTATCTTTGTTTTCACAAGACTCCGCTAGGACACCAGTTGCATTTCAAACATCATCCATATTAGAAGAAACACATAGGATTAAGCTCCTTGGTTTAAAGATAGTTTACCTCTTAAAGACTGTCATACCTGGCTAACTTTCTTCATTGAAGACTGAACATACTGGCTTCAAGGACAGTCCATACTAGAGCTTATCCTAATCCAGACCCACTTGGGATAGTTGAAAACCCTAAGAGTATTCTTAGGAAGCCTTATACATATAGGGATCCAACTATTGTCAGACACATTAATAGAGCTAGTTCAACACCCGAAAACTTTTCGGCTCTATCAAACACTCAAATTGACTTAGACTTACCAAGTAATTTACCAAGAACTCAGTCACTTAGTGCTATAGAACAAACAGAATTTGAGCCTCCAATATCACCACCACATAGTGGTCAAAACATTAGGGACAGAGAAACACCTCCATCGACACCTCCTGATATTCATTTCATCCATAACTTGGGTCTCTCTCACCCTAGATCTGCTCAACAGTTTGCTGCTAGTCCTAGCATTTCTGTCTTTCATATACCTGCTGCTCAAGCCCAAACTTTACCTTCCCAAAACACTACCATGGTTGCATGGTATGCTCCCTTGGTGTTACCACAGCCTCTAGTGCATTTACCCAATGATTATCAGTCTAAAATCCCACATTTCACTGGAAAAGAGTCTAACACAGCTCAACACCATGTAGATAGGATGGAAGATGCCTTTGACTATATGGAGATAGAAGATGAGACAATCAAAATGAGAATATTTGCTCAGAGTTTAGGAGGAGAGGTGAAGAAGTGGTTTAAAGGCCTACCTCCTAATAGTATCCATGATCTTCCCTCTTTACATCAAACCTTCATAAATAAATGGGAAGTCAAAAGAAACCCTGTCCAAATCTTAGCAGAATATAAGAACCTTAAAAGAAATCAGGGAGAGAGTGTCCATGACTACTCTACTAGATTTAACAGTGTCTACAATGCTCTTCCACCTCACATGAAACCTCCCCAAGGGATGGCCTTAGTGAAATACCCTGAAGGATTTGATGCTAACATGGCCTATCAGTTAAGGGAGAGAGATTATAACACATTAGAAGACATGCAGAAAGGAGCAGTGAGTGTAGAAGCAAACCTGATTGAAAAAAGAGCTAGGATGAGGAATGAAAAGAAGGTGACATATAGGGATGACGACACAGCCTCTTCATCTAATTCCAAATATGATAGCCTAGCAAAAAACATAGAGAGGATAGAAAGAATGATGGAGAAAGTGGTGGTCCAAGTCAATAATAAGAACATAAACCAAAATCAAAACCAGAACCAAAACTTTAGGAGAAACAATCCCCCAAATAGACAAAGACACTCTGATCAACAAGTCATACCTCCATTCCAAGATAATTTTCTTGATGAAGATGAAGGAATGATAGAAGAATCATAGGGAACCATCATAAATATGGTGGAAGTAGATAACCAAGATCACACCTTTCCTACAGAGGATAATCAGACCTCATACTCACATTGGGATGAGGAAGGGTTAGAATCTGAAGACTATAGGCTAGGATTCAAATATGCCATCATGCAAGTCCAAGAACAATATGATATCAGAAGCAAAGGGAACCTATATACTCCCAAAGCAAAGGCTTCTGACATCACCATTAAGAAAAGACCCGAAAAGACTCCTAAAGTGACTGCTGAAAGCAACAAATCAGCAGCTGACAGTTCTGGCAAAAACAAAGAAAAAGACATCCAAACTACTAATAAACCAAGTCAAGAAAATAGCAACACTAGCGTTGCAACTACTACTCCTGAAAAAACAGTTTCAAATAGTGTACATAGTGAGAATCAACAGGTTGATTCTGCCAATAAAATAGTGGCCAATAAAACAGAATTGAATATTTCAAAGAGTCAGTCTCCTTTCAATTTGGAAAGTGAGATAGCCAAAATAAAAAATTTAGTTCCTCTCACTGAGTTGGCCACCCAAGATGCATATAAAGGTCAAATTTTGAAAGCTTTAAACTTAGGAGAAAACAGTGACACTGTCAATTTGAATGATGATCAACTAGCTCTTTTGTTTGGTCCAAAAATTGAAGGAAAATTTCAGGAAGGGGTAGTACCTCCTTTTTATGTCAGTCTCAATATCCATGAAAAAATCCTGCATAACGCCATGCATTATTTTGGGGCCTCACACAACCTTATGCCAAAGGTGATTATGGAGAAGTTAGGCCTAGAGATAACCAGACCTTATAAGGATTTATATTCATTTGACTCTAGCAGAGTGAAGTGCCTTGGCCTAATCAAAGATCTTTGTGTGAATTTGACCCAAATCCCAACCAAGTGCATGGTAATGGATGTTGTAAAGGCAGATATGCCTCCTAAGTATGGCATGTTGTTGTCAAGGTCATGGGGTGCCAAGCTATAAGTTACAATGCAGATGGACATGACATATGCCACAATCCCTGTCTTCAGCCAGCTTAGAAGACTATATAGAGAGGCACACATGAATTTTATGGTCAGCAGCCCTGAGAAACCTGAAAATTAACCTCTGTACTCTTTCCATACAGATCTGGACTCTTTTATCCTCTACAACGATGAAATTATAGATGATCCAGAGCTGGGAGATAGAAATTTAAACAACAGAGTAGATCCCACTAACTTTAACATAATGGCAACTCTAGATGTAGAGGAAAATGAGGAAGAAACCTTTGGACAGTGTACTGAATCAAAAAATTAGAGTGAAAAAAATCAAGACTGCAAACAGCAGATTACTCATCACTCTGAACTCCATGAAATTTCTAAAGAACAAAACATTACTCAGCATGGTGCAAACCTCAGAATATTACATAAGGGTGAACATAGCATTAGAGATGAAAATGATGATAGGTCTGCGAAAAATCCCTTGTGGAGAATGAACTTTGATGGGTCTTGCACTAGAAAGAATGCAGGAGTTGGAGTATGGTTGCACAATACCGAAAGTAATTATGCTGAAAGTCATGCCTTCAAGCTAGATTTTAAATGTACAAACAAAATTGCAGAATATGAGGCTCTCATCCTAGCATTGAATCTATTGAAAAAACTAGGAGCTAAAAGAATAGTTGTCCAGGGAGATTTAGAACTGATCATCAGATAGCTAAATGGAGAGTATACTGCAAAGCATCCTAGATTGAGGGCATACAGAAATGGTGCTTTGGATCTGCTGAAAACATTCATAGAATATGAGCTCGTATTTGTCCCTAGGAGTCAGAACATCATTGCGAATGGATTAACCTGCACTGCTAGTTCATATCAGAAATCACCTAGTGACAAATAGATAGTTATTCAAACAAAATACAGACCCAGAGTGCCAGATAATGAGAAATATTGGCAGGTCCTAGAGGGTGAAAAACAGATAGAGGATTTCTTGCTTTGCAAGAATGAGTTTGAATTACCTGATTCAGACTCTAAGTCCAATGAAAAATGTTTGATTAAAGAGCCTCCCGATAAAGAAAAACCATCCTGTTCTGCAGAAATAAACATGTTAAACGAAGAATTCGAAAACCAATCAAAAGAATACATAAAAACAGAAGAAAAAGACATAGATGTGTTGCCGTCCAAAGATAAAAACATACCCAGAGGACTAGCGCCCCTTCAGGACCTTTTTGATTTTAACGATGTGGAAAAAAATCCCACTATAGAACACGTTGAATTGGATGTTGAAGAATGCAATATAGGCAGCGAAGATAAGCCTAAAATGATTAAATTAGCTAAATATTTGCCCGCACATATCAAACAAAAATACATTGATTTATTTAAAGAGTTTGTTGATGTGTTTTCTTGGAGCTACGAGGACTTAAAAGCCTATGACACACAAATCATCCAGCATAAGATTCCATTGAAAGAAAACTAAAAACCCTTTAGGAAAAAACTGCGCAGAATTAACCCAGTACAACTGCCTCTTGTAGAAAAGGAAATCAAGAAAATGTATGAGGCAAGAATCATAGTTCCTGTGAGGTTTTCTGGTTGGGTGTCCAACCTTGTAGCTGTAAGAAAAAATACAGGCGAAATCAGACTGTGCATTGATTTTAGAAACCTTAACAGAGCCTCCTTAAAGGACAATTACCCCTTACCCAAAATGGAACATATCCTACAAAAGGTAGTTGGCTCAAAGAGGATATCTCTATTAGATGGCTTTTCAGGGTATAACCAGGTCCTAGTGCTCCCAGAAGATCAACTAAAAACAGCTTTCACCACTCCATGGAACACGTTCATGTACGTGAAAATTCCTTTTGGACTAATGAACGCTGGTGCAACCTTCCAAAGAGCTATGGACATAGCGTTTTCAGAGGAAATAGGTCACTTCATCGTAATCTACCTTGAAGACATAATAGTCTATTCCAAGACTGATGAAGAGCACCTTAAACATCTGAGAAAAGTATTTGAGAAATGTACAAGGTTCGTTCTATCTTTAAATCCCAAGAAGACAGTATTCGGGCTTCAAGAAGGTAAGCTTCTTGGCCATATTATATCAGAAAAGGGGATTAAAATAGACCCAAAAAGAGTTGATGGAATACTGCAGATTAGCCACCCAAGGAACATAAATGAATTGCAGTCTTTTATTGGGAAAATTAAATTCTTGAGGAGGTTTATTCCAAACTTAGCAGAACTCCTAAGAAATATGACTAACATGCTTAAAAAATACGTGGGAGTTAAGTGGACTGTAGAAGCCAAAAAATCTTTTGAATTAGTTAAACATGCACTAACCCGGGCACCAGTCCTAATCAACCCTGATTTTTCGAAAGATTTCCTTATATTCTCCTTTGCCTCAGAGCATACCGTGGCCGCTGTCTTGTTGCAGAAAAATCTGGAAGGACAAGAATAGCCGACCGCTTTCTTTAGCAAAGCATTGAGAGACACACCCCTGAAATATAACATAATGGAAAAACAGGCTTATGCTTTGGTAAAGGCCTTGAAATACTTCAAGGTGTACATTCTGCATTCTCACATCATTGCCTACGTGCCTAACATAGTGGTAAAAGACATTTTGTCCCAAGATCCAAATGGAAAGAGGGGAAAATGGATTGCTGTAATACTAGAGTATGATTTGGAGATAAAAACCACAAAACTCATCAAAGGTCAGGGCTTGGCACAATTAATTGATGAATCTAACTTACAAGCCCTTGACATAAACATGGTAGATGCCTTGGATGAACATGAAGGATTACCTGATCCCACTATTGAAGAACAATTCCAAAACTCACCTTGTAATGCTGACATCTTGTATGTGCTTACAAATCTTAATGCTCCTCCTGATTTATCAAACACAAAGGCAAGGTTTTTAAAGTTAAAAGCTAGGAATTATTGCATTTTAAATGAATGCTTATACTGGAAAAATGCAAATGGTTTTTTTCTTAAATGTTTTCCTGAAGTGGATGCAGAGAGGGTCAAACATGAGTTCCATGAAGGGGAGTGTGGAGGCCATCTGTACTGGAAAACCACTGCCAACAAAATCCTTAGAGTTGGCTTTTACTGGCCTACCCTCTTCCAAGATGTACATAAAATGATAGTTTCCTTCCATAAGTGCCAGATCTTTGAGGGCAAAAGAAAACTCCTTCCTTTACCATTACAACCCATCACTGTTGAAGCTCCTTTTCAATAGTGGGGCCTAGATTTCATAAAAGAAATCCATCCTGCTTCATCTGCCCAACACAAATGGATTCTCACAGCCACAGACTATTTCACAAAATGGATAGAGGCCATCCCTACTAGGAATTCCATAGACTCTGTTATTATAAAGTTCCTAGAAGATCATATCCTATCTAGATTTGGCTGCCCTAGGAAGATTATCACTGATAATGCTGCTGCTTTTGGTTCCAAAAATATGATTGACTTTTGTCACAAGTATCATATTGCACTTGGTCATTCTACTGCTTACCATCCTCAGGGTAATGGGCTAGCAGAATCATCAAATAAAAGTTTGGTGACCATCATCAAGAAGCTACTGGAAGAGAACAAAAAATCATGGCATAACAAGTTAGTGCATGCTTTGTGGGTAGACAGATTGACAACAAAGAAATCCATCGGAATGTCTCGATATTAGCTTTTCTATGGGGCAGATGCAGTGTTCCCTACTAGACTAGGGGTACCAGTGATAAAATTGGTCCAAGAAATACAGTCAGAAGAGGATAGTATGGTAAGGAGGATCAATCAAAATATCCATCTCCAGCAAACAAGAGAAGAGGTCTACAACAGAGCTCAGAAAGTACAAGAAAGCATCAAAAAGTTGTTTGATAAGAGAACAAAAGCTTGTGACTTCAAAATTGGAGAGAAGGTGCTCAAGTGGGACTCTAGGAGAGAGGACAAGGGTAAGCATAGAAAATTTGACAGTTTATGGCAAGGTCCTTACATCATCCAATCCACCATTGGTCCCAATGCCTTTTTTCTGCAAGAGTTAGATGGTACAGATCTGTTTGGGGGTCCTGTCAATGGCAGTATTCTCAAGCATTATTACTAATGAGTTCCAATTTAAAGTGTTCACTTCCATTGTAAATGCCATTGTTGTGTTTTTTTTTTCAAAAAAGAAAGAAGAAATATACAAAAAAAAAGAGGAAAGGAAATGTTCAGACAAGCTCAAAACTTGAACCTGTGAAGTTCTAAAGAATGGCTCAAATCAGCTTAAAACCTGAGCCAAAGAAAAGGAAAGCTGGTCCTAATATGCTCAAAACCTAAACCAACAAATAAAGAAGAAGAATCAGCTCTAACAAGCCCAAAACCAGAGCTGAAATGAGGAAGAAAAGTGACTCTAACAAGCTCAAAATCTGAGTCACAAAAGAAAGAAGGATGCTCTAAAGTTTCACAATCTCAAGCCTTCACATTTTGTTTTGAAGTTCCTGCAAATTTCAGTTCATGTGCAGTTGTCTTTATGCCATGGATCCACATCAAACCAGACTGTCTAATCCTGGTTTGACTATTTTTCAATTTCTGTTGTAGAATGTAGAGAAAGAAATCTGCAAGACAGTTTAATCCTAGCAGATATTAGTGTAGGTAGAGAAACTATGAGACCCACTGCTTAATCTAGTCTCATGGAGGAATAAGGGTAGAATTAGATTATTATTATTATTTTTTTTTTTTTTTTTTTTTTTTTTCAGTAAAAAATGAATGATGAAGAAGGTCTGCAAGTCCAAATGCACCTTGAAGAAAAAATGTTAGGACTGTAGGATGGGTAGGTAGATTGTTTGAGAGAGTATTATTGCTGATATGATGTTTTCATGATTTACAGCAACTGATAAAAGAAGAAAAAGATGGTTAAAGATCATGCATCTAGCCTAATTCCAAAAGATTATTTTCTGAAGTTCTTGACTCCTTCAAGAAGATGACATCCCCATGTGGGGCCACTGTTAGCCACCTATAAATTTTTGACAGAGAAAAAAGGTGGCTAAAAATGTTTCTGAGCCTTCAAGAGAGACATTTCCTCTGAAAATATATCATCCTCGAAGCCTCAATAATGTATTTGTCCTCTGAAAAAATCTTCACTGCTGTTTCCATTTGATTAGCCTCATTGTTTGTGACAGAAAAATTCTCAAAAAAAGCCCCCATCCGTTCCCCCTTTTTCCATTCAAAATCTCTTCATTAACCCTCCAAATCATCAAATTCCCCTTTTAAACCTTATAGCTCCCTTTATTTGGTTTGAATTCCCCTTTTTCCCTTTACCGAAAGCCAAGAAATCCCTTGAAAAACACTCATTTTGGCTTAAAAACCCCTTTTTCATTAAGGCCCTTAGCCCCTTTCGGCTTAGCCCTTAGCCCATTCTCCGCATATAACTCGGCGCTAGAACCAAGTGTTAGCCCTCAGGCACTAATCTCAATCAGAACTTTTTGTTACTATGTTCCCTTTGTTCCGTTATATTTTTCTGATGCGATGAAGTTTGTTCCATGGGCCTCCGCTTCAATATTGACCGTCGATCCTTAGAGAACCAACGACTAGATCTAAGTCGCACTCCCCTATAGCCCGTCGCGCAATTGCAAACGGAGCTTTCATTATCACCCTTTTCCTTTGTTACTTCAAATTTTCTGATGCGATGGGTTTTTTTCCTGTAAACCTCCGCTTAAATCTCCATTGTTGATCGTCCATACAGATCCGACGCCCTGCGCTAACTCGCATGATCGCCAATCGCAAAAATCTTAAACACCGTCCCATTGTATCCTCTGATGCCGATCCGCCGATTAGATCCAGACCGTTGAATCCACAAGAACCAACGGTCTAGATCTCGTCGCTCTCCGCCCATATTTCAATATCATCGCTCCGCCGATTGAATCTGGACCGTTGAATCCAGAAGAACCAACAGCCCAGATTTAATCGCACTCCGCTCATTTTCCCTCCATCATTTCCTCTCTGATCAAATCTCCACCGTTGATCTTCCTGCTGATCCAACGGTCCACGCGTAATCGCAAAATCAAAACCACGGAGTTCGGCCCCCTGCCTTTCTCCAATGCCATTTAATCCCCGCCGTTCATCCCAATAGATCCAACGGTCAGGATTTGTCCCGCCCATCTATTATAATATTTTCCCCTTTGGAACATTAGTGCTTCTGCCTTTGATCCTAACCGTCCATTATATAGATCTGACAGCCTACAACGAACACACCTTTGACTTTCCCCCACCTTACCGACCGTGCTTCTTTCAATGTCGCGTTCCATCCTACACCGTCAAATCTTCGAGTCCTACATCCAACGGCTGAGGTGCATATCGCGCGATTTTAGTGTCCGACAGTTAACATCTCAAATTTACGCAATAAAAGTGGTTTTGGGAGGGACACGCGTCAGGGAGCAAGGTATATCGCATTTTTTGGGTGAAATTTCAAAACCATTCTATAGCTGTGCGAAAACAATGGTTTTTTCTCAAAAAACCACACCCCCCCCTCTTTGCTTCCGAAAACTCTTCCCGAAGATCTCAACCGTCGATCTGATCTAGATCAATGGCTCGAATTACATCGCGTCTTCTTCCATATTGCTTTCATCGGAGCTTCAAATGATTTAATCAGGAGATCTCCGCCGTTGATCCCTTCCCAAGATCCGATGGTCCATGATCAATCACCCTCCGCCCTTCCGGTCCCACCGCCAAATCGCCTCCAATTTCATTCATTTTACTCTTTTTTCCTTTTTAATTTGCCCAACATTAAAACTTTAGTGTTTTACACTAGATTCATTTCATCCGCCTAATTCATGTCTTAGCAACCCCACCGATGAATCCTGACTGTCGATCACCTCCATCTGATCTAATCGGACGGTCCAGAGTCCTCCTCGCACCAGACCTCCGTTAGATGATTCTTTCACCTTTCTTTCATAGTTTCCACTATTTTCTTCGTTGCAGCCACTATTTTCACTGCTACGCTGACATTCCCTTAGTCCTCCTCAGCATCCAACCTCCACTCCCAGGGATTTTTCCTAACGAGTTTATTGTGTTTTGAAGGGTTATAGATGGTAAAAACTGTTCTTTCTCACAGTCACTGTCATGGTGACACAGAGCGCAGAGAAACTTTTTTAGGGCCGTAAATTGCAGGAAATAATTCTGAGGGGGTTTTAAACACATATTTTTATCCAAATCAGGGTTATTAACTCTGTTGCAAACCCTCCAACGCCATGAAAACCTGTAGTTTTCGCAGAGGCACTCAACAGAAGCGGCAAAGACTATCAGTGACAGTTTAAGAGATCAAAGGCCCATTATTGAAAATCAAATTCTTTAATCCAGTGTTAGAGGGCGAATATATAGATTGAAGACCCTATGAATGATACAGGAGGCCTAATAAGGCTTGAAGCACATGAAACAAGCCATATTAGGGTCTCACATCAGTAGAAGGTTCTTTCCCAAGAAAGGACAAGTTCCCATAATATTTTTATTCTCCATCAATGTTCCTGAGAAGATCACCACCCTGACAGTAGTCCTAATATTTCCAGAGCATTAGCTTTGCAGTATGGTAGGCCTGAAGTCATTTATCTTCCTTACTTGTCCCAGAGTACTACAGAGTACAAACAACCGAAAATTACATCAAAGAACATACCTCTGGAGTTATTATGAGCCTGTCGAAGACCACTAATTCACCCAAAGAGTATTGAAAGTTAATATAGGGATATTAAGATAGATTGGGCTGCAAAACACTTCTCCCTCTATTTTAATGAGCCATTTAAAGTTCCATCTACCCCTACTGCCACTCTTTCAGCTGTAAGAACTCATCATAAACACATTGTAAATGTTGGTTAATTGTGGACTGTAAGCTGTTTCGCTGAGATAGAGTTTCTGTGTGTATTAGTTGTAAAGTAGGATGGGTGATGATTTCTAGTTGATATCAAGCTATTGGATAATGATGTATTTGATTGGTGTTGCTCTTTAATATGGTAAGCATTTTCGTTGGATCCTGATCTAAATCAGTGGTGATGTGTTCTATCTTTGTAAATGTTTTCCCTCTGTTATTCATCATATTTCATTTCTCTGATAAGAACCAGTAAACTAGCTTAGGATATACTGCTGTAGTACCCTAATGATTCCTACTCTTCTTATCTTTTATGTTTTCAACTAATTGTGTGATCTAAGAACAAATTCAAGATAATTTAACCAGTATAGTTGTTGGTTTTATCCATGTCTGCTGATGTGCGAATTTAGAGTTTGTTTTTAGATGTTCTTGTCTGGTTTTAGCTGAAAGAATTGGGATACTGGGAGATTTAGAGTTGGTTCTATCTCACTAGGGTCATTTTCCAACAGTTTAGCCTTACTAATATCCCTTAAGTTGAATGCCAAAAGCATTGAAAGTTAAAAGTATTTCTCTGATCTTAGGCTTCACTTTGTGTCAAATCTTAAATGTTTCTCTATTGTCTGAAGAGTTAGCCTCATTAGGAGAGTGATCATAGGTGGTTAAGGCATGTCCTGTCCCTAGATTTTCTCCTAAGTGGTCACGTTGGAAGGTTTCCTTGTCATTCACCTTCATTTCCTTATCACTTCATACCATTACTATCATCTTAAGAGATCCTCTGTTTTAGATGACTAGCCCATTTGAAAGTCTTGGATATTGAATTGCAAGTAAACCCTTTTATGACCCCATTGTCCAATGGACTTGAGTTTTATTTGAATTATCTTCCCATTGCCTAAATACTCCTTGCTCATTACTTTGTCTCACATTTTACCCTTCTTTCATATTTCCCAACCAAACAAAACAAACAAAACAACAACCCTAGTGCCCTATAACTAGCCTAATACCTTAAACTGAAACTTCAAAGACATATATTTCTTTACCTTTATAGAGAGATCCCTCTCTGGATCCAGGAGGGCTAGATCCTAAGATCCCAAAGTGGTTTGATGTTGTATCATCATTTGGTATTTCCAAATTTTCCAAATCATGGGAACCCCAACAGCAGCCACCCAACAGCTCCTCAGCTGCGCTCCCGGCCGTTCAAGCCTGACCCACCTGCGTTCAGGCTCTGTCGCACTACACGTTGGAATGTTCAGAACTACACGGGAGGCACCCAACAACGCATGCAAGGTCTAATGCGCTAGGTGCCTGGGCATGCAAAGGCTACCCAACACCTCGTGCAGAGGCCACTCAAGCTGCGCTCTCAGCCTGAAGATTTTTCACAGTTGGTCCAAGCCTCCAAATTACTCAAAATCTCTCCAATTTTTTTCTGGGCACTCTTCAAAGTTTCTTTAATAGGTATTTATAATTTATACACCCTCTCATGCTGTTTTAAAGCGTGAATTTGAAATGAAACATGTCAACCCTAGGGGAAGGAAATACTTGGTCTCCATGCTAAAAAGTAGTTTTCCTGCCAAATAAACCTCTCAATTTTCACATCTCACCTGCACATTTCTAAGCCTTGACACCACTGCATCCTCACCATCTCACTCACCATCTTCACATCATTCCACAAGCAGTGTCAAGTTTTTGATCTTAAGGAAAGTGTAATGGACAAAAATCCTAGAGAAGGTAGTGTTGACAGTGGTGAGGAAAGTCAAAGGCCTAAAGGACAACAGAGAAAGGGTGGGAGAGCCAACATATTTGAGCCCATAAACACCAAATAATTAACAACCTCCCCTACCACAGTGGAATATTTTAGAGAGGTAGGTTGTCTTGATTTCTGTGAGAAAGTGCAGAGAGTCCAAAGTCATCCTCAATTGACCAAAATTTTTGTCCTTCACCTCCATGACCACCAAATACATCTAGCTAGAGTGAATTTTGAGCTAACTACTGATGCAATCTCTATGGCCATTGGAATACCTTGCATGGGAGAAAAATGGTTCAAACAAGTGTATTTGGACTTAAGCCATTACCAGCCTTTCTTGAAACCAAGTTGCCAAGCTGAGTGCAAAACTATGCTTCCCTTCTCCCATCTCTTGGACATATATGCCCCTCTAATGAAAATCATTATAAATTAGTTCACCTAGGAGGGCATATTTTCTAGATTATACTCTTACCACATAAGACTTCTTATGCATTTCACTAGGGCGAAGCTACTGCATTTGCCTTATTACCATTGTAGAAGTATTGACAAGATGTCATACTTTGTGCAAAAAATGCCTCCCTCACAAAAGATGCCAAGTATTTTTCATCATTCCCTAAACAAGATGATTGTCTTACACCAATTAGAGCAACAAGGCATCCCATGGGAATTTTTCATCTCCCATGATGTTTTTACAAATTCATAGTCTCTTCCTCTGCAAATTCTACCCTCATCATCTCATCCACCTTCCTCCATTCATCCATCACCCCTCACTGACCATGAATCATCCTCTCCTCATTTTTCCTCTCCCCAAACAAGCCTCCCTCTGTCACCTTCTCCTAAAGCCTCAGAAAAAGAAGGAAGTGTTGAAGAACATGAAGAAAGCAGTGACAAAGAGGAACATGGCAGTCAAGAAGAAAATGACATTCAAGAGGAAGAAACAAGTGATGAAGGAGAGGAAAATGGAAATTAAGAAAGTGATAATAATGGAGAAGGGACAAAAGACAGTGGGAAAGAAGAGACAAGTGAAGAGGCAACAAATGACAGTCATGAAGAAGAAAATGACAGTCATAATGAAGAAGCACATGATGAAAAGGATAACAATGGAGATACAGAGGTTGAAAATAGTGAAAGTGAAGAAGAAGGAAAAGAAGATAGCGATAAGGAAGAGGGCAGTGACAAAGGCAGTGAGCCAAACATTGAGGGAGAAACAGATGAAGAACAATCTGAGACAAATGAAAGTGGGAAAGAAGAAATAAATGATGAGGCAGAAAATGACAATCAAGAAGAAATAGACCATGACAGTCACGATGAAGAAGATGACATGGAAGAAAATGAAGAAGATCATGACAATGATCAAGATGCAAGCAGTGATAAAGAGGAAAATTCTGAAAACAAAGGCAGTGAGCTAGATAAAGAGGAAGAAACAAATGATAGCCAAGGAACAGAGGAAGATTTTGATGGGAAAAATAGTGATAATGAAGAAACAAATTCTGAAGGCAAAGATAGTAACCATAGAAATGATGAAGAAAACAGTGAAGATACAGAGATAGAGGCAGAGTTTGAAAATGAAGACAGTGGGCCAAATAGTGAAGGGGCTAATGGCACTCATGAAGGTAATGAAGAAAACCTAATGACTAATAGCCCTAGCAATAGCGACAGCAGTGATCCCATGAACTTAAAAGGTAGCCAAGAGGATGAACATGCACCAAACAGTGATGAAGACACCTCTAACCATGATAATAAAGAAAATGACAATGTAAATGATGATGTTGCAAACATAGAGGATGAAAATGCAGAAGACATGGAATAGGATGATAATGATAAAGGTCAGGACAATGATGCTAGCATGGGTGAAAATGAAAATGCCTCCCAAGAAGATAGTCAAGAACAAGATGAGGAAGACATTCTAGTAGGCAACTTTGATTTCCTCCCTCTCACTTATCAAAGAGGATCAAGGAAAATGTTTGCTTCCTCCAAAAGACAAGAAAATTTTCCATCTACATCAGCTTAGCCATTGGACAAAGGGAAACAAATGGTAAAGGAAGAGAAAGAAGACTATGAGGTGGAGAGGGATTTTGAGATCATTCAGGTTGATAGTGATGAGGAGAATGAGGCAAGAATTATAAACATGCTCCTCCAGGACATAAATGCACAAATCAAAGATATCCAAGCACATTTGGAAAGGGCCAAGAGTATAAATGATGCCCTTGACTTAGAAAATAGACAGATAAGAGCACAAATGGAAATATATGAAGCTAGTTCCCTCAAGGCCCGAAAGCAAGCCCAAAAGGCACAAGTGAAGATGGAGGAGCTAATAGGAACATACGAGGAGAGTAGTGATGAGGAAGGACAAACTAGGAGAAGAACTAGAACCATGGGATTGAAGAAATCATTGGAAAAGAAAAGAGAAGAAGAATCAACCCAGGCAAAAAAACTTTCTCTCAATGACTCCTTGCAATGGAAATTGAACATGATAGAGAATCATGGCTTTAGATTGCTAACATACACCTTGACGCCAAGCTGGAGAAGGCAAATAAAGACTTGTATTTACAAATAAGAATGACTAAGCATTATGCCCAAAGAAATCAATTTGCAAGGGTTAAATTGAAGAAGGCTCAAGACAAGCTCGAGGCACTAAAAGAGGAAAAAGGCCAATATAGGCTTGGAATCTTGGCTCAAGCTTCTCTACAGGTTTCCCAAAACCCATGAGGCACTCATCCACCAAATTTGGGGAAATTTTGACAAGTTTTTGTATTTTGAAAATTTTGAGGGCTAAGAGAGTAGCACACATGGTGCTACGCTCTTTTTCAGGGAATCTTCAAGAGGACAGGCTTGCATTTTTGAGATCCTCATCACTCGTATAGCATTCTAACAAATTTTCTAAGAAATTGGAGTTGTTTTGGTCCTCCAAAAGGGTAAAAAACACCCATTTTTTCACCATTTTGCCTGCTTTTCAGGACATGTGCTGCGCTCCCACTAGTCTTGGAATTTTTGATTTTCGAATAGGTTTTAGAGGTCAGATTAGAGAACCAGGGGTATATATGGAAAAAATACCTCAAGGGCTTTCCAACGAGCCATCACGGAGCCTTTTTTGACATCGATAAGACCTTCAAATCACTACTTCTAGATGACCCATTTTTCCTGTCCCTATGCTACGCTCCTAACTTGGAAATTCGTCCTAAGGCACAGTGCTACGCTCTTTGTAGAGGGAAAGTAAAAAAAGTATGGTTATCAAGTTTTAGGAGGCTTGTGAGGCCTCAAATGGCTATTTTTTTTCCAAAAATGTCTGAAAATATATTTATTTAGATATTTTGTGCCTTGGGCCTTGCAAGGCCTCAAGGAAAAATTATGATATTTCTTGTTAGCCAATAGGCTTCTAGATACTCTCTTAGGTTTTTATTCTCCATGGATGATAAATAGAGCATGCAAAGTAATTTTAAATGTTGGCTTTTGATGAGTTTTGAGTGTAATACATGGTTCTTTTAGGTTGAAGATCAATTTGGTGTTATGGAACTTGTGAATGATTTGCTTGATTGATGGTGATGAAAGCTTTCTTGCAGGATCCCTGAGCTTGGTGAATGGTGATGTTTCTCTAATTTTTTCATGTCTTCTTGTTTATTATTATGACCATCTTTCTATGTTGCAATAGGATAGAAAATTATAGGTTGAGAAATGTTGATTGAGGCACCTCAGTCCTTCCTATTGCTACTGTCTTAATTTTTTCTTCTGCTGGGTGTGTTTAAGGAATTCTTAACTGCTCCTTAGGCCTATTTAAGCTTGTTTATTTCATAATTGGATTAATATTCTAGTTTAAAAATATGATTCATGGTAATCCTTGCTTATTTTATGCTATCTAAACTCTATCTTGAAATATCTCTTTGATTTATTGATTGTTAGGTTAAGCCAAAGAGGTCTTGTTTCGATCTTGCCCTTTGTACATGCTTATCAGTTTGCCTCAAAGTTCTTTATAGCTTGATTGATGATGTCTAGGCGCCTCAAAGTTCTTTATAGCTTGATTGATGATGTCTAGGCATTCCCTCTTCAATGGTTAATGTTATTTGTTATCTTATATGTTTTCAAACTTTCTAGGTGAAATTACTCAAGTTAGATAGGATTTTTTGCTTTCTCTGCTTCACTAAATTGTTCATCTTGAATTTATATTTGTTTAATTATTGTCATTGAGTAAATGGTTTTCCCTATCTCATGATTATTACCTTATTCTTATCAGTATTTGAGACCTTCTTGTTTATAGGTATATGATAAATGATTCTTGACTGCCCTTTTCCCTACCTTGTTTTCCCAACTTAATGTCCATTTTCACTTCACACATACCTTAAAAGATCCATTGAATACACTAGATTTTCCTTGTGATGCACTCCAACTCATTATTGAGATATCCCTGACTTCATAGAATCCATAACCCAATGACTTGATAACCTCTCACTCCACCTATTCCACTTAACCATTTTACCCTTCCCAAACAAACAAAACCCTACACTTCACAACTAGCCTAAAATCAACCATCTAAACCGAACAAGTTCACATCCTTCGCACACAATAGAGAGAGCCCTCTCTGAGTCTAGGAAGGCTAGGTCCTAGGACTCCAAATATTGGTTTCATGTTGCCCTGTCATTTGGTTTTTCCAATCTACCAAATCATGGGACCCTAACACTACCCATGGAAGGGCCAGACCCTATGCTGCGGGTTGGTAAGAAGTATGAACAAAAGATCACTGACAAGGTGCACGAGGATTACCATGTGGAGTGAAACACTAGGGGATTTATGATCAGCACCATCATTGACCCCGGTACGCAGATTGGTACCTTGTTGCTGGCATGCAAGATGATGCATAAATGCCAGGCTACCACCTCCCTGCATATGTGATTCAGCTGGCGGGCCAATGTGAAAAGGGGGTCTACTTCAATTGTGTAATATTCCCAATTAGTCATGAGCTAATTGGAATATTCATTTTTGTTTTTCTACTTTGTTTAAATAATAAGAGGGCAAAGGAGGTCCATATTTCTCCTTATCATGAATAAATCAATGCCAAATGTGAAAGAGAGAAATCTTGGCAGCTTAATTGGAGCACCCTTGGTGTGAAAGGGGCTAAATCATTTTGACTGGGCCAACCTTGACCAAATCTATAGTGATGTCATGGAGGAGTGGCCATCAATGACGTAAATTGCAGTTTTAGATGGAGATGCCTTGTTTGAAAGGAGTGTTATCATTGGATGTGGTTTAGGGTTTGCAAGCTCGTATGTTATAAAAGGAAGAGGATGGAAACATTAGAAGGTTGTTGATGTTTGTCATATTTTCTAAATATATGGTCTGTTTAGATATATATCTTTCTCTTGCAGTTTAGCTGAGATTGAATGTTGTTTAGAATTGGGTGTTCCTGATCAAGGATCCCACCTCTTCTTATTGATTATCTCTTTGGAGAGTTTGTATTAAATTGTCCAGTATCTGGCTGAAGGCCAAGCTTCTTCTTTCAACTACAACGAAGATCCTGCTGAGGGTTTGTTCATCTCTGCAAGCTGTAGCAAATGGAGTCTAGATATTTCATATCTAGGCCATTTCAGTGCTCCTTTTCAGTGGTGGAGGTTTCATTTCATTGGGATGATAGTATTTAAGGCTTTGGAGCTCATTTTCAGATCTTGGCATGAGGCCAACCTTATTTTTATCCCGACAGTGCAGTTTCACTTCTAGAGCTGCGTTATTTCTCTAGTTGCAATTGCAGGGTGATTTGGCACACCATTTGGAGAGTTGGTTTTCAAGTGTTGGGGATTTGCCCTCCACTTTGGAGATCTATTGGAGGATGATATTTTATTGATCATATCAAATTAGCCACACTTTCCAGATTTGTAATTTTCAGTAGATCTGCAGTCTTAGATATCAGATCTACAACTTGTACTTGGTGTTTTGCTGAAAACCCCGAGGGGGTTCTATAAGGGAGCTTGTATAGTGCATGGATATGATATATATCTAAATTTTTATGCACATAGCAGCTCTATATCTGATGTATAATCTATTTCTATTCTAGAGCTAATAAAATAACGCTATAAGGGTTTTCCAGCTTTAATACATGGTTGCAGCACCTCTTTTTTCATGATTTTCTTCATTGGAGACTTGTATTTCCTGTTATGCATCTTATGGGCCATATTTTACATCTATTTTGCTGCTATAAATACATATGAAGGGTCTCCATATTGGCCTCTTTCTTCATAAATGATGATCTGTGTTCTTTTCCTATCATTCTGCATTCCCCATTTGGGAATATTACAGTGGTATCAGAGCATCATCTTGGCACAACCTGTGCTTTCTAAAAGCCAATATGTCATCTGAAGAAGGAGGGCCTCTTACTGACAGAGAGAAGAGGTATAAAAAGAGAAGACACAAAAAGTTTGATTATACTGATGAGATTGTAGACAAGGGTAAAACCCCTTTATCTAGAGGTGAAGATGAACAGAAGGAGTTCCCTAAGATCCTTCTTAGAGCCATGCAAGACATTGATAGAGATATCAAGGAGATGAGAATGGACAGATTCAAGGAATCCCCTAAAATATTTCATCATGGAGAAGGCTCTGGCATGTCTCACCACTGGAATTATCAACTAGTGCATCAGCCACAAGTTTCCCAACGCTCTACCATGCCTACATTTTTGTTTGTGGGAAATGAAGGGTTTCAAGAGAAAGAATCCCTTGAAGACTATTTTGAGGAATATGAGTCTCAAAATCAGAGATTCAAAGATTGCTTGAGTTTTCAGGAGTTTTTCCAAATAAAGGAAAATAGAAGAACAAGGCATCATCATAGAGGTGGTGGATTCATTCAGAATCATGATCGGCACCACACTATGGGCAGATTATTTTTACCCAACTTTGATGGGTCATCCAAGAGCACTGCCAAATATTGCGTAGAAAAACTTGACATTTACTTTCATTTGAACAAGGTTCCAGAAATGGAAACCATTAATATTGCAGCACTGCACCTTGAAGGTGAAGCACATGATTGGTGGTTCCATGGCTTGTCTACATTGGGTCATGCCAATGTGACTGCCTATTCAGAGTTCACTACAAGGCTAGTGGAAATATTTTATAGAAGAGATCTAGAGGCACCATTCATGAGCCTTGCAAAGTTGAAGCAATCAGGTAATGCATAAACTTATATCTCGAAATTTTTAAGACTTTCTGTTATGGTTCCTGATTTATCTGCAGCAAGAAGGGTGTACATGTTCATTGATGGGTTAGATGAACCTCTTCATGGGTTGGTTAAGTCTACCAAGCCCACTACCCTACATGATGCTATTGAAAGGGATAGAGACCTTCAAGATGCCTTGCCAAAAGCAAAGGAAACATTTCAGCATAAGCCCTCTTTTCCTTCAAAGGGAAAGGAAGAAAAGGCTGCTCCTTCAAAGGAGAGATCATATAAGAAACCTCTTTATGATGATGTCCGGAGAGATCTAGGAAGAAGGAAGATTTGCTTCACTTGAAAAGAATCATGGGCACCTGGACATAGATGTGCAACTGGAAAAGCACATTATATAGAGGTCTTCTCAGATGATGAGGAGGAAGAAGAAGATGAACCAAGAAGAGGTCATAGTGCTGACAATGTAGGAGATGAGCCAACACCATCAGGAGATGGGAATAGAGATTTTTCTCCTATTGGAGGGGTTCTTGCATCTTTGAGAGGAGTACCTAACTACTTGACCTTAAGAGTTCAAGGTTCCATCTTGAATTAGAGGCTTTCCATTTTGGTTGATAGTGGGACTACCCACAATTTTATTGATGCCCAACTAGTGCAAAGGAGGGCAATACCCACTGATACTTTTGAGGGATTCTCTGTTTTGGTCCCGGGAGATAGAACACTGCAATGAATACATTATGTCCCATCATTATTAGTCACCATGGGGATATATACACTGATTGATCACTTCTTTGTGGTTGACATACCTGACACCAATGTGATATTGGGTTTTCAATGGTTGATCACTTTGGGAAAAGTCACCACTGATTGGGATGCTTTGCAAATGGAATGGGTGGATAAAAAGAGTGGTAATAATAAAATGAAAAAAGGCATGGATACATATCCCTCACATACAACTTCCACACAGAAATCATAGATGGATTTGCGTAGTGGAAGCAAGGACCTTACAGTCCCATCTATCATGCTCATGAGATTGCTGCATGGGACACTATTATCTAGTGGCAAACCACCTGGGAGGCCACCTGATTCAGATTTGGTGATAGATATCTCACAACATGATGCCCCAAGCATAGTTCCAGGAGGGATGGGAGCATTAGAAGGAAATGCTACAACATTGGGAATCTTGGGTAGGCTCAAGGAGGAGGGAGATCTTCTCCCAACATCATCATTACCCACTATCATTTCATATTCTGCACTGTGGGAGGAGAAGCATGGGAGGAATGACCTTCCAAAATATACCTTTGGCATGGGAGATGTCAAGGAAGAGAGCAGTCATATGACAAACATTTATGTTGATAGATCATCAGCGCTGTCACTATGGGACATTGATCCATATTGGAGATCCCAACTTCTGGTGGATTATTCCAAGGATATTCATACATGCATGATACTTGATGACCAGCTACATGAAGAGGGTTGTTCAGTCCAAGGAGGATTCATCTACTATCATGGTAGAATATTCTTATCCAGAGTCTCCAAACTCAAGGAGAAGTTACTACAAAGGGACTATGAAGAGTTCTTTTTTAGCCACACATATTCCATGAGATTCTACAACATCATCATGAGGAGCTACACTTGGAAGGGCTTTGAAGGAGAACTATATCAACATTTCCAGAGATGCGTGTACCGTGTGGACATGGGGAAGCAACATGACTCTATAAAGGAGTTAATTCAGCCATCTCTTTCTCTTTTTGAGAAAGGAGATAGATCTATGCACTACTCCATTTGTTAAAGGAGGAATTTTGGTGAAAAATATGCTCATGTAAATAATGTTTCATTTGATTATTGTTTGCCTTCTTTCACCATGTATATGTAGGCCATAACTCCAAGAAGTAGTGTTGTACCTTATAAACTTCATGGCCAGCTTTGGGCCATATGAATTTCTGAATATGGCCACTCCCTTGGAGGACAAAGGGAGATTTTGTTTCATGATGGGTGCATTCCTAAGGCACCAAATATATCTCACACTTTCAGCAATAGTGAGATGACTTGGACAGCAAGTAAGTGGTGGGGAAACCACTTACCATATCATGATCTGATGCAGTCAGGAGATGCACTGTGTTGGTTCTACATGTGGGACTATGACCCACCTCCATATGCACAAATTTATATTTGTATATATGTAATTTTGATCCCATACATTGATGATGTGCTTGTACTTTTTATGGGAATGTATGGAGGGAGGATGGTAGGTATGTATGTGCCCTATGGGATGGAGATTCTCCAGGTTCACTATGCTACATGTTTCAAAGAGAACATTGGGAAAACCATGTTTGTTTCATTTGAACTATTGTCTCCTTATGGGATGGATTATTTGCATCTCATGAGAAATTTTGAAGAGCAATTCATGGAGGGATGGATTTTTGAAAACTTAGCTTATGAAAGAAGCTTATCACATGTTGGTGTCACCAATGGAGGAGGAAAATAGTTGCAGTGCTCACCTTGTCATTTTCTTGAGGACAAGCAACATTTGGGAGAGGGTGACTGTAATATTCCCAATTAATCATGAGCTAATTGGAATATTCATTTTTGTTTTTCTGCCTTGTTTAAAGAATAAGAGGGCAAAGGAGGACCATATTTCTCCTTAATCATGAATAAATCAATGCAAAATGTGAAAGACACAAATCTTGGCAGCTTAATTGGAGCACCCTTGGTGTGAAAGGGGATAGATCATTTTGGTTGGGTCAACCCTGGCCAAATCTACAACGCTGTCATGGAGAAGTGGCCATCAATGAGGTACAACACAGTTTTAGATGGAGATGCCTTGTGTGAAAGGAGTGTTATCATTGGATGTGGTTTAGGGTTTGCAAGATCTTATCTTATAAAAGGAAGAGGATGGCAACATTATAAGGTTGTTGATGTTTATCATATTTTCTGAGTATATGGTCTATTTAGACATATATCTTTCTCTTGCTATTTAGCTGAGATTGAACGTTGTTTAGCATTGGGTGTTCCTAATCGGGGATCCCACCTCTTCCCATTGAGTAGCTCTTGGGAGAGTTTGTGTTACATTGTCCACTATCTGGTTGAAGGCCAAGCTTCTTCTTTCAACTACATCACAGATCCTGTTGAGGGTTTGGTTGTCTTTGCAAGCTGCAGCAAGTGGAGACTAGATCCTTCAGATTTAGGCCATTTCAGTGCTCCTTTTCAGTGGAGGAGGTTTCCTTCCATTGGGATGACAGTATTAAAGGATTTGGAGCTCATTTTTAGATCTTGGCATGAGGCCAACCGTATTTTGATCCCTACAACATAGTTTCACTTCCAGATTTGCGTTATTTCTGTAGGTGCAGTTGCAAGGTGATTTGGCACACCATTTCGAGAGTTGGTTTTCAAGTGTTGGGGATCTGCCCTCCACTTTGGAGATCTATTGGAGGAGGCTATTTTATTGATCATATCAGATCAGCCACACTTTCCAGATCTATAATTTTCAGTAGATCTGCAGTCTTAGATCTCAGATCTACATCTTGTACTTGGTGTTTTGCTGAAAACACCGAGGGCGTTCTATAGAGGACCTTGTATAGTGCATGGATCTGATATAGATCTAAATTTTTATGCACATAGCAGCTCTAAATCTGATGTATAATCTACTTCTATTCCAGATCCAATAAAATAACACTGTAAGGGTTTTCCATCTTTAATACATGGTTGCAACACCTCTTTTTGCAAGATTTTCTTCATTAGAGACTTGTATTTCTTGTTATGCATCTTATGGGGCATCTTTTACATCTATTTTGTTGCTGTAAATACATATGAAGGGTCTAGATATTGGCCTCTTGCTTCATAAATGATGATCTACCTTATTTTCCTATCATTCTACATTCTATTGCTGCATTCCCCATTTGGGAATATTACAGTGGTTTGAGAGCCAATAAAATAATGTTGTAAGGGTTTTCCAGCTTTAATACATGGTTGCAGAACCTCCTTTTGCATGATTTTGTTCATTGGAGACTTGTATTTCCTGCTATGCATCTTATGGGCCATATTTTACATCTATTTTTCTGTTGTAAATATATATGAAGGGTCTCCATATTGGCCTCTTGCTTTATAAATGATGATCTGCATTATTTTCCTATCATTCTGCATTCTATTGCTACATTCTCCATTTGGGAATATTAAAAATTGGTCCTAGTACCTGTGCAACAAATTTCTGGCAAATTTTCGTGAATCCCAGGATTAGGGCCGAGCATTCTGCTACTCCTCATTGCTACTCCTCATTGTGTTGGTCGCATGGGAAGCCCCTGACAACTCGGTCCTCCCCAAGCTCACCCCAGAGATGTGCAAGGGGGATAGGTACGCGAATTTGTGGGACTCAAAGGACGCGTAGCATATTGAGGACAATCAAGTCTTTTGGGTCCTGTTTTAGAGTGGGCTCGTAGTAGCCATCAATTCCTGGCCATGCTTTTCGCCAACTGTTTATGATAAATACAAAATCATCATGGCGTTTCAAGTTACCATGCATAACGTACAGACCAGAGGCCGCAAGGATCCAGCGTGGGTCTCACTCCCATACATGGTTGCTAATGAGGACATTGACCGCTTAATTGCTACTTGGCCTCCACACTTGAAGATGGGCTTCAAATCAGGTGTGAAGGACACCGCAGGGACCAACACTGTGAAGGTAACCCCGCCGACACCACCAAAGAAACCGGAAGACAGGGAAAAAGTACTGGGAAGGGTGCAGAACCGACATCACAGAAGGGTTCACTACTGGGAAAGAGTATGGGGAAGGGTGCGGAAACAACATCGTAGAAGAATTTGCAGTAGGATCTGGGTGAAGAAGGTCAGGAGGCAGGAGGTGCTGACTCCCCTCCAGGAAGAAAATGAACTGGTGACCCTACTAAAGGGCCACAGAAGAAGCAATGAGCTCAACGACCAAAACGTGAGGTAGGCATTACTTTGACAGAAGGAGACCTTGAGCAGATTGCAAGTGTGGTCACTTTGGCTATAGAAGACAAATGGCTAGCTCTAGAAGAGCAACAGAAAGTCGCAGTCGACACTCTCTAGGCTGAGCTCCGAGCTCTGCAGTTAAAGACTGACACCTTGCAGACCAGCATGATTCAGGTACGATCAACCCCAGCATCAAGCAACGTAGTGATCAGTATGCTGGAAAGTTGCCTCTGCCCTCTACCTGGTGCAGCCCTCATACTGAGTCCACACAACTTAGGAGTGCAAGTCCAGGCCTATGCAAAGGTACAGTTGGATCTCACCTGCCTGTCGCATGAACTGTTGCAGCTCCTACACGCATCACTGTTTGAAGAGATTCAGTATAGAGACCATCAAGTGCACAAGAAGCTCAATACAGCTAAGAAGATAATTGAAGAAAAAACCGTTGAGTTATCCAGACACAAGCTTCCTATACCCTCGTAGCCGTGCAGTAGATAGAGTTGGAGCACCTCATTAGTAGGCTCTACACGGACATTACTGAAAATATATTGGCTACTGCCACCCTCCCCCGGCCAAGATTGAGGGGTTGGTCACAACACTCAAGGCCTCAAGGACTAAGATCCAGGCGATAAAAAACGCAGATAGAACAACAGATTGCAGAATTACAGGCCAAGTTGCAGCCAGATACACCACTAGAGGTAAGGGCCCAGCGAGCTGCACTAGTTACAGAGGCTACAAATGTCATTACATGTCAGATTTCTCAAAGAGTAGAATTGTTGGAAATAGCTATGCAGCTGGGACCAAGGTGCAGTGTGACCCACTCCTAAGCGAAATCAGCCAAGCACTGCGCTAGAAGGAGGAAGAGTTTGAACAAATGGAGGCTACGCCGACCACTCTGGTCCCTGCTCAGCGCCTGGCCCAACTGCGCACCAACCATGCACTCAGAGACAACATGGAAGCTCTTTGACGTAGGAAGAAGACCTTGAGTGATCACCTCAAGCCATGGGCAAATGAGGCCCTCAAGCTATCTCAGGATGTCAAAATTACAGTCAAACAACTGAACCAAACATTAAAGAGCGTTATTGTTGCTGCGTAAGGCCCAAATTCACAGAAGTTGGTGGATATAGCACAAAATGTTGTTGCGCAAAGTGAAGGAGTGCTGCCCCCACTAGTGGATTCCATCAAGCAGCTGCAAGCGAAAATGGAGAACCTAGGACCGTAGTGACTCGAGACGAGTCACAAAATTGTGTTGGGGGACTGTTGGAATAGGGATCCCTAAAGCTGCGAATTTTGTGTAATTTCGTATATGTTTGTATTAATTAGTCTAATGCAGGGGTTTTGGGGTGGGTCAAAGCCCCGAACGCATTATAATGGGTCAAAGGGTAGACCTAGAGTCTGAAAACCATGGTTTGTGGACCACATGATAGCATAGGCTAGGTCGATATAAATAGATGAATATTTTGAGTCTAGAGGTAGGCAAGAATTAAGACTGATGCTACATGCGAACTGTTAGGTCTGTTTTGGGTTGTTTGGGTAAGGACTCATGCTAGTTGTGTGCATAGATATCCTCAGTCCTGCTGTGTGCGGACCTCGCTAGGCTGTGTGCGCGGGCTGCTTTTGGTTTTAAGCAGATTTGACTATTAAGGAATGCGAAGTATTGTGGACATATCTGTGTAATATCTGGATCTATTTCGTTTACTGTTGATGCGAATCTATGGTATCTGTTTAAGTTGCGAATACATCTATGTTATTTATTATGCTACGAATATGTATGTAAGCTGTGTTTATGATATTATGTACTGATAATTGTTGTTACGCACGTGGTTGTGAAGATATTGACTAGATCTGTGAATGATAGTAGCTCTGTTATGGTTAATAACTGATTATACTGTGAAAATCTTGTGAATACACTTCCTCTGTGTGAAACGATAAATTGCAAACATAGATATTCTTTGACTTACCTACTCTCTCTCAGGGTGCGGTAACTTGGTTCCAGCACCCTCCCATACTGCTTTGGTGAGACCTTGGCCTGCTTAAGTAGGTAATTTCCGAAAGGGCCAGTACTATAGGGGTTTGTTGGCAAACCTTGACCTCTGAACCTGGGTCAAGACCCCTCAAGCCAATAATGAGTATCCATCCTTTCTCTAGAAATATTATACACAAATACACACTTTATTTTCTAAAATGTATTTTTTGCACACATGTACGTAGACATGAATACACAATACAATGAGAAAGAGTGGATTCATTAATTCATTAGATGATGCGATGTCTCATTGATTCATTACATAGTAGGAGAAGAGGAGTACATTGCAACATATTGACTTACAAGTTCCCTAGTGGGACAAATGACAAGAACAAGAATAGGTGGTCTTTTATGATCTTGGAGGACTAGTGACTTCACTATCACCTCAATAGTAGGAAACAAAAATTCTACTATCATTGTATTCCTTTGTGCTCGTAAACTGAACAATATGCATTGCAATTTCCCTGAAGACCCATTTAACCATTTGCAATTTTTCCTTTAGGTAAATCCTCAAGTTCCAGTGTTTCATTTCTCTATATGGAATCACATTCCACCTCCCTTAATTTGTCCCATTCTTCTTTAAATGTGAATTTAATCACATTCCACCATAATTGTGGTGAATTGGTGATCAAAGCCATATATAACTGCTATAAATCTGACTACTGCAATATTCTTGATTTCCTGCTTCCTTTACTGCTTTCAAGTAGTTCCTATAGCTTTGAGCCATCCAATGTTCACAAATTTTCTTTCAGAATCTTCTTGGGCTTTTATGTTGTGCTCACTGCTAGCATTCCATAATCTTCTTGGGATTTGAAGTTGTCCTCACTATTAACATTCCAGAATCTTCTTGGGCTTTGGTGATGTCCTTAGTACTAGCTTTGTCACCATTGACTTCATTCACTGGATTCTTGGTTGCTCCTTTGTTCCTGACTTGGACTGCTTTCTTCTGGTACCATTTTTCCTCTGTCTTTAATAGGCCATGGCACTTCAATTTCATCTAAATTACCCTGGATATAGTCATCATTAAATATAACATCTTTGCTGAGTGTATCTTTTTCCAAATAAAAAATCTGATATCCCATAGAATCTTCATTGTACCCTATCAAAAAATACTTCTAACCTTTATCCTCATGCTTTTGCACTTTTTTAAGAGACAAGGACACAGGCATTGCAAAGAAACAATTTGGGATGATTCTCCCATGGTTTCTCATCTCTTCATGCTTCTTTAGGTGTAACATTACTTACAATTTGCATTGTACTTCTATCAAAAAAATACACTGATGTACTAATTGCTTCAACTTAAAAGTTATTTGATAGATTTTAACTTTTAGCATTCTCCTCTCCATCTCTACATCTATCCTTCATTTGCAACATTTCTTTCTCTATGAATGCCATGATACTTGCAATAACTATAAAATATTGAAATGATGGTGTAATATTCACTTGTGGCCTCATGCAAACCTTACATGTAATCAAGGCTATAAGTCTACACATGTGCAACCACAACATTTTATTGTATTTTTTCAATATATATTGTTTTAGGCTTAAGGCCAACGCAGTCAGCTTATTTGGAGCTAGCACCCCACTAGCCATCTTTGCATCTATCCTCAATTTGTCAATATGTCCTCACTATTAACATTATGGAATATTCTTGGGCTTTGGTGATGTCCTTAGTACTAGCTTTGTCATCATTATTTTCATCACAATTTCTTTTTTCATGAGCTAAGTGTTTCTTATGTGATTCTTTAGCTTATGGGCACCTACATCTCATGTTTCTCATGTTCATGGGTTCATCTTCTCTCCTCTTTGTGTTTATGATTTCTGCTTATTTATGGTTTTTTGGTTGTTTAAATTCAATCCTTGTTTATCTCTTGTAATCTCAACATGGTATCAGAGCAGGTGTGAACTTGCCTCTTTGGATTATCTCATTTCTTCGAGGTTTTTCTAGAGTTTTTCCTAGGGTTTCACCAATTCTCAATGGCACACTGCAATGCTGATCCAGAAGTGGTTCAAAATCATATTTTCTAAGCTTTCTTCCTTTTAGAGCTTCCAAGTAAGGCTCACGTTTTACTATTTTGATCAAGGGAATTGCTTTGTGATGGAATTTTTTAGGTTAATTAGTTGATATGTTAGACTAATGGCCAATGTCATTGCCCCAAGGGTTGCAGGACTAGGTTTTTAGATCATCTTCATTTTAGAGTTTCAAACCCTTCTTTCATGCACAACTTCTTAGGTGTATGCAATGGATCTCTTAACCCTTTTTATCTTTAAATTTATACTTTCCCCTAATCAAAGTGGTTTCTTATTCTTGATTAGATTTTATTTAGGAGAAATAGTTTCTAACTATGATCTTCTAGTTGATGCTACTAAGACACATTTATATGAACATATTTTACTGCACTATGCATTTTAGGCTCTACCCATTTCGGGATTTGATGATGTGGCTCATTCATCACTGGAGGCTTTCCTTATTTTTTAGGAAATTATTGTTTTATAGTGGGTGTCGTGGTTGATGATGTGAGGCATATGTAGAAAAAATTAACTAGCTGGCACCCTTTACAGTTTTAAGGTTTTGCTCAAATATATTTCCAACAGTCCCAAACTAGAAGGTCTGATATAAAACTTTAGAATGAAATTTATTTGAATCATTTAAGCCATCTCTACACTTTAGTTTCCTAGCTGATATGAAAGGATAAACAATCAACACACACACAAATTTACACTTTTACGCAATTATTTTTGGTCAACTGACCCTAGAAAAAACCACAAGGGGAAAACAACAAAGACTTATCTATATTTCTGTAGCTGATGTCACTGCCCAGGTTTACTTAGATATTTGAGCCCCACACAATCATATAACTCGGGATATGATTTTCCTTAAATTTTGTGCATAATGTCACCCAAAAATACCTCGAAATATGTGTGAGACTGAGTTAAACTGTCCAAAAAATTCGTGGCTTCAATATATTCTCAGAAAGACATAAACAAGGATGTAGGTGTTGTATCTGTTGAGATGCAACCTCCTATAAAAAACTCAAGAGATGAACAAAATTATTCAATACACAAGGAGAACGTTTTACAAGTAGAAAATCAACAAGGGTTGTCTCCATGATCAATATATTCTCAGGATGATGCAAATGGGGATGCAGCTGTTGTTTCTGTTGATATGCAACATTCTATCCAAAACATAGGACATTTAAAGGAGAAGTTAAATGATTTATATCTTCTGGCAGAAAAGTTTTCTTCACAAACACAACAATCAGTTTGTGATGAAACCGACACTGTTATGGGTGTTTGTAAAGTCACTTCTCAAGAGCCAGTTCCTTTGTGAAAATCTGATACTGAAGGAGAAATTTTTGCTAGTATTCCACATGTTCACATACCTGCCCATACTGAGGATGGTAACCTGCAATCATAACACTAACACATTCATATTTTTTTATATGTTTTTTGCTACAACTGGACAAGGAGAAATTGTTGTTAGTATTTAGCATATATAACATTCAGCTGAAGTTTTAGGAATGTTGGAGATGCACTTCGAGCAACTTTTGGTAAATTCCTTGATGGTGTCAATTTATTAGTCTTTTTTCTAGGTGACAATTCTCCTTCCAACATAAGCTATTCATCCTAAGAAATAGATCTCTCCAACGACAAAGCAAAAGGGTCTCCTTATCAAGAACCAACTTAAAGACTCGATCATTTTCAGTGCTAGTCTATGTAAAGGGATTTACTCTCTTTTTGTCATTGAATATTAGTTTGAGGGAGTGATTCAAATAGTTGCATCTTTTGTGTAGTCTGATGTTGTCTGAAATATGTTGCTCACGGAGCTAGTGTCTTATTGGTGTTAATAACTTTGAGATTGGATTCAACTTCTTCTTTTTTATGTTTGAGTGCCTCCGTTTCTAAATGGATTTATATGAAAGACTTTGATACACTAAATTTGTGTGGTAAATTTTATTTGACAGAGTTTTGGTATTTTTTCCTTTTGTGGGAATACTTTTAAGTTTTGACTGATGCATTACAACCATGTGACTAGATATTTGTTGATTTCAGATCCTGGGAAACCAAGTACTCCCCACTCTCTCTTTTTCCTTGATATTTTTGTCTTCTACTTGAAACTGGATTCTTGATGGGTTCCTCTGGTAGCATTTGCAAGTCCTATAGCCACAAAAATACTATTGTGATATATGGTGACAACTAGGATTTTATGATCACAAATATTCATGTTATTGACCCTTTGTTGGAAAGATATTTGAGCACATTGGATCATAACTTTGTAGGAAGCTTTGAGGATTTTGTTAGCTAGTGAGTCCCTAACTAGTGAATCTCTAGTTAAAATATGTCTGGTAACAGTCGGATGGGTATATTTATTGGATGGTTGGTAACCAACCAACTGTAGTATAAAGAAGCTATGAGAATGCAGTGCAAGGTTTGATAGAGAAAACATTAGATGAAGTAGGGACTTGCCAAGGATATTTGAGTGCCAACACCTCTTCAATCCTTAGTGCAAGTACATATTTTATGTGAAGTGATAAAATCTACTTAAGTCTAATTTTTTGAATGAAAATTTTAATTCTCTCTTTCTTATCCTGTATGTTATACGATATCTATATTTTATGTGATTCATTCAGCGTACATCTATGATCCTCAATCTGGAATTTACCTAAATTTTGTGGTTGACCATTGAGTGGTAGCAACAATATGAGAGGAGAGATTTTGGATAGTGCTTATTTCATATCATATTTTTAAAATTCTGTTGTTTATCAAATCTCAAGTTTGTCTATAATTTTTTGTCATAGGGTAATTTTGTTAGCTAGTGAGTCCCAAACTGGTTAATATCTAGTTAAACAATACCTGGTGACATTTAGATTGGTATATTTATTGGATAGTTGGTAACCAACCAACTTTAGTATAAAGAAGCTATGGGAATGAAGTGCAAGGTATTGATAGAGAAAACATTAGATGAAGTAGGGACTTTATGAGGCCTTTTGAGAGCCAATACCCCTTTCATCCTCAGTAAGTACATATTTTATGTGATAAGTGATAAAATTTACTTAAATATAATTTTGGGAATGAATTTTTGTATTATTGTTACAATGACTTATTAAAGCATGGGTTTCATGTTTGGGTAATATTTTATTAGTCAAAGTCCCCATTGTGGACTCCTAGGATTTATATTGAGTAATTTAATTGTATTTTTTCAATATTGACTATTTTAGGCTGAGGCCAACCTAGTCAGCTTCCTTGGAGCTAGCACCCCACTACTATAAGCATGAGTGAATAGACAGTAACCCTTATTTTCATCACAAATTATTTTTTCATGAGCTAAGTGTTGTCTTATGTGATTCTTTAGCTCATGGGCACCTACATCTCATGTTTCTCATGTTCATGGGTTCATCTTCTTTCCACTTTTTGTTTATGTTTTTTATTTATTTATGGTTTGTTGGTTGTTTACATTCAATCCTTGTTTATCTCTTGTAATCTCAACATGGCATCAGAGTAGGTGTGAACTTGCCTCTTTGGATTATCTCATTTATTTGAGGGTTTTCTAGAATTTTTCCTAGGGTTTCACCCACCTTCAATGGCACACTGCAATGTTGATCCAAAAGAGGTTCAGAATCATCTTTTCTAAGGTTTCTTCGTTCTAGAGTTTCCAGTTAAGGCTCACTTTTTACTATTTTTATCAATGGAATTTCCAAGCCATGGAATTTTTTGGGTTAATTAGTCGATTTGTTAGACTAATGGCCAATGGCATTGCCCCAAGGGTTGCAGGACTAGGGTTTTTAGATCATCTTCATTTTAGAGTTTCAAATACTTTTTTCATGCACATCTTCTTAGGTGTATGCAAGGGATCTCTTAACCCCTTCTATCTTCAAATTTATACTTTTCCCTAATCAAGGTGGCTGCCTATTCTTGGGTTGATTTTATTTAGGAGTAATATTTTCCAACTATGATCTTCTACATGATGGTACTAACACACATTTATATGCACATATTTTACTGCACTATGAATGTTGGGCTCTACCCATTTCAGGATATGATGATTTGGATCATTCATCATTGGAGGCTTTCATTATTTTTAGGAAATTTTTGTTTTGTAGTGGATGACATGGTTGATGATGTGAGGCATATATAGAAAAATTTAACTAGTTGGCAGCCTTCACAATTTTAATTTTTGGCTCAAATATATTTCCGACCTTCCCAAACTAGAAGGTCTGATATAAAAATTCAGAATTCAATTTATTTGAATAATTTAAGCTATCTCTACACTACATTTTTCCAGCTAATATGAAAGAAAAAAAGAGCAACACACACACAAATTTACACTTTTATACTGTTATTTTTGGTCAACTTACCCTGGAAAACCCACAAGGGGAAAACCAGTTCTTCAGGAGGATTTTTATTGCTTCATAAGGATATAAATACACAACAAACAACACAAACTTATCTCTCTTTTTGTAGCTGATGTCAATTCCTAGGTTTACTTAGATATTTGAGCCCCACACTTTCATATAAATCAGTCTATGATTTTCTTTAAATTTTGTGCATAATGTCACCCAAGATTACCTCAAAATATGTGTGAGACTGAGCTAAACTTTCCAGAAAATTTGTGGCTCAGTCCTCTCCTTGCTACTTTTGAATAATGTAAAAATAATTATATTTGAGTCAAAAATGAATATTTTCACCTCCACATGAAGTCAGCCCTTTCCTGATGAAGTTGGCCTAAAAGGGAGCAATTCAAACCACAAGAAGCCTATATATACAAGTTCAGTTCGATCTATTTGGAAATCCACTCAGCAAGTTCAATAATCATAAGAAGAAGTGCAGTAAAAGGTGCAAAGTGCAAGAGGAATAAGCAAAAGTGCAGGATAAAATTTTTTGGGCTCTCTCCATCTCTTTTCTATGAAGTTATTGGGCAATCGCAGGATCGAAGTTGCTGGAATTGCAGGTTCGAAGCTCTGCTGCTGCAGTAGGTCGAAGTTACAGAAGGGTCAAAGTTGTTTGGGTCAAAGTGATGTTGCTGCATAGGTCGAAGTATTGGATAGATCGAAGTGATGCATAGGTCCAAGTATTTGTTGCTACATAAGATCGAAGTTTTGTTGCTGCAAGGTCAAGGATCTATATCGAAGCTGCAGGAAGGAAGGGATGGCTTAGTGGTTGGAGGAAGTCTGTGTCTAGGGTGAATATTTTAAGATTATCTCAGGAAAACTATTGAAGAAAGATATTTTAATTGGGCTTTCCACTAGATATGGGTTTTTCCCTAGCAGAGTGCCTACATCTTGTGTCTCTTGTTTTTTGATCTTCATACATACATAATTTGGTAATTTCTTGATGAAAGGTAATATACCAAAGAATTAAAATAAGCCAACATAATTCACAAGTAATTATCAAGACAGAGGAATCTAAGACCTAAATCTACTTGCATTTATTTCTCAACATGGTTGGATTCCCACCACAGAAGAATCAAATCTATCCTGCATATGCATCCAAGGATCCATGCATAGCCCTTGAACGTTCAAGCCCTAAATATGTTGGTCTTCAAGAACAACACAAACAATGTCAAAATGATTCTCATGTGAAGCAATAATTGATGATTGACAAACCTTCTAGTGAGTTTCCTCACTACCCTCTTCAACTGTATTAACAAACTCCTCATCCTGTTTTAAAGAAATCTGGGAAAATTTGTCAACCTCTTTCGGAACTGTAGCTTAAAATAGGTGTTGGTCTCTCTTTAGGCAGACCAACAATTATCTTATCAATATCCCTATGCAACTCCATATTTAGCAAATGTTCGACTGCATCAAAGTACGAGCACTTTCACACCCATTAAATAACTTGAAACAACTTGGGTATTCTTTATATGGTCCCAAAGCCTTCTAGGAGTTGCCACTAATATTTGATAAGGAATTTTTTATAGCTATTTATTTTCTCTTGGTAATTTAGTTCCCCCACTAACTACTTGTATGCCAATATTTTCATGGAATTTAAACAAAACATTTTCCTCGACAATAACTTGTTTTTGGTTCTACTTGTTCAACATGACTCAACATTGGTTGTTTGTGCCCCACAAGCTTCATTGAATCAAATTCATCACCTTCATACTCATATTTAGACTCATCTTCCTCATCACTGATCTTCAGTGCTTGGATACCAGAGGATTTAGAGCCTCTTTTGTTCAACAAGTCACCTTCTCCTTGGCTACCTCTTGCAGAGACCCCCAATACCTCTAAAAGTTCTATAGAATCCATCATTATCATTATTTTTAACATGCTTCAGCCAACCAAACATAGATATACCACACTTATTATGCTAGTTATCCATATCCAGTTCCTCTTCAACCAGATGTTTGAATTGGGCCTACATTCGATTACTTGGGTTTTCTTAATGAAATCCAAGGACAAAATATTTACCAAATTTCAAGAATTCAAAGTCGAAGTAGAGAACCTTACAAAACAGAGAATTAAGATATTAAGGTATGATAATGGAGGAGAATACACATCCAAGGAAATTATAGCCTTCTGTAAGGAATTTTGGATTAAGAGGGAGTTGATAGTCCCATATAATCTTGAACAATATAGAGTTATATAATGAAATAATCAGTACAATGACAAGAATAGATGACCTTTATGATCTTGGAGGAATGGTGACTTCACTATCACCTCAATAATAGGAATTACAAACGATATTTTCTTGCCGGTGCAAGTTTTAGCCTTGGCCAACACATCCTTGCCTTTGAGAATAGATGGAAGATTTTCTTCTTGCACAATCATCATATGTTCATATCCCACTATGTTGGTTGCCTTGAGTGTCAATGGTCAGCTTTTGTGTTGGTAAAATCTTGATTGGCTCAAATAATTAGCATCCCGAGTAACGTTCACACTACTTGTTTTTGCATCTGCTTATTCAACAAGACTCAAAATTGGTTGCTTGTGCCCCATAGGCTTCACTGAATCAAATTCATCACCTTCATCTTCATCGTTAGACTCATCTTCATCATCACTGATATTTAGTGATTGGATACTAGAGGATTTAGAGCCTCTTTTGTTCAACAAGTCACCTTCTCTTGGGCTACATATTTAAAAAACCCCATTACCTCTTGAAGTTCTAGATAGTCCATCATTATCATTATTTCTACCACGCTTCAGCCAACCAAACATAGACATACCCCTCTTATTAAAATTATTTATCCATATCCAGTTCCTCTTCAACCAAATGTTTGAATTAGGCCTGCCTTCGATTACTTGGGTTTACTTAATGAAATACAAGGACGAAGTATTTACAAATTTCAAGAATTCAAAGCTGAAGTACATAACTTTATAGAAAGAACAATTAAGATATTAAGGTATGATGATGGAGGAGAATACACATCCAAGGAAACTATAACCTTTTGTAAGGAATCTAGGATTAAGAGGGAGTTGATAGTTCCATATAATCATGAAAAAAATGGAGTTGCATAACGAAAGAATCAGTGCATTGAAGAAAGTGTAAAATCTATGCTAAATGATTGAAATTCTACTATAGAAATGGAAACTAAGACGTAGGGCTCTCTCACCCGCTCAACTTGACCTTTTAGTCAAATAAATTATCAAAATGCTTTAGTTGTATTCAAGAGTGGGTGATAAAACTAATTTCAATCAATAAATTTTAAATTGCAGATTAATGTAGTTTTGGCCTCATAGTAGTGAGAGACTCTTAACCTTGCAATTTTCTACCATGTAGAAGAGTTTGGGTGAATTTGGAAGGTCCATAACTTTAAACTCTCAATAGATTCCTTCGGGGATAAATTTTGAGAATTCGTTCCTTGGCTCAGGATCAGCATGAATAATTAACAACCACACTATTCAGTAAGACATGAAAAACGTTGAGTTTGCAGTAACTGTGCAAACCCCAACAACTGTGTCATTGCTAAAGATGGAGGGCCACATTGCATATCAACACCAATATTATTTATCTAAAGTAAACATTGGAGCTCTAGTTGCAATTCTTCCTAGTAAACATAAGAAACAGGCGTCACAACTCATTCCCTGGCATGTAGATATTACTCAAGTTTGAGAGCATCTTCCCACTACAAGCTTTTGAGCTACTACCTAGCAGATTCACTTCTTTTTTTGTTATCATTACTCTGTGAATTTATATCAATGGTGTTGTTTTTATTTATTCTTTGTAGTTTGAAATGGTTTATGTTTCTTTATCAAGACTAAGTCAATGTTCATGCTAGGGGAAATTTTTTTAATTATTTTTTACAGTTTATTTTCAATGATGTTGTTCTAGCATGGGCATCTACAACAAACCACTTCATAGAAAATTCTTGGTTATATTTAAGGTCTCCCTATCACTATTTTACTAGTAGTTAAATAATATAACTACATACTTTCAAATTTGAAGACATCATATGAATATCTTTATTCTTAGTGAACCCAAATTATTCCTATGTTGGGTACATGAGAAAGATGAGATTGATAACCAAGAAGGGGAAGGGTCAATACCTCGAGCCAAGAGAAGGTAAAAACTGACAACTCAACTGATGTAGCAACTAATTCCTCCAATACATGTTCTGATTGTTCATGGAAAATAAATTGTGGAATATGAGAATGCAACATATACTCTTGCTAAAACAACGTTGCGAGATGCATGAAAGTTAGCTTCCACCTCCAATAAAGATATGGGAAAGAACACTAAAAATGGAAACTTGTATGTATCTAGTTGGCTTCACTTAGAATAATCAATCAACTGTATTAGAATTAGGATTTTGTTAGATCTACTTGTAGTTTTTATATCTAGTCTATTGTTTTATAATATTCACCATCTCTATTAAGTTGTTTTTTCTATTTGACATATGCAAGTTTTATTTTTAACATGAAGTCATCTAAGAAATATTGTACACGATTTTTTACTTGATTGAATTGTCTATCACATGGTCAAGCTATATTTTTTGTGTACCAGAAGCATTTTATGCAAATCAATGAAATTCACTGCCTCATTTGGTAAGGCCTTTGGGCAGCTTCAGATACCTAAAATATTGAATGCGAACTCTATTTTGAGGATATAAAAAAGCTTCATGAATGGAGAAAAAAATTTGGAAGATCAGTTCTCTAGGTAGTATTTATCTTTGAACAACACCACTAGTTGCAGTGGATTGTCAATATTTATAATTGTTTATCAAGCTTCAACAAAAAGATTATCATTTTGATTATTAATAGATGTATTTTTTTATTTATACTTGTTTCTCTTTCTTGAAGTTTTTGTGCTAACTATTTTGAACTAATTGAGGATCAAACATTGATGGTGTTGTTGTAATATGTTAAATTATTGTTTTTATTGAATCAAGTATTTGTTGTAAAAGATCAATCAATGTGTTATATCTTGGAAATTACAAGTGTGGTATATATGGGAAAACTATTGGTGATTTGCATGTAAATCTGCAAAACATATAAAAACTACTCTTATTTTATCTTTTCATTATAGTGATCATTGATGTTTTGAGTTTGAGTGATTGAGGATGGCTACAAGTGTTCCTTCAAATTGGAAGTTTGGTGGTGGAATTCAGTGTGGATTTTCCATTCAAGAATAATATAGCAATCGGAATATGAAAGTTACATTACAAAATAATCCTTTTTGGGGGATTACTAGTGGTGATTGCTACATATTTTCGATGTTGGAAATTTGCTCCAAATCAAAGCTAATATATTGTACCACAGGTGAGGAACACAATGGGAAGGGAATTGTCTTTGCAATTTATCCACTTATGTTGTAGTGATTCATAAATATAAACAAAACATTAATAATTTTATATAGACTAGTTGGATTATTAATATGTGATAATGGACCCAAATAGTAGTTCTTATCTGAATAAATGCTCATCATACCTGGGGATTCTTGACATCATCGACCTCTAGCCCTGGACTTATTGAGTTATATTTCTACATTATCTAGTTATATACATTTATACGAGGCTATCGTATTATTGTATAATTTTTACTTCATTTCATTTTATTCTAGACTTAGCTTTGGCATTTTTTTATGAGTTTTGTTTGCACTACCACATTGTATAATTAATCTACAACTTGATATATTTAGCATGTAATTTAATTGGCATGATCGTGCCAAATCTTTTCTTGAATGTTGAATAATAATTTTACTAAGGTGTTATTTTCTATGGTGATGTTTTATTTTCTTTGTTTATACAGGTCATCTAGCCACATAGAAGCCACTATTGCCCAACTGAAGAAAACTTGTCCGAGTTTCTTGCATTTATGGGGGGAAATGGCATTGAAAATATTGTTGATGTTAAGGTATATATTGTATAAATCCTTTATAGTCTACTTTATTTTATATTCCAGTGTTCATTATCTTTCATGTCTTATACGCTGCATTGTATCTTCTTTCCTTTTCGAAAAATGAACTCAATATTGATGGTAAGAAGTAGGAATTGAAGAAAGAGGAGAAAAATAACACTAGAGCAAAAAAATGCAAATTAAAGAGAGAGAGAATATAATTGGACTAGTGGTACCTGTAGAGCTAATATGCCACATAAGACACACACATAAAGGTTGATGGTCAAATCTTCAGAGTTGGTGAATTCACCTACAATGCCTTGGCAACAAAATGATAATGTTTTGAAGTGATGAAACAATATTTCATGTGTAAATTGTACTCCAACAAATATTAAGTTGGAAACTTATCTTGTAATACTTGATATTTTATATAATATAATTTGTGGCTGAAATTATTCATACCTGCATATGTAACTAACATACCTGAAATTATTTAGTATTGTAATTAACATATATAACTTTGTGTTTTCATATTAGATGAACATATACATTGTATGTCATTTTTTTAAAATTTAGTTGCGAAATCATACTAATTAATTTATGTTGATTAATAATGAACACATAAAATCAATCTAAAACTACTAAATTAATATTTTATGTTTATTAATTATAAACAAAAATAAAATGAATATACAACTAAAATAGTTGCTTATAATGATTGTTAATGAAAGTAAATGAAATGAATATAAACTACTAAAGTAGTCATTTATATAATGAATATGAAACTACCAAAAAAAGATAAGTTTCTACTATAAATAATAAATTTGTGATTACAAATGATGACTAAATTTTGCACATATATGACTATTAGTAGCTAATTTACAGTATCTTATAACATGACCAAAATTTAGTCATATTTCTTTGGTTATTAATTGTTTTCAAACGATGACTAAAATTTGCATATATATGACTATTAGTAGCTAATTTATAGTATATTATAACACGACCAAATTTTAGTCATATTTCTTTGGTCATTAATTGGCTTCGAAAGATGACTAAAATTTGCATATATATGACTATTAATAGCTAATTTACAGTATCTTACAACACGACCAACATTTTGGTCATATTTCTTTGGTCATTAATTGGTTTTCTCGAGTGATCATTCAGCAATATATTTTGTTGTATATTTGGTCATTAACTAAATCAATAACTAGATTAATGACCAAATTAATGACTAAATATACTACTAGACAATAAATTTGAGACAACTAATTAGTGACTAAGCTAAAAATGACTAAAAGTTGGTCGTGTTATAAGATATTGTAAATTAGCTATTATTGGTCATCGACCAAAAAATAGTCATTTATATGCAAATTTAGTCAATTTTTTGTAACTAATTAGCCATTTTGTACTAGTGATAGTCTGAGGACGAGAATATTAGATGTCAGAATATTTGAGCTTGAAACACTTTATATGTTATGATATTTACGAAGGATGATATGCCAAGTGGCAGTTGTGGGGCCAACAACACTTAAAGTATTTAATTTAAAAGGAAATTCCCAACTCAACTTTTAATTTTAACAAAAGCCCCTTTAATAATTATATTAACTATCAGGAATATTTTATCGGAGAATGATTTTATCGTAACTTTCTTATGAGGAAATTTATGATATTATAATTATCCGATATGAATCTTCCGATAATGCATTAATTTAATACAAAAAGGCATATATGGATTTTAATGAATAGAAGAAAAAATAAAGAATACCCAAATTATGATGAAACAACAAATACTTCATTGGACATGTTGTATATTATAAAGGATTGACTGCTTGCTTATCTCAAGTCTCCGAAATCAAGTCAATGAAGACCTGAAAAATAAACAACATAGAAATAAGAAGTAAACTATGAAAAAGAGAAAACTAATTACAGATGAAGATGAAACTATTAATGCATACCTCGAAGAATATTGACTATAAATTTACCTCATGAATCTTCAAGTTCTCCCATGTATTTCTCAAAATTTTCATATGTTAAAAATCATCTTATTATTCATTATAAATTAACAACTAAGAAAGGAGTAATTAGCCTCTACCTTCCATTTAAATTGTAGTGGAAATCCTCCTCATCACTTTTCATTTTAAATCAACTCTATAATTTTCATACAATTACAAGAAATCCATCTCAAGTCCCTTTACGAAATTTGATGACACGAAAATAAAATTCAAAAACAAAAAGAGTACATTTACTATTTTTGCACATCAATATAGTGGTTGTCCTGTAATATTTAATCTGAAAGAACAAATCATATTCACCAAACATGTGGGCATCAGAGGAAAGTGAGTGAATGGAGCCGACTTCCCATAGTTATCAGAAATAATGTTTTGAAAAGAATTTCAAAATAATACTTCAATTTGTGCTTGCGTGATTCCGACATGATATAGAAAAAGAGTAATTTTACAGTAAGCTAATATCCATATCAATTGAGTGAGCGGAATAAAACTTTGGATTCTTCAGATGATATTACTGATTCTTAAATTTTTCTTGCGAACATGCCGAGATCATTGGAATTAAATAAATTGATATAAAATCAATTTAGTCAAATGTGAAAATTTAGAGAAAGGATAAAGGAAATCCATGGAAAAGAATGTTTCTCAACTGTTGACAAATTTTAAATATTTTCTCTTTTTCTTCAATACCCTTTAAAAAAAATTTCATTCAAGATGTAGGAAGATAAAGGCCATCAGCAAAAATAAGATAGGAAAGAGACAATTATTTCATTTCAAATACATGATTTAGAAATGAAATCATGACTCAACTTAGAAATATGCAACATGGGAAAACATGAAAACAAGCACAAATCCAGAGCTTAGAAAATGATAAAATGAATCTTTTCCCTGGACTTATTATGATTTGGAAATAGTTAATTGATCTTTTATTCTTAAAATGAATTTCACTAAATCAAGAAAATGAATACCAAGTTCATACTTGAGCTTATTACAAATATCTATCAAAAATTATACAAAGAAGGAAATAAAAAGAAACTTAACAAACAATCCCAAATTAGTCCTAATCCTAATCCTAACTAAATGAAAATTAAACATAACTAGGTATAATCTTACTTCCAATGTAACAATTCTCTAATTTTAACTCCTGCGTGTATGTACAGGTCAATAAATAGGAGTAATATTGCAGCTAAAATGTTCAAACAAAAATTCAACCTACTATGTACAATTAACAAATTGAGCGAAATAAACTTATTTACAAAATTCTTACCTTAAAATTATTCCAACCAAATGTTTACAGGGTCATAAATATGAGCATGTATTTCAGTGAATGATTGAAATAAGTTCAAGGGAAAAGGAAACAACAGGCTTGGATTTAATGATACACTTTTTAATATTGAAGCATGTTCAACATTAGAAAAATCAGAAATATTTTGGAGTAGTGGAACTTCCAGATAGTTTTCAAAGGGATTGATAAAATATGCATGAACATTTAAAAGGTTTCTAGAAGTATTCTGTTGCTGACCAGAATGAAATGGTTCACTCTCAAGTGCCATAATTTTTGATAAACTCATTTGAAAATAGTACATGAACTCGTCAAACATGAATAGACAAAATTTCAAAATAAGAAGTAGATGATGTTCATGCTTAAAATTATGGAATTGATTTTCATACAATCTTGTTAATGCACATGACGAGTGTTTGTAGTTTGAATGTTCAAATTTCTAGTATAATGTGTTAAAAAATTTACAAATGAAATTTCGAAAGAAAAATATATTCAAACTGAGGGAACTAAAAATGAAGAAAATTAAAATTTACATTAATGTTACAAATAATGGTACAACATGGCTCGAATTCATTTGAAAAAATTTCTTTCCCAGAATTATCAATAGAAATTATAAAATTAAACTCATTGTTTGCATTCTTTTGTGGGAATGGGAAGATTTCAAACTTATGATTCAAAAAGGGAATTCCATCATCGTAGGAATCGAAAATTGGAACAGTTTCTTGAATACCAGAATTACTATGATCATTACATGTTTAAAAATTCAAATGGACCAGAATAAATCCTTGATTAAAATTCTCTTTATCTTCAAAAATAGATTCACCTAAGGAATCAGACAAAACCATTTCCAAAGAGAAAAGAGGTTGAGCATTTTCATTTTCCAAGTGATCATCATAAGTAACTTCATAAGTGTTCTTTTTCTTTGAATTAAATAAATCAGAGCCATGAAAGTGATTAAATACGGAATTAAGCGAATTTTCAAGGGTTATTGATTGAATTATTGATTACATATTCTCTATCAATATTTAATAATTCATTATTAATATCAGTTCCTCTATTTTTTAAAATTAAATGTGAATTCAAAGGGACTATTGATTGATTATGAATTAAATAAATATTTTTAAAGACATGAGGGTTGAGGGAAAAATAATAATATGAAGATATATATCCGAGAATTTCTCTATGCATAGATGATTTCCGATTTTCAAAAGTAGGAAATTCATATCCTTTGTGCATTTTATTTATTTGCAAATTGTTGTTGAGCTATTCCATAATTTCCAATTTATTATTAACATATTGTGAATTAATTTTAGCAGTTGATTGTGTGTTTTCGACATTCTCTGGTCGATTAATTTGATGCTCATTTAATTGTTATTGATTGTTGATGATAGATTATGCATCTTGTTGAATTTATACTTGATCATTATTATGTAAATTTGGAGTATTTATGGCATTATCATTTGTAATTTCAATTTGTGAAGAATCAAAGTTGTCATTTTGAGCAAGTGTATCATTATCAAAAAATGATATACTTTCTGGTTCTTGATCATAGGATAAAGAAACAAAATGTATGAATCATCAAATTAATTGAAATTGAGGAGGAAAATATTTGGTCCGAAATTTCATTAAAATTAATTTAAATCTAACATAAAACATATCCAAAGTCTCACCTTCCATCCTACACAATTCTTCTAACTGGTCACACACATTTTTGTAGTCATATTTTTGAAATGCGTGAAGGAAAGTATTCAAAAATTTGTCCCAAGTATGTAGAAAGGCAATGGGAAGCGATAAAAGCACTAGTCTTTGGTTTTTCTTGTTAAAGTACGAGTGAAGATCCTGCAAATAATATCTTCATCAATATTAAAAAAATTTGCAACTTAAAATAAATTGGAGGAGATGAATAAAATCAGATGTCTTAAAATTGTATTTTACCTGAGAGAGGGTATGGACTACTTTTACCAGAGTGGAAGTTGGATGAGGTCCAATAAAGCAATTCCAAGGAAGTTTTTTACATGGAGTCATTGTAATAAAATAATATTTTAAAGCACACAATCATCAGAGACAATTTACTATGGCCCTCCTTCTAGCGCCAAAAATATTAATGGTTTGAAATTCTCTGCCTCAACATTGTAAGGGACAACACCCATTTAGGAAATTAATGCAGCTCATTGTTTATTGAAATGGTGGTTTTGACTGGGTAAACTAGGTCTATTTACCTTATCTCTATCTCTACTGGCTTAAAGTATGAATTTCACCTACCAATAGAGAGGATATATCATATCGACTCTTCTTACTGATCATGAAAGAAAGTGGTCCTTAAGCTAATTTTGGGCTCAACAAAGCCACAACTAAAGGTTTCCTCTTTGATAAGAGGACTTATAGAATGAAAAATGAAAATTAATCCTAGAATGCAAGCAAAAAGAAGGAAATCATAAGCCCATCTCGATTACGAATATGTAGAATTAACCCAATCGAGAGAAAATTGATTAGATGATTGAGATTTAAATATGACTGGATTTTAATGAATATCAAGCTAACGATGTATTTCAATTAACTAATATTATGAATACCAAAGAACATTTTGTTCAGAGATCTATTAACAGAAATAATTAATCATTAACATTAGGAAGTAGTTCTCATCATGCTAATAACCATAAAACTATTAACAATGAATGATGAACCAATAACATTTGGAAATAGTTCACATAATGTTACTAGCAACTAAATCAGGATTAAATGGTTGATTTCTGAGTAAGCAATTACTTAGAATTATTATTTCAATGTACAAGAGAAAAAGAAAAAACTAATAAAAAAAATCATGAGACAAACATATTAGATAGGAAATCCATAAGAACTGAATTCATATTGACAGAAGTGCACAAGTATAAATCCAATAACATGATTCTTCTATCAAAATAAATGAAATATGCATTTAAAAATAATAGTATTAAAAAATACAAATTAATTAAACCTAGTCTCTTGCTCAATTCTTTGAATCTGATCCCCAACAGTCATCTACAACTCATAAACTCTATTTTTAAAATAAGAGTTGCAATAGTGCAAGCTCTGCTCCCCATACGTAGTTCAGATTTCTAGAAGATAAATCCCCAATTATCCTAGATGTGAGATTGATCATCTCTACCTACAACATGAAACCTCTATTACAGTAATGCCTCTAAGAATTACAAAATTGCAGATAAGAGGAGCCTTTTTCACATTCTACAAACCACTACTTATAATTTTTAGAAAACGAATTCCAAATAGGAGAGTTGTTAAAGAATAATTATGCTCCAACAATTCTCATTGGTCCAAATCTTTTTTCTTCTATTGCTGGATAATTTTCATTTATTGAAATATTTTCTTCTTTATCTCTTCCATTTTTCTCCTGCCAAAACTAATAAAAATTTAATTAAAATGCAACTTAAAAAATACCAAATCTGGAAAATAAAACATCCAATCAAAACTTAATTAAATAAATAAATAAAAGGAAATATAAGCTTTTAATTGAACCTTGTAAAGATTTTATTGGTCAAAGAGAACATAGTCTAATGGATCTGCACTCAACAGAGGCTATGTGCAAATGAAGATGCGAAAAATTAAACTCAAAAAATTAATTTTGTTTCTAAATTCAGAGCTTAATGTTTTGCTAAATTTTAGACTCATTTAGTGACTGAATCTAGTCATGCAACCACTTTAGAAATATTCTCCATGATTTTATCTATCTAAGGAGAAGTCGTGGGCCTTATTAGGAAAGTAAAACTCGACTTATGAGCTCCCGGAGTTGAAGTGTAAAAATTGCAAGAATTCTAGAAAAATTGTTGCGTAGCCAAAAATAAGAATTTTATAATTAAAATATAATCCTAAATTAAATTAACATATTAGTTAATTAATATTAATTTAAATATAATTACAAAAGTAATCTAAATTAATTACAAACCAATTATATATAATTAGGATAAAATTTAATTAAAAATTAATTAAGATTATATTTATACTATATTAAAATTATAATTGAATTATAATTAAAATTATATTTTTGAATTATAATTAAAATATATTACGATATTATAATTTTAATATAATTAATATAATAATAAAAAACTCAATATAACAAACCCCACACGGCTTTGGTTTCATACATGAATCGAATGAAATACAAAGGAAGAGGGTTGTTGTATTACTGAAGGTGAAGGAGAGCCACGTGACGGAGGAGCGTAGGAGGAGGTGTGACTTTGGTTAATTCAAATAGCCATAGCATAATATCGACATATGATATTGAAACTATTATGATATCAAAATTTTTAAGATGTGCGCCAAATGAAAAAGTTTATATTCGATATTTCGATGTCAGCACTTTTCAATATCGACATTTTTTTGAAATATCAGAAAAATTCCCGAGGAATTTTAAATATCGGATATTGGGATTTTTCATTTGGGACTTTTTACAAAAGAATAGATGAGGGAAGGTGATGCGGGGTTTACTTTGGAAATTAAAAACCCTAGAAAATGAATTACAACCACTTTGTAATTTTGATATTTTGGGTTTTGTAATCTCTTTTAAAATTAGGAATTTGAATAAATTATCGGATCCAAAAAGCACATTATTTTAATTGTTCCACAATTTGGTTGGGTGATTTTTAGGATTGTTAGTGAAAAATGAAGAAATTAGTGAAAACTGACTAGGAATGAATATTTAAAATCAATTATTAATTTATTTACAAAAATTAAAATAATATATATTTTATACATCTTTTAACCGAGGCAAAAAATGATCAAACTTCATAGGAGTGTAATTTACAAACCATATAACCAAATAAGATGAAACAAGTATTGATGGAAAGCTTGCTAAAAGTCAAATACAATGAAACAATCAAAAAACAAAAATTCGACGAAAATGAAAAATTTCCAAAATTGTTGGACACTTAACCAAATACAAATATTAAGTAGGTGGTTTAGCCAAAAATTTAAGGAAGGGTCCCCATTATTTGAAACAAATAAGTCAAAAATGGGCGGGGGGGGGGGGGTAGGGTTTACTTTTCACCTCAACACATTCCAAGAAATGTAATTCGAGCTACCCTCAAGGGCATACTCGAGTCTCAATCCATAGAATGACATCCTGCTAGCTTTGAAGAATGATACTGCAAACTCGATTCACCTGCAAAGACAAGTTAAAATTATTGTCTTATTGTGATTCTTGCTCTAATACCATGTATATTTTTTTTGTAGATTCAAACTACTAATGTAATTTACTTAAACAATAGACTTGAATCTACTCTACTAATGAGTGAAAACAATTTAACGATTGATAAATCATAACATAAGTATGAGACAAGATTCAACCACACATATGCTCAAAGATTTATTTAAGGTGAAAGTAGCTGCTCAAAGCTCGTTCCTATCTGTATTGCATTAGTAAGAAAAGTAGATAATAAATAAAATGCTTGCTCAAGCCTATTTAGCCTCTGCAATATTACAATTTATTTCACTGCTTCCTAGACAAGCCTTGGCCAATACTTAACCAAAGTGTTGCTTTCCTTACTCCCTATTTTCTTGTGTTGTTTCTCAGGGAATTACCCCCTATTATTTAGGGAAATTCCCCATCTAGAACTACACAATCCCTGTAGGCCCTTTTATGATTGCATGCACCACATGTACAATTTTGAATTGTCTACAACTTATAGTACACTTCCTATGAACTCCAATCTCAACTCGGTAACTCAAGTTATCTACATGAATCAATTATTTTGGGCTGATTGATGAGTTAATTGGTTGATCACTAGTGAACACACCCCACTGTTTGATCCTCCACTAGTTCTTAATCAGTTAGAACTAGTTAAAATCACAATAACTCAAATTAACTAAAATAGATTGTTAGAAATTAGCAATCAATCATAACTAAATATAAATTAAGTGCCTCTTACTTGAAATAATTGATTTAACTGAACGATAATTCCTATATCACTTCAGTTAAATTCCTCCTAGTATTTTTATGAAATTGGAATTCAAATTTCTATTAATTTAACTAAGGGAAAATTAAATTAGGAATTTCTTGTTGCATTTTCAATAGAAGGATGAGTAGCTAAGAAGGTGTGGAATTGCACTTTCTTCACATGATGAGGATGATATGTGGTATATTGATAGTGGATGTTCACACCATATGTCAGGAGATAGAAGAAAATTTCATTTTCTTAATCGACCCAAGAATGGTTGTGTTGTGTTTGAAGGTAATGAATAAAAAAGAGTATTAGGAAGTGGCAAAGCCAATCTTTGTGAGAAGAGGACTAATGCAGATGTTGTTTGGCTCATTGAAGATCTAAATCATAATATTTTCAGTGTGACCCAAATGGTTGATGGAGGAAAGGAAGTGATATTTACTTCCAAAGGTTGCATCACCTGAAAAAAAGGATAAAATAGATTAATTTCCAAGGGAGTAAATACACCAAATAATGTGTATGTGTTGAAGGGAAGATTAAGTAGAAAGACGAGACCAACAAAGTACTATTCCTCATCATAAATTCCGAGTAGAAGAGATCAACCCCTACTGCAGTCCCTTCTTGCATGTGAGATCTAGTTGATTACAACAATATGTGTGAGACTATCATGGTCTTAGGGGGAGCGTTGGTTGGTTGAGGAGTTCTAGCAACAATGACTTTTGTTTTAGTTCTTCCATGCATTTTCATATCAGCGATATCACTTCATATTAGGAGTATCATGCTCTAGGGGAGCTATGTATACAAGGCTTGTTCTTTATGTTTATGTTTGTTTTCGCTCATTATTTTTGCCACTGATATATTTATTGTTTATGAGTGGAAACCATGCTATTTTCAGCCTTGTTGCAAATTTTATTGGCCATTTTTCAACTATCCTAGCATAAGTACGTTGTGGCAATGACATGCATACTGGGACTTGAGACATTGACCAAAGATATATATGCTATTATATTTAGTTTTCTATAGCCACATATTTATTATTGATTCGTATTTTCATGTTGATAGAGGGTCCATTCATTAGTATATTGAGTTGTCATGGTGATAGGCAGGATTATGGAGTCATTTAGTAGCCACATGTAAGGGCTAATGTTGTAATAGCCATGTTATGTCATTTTTTCAGTAATTAGTCCATATGTGATGATGATAACAATTGTGTATTTCATTGATTAATCCATGTAAAATTCTCATGACACTATCTACTTGTATTGTGTTGTCATCGGTCATCTAGTCATTAGTCATGAGGTCATGTAATAGTCATATATTACATTTTTTTTGTATTACTACTACAACCATGTATATATAATGTAATATTCCATAAATCATGGTCATGTGTACTCTTACTCCACCTTGTGATTCTTTCCTTTGGAAAGGAAGAAATGTTGCAGTAGAAGTGGTTCACTTCAAGATGGAGATGATGTTATAAATGGTACGTTTTTAGGGGGAGAATTTTTTTCTCTTGTTAAATTCAACCATATATTTTTGGCATCATGGTGAACTTGGAGGTGTTCATGGTATAAATCATGCTATGCTATGATATTTTAGGCTTTTTGCCTCATGTTATGTCCAAATATGTGTGGTAGTTGTTTCTATGTACTTGTTATGGAGAGTGTTGGTTCATGCCTCATGTGCACATTGTCGCATGACGTTATTCATTATGATGTTATTGATGCTTGTATTGTTGCATTATTATGGCATATTGTGTTAGGTACCTATATTACTAGTTTAGTCCCTTATTGTTATTAGTGTAGCCCCCTTATTGTTATTGTTGTACCCCTGTAACCCCAATATTGTTATTATTGTGCCCTTACATTGTTATTGTTAGGTCAGCTAGGATTATATTGTGGGACCATGAACTCATATATATAGAAGGAGGTTTTGGTCATTTGTATCATCCAAGAATTGTTCATTTATGTAATTTATTGGAGGTTTACCCCTCGAAGTGGCTGATTTCTAAGGCGTTGATCTCTATTTTCTTCTATTTTTGGAGCTGGTTTCATAACATTTGGTATTAGAGCTTTGGATTCTAGGGTTTCACTGCTCCAAATAGGTCATCATGGAATTTTTGCAATAACGTTTTTTCTACGAAGGTTCAGAAGTTAAAATTTTTACAACACAAAGCCAAAATCCTGAGGAACCTCTTGTAAAAATTTCAGATCTTCGTTCACAATATTTTCGCAGATATGATCTGGGGAAGTTAGGGTTTTTTCAGGCTCCCAAATTTCAACTAAAACAGGTCATCGTGGAATTTTCGCTATAAATTTTTGTATACAAAGTTTTAGAAACTGAAATTTTTACAGTGCGAATCTGAAATCCTAACGAACCTCCTGTACAAATTTTAGATCTTGGTTCGCAATATTTTTGGAGATATGATCTGTGGAAGTTAGGATTGTTTCAGGCTCTCAAATTTCATCTCAAAGAGGTGACCGTGGGAAAAACATCATAACTCTCTCTCTGATAGTTGGATTTGGATTTTGTAAAAATTGGTCGCAAGTAAACAGACTTTATTTTTCGGTATATCAATTTCAGAGCTGAAGGAGGAAACCGTGACATGTGGCAAGTCGTAAAAGTTTGTTCTACTGAACCCTTCCATAATTAGGTCATCGTGGGAGATTGGGAATAACTTATCCTTGAAGAATAAAAATCAGGTCAGACCTGTGGCATTCGAAAGAAGATTTAGAGGGCTACTTCAGGGTTGAATTTCAGATATTGAAGCTCTGAAATCATAGAGATAATCCAGTTTCAATATCGAGCTCCTCAAAAGCAAGAAAAATGTGTGTATTTTTTTCGAATTACATAAGTCTTGTTTGAAAAATAGTTTGAATTTATTCCAAGGGCATATTAAAGAATATATATCAGTATTGGGTTATGAAATTCCCCCTAAAAACAATTGAACACCCATTAAGCCTTTAGAAGGCTCTACTATGACTCATGAAGACAAAGAAACACAACATGAGATATCAAAATTACAAGAGAAAGTGCACCAAATTTCGTTATCGCAAAGAGCAACAAAAATTGAAATGGAAGTTTTGAAGAAAGGTGTGGAAGATAAGATGGATGGTTTGAAGAAAGGCGTGGAAGCTAATATGAATGGTTTGCAAGCTAAGATGGATGGCATGGAAGTGGGCATGGAAGCAAAGATTGATGGCATGGAAGTTAAGATGGATGACATGGAAGCTAAGATCGATGAAAAAATCAAAGACAACATGGAAAACATGAAGAATTATTTGGAAAAGTTGATACAAGAAATTTTTCCTAATGGTGAAAAGATAGTAGAGGAAACTCATGATGAGAACAAAATCAATGTTAATCGTGATTTCATAAACTCTAATTTTGGATGGAAGAACCACCATATTCCAAAGATGGATATGAGGAAGTTTGATGGCAAGGATCCCGTAACATGTATACTATAGATGGAGAAATATTTTGATCTCAATAATGTGCAAAACACACAAAAGGTACGCATTGCAACTTTACATTTATAACAAAATACATTTGTATGGTATCGATCGCTTTGCTTCTGTAAAAAAATTGTCACTTGGTCAATTTTTACGGAGGAGATGATAGCACATTATGAGGATACACAAAGAAACACCTTCTTAAGCCAATTGATAAATCTCAAACAAAAGGGTTCAGTGGTGGAGCACATTGAGGACTTCCAAAAATTGAATATAAGGGTAACTGATATTCGAGAGGAACACAGGATTGATGTCTTCATAGGGACTTTAAAGGATAACATCCAACATGAATTTTTCGTTTGGGAACCTGGTTCATTGGAAAGGGAATTCAGGTTGGCAAGAAAAAATGAATTTAAAATTATGGCAACAAGGAAGCCTACCACTCACATATATAAATATGGAAGTGTTGCTACTTCTAGACTTCCACAACCTACAATGTTGGCACCACAACAATTGGAAGAAAAAAGAGCAAAAGAGCTTTGCTACAGTTGTGATAGCAAATACACTAAAGGTCATAAGTGTGCTGAGAAGAAATTATTTTACATAGATTGTGAAGAGGAAGAAGAAAATGAACAAGAATCTTCAAAAGTAGAGGATATACACCAGAAACCAACCTTAGAAGAGGAAGAATTAAGTCTAACCACCTTCGTGTAATGCATTGGCAGGAATTACCACTCCTCAAAATCTCAAGATAGAAGGACGTATCAAGAAGAAAAATTTAATAGTGTTGATTGATTTGGGTAGTACCCATAATTTTATTCATTATAAGGTAGCCAAGGAATCGAATTGTTTCCTATACCCAACACCAGAATCTCAAGTGATGGTTGCAAATGGAGGAACTATAAATTGCTTTGGAAAATGGCATAATATCAAGCTAACCATGGGGGAATATGTATTGAATAGTCCAATGCTTTCCATTCCTATGGGAGGTGTTGATGTTGTACTAGGAGTACAATGGTTACAATATTTGGGGATGGTAGCTTTTAATTTTTAAGAAATTTTCTTGAAATTTTTTTCAGAAGGTGTTGTAGCCTCTACAACACCCTCCAAAAAATCCACAATTTAAAATTTTTTTGGAGCCCCCTGAGCATAAATAAAAGTTAAGTTAAGATCTAGGAGGGTCAAGTCGCTGAGTCGCAGATTTCTGAATTTGTGGAAAATCGCGACCTCGCGACCTTGCGACCCCGCGACCCCGAGGTCGCAAGGTCGCAAGGTTGTGAGGTCGCACCTCCATTAGACCATCACACAATGTGACCCCACGACCTCATTAATGGCTTGCATGTGTGACCTTTTTATAAATAGAAGGTCGCTAGGTCGCATTATGCACGTTCAGCGGATAGAAAAAAACGCCTCTGACAGGTCGACTGGAGCACGATTTTCCCAGGTAAGTTGCTATTTTCCTCCTGCTGTTTCCTTTTATGGTTTTTCTTGCCTAATTTTCCTTTCCTCATCCTTTGAATTCCCCCCTGTCTTGGCCATTGTTTTCATTTGAGACTTAGAGCTTCCCCCTTTTGACTCCAACATTTACCATGCCTATATAATCTTATCACAGTTCCCATCCAGACTCTCATGGCCTATGTCCTACTCCAAAAGCTCTCCCCTTGCTCTGTCTTGGCCCATTTAGCCTTGTAATTTTCACGTTAGAGGGAAAAAGACTTCATGCGGCGCGGGCCAAAACCCCGGCAAGCCCTAGCGCGACTTGCGACCCGTGCGACCCTGCGACCCAGTCGCTAAGTCGCCAGGTCGCAAATTGCTCTTCAGTCTGTTTTCTCGCGACTTCACGACTTAGCGGCCTTGAAACCTGGTTGCAGGTCGCAGAGTCGCTCTCCCGTCGGTTTCCTAGCATTTGCGACCCAGCGACCCCGCGACCTGGTCGCAAGGTCGCAAGGTCGCACTTCCTTCGATTTTCCCACAACTAGCGACCCAGCGACCTCGCGACCTGATCGCAAGGTCGCAAAGTCGCAAAATCTTCGAAAATATCAACATCGCGACTTTTGCGACCCTGCAACCCAGTCACAGGTCGCTAATTCAACTCTATCTGTGTCCCCAGTTGAAATAATTAATAGCTATACCTAGGTTTGTATTATCATGGCATCTTTCTTATCCTGGGACTCTTTCATGAACATGACAGTTGAATTCGAAGTAGACTTAGAGTGTATCCCTGTCCCCTCAGATTCAAACAACATGGGACCTCCAGTGTCTCGGAAAAAGGACAAGAGCCTGGAAGCAAAGGACATGGAGACGGATATACCAATGTCCCCACTCCCAATCTACAGAGAAACCTTGTGCACATTTGCCAAAGGGGACAACATGCGTTGGTACCAATTGTACCAGGAGTTCGCTCGACAGGAATTCCCAGAGGACCTCCCTGACCGGGAAGTATACATACAGGTCAAAAGGTCAAAGCTCCATCTTGCAGGTGCCCATCCGACTATATTTCCATGTGTGAAGGTTATAGACTGGATTATACAGAACACTGACCCCAAAATGTTCGTAATCAGGGACAACGAAGGCAAGGCTTTCGCGACTCTCAAAGGCTCAGGTGCTCACGTTTACTATTCATTCCCTGAACGAGAGGAGGACTTCACAAAAGATTGCGCCATCACCCATGCAGTCCCCATAACAGACACTCTAAAAAAGTGGTGGGAGGAGCCTGAGAAATTCAAGGCCAAGAAGGATCAAGAATATCTAGTGGCAGGGCTTAGGAAAGTGTATAAATTGGTGGCTGCTATGCTTTGCAGATTGTACGGGCACCCCGATGCCACCACCTTCAGCGGTGCATGGGAAACCCTCATGGACTATGTGACAGTGCACGGCATCCGTTTCAAGTGGGCCAGCATACTGGTGGCCTCTCTTCATACAAACATATCCTCAACGTTGGTACCAGATGATGGATTTCCTTTTGAATTCTACGTGGCCTCTTACTTGTTGGATGCTGTTTGTTCGAGGTGCCACTTTGAGGGGTGGGCGCACAATTGGGATCCAAAACAGACCCGTCCAATCCACTTACAGACCAAAGTATTTTGGGATTCCAGATATAAGTAGGACATAGAGCCGATCTCTCAATTTTTCATCCCAGCTCTCTACAGAAAATTGTTTTGCCAAGACACTCCTTGCATGTCTTGGCGAGCCCAGGAGATGCTAGGCAAGGTGGCGCATTGGTTCCCAGTTGCCGAGTACACATTCATTCGAGTTTTTGGCTCGTACAAGGCTCCCCATGCTATGCCCCGATATGTTACAGATAAAATGCTCATTCAAGAGGTCTGTTTCCAGATGTCTTCTGGTTTCTCTAGGGTCTTGACTAAGGGTAAGAAGAAGCCGTGGCCTACGCTACCCCTCACTATCGGTACCTACACGGTCAAAGATTTCAGGGAGGTAGAGGCAGAAGCGGAAGAGATGAAAAGTTACCATCTTGGGTCATTAGACCACCAGACATATGACCCAGAAAGGATAGTCCTTGATCACTGCAAGTGGGCTAAGTTCAAATGGAACTACCAGCACACGGAATGCCCAGGCGAAGATGAAAGAAGAAATTGGTATAATGCAGATAGGCAGCTTGCTCTGGGGGTGTGTTTTGATCAAGAAGACCCAGATGACCAAACATTGGAGGAAAGAAGCCGTGAATTAGGAGGTGCTTCTTCTTCTCAGGCTAAAAGGCCTCGAACTGGTACAGGGCACAGCACTTCTACCCAACAGAAAGAACTAGAAGCCAAAGCCCAGTAAGAAATGGAGAAGAAGATGAAAGAAGAGGAAGATAAGCGCAAAAGGAGTCTGAGGTCAGAGTAGAAGAGGAAGTAGGCAGAAGATTCCAAGAGAAAAAAGGAGGAACAAGAGGTGGAGGATGCGGTGGAACAGAAGCTGAAGAAAGAATTAGATCAAGCGGAAGCCGAAAACCAGAAGAAAGCAGAACAGGCAGCAGCAGCAGTAGCTGAACGTAAAATAAAATTCGAACAAGAAGCAACGGCAGAAGAAGAGCGCAGACAGAAAAGAGAACATGAAAAGGTAGAAGCCGAACGCCTACGGAAAGAGGAAGAAGAAAAGAGAAGAAAAGAAGAGAAGGATAAAATGCTAGAGAACATCGAGGCATCTCCACAGGGCGCAGGATCACAAACTGAGTTACCACCCCTCGAGGTACATGTAGTCAGTACACGTGCTACACTCTCCAATGTGAGTTCCTACGAAGGGCAAGAGGAGGAGGTATTCAATCTTACCAGGCTCACATACGATTATTTCTCCTTCAAGATCCGATAGGAGAAAATAAGATGCCTAGCACGAAATCCTTCTGCCTCATCCACAGTCGCAACGGAGAAAGACATAGTCTTAGACACTAGGCCTAACCCTGTGATGATAACATCGGCCGGCACAGCTTTTACCGCGGCCACAGAGGAGAATGTAAACAAAATGAGCAGAGAGATCCTCTCTCTACAAAATAAGTTACAAGAAGCAGAGCAGAAGGAGGCAAGGGCAGAGCAGGAAAATATAGCATTAAGAGAAGAGATTCAACAACTGCAAAACAAAACTGCCCCTATCAATGAAGTACCGCTCACCGTCCAAAGGGAGTTAGATATATTAGAGGCCACCATGAGACAGGTCTATGGGGAAATGTTTAATATAAAGCAAACAGTTGCCCCCTTGGTGAGAGCCCAAACAGAAACCAAGCAGAGGAACGGGCAGCTGAAGGAAGCCTCAGCTGCCTTGGATAGAATGATAGATTGGACAGTCTGGTACCCCCAGGCTCCCGAAAATCTTCCAAAGAAATAGTGGATCCACACACAAGATGCCAAGGTCCAGAACCGGATTAAAATGCAGTCTAAAGATAAGCTATCCAAGGACCTAGATAAGGTGATGTCCACGTACGAGCATCTGATCAACGGCATCGATTCAATGCACATCCTACATCACATTCTATCGCTGGGTGCATTGGACAAGGAGAAGACATGGGAACAGGTGTATCAGGAGATCCGGACATTTTTGCAGCCCATTAAGCAAGCCCCTGCCACTTCCGATCTTGCAGCATCACAGGAGAACCTGGGCAAGTTTCTTATCACACCAGTCTGGATCTACACCAAGCTCACCTCCCTATCCAACCTGGTCACACAGAAAAGAGACACTATAATCCCAAATGCCTTAGAGTGTCTGCATCGGTTGAGAGAAGGAGTTCCTTTGATTTCCCCCATAGCGGCAAATTATCATGCTTGGCATAACTTCCTCAAGGAGCAACGAGTTGATGCCCTTGACCTCACGATCGTGCGCACATCGTCATGATCACGTGGGAGTAGGTCGTTGGTCGCATTAAGGAACAGGTCGCAGGTCGCACTTTGCAGCCAGGTCATAGGTTGCACTTTGCAGCTTGGTTGCAAGTCGCAACTCTCATTAGGTCATAGGGCAGCTCAACAGTTGGGCAGGCAAAAAGTCAAGAAGCCCAAAGTGCAAATTTTGGTCTATAAAACTCCCTCCAGGAATATTGTAAAAGGATATTTTTTTTGGGACTCAAGAGTGAGAGAGCATTGTATAGAAGGATAAAACTCTTTTTCATATGAATACATATACTTGTCAAAACTCCTTTTGGATCTGATGTGTTTTGTTGTGCGAACACTATGAGTATTTCTTATACAGTTTCAAACATATTTTGATTAATGAAGCTGCGCTTTTAATGGCATCATTTATGCATTATAGTTCTCTGTACTTGTGTTAATAATGTTTAGTTTATTTCGCTTTCTTAATGAATGTTAATGACTTTGTTTATTAGCATTTGCATTATCGTTTAAATCTTTCAGGAAGTGAAAGGCGTTTTTGCCATAAACAATTGTTTCTTTTGTGATCAGAACAACCTACAAGCATGACCCCAATGACGTGTTGTTAACAACATTTCCTTCAGTGTTTATGCTTTATTATTTTACCTCGCTACGCATAGTGTTATATATGTGTTTAACTCATCAGTCATGTATCTTGTATCATTTGAATAATTGTGTGTCTGCAGGTTCATTGAGTTCTTTTGAGACCAAAGGAAAGGAGACTTGAGCGGTAGCCGGACCCACACCCCGGATGGGATCCCTATTCGAAACAGTTTAGAGTCTATTTGGGACTTTTAACCGAGGAGATCCCTTGCTGTTGGCTGGACAAACTTTCCCATCAACAGAATTGGCGCTAGAAGGAGGGCTGAATGGCATCCTCCCAGCACACAAGCAACATTCCATCACAAACTCCCCATGGGGAGGTCATAAATGATGATACTATCCCTCCTCCTTTGGAAGATGTTCAAGGGGAGGAGGCTGCATATTATGAAGTCACCAGAGAGTAGTTGAGAGCCCTGTGCCCAGTTGCCCGCAATCTCATCATGGATTTGCGATTCGCCCTAATCATGAATTTCTTGACCCATACTAGGACCCCTTCTGATAACCTCACTCATAACGGTGCTCTGGTTAGTTCCATACCTCAGTTGGTAAATTTTATGGTTGAAGACCTCGCCACTATTGTCCAGAATAACGAACTGATTCTTGAGCTCCAAGGGGGCGAAGAGGAGGAACCTGGCATGAGTGAACCCCATCCTGACCCTCAGCCTATCCAAACCCAACATAACAACAACCAAGTCCGCCCCCCACTTGGGGGAGGCAAGGGAAATAGAGGCTGAGGGAATGAAGGCAAGGGAAATAGAGCCCGCAGAAATGAAGGCGAGGGGAACAGAGGCCGAGGGAATGGAGGTAGGGGAGATAGAGGCCTTGGCCAAGGACACCATGTCGCCCACCGCTATCAAAACCAAAATAGGCCACCTATCCACAATTGGGGATATCTCAGAAATATGGCTAACCGTGAGGGATATCAAGATGAACACTCTCGCCATGGGGGAGAAGCATCTGCGTCAGGCACGGGGAGTGAATCTGAATCTGAGATCAGGCACCACGAGCATGCTAGGAGGGTGCAACCACTTCCCTGGATGGCCCAATCCCCATTAGATATTTTGGGCCCCCTCCATGACATGCCTAGGCACCCTGAGAAGCATCTCCCTAAGTTTGACCCCGAGAAACGTACATTGGCCGAGGATCATATAAGCAGCTTCTATATTTCTCTACAAATTATGAGAGTTCAAACAGATGACGTTGCTTGTCGCCTTTTTCCGTACACTCTTGAAAACAAAGCAGCCACCTAGTACCGCTCCCTCCCAAGTGCCTCCATAACGTCATGGGACCAATTCCGTCGCATGTTCTTGTAGAAATTTTCAGAGGACAAAACCCCTTCCATGCTCCTCATGGAGTTAAGCACCATTAAATGCCATAAGAAAGAGAAGGTTAGGGACTTCAATCTGCGCTTTGCTACCATACTGCAAAATTTTCCCCCCAACCTGGCGTTGGACGAATCTATTACCATAGACTACTATACAAAAGCTCTCCCCAGGGATATTTCTGTCTTCGTAAAACGCGAAGCTAGGGCCACCCTTGCGGAAAATTATGCGGCCGCCCTCGCTGTAGAAAAGGACATGCTTTCTATAGGAATCATCGATCACGAAGGGAGAGATGACCACAAACCCATCGCGAAGAAAAGTCAGTCCTCCACACCCAAGACTGCAGATAAGGATAAGGATGATTTTGACTTCGAGAGTATAGCAAAGACCCTTAAGCTATTAACAAATGAAGTCTCTGACCTGAAGAGAAAGGGCATAGAATCTACGACTAGCACTAAGGCACCAAAGCCCTTTTTCAGAAAGAGTAACCCCAACACTAGCCGACCTCCGTCTAACCCAAACACTGTTCTCAACGTGGAAGAAATAGGAAAATATAAGTTTTGTTCTTTCCACCAGGCTGCCCACTCTGAAAAAACATGCCCACAATGGATTGGCAGCATGACCGCAGTAGTAAATCAACTTCTGGATGATCAAACCCTAGGGGATGCAGGGGAAGATGATGTTTCCGACCATGAAGAAGATTTGCCCCCTGATGAAGAACCGAGGTCCTCTATTCTTGCGTTCGACATAATCCGTAGGGAGAACGATCATACCATCATTGATATCAATATGGCAGACGATCCTAAGGTCAAACCTGTACAAAATTATAGCCTTAGAAGCAAACGATCGGTCCCCGAACATTCCTTTAAAGAGAAGAAAAGGGCTTTCTTAAGGAAAATTCTTCCCCCTGGGAATGAACACCAAGTTATTCTCGAGAAGCCCATGAACAAAAACACCCGAGTAAATCAAAAGAGCAAGCTCCAGGTGGAGTCCTCCAAAGCCACTACCGAGCCTAGTCCTCATTTTGATTCCGGTTATAACATTGTTGAGGACATGAAAAAAACCAGAGCCAACATCTCCCTCTACGAGCTTGCACGCATCACCAATCAATGAGAACTTATTCTCAAAGCCTTTGCCAATACCTCAACTACTAAGCATGTGAGCAATACCTCCGCGCAAGCTAGTCCGAGTGTTCAGTCTATTGTAAACGCCATAAATGCGAATTCCAGGGGATCCACTCCTCCCTTCCTCTTATCATTTGAGATTTTTAACTTCAAGGTCCATAACTGTCTAGTTGACTCCGGTGCATCCACAAACGTCATGCCCCTGTCTGTTTGTAAGAAGCTGAACATCCGTCCAGAGAAAACTGACGCGAGGATCATCATCCACCTTTCGTCCGACTCTAGAGTCCACCAATGTATAGAAATTGTAGTTGTAGACATCCCTGAAGCGTACGGCCTATTTCTTAGCAAATACTGGTCCAACAAGCTGCAAGGGTATTTTTCCACCGACTGGTCCCACCTATGGCTTCCTTACAAGGGCCGGAACAACCAAATCATGGTCGAAAGCGAACCTTATATGAAATATACTGTGACTGATTTGGATGCTACTAACGAACCTATCAGGATTGCCTAGGAGGAGCTTGGAATGTGTTTCTTGGAGGCCATTTTCGGATGTTACCATCCTCCTTAGTCCCCAGTAGGCCCAGAAATCCATTCAGAACTAACACTCATCACAGAGGACCAAGCCACCCCCATCTCACACCAAGCCGAAATCCCTCCCAAACCTACAACTCCGGAGGAGCCAGAAAACAACGTGTGGACTCTGTATTATGAAGGTTCCAAGGCCCATGACAGAGCTGGAGTGGGCTGCATCCTGCTGGATCCTCAGAAGAACAAGTTCTTGATTTCGTGTCGGCTAGAGTTCCCGTGCACCAATAATACTGCTGAATATGAAGCTTTAGTCCTCAGACTCAAGAAGGCACTGGAATTTAAGGTAAGATGCTTACAGTTCATCAGAGACTCTGAAATCATCACTCGGCAGGTACACAATACCATTCATTGTTTGTCTTCGCACTTAAAAGATTATCAACAAGAGGTATGGCGTCTTATTTCTGCTTTTGATGCGTTTGGAATCAAATCTATCCTTAGAATGCATAATGTAGCAGCTGATACTCTAGCTAATGCTGCTGCTAGATTTACCCCTCTGAGAGATGGCTTTTCTATTGAAGTTATGTATAAACCCTCCATGCCAGATAATATTACTAATTTACCCGTCTTTTATGATGACCAACAGATATTTGAATTCATGCTCAACATCGAAGTATTCAAAGACGCGGTAATAGATGAGGCAGATCACGATCAAGCCTTGCAGGAAGAGCATGATAGACACAAGGAAAACCCCATGCCCAAGGGGATAGTGTCACTTGAAAAGCTCTTTGATCTGCAAAACCGTTTCCGCGGGACCCCAAATACCAAAGTACAAAGTTCCACCTTGGCACATCGGCAAGTGAACTTAGGATCATATGAGGACCCGAAGTTCATCAACCTTGGGAAAGATTGTTCCGACCAGGAGACGCAGGATTTCACCCAGCTATTCTAGAAGTATCGAGACGTATTTTCTTGGATGTACGATGATTTACATACGTACGATACTCGGATTATTCAGCACGTGATACCCATGAAGGAAGGAGTGAAACCTTTCCAACAGAAGCTCAGAAAAGTGCATCCTACATTGGAACCGATGATTCAGAAAGAGTTTAAGAAGCTTTTGGATGCATGCATCATCTTCAAAGTTCACCACTCCACTTGGGTGTCAAATCTGGTCTTGGTACAGAAGAAGTCTGGCGAGATCCGTTTGTGCGTGGATTTCCGGAATTTGAATCGGGCCTCAGACAAAGACAATTACCCGGTGCCTCCTATGGAAAAAATATTGCAAGCTGTGTCTAGATCCGAGATTTTCTCCTTATTGGATGGGTTCTCCGGTGACAACCAAGTGCTGGTAGCTGAGCCAGATAGATTGAAAAATACTTTTCAGACCAAATGGGGAACGTTCGCTTTCAGACGCATGCCATTTGGATTAATAAACGTGGGGGAAACTTTCCAATGGGCCATGGATATAGCTTTCCGTGGTTTGATAGGATGGAGCGTGGTAATCTATTTGGATGACGTCACTGTGTTTTCGAAACACCGGGGCGATCATTTATGCCACCTCAAGCAAATTTTAGAAAGGTGCAAGAAGTACGGGATCTCACTCAACCCGAAGAAGAGTGTTTTCGCCGTGGCAGAAGGGAATTTGTTGGGCCACATTATAACTAAGCAGGGAATTGTTGTAGATCCCAAGTGGGCAAGAGCCATTGCCCAGATTCCACCCCCTAGAAGTAAAAAATCTATGCAATCTTTCCTTGGGAAAATCAATTTTGTACGTAAATTCATATCAGATTTCGCCCAAATAGTCAGGCCTTTGCAGGGGATGATCAAGACGAATGCGATTTTCAAATGGAATCTACCAGAGAAGGAGGCTTTCAACAAAATCAAGCAGGCTAAATCTAAAGCACCATCCCTCCAAAGTCCATTTTAGCAGAAGCTTTATCCTGTATACTTTCGCTTCAGATTCATCACTTGCAGCTATCCTCACGCAGAAAGACAGCAACAATGATGAACAGCCTATATCCTTCATGAGTACTAGTTTACAGGGAGCCAAATTGAATTACCCCGAAATCGAGAAGCAGGCTTATGCAGTCTACAAAGCAGTCAAGCATTTCAGGCCATACATTTTGAAAAACCATGTCACAGTTTTTGTCCCCCACCCAGCTATCCACTCACTGTTTGTGCAGCAGGAGGTAGGTGAGAGACGAGGCAACTGGGTGGCATGTCTTCAAGAGTATGACCTAGAGTTTAAACTGCAACACACTTTCAAAGGACAAGGACTCTTCCAAATGGCTGCGGAGGCTACAAGCTCACACGGGGTTGAAGAAGAGTGTTGGGAACAAGAAATCGACATGTATCAAAGTGACCATGCATCTCAGCAGAGAAACCATTCTTGGTACTCTGAAATTTTGGGATATTTAGCCCATGGCACCTTGGACCCTGCTTTGACTGCCCGGTAGAAACGCACAATAAGGCTTAAGGCTTCATCTTACCAATTAATCCAGGGTAAGATTTTCAAGAAACATCACGATGGAGTTCTGTTACGTTGCTTGGAACATGATGAAACATAGGACGTCCTGACTGAACTGCACGACGGACCAGCTGGAGGGCATTTTGCAGGTGATACCATGGCCCACAAGATAATGCGCGCGGGATACTATTGGCCGACCCTTTTCAGAGACGCGCATGTGTATGTCCGAAAGTGCACTCAATGCTAGAATTTTGCAAATCAGGAAGCGCGACCAGTTGCTCCCCTATAGTCAGTGGCAGTGGAGAGACCCTTTCAACAGTGGGGTTTGGACATGATTGGTGAAATCCTACCTCACTCCTCTAAGAAACACCAGTATATTCTCACTGCTACCGATTATTTCACCAGGTGGGTTGAAGCAGTACCTTTACACCAAATCAATGATCAAGAGGTAATAGAATTTGTCACTCACTCTATCATCACCAGGTTTGGCATTCCAAATTCCTTGGATTTTGATAATGCAACTTACTTTTCATCTTTTAAATTGTATGATTTTGCTCTAGAAAATGGTATTGTGCTTAAACATTCTACAAATTATTATCCCCAAGGAAACGGGTTAGCCGAGTCAGCTAATAGAAATATTATCTGCATCATCAAGAAGACTCTGCTGTCCCACCAACGAAACTGGCATAACACCCTTCACAACGCTCTTTGGGCCGACCGTGTCACGCCCAAATCCTCACTTGGCACCTCCCCGTATTTTCTTGTATATGGAAAAGAAGCAGTTCTTCCTCCCCACTTATCTCTCCCTTCCCTTCAGTTGTCCCAAGAAATCCATGGTACCCCATGCCCCACTCTGCAGACCCGGATTGACACACTACTGAAGTTGGAGGAAGAGAGGCAAAAAACCCGAGAAAGGTTCGCCATCCACCAAAGTCATATCAAGAGATGGTTTGATAAAAAATCCGCAGGGAGTAAAAATTTTGAAGTAGGAGACCTAGTCCTTAAGTGGGATAAAGCTCATGAAGAAAAGGGAAAACATTCCAAATTCCAAGCACTGTGGACAGGTCTATTCCAGGTCAAGGAGAAATTGGGTTCCCACACATTTAGACTGCAAACTCTTGAGGGAAGAGTCGAGCTCCTCCCAGTGAATGGGCATGACCTCAAACATTAATTCACTTAGTAGCCCTCAAAGGGCTGTCCTACCCCTATACCATAATTTTTTGCTCTAGTTTCATTTGTCAAAAAAAAAAAAAAATTTAGAAAGACAGAAGGCCTTGTCGAAGCCACGCAATTGGCACACTGCACCAGGTTCTATGCTGATGGTAAGCCTTTCCTGAAAGACACAAAGGTGGCGAAAGTTTGCCTATATTTGGCACCCAAAGGTAGTACATGACCTAGCTCAAGCCACCAAGTGTGGGTAGCTCATCTAGCGAGTTTGAAAGGGTGTTTGTGAAAAGAAAGTTCGATACAGCGGCGACTAGGTCGAAAGGGGACAGAATTAACTTTGGGTGACATCAGGACATTCGGGAAAAACCAAAGTCCTCATATCATACCAGGAGCAACCTCTCTGCAAGTAAAATAAGTCGGGATCCCTCATCCGCCCAGGTAAAAAATTTCCCCTCTCAAATAAGTGCCATGATCACATCTAAATAAGTGCCTTAGGCATATTAAAAATAAGTGCAATAGCACACCAATAAAGGGTACAGGATTGAGAAAGGCTTCCTGCACAGAGAGGTGATGTGATGACTCCGACGGGGTACTAACAAGGCTCGCTGGTAGTGGAGCAACGTTCATGACTCCTAGGTAGTGACTCCGCTGGGACCGCAAGGTTCGCAGGCAGCGGAGCAACACGATGAGGAAAAAATAATCGTACTGGAACCTGTGGCCACCTAAAGTTCTCCAACCCTTTCAGTCTGGAAACCTGAAGTAATGAAACTCGGTTAACCAGCACCTAAACAGGTTAGCTGGCCAAGCGACCTCGCAAGGTGCCAAAGGCAAGGTAGTGGAGACCTTAGGGTGAAAAGAACAACTAGTGAAGGCCCCTCCCTGCCCCCACCAGGGCAAACCATCGGCAGAGGCTCTGAGTCCGACCAGTGAATCGCCATTTGTTGTAGCCTCTACAACACCCTCCAAAAAATCCACGCTTTAAATTTTTTTGGAGCCCCTTGAGCATAAAGAAAAGTTAAGTTAAGATCTGGGAGGGTCAAGTCGTTGAGTCGCAGATTTCTGAATTTGTGGAAAATCGCGACCTCGTGACCTTGCGACCCCGAGGTTGCAAGGTCGCAAGGTCGCGAGGTCGCACCTCCCTTAGACCACCGCACAATGCAACCCCGCGACCTAATTAATGGCCCGCACGTGTGACCTTTTTATAAATAGAAGGTTGCGAGGTCGCATTATGCATGTTCAGCGGATAGAAAAAAAACACCTCTGACAAGTCGACTGGAGCGCGATTTTCCTGGGTAAGTTTCCGTTTTCCTGCTGCTGTTTCCTTTTATGGTTTTTCTTGCCTAATTTTCCTTTCCTCAGCCTTTAAATTCCCCCCTGTCTTGGCCATTGTTTTCATTTGAGACTTAGAGCTTCCCCCTTTTGACTCTAACATTTACCCTGCCTATATAATCTTATCACAGTTCCCGTCCAGACTCTCATGGCCTGTGTCTTGCTCCAAAATCTCTCCCCTTGCTCTGTCTTCGCCCATTTAGCCTTGTAATTTTCAAGTTAGAGGGAAAAAGACTTCACGCGGTGCGCACCAAAACCCCGGCAAGCCCTAGCGCGACTTGCGACCCGTGCAACCTTGCGACCCAGTCGCTGAGTTGCCAGGTCGCAAATCGCTCTTCAGTATATTTTTTCGCGACTTCGCGACTTAGCGACCTTGCGACCCGGTCGCAGGTCGCAGAGTCGCTCTCCCGTCGGTTTTCTAGCATTTACGACCCAGCGACCTGGTAGTAAGGTCGCAAGGTCGCAATTCCGTCAATTTTCCCACAACTAGCGACCCAGCGACCTCGTGACCTAGTCGCAAGGTCGAAAATATCAACATCACAACTTTTGTGACCCTGTGACCCAGTCACAGGTCGCTAATTCAGCTCTGCCTGTGTCCCCAGTTGAAATAATTAATACCTGTACCTAGGTTTGTATTATCATGGCATCTTTCTTATCCTGGGACTCTTTCATGAACATGACAGGTGAATTCGAAGCAGACTTAGAGTGTATCCCTATCCCCTCAGATTCAAGCGACATGGGACCTCTAGTTTCTCAGAAAAAGGACAAGAGCCTGGAAGCAGAGGACATGGAGACGGATATACCAATTTCCCTGCCCCCAATCTACAGAGATACCCTATGCACATTTGCCAAAGGGGATAGCATGCATTGGTACCAAGTGTACCAGGAGTTTGCTCGATAGGAATTCCCAAAGGACCTCCCTGATCGGGAAGTATACATACAGGTCAAAAGGTCAAAGCTCCATCTTGCAGGTGCCCATCCGGCTATATTTCCATGCACAGAGGTTATAGACTGGATTATACAGAACACTGACCCCAAAAATTTCGTAATCAGGGACAGCGAAGGCAAGGCTTTTGCGACTCTCAAAGGCTCAGATGCTCACATTTACTATTCATTCTCTGAACGAGAGGAGGACTTCATAGAAGATTGGGCCATCACCCATGCAGTCCCCATAACAAACACTCTAAAAAAGTGGTGGGAGGAGCTTGAGAAATTCAAGGCCAAGAAGGATCAAGAATATCCAGTGGCAGGCCTTAGGAAAGTGTTTAAATTGGTGGCTGCTATGCTTTGCAGATTGTACGGGCGCACCGATGCCACCACCTTCAGCGGCGCATGCGCAACCCTCATGGAGTATGTCAGGGTGCACGACGTCCATTTCAACTGGGCCAGCATACTGGTGGCCTCTCTTCATACAAACATATCCTCGACGTTGGTACCGGATGATGGATTTCCTTCTGAATTCTACATGGCCTCTTACTTGTTGGATGATGTTTGTTCAAGGTGCCACTTTGAGGGGTGGGCGCACAACTGGGATCCAAAACAAACCCGTCCAATCCACTTACAGACCAAAGTATTTTGGGATTCCTTATATAAGCAGGACATAGAGCCGATCTCTCAAGTTTTCATCCCAGCTCTCTACAGAAAATTGTTTGGCCAAGACACTCCTTGCATGTCTTGGCGAGCCCAGGAGATGCTAGGCAAGGTGGTGCATTGGTTCCCACTTGCCAAGTACACATTCATTCGAGTTTTTGGCTCGTACAAGGCTCCCCATGCTATGCCCCAATATGTTATAGATAAAATGCTCATTCAAGAGGTCTGTTTCCAGATGTCTTCCAGTTTCTCTAGGGTCCTGACTAAGGGTAAGAAGAAGCCGTGGCCTACACTACCCCTCACTATCGGTACCTACACAGTCAAAGATTTCAGGGAGGTAGAGGCAGAAGCGGAAGAGATGAAAAGTTACCATCTTGGGTCATTAGACCACCAGACATATGACCCAGAAAGGATAGTCCTTGATCACTGAAAGTGGGCTAAGTTCAAATGGAACTACCAGCACACGGAATGCCCAGGCGAAGATGAAAGAAGAAATTGGTATAATGCAGATAGGAAGCTTGCTATGGGGGTGTGTTTTGATCAAGAAGACCTAGATGACCAAACATTGGAGGAAAGAAGCCGTGAATTAGGAGGTGCTTCTTCTTCTCAGGCTAAAAGGCCTCGAACTGGTACAGGGAACAGCACTTCTACCCAACAGAAAGAACTAGAAGCCAAAGCCCAGCAAGAAATGGAGAAGAAGATGAAAGAAGATGAAGATAAGTGCAAAAGGAGTCTGAGGTCAGAGTAGAAAAAGAAGCAGGTAGAAGAGGCCAAGAGAATAAAGGAGGAACAAGAGGCGGAGGCTGCGGCAGAATGGTAGCTCAAGAAAGAATTAGATCAAGTGGAAGCCAAACGCCAGAAGAAAGAAGAATAGGCAGAAGGAGCAGCAGCCGAACGTAAAAGAAAATCCGAACAAGAAGCAACAACAAAAGCATAGCGCAGACAGAAAAGAGAACATGAAAAGGCAGAAGCCGAACGCCTTCGGAAAGAGGAAGAAGAAAAGAAAAGAAAAGAAGAGGAGGATAAAATTCTAGAGAACATCGAGGCATCTCCCCAGGGCGCAGGATCACAAACTAAGTTACCACCCCTCGAGGTACCTGTAGTCAGTACACACGCTAAACTCTCCGATGTGAGTTCCTACGAAGGGCAAGAGGAGGAGGTATTCAATCTTACCAGGCTCACATACGATCAGTTCTCCTTCAACATCCGATAGGAGAAAAGAAGATGCCTAGCACGAAATCCTTCTGCCTCATCCACAGTCGCAATAGAGAAAGACATAATATTAGACGCTAGGACTGACCCTGTGATGATAACATCAGCCGGCACAACTTTCGCTGCGGCCACATAGTAGAATGTAAACAGAATGAGAAGAGAGATCCTCTCTCTACAAAATAAGTTACAAGAAGCAGAGCAGAAGGAGGCAAGGGCAGAGCAGGAAAAGATAGCATTAAGAGAAGATATTCAGCAACTCCAAAAAAAAACTGCCCCTATCAATGAAGTACCGCTCACTGTCCAAAGGGAGTTAGATATATTAGAGGCCACCATGAGACAGGTCTATGGGGAAATTTTTACTATAAAGCAAACAGTTGCCCCCTTGGTGAGAGCCCAAACAGAAACCAAGCAGAGGAACAAGCAGCTGAAGGAAGCCTCAGCCGCCTTGGATAGAATGATAAATTGGACAGTTCGGTACCCCGAGGCTCCCGAAATCTTGCCAAAGAAAGACTGGATCCACACACAAGATGCCAAGGTCCAGATCCGGATTAAAATGAAGTCTAAAGATAAGCTAACCAAGGACCTAGATAAGGTGATGTCTGCATACGAGCATCTGATCAACGGCATCGATTCAATGCACATCCTACATCACATTCCATCGCTGGGTACATTGGACGAGGAGAAGACATGGGAACAGGTGGATCAGGAGATCCAGACATTTTTGCAACCCATTAAGCAAGTCGCTGCCACTTCCGATCTTGCAGCATCACAGGAGAACCTGGGCAAGTTTCTTGTCACACCAGTCTGGATCTACACCAGGATCGCCTCCCTGTCCAACCTGGTCATGCAGAAAAGAGAGACTCTAATCCCAAATGCCTTGGAGTGTCTGCATCGGTTGAGAGAAGAAGTTCCTTTGATTTCCCCCATAGCGGCAGATTATCATGCTTGGCAGAACTTCCTCAAGGAACAATGAGTTGATGCCCCTGACCTCACGACCGCGCGCACATCCTCATGATCAGGTGGAAGTAGGTCACTGGTCGCATTGAGCAACAGGTCGCAGGTCGCACTTCGTAGCCAGGTTGCAGGTCGCACTTTGCAGCTTGGTCGTAGGTCGCAACTCTCATTAGGTCGTAGGGCAGCTCAACAGCTGGGCAGGCGAAAAGTCAGGAAGCCCAAAGGGAAAATTTTGGTCTATAAAACTCCCTTCGGGAAGATTGTAAAAGGATATTTTTTTGGGACTCAAGAGTGAGAGAGCATTGTATAGAAGGAAAGGAAGTTGAATTATGAGGTATCGTAGGGAAGTCGCAAAAGATATTAAGCTCTAATGTCATGAAATTTTTTTTGAAGAAAGAACAATGAGGTGTAATTGCACAATTATGCTCACTAGAAGTTCCAACATCAAAATCATCTATTTTTGCAGATCTACAAAAAGTCTTGAACAATCATTCCAAGTTGTTTGAAACTCCCAAACGACTCCCACCTATTTTTTATCATGATCATGATATTCATTTGATTCCAGGAAGTGTTCCTCCAAACATCAGGCCTTATAGATATCCTTATGTCCAAGAGAGTGAAATTGAACGTATGATTGTAGAAATGTTAGAGGCTGGAATAATTCAACCTAGTCAAAGTTATTTCTCTGCTCCAACAGTATTGGTGCACAAGAAAGATGGATCATGGCGCATGTGTCTGAATTATAGGGAGCTCAATAAGCTCACCATTAAAAACAAATTTACCATTCATGTGATTGATGAATTACTGGATGAATTACATGGAGAAATTTATTTTACCAAGTTGGATCTTCATTCAGGATATCATCAAATTAGAATGAAGACTGAAGATATTCCGAAAACAACATTTCGAACCCATGAGGGTCATTATGAATTTTTGGTCATGCCTTTTGGCCTTACCAATTCACCTTCTACATTTCAAGGGTTGATGAATTTCATTTTCAAACCCTCCCTTAGAAATTTTTTTCTAGTATTTTTTGATGATATACTAATCTACAACAAGTCTTGGAAGGATCATGTTCAACATGTTGATGGGGTGCTCAAACTATTGCAGGAGAAACAATTATATGCAAAAACATCCAAATGTTTATTTGGAGTACAAGAGGTGGAATATCAGGGTCATATTGTATCTCACGAGGGTGTTAAGGTAGACCCTAACAAAATTAAAGCCATTAAGGAATGGGAAGTCCGAACAACCATAAAGCAGTTGTGAGGATTTCTCGGGTTAACAGGGTATTATCATTGTTAAGAATTATGGGAGAATAGTGGCAGCTCTAACAACATTATTGAAGAAAGATGCATTTTCATGGACTCCTGAAGAAACTAAGGCCTTTGAACATCTTAAAGAGGAAATGTTCCTAGCACCGACCTTGGCTACACCAGACTTCACAAAAACCTTTATTGTGGAATGTGATGCCTCAGGAAATGGAATTGGTGTTGTTTTAATGCAATAAGGAAGACCCATTGCTTTTGAAAGTCACCCAATCAAAGGAAAGTATTTACAGAAAGCTATTTATGAGATTGAAATGTTAGCAATACTACATGCACTAAAGAAATGGTGACCTTACCTAATGGGAAGACATTTCAAGGTAAAAAATGATCATGATAGTCTTAAACACTTTTTGGAAAAAAGAATATCTTCAGAAGAGCAGCAAAAATAGGTTACAAAGATGTTGGGTTATGACTTTGAAATAATCTACAAAAAAGGGAAGCTAAATGTTCTTACAGATGCACTCTCAAGAAAGAATGAAGAGGTGGAATAATTTCATTGTGTCATTTATATTATCCAACCAGATTGGATAACCGAAGCAAGGGATGAATGGAAGAAGGACAAAGAAGTGTGGACACTCATTCAAAATTTGCAGCAAGATCATATTAAATCTGATACATTTAGTTGGAAAAATGATTCCTTATGGTACAAAGATTACTTATATCTTTGTAAGAATTCCCAACTAAAACAAAATATTCTCTTGGAATTACACACTTCTCCTTTAGGAGGACACTGAGGATTTTTAAAAACTTACCACAGGGTGAAGAAATATTTTTTTTTTGGATGGCCTTAAATCTGATATTCAAAATTTTGTGGCAGAATGTTTGGTTTGCCAAGTAAATAAGGTTGAGACAATTAAGACCCCGGGTCTTCTACAACCTTTATCCATTCCAAGTCAACATTGGGAGGATATTTCAATGGATTTTATCACAAGTTTACCTAAGTTTGAAGGAAAAAGTGTCATCATGGTGGTATTTGATAGAATTACCAAGTATGCACACTTTTGTGCATTATCTCATCCATTTAAAGCAAGTACAGTTGCTACTACATTTATGGACACAATACAAAAGCTACATGGAAACCCAAACATTATTGTGAGTGACAAAGATCCCATTTTTATTGGAAATTTTTGGATAGAGTTATTTTCTTGTTTGGGTACTCAATTAGATCATAGCTCATCTTATCATCCTCAATCCGATAGTCAAACTGAGATAGTGAATAAATGTTTGGAAGGACATCTTCGTTGTTTTTTATCTGATAAAAAAACACAATGGGTCAAGTGGTTACCTCTCGCTGAATGGTGGTATAACACTTCCTTCCATACTACAGCAAAAATGACCCCACTTATGGCACTTAATGGATATCATCCACTGTCCATCATATCATCTTTAAGAGAAAATTCTAAGGTTCATGAAGTGGAAGATCACATCGAGCATAAACAAGTTCTCCAACTCTTAAAGGATAACCTAAATTTGGCACAAAATCGAATGAAACAATAGGCATATCAACATCACAGTGAGAGAAGTTTTGATGTAGGAGACTGGGTATTTTTATGGCTAAAACCATACAAAAAAATGTCCCTCAAGCAAGTTAAGAATGATAATAAATTATCGCCAAAGTAATATGGTCCTTACAAGGTGTTGCAAAAGATTGGTACTATGGCATACAAATTGGAGCTTCCTGCTTCTTCGTGAGTGCATCCAGTTTTCCATGTTTCATGCTTAAAGAAGGTTATAGGTGAAAATCTTCTAGTTCAAACAATATTGCCAAAACTTGATGAGGAAGGAAAAATCATATTGGAACCTGAAGCAGTCATGGAAACAAGAACACGAAAGCTACGAAATCGATCAATTTCAGAGTATCTCATCAAGTGGAAGAACTTACCCACTGAAGATTCTACATGGGAGGATGAGAATTTTATACAGAAGCACTCAGAGCTACTCAAGTGTTGAGGAAAACATGTTTTTGAAGGAGAGGGGCATGTTAGGTCCCTATATTACTAGTTTAGTCCCTTATTGTTATTAGTGTAGCCCCCTTATTGTTATTGTTGTACCCCTGTAACCGCAATATTGTTATTATTGTTCCTTACATTGTTATTGTTAGGTCGGCTAGGATTATATTGTGGGACCATGGACTCCTATATATAGAAGGAGGTTTTGGCCATTTTTATCATCCAAGAATTGTTCATTTATGTAATGTATTGGAGGTTGCCCCCTCGAAGTGGCTGATTTCTAAGGCGTTGATCTCTATTTTCTTCTATTTTTGGAGCTGGTTTCGTAGCACATTTATGCTACTATTAGAGGTTTTTTGGTGTGACATGATACTCTGATGTTGCTTTGTTATATATGCTACTTGTTGCTACTGATGTGAGAGGCATAGATTTTGGTTGATATGCATTATTTTTCAACCATGCAATGATCATATGTTCTAGTGTTTGTGCTTCAATTTTTATTACCTTGTTAGATGGAGTTAACCCTTTACCATTGATTTCAAAGGAGGAGTGTGTTGGAAATTGGGTTCAATGCTCCCTATGTTTTTCGTGACATGGAATAACCACCTCTCATGGATCATAACTCTAGCAATTGTAGAGGAGACTAATGCCTGCGGGTTTTGGTCTAACAATAATCGTGATTCCAACAAGTGGTATTAGAGTGACAAGTCTCGAGTTTGAAACTCACCAGTCTCGCGTTGGGGGGGAGATTTTTGGACGTTAGGTTCAATTCTCCCCGTGTGTTTCACGACATGGACTAACTGCCTCTCATGGATCCTAACTCTGGCGATTGTAGTGGATACTAACGCTAGCAGGTTTTGGTCTAATGGAAATCGTGATTCCAATAGAGTGATAGAGGAGATTGGTCTGTATTTTTTATGTCGTTTCTTATAATTCCAAAGGGGGATATTGTTGGCATTATGGTGTGCATGGTTCAAACTAGATAATGTTGGAATTTATTTCATGGTGGTAGCTAGCTCATGTTGGAATTGATGTCAATTCTATGTAGCCTAGTTGATGTGTGGATTCCTTCCCTATAACATGGTTGTAGCTAGTTATGTCGAAATTAATATGATTTTGTTGGCATTGATGTCAACATTATGATGTCACACTCATGATGTTCAGATGATGGCTTTGGTATGGTTGATGGTTTTTCATGTGCTAGTGGTGTTTTTGTTTACATTATTAGAGGAAATGTTTTTGATGATATCGATAAATGTTTCTCCTATAGGAGTTGCACATGATTTTTGAATTGATCTATGTTTTTGAGTTGACACACTTCTTGAGTTGGCATATTACATATTCATTCTTATACTCATGGAGATGACTTGTTGCACTGATGGTTTAGCCTTATGATGATGATGGAGATGTTCTACAATATGTTGCGGGTATGTACAACAACGTTGTAGATTGTACAAGTGTTTGAGGAGAGATGAGGACTTGTTGGTAGTCTTGTCAACCTTGTTTGGTTGGCTTCCAGGTTAACTTGGTGATGAAACTTTTTCATGTTTTTTACCAACTTTCAAGGGGTGTCACAAAGCTTAATAGAGGTTTAGAGGCTTGTGTAGATGCTTAGAGGAGAAGAGGATTAGATTCAAGAATTTTGGAGCCAAAGTAGAGTTGAAAACTTGGTTTTTGATGAAATACATATGCTTCCTTCATAGGAACCACGTACATACACAATTTTCCTTCACAAGAGTCATGTATGTATCCTGGAAATGATTTTTTCCAGATTCCTCATGCACATATAGAATATATTGAATTATGTGTTCCTGGAAGCTTCTAAATCAGTTGGTAAAGGTCAAAATGGTTTGAAAGAGTCCTCTTGTGGGTGTGAATGCACTTAGTACACAAATAGTCATGGTTGAGGATTGATTTTGTCAACTTTGTGCACTCTTGATCCTAGTCCAGAAGTGAAAGTTTCCCTTCATGTTTTATATTCTTCATTTTTGAATATGGGTGATGGTTTGTCATGTGTGATAGTGAGTGAGAGAAGCCTACATAGAGGAGGAATGTTTTAGAACTCATTATGAGCATATATGCTTCAGTTTATTAGTGATAATGGCAATCAATGGAGTAGATTACTGAAGTAGTGCATCTATATTTATATCATATTTTTGTTTGTTGTAGCAGAGTTTTATTTGGAGGATTGGAGTAGATATTATGTTGTTGGATGGCCATAGTTTTTATGCATGGATGTGAGACACTATTTTTCTTGTGTTGATATAATATTTGTGGTGGTATTTTTTTTGGCTTATTGATGGAATATTGCTACTGAGACTTGGATTGCAGAGCTGAATTCTTGTTTAGAAGAGCATCTTGGATCCAATTTGAAAATTTATGAAATGAGATCCAAATAGAGTAGAGGAGAAGTGACTTCATGAGAGAGGAGAAGTTAATTCAAAGCTTCAATGAAAGGAACAATTTCTCCATCCAATCGGAGTTGGGTGAGGATGGTTGATCGTGTTGGATTTCAATGGATGGTAGTTTTTAGATCCGTGTGAGAACAAAGTCCTTTGAAATTGTCAGCAGAATCGAGTCTCTTGGTTGATTGGTGTTGGACTATTGTATATGAGTTCGAGTTTCTAGGCTGATTAGAGTTAGCTATCTGTTGAAAAAACAAATTTATTGACATAATAGAGATTCAGAGAAGAGCAACAACAACAAGGGTGGTTTTTCTCGTAGAAGGGTTTCCACTAGAAATATTGTGTCTCGTGTGTGATGATGTGATTTCATGCATTATTTATTGTTTATGTTTCTTCTTATGGTTTTTAGTTTATGCTCATATGGTGCACATGTTATGATTTGTTATTAGATGTCTGTTATTATATGCATGATTCAGTAAGTGAAGTTTTAATTGGTAAAATTGTATAACAAGTGACACTACTGACTCAACCCCCTCCTCTTGAGTAGTGCTAAAACGTTTCCAATGTTAATTTTTCAATGTTTCTCTATGTTGTATCAGTTACTTAAGCCCAAATTAGATTTTCATTAACATTTTAATAAAATCTATGAAATATAAATAAGGATAAAATGTAATTGAAGATAGAAAAATGCATGCAACGACAGAGAAGACAATATCACACCCATGAGACACATAAATTGGTCCAAGCCTAAGGAAAAACCCCACTTTTGGGGAAACCATTTTAAATGTTATTCTTATATAAATTTTCTTTAAAATATTTTAGCAGATAGTACAATGCGCCTGATACATGTAAATAGATATGATCTACAGTGTTGCACCATTTTTTGGTCATCTAACCTGTTACTATTAGATGGACCTAAGTACACCATGTAAGACCAATTTTACCCTAAGTAAAATTTCTTTCACTATGAAAAATAACTTAGTAAACCACCTTTATTATGTTGTTTTTGGTCTAAACAGGAAACCCCATGAGGAAATATTAAATAAATCCACATTTGTTCGATTTTCCTGAAGGAATAATTAGTTAAGCAACAGTTTAATTAATATTCCTAGTCATATTTAACCCAAAACAAGGAAATTGATTAGATAAATCACTATTTATATTATTATTTCTAGGAATAATTATTTAAACTTTATTTAAATAACATTCCTTGTTAAATTTGACTAAATCATTTATAAATAATTAAATAAATAATTATTTATTTGATTATTACTCAACCACATTCTTAAAATTATAAATAAATCATTTATTTATTTATTATTTACAAATAAAGGGATTTGACCCAAGTCAAATTCTTTTTCCCTCCAATAAATATAATAAAATATTCCATAAAAGTTGGATCTTGATTTGGTTAATTATATTTTAACTATGCACCAATATCTAGACTAACCCAATATTTTGTTATAAATAGAAGGTTTTTCCATTCATTTATCACCTTTTGTTGCCTTAAGATCACTCTGGATCTAAACTTTTGGTCTGACTTTGATCCACCATCATTGTCATATTTTGCTACCATTTTGCTTGTGAGCATCCTTTGAGTTCCATATTTGTCTGGGTTTTCTACACCATCAAGAGAGAGGGATTTTAGATCTGAAGTGTTGAGGACTTACAAGAACCCATCCCATTGAGGACGACTAGTAACATCTTTCTATGTTCTCCTCCCAGGTGCCCTTAATATAAAATTCTTTAAACATATTCTTGTCTTGTCCATTGGATGCATGGAGCAACTCTTGCTTTTATTTACTACTTAATGTATTTTAATGCATAGATCTATATTTTTGCAGCATTTATCTTGATCAACTAATTGTAGATCTAAGGATATTGGCAGCCATCTTTGTTGTTAAGGTTGTTCGATATGCATAGCTAAAGTGGTGTTTTTTCGTACATTTGCGATTAAGAATCATACTAACAACTGGTGACTCCACAAGAGTTTATGATTACGACCGTTGTCGTTTTTCAGATCCCTACATATCTAGTTGCTTCAAACCCTAGGATTTCTCTTCAGCTTCTTGTTTTGCTTTTCTTGATGTTGTTTTCAACCTTTAAAACCCTAAAACATTAAATATTCTAACTTCTGTGTGTTTTCGAACCTATTGCGTAGGTGACAGACATCAGCCGCAGCTGAGACAACACATTCTGTTGAAACCTACTCCCGAGAGTGCCGAAGGTGCAGGTCGTACTTTTTGGCCGTAAACCCGCAACCTAGACTTTTTGCGAGAGTTTTTATGAAATTTTTCTGGGTTTGTCTGAGCCTCTGTTCAGGGTTGTCTGAACTCTGTCTCTGCCCATTTTGGACCTATACTTGTTCTGTTTTTCTCAACTAAGTGGGAACCTACCCCCCTAGGGCTTCAGTACCCTCCACTTTTTGTGAAAGAGTTTTAGCTGTTGCAGGTTGTCTGAAATTTCAGAGTGTTCAGCCTTTTTTTCAGATCTGATACCTCACCCTCAGATCCACTTCAGATTGGCTACTTATCCATACAAATCACCTCCTTTTAGTTTTGCTTGGGTCTTTCTTTAGGGTTCCCTCTACTTCCCTCCAGATTGTAGCCTCTCGCCACCTCATTGACAACAATTTTTCCTCTGATTTTTTGTTGCTTATCTACACCTATTTTCAGCAGATCAGAACTTTGGACCTTTGCACCTCTTATCTTTAGATCCATCGGCTATTTTGGTGTGTTTTGATTATTTTTTTGCCCACCTACAGACTATTTGTTGAGAGGCACGCCTCTTTGGGTTTAGATTAATGCATAATTAGCTGTTTATTTTTTGTTATTTCAGTTTCATATACTATTATCTGCAGGCTTATTTTGAGTTATACAACAGAATTTTATTTTTCTCTACAAAAGTCTGCGTTTAAAAATTAAAATTTACACACTTAACACACACACCCTAAGCGAAGAAGAGCTTGGTTAACACCGCCAAGCAAAGACTTTAAACATTGAAATCAATTGATCCTGCACCTCCTTGCCCTTGTTTCGACATTGTAATCAGTTGATCTTGCACCTCTTCGCCCTTGTTGGTCTCTCTTCCCTTTGTGCCGTGTTTGTGTCTTCATCATTGCACCACCAAGGCATTTATCCCGGAGACTTCTTAGCCTTCACCCTCAGTTTCTGGTAGGAAGACTTACTCCTCCGCATAGGATTCGAGTTAGTCCTCCACCAAGTCCACACTCCGACTCTTCTTCTGGTTCATTGGGTTCTCCTTCCAGTTCTCCCCCTGTCACTTTCACCATGTCTAGTTCAGGACCTAATGATGGTGGTAACCCTGACCCTAATGTTGGGAATACTACTAGTGGGACCGCAACAGGAACTACCCCAGCTGCTCCCTTGCTTCCCTATATGGCAGACCTTAGTCTTCTCGATTTTAACCAGTTGATTAATGACCCTATACACCATGACGCTCGTTGGCCTACTATTTCGACCAAGCTCCCTTCCAACATCCCCAAGTTTGAAGGAATTGCTAGAGAAGATCCTGCAAATCATGTCCGATCTGTTCACATGTGGTGTTCGTCTAACTCCATTACCGACGACCTTGCCCATCTTCGGTTGTTCCAACGTATGATTACTGGTGAAGCTTCTAAGTGGTATGTTGATCAGGCCTCATCCTCTCATACCACCTTTGCAACTCTTGCCTAGGCTTTTCTCTCTTATTTATAGCTTCCCCTTCGTTATGACACTGATGCCGAACCTTTGAATTATTTTCGTCAATGGTCTGCAACCTTCCTATCCGATCATGTCCAGGAATGGCGGAGAAGAAAGATCCTATGTCGAGCCCCTACCTTCAAAGACCATGTCTACATGGACTGGTTCCTTAGATCTCTCTTGCCTGCTATCAACAAAGATGTCGCATCGCATTTCCCTCAAACCGAAGAAGCCGCTCTCCAAATTGTGTTAAAATATGACCTGATCTACGCTCAGTTGGGTTATGTTTATACCTTTCTACCTAATCTTCCTAGACCCGATGGTGCCAACGCACCGGGGGCATCTCATGCCATAGAAGATATCATTGGAGCTCTCTCTCATCCATATGCTCAACCTCCCGTGGGCTATGGTGTTCCTCAAGGAGGGGCCAGCACCTCCTGCATTTTCCCCCCTCCCAGTAGCATGTATCCAGGATACAGCATGCCTCCTCATTTTTCCCAACCTGTTTACCACAATGTTATCCAACCTCCTTATTATCAGTATCCACAGCATGGTGCGCCAGCTCCTCCAGCATTCGTATCTTAGCCTCCCTTTCCTTCTCAACCCCCGCAACAATAGCCACCGCCCCCTCAGGGGCAGGTGTATCCACAGCAGGGCGCGACTGATCCTCATATGTCTAAAAAGAAGAGGAAATGCATTCAAAATAAATATTCGCTTGGTAATCCCGGACCTAATTCTCAAAGTAATGCACCTAACACTGCTAACAAGCAACAGGGCACTCAGCCCAAGCAAGACAGGCCTGTTCGCACGAATAAGCCTTGTTCTTGTTGTGGTGTTTCTGGTCATTACACTTATGATTGTCCTCTTTTGCCACAGATGTGGCAGATGTGGGAGACTCAAGCAACATTGCGAGGACAACAGGCCTCCCCTTCTGTCCCTCCCAATGTTGCGCCTAGTCAACCGACTGTGTTTACCAATCCTTTCCCTCAGCAAGGATTTGTGGCTACCCAACCACCTGAAGGTCAGGCAGCCACTCAACCTCTTCCTTCAAGTACCTTTGATTACCTGATTCTCATGATGAATTCTGACCAATCCATACCTGATGAATTGGCCCCTTCCACGATCACTCTTCGAGGATGGGATGGCCATGCCTCCTGTTAGGGTCCAATAATAATAGGATTCATAATTTTTGAATTGAATTTGATAGTCTTGTAAATATGTACATACCTTGATTTCTGCAAGTTTTTTTCCCATATTTTGAAAATAATAAAAAAAATGAAAAGAGGGTAAAGTCCTGAAAGAAATATCAAAGGACTTAGAAAAAGAATAAACCCCAAAATAAAAAGAGAAAAATAAGGTCATGAAAGTGTTGCAAGTTTAAATGCGACTAGTTTAGTTTACTTTTTCCAAATAAGATTGTGTGTAGCTTGTCCTAAATCCCACAATCCATGAGGGTCAAACAGCTTAAACTTGACCTCTCATGCTTTAAATTTCATTTTGTTAGATAGAGAATAAAGATCTGTCAAACAATTTAAACTTGACAAATCAGTAGATAGTTAGAGAATAAATGAGAAGCTCAAAAATTTAATCTGAGCCCTCGGATGCAATAAGGTTAGACTTAGATTGTTTTTATGTTTTGAAAGAAAAATGGATTTAGGGTTGCAAGCTTAAATGCACCCAGAAAAAAGAAGTAAAAATGTTAGAAATAATGATGGGTAGGTAGAAAGCAGTTGTGCAAAAGACATTGCAAGACATGTACTAAAGCATCATCGGGAAAAAATTTCTAATTTCCCCTCCCCCACAATGTTCCAGTATTCTAAACCTTCAGTTAAAGAGGCTCAGAGCATTTCTCTGACTTCTGTTGGGACCTGACCCAAGACTTAATGACTAATTGGTTGAAAATGTTGGATTCCCTATATAAAACCCATATTTATCAGCATTTACCCTTCATTCATAATCATAATCCCTTTTTCCTAAGTAAAAACCCTTTTTACTTAGTAAAAATAAAATCCTAAATAATTAATTTCATTTCCCTTCAAAATTCATTCAAAAAACCATAAATTTAATTATCCTAAGTTAAAGTGTGAAAAAATACAAACAAACACAAGCTATGCTTTATTTGCACTTTAAATTAGAGTTAAACATGTGTTTTTATTCATTTTATACATTATCCCTCTTTCATATTAATTTCTAATTTATTTATTAACTCTCTAAACTATTCCCTCCCATATAGTATTACACCCTTATATGTAAATAACTCACAAACCCTCTATTTTACATTTAAACCAATGTTTAAATACCCCATGTCATGAAATAATTCCTGTCCTTATTCCCATTTGTTTAAACTTATCAATAAAACAAAATAGCCCTCCCCTATGGTTCTTAAACACTCGTCAAAAAGTGTTAAAACTATATAATAAAGACACGCACATATGTATGATTGAAACATTGTGAAATGTTTTAATTTAACATATCAATCTTAAACTCCCGCCCATCATTAAAACCTAAGGTATAAAACTTTATTTAAAACGCATATTCATAAAGTTTAAACCTGTCCTTATCACATTAATACACCCCGACCCCACTACCAAATCTCGATGCAGCTTTCACAAGAGATCTGGGCCGTTTGCAATCGAACCCCACGATCCAACAACGGAAGACCTATATCACAATTCTACATGAAATACGTGGTATTGCGATTTCCTCTCTCCTCCACGTGTTTCCATTTTATTGTATCGCATCCGATCCGTCCAAAACAACTTACCACCGAAATGGCACGCGATAACTACTCGTGGTTTTGACCCTTTGAGCCCGAAAACCACCATTTTTATGACTTGACTGCCATTTATTGTAGGCGCCAATTAACCTAATATGCCTAATAAGCATTGGAAATGCACTCATTTCCTCTCTTTCTACGCGTAACCTCTGTATAAGCCACCCTGACTATAAAACAAGCATTTTCCCGCTATTTTTCATGCCAAAAGCTTGCGACTTTTAGAGTGTTACCATTAAAGATTGCTGAGGAGCCTTTCATTGCTCAGAGATCAAAAAAATACTTTAGAAACCGTTCAAAACATTCAGAAACCGTCTTCAAAATCTAGTACCTGCGTATAACAGGTATTCTTCTAGCAAAATTAAGCCTATTTCGATTTGAAAAGAAATTTTGAAAGAAAAATTACATTCAGAGTTCGAGATTATCCAAAAGAAATCCTATGAAAGTATCCAAAAAACAGGCCAAACCCTCTCAAAATTTCTAAAAACACTTGTATATGCTGAGCATTATTTTTAAACCCCAAATTGAGCCTAGAAACCCTTTGAATGTATCCTAAACTCTTTTTCCTGACCTTAAAATACTTCTAGCCCAATTATTCACTAAAAAAACTCAGAAAACCCTTGTTTCTTGTTTAAAACCAGAGAAGGTCTTTTAATCAAGTTGAAGAGCCAAAAATTGAAAGGAAAAGCCTTAAGAAAGCTTGTTTTTTCCTGAAAAGAGTTAAATTCATGTCAAAATGTGATTAAAAGACCTTGTTTTAACACTGCATCCAGTTTTAAAGGAGAAACTCAAGTTTATTTAAGCATTTTCAAACATTGAAAAAGACTCCTAATTTATCCATAAACCCTTTGCAAGTAACCTCAACCTTTCAGCACCCAATTTTTAACTAGTTTTAGTCCTGTTTTTCTGAAAAAAAACATAAGAAACCCTTGTTTCTTATCTCTAAACCTGTAAAGAGTCTAAAGAACAGTTGAAATCAAAATTGAAGATTGAAACTACAAGAAAACCAAGTTGTGCTTATTTTTATCCAAATAACCTCTGTCAAAGTCAAAAACACTTTTGTAAACAATTTAAGCTTACAAAAGAGTACAAAAAGCCTAAAAACGAGTTTTAAACTTCTAGAAGGTAAAAATTGTCAAAAATAAACCTAGAAACCCTGTTGCAGTTCAAACCATTTTTCACAATCCTTTCCCATCATCAAACCCATTATCCCTCCTTCAAGCCTCTGTTTCATTAACAAATTGTTTGAGTTTTGTAGGTTATTCTCAAAGTATGAAATTGGGCCAACAGTTTCAATACTAGTTGACAAACTTGTTTGCTCCAAATTCTCATATTTTGATTCAAAAAATTTCATTGAACAAATAGTTTGTATACAAAGAAAGAATTCAATCAAGGCAGAGAGAGATAAATTTACACAATGATGATTAGAAGAAGTAAGAATTCACAGTGACAGTGAAAACATAACAGTCAAAGAGCATCAAAGTTAAAGTGTATCAGATGAAAGTCACAGTAAAGGTTAAAACAAAGTTACAGAGCAGTCAAGGTAAAACAGTAAAATTAAAAGCAGAGGCAGTAATTGTTAAAAATAGATGAAAATACTTTCACTAACAATGAATTTTATCTAAATTGACTGTAAAAATATTTAAAATAACAGTAAAGTTAAAAGATGAAAACAGAGCAAGAAGGGACATTTTTTGCAGAAATTTCATGTTTAAGTCATTGTTTTGCAGAAACTATTGTGACCAATCCAAGATTAATTTTTCAAAATGGAAGTATTTTTAAGTTCCTAAGACGTCTATCTACAAAAACCTCTCTCACTTTTCTAACAGCCATTATGGGTTTGGAAATATTAAATAATATTTGAAAGCACTTTTACAGAAAATTCCTGTTAAGTCATCATTTGGCAGAGAAGATTGTGGCCATTAAAAAATACATCTCACAAAACTGAAGAATTTATTTTTCCTTAGATACACATATACAAAAACCTATCTCACTTTTTGCACAGGTCTTACAGAATGAGAGACACATGCACATAATTACAACCTATTTTTCAAACTGTGCAAAGTTCTGTTTTACACATATTTTTATAGAGAATATGGTGAACAGCTGGAACTGAATTTTAGGAAACTGAGAGAGCTTTATCTTAGTAACATATTTATCTACAAAAACCTCTTTCACTTTTTACATATATATTTCAGATTGAGATATAAAAAGGTATCATTGGACCCCAATTTTACAGAATTTCTGGAGCAAAATGCACAAAGAAAGGAAACAATTAGTGACTTTGATGCCTCATCATCAACTAAGAGTTGATATAAAATTCAAATTCTCTACTTTGTCACCATCAATCCGTAACAATAGTGCTAAATATATTCATTAGTTTTGAGTGTTCTTTTATTAAGTTATATTTATGTAAAACAGTTTGAGATATTTGTAAACCAATCTTGATATTTTTTCAAGATATTTTAGTTTAGAATTTGTATAAATTCTTCATCCTTTGAAGTATTATTGTGGAATAAATTGCTCAAGATTTCTATAGTCATTTTTGTTGTACTTGAAAGCTTTTGTGTGTCAAAAATTCGAGTAGCGGGCTGGATCAAACCAATTGGCATCATACTTCAGGATTCATGTGATCAGCTATTTGGAGTAAAGTATTTCCTTACTTGTCATTGTCATCTTTATTTGTTACATGCATCCATCTATGATTTTTCTGAATGATTAACTAGGAGTATTACTACAGTATTTGTTAAGAGCACCCTGTTTTTAACTAGTTATCATTTCTATATTTTCCTATGATTTCCAATGTAGGGAACCCTTAACTGCTCCCTCTCTTGTTTGACCTCTTCCTACTACTTCCTTTTCCGGATCAAAGGATTCTTAAGTGCCGTTTATCCCGATCATACCACCTCACAACAAAAAATTTCCAAGGTCTTCAAGGGTTATCTATATTGCCCTGAAAAAAATTGACCTTTTGGCCTTGATCCCAGTTCTATTTTCTTGATTTTGACTCCTTAGCCCAATGGACAAATAGATTTCCCACTATCCATATTTTCAAAGTGATTTTTTCCACCAAATCTACCAAAACTGAACCAAAGTTGTACATTCATAACTAGCCTAATATTTACAAATCAAAACAAAGTTAAATTTTAAAGAGAGAGCCCTCTCTGAACCCTAGGAAGGCTATATCCTAGAGTTTGAAGTAGGTCTGTGGTTACCTTGGTGAGTTCTTTCTTGAACCTGGAGAAATTATTGAGTGATAACATATTTTTGGCTCCACTGGGGAAGACTAACGTTTCTTCAGAAATATTTTACAGGTTTAGATCTGATCTATGATGGTGGACAATGAACAAACATACAAAGGTTAAAATCATCCACCTGGCGACTCCAAATAAATTTTAAAAATAAAATCTAAGACTCTACTGGTAGAAGGATCTAGCTTGGTTGTATAGATACAGTGGCCCTTATTTATGACTAATTTACAAGATGACCCAAGAATAAAACGCAGGTATGCTCCCATGAGTAGAGATCACATACCTGGATTTCCACACAAACTACCAAAGGTAAATTGGGATAAAAATCTTCCTATGTTTCAAGATGAGAATATTGATGATCCTTTGTTACATCTCATTAAATTTCATATACACTCATGGAGATTGAAGGCTGATTGGCTTGAGGATTTCCTTATGAAGCTATTCATGGAAACCTTAGAAGGACAAGCAAGGGAATGGTATGAAGCTCTCAAACCTGCTAGTTTATTTTCTTTAAAGGATTTTCACAAGGTATTTTATGAGCATTACAAAGAAGATTTTCCATCTTTATCATTAGTTGAAAATTGTTGTGATCAAGCTGAAGATATCATACATTACCTTGAAAATATTGATGAAGATTTAGGAAATTGGCATCCTGAAGATTTATTAGAAGCGGTCCATAAATTTCATTCTCAAGTTAAGTGTCATGATAATCAAGAGGAGTAAATCAAAGATGAGATAGATCAGGAGATGAATCAAGATCCACAAAGCCCCTCTGTAGTAACAAATGATGTTTCATATAATGTTTTGAATGAATTTAAAGAAAATATTCAACCTCATGGTCAATTTTTACATAAGAGGAAAAACAATTGTTATTCAAATATAAGAATTCAAAGATTCCCACCCCCCCTGACCAAAGTAGAAATCAATTTGCTTCTAAATAGGCAACCATCCTCAAAATATTTACATAATGAAGGAAGTATTTCTACTCATTCTAATGTTGATGTATGTATTAAAGTTTTTATCCATGAAGAAACATAAGAACAGGTTGATGCTGATGTTGTTCTACCTTCCCAAAAAGGCCCATTGCCTGATAGCACTCCTATTGATCAAAACGATGACCTTCAAATAGAATGCAACCAATCTAATCAAGATATATCAGAATTACTGGAGAAACAATATGCTGATCTAATGTGTATAATTGATGACATTGCTTCTTTTGAAGATTTTCCAAAGTATGATCAGTATGATAATAATTATGTTCTCCAAATTCAAGATAACTTTACAGGGCAATCAGATTCTAGTTTGTGGGATGAGGAAACTCAATTTCAGCAGTTAGAATACAGTGATCAGCCAATATAGATCAGCCATGAAAGTGAGGAATAAAAATCATAGAATGTGGAAATAAGTAAAGATTCTTTACCTCTTTGTTTTGCTTCATTTCAGGTCATCAAAGAAAACTTTAAAGAAATCAATAATCATCAGTCTTTAGAGATTGTTATGGACAACAAAGAAAACAATTAATTTGAAGTCCCATTGAAATCCATATTCAATAGACTGTGGCCATTCCCCCAAGTTTTTCATGATCCAATAAAAGATATGTTGGATAGTGAATGCATTCAAAGACTTCCTCCATTACATAACTATGAGTTTCAAGATCAAGATGATAAATGTTTCAGTAATCAAACATTACAATCAGTAGGAATATCATCACAAATCTTATCTGAAAGTGTGCAGGGAAATAAAGATGAAAATAACATTTTAGTTTCATGGCATGGAGGCCATTCAGAACAAATGTATAGTTGTTTAGATTAGTTAAACATCAGTACATATGTCTTGGAAGATTCTTTTCAAAAATTTCTAGAGTCAACAAAGGAAATCAAGTACTTCCTTATCCTCTCATTTGTTGACAAGTTTTTAATAGGTTGTAGAATTACAATTTTGACAATCAATAAGCACATGCAACAAAATACCTCAATGTATATAATGCTTGAATGTTTGCATTGGTTATTTCCTTTTACCTAACCAGCAGTTGGACAATTGATTAGAGTAAATAGGTAGGATTTCAGCTAATTTCAGTTTTCATTTTTTAGCCAGTTTGAAATAATTCATTAAGATTTGAAGCCAAGGAAAAGGCCCTAAGAAATTGATGATTTAATAGTTTGGTTTGAAAGTTGCAGCACCTTTAAGTTTTAGATCAGATTTCGGTTTGTAGAAAAAGGTGTAAATTCAATTCAAGAGTTTCATTCATAGAGAATTTATAACAAAGCAAATGCATGTTTGGGATTGGCCCAATGGATCAGGCTACTAGTCAGCGGTATTCTTGACATCTCACAAGGAGATGCCATCCCCATGTGGAGGCACTGTTAGGGTCCTATAATAATAGGATTCATAATTTTTTAATTGACTTTGATAGTCTTGTAAATATGTGCATACCTTGCTTTCTGCAAGTTGTTTTCCCATATTTTGAAAATAATAAAAAAAAATGAAAAGAGGGTAAAGTCCTAAAAGAAACATCAAAGGACTTAGAAAAATAATAAACCCCAAAATAAAAAGAGAAAAATAAGATCATGAAAGTGTCGCAAGTTTAAATTCCACTACTTTAGTTTACTTTTTCCAAATAAGATTGTGTGCAGCTTTTCCTAAATGCCACAATCCATGAGAGTCAAACAACTTAAACTTGACCACTCATGCTTTAAATTTCATGTTGTTAGATAGAGAATAAAGATCTATCTAACAATTTAAACTTGACAAATCAGTATATAGTTAGAGAATAAATCAGGAGCTCAACAATTTAATCTGAGCCCTCTAATGCAATAAGGTTAGACTTAGATAGTTTCTATGTTTTGAAAGAAAAATGGATTTAGAGTTGCAAGCTTAAATGCACCCAGAAAAATGAACTTAAAATGTTAGAAATAATGATGGGTAGCTAGAAAGAAGTTGTGCAAAAGACATTGCAAGACATATAATAAAGCACCATCCGGAAAAAATACTAATTTCCCCTCCCCCACAATGATCCAGTATTCTAAACCTTCAGTTAAAGAGGCTCATAGCATTTCTCTGACTTCTATTGTGACTGGACCCAAGGCTTACTGACTGATTGGTTGAAAATACTAGATTCCCTATATAAAACCCATATTCATCAGCATTTACCCTTCATTCATGATCATAATCCCTTTTTCCTAAGTAAAAACCCTTTTTACTTAGTAAAAATAAAATCCTAAATAACTAATTTCATTTCCCTTAAAAAATCATTCAAAAAACCATAAAATGCATTTATCCTAATTTAAAGTGTGAAAAAATCCAAACAAACTCAAGCTATGCTTTATTTGCACTTTAAATTAGAGTTAAACATGTATTTGTATTCATTGTATACATTATCCCTCTTTCATATTAATTTCTAATTTATTTATTAACTCTCTAAACTATTCCCTCCCATATAGTATTAAACCCTTATATGTAAATAACCCACAAACCCTCTATTTTATGTTTAAACCAATGTTTAAATACCCCATGTGATGAAATAATTCCCGCCCTTATTCCCATTGGTTTAAACTTATCAATAAAACAAAATAGACCACCCCTATGGTTCTTAAACACTCGTTAAAAAGTGTTAAAACTATATAATAAAGACACGCGCATATGTATGATTGAAACATTGTGAAATGTTTTAATTTAACATATAAACCTTAAACTCCCACCCATCATATAAACCTAAGGTATATATATATATTTTTAAATGCATATTTATAAAGTTTAAACCTGTCCCCGTCACGTTAATACACCCCGATCCTACTACCAAATCCTGATGCAGCTTTCACAAGAGATCTGGGCCATTTGCAATCAAACCCCGTGATCCAATGGCAGAAGACCTATATCGCAAATAAACTTGCGCGATATCCCCCATCTCAATTCTACGTGAAATAGGTGGTATTGCGATTTCCTCTCTCCTCCACGTGTTTCCCTTTTACTGGATCGCATCTGATCCATCCAAAACAACTTACCACTGAAACGACACACGATAACTGCTCGTGGTTTTGACCCTTTGAGCCCGAAAACCACCATTTTTATGACTTGACCGCCATTTATTGTAGGCGCAAATTATCCTAATATTCCTAATAAACATTGTAAATGCACTCATTTCCTCTCTTTCTGCGCGTAACCTCTGTATAAGCCACCTCAACTATAAAACAAGCATTTTTCTGCCATTTTTCATGCCAAAAGCTTGCAAATTTCAAACTGTTACCATTAAAAATTACTGAAGAGCCTTGCATTGCTCAGAGATCAAAACAATACTTCATAAATCGTTCAAAACCTTCAGAAAAAATCTTCAAAACCCGATACCTGCATATAACAGGTATTATTCCAGCAAAATTAAGCCTGTTTCAATTTGAAAAGACCTTTTGAAAGAAGAATTACATTCAGAGTTCGAGATTATCCAAAAGAAAGCCTATCAAAATATCCAAAAAATAGGCCAAACCCTATCAATATTTATAAAAAAACCTTTATATGCTAAGCATTGTTTTTAAACCCCAAATTGAGCCTAGAAACCCTTTGAAGGTATCCTAAACTCTTTTGCATGACCTTAAAAGACTTCTAGCCCAATTATTCACTAAAAAAACTCAGAAAACCCTTCTTTCTTGTTTAAAACCAGAGAAGGTCTATGAATCAAGTTGAAGAGCCCAAAATTGAAAGGGAAAGCCCTAAGAAAGCTTCCATTTTCCCGAAAAGAGTTAAATTCATGTCAAAATTTGATTAAAAAACCTTGTTTTAATGTTCCTTTTAGTTTTAAAGGAGAAACTCGAATTTATTTAAGCCTTTGAAAAAATTTAAAAAGACTCCTAATCTATCGAGAAACCCTTTGCAGGTAACCTCAAACTTTCAACGCCCAATTTTTAGCCAGTTTTAGTCCTGTTTGTCTGAAAAAAACATAAGAAACCCTTGTTTCTTATCTCTAAACCTGTAAAGAGTCTGAAGAACAGTTGAAAGCCAAATTGAAGGTTGAAACTCCAATAAAACCAAGTTGTGCTTATTTTTATCCAAATAACCTCTGTCAAAGTTAAAAACACTTCTGTAAACAATTTAAGCTTACATAAGAGTACAAAAAGCCTAAAAACAGAGTTTTAAACTTCCAAAAGGTCAAAATTGTTAAAAATAAACCTAGAAACCCTGTTGCAGTTCAAACCATTTTTCACAGTCCTTTCCCATCATCAAAGCTATTATCCCTCCTTGAAGCCTCTATTTCATTAACAAATTGTTTGAGTTTTGTAGGTTATTCTCAGAGTATGAAATTGGGCCAACAATTTCAATACTAGTTGACAAACTTGTTTGCTCCAAATTTTCATATTTTGATTCAAAAAAATTCATTGAACAAATAGTTTGTATACAAAGAAAGAATTCAATCAAGGTAGAGAGAGATAAATTTACACAGTGATGGTTGGAAGAAATAAGAATTCACAGTGACAGTGAAAACAAAACAGCCAAAGAGCATTAGAGTTAAAGTGTATCAGATTAAAGTCACAGTAAAGGTTAAAACAAAGTTATAGGGCAGTAAGGGTAAAACAGTAAAAGTAAAAAAAGAGGCAGTAATGGTTAAACAAATATGAAAATTCTTTCACCAACAATGAATTTCATCTAAATTGAAAGTAAAAATAGTTAAAAGAACAGTAAAGTTAAAAGATGAAAACAGAGCAAGAAGGGACATTTTTGCAGAAATTTCATGTTTAAGTCATTGTTTTGCAGAAAATATTATCTCTAACACAAGATGAATTTTTCAAACCTGAAGGAGGTTTATGTTCCTAATATTTCTAAATACACAAACCTCTCTCACTTTTCTAACAGCCATTATGGGTTTAGAAATATTAAACAATATTTGAAAGCACTTTTTACATAAAATTCCTGTTAAGTCATCAATTTGCAGAGAATATTGTGGCCAATCAGAAATACATCTCACAAAACTGAAGAACATTTTTGTTCCTAAGATACACATCTACAAAAACCTATCTCAATTTTTTCACAAGTATTACATAATGAGAGATACATGCACATAATTACAGCCTATTGTTCAGACTATTCAAAGTTTTATTTTACACATCCTTTTGTAGAGAATATGGTGAATAGCTGGAAATGAATTTAGGGAAACTGAGAGAGGTCTATCTTAGTAACATATTTATCTACAAAAAAATATTTCACTTTGTACATATCTATTGTGGATTGAGATATACAAAGGTATCATTGGACCCCAATTTTACAGAATTTTTAGAGTAGAATGCACAAAGAAAGGAAACAATTAGTGACTTGGATGCCTCATCATCAACTAAGAGTTGATATCAAATTCAAATTCTCTACTTTGTCACCATCAATCAATAAGAATAGTGCCAAATAGATTCATTAGTTTTGAGTTTCCTTTTATTAAGTTCTATTTATGTAAAATAGTTTGAGATATCTGTAAACCAATCTTAATATTTTTTCAAGATATTTTAGTTTAGAATTTGTATAAATACTTCATCATTTGAAGTATTATTGTGGAATAAATTGCTGAAGATTTCTATAGTCATTTTTGTTGGACTTGAAAGCTTTTTTGTGTCAAAACTTCGAGTAGCGGACCGGATCAAACCAACTGGCATCATACTTTAGGATTCATGTGATGAACTATTTGGAGTAAATTATTTCCTTACTTGTCATTGTTATATTTCATTGTTACATGCATCCATCTATGATTTTTCTAAATCTAAATGAATAACTAGGAGTGTCACTACAGAATTTATTAAGAGCACCCTATTTTTAACTAGTTATCATTTCTATATTTTCCTCTGATTTCTAGTGTAGGGAACCCTTAATTTCTCCCTCTCTCGTTTGACCTCTTCCTACTACTTCCGTTTCTGGATCAAAGGATTCTTAAGTGCCCTTTATCCCGATCATACCACCTCACAACAACAACTTTCCAAGATATTCAAGGGTTATCTATCTTTCCCTGAAAACATTTGACCTTTTGGCCTTGATCCCATTTTTTTTTTGGCTTGATTTTGACTCCTTAACCCAATGGAATAATAGATTTCCCACTATCCATCTTTTCAAAATGATTTTTCCCACCAAATATACGAAAACCAAACCAAAGTTGTACATTCATAACTAGCCTAATATTTACAAATCAAAGCAAAGTTAAATTTTAAAGAGAGAGCCCTCTCTGAACCCTAGGAAGGCTAGATCCTAGAGTTTGAAGTAGGTTTGTGGTTACCTCGGTGAGTTTTGTATTGAACCTAGAGAAATTACTGAGTGATAACACCTCCTGGCCCATTGGCCTATTCCACAATTTTCCTATTAATCTTGCGGGCAAGACTCTTTGCGTTGACGTAGAAGTCATAGATGCCCCCTTAAATTACAACATTCTATTGGGTCGTAGCTACACCTATGCAATGTCTGCTGTACCATCTACGGTTCAACACAAGATGTACTTTCCCCATAATGGAAAGATAGTCACCATCGACCAGTTGACATATTACGAACCGAAGTCTCAGAACTCCCGTGAGTCCATCATATGTTCGGTCGCCAATAAGAAAATCGTCGATCCTTTGACCAGTGTCTCATCGGGAGTCTACAAAGACTCCTCTTTTCTTGGTACATTCCCTGGTCTTCCTCCTCCTATCTCTGATCCTAGCTCATCGAATGTTTGCATGATGCAATCATCTCAGGCTTTCCTTAAGAGGCCCACTTCAGCTAGTCTACAGCCTCGCCCTCTGCAACCTATGCCTAGTCCTTCAATTCAGCCCTCTGCACCTCCTCCTTTTGGCCCTTCACCTACAGCTGGTATCTATGAGCCTCTCTACCCACCTGGATCGGTTCCTCTAGGACTTAACCATCTTAGATCCGTTTTGCCTGGCCATTACCCCTTCGGTCGGACACCGTTCCTAGCTCCCCCTCTTGGAGTGTAGACAGTATCTGTCATGCCTACCCTCTCTCTCCCTAACCTAACCCTGGGGATTCCTTTCTGGTACCTCGATCCCCCAGCCACTACCCCACTTGGTCAACCCAAACCTTATCTTGCTTTGACCCTGGTTCAACTAGTCCCTATGACTTATCTCGCTGCTACAGTGCCTCAGCCACCTCAACAGGAACCTCCTCCTGTTGCGACAACCTTAGGAGAGGGGGGAAAATCTCTCAAGAATGCATCTAAAGACAAGGCAGCCTCGAAAAACCCTGCCCCTCGCCAGTCTCCAAAGTGTACTATTCAGTTCTCTTTGTGTGATGTTGTTTGTCACGCCACCCATACTTTTCCTGAGTTGCCTCGCCTCAAGCCCATGGTTAATGAAACATTTCTGGAGTTTGACATCCATGAGGTGTATGTCACTATACCCTAGTCACTCCCAAAGCTTAAATCCTTGGCACAAACCACCCTTGTGCGTTATGTGATTTCCATGGCCACTACACTCACCTCTGTCCCCACCTTGAAGTGTACTGCTCCTCTTTCGAAGTAGTCCACCAATTCGAGGCTAAGCAACACAAGTTCACCTCTCCCTTGTTTGTGAGTTCTGCTCTTGTAGAACCAGAGGACTGGCCCGCTCCCATTGAAATTCCCCCTCTTGATGTCGAGATAACGGAGCCTTTGGCCACCATCTTCTACCTGTCATCATCCATGAGACCCTCAGTGAAAGTTCCCATGGAGACTTCCCCTCTTGATTCACATGAGCTCCCTTCAGCAATCACCCTGGGCTCCAGTAGATCCCTTATCTACCTACTCTTTTGTCGCCCCCCACGACGTTGCGCATGTGAGCCTTTCTTCACATGATGATGACTCAGGTAGTTCTACCATGTCAGATGGTCTCCTTTCCTCCAGTCACCCCATCTTCCATTCCGATGAAGACATTATGGAAGCAATGGCCAACCCTGACTTCCCATGGGATGATATGCACCACCGTGCGTACTTTCTCCCGCAGCAGTCCCATGACCAATATGCTGTGGAAACTAAAGACTTCATCCCTGATGAAGTCGATTGGTTTAGAAATACCATCCCTGCACCCGATGCTTTCGAAGAAGGAAATATGGCCAATATCTCTCCTATCATTAAAATTGACATTTCTGATAAACCAGGGGTAGAAGAAAACATTACCTTGGGCATACAATGCACCTCGGAAGAAATTGAGGCTTACACCAATCTATTCAAAGAATTCCCGATGTTTTCACGTGGTCCTATTGAGAAATTCCCAAAATTGATCCCGCCATTATTGAACATCACATCAATACATGGCCCAAGGCTAATCCTGTCCGTCAGAAGTTGAGACCCATTAATCCTTCAAGACGAGAGGCTGTCAAAGCTGAAATCAATAAGCTCAAGCAGGCTGGTTTTATCTATCCCATTGAATACACCACTTGGGTGTCCAACCTAGTTCCTGTTCTCAAGAAACAAGTCACCATCCGTTTCTGCACAGACTTTCACCACCTGAACAAAGCTTGTCCCAAAGACAAATTCCCCACACCATTCATTGACCAAATAATTGATGAGTGTGCGGAGCATGAGGTTCTATCATTTATGGATGGTTTCTTCGGATACAACCAATTTTTTATCCATCATGCTGATCAGATGAAGACTGCGTTCATTAGTCCGTGGAGAACCTTCACCTATAGGGTCATACCGTTCGGCCTAAAGAATGCGGGAGCCACTTTTCAGCGGGCCATGTCTTACTGTTTCCATGACCTGGCTCATATTATCCTTGATTATTTATATGACCTCACTGCACGTTCTAAACATCGGATGAAACACCTACATGATCTGCGTATCATATTTCTCCGATGTCGCAAGTATAATATCCGCCTCAACCTACTGAAGTGTGTCTTTTGTGTTCTTGTCAGCCGTCTTATAGGCTTCATTGTGTCTAAAGATGGTATAATGCTTGATCCCTTAAAATTTCAAGCCATCCTTAAGCTTCTTGTCCCTCGTACTTTACTCTAGTTACAAAACCTCCAAGGCAAAGCTAATTTTCTCCGATGGTTCATTCGTGACTATGGCACCACTGTGCATGGGGTCCTTCGACTCCTCAGATCTAACATTCCATTGGTATGGGATGATTATGCTCAAGAGTATTTTGATGCCCTGAAACATGCTCTCACATCCTCTCCCTTGATTCGTCCCCCTGACTTCTATAGGGACTTCATCCTGTACATCTCATCCTCCACTCATTCGGTCGCTGGGGTCCTTATTCTGGAAGATGAAAATGGATTTGAGCATGTTATATATTATGTCAGTAAGAACCTTGTAGGCCCCCCAATGTCCTACTCACGTGAAGAGAAATTAGCGCTGGCTGTTGTGTTCTCTGTCCAGAAACTTCGTCATTACATCCTTATGTGTTCCACCAAGGTCGTGACTAATTCCAACCCTATGGCCTTCCTATTGAGCCGACGGATCATCAATGGGAAGTATGCCCGTTGGATTGTTATCCTCTAGGAATTCGATGTTAAATTTGTCACACCCAAGAGTAAGAAAGGTTTAGCCCTTGCTGAACTTATTTTTGAATTGCCTATCGGAGCGTAGGATCCTCCTATTAATGATGATTTTCCCGATGAACGTTTTTTTTCCATTACCACCAATGATCCTTTGTATGGTGACATCCTCACTTATTTGGAAACCTAAAATTTTTCCCTCCATCTTTATCGTGATGCTTGACGACGTATCCAACACCAGGCCCCTCGCTATCTTCTTATTGGTGACGAAATTTATTGCCGCGGTGTAGATAATGTCCTACATCGTTGTCTCACGCACGCTGAAGCTGAGCAAGTCATCAATGCCTTCCATAGTGGCGCTTCTGGTGGCCACCTCTCCAGTCTCGCCACTGCCCAGAAAATCATGCGCACTGGGTATTTTTGGCCTTCTCTCTTTGGTGATTGCATTCAATCAGTTAAAATCTATTCCAATTGTTGAAGATTGCAACAAGAAACAGTGAAGGAGGCATCCTGAAACATCATTCCTGATCCTAGTTGGAAAGTGATCACCTAAAATAGGTGGGGACCACACAGGTGATTTTTGTCGCAAAGTCTATTTTTAGACTATGTCTATTTTTAGACATGTCGATCATATTATATGAGTTGCGGGATGCTATTTGTGGATGGTTGGTCAAGTCAGAAAAAATATATGGACTTCTATTTTTAGACATATTGGGCGGAATCTATTTTTAGATTACCAGTCTAAAAATAGGTATGTCGAATATTATTAGCTCTTAATAATATTTGGACTCTAAACATTATCTTATTCTCTTGGAGCACTTGGGGTCGGTGCACGGATGTGGCACGAAGTGACAGAAGGAATTACGCTATTCCTGAGGGTTAAGTGGAGCTATTGCATGGATACTTCAGTTAGAACTCATGTGAGAGAGTTTGGTGGAGTTGATTGAGGATGTTAATGGAGTTATGTTCAGTTTAACTAATCTAAGCATAGTTGAGCGAGTTGTATCTAGTCTAACTGATTGATACACTAGTGAGAGTGGCGTGAATTAATTAATGATTAATTCACTAATTATATACTCATTAATCAACTAAAGAATACATCAGTTAACTTCAGTGCATGGACAGTTTTAGTGGAAACCAGTGAAGAGATAGGTGAAAGAGCAGTGTGACTATCAGTTGTGACTATAGTGATGCATGGTTTGCATCCAACACTCAGCAGAGATGCCTTTAAATACTGCATGAGCAAGGCTAGGGTAATTCAAACTCATCAAGAGCTATTCTTCGGCGAGGTTACCTGATGAAATGAAATTTATCGGTGGGGTGGAGCATGTGTTTTGCTAGATCTAGCTTGATTAGTGTGTAGCAATTGGAGGTTGTGCTGAGAGCTTGTGAGGAGCTTTGTACAATGATTGTTACATGATCTCTATGACATATAATATACAGATAGTTGGGGGTTTTCATCTTTAAGCTTTCCCATGAAATACTGTGTTCATATGTGTGATTGTTTATGGTTTTAATGTGCGCATGCGATTGTTTTTTTTATTTCCGCAATTAATGATCAATGGTAGAAGAGATTCTGTATTGTACATGAAGTTAAAATAGTGTGTGATCAGGAGAATCTCGGTAAAATAACATATCGTTTATTCAAATTTCTACATGGTATCAGAGTGATATTGATCATTGGAGCAATTGCAAACATTGAAGCGGTTGAGTTTTGAGCTGGTGGAATTCGAATTTGCAGTAGTGTTTTCTTGGTGTCGAAGTTGAGATGTCTTTCAACGGATTGCGATTGGAGTATGCCCTTGAGGGCAGCTCGAATTATATTGCATGGAAGGACAGGATGGAGGCGGTGTTGGATGACAATGGGTTGAAGGAGTTCATAGATGCAGAAATTCCTAAACCGGGTTCTAGCGATGCTGCCGCACTTGACGCATGGCAAAAGAAGGTAGCAAGGTGTCGAAGGATTCTGTTGGAAGGTGTGAAGGATCACATAGTGTCTAGCCTTCATGGTAAAGCTTCTCCATTCTTGATGTGGAAAGCTTTGACAGATTTGTTCCAAAGCAAGAGCGACCAGAGGAAGTTGGCGCTCAAGGATAAACTCAGGAAAATAAAAATGGAGAAGAATGACACTATTTCGGTATACTTGACAAAGTTTGTCCACTGCAGGGATGAGCTTGGGAGTGTAGGAGTTAGTGTGGATGATGAGGAATTGGTGAGCTTGGCTCTCCTTGGGCTTCCGAAGAGTTGGCATTCCTATCAGGACTCTGTCAATGGTTGGGAGAAATTGCTAGGATGGGAGCGACTTTGGTCGGATCTTGTGCAGGAGGAGATAAGGCGAGATACCAGGGATGGATCTTCATCAAAGAATGATGATGAAGAGGATTGCGCTTTGGCTGCCAAAGCAAGGAAGGGGAAGGGTAAGAAGAATGCTTCTCAATCCGGTGCGGATGGTAAAGAGCGTGACATGTCCAAAGTGAAGTGTTTTCACTGTCACGAGCATGGGCATTTCGCCACGCATTGTCCATAGAAGAAGAAGAACAAGCAGGCTGCTGGAGCTGCAGCTGGTGAGGCTCTTGCCTCGCAATTTGAGCTGGACTTCTCATTGATCGCATGCATGGTGTCTAGTGCATTGGGATCGAGGTGGTATTTTGATAGTGGCGCTTCCTTTCACATGACGGGAGATGTGAATCTTTTCAGTGACTTGGTGGAGAAAGATCTCCAGTTGCATGTTGAGTTGGGCGACAATGGACGATACAATGCGACTGGCATTGGTACCATAACCTTTCAGAGGGAGTCAGGTAAACTCATTCTTTTACAAGATGTAGTGCATGTTCCAGGTTTAAAGAAGAATTTAATCTTAGTCGCAATGTTAGAGGATAAAGGGTATGAAGTTGTCTTCAGAGAAGGAAAAGTTTTCCTTCGGCACAAGGCAACGGGACAAGTCAAGAAGGTTGGGATTCGGGAAAAGAATCTCTACAGACTTGAAGTAGATGGGATGTCTACGGAGCTTCCTACTATTGGGAAGTGCAAGAAAGACATGCAATTGATGCTTGAGAGGGAGCAAGTTTTGCATGCAGGTAATAGTGAACCTCGGGATGTGGGGCAGCCACAAGATGAGGATCATGGAGTGGAAGAAACCACTCATGCAGAGAAATTTCGTGCCAGATGGGCAGAGGGAGTGCATGCAGCTATACCACCAGGTGAGAGGTGGGGCGACATGCATGAGTAATCCCAGGTGGATATTTCAGGGCAGGATTCATGGAGATGGTGTGGATCTCATGAATTGAACCTGGCTACGAGGTGCCCACAGCGCAGCAGTAGCAGATCAGTTGGATTGATGCAGGCAGATCAAAGTGACAGTGTCGGATACTGGAGCGCGGATCAGAGTTGACAGCAAGTGCAAGAGTGCATGGGTGCAAAGAGTTCAACAGCGCAGTGGTTCCTGATGACATGTGCAGTTGGCCAAGCAGAAGTCGAAGACTTTGATGATAGATGCTAGATGCATCAAGACTGATTGAGTTGTTTGGAGCCTATTCAGTTTCAGAGGAGTTGCAGAGCAGATGCATGGAGTTGCATGGCACTTGTGAAGGTTGTAGGGCGAATGCATGGAGTTGCATGTCGCATGCAAAGACAGTCCTTTCTTGTTGAGAGGGAGTGTTGAAGATTGCAACAAGAAACAGTGAAGGAGGCATCCTGAAACATCATTCATGATCCTAGTTGGAAAGTGATCACCTAAACTAGGTGGGGGCCACACAGGTGATTTTTGTCGCAAAGTCTATTTTTAGACATATGGATCATATTCTATGAGTTGCGAGATGCTATTTGTGGATGGTTGGTCAAGTTGGAAAAATAGATGGACTTCTATTTTTAGACATATTGGGCAGAATCTATTTTTAGATTGTCGGTCTAAAAATAGATATGTCGAATATTATTAGCTCTTAATAATATTTGGACTCTAAACATTATCTTATTCTCTTGGAGCACTTCAGTTAAGTGCACAGATGTGGCACGGGAGCTGACAAAAGGAATTATGCTATTCCTGAGGGTTAAGTGGAGCTATTTCATGGATACTTCAGTTAGAACTCATGTGAGAGAGTTCGGTGGAGTTGATTGAGGAAGTTAATGGAGTTGTGTTCAGTTTAACTAATCTAAACATAGTTGAGCTAGTTGTATCTAGTATAACTAATTGATACACTAGTGAGAGTGGCGTGAATTAATTAATAATTAATTCACTAATTATAAACTCATTAATCAACTAAAGAATACATCATTTAACTTCAGTGCATGGACAGTTTTAGTGGAGACCGGTGAAGAGATAGGTGAAAGAGCAGTGTGACTATCAGTTGTGACTATAGTGATGCACGGTTTGCATCCAACACTCAGCAGAGATGCCTTTAAAGACTACGTGAGCAAGGCTGGGGTAATTCTAACTCATCAAGAGCTATTCTTCAGCAGGGATTGTGCTGTAGAGGCAGGCTATCAGGTGGCAGAGATTAGAGCATGTGTTTTGCTAGATCTAGCTTGATTAGTGTGTAGCAATTGGAGATTGTACTGAGAGCTTGTGAGGAGCTTTGTATAATGATTGTTACATGATCTCTATGACATATATAATATACAAATAGTTGGGGGTTTTTAGCTTTAAGCTTTCCCATTACATACTGTGTTCATATGTGTGAATTTTTATGGTTTTAATGTGTGCATGAAATGGATTTTATTTCCGCAATTAATGATCAATGGTAGAAGAGATTATGTATTGTGCATGAATTTAAAATAGTGTGTGATCAGGAGAATCTCAGTGAATAATATATCAGTTATTCAAATTTATACACCAATTGCCAACACTTCGCCCCTCAAGCGTGAGCCCCTCCGGCTCCCCTCCATCCTGTCATCTCAGCTGGTCCCTTTTGTAAATGGGCCATAGACTTTATGGAGTGTCGACCTACATCTACTGGTAACCATAATTATGTCATCATGGTGGTTGACTATTTCACAAAATTGGTTGAGGCCATGCCAACGTTTAACAAAATGATAGCTACCACAACCCTCTTCTTCTTTAACCATGTTATCACTCGATTCAGGGTTCCAAAACAATTAGTCACTGACCATGGCCGGAATTTTGAAGATGAAATATGGCATGAGCTATCCTCTCTGTTGGGTTTTGAACACCAATATTCATCCTCCTATTACCCCCAAGGTAATGGAGAAGTTGAAGAAGTTAATAAAATTATTAAAACCATGCTTCAACGGACGATGGATAAGCACAAAACGAACTAGGACCTTATGCTCTTCCCTGCTTTGTGGGCCTATAGAACTTCTATTAAAACTGCCATCGGGTTTACTCCTTTCCACCTTGTTTTTGGCGAGGAGGCAGTCTTACCGATCGAGTGTGAAATCCCTTCCCTTCATCTAGCTGTTGAACTTCTCCCTGACACTCAACCTTTAGAACAATGACATATCATGCTTGAGCACGTTTCCGAAGACCATCATGTTGCATTGCAAACCATCAAAGTGGCTAAGAAATGCACCAAAGCTTAGTATGACCGAAAGTCCACCCTCGTACTTTTCACGAATGTCATCTTGTTCTGGTGTATGACCAGGCCCATGATTTCCTTGGTCATGGGAATTTTGACTCATTATGGCTAGGCCCTTACATCATCAGTAAGGATTTAGGTAAAGGGGCATACCTCTTAGAGGATTTTGAAGGACACCCCCTTCCTAATCCTCCCAATGCACTCTATCTTAATAAATATTACCCTTAGCATTTCCCTCCTGAAATGCATGTTTTATTTCTTTTAGGTAGTCAACTTGTGATTTTTTGTGGCTTGATACTTCATCAAGACACATTTTTTCCAAGAAGGGGCACTTCACCACTCCTCAAAATTGAATTTCTTCACTCACAACACTTGTACTTGGGGGCACCACTTTTCCTACATACTTGTCCATGCTTGTGTCAATTTTCGTCATGAGTAACCACCTTGTACTCATGTTTTTATGGTCCCCATTAGACCTGTTTCTGTGTGGCAACACCATCGAGTCACCCTTGTTTAGAGCATCCGAGTTGAGTCACCATCACATCTATGGAGTCTATCTCGAGTCACTTTGTATCTTGCTATAGTCCTCCACCTTTCATTTCTTGGTTCATCTCTTGTGTCACAGATTATGGCCTTAAGTCATATTGTCCCCTATCCTCTTTGATATTATGTCAGTTGCTGCTAGGTCATCCATGCCCTTTATTCTCTAACAAGGGAAGTCGTTCATTCACTACTCAGTCCCCTCCATTTCAACATCATCACTGTGTCAGTCTGTCAGTCGCTCTACTATTTTCTCTAGTGCCTTAGTTGAGGATCTCTTATTGCCTCACCTATGATGGACCTCCTTCTGTCGACATCAGATCATTCATTCCAGAAGATAGGTCTAGAGGGCGGTGTACCTTGGTTCCAACTTCCACTCTTGTTCGGTGCCTCGGATCAAGCAAAGGGACCCCTTATTTCCCTTTGATTTGATTTTTTCTCAACTCCAAGTCCTTACAACATGATCGAGATCCATATACTCAATGGTTCAGAGATGCAACATATTGTACCAGCGATTCCTGGGTGTGTGTGAGATGATCTCAGCCCTTGTGAGGGGGTGGCCCTTCAGGTAGCCCCCCACATACCCGGATGACCTCTTCATTGCAGCCTTCAATGCAACTACATAGATTTGATGATGTCGGCCTCAGTCGTTGTAGCGCCTTTTCGATTGCATGTATCATTCAAATTTTTAGAGCCCTTTCCTATTTACAGGGGCATTCTAGTTGTGCTTATATCCCTTTTACTCAGATATTATTGTATAAGTCCTGGATGTTATCCCAGACACAGTATGTATGTGGGATTCATTATCATATTTTTATCTGGCTCATGTTTATGCCATCATGTACTGTATTGTTCAGTACCTTGTTTACTGGATGCATTATTCTTTTTACTTTGTCTCGGCGGGCATAAGTATGCCTCCCCCACTGCCTATAGCACAGGTACTTTTTCATAAACAAGACTTGTTGCACCTGTAAGTCTCGCCTCCTTCGGGTCTAGTTCTATAGCGCTTCGGTCTACCTTATACTTCTCTCTCTCTGACTTCCCCTTCGGTGTCTAGTGATTGAGTTCTTACAACGTACCTCGGTCATATGATTAGCTCCTAATGCTCACACGCTGGGGGACAATCTGTTACACCATTTTTTGGTCATATAACCTATTACTATTAGATGGACCTAAGTACACCATGTAAGACCAATTTTACCCTAAGTAAAATTGCTTTCACTATGAAAAATAACTTAGTAAACCACCTTTATTAAGTTGTTTATGGTCTAAACAAGAAACCCCATGAGGAAATATTAAATAAATCGACATTTTTTTATATTTTCCTCAAGGAATAATTAGTTAAACAACAATTTAATTAATATTCCTGGTCATATTTAACCAAAAACAAGGAAATTAATTAGATAAATAACTATTTATCTTATTATTTCTAAGAATAATTATTTAAACCTTATTTAAATAATATTCCTTGTTAAATTTGACTATATCATTTATAAATAATTAATCAAATCATTATTTATTTGATTATTACTCAACCACATTCTTAAAATGATAAATAAATCATTTATTTATTCATTATTTACAAATAAAGGGATTTGACCCAAGTCAAATTCTTTTTCCCTCCAATAAATATAATAAAATATTCCATAAAGGTTGGATCTTGATTTGGTTAATAATATTTTAACTATGCACCAATATCTAGACTAACCCAATATTTTGTTATAAATAGAAGGGTTTTCCATTCATTTATCACCTTTTTTTGCCTAAATATCACTCTGGATCTAAACTTTTGGTCTGACTTTGATCCACCATCATTGTCATATTTTGCTACCATTTTGCTTGTGAGCTCCCTTTGAGTTCCATATTTGTCTAGGTTTTCTACATCTTCAAGAGAGAGATATTTTAGATCTGAAGTGCTGAGGACTTACAAGAACCCATGCCATTGAGGAGGACTGGTAACATCCTTCTATGTTCTCCTCCTAGGTGCCCTTAATATAAAATTCTTTAAACATATTCTTGTCTTGTCCATTGGATGCATGGAGAAAATATTTCTTTTATTTACTACTTAATCTCTTTTAATGCATAGATCTATATTTTTGCAGAATTTATCTTGATCAACTAATTGCAGATCTAAGGATATTGGCAACCATATTTGTTGTTAGGGCTGTTCGATATGCACAACTAAAGTGGTCTTTTTTCGTACGCTTGCGATTAAGAATCATACTAACAGACAAATCAGTAGATATATAATAGAAAAACATGAAACCAATGGATCAAAAATACCAAGTGATCTCAACTGCCCAGTTCACGATCTGGATTCAAAATACTGTCGATGACTGATCTTATGCGACTATGACTGCATGATGAATGAGTGATGACATTGCACAAGAAACTGACTAAGAATAAAATTCAATCTACCTAATAAATATCAGATTTGTGACCTTAACACACCCTGCATAAGGCTCTAGGGCTTTGCACCACTTCCATAAAGTTTTGTGCCTATGGCATAAGGTTTGAACACTTTAGAAACTTGGTCGTGCTCTCAAGCCTTCCTGCCAGTGACTTTACCAGATGAGTTGCGACCTCAAAAATCCTAGCCCGTGGCTTTGGCCTACCAGAGCCACTACCTTAACTCTTCCTGCCCATGACCCTGACCCAAAATACCCAGATCTGAAATGTGCCTCTCTCTGGGATCCCAATCCACTTCGCAAACCTCTTGTGGCATACCTGTGTGAGAAAGAAATAGAAAATATGACCAATAACAAAAAAAACATTAAGAATATCTCATGAGAAAATGCGTGGAAATTAAATTGGAGTCACTTCTATTTATAACTTTGTGAGGGCCCACTTGGGGCTTTGACCAAACCAACATGCGGTTAGGCGAAATCATAAATAATAAAATAAACCATAACTTAACTTCCTCTTAACTGATTGGGACAATCTATAGACCGATTTTGATCCTCTCGAAAAGAAGAATCTAATTAACTTATTATTTTAATCATATGAGCTATATAATGTGGAATTGACCCTAGCTAAAAAAACTAACACTCCCTCTCAAATAGGAATAATTCCACTATGCAATCTTTGCTCGTAGATCTCTGCATCATGTTGTCATCATGACTCAACTCATTCTGCTGCAAATTTCTCGAATCTAGAAGAAGAAGAAGAATCAGGGAGAAATAACTTCTACCCACATCTAGCAATAGGATAACTCATCTCACAAGGGAGCTCATCTCCAACCCTAGAGTTTCATTGGGGAGTTCAGGATCAACCCAAAATCAAGAAAGGAGAGTGAATATCAACGCAATAATGTCACTTACCAATATTCCCATTAGTGAAATTCATCATTCAAGTGGTAGAAAACCTGGATCATAATCCATCTTGGATGAGATACCTAGCTTAACAAGAGGTGGGTATCACACACGTCCAAGCCTCCTCAACCCATTGGAAAAAGAGGCAGGGCCAATCCCAACAAGCCCTCCTTGTGGGTATGATGCCAACTAGGGTATAGTCTACAATGAGCAATGGTGGGGGAGATACTCGACTTATAAAACTGGACAAGGATCACACACATTCCATGAGTGAAATATAGGGGAGCAAGATCTTCAGCCCTATTTTTCAAAGTTCCCTCAAACCCAGGATCCCTTCATCTTAATTCCTCAACCCGAGATCTCAAGCGGGGTAGGAAGAGATTTCTTACTGTCCTCGATCAGTGTTTCCCCTTATTCAAAGGGGCTACATCTAATAGTCCAAGTTTTTCTCTGAAAAAAAAGAACTTCCCTTTCGGTAATTCTTTGGTAAGAATATCTGCATTCTGATCATTTTTCGCAATGTGTTGGAGTCTAAAAACTCCTCTCTGCACCATGTCACGGATGAAGTGATATTGAATCTTGATATGCTTGGACTTGTCATGAAATAAAAGATATTATCAACTGAATCCCGTTGTTGTTATCACAGTATATCACTATATTTTCCAACACTTGACCAAGGAGCTCACCAAAGAGCTTCCTTAGCCACAAAAATTTCTATTTTTGAAACAATGTACTCTACTTTTGTGGTGCTCAATAATACTACATTTTTATTTATGCTCATCTAGGATATCATGGTAGAACTAATACTGAAACAACATCCATATGTAATTTTTCTATCGGTGAAATTACCTGCCCAATCAGCATCAGTGAATCCATGAAGTTGGATATCTCTAGCAAAATATCTCAAACCAAGTGTGATCGATCCATGTAAGTATCTCAATACATGATTGGAAGCTATCCAATACGAATGAAGGGGATTTTTCATGAACTGAATCAATGTGTTTATGAAATAACATATATCTAGATGGGTGTTCAAAAGGGACATCAGAGCCCTAATTAACTTTCAATACTCAAATGGATTCTCTAGATCAGGTCTAGTTGTTTTACCGAACAACTTCTTGAATTACATTTCCATTAGAGTGACCATGGTTTTGCACTTGGTCATACCAAACCTTTCCAGTAGCTTTACCACATACTTTCCCTGTGAGAGAAAGATTTCACCAGACCTTTGTCATACCTCAAGGCCCAAAAAGTAATGCATGAGACCGAGGACTTTCATCTTGAATTCGGAGGCTAACTTCTTCTTGCATTTGATTATAAATGGTCTTGTTAATAATAAATCGTCAAAATATAGAACCATAATTAAAAGAATACCACAAACAACCTTAAAATATAGATTTGGATTAACACTTCTTCTAGTGAAACCCAATTTCATTATATAGCTTTCAATGTGAGCACACCAAGCTTGGGGAGATTACTTCAATCCTTACAATTCTTTCTTCAACCTGCACACATTTTTTGTGCATTATTCCACCTCAAATCCCTATGGATTTTCCACATAGACATATTCCTATAACATACCATGGAGGAAGGTGGTATTTACATCCATTTGATGAAGTTTCCATCCTTGAATAGCATCAAGGGAAACTATAGAGTGGATAGTTGTATATCAAGCCACATGAGAAAATATATGATCGTAATTTTCTCCCTCTTTCTCAGAGAAACCAGGAGTTACAAACCTCTCTTTATACTTTCTAATGCCATTTATTCCATGCTTGAGCTTGAACAACCATTTCAAAGTCACAACAGACTTCCCATGAGGTCTCAGCACAACATCCCATACATCGTTTTTCATTATTGATTCATATTCTTCAGCCATGGAATCCTTCTAGGCTTTCTCTTTCAATGTTTTTTCAAATGAGGATGGTTCATCTTGTATCATGACTCATAGTAGCAACATAACCCTAATACCTACAATGTTCCTTCCTTTCCCTGAATGATTGATGAACGAGAATACTCCTTCCACTGTCTTGCAGATTTTTACGAAGTGAAAATAGTATTTTCCTTGAAGGAGGATCACTGGGAGGAGGATCTAATGGATCTACAGGTTCCATGAGTGTATCATCATTTCCTGACTCGGGGATAGAATGGATATCTAGAATTTCCTTATTAGCATCATCTTCCTTAAGAGGCGGAGAAAGATCTCTTGCTTTACAAAGTGTTTCATCTTCATTGAAGGTTATATCTCTGCTAATTTCAACCTTCATTTGAGCATGAATGTATATTCTATAAGCCTTGGAGTTTTCATAGTAACCTACAAATATGATTTTTATGCATATAGCTTCTAGCTTATTCCTTTTGTCTTTTGGCACATGAAATAATATAGGGTATTCAAGTATGCGAAGATGACTGATGTTTGGCTCATTACCTATGAATATTTCCACTGGAGTCTTATTCCTCAGCACTTTAGAGGGACTCAGTTATGTATATATACAACCACATTTTTTTCTTCATCCCATAGGAACTTAGGTACCTTCTGATCATGAAGCACAGTAGGAGCAACTTCCAATATTGACTGGTACTTTCTTTCAGAAATACCATTCTATTCAGCTGTATAATATATAATGGTTTCCTTCTTTCTCCCTTCCTTATTACATAATTTTATGAATTATTTTAACATGTACTCTCCTCCATTGTTGGATCTGAACACTTTTATCCTTTTCCCAGATTGATTCTTGACCAATCCTTTGAATTTCTGAATTTTGTCGAAGGCTTCATCCTTGTGCTTGATGCAATATAACCATGTCTTTCCAGAGTAATCATCACTGAAGGTAATGTAATAGAGATGGCTGCTAATGGAGTGCACAAGCATTAGACAACATATATTTGAATGGATGAGATGGAGGATGTATTATTTCTTGTTCTTACTTGAGTGCAAATGTGCCCTTGTTTTCTTTCCACTAGCGCACCGAGGACAAACTCCTTCATTCCAAGCTTGTACATTGGGTATACCTGCTACCAGTCTCTTCAATTTTGAAATAGCATCATAGTGTAGATGAGCCAATCTGCAGTGCCATAATTCACTAAGATGATTGGTGTTATGGGCCAATGGAAGGAGTGGCCTTCCAGTGACCTTGTAGAGTCCCTCTGATATCCTTCCTAATGTGAATGCATCTTTTATATGTGAATCAACAGTCCAAGTTAAGACCTTAACATTGATGAAGGCAACCCTCATCCCTTTACATTCTAACGTAGATATAGAAATCCAATTATTCATAAGACTTAGCACATACATGAAATCATTTAACGATACTGACTCCTCAGTGTTTAACTGAAATTTAACCAACCCAAATCCTTTTATAGGATGAGTGGAGTTATCTCTAATAATTCTCCTTAACTTAGTCTCCCTATCTACAATATTGGAGAGGACTTATTTATAACTATAAAAGTGATGAGTGGCCCCACTATCGACTAACAATCTATCCCATGAATCCAGTGGAGAAGAACTAGTAAGTGCAGAAATAAGACTATTTCATTTTTATCTACAGTATTACTTTCATACCTAGAATATTTTGACCTATTTTTATATAGATGGTATTCTTCATGACCTCTTGATGAATCTCTTCTTCTCCTATCATCCATTTTTTCATGGTAGCTCATTTTATTGTCTTTCCTTCTTTTATAATATTTTTTGTTTTTTTTGTTGTATCATGGCTTATTTTTCTTCTCTGAGAAATCACTGGCATAGTGACCTTTCTTATGACAATTGAAGCATTCAATGTGAGAAAGAGTTTTCTTATTCCTCCCTTTTGAGTTTTGATGAGGAGGTATTCTACGTGGGCCTCCTTTTGATCTTTTTCTCCTTCTATTGCTGTAGGAAACATAAGAAGTAGGCTCTCCTTCTTTGTGTTTATGAATCCTCCCTCTTGCTATCATTATGGATTATTCCCGAGTTAGCCTCCCAACTATCTCATTAAATTTTGGAAGAAATTTTTTGTTGCAAATAGTAGTAATGAAGGTTTCCAAAATAGGAGGGAGACCTCTAAGAGTCATGATAACCAATTATTTTTTGGCCACATCTTCGTCAACCATTAGCAGTTGATATTTATGATGACAGATCCCCATGATGTAAGAATGAACAATATCACCTTTGTTCATCTTCATTTCCTTGAGTTTCTCTTTCAACATAATAATATCATTCATATTGTTAGCTTCATACATTTCATCTATCTTATCATACATATATTTAGACTTCAAATTCCCAACATAGGAAAGTAAGTGATCTTATAACCCATTAGCTAAGATTTGTTTTGCTTTAAATTCACCTTTCATGCACATGTTCTTGATGGTGACGGATGCATCTTCTGAAGGCTTGAGAATGTTTCCTTGAATGTATTCCAGCACATCATTGTTGTCAATAATGATCTCTAATATGACTTTCCATGCAGCAAAGTTAGAAGCGTCACCCAATTTCTTATGCTCCTTGAAGGTAGAGGAATACATTTCAACCTTGGCTTGTAGATTTGTTCTTTGATAGATCTGATCTCAGATAAACTTGTAGATCTGCTCTCTGATAATGTGAGCTTCATATCTTGTCTTCTCTTCGGCTTGTCCTTCACCTCAACTCTGATACCATGTTAATTTTTCAATGTTTCTCCATGTTTTATTAGTTACTTAAGCCCAAATTATATTTTAATTAAAAGCATAATCAGATCTATGCAATATAAATAACCATAAAGTATAACTAAAGATCGAACAATGCATGCAATGACAAAGAAGAAAACATCACAACTCATAAGAGGATCAGTATTTAGCTCAAAAATGAAAGTGCTCAGAATTGATTGGAAAATGAAAGTGACCGAACTATTGCTAGGAATCTGACGCAATTCGTTTTGCAGAAAACTGACTCTGGATGAAGAAGTTATAGCCTGTTGATCGTCGTTGAGAACAAGAAAATTTAAAAAGAAATGCAAAACAGTAACAGGTTGATGGCATGGCAACCCAGTCAGCATGCAGGGAATCTTCTTCTGTTTTTTGCCAATGGAACTGTGACACGTGTCACTGCATGATTTACCAATTTGGGTTTGAGAATGTGAAATTTCCCAATGTTCGCCAAGGTTGAATTGGGGTTCATGATGAATTATTATGTGTTGGAATTATTTTCTTATTATCAAGGTTGGATTATTATATACATACATACATACATACATACATACATACATACATACATACATATATATATATATATATATATATATATTATATATATATATATATGTATACATACATATATATATATGTATACATACATATACATACATACATACATACATACATACATACATACATACATATATATATATATATATATATATATATTATTTTATATGGTTTAATATTATATATTATATTATATTTATATATATATTAATATTAATTATTAAATCGAAACCTTATATTATAAATTGAGCATAATCCATGTTAACCATAGACCGAGTTAATATTGGTCGGCGCATTTCGCAGTATTCCAAAGTTCAAATTTTAATATATGGCACAATTTTAATATATTAAAAAGGTTCATTTGTGGAGCTCACCTATGTAAATGTTGGAATATTCTAAATAACCTGTTGGGGTTCCTATGTTTTAGCAGATTTGGCAATACCAAAAGATAAGACAACATAAAACTGCTTTTGAATCCTAGGATCTAGCCCTCTTGGATCCGGAGAGGGATCTCTCCAATAGAAGCAAATAATGATATATATTTGAAGCTCAAAATGAGATGTTAGGCTAGATATGAAGCACAGAGGGGGGTTTTAAATGATTTGGTTGGTTGTTGAGTTGGTCATGAGATCATCAACTGAGAACGTAATGGGAGGAAAGGAGCAGAATAGCAGGACGTTTCGGAAAAAGAGAATGATTCAAGAATGTGCCATCCATTGAGCTATGGAGTCATGAAAGGAGATTACTTGCCAGCAACTAGTCAAGACTTCCAGAGGGCAAGTCATATATACTAAAGGATCTTCAAGATATATGGTGGAATGGAACATTAAGAGTGAAGGTGAAAGAAGGAAAGAAACCCAATTTCTGTCTATAGATCAGGTCAGAGGTCATTTAACTCCAAACCTGCTTGGACATACTCAAAGGCAGCTTTCAATGAAGCCACAAAGGGGGCAGCTTATAGATCGGACCAGAGGTCATTTAACTCCAGGTCTGCTTTAGCATGCTCCAAGGGAAAAACAGAGATAAGATTTGACACAAAGCTAGAGTCTATAGATTGGAGAAGGAATTTTAACCTTCCCTGCTTTGACACTAGCTAGGACATCCAAGCAACAAACCCGAATTCATACATCAGCTAGCAGCAAATAACAACTGCTACACTGGTTAAATTACAAGCATTTGCTCTTAGATTCACAATCAGTGGAAAAAATTTAAGGTAGGGAGAGCAGAAACATAGGGTACCATGCGAGGGTAAATCCTATGCCAGCTTTCTGATGCGTGCCAGAAGAAAATGAACAGCATGAAAAAATGTAATAAAACAATGTAAGAGAAAACATCACCAGTAGTAATAGACCAGGATCCTGTGAAATTTTCTTGATTAATTGATGCAAAACTAGTCACATACAATGAGCTCAATGGCTGATTACAGTCCAAACTTTCTCCTCCCAGCCTACTACATTACAAAATACTTTGCTACTCTCTCCCCAATGACTGTTCTAACAGTCAAATGAATCCCTACAACTAACAACCGCAACAATGCAACCCTTTACAATATGTTCTTGGGGATTCTTATAGGAGAATGAATAATAGCAGGAGTAGATGTTCATTTAATTTGATTCATTAAGACAGAGTGGAGGAAGTGTTCGAGCCCACTCTGCTTAATGGTTCTGCAGTGCTGTACTCTGTAGACTGGTTCAAAGGTCTCTGTCAGGTCGATATTGACCTCGGATGTGTTCTTGAAGTCTTTTCAGGCTGTTTGGAACTCTGCGCTGCCTTCTGGGATGAGTGACCTGGATTGAAGGGTCTGCAGGCCTCTCCATACCTCCATAACTGCTATTTGATAGTCTTAAAGAAACTTCTGTCAGTGAACTAATATTGAAGGGCTTGAGGGGGCATGGAGACTTCTGAAGGAAGTTGTCCTTCTGGAGAAACAGTGCTCTGCTGATATGAATGCACTGATGAAACTCATTAGCGTGCTTAGTCTTCCAACTGCACCTTCTTCTTTGAATATGGTATTAGGTGCTAAATATGCAATTAACAGGCCCGGTTCTCTCTAATCCGCCTCTGCTGTTTCACTGGCTGCTACTGTGATGGCCTCTCTATCTTTTGGAATCACAGTGTGCTGTAGTTATGGAACTCGGAGTGAGTTCATCACCCTGTAACAACCCTGCATAGTGAAACAAACCAATTATAAAAACCAGGGGTGGCGGAAATAAAGCCGTTGAGGCTTGCGGAATGGTGGCGCAATGGTGAAAACGGGGAAATTCTCTGTGAAATGGTGGGGAACAGGGTCGAAGAATGCTTACGGAGGTATTAATATGCAGTTAGGTAGAGAAATAATGCTTAGTGTAAACCATAAGGTTTAGACCTTCAGATGGAAAGCAAAAGAAATTGCACGAAAACATATGAAACGGGGCTTGATGTGGGACCCGGCAATGGCAGAGGGCGATCTAACCTAGATTGTCAGATCTGTAAGATGAACGGCCGCGATCGGATCGGAGGATAGCGATCGGGGAAGACAGAAGGAGGGGACACATGGGCTGGCGCGATGCGATTAGCGATGGGCCATCGGATTAAAAGGAAAATCGATGGTGGAGAGGGTCGTCAGAGGTTTACAACGAAGTATGATCGGGGCGTGATGGAACAAGCGCGGGACAAGTGCTGGCCGTCAGATCTTTTAAAAGATCGACGATGGAGATTGCGGTGGAGTATGGGTAGAACAGAACTTATCGCATCGGAACAAATGCATTAACAAAGGGAATGCACCAACGTGAAAGCTCCGATTGCGATAAGCGCCTGGGCCTTAAGCACTTGGTCTCAGGTGCAGGGCATATGGGAAGTGGTTAAGGGGGCTGGCCGAAAAGGGCTAAGCCTGATATGTGTAAAAAGTGGGTTTTCAAGCCAAAAGGGGATTTTTAAGGCTGAAAGAGGGATTCGGTAGGGAGAATAAGGGACTATTAAACCGGCCAAAGGATATTTTTGAGGTTTAAAATGGGAATTAAGATGGTTTAGAGGGTTAGTGAGGAATTTAGGGAGGGGAAAAAGGTGAGGAAAATAGAGGTTTAGTGGGGATGAGATAAGATGGAAAAAGGCCTTTTGGGCATTTCTTCTTCACAAACTAAGAGGCTTTTCTCATGAAAATAGCAGTGAGGGTTTATCAAAGGATAAGGCACAAGGAGGCTTCAAGGATGATGTGTTTTTAGGGGAAATGCATTCCTTGAAGGCTCAGAATACAAATTAGCCCCCTGTTTGCTTGTCAAAAAATTCATAGGGGGCTAACAGTGGCTCCACATGGGGATGGCTTCTTCTTGAAGGAGTCAAGAATTTAGACAGTGATCTTTGGAGTAGGCCAGATGTCTGGTACTTGATGCACCCATTTTCTTTCTTGGATTAGCTGCCATGAACCATGAAGACATTATATCAGCATCAACATTACTCAAACAGCTACCTACCCAGACTAAGTTCCTAACATTTTTTCTTCTGGGTGCATTTGGACTTGCAGACCCTTTACATCATCAATTTTTACAAATAGGAAAAATAAACTTATTCTACTTCTACCCTTATTACTCCATGAGACTAGATTAAATTGTTGGCCTCATAGTTTCTCTACCTAGACTAATGTCTGCTAGGATTAAACTGTCTAGCAGACCTCTTCTCTACATTCTAAGACACAAATTGAAAAACAACCAAGCCAGGATTAGACTGTCTAGCTTGTTGCGGATCCATGGCATAAAGACAGCTGCACATGGACTGAAATTGTAGAAAACTGGAAACAAAATTTTGAAGGCATGAAATCTTGAAACTTTTGAAGCATCCTTCTTTTCTTTGTGACTCAAGTTTTGAGCTTGTTAGAGTCACGTTCTTCTTCACTTCTTTGCTGGTTCAGATTTTAGGCATATTAGAACCAGCTGTCTTTGCTTCTTTTGGCTCAGTTTTCGATCATGTTAGAGCCAATATCTGCACTTCCGAGGTTCAAGTCTCGAGCATGTCTGATGTTGTAATGTGACATGGTCTCCCAGTGGAGTCTTGTGAACACACAGATAATCAGCGGCCTACTGATCACCAGTCGAGTCTCTTAATCATTTAGGAACTATGGAGTCGCCAGGTGGAAGATTTAAGATTTTACTGTCCACCATAGTGATTTACCAAATCAAGGTTGATTGGTCTCTTTTTCCCCAGTGGAGTTGCCATTATGTTGGGGTTCCTATGTTTTGGCAGGTTTGGCAATACCAAAAGATAAGACAACATCAAACCGCTTTTGAATCCTAGGATCTAGCCCTCCTGGATCCGAAGAGGGATCTCTCCAATAGAAGCAAAGAATGATATATCTTTGAAGCTCAAAATGAGATGTTAGGCCAGATATGAAGCACAGAGGGGGGTTTTAAATGATTTGGTTGGTTGTTGAGTTGGTCATGAGATCAACTTAGAACGTAATGGGAGGAAAGGAGCAGAATAGCAGGACGTTTTGGCAAAAGAGAATGAGTCAAGAATGTGCCATCCATTTGGCTATGGAGTCATGAAAGGAGATTACTTGCAAGCAACTAGTCGAGACTTCCAGAGGGAAAGTCATCCATACTAAAGGATCTTCAAGATAGATGGTGGAATGGAACATTAAGAGTGAAGGTGAAAGAAGGAAAGAAACCCAATTTCTATCTATAGATTAGGTCAGAGGTCATTTAACTCCAGAACTTCTTGGACATACTCAAAGGAAGCTTTAAATGAAGTCACAAAGGGGGCAGCTTATAGATCGAATCAGAGGTCATTTAAATCCAGGTTTGATTTAGCATGCTCCAAGGGAAAAACAGAGATAATATTTGACACAAAGCTAGAGTCTATAGATCGGAGAAGGACTTTTAACCTTCTTTGCTTTGACACTAGCTAGGACATCCAAGCAACAAACCCGAATTCATACATCAACTAGCAGCAAATAACAGCTGCTACACTGGTTAAATTACAAGCATTCACTCTTAGATTCACAATCAGCGGAAAACATTGAAGGTAGGGAGAGCAGAAACATAGGGTACCATGCAAGGGTAAATCCTATGCCAGCTTTTTGATGCGTACCAGAAGAAAATGAACAGCATGGAAAAATGTAATAAAACAGTGTAAGAGAAAACATCACCAGTAGTAATAGACCAGGATCCTATGAACTTTGCTTGATTAATTGATGAAAAACCAGTCACATACACTGAGCTCAATGGCTGATTACAGTCCAAAATTTCTCCTCCCAGCCTACTACATTACAAACTACTTTGCTACTCTCTCCCCATTGACTGTTCTAACAGTCAAATGAATCCCTACAACTAACAACTGCAACAATGCAACCCTTTACAATATGTTCTTGGGGATTCTTATAGGAGAATGAATAATAGCAGCAGTAGATGTTCATTTAATTTGATTCATTAAGACAGAGTGGAGGAAGTGTTCGAGCCCACTCTTCTTAATGGTTCTATAGTGCTGTACTCTGTAGACTAGTTCAGAGGTCTCTGTCAGGTTGATATTGACCTCGGATGTGTTCTTGAAGTCTTTTCAGGCTGTTTGGAACTCTGCGCTGCCTTCTGGGATGAGTGACCTGGATCGAAGGGTTTGCAGGCCTCTCCATACCTCCATAACTGCTATCTGACAGTCTTAAAGAAGCTTCTGTCAGTGAACTAATATGAAGGGCTCAAGGTGGCATGGATACTTCTGAAGGAAGTTTTCCTTCTGGAGAAATAGTGCTCTGCTGATATGAATGCACTGATGAAACTCGTTAGCATGCTTAGTCTTCCAACTGCACCTTATTCTTTGAATACGGGATTAGGTGCTAAATATGCAATTAACAGGCCTGGTTCTCTCTAATCTGTCTCTGCTGTTTCACTGGCCACTGCTGTGATGGCCTCTCTGTCTTTCGGAATCACAGTGTGCTGTGATTATGGAACTCAGAGTGAATTCATCACCCTGTAACAAACCTGCATAGTGAAATAAACCAATTATAAAAACCAGGGGTGGCGGAAGAAATGCCGTGGAGGCTTTCGGAATGGTGGCGCAATGGTGAAAACAGGGAAATTCTCTGTGAAATGGTGGGGAACAAGGTCGATGAACGCTTATGGAGGTATTAATATGCAGTTAGCTGGAGAAATAATGCTTAGTGTAAACCATAAGGTTTAGACCTTCTGATGGAAAGAAAAGGAAATTTCACGAAAACATATGAAACGGGGGTTGATGTGGGACCTGGCAATGGCGAAGGGCGATGTAACCTGGACCGTCAAATCTGTAGGATGAACGGCCATGATCGGATCAGAGGATAACGAACAGGGAAGACAGAAGGAGGGGATGCATGGGCTGGCATGATGCGATTAGCGCTGGGCCATCGGATTAAAAGGCGAATCGATGGTGGAGAAGGTCGTCAGAGGTTTAAAACGAAGTGTGATCGGGGCGTGATGGAATGAGCATGAGACAAGCGCTGGCTGTCAGATCTTTTAAGAGATCGACGGTGGAGATTACAGCCGAGTATGGGTAGAACAGAACTTATCGCATCGGAACAAATGCGTTAACAAAGGAAATGCGCCAACGTGAAAGCTCCGATTGTGATAAGCGCCTGGGGCTTAAGTGCTTGGTCTCAGGCGCAGGGCATATGGGGAAGTGGTTAAGGGGGCTGGCCGAAAAGGGGCTAAACCTGACATGTGTAAAAAGTGGGTTTTCAAGCCAAAAGGGGATTTTTAAGGCTGAAAGAGGGTTTTGATAGGGAGAATAAGGGACTATTAAACTAGCCAAAGGATATTTGTGAGGTTTAAGAGGGGAATTAAGATGGTTTAGAGGGTTAGTGAGGAATTTAGGGAGGGGAAAAAGGTGAGGAAAACAGAGGTTTAGTGGGGATGAGATAAGAGGGAAAAAGGCCTTTTGGGCATTTCTTCTTCACAAACTGAGAGGCTTTTCTTATGAAAACAGCAGTGAGGGTTTATCAAAGGATAAGGCACATGGAGGCTTCAAGGATGATGTGTTTTCAGGGGAAATGCATTCGTTGAAGGCTCAGAAAAAAAATTAGCCCCCTGTTTGCTTATCAAAAAATTCATAAGGGGGCTAACATAACCCAAAGTCCGAATACAAAGGTTGGGGCACGTATTTAAATGTTGCACAAAATATATGTATAGGGGTGGAGGTGAGGGTTGAACCCGTGACCTCCCCCCAAACATTATCACTTCTTACCAACATACCACAGGGTGTGGCTTGTAAAGCCTTTGTACCTAGCTTCTATTTGAACCATATGAAGACATCTGATGGTGGAAGGGAGGGGGCCAACCCTCCTCCCCACGTGACCCTTCCACATGACTGCCGACCAACGCCCATCATAAACGCAGTTAGTGCACGTTAAACTATTCTTATCACTTTTTAATCCATTGTTAAAAATTAATTAAACTCACAGTTAAGGATGGCAGATTTTTAGTGGACTCCACCAATTCTGTCATAATCTCTAATTTTTCGGACTTATCTGGAGTCTTCTCCAGATTTGGAGGAGGATTCTAGGGAAAAATTGAATGAAACATATCTTGAGAAATTTTTGACGAATTTTGGATCAGGAAGAGTCATTCCTAGCAGATTGGCCTTCTCTAAACACATTGGTATAGGTTGCAGAGGCAGAGGAGCAATTATACAGGTGTTTTTGTCACTTTGAAGAAAATTGAAGCTTAGGGCCACCAGGAAGGAAGGCCATGCCTAGATCAGTTGAAGGCTAAATGGAGTGAATAATATAATCATTTCTGATAGATTTCAACATTATGAATTCATTGCAGTATGTTTGAAGAGAATTTTATGCATGTAAACAACAATGTTTTCACTATTGAGCTAATAAAAAGGTCCAAGCCATGGAAGCTCGACCAAGAAGATGTAGCCGAGGATGGGTGAAATCCTTCATCAAAACTCTTTGTTGATGGATCAATCGTGATGGTTTATTGTTCTTTATGTTGTTGTTGTTCAACATTTGAATTTCATACTTTATGCTCTTGAATTCACTCATAAAACTCAATTAAATTACCTGTTTGACACATATAAGCAAAAAGGAAACCTATGTACAACAAGCATAAGATCAGTAAATAAATTATAAATCTGAAATTGTAAGTAGCACATCAAAAATATCATACATATTCAGATCAAAAACCATGAGACACAAAAATTTGTCCAACACCAGGGAAAAACCCCACTTTGGTGGAAACCCTTTCAAAATTTCTTCTTCTATAAATTGTCTTCAAAAGGTTTTAGCAGAGAGTACAATGAGCCCGATACATCTATACAATGGAAATAAATAGATATGATCTTTGGATAAGTAGATATACAATAGAAAAACATGAAACTAATGGATCACAATTACCAAGTGATCTCAGCTTCCCAGTTCTAGATCTGGATCCAAAATACTGTCGATGACTGATCTGATGCGACTGTGACTATGTGATGGATGAGTGATGATGCTCCACAAGAAACTAACTGAGAATGAAATTTGATCTACCCAATAAATATCAGAGTTTCATCCTTAACACACCTTGCCCGCGTCTTTGGGGCTTTGAGCCGCTACCATAGTTTTTTGTGCCCGTGGCTTAGGGTATGAACACCTTAGATTCTTGGCCATGCACTGAAGCCTTCCTTCTAGTGACTTTACTAGCTAGTCGTGACGTCAAAAATATTAGCTCACAGTTTTGTCCTAACCGAACTGCTACCTTAACTTTTCATGCCTGCAGCCCTGAAAAAAGTACCCAAATCTAAAATGTTCCTTTGTCTGTGATGCCGATCCACTTCGTGAACCTCTTGCGACGTACTTCTGCGAGCTAGAAATAGAAAATAAGACCAATAATTTTTTTTTCGAAATTATACAACAAGCATGTATATCATGGATTCAATCTGATCTAAAAATTTGCTAAAGCTAGAAATTGAATCACTTCTACAAATCAATTGCGGAATTAAAAACGTAATCGCCAATTACATGAAGCAAAAAAGAATCAAATGAAACCACAACACAGATAATTTCTAGGGGAAAGATTGCTGCTGAAAAGCCCTCTATCCTCTATTGTATATTCCACAAGGAATCATGAAACCATTACAATGAAATTCTTATCACACGAATCTCCTACAATCTCCCTATCGTCTCACATTGATCGAGACAAAATCTGGCCAACGCTTAGACAATTCTCAGCCTATCTTCAGCCTGCCTTGCTCACACAATCCCTGATTAATGAAATCCCTATTATTTAGGAATTTCAGCCTTCCTCAATTGCGCTAGTATCATGGGAAATCTTGTGTGTTTTAACTACACCTGGGAAACCTACTAATATCACAATTGATAGTTAACATCCCTTTCATCTAGATCTCAACTGGATCTCCACTAGAACTGACATGCATACAACTAATAATAGTAAATCATTAGTTGCATGTTAGATCACTGATTGTGAATTAAATAACATTTAATTCACTTGATCTCTCACTAGTGCAACAAATAGTTAGAACTAGCACATCTGACTTTAAATCACTTAACTGAGTTAACTAATTACAACATGCATTAAACTAATGCACCACTACACTTCGAACTCCATTACAACTATAATTATTTTGCATGCGTCACCAACTACCCTCAACCTGCAATTCATGAGCTAACTGAGTTTATCATACTCAGTTAACTATTACAAGTGATTTTGAGATTAGATTAGATTTTATTTTCCATCTTAATTAAGGGATAATTAAAATAGACACTGCAGCAAATTTAGCCCACACTAGTGTAGGTGCTACTAAGACCTGTGGTCCACACTCGTGTAGGTGTTGCTTGGACCTCTTGGTTCCACACTTAGTGTTACACCATTTTTTGGTCATCTAACCTATTATTATTAGATGAACCCAAGTACACCATGTAAGACCAATTTTACCTAAAGTAAAATTTCTTTCACCACATCTACTTATGTCTCATGGTCATATTTAACCCAAAATATGGATATCAATTAAGTAAATCATTATTTATTTAATTGTTTCCTAAGAATAAGTTATTTAAATCACTATTTAAATCATATTCTTAGTTAAATTTGACTAAATCAAATATAAATAATTAAATAAACCATTATTTATTTAATTATATTCCCCTCATTTCCCTTAAATAACAAATAAATCATTTATTTATTTGTTATTTATAAATAAAGGAATTGACCCAAGTCAAAAAATCCTTTTCCCTCCAACAAATATAATAAAATATTCCTAAAGGGTGATTCTAGAAGATGTTTAATAATATTTTATTCATGCACCGAGATCTAGAACACCCCAATATTTTGTTATAAATAGGAGGGTTTTCCCCATTCATTAGTCACCTTCATTGCATTGGATCACACTAGATCTGCTCTAGGTCACCATTTTGCATTTTTGTTTTATGAACTCCCATTGAGTTCCATGTTTTTTTTTCCACAATAGTTAGAGAGAGAGACCATTAATCTGAAACATTGAGGGCTTCCAAGAACCCAGCCCACTGAGGAGAACCAGAAAACACCTTTCTTGTTTTCCTCTCAGATGCCCCATTCTTTGATATAATAAAAAATATTCTTTTAAATATATGTGTTCTTGTCTTGTCCATTGGTGCTTATGTTTTACTTTATCTGCTTAATATCTTCCATACATAGATCTAGATGTGTTCAGCTTATTATAGATTTTAAGATATTTTGCAGCCATAACTTATGTTAGGGATACTTGATATGCGTAGCTGAAGTGAGTTTTTACGACAAAAAATTCATGCTAACAATTGGTGACTCCACACGGGTTTTCTTTTGCGACCACTGTCGTTTTCTATTTTCCTGCATATCCAGCTGTTTCAGACCCTAGGGTTTCTCTTCAGTTTTCTGTTTTTCCTATTTTTATGTTAGTTTTTTCCTCTCTAACCCTCAAACTTTCAGATTTATCACTTTCGTGTGTTTCTGGCTTTATTGCGCAGGTGATCGACATCAGCCGCAGCTGAGACGACACATTTTTTTGTAATCTGTCGTAACCAGCCCTGAACCTGCAGGTCGCACTTATCTGCCCAAAAAGTGCAACCTGGCCTTGAGGCCGCACTTTTCTGCCCTAAATCTGCGACCTAGCCTGAAAACAGGCCCAAACCTGCGCCCTGCAAATTTTTCTGCAATCTTCCAGTGCTTTTTCTGGGTTTCACTGAGGCTTCTATCAGGGTTTTCCAGCCTTTGTTCCTACCTATTCAGACCTGTTGCTGATCTGTTTCACTCACCTAAGTGGGACTCTTGCCCCGTAGGGCTTTAGTTCCCTCCACTTTTATGGGAGAGTTTGCTGCTGTTTTCAGACGTCTGAATTTCCAGAATTTTCAGCCTTATTTCAGATCTGATACCTCTTGTTCAGATCCTCACAGGTCAGCTTTTCTTCCCTGCCTTTCGCTTTGTCTGGGTTCTGCTCTCGGGTCACCCCTTTGACCCCCCCTTTTTAGCTGATCTCCTATTTTCTAGCAGAAACCTTGCCCCTACCTCTTTGCTGCTTTCTGCACCACTTTCCAGCAAATTTCTCCATTAGATCTTAGTCCCTTCAGACCTTCGATCTATTGGCCTCTTGTTAGCGTGCTCTGCCCCTTCTATACTAGTTTTGAGAGACCCACCTCCTTGGGTTCAATTTCTACCTTGTTATTTGTTAATGTTCTGTTCTTTCAGTCTTATTTACTGCAGATTTCTTTTCCATTACGCAGCACACTTTTTTTTTCTCAAAACGGCTGGGTTTAATCAATTAAAATTTACGCACGCCACACACTGACCCTAAGTGAAGAAGAGCCTGGTTAACACCGCCTGGAAAAGTCTCTAAAATTAATTGACACTGCACACTTCTGCCCTTGTCACGTCTTTCCCTTGTCGGTCTTTCTTCTTCCTGTCATCATTGCGCCCCCAAGGCATTTATCCCAGCGACTTCTTGGCCTTCACCCTCAGTTTTCGGTTGATCAACTTACTCCTTCTCGTTGTCCTCAAGTAATTCCTCCCCCGAGGCTACACTCCGACTCTTCCTCCGCTTGTTCGGGATCTCCTCCTGTTACTTTTACCATGAATACATCTGCTCAACCTCTTCTGGGCTACAGTTTCCCTCCCGGCGTGACCAGCCCCTCCGGCACTTTTGCCTCTCCAGGCAGCATGTCTCCAGGATTCGGCATGCCTCCTCCTTTTGCCTATCCTACACCCTACCCCTACCCGCATTCTCCTGTCCCAGCGCCTTCAGCATTTGGACCACATTTACTCCCCCCTTCAGGGCCAACATTGGCACATACAGGTACCCCTACTCCTCTTCCCTCTCAACGACAGAGGAACGACCATCCCTATACTTCCGTTAATCATGGTATCAACAATTCCTGCATTGACCCCCCCACTATCACCCAATCCCCAGGCTCTCAGCCCAAGCCAGATCAGCCTCTTCACACTACCAAGCCTTGTTCGCGTTGTGATGTTTACGGTCATCCCACTCATGCTTGTCCCCGATTACCACCAATGAGGCAGCTATGGGAGTCTCAGACCACCATGCAGACGCAACCATCTTCTCTTACTCTCCCTCCTCATACGGACACATCCCAACCCATTGTGTCTACTGATCCTTGCCCTCACCCAAGACTCGTGGCTACTCAATCACCTCATGACCCGGTACCCACTCAAACTTCTCTGTCTAGTTCCTCTACTCTCCAGATTCTCATGATGGCCTCAGACCCATCTCTCATCGCTAATCATTCCCCCCAAAATCGGTCTCCCGTTCCTTCTACCCCAAGTTCCCATCCTCGGTCCATATACAGCCTCTATCGCCACCCAATGGTCCCTTGCCCCTTCCTCCGCCCAACGACAAGATTCATTCCCAAATTCCTAAGGGCCCATTACGCCGAAACGCTACCTCTAATCAGATTACCCTGGATGCTGTCGACCCTACCGACGACCAGTTAATTGTTTTCGATCCCCGTCAACTTTCCCATCCCCATCTTCCTGCGTCTGTTGCTTTCCAAATCTCGGTCCAAATCCAAAATGCCACCATTGCTCGATGCGTCATTGATGAGGGGGCAGCTACCTGTGTCATGTCTGCTTCCGTTTGGCAACAACTCGGATCTCCTACGTTGGCCCCTTCCACCATCACCCTTCGTGCGTGGGATGGCCATGCTTCCCGGCCCATCAACCTTTTTTTCCGCTGTCCTATTACTCTTGTCGGAAAAACTGTGTGCGTCGACATTGAAGTAATTGACGCCCCTCTTGACTACAACATCCTCTTAGGGCGTAGTTACACCTATGCCATGTCTGCCGTCCTATCCGCAGTTTACCGCAAGATGTTCTTCCCCCATAACGGCAAAATCATCACCATCGACCAGTTATCGTCTCATACCCCCAAATCTCAGATTTCCCCTGCGCCCTCTATTTCTACTGCCACTACGCCTCGGCCCAATAACTCTCCCGTCCTCTTTAAAGACTCATCTTTTCCCAGAACCTTTCTTGACCCGCCTACCCCCTCTGACCCTAACCTGGCAAGCGTGTGCATGATGCAGTCATCTTGGGCTGACCTTTCACAACCCACTTTGTCTAGTCAGCCACCTCAACTCCCCCCAACTCCTCCAGCCCCTAGCCCTTCACCCCCGCTAGCCAGTCTTTTTCCTTCCGAATCTCCTCTCCCTACTGGGTCAATTCCGCTTGATTTTAATCCCCTCGGCCCCATCCCTCCTGGCCATGTTCCGGCTGGTCAGATTCCTTTCCTCGCTCCCCCTCCTGGAGCTTCTTCCGTCCCTATCTTGGCTACCCTCTCCCTACCCAACTTGACCTTGGGTATACCCGTCTGGTATCTAAGCCCCCCTGCTCCTACCCTACCTGGTCAACTCAAGTCGTATCTTGCTTTGACTCCAGTTCAACCAATACCCATGACCTCTTCCAATGATCCAATACCTCAGTCACCTCACCCCACACCTCCTCCCGTTACAACCATATCCGGTAAAAATATCAAATCTCGCAGGGGGGCACCGAAGGACACGATTTCTCTGACACGTTCTCCCCCTCCCAGCATTCCAAAGCATCCCATCCAGTGCGCCTTATGCGATGTTGTTGGTCACGCCACCCATACCTGTCCCGAATTTCCATCCCTCAAAACCATGGTCAATGAAACATTTCCCGAATCCGATATTCCCGTGGTATCTGTCTCCCTCCCTACTTCCCTTCCAAAACTTAAAAACTTACGCACCAATCACCCTTGCTCCTTATGCGATTTCCATGGGCATTATACCCACCTTTGTCCCCACCTAGATGAATATCGCGCTTCCTTGGCCGCATATCGCCAATTCGAGGCCGAACTTACCCATCCTCCTTTTTTAACCCCGACCACACGTCTACCACTATTACATTTCTCAGTCTGATACCGACATGGCCGAACCTTTAGCCACTATTTCCTACCTTTCCTCCTCACCTCATTTCTCAGTAACTGACCCCTCATCCACTGAAACCACTGTCCTTCCTCATAACGACACCCATGTAACCATCCCCCCCAAAAATCAGGTGTTTCATACTTCTACCTCCTCAGGACATTCTTCGCCATCCACTCTTCCCATCTTCCAGTCCGACGAAGACATCATGGAAGCCATGACCAAACCCGACTTTCCGTGGGACGATATGCACCATCGTGCATACTTCCTACCACATCAATCGCATGACCAATATGCTATCGAAACCAAAGACTTCATCCCCCATAGAGTTGATTGGTTCAAAAACCCCATCCCTACCCCTGACGCTTTCGAAGAAGGCAATATGGCTAATATCTCTCCTACCATCAAAATCGACATCTCCGTCAAACCGGGTATCGAAGAACACATCACTCTGGGCGCCCAATGCACTCCGGATGAAATCAAAGCCTACACCAAACTCTTGAAAGAATTCCGTGATGTGTTCGCCTGGTCCTACTCAGAAATGCCTGGACTCGATCCAGCCATTTTCGAACACCACATCGACACATGGCCAGATGCCATTCCGATTCGTCAAAAATTGAGACCCATTCATCCCTCCAGACGCGAAGCCATCAAAGCTAAAATCAATAAGCTCCGGCAAGCTGGTTTCATTTACCCCATTGAATAAACCACTTGGGTGTCCAATCCCGTCCCCGTCCTCAAAAAACAAGGTACCATTCGTGTTTTCACTGACTTTCGCAATTTGAACAAAGCTTGTCCCAAAGACAACTTCCCCACACCATTTATCGACCAAATCATTGATGAGTGCGCGGGGCATGAATTTTTATCTTTCATGGATGGCTTCTCAGGGTACAACCAAATCGTCATCCGTCGTGCTGATCAACTTAAAACCACCTTCATTAGTCCCTGGGGTACTTTTTCCTACCGAGTCATGCCATTTGGTCTTAAAAACACTGGCGCCACTTTTCAATGAGCCATGTCTTATTGTTTCCATGACTTATCTCATATTATCCTTGCCTATTTAGATGACCTTACTGCACGTTCTAAACATCGGGCCCAACACCTGCATGATCTACGTACCATTTTCCTCCGCTGTCGCAAGTATAACATCCATCTTAACCCTTTAAAATGTGTCTTCTGTGTTCCCGCAGGCCGTCTTCTTGGCTTCATAGTATCTAAAGCGGGGATCACTCTTCACCCTTTGAAATTTCAAGCCATTCTTGAGCTTCCTATTCCCTGTACCTTACGACAACTGCAAAGTCTCCAAGGCAAAGCTAATTTTCTTCGTTGTTTCGTTCCCGACTATGCTACTACCGCACATGGTTTCCTTCAAATTCTTCGCTCTCACACCTCTTTTGTCTGGGATGCCTACGCTCAACAATATTTTGATGCCCTTAAGCATGCTCTCACCTCTTCCCCTTTGATCTGCCATCCTGACTTTAACCGAGATTTCATCCTTTACATCTCTGCTTCCACCCATTCGGTCCCTGGTGTCCTCATTCAAGAAGATGATAACGACACCGAACATGTCATTTATTATGTCAGTAAAAACCTTGCTGGTCCACCTATGTCCTACTCCCATGAAGAAAAATTAGCACTGGCTGTTTTGTTCTCGGTCCAAAAGCTGTGTCATTATATCCTCTTGCGTTCCACCAAGGTGGTGACTGATTCCAATCCAATGGCTTTCCTATTGAGCCGATGCATCCTCAGTGGGAAATATGCTCGTTGGGTCGTTATCCTCCAACAATTCGACCTTGAATTTGTCACCCCAAAAAGTAAGAAATTGACCCAAGTCAAAAAATCCTTTTCCCTCCAACAAATATAATAAAATATTCCTAAAGGGTGATTCTAGAAGATGTTTAATAATATTTTATTCATGCACCGAGATCTAGCACACCCCAATATTTTGTTATAAATAGGAGGGTTTTCCCCATTCATTAGTCACCTTCATTGCATTGGATCACACTAGATCTGCTCTAGGTCACCATTTTGCATTTTTGTTTTATGAACTCCCATTGAGTTCCATGTTTTGTTTTCCACAATATTTAGAGAGAGAGAGACCATTAATCTGAAACACTGAGGACTTCCAAGAACCCAGCCCACTCAGGAGAACCAGAAAACACCTTTCTTGTTTTCCTCTCAGGTGCCCCATTCTTTGATATAATAAAAAAGATTCTTTTAAATATATGTGTTCTTGTCTTGTCCATTGGTGCTTGTGTTTTACTTTATCTGCTTAATATCTTCCATACATAGATCTAGATGTGTGCAACTTATTACAAATTTTAAGATATTTTGCAGCCATAACTTATGTTAGGGCTACTTGATATGCGTAGCTGAAGTGAGTTTTTACGACAAAAAATTCATGCTAACACTTAGTGTAGGTGATGCCATGTTGTTTCTGGATGCTAATTTCATTGTTCTTATTGCAAACTTCAACACTCCCTCTCAACAAGAAAGGAATGTCCCTGCATGTGACATGCGACATGCAACTCTTGCATGCGACACTTCTGAAACTGAATAGACTCAAACAATTGAATCATTATAATGAATCTGTCATCAGAGTCTTCTTATTACTGCTAACTACTACACATGTATACTGGACTCCCTGCGTTTTTTACATCTTCATCCATGCACTCTGCACTGTTGCCAACTCTGATCTACGCTCTGGTATCCGACACATGTCACTCTGATTTCTGTCCTCCTGACATGTAACTGCATCAATCTAACTGATCCTACTACTGCTGCATTGTGGGCTTCTCGTATCCAGATTCGATCCATGAGACGCACCATCTCTAAGACCCTACCAAAATTTCTTCTTGGGATTAATCTTGCATGTCGCCCCCACCTCAAACCTGAAGGTATAGTGGCATGCACTCCCTCTACACATCTGGCTCGAAATTTCTCTACTTGAGTGGTTTTTTCCAGTCCATGATGCTCCACATGTGGCTGCTCCACAGCTTGAGGCTCATTCTTTGGAACCAAGGGTTCCTCACCTGCATGCAAATCAAGCTCCCTCTCAAGGGACAATTGTGTGGCTTTCTCAGACTTCCCAATGGTTGGAAGCTCTGTAGAAATCACATCTACATCAAGTATATAGAGATTATTCACATGAATCCCAATATTCTTGGCTTGTCCTATTGCTTTGTGTTGAATGAAAACTTTTCCTTCACTGAAAACAACATCATAGCATCTATCCTCCAACATTGCAACTGAAACTAAATTTTTCTTCAAACCTGGTACATGCATTACATATTTTAATAAAAATGGCTTACCTGAATGTCTCTGGAAAGTAATTGTACCAATCCCTGTAGTGTTATACCTTCCATCGTCACCCATTTCGATATGCATCTGGATATCCTTCTCCTCCAAGATATTGAAAATTTCTTTGTTTCCCGTCATCTGGAAAGATGCACCACTATCCAAGTTGTTACACCAATTTTTGGTCATCTAACTTGTTACTATTAGATGGAATAAAGTACACCATGTAAGCCAAATTTTACCATAGTAAAATTTCTTTCACTATGAGAAATAATTTAATAACCCATAGTTTATTAAATTATTTCTGGTCTAAACAGGAAACCCCATGACGAATAATTGAATAAATCTTTATTTGTTTGATTTTCCTCTAGGGATAATTAACTAAACACTTTTTAATTAATATTTGTGGTCATATTCGACCCAAAACATGAGAATTAATTAGATAAATCATTATTTATCTTATTATTCTCTAGGAACATTGATTCAAATCATTATTTAATAATATTCGTTGTTAAATTTGACTAAATCATTTATAAATAATTGAATAAATCATTATTTATTTAATTAATCCTTAACCTAATCCTTGAAATAATAAATAAATAATTTATTTATTTATTATTTCTAAATAAAGGGATTTAACCAATTCTAAATTCCTTTTAGCTCCACCAAAAATAATAAAATATTCCAAGTAAGTTTGATCTAGATTTGGCTAATAATATTTTAATTATGCACCAATATCTAGACTAACTCAATATTTTGTTATAAATAGAAGGGTTTTATGTTCATTCACTACCTTTTGTCACCTTTTGATCACCTTTTGATCTATGCTTTTAGTTTGAATTTGATCCTCCATCATTGTCATATTTTTTCTACTTTTTCTTGTGAGCTCCCTTTGAGTTCTACTTTTGTCTGGGTTTTCTACACCATCAAGAGAGAGAGATCTTATATCTGAAGCGCTGAGGATATACAAGAACACACCCCTTGAGGGGGGCTTGTAACATCTTTTTGTGTTCCCTTCCCAGGTTTCATAATACAAAAAAATTCTTTAAAAATTCTTGTCTTGTCTATTGGATGTATGGAGCAACTCTTGTTTATTTTTTATGTTTAATGTCTTTAACTGCATAGATCTAGATTTTCGTAGCATTGATTCTGATCACCTATTGCAGATCTAGGGAAATTTACAGCCACATTTGATGTTAGGGATTTTTTTTCTGCACAACTAAAGTGAGCCTTTTTCGTACGCTTGCGATTATAATTCACACTAACAACTGGGGACTCCACAAGGGTTTTTAATTACGACTACTGTCATTTTTTAGATCCCTGCATAAGCAGCTACTTCAACCCCTAGAGTTTTTCTTCAGCTTATTATTTTGTATTCCTTGATGTTATTTTTAACCTTTTTTACCCTAAAATAGTAAAAATTCTAACTTGTGTGTGTTTCTGGGCCATTTGCACTGGTAATAGGTATCAGCCACGACAGAGACGACACTTTTTTTTGAAACCTGCCCTCGAGACAGCCGGAAGTGCAGCTCACACTTTTTGGCCTAAAACCTGTGACCTTAGCTCTCAGGTAGTGGATATCTGCCCAAAAACTGCAACCTCAGCAAAAATAGGTCAGTACCTGCAACCTTCATTTTTTTGCGGGATTTTTGCTGAAATTTTCAAGGTTTTCCGAGGGCACTATTCAGGGTTGTCTGACCTTCATATTTACACATCTTGGACATGTAATTTCTTAGTTTTACTCATCCAAGTAGGAACCAAGCCCCTTAGGGATTTAGTACGCTTCCACCTTTTTAGGAGGAGTTTAGCTGAAGCAGGTCTTCTAAGATTTCAATGTTTTTAAACCATTTTTTCAAATCTGAACCTGCCTTTCCAGATCCATTTTAGATCGGTTATTTGTCCATCCAAAGCACATATTTTTAGTTTTTTTTGGTCCTCCCTTTATGGTCCCCTACATTTCCCTTTAGGTTGTATCTTTTCACCACCCATTTTTCAGCATTTTTTTGTTTGGTTTTTTGTTGTTTTTTGCACCTCTTTTCAGCAGATTTGACCTTTAGATCCTTGTCCCTCTATTCCTTAGATCTATTTCCCATATTGTGTGTTTTGAGTACATATATCCCACCCTTATACTAGTTGTTTGGAAGCCCTCCTTTTTTGGTTAAAATTTATGCATCTTTAGGTGTTTCTTTTACTGTCACTTTTAGTTTTATTTATAGTTATACAACATCTTTTTTCTTTTCTCTGTACACATGTCTGGGCTTAATTAAAATTAACACACTTATCACACACATGCACACCTAAAGCAAAGAGTGCCTTGTTTACACTGCTAGGCCAAGACTAAAACATTGTAATTAATTAATTTGCACCTTCGTGCACTTCGTTACCTCTCTTCCTTATTGGGTTCTGTGTATCTTTTCCATCATTGCGCCCCCAAGGCGTTTATCCTGGAGACTCCAAGGCCTTCATCCTTAGTTTCCATTAGGAAGACTTACTCCACTACGTAGGTTAAGAGTTACACCCCCGTCGAGTCCCTATTCTAATTATGATTCTGGTTCATCAAGTTCTCCTTCTATTTCTATCCCCGGTTCTCCTCCACCTTTCACCTTCATCATGTCTGGTGAAGGACCTACCACTAGTAGTGGCCCCGACTCTAATGCTAGAACCGCTACTAGTGGAGCCACAACATGAATGATTCCATCTACTCCCTTGCTTCCTTATATGGTAGGCCTAAGCCTTCCAGAGTTAAGCCAGTTGACTAATTACCCTATACACCATGATCTAGGTTGGCCTGCTATTCCAACCAAGCTTCCTTCACACATCACTAAGTTTGAAGGAAATGCTGGAGAGGATCCTACGAACCATGTTCATTCTTTTCACATGTGGTGTTCGTCTAACTCTATCACTGATGACTCTATCCGTCTTGGATTATTCCAGCATACGCTTACTGGAGAAGCTTCCAAGTGGTATGTCAACTAGGCCGCTGCCTCTCATGCCACTTTTGTGACTCTTACAAAGGAGTTTATGTCCTAATTCCAGCTTTCCCTTCGCTATGACACCGGTAACGAACTTTTGACTGCTTTCTGTCAAACTTCTGCCACTCGCCTATCTATCCATGCTCAAGAATGATGTAGAAGAAAGAGCTTATTTCGAACTCCAGTTTTTGAAGACCGTATATACATGGACTGGTATCCCTTTTTCCCTCTATTGGTATAGATGTCGCATCTCAATTTCCTCAGATAGAGGAAGAATACCTTCAAGTTGCGTTGAAATATGACTTGATCTACATGCAATTTGGTTATGTTTATACCATCTTACTTGATCTCCCTAGACCTGGTGGTGCCAACGCACTAGGGGCATCTCATTCCATCAATGGTATCGTTGGATCCCTTTCACATCTGTACGCTCATCCTCCTATGGGTTATGGTTTCCCTCAGGGAGGGGCCAGCTCCTCTAACACTTTTCCCCCTCCCAGCAGCATGTATCCAAGACATGGCATGCCTCACTCCTTTTCCCAACAACATCATCTGATTCCAGGGCCTGCTTTTGCCCAACCTGTTTACCCCAATGTTGGTCAACCTCCTTACTATCTGTATCCACATCCAGGTGCTCCAACTCCTCCAACATAAGAACCTCCACATCCCATGCCTTCTCAAGCTCCACAACAGTAGCCACCCCCCCCTCAGGGTCAATTGTATAGGTAGCAGAGTGCGACTAATCCTCCCGCTTCCAAAAGAAGAGGAAAGGTAGCTAGAACTAAACCACTCTAGGTAATCTAGGAAACAATCCCCAATGGAATATATCTAACATTGCAACCCAGCAACATGGCGATCAGCCCAAGCAGAACAAGCCTCTTCGCACAAATCAACCTTGTTCTTGTTGTGGTGTCCATGGTCACTATACGTATGATTTTCCCCTTTTCCCTTAGATTTGTCAATTGTGGGAAGCTCAAGTAGAATATTGAGGACAGCAAGCCTCTACTTTGGTTTCTCCTAATGCTGCACCGAATCAACTGGTTGTGTTTACCAATATTTCCCCCAGTAAGGATATGTGGCTGCCCAACCCCCTGAAGGTCAGGTGGCCACTCAACCTCCTTCATCTGGTACCTCTAATTACAAGATCCTTATGATGCAACCTGACCAAGCCAATACCACCGATCTCAACCTTCAGACTTGGTCACGCTTGTACACCAAGCCTACCACTACGTCTGCAACCGAACCCCAGTCCTTAAGTCCCACAAAGCCAATTTCCACACCCAATGGTCCTTTACAGATCCCTCAGCCTAAGGCAGAGGTACATACCAAGATCCCCAAAGGATCATTATGGCATAACACTGCTTCTTGTAAAGCCGCCCACACCTACAGTATAGTAGATGACTTGGCACAATCCCCTGTTGCCATGTTAATGCTGGAAGTCCTCCAGTTGTGCCCTTCACAACGTAAAGCTCTACTAACTTCCATCAGTGTTATGGATCCTTTAGATGATCGTTTGATTTTATTTGATGTTGATAAGTCAGAGCATCCACCCCTACCTGCATCCGTCGCCTTCCAAATACCTGTCAAGATCTGGAATGCCAACGTCTCCCGATGTATCATTGACGATGGGGAATCCACCTAAGTGATGCTCGCTTCTGTTTGGAAAAATCTCATATCTCTCAAGTTAGCCCCTTCCACTATCACCCTCTGTGCATGGGATGGCCACTCTTCCCAGCCCCTTGGCATGTTCCGCAACTGTCCTATTACTCTTGCAGGAAAAACTGTTTTTGTTGATGTTGAAGTCATTGATGCCCCCTTAGACTAAAACATTCTATTGGGTCGTAGCTATACTTATGTGATGTCTATTGTCCCATCTTCAGTTCAATGTAAGATGTGCTTTCCTCACAATGGAAATATTGTCACTATAGATCAGCTCACATATTACGAACCGAAGTCTCAGACCTCTCCTGAGTCCATTATTTCTTCGGTGGCTAATAAACAAATAGTCGAACCTCTGACCAGTGTCTCACCCGGAGTCTATAAATATTCCTCTTTGCTTGGTTCATTCCCTGGTCTCCCCCCTCTTATCTCTAACCCTAGCTCGTTGAATGTTTGCATGATGAAATTGTCTCGGTCTGACCTCAAACAATCTGATTCAACTAGTTAGCAGCCTCGCCCTTTCCAACTTGCTCCTATTACTTCGAATCAGCCTTTGGGACCTCCTCGTTAAGGCCCTTCATCTCTAGCTGGTGTCCTTGATCCTCTTTTTCCTCATGGAACAGTTCCCCCTAGCCTTAACCATTTGGGAGCTATTCCACCTGGCCACTACCCCTCCAGTCAGATATTGTTTCTTGCTCCCCTTTCTGGAGTATTTTTCGTACTTGTTATGGATACCTTTACCCTTCCCAACATGACCCTGGGGATCCCAGTCTGGTACATTAATACCCCATCCAATACCCAACCTGGTTAGCTCCAACATTACATTGCTTTGGCCCCGGTCCAACCGGTCGCTATGACCCCTCCCTTCGCTTCTATGCCTCAGCCACCTTAATAGAAATCTACTCCTGTTGCGAAAGCCTTGGGTGAGGGGGGAAAAGCCCAAAAAAATAACTTAAGGACAAGTCTGCCCAGACAACACCTTCTCCTCCTAAACCTCCAAAGCGTACACCTCGGTGTGCTTTGTGTGATGTTGTCTGTCATTCTACCCACAATTTTCCTGAATTGCCTCATCTCAAACCCATGGTCAATGAAGCATTTCCTAAGTCTGATATCCTAGAAGTCCATGCTAGTTTACCAAATTCAGCCAATAAACTCAAGAGTTTTCACACAAATCAACCTAGTGCTTTATGTGATTTCCATGGCCACTATACTCACCTTTTTCCTCGCCTCAGTGATTTCCGCACCTCCTTGGAAGTGGTTCACCAATTCGAGGCCGAACGTAATGAGTCCATTTCTCCATTACTTGTGATTTTTACTTTAGTATAACTAGAGGAAACATCCACTCCCATTGACATACACCCTCCCGATGTCGAGATGACAGAGTCTTTGGCCACTATCCTCTACCTATCATCATCTATGAGATCCACGGTGGAAGACCCCTCTGGGGAATCCCCTTCCATTTCGTCTGACCTCCCTTCAACGATCACCTTGGGCTCAACATCTGTTGATTCTTCATCTACTTATTCTTCAGTCACCCTCCATGATGATGCGCATGTGAACCTCATTTCTCATGATGATGATTTAGGTAGCTTCACCGCGTCAGGTGGTCTTTCTTCCACCAGTCACCCCATCTTCTATTACGATGACGACATTATGGAATCATTTACCACCCCTGACTTTATCTATCCCCCCTTACATCGAAACCATGCATTCGAACCAGATACACCTTGTGGTCATTACATTGAAACCCAATGTTTTGGTAAGGGGCACCCATATTTGAGAGTCCAGGACAAGAAATTCTCCACAACCCTCCTAGTGCACCTCTGAGTGTCAACTCTAATACCATTATTATTTCCCATTTAGAAGAAACTCTAGAGTTCCATATCACTTCAGATTACTCTAGGGATGATCTACTTCTTCATTCCTTCATCTTACATAAACAACCTAGTGCCTTAGAAATTTTTGTTGACCAACCTCTATATCTTCTCGGTGAGCACCAATTCATTGTATACAAATACATTCTTTGGGATAGTGACACCATGTATGCGAACCTAGAAATTTAGTCCATTTGATTCATATATGAATTACCAAAAGAGATTGGTAATCCTCCATTCCCTTTCTCTAACTTATCTATTCATTCTTCCCATAGAAGATAGCCATAGCGTAAAAAAATGGCAAACCACATCAAAAAAATGTGTTTATATTCCACTTTTCTAAATACATTCGGCATGACCATAACATGCTTGGGGGCACCTATGCCCTTATACCTTCTCATCATTCTATTAAGGATATAGTGCCTCTGATACTGAAGGCTTGAAACCATTATTTCATCACTTGGAACACCATGTCGCTCCACAAAATCCTCTAGCTAGGGGCATCATTCCAACCTTTGCATACCATATCACTCCCCTCCATCACATATGCTTGGGGGAAATATCCCATGCTTGGGTGCATGATGGAACCTCTGGCCACCTTGTCACTTGATTTTCATAAGTCTCGGCCTACACCCCATCAATCTAGGTATGGTCGATTGTCCTCCCATTCCTTGGATAGTTGGACCTACCGGCCTCTCCGGCAAGCCATATATCATAGATGTTTGATACCCTCTCTTCAAATATTCTACTTTGTGTGATACCACGTTTACCACTTGGTCCTGATGTTTGAATTGGTGGGGGAGAATTATTCTACACCTTCTCTATCATTTCATTCTCGTATTCTTTCCTTACCTTGATTCTTCACCAACACCATCCTTCCAAGAAGCATTAAGGCCATCCTTAGACAAGTAAGTGTACCTACTTGAAAGTCCCTGATCCTGATTCAAATGGTTGGTTTGTCTGCTACGATTGCCACAAGATTTAGGGCCTTTTCCTCTTCTCCACATTCACCCCAGCTACACTTGCAAAGGAATCAAATTGGAGGGAAATTGCCCTATTAAAAGAAAAACCCTAATTTTTCTTTCACCAATTGCGACCAAACCGTAGCTCAGTTTAATGAACCATCATAATAGTTGGAAATCTCTCACCAAGCACTCAAATGGGTATCCTTTCATTTTTGGTGATTTCATACTTCACCCCGAAGCCTTTGTTCCAAGAAGGGTCACTTTGCCGCTTCTCAAAATCGAATTTCTTCACTTCCGATACTTGTACTTGGGGCACCACTTTGCTTTCATACTTGTCGATGCTCGTGTCAATTTTCATCATGAGTAACCATATTTTACTCTTGTTTTTATGGTCCCCACCAGGATTATGCCATGTGGCAACATCATCGAGTCGCCCTTGTTTATAGCATCTGAGTTGAGTCATCATCACATCCATGGAGTCTGTCCCAAGTCCCTTTTTTCTCCCGCTACAGTATTCCACCCTTGATCGCTTTGTACCTCTCTTGTGTCGCACATTTTGGCATCCAGTCATACTGTCCCCTATAGCCCCCCAAAGTTGAGTCAGTACCTGCCAGGTCATCCATGCCTTTTATGCTCTAACAAGGGAAGTCATCTGTAATATTCCCAATTAGTCATGAGCTAATTGGAATATTCATTTTGTTTTATTACTTTTTTTTAAGAATAAAAGAGCAAAGGAGGACCATAATACTCCTTAATAAGGAATAAATCAATGCCAAATGTGAAAAGGATAAATCTTGGTTGTTAAATCAAGCACCCTTAGGTGTGAAAGGGGCTGAACTTTTTGACTGGGTCAACCTTGACCAAATCTATAGCGCTGTCATGGAGGAGGGGCCATCAATGAAGCACAACGAATTTTAGATGGAGATGCCTTGTGTGAAAGAAGTGATCTCATTGGAAGTGGTTTAGGGTTTGAAAGCTCTTAACTTATAAAATGAAGGGGATGGCAGCATTAGAAGGTTGTTCATGTTTATCATATTTCTGAATATATTGTCTGTTTAGACATATATCTTTCTCTTGTTGTTTAGCTGAGATTGAATTCTGTTTAGCATTGGGTGTTCTTGATCGAGAATCCCACCTCTTCCCATTTAGTAGCTCTTGGGAGAGTTTTTATTGCGTAGTCCACTATATGGCTTAGGGCCAAGCTTCTTCTTTCAACTACAGTGCAGATCCTATTGAGGGTTTGGTTCTCTTTGCAAGTTACAGCAAGTGGAGACTAGATCTTTCAGATCTAGGCCATTTCAGTGCTCCTTTTCAGTGGAGGAGGTTTCCACTTCATTGGGAGGACAATATTGGAGGGCTTGAGCATTATTTTCAGATCTTGGCATGTGGCCAATCATATTTTGATCCCTAAAACATAGTATACTTCCAGATTTGCATTATTTTTGAAGGTGTAGTTGTAGGGTGGTTCAGCACACCATTTGGAGAGATGATTTTCTAAGTGTTGGGGATCTGCCCTTCACTTTGGAGATCTATTTGAGGAGGTCATTCTATTGCCTATAACATATCAGATCCACTTTCTAGATCTATCTTTTTTAGTATATTTGCAGTCTTAGATCTCAAATCTACAACTTGTACTTAGTGTTTTGCTGAAAACCCCAAGGGGATTCTATAGAGGAGCCTATATAGTGCATGGATCTGATATAGATATAAATTTGTATGCACATATTTTCTCTAGATCTGATGTGAAATCTACAGCTATTGCAGGTGCAATAAAATAATTCTGTAAGGCCTTTACAGTCTTTATATATGGTTGCAAGACCTCATTTTGAGGGATTTATTTCACTGGAGGCTTTCTTTTCTTGTTATGCATCATATGGGACATATTTTACATCTATTTTGTTGTTGTAATAACAAATTAAAGGTCTCCTTATTTTCCTCTTTCTCTATAAAAGATGATCTGCATTATTTTCCTATCATGCTGCATTATATTGCTGCATTCGCCATTTGGGAATATTACAGTGGAATCAGAACATCATCTTGGCAGAGCCTGTGCTTTGTTAAAGCAATATGTCATCTGAATAAGGAAAGCCTCTTTCTAATAGAGATAATAGTTATCAAAAAATAATACATCAGAAATTTTACTATACAAATGACAAAGAAAACAAGGGTGAAACCCCTTTATTAGGAGGAATTGAAGGAAAGGAGTTCTCGAAACTTCCTCTCCAAACTATGCATGAGCTTAAAAGAGAAATCAAGGAAATGAGGAGGGGAAGACATGAAGGTCCCTCAAGAAGATTTGAACATGAATAAAGCCATAGTTCTTCATATTATATGTGTGATCATTCAGCCACACAATCAGATCTACAACATTATACTATGCCTAGATCTACTGCAAGAAAGATGGAGTAAGAAGATGCACCAAAGGAGGAGACTTTGAGTGACTATATTTAGGAGTATGAATCTCAACCTTGGAGATTCAAGGAACACTTGAAATTCCAAGAGTTTTTCCAACTCAAGGAGGAAATAAGACCCAACAATCAGAACAGAAGTAGAAGAGGTAGATTCTTTTTGCCAAATTTTTATGGGACCTCCACATGCATAGCCAAGGATTGGATAGATCAGCTAGACTCATATTTGCATCTACATCAAGATTTAGAAAGCGAAGCCCTTAGGATAGCAGCGCTGCATCTTGAAGGTAAAGCTCATACTTGGTGGTTTTATGAATATTCTTCATTTAATCATGTAAATATAGCTACTTATGCAAGATTCACTAAGATATTAGTGAAGAGATTTGATGAAAAACAATCTGAAACATCTTTGATTGAGCTAGCAAAATATAATCATCCAAGACCTTTGCATGAGTTGGAAAGATCCAATGCACCAACTCCACTTCAGATTTCTATTAAGGGGGATGAAAGCTTGTATGGTACCTTGACAAGGGAAAGATCCCCATCTCATGAAGAGCTTTCTTCTCAAAATAAAGACATGGATATTCCTCCTTCAAGGGAAGACCAAGATTTATGGTCTCTCATTGTTGATGAGGTATTCTCAAATATTGATGAGGAGAGACAGCAGGAAGGAAGTAACAGTGTTGTCACTTCAGAAGAAGAACCATCACCACATGGGGATGGGCATGAAGCTATTGATTCAAGAAGTGGAGCTTTTGCATCTTTGCAAAGGATTCCCAAGGAGCATCATGTGACAATAGTGATGGGCTGCAACTCCTTGATCGAAAGAGGAGAAGAAAAAGTGTATCAGCATCAAAAGATGGTGAGCATGCACCCTTGTTTATTTCAAGGGGTTTATATTCAGAATAAGGAGGCTGATTTATGCAGTGAAGGGAGGGACAAATCATTCCACTCATTTATACAGTCCACTTCAGATTTTGATGTCTCCTTGCATGGAGGCATTCCTCCAGGGAGACCCCCTGATTGGAAGATGAATAAAGAGTTCTCTCAACATGATGCAGCATTTATATATTTGGCTAAGGAAGGAGCCTTGGGAGGAGCTAGCACAGCGCAGAGAACCTTTGATGGGTTCCAAGGAGAGGTGAGAAATTTTCTGATATGGACATTGCTATCTACCACTCAGCTATTTGCACTGAAAGATGATTTAGAAATCTATTATGACATGATCATGGTGTCAAATGGCCACTCCATAGCCTTGGAGAAGCAAATGATACTTCCATACATGAGGAAGATTTCTGAATATGACAAGAGGTTATTAACACTCTTGCATGCATTGACAAAACTATGGAAGTTTTGGAGGGGAGATACCTTTCAAAAGGATGTTGAATTCCATGTACTCCAATCTTGTCTTGGGCAAGATCAACTACAAGAGAGGCAGCAAAGGTGGGGTGAAATTACTCCAACATGTGACTTTGGAATTAAACATGTCAAAGAGGAGGGTTATGATGTGACAGATACCTCATTTCAGATTTCTACAGCACTGTCATTATTGGGAAGCCTAGATCCATATTGGGAGTCCCAACTATTGGTGGAATATTCCAAGAACCTCTTCACATGTAAGGTTCTTAATGGGCAAGTGATGGATAAGAAGTATAGAGTGGTTGATGGAGTCATCTATTTCCATGATCAGAACTACTTGACTAAAGAATCCAAGCTCAAGAAGGAGATTCTAAATGTAGCTTATGAGGTACTCTTTTCAGGACATGCAAATTCCATTGAATCTTATCACACCATCATGAAGGGATTCTATTGGGAGAATCTCAAAGAAGATGTGCACCAACATATCAGAAGATATGCAGCATTTTTTATGTATGAGGATGATAGCAACCACATTTCAAGGTTGTTTCAATCACTTCCCCTTTGTATGGAGAAATGGGAAGGTTCATCTATGTACCTCTTCACCAACTTGTCTACAACCTATGGTAAATATTGTGTTTTAATGTTTAGTTATCAACTAACAATATATGTGCACTCCTTTACCATTCATTTGCAGCACATTGCTCCACGAGAGAGAAAACCTCTTTGTGGATTTCATGGTCCTTTTGAGACTACTTTTAGTGATGGGGATGACAACTTTATGGAGGATTTTGGGCAAGACATGTTTTTCTTGGATCATATTCAGCCAACACCTAATATCCTCTACTATTTTCAAGCTTTTGAGAAGCTTATGGCAGTAATTAAGTGGTTGAAAGGCCACTTATCATATCATGTTTTGAGACAGCAAGAAGGAGAACTATATCGGCATTTTCAAAGATGCATTAACCATGTGGAGTTGGGATAACAACATAACTCTATGAAGGAGCTAAATCAGACACATTTTTCTTCTTTTGGGAGAGGAGATGTATCAATGCAACACTCCATTTGTATGAGGAAAAATTTTTGCAAAGAAAATTCTTATGTACCTAATTTTTTATTTGATAATCATATGCATTCCTTTACCAAGTTTATGCAGGCCATAGCTCCAAAGAGGAGCACTATACCATATAAACTTCATGGCCAACTTTGGGCCACAAAAATTTCTAAACATGGCCATTCCCTTGGAGATCAAAGGGAAATTTTGTATCATGATGGGTGCACTCCTAAAGCACCAAACATATCTCACACTTTTAGTCATGGTGAGATGACTTGGGCAGAAAGTAAGTGGTGGTAAAAGAATTTACCACATCAAGATCTGATGCTGTCAGGAGATGCACTGTGCTGGTTCCACATGTGGGACTATGACCCACCTCCATATGCACAAATTTCTATTTGTATGTATGTAGTTTTGATCCCATACATTCATGATGTACTTGTACTTTTTATGGGAATGTATGGAGGGAGGATGGGAGGTATGTATGTGCCCGATGGGATGGAGGTTCTGTATGTATCTTATGCAACATGTTTCAGGGAGAACATTGGGCAAACCATGTTTGTTTCATTTGAATTATTGTCTCCTTATGGGATGGATTATTTGCATCTCATGAGAACATTGGAGGAGAAATTCATGGAGGGATGGAATGGTGAACACTTAGCTTATGAAAGAAGCTTACGACATGATGGTGTCACCAATGGAGGAGGAGAAGAGTTGCAGCACTCACCTTGTCAGTTGCTTGAGGACAAGCAATAGTTGGGAACGAAGGACTGTAATATTCCCAATTAGTCATGAGCTAATTGGAATATTCATTTTGTTTTATTACTTTGTTTAAAGAATAAAAGAGAAAAGGAGGACCATAATACTCCTTAATAAGGAATAAATCAATGCCAAATGTGAAAAGGATAAATATTGGCTGTTAAATCAAGCACCCTTAGGTTTGAAAGGGGCTAAACATTTTGATTGGGTCAACCTTGACCAAATCTACAACACTATCATGGAGGAGTGGCCATCAATGAAGCACATTGCAGTTTTAGATGGAGATGCCTTGTGTGAAAGAAGTGATCTCATTGGAAGTGGTTTAGGGTTTTCAAGCTCTTAACTTATAAAAGGAAGGGGATGGCAGCATTAGAAGGTTGTTGATGTTTATCATATTTTTGAATATATTGTCTGTTTAGAAATATATCTTTCTCTTGATGTTTAGCTGAGATTGAATGTTGTTTAGCATTGGGTGTTCCTGATCGGGAATCCTACCTCTTCCCATTGAGTAGCTCTTGGGAGAGTTTGTATTGCATAGTCCACTATCAGGCTTAGGGCCAAGCTTATTCTTTCAACTACAACACAGATCTTGTTGAGGGTTTGGTTTTCTTTGCAAGCTGAAACAAGTGGAGACTAGATCTTTCAGATCTAGGCCATTTCAGTGCTCCTTTTCCGTGGAGGAGGTTTCCACTTCATTGGGAGGAAAATATTAGAGGGCTTGAGCATTATTTTCAGATCTTCGCATGTGTACAATCATATTTTGATCCCTACAACGTAGTATACTTCCATATCTGTGTTATTTCTGTAGGTGCAATTGCAAGGTGGTTCAACACACCATTTGGAGAGCTGATTTTCTAAGTGTTGGGGATCTTCCCTTCACTTTGAAGGTCTATTGGAGGAGGTTATTCTATTGCCTATATCAGATCAGATCCACTTTCTATATCTGTACTTTTCAGTATATCTATAGTCTTAGATCTCAGATCTACAACTTGTACCTCGTGTTTTGCTGAAAACCCCAAGGGGATTCTATAGAGGAGCCCATATAGTGCATGGATCTTATATAGATCTAACTTTTTATGCACATATTTGCTATAGATATTATGTGTAATCTAAAAATGTTGCAAGATCAATAAAATAACACTGTAAGGCCTTTTCAGTATTTATATATGGTTGCAGCACCTCATTTTGAGGTATTTCTTTCATTGGAGGCTTGCTTTTCTTGTTATGCATCATATGGGCCATCTTTTACATCTATTTTACTGTTGTAATAACAAATGAAAGGTCTCCTTATTTGCATATTACTCTATAAAATATGATATGTGTTATTTTCCTATCATTCTGCGTTATATTGCTGCATTCCCAATTTGGGAATATTACATTGCCAGCTCGCTACTCAGTACCCCAATTCTGTCATCATCCATGATGTCAGTTTATCAGTCGCTCTACTATTATCCATCATGCCTTAGTTGAGGGTTCCTCATTGCCTCACCTATGGTTGAATTCCTTCTGTCGACATCAGCTTATTCATTCCAGAAGACAGGTCTAGAGGACGGTGTACCTTGGTTCTAGCTTCTACTCTTTTTCGGTGCCTCGGATCAGGCAAAGGGACCCTTTGTTTCCCTTTGACTTGATTTTTTCTCAATTCCAACTCCTTATGGCATGATCGAGATCTGTATACTTGATGGTTCAGTGATGCAACAGATTGTACCAGTGATTCCCAGGTGTGTGTGAGATTTTTCAGACCTCATGAGCGGGTGGCCCTTCAGGTAGACCCCCACATACCCATATGACCTCTTTACTACAGGCTTGGATGCACCTCTATAAGTTTGATAGTTTCGGCATCAGTCGCTTGCAGTGCCTTTTAATTTTTCATGTATCATTCAGATTTTCAAAGCCCTTTCCTATTTTATAGGGCCTCTTTGGTTGTTATTATATCTCATGTACTCCGATATTATTGTATAAGTACTAGTTGTTGTCCCAAGCATAGTACGTATGTGGGATCCATTATGTTTTTTTTCTAGCCCATGTTTATGCCAACATGTATTATATAGCTTAGTCCCATGTTTTTTGGGCACATCATTATTCTTTGTACTTTTTCATCTGGGCAGGCATAGGTATGCCTCCCCCGCCTCATTCAGAACAGGTACTCACTCATAAAAGGGACTTGTCACACCTGTAAGTCTCACCTCCTTAGGGTCTTGTCCTCTCTCACTTCAGTCCGTCTTATATTTCTCTCTCTCTCAATCCCCTTCGGTGTCTAGTGATTTTATTCTTACAACGTACTTCGGTCATATGATTAGCTCCTAACGCTCGCATGTTCAGTTGCAATCTGTTACACCAATTTTTGGTCATCTAACCTATTAATATTATATGGACTCAAGTACACCATGTAAGACCAATTTTACCATAGTAAAATTTCTTTCACTATGATAAATAATGTAATAACCCATAGTTTATTAAATTATTTCTAGTCTAAACAGGAAACCCCATGAGGAATAATTGAATAAATCCTTATTTGTTTGATTTTAATATAGGGATAATTAACTAAACCACTATTTAATTAATATTCCTGGTCATACTTAACCCAAAACATGAGAATTAATTAGATAAATCATTATTTATGTTATTATTCTCTAGGAATAATTATATAAATCATTATTTAATAATATTCCTTGTTAAATTTGACTAAATCATTTATAAATAATTGAATAAATCATTATTTATTTAATTATTCCTTAACCTCATCCTTGAAATAATATATAAATCATTTATTTATTTATTGTTTCTAAATAAATGGATTTAACCAATTCTAAATTCCCTTTCCCTCCACCAAAAATAATAAAATATTCCAAGTAAGTTGGATCTAGATTTGGTTAATAATATTTTAATTATGTACCAATATCTAGACTAACTCAATATTTTGCTATAAATAGAAGGTATTTTCATTCATTAACTACCTTTTGTCAACTTTTGATCACCTTTTGATCTATGATTTTGGTCTGACTTTGATCCTCCATCATTGTCATATTTTTTCTACTTTTTCTTGTGAGCTCCCTTTGAGGTCTATTTTTGTCTCGGTTTTCAGCACCATTAAGAGAGAGAGATCTTAGATCTGAAGTGCTGAGGACATACAAGAACCCATCCCATTGAGGGGGAATGGTAACATCTTTCTGTGTTCCCTTCCCAAGTGTCATAATACAAAAAATTATTTATAAATTCTTGTTTTTTCTATTGGACGTATGGAGCAAATCTTGTTTATTTTTGCTATTTAATTTCTTTAATTGCATAGATCTAGATTTTTGTAGCATTTATTTTGATCACCTACTACAGATCTAAGGAAATTGACAGCCACATTTGATGTTAGGGTTGTGTTGAAGCCTAGAAAATCTCTGCTTCAAACATTGGGGAAAACCACCCGGTCGGGACCTTAGGACAGCTCCTTATCCGTTTGGTATGGTGGCTCCGACTGGATTGAAAGGACCAGTTTCCTTATAACTAATGGGTTGGTGATGGTTTGATTTGGATGAGTGAAAATGGGACTAAATTACTGAAATGAAACTATCTAATTTAATCTAAATACTGATAAAGAAATTCTAAAACTAACCCGGGCAATCATATGTGAATACAACTTAAAATTATTCCAATTTAACAATAACCATAAAAATGTATTAAAGTTTAATTGAAATTGTGCAGTAACAAATAAAGATAACTCTGTTTAAGAAATTAAATAGAGTTATATTAGCATATTGCATTCATCATTGTATATCATCTATATACACTTTATGAAAGATAACATTTCAATTATACTCAAAAATGATATATAAAGAAATGTTGTGAAAAACCAAATATATATAAATGATAGCAAATTTTAAAGCGAATATCATAAGACAAAAGAAATCAATAGTGAACAGATAGAAATACCTTATTCATCTTGAAATCTTTCAAATGAAATCTAATACTCTAATCCAGTAATTCTGATGCAAAATCAAATCCAAGATACAAAAATGCAACACTTTAAAAATAATTCTACATAAAATCACTAGATGTGATCCTTTATAAAATATAAGAGCCAGTGGAGTACAGAAATGTAATCTCCAAGTCAAAAAATATAATAATTCAGGACCCTTCTCTAAATGCATGAGAAGGGTTTATATACTACTAGCTAAATCTAAAAATAGTTTATTACAAAAATTAAGGATTCGGTTTAAATGACCGTCCTTTTCCTAGGCAAAAATACAGTAAAACTAAAACTAAATATAAAAATAAAGACTATTAAGTAACTACTTATGAACTTGATTTTTAAACTTGCAAGCATCCAGAATTGTTTTGAGAAGAGGTGGTTGGCCGACTTCAGATTTCAATTGTCCTGAAAAGACGAAATCCACAAGTGTAGGTGCAATCTTCTCAGCAAAATTAATGATTCAATTAAGCACACTGCATTGACTGTGTGGTTTCACTAGACATGTCCAGTAAGAATCCTAGTTTAATATTGTCAATCCTTGGATTGATTTTTCTTTTTCTTCTGCTTTTTGTCTCCATTCTGTTTACAATTGATGCGCCTGTGGAAGATATCCCGAAACATTTTCTGAAATCAAATTTGCTTTGTGCAAATTCTCATTTACAAAATCAGTAAGACAACTTGCTGCTGTAGCCAACTCCTTTGCTGCTTTCTCTGCCCCTCTGATTTGTGCATCCCAGTCATTGAAAAGTATTTCTTTATGGTTTTCATTAATAATTGGTGCACCAACTTTTCTTCCTTCCTCTGTTTTTTGCCATACCAAATAATCAGTAACTTTTTCTTTAATTAAATCATAATCATTTCGTAAATCTATGACATGATTAGTGATCTTATCACTTTCTTGACAAAAAGAATTCCATTGCAATATTTTTTGGCATAATACTTCTTCTTGTTGCAGTAGTTGATTGTTTAAAGAAATAGTTTCTGAAATAAACTCTGGAAGCTTAGGATCATCTTTGTGCTAATCTTGGATAATCTGTATTTGTTTCTCTTTATCAGCCAGACTTTTTTGACATCCAATTTGCATTTCTTGAAGTTGTTGCTGTAACTTTTCAAGTTTCATCTGTGCTTCATTATTGTCCTGTACCTGTTGCAATTGTTGTTGCAGAAGTTGTATCTGTTCTTCTTTTTCATTTAATAAGAGTTATATCTCAAATGCTTTGTCAATAGTTGCAGAAGCATAAGCCCCTGTAATTTTAGATAACTTAGCAAGATTATCAGTAGGCTCTGTGGTAGGATCCTTCCATAAGACATCTAATTCTTCTGCTTCAGTAGCAATTGCACCCTCTAATTTTCTCTTTTTCTTTTGTTTCTTCACTACTGATTTATACTTCGGGCTGTAGAATACATCTAGAGGAGGAATTTCCTCGACATTAAGTAAAATTTCAGACGAGGGAGTGATAGGTATGTGCTCTGTATTTGTCACTTTACCGCTTATTCCTGTTCTCAAAACTTTTGTTGTCTGTACAGGGGTCTTTATATTCTGTCCTTCCACATTAAGCAATTGATTAAAGCTTTCCCATTCTTTGTCTAATTCAATTGTGACTGACTGTTGCTGTACATTGGTAGGAGGAGGATTTATCTGCTGAGAAGTCAAAATTTGCTGTTGTGAAATCTCTTTTGATTGAGCAGTATCTTTCACTAATTCTTCATTTTTATCTTGCTCTTCATTAGACTTATTAGAACGTTCAGAAGTCTCTCTTTCAGATTTTGACTTAGATTTATCTGTACCTGAACTGCCGTTGAGACTGACACTAGGAGTTGGTTCCCTTGCGTGTTCCAAGCGTAAATTTTCCAAAGGGATAGTAGTTAGTATTCTCTCTCTAAAAAGTTTAAATTCCTGAAATTGCTCTGGAGATAACTGTAGCTAAGCTGAATGCAAAAATTCTTTAAATGAACCTTTTGTTTGAAACATATCATCAAAACGATCTTCTTCTCCTAAAAATTCCCTTACCTTGATTGCAGTGGTAAAATTTTTAGCAACATTATTTGGGTCAAATAACCTTCTCGAAAACTTGAAAAGTTGTAAGCATGTAATATTGCTTACTTCTTTGAATGCCTGACCAATATCAAACAATGAAAATGTTCCACAGGTTATGGGAAATTGTGGCCAAATGCCTTTCTTCTTCTCTTTTAATTCCTTTGTCAAACCTCCTTGACCACAGGTTTGATAAGCAATCTCCCGAGCTACAAGTTTATCCGGAACATACAGGGGTAAAACATGGGGGGAAGCAGAACTTCCAAAAACCCTAACATAAGTAAAAAACTCCTCTCCAAACCATCTTTGCTACAGGGAGAATGTCGACTTCTGTTTCTGGGGATAACCTTGGAGCATCCTTATTATGAAATATTTTGTACAATGGCAACATTATACCATGGCAAATTTTGTAAAAATGAGGGACAAACTTAGATTCCCACAGTTCCTTGTGATACACATGAATAGGCAAAGGATCATGAATTGTCCATTGCCAACCCATCAAAGGGAATTTAGAAACAAAGAAGATAGCGTCCATAACATAGGCATATAGATAAAAAGGAGGATAAATCCTCAGAGAAATAGTCTGTTTAGACCGGTAATGAAAAATAGCAGTGGTCAAATTATCAGACAAGATTTTGGCCCAATCTACAATTGTAGCGTTAACAGCAGCATTCAACAAAGGGAGCCATTCAGGCGAGATCATATTTATGTCAGGCTTTCCAAAAAGCCTGAATAACATAGCAGCAACAAAACAATATGGAGAGGTGAGTGAACTAGTACTGTACATACCCTGTTTGTTTTTCTTCAATGGTTCATATCTCTTGGTCCATTCCTTTGTGCATTTTTCCAAATTTGTATGTTATTTGGAAAAATTCTCCATAAATTGTTTATTATAAGTCGCCTGAGGTTCCGGAAAATGATACATCAGCCTCAAATCTTCCGTAGTGAATGACCCGATGAGCTCTTGATCTAGAGTTCTAAATTGTCTGTCTAAAATATCGGTGTTGTCCAGCACCCATTTTACCATGTCTGTATACGGGAGAATTCTTGGTCTTGCCGCTATCCGGTGCAAAAATGAATAAGCCAATTCTTTAAGGGTTGCCTCAGATGAATTACTTGAGCCCGCAGTAGCCGCGACTTGCATCACCCTGGGATTTTCTTCTTCGAGCAAATTATACATTCCTTCCCAGGTAGTGATACCGGCATCCTTATTGCAAGCAATATCTGCATACAGTGAAGCCATCTCTTTGTTTTCAGAATTTGAAATCTTCTCTTTCGTACCCATAATGCTCTGTGAACGCTTTGTATAGTCTTTTGCTCCTTCGCGCCCGCGGTTTTACGAGTTAAGTGAGAGTAATGACATGAGAAGGGTGATGAGATAGTTTTAAATGCAAAATGCGGATGAAATATATTATTCTAACGGAAACAACCTTTCAATCAAAACAAAATCCTTTTTATTGATACTTGACAATCCATTCATTAATTCAACCATTTAAAGCACATAACGAATATTGATTTATGAAAAGATTTACATTTAACAACGAGCTTTTAAGAATCTGCGATATTGCGATCTGCGATTTGCTATGCAATATCGCAATATCGCAGTATCGCAAATCACATTTTTCTCAAAGCGTAACCATCGCAAAATTGCAAATAGCGCAAAATCGCAAATCGCAAATATCACATATAAAAAGTATTCATTTAACATTTTTCTGCAATATGTGATTTGCGACCAGTATTTTAATGTATAGGCTTTTTTGGGATCGTGTTATCACAATATCGCAAAGTCGCAGTTTAAAAGATTCAGTTTTACAAAATATATCTTCCATTTGCGATGGATGCGCTATTTCGCTCAAAGAAAGATTTTATTGTAATGTATCATAAACTTAAGTGTTTCTTAAGGATTTTCTAAGGAATTTCCCTAAGTTATGATAGAAAGTTTTATTTGAAAAGGGAAACAAATACTAATTAATTTTTGGATTTTTAACTAAGGGTCCCCACTTAATTAGTATTATTACTAATATTAAATAAGAAGGGGGGTTGTTGCTGGCTACAACAATTGGCGATTCACTGAAAGAAAAAGTTATCTCTGAAAAAATAAAATGAACACTATATTTCTAGTAAGTAAAGATTTTTAAAGATAATGAAAAATATCTTAGGATATTTCAAATAAAATCTAACTATGAAAAAGAAATAAAAATCATTCACAATTTCTTTCTAATTTCTTAAGAACAAAAACACTTTTGGGTTATCTCAAGCTTTGATCGGTGTTAATAATGAAGTAAGTGGATTTCTCCAAGTTTGGTTTTATAATATACTCTATTGTCATAGGTATTGCCTCTGCTGCCTGCAAACGTTCATAGTCTCGACATGGTTACCTTTAAACCATTAACCATTCATTGTCCCATCCAACTAAAATTATGACTTTTTAAAAGATAAATTCATAAGACATATTATCTCATGCTTTTGTCTTTTACTTATTTTTTATTTTTAAGAATCATTGTTCTGGTTTGGTAGCCAGTTAATAACAATGCCATTCACTAGTTGTAATTAAACTGAACAAGCTGGCTCGTGATGAGACCCCTTGTCTTATATTTATAAGCCATTACCCTGTTTTGATATGCAGTATTGGTAATGTCAGTTTCATTACTTCTTATGAACATGGTAAGTCGGCTCATAATGAGACTTCTTATCTCTTAAATTTTCATATAATTTCTTAGAATTACATTCTAAAAAATCACAACTTAAATGGATGGGGTGAAATAGTTTTATCCTTAAGAATCAATGGATGACAATTTTCAGAGTTTTTGAGTACCAAGACTTTGAAAAATCTTTTACTTTTATAGATAACCTTTCTCTGCTCAATAAACTTATAATGATTTACATTCTCCTCAAGTTTTCAAAAGATCATGCAAATGATTGGAATAATCTTTCAAAGTTTAACATCTTATTTTAAACTATCCAAAAACTGTGATCATCTCTTTAAAAATTCTCATTTACACAAAATAAATATTTATAAAATTTTTCCTAAAAAATTTTCTTAATAGTAAACAGCCAATTAGAGACTTATTAACAACCTTTATTTGCAAAAAAAACTAAAAACTTTGCAGAAAGGAATATGTACAATTAAGAAGGGGTTACCTTCTTATGAAAATAATTTCTTTAAGACAAGCCCATTTACAGGAAGAGATTATCTCTTTCCTGTTAAATCTTGGAGTATGAATGTATTTGAGCCTATCTTTTCAGCAATCTGAAATGTTCCAAGACACATTTTTTGAAACTTGGTATGCTTACCTTTTTATTCATGTGCTTTGTCCCATTTCAGAACAAGATCACCAATTGACAAATTCTTTGAGCCGGTAAAACTTGCATCAAAAGAGGATTTTACAAGATGTTGATGTTTTTCATGAATAATTTTTGCTTTATTTCTATCTTCTTCTAATTTAAGGATTTGATCATATCTCAATTGAATGGATGAAGAAGGATTTTCTTCAATAAATTGCACTAGGGCTAATGATGGAAGAGCTAAATTTGATGGTATCACAGCTTCTTTTCCATAAACTAAATTGAAAGGTGAAGTTCCTATTGAAGCTTTTTCAATAATACGATCAGCCCATAGTGCAAAGATTAAAGACTTGTGCCAATTCTTTTGATTTTGATCAATGGTCCTTTTAATGATTTTGATAAGATTTTTGTTAGTGGATTCAGCCAAACCATTACCTTGTGGATAATAATTTGCTGAATATTTCAATTTAAAACCTCTTTTGACTGCAAATTCCATTATACTATTTCCGGAAAAATAAGATGCATTATCAAAGACAAGAGCGTTAGGTACACCAAACCTGGTTATGATGAATTGATCTATGAAATCAATAATTGCATCAGAATTGGCTACCTTCAAAGGAATCGCTTCTACCCATTTCGTGAAATAGTCTGTTGTTGTAAGGATGTATTTGTGCTGTTTGGAAGAATGAGGTATGATCTCACCAATAATGTCAAGTCCCCATTGTTCAAATGGTTGTTCAATACTCACTGGTTGCAAAGGAAAAGCTGGTTTCCTTTGTCTTCCACTTGCAGTTTGAAAAATTCTGCACTTCCTTACGTAATCATGCGTATCTTTAAAAAGGGTAGGCCAGTAATAACCAACACGAATTATTTTGTGAGCTGTGGTATCACCTCCAAAATGACCTCTTGCTGGTCCATCATGCAATTCCTGCAACACCTTTTCATCTTCAGTCTTTTCAAGACATCTTAACAGGATTGAATCATAATTCTTTCTGAATAACACATTATCAATGATCTCATATTTAATAGCCTTTAATCTTAAAGCACGTTTTCTCTTATAGCTGAGATTAGAAGGAGCATACCCATTTTTCAAGTAGTAGATGAGATCAGCATACTGAGATTTAGAGTCTGAAACACTTATCTGACTTACTTGAATATATTTATTTGAATCTTGATTTTCTGGTATGTTATGAGCTCCTACCAATAATCTGCAAAAACCTTGTCCTCTAACAATCTTAGCTGGTTTAATATCAATATCATATTCTTGCAAAGCTGTTACCCAGTTATCTCTCTTTTCTCCTACTTCTTTTTGAATTAATAATTGTCTCACTGCAGAGAATGGGACAATGATTTTTTTATGTGTTTTCAAGAGAAAAGGTCTGAAATGTTTGATTGATTTAAACATGGCAAAGGCTTGTTTTTCAACATCGGAATAATTAAGCTCAGATCCTTGCAGATTTGAGATAAAGAAAGAAATTGGTGCTTCAATTTTCTGATCATTGAGCTGTGTTAAGACAGCAGCATAAGATGTTTCGGTGGCCAAAGTATACAAAGTAAAATCTTTAGAAAAATCAGGGGTATTCAATGCTGGTGCATTAATGATTGCTTGTTTGATTACCCCAAAGGATTCTTTCTCTTTATGCCCCCATTTGAATATTGAATTTTTCTTGATCATATTTTGCATAGGTAAAACAATTTGAGAAAAATCAGGAATGAATCTTTTTACAAAATTGATTTGCCCAAGAAATGATTGCATGGATTTTTTGTTATGAGGTAAAGAAATATCAAAAATTTCTTTCACTCTATCTGGATCAATATATATACCATATTTTGACACAACAAATCCTAAGAGTTTTCCTTCATCCAAAGCAAAGAAAGATTTCGTTGGATTTAAGGAAATACCAAACCTTCTACATCTTTCAAATATTTGCTTTAGATCATGTAGATGATTGGCTCTCTTTTTTGAAAATACTGTTATGTCATCAAGATAAACAACAACTGATCTATTAATCATACCTTTAAATTCTATGTCCATGGCTCTTTAGAAATTTTCTCCTGCATTTATTAGACCAAAAGGCATTTTCTGATAAGCATAGGTTCCCCATTTGGTTCTGAAAGTTGTTTTCAATCTGCCATCTGGATGAACTAAAACTTGATTATAGCCTGAAAATCCATCAAGAAATGACATAAGTTTATAACCAGCTACCTTTTGAAGTATCTGTTCCATAGTTGGTAATGGGAAATTGTCTTTTAAACATGCTTTGTTTAAATTTCTAAAATCAATAAAGATTCTTATATCACCATTCTTCTTCCTTACAGGTACCATATTGGAAACCCAATTGGAGTGCCTTACAGGAAAAATGATTTTGGCTTTTAAAAGTTTGTTAAGTTCTGATTTGATTTGACTCTCGAGATTTGGATGAATCTTTCTTAACTTCTCTTGGACTGGTTTAATATCAGGAAGCATTGGAATTGTGTGTTGAATAACCGAAGTATCATACGTTTATAAATCATCATAATTCCAAGCAAAAACATTTTTATATTTGTTCAGAAGTTTAATGAAAGCATTTCTTTCCTCTGGAGTTAAATTGAGTCCTAAATTAACATTTTGAGGATTAGAGTCAGAACCAAGATTTACTAATTCAAACCTCAAAGTGGAACTTTGAAGTTTAGCATTAGTGACTTTCTTGAATCTGTCTTTAATAACATATAAGTCCTCTAATTTAACAACAGCTTTCGGAATGGGATTTTCATTACCTTTTGAGGTAATTTGTAAATCATGATCATCCTCATCAATAATTTGTTCATCATATGATTTCTCTGAAGTCATGAAATTTAAAATATCTTGATCATGATAGAATACTCTCCAATTTGTGACATTATCTGGGACAGATGGGCGAAAAATCAATTCTACTGAAAATCTATCAGGACTGCAATCTTCAGCAGGAAGGAGTTTGGATGCAACATTAGCTAACAAGTCAGTTGATGTATTTTGATTCCTAGGAATAGAAGAAATATTGAATGCTAAAAAATGAGTGGTAAGATCTTGCACTAGGTTTTGATAGTGTTTAAGATGTCCTGAAAGGCAATGGATAGTATTCCTAACCTGTTTTATGAAAATTTCGGAATCACCAAAGACTTTCAAGTATTTAACATCTAACCCTATAGCTTTATAAATTCCTTGAATCAAGGCTTCATATTCTGCAGTATTTTTTGTACACTCAAATTCTAACCTACATGATAGCATGGTTTGCTCTCCATCTGGATCAATTAAGATGCATCCTGCTCTAGCTCCATCACTAGACTTTGATCCATCAAAATATAATGACCAAAATAAAGATTTATCTATTGGCTTATCTACAATTACATCAGAAATATTTACAATTCTGGAAGAATCAGATTGTGAAAATTTTTCTATTTGAGAAACAAAAGCATTTACAGAAAAGGGTGATTGTGGTGCTTTGAAGTTCCCAAGGAATGACTCAGCAGAATAACCTCCAAGAATATTTTTGTTGAAAGCCACAGGTTCATTATATTGTTCAAATTCAGTGACGGTGTGCATCATATTTTTTTCTTGTTCAACTTTGATTTGATTTGGTTTCCCTTTGTAAGGAAGCCACATATGTGAATAATCAATTGCGATATATCCATTAAGTTTTGTAGACCAGTCCCTGCTTAAAACTAATCCATAGAATTCAGTAATATCTGCAATCAAAATATCAATTCTTTGGACAATCCTAGGATCGGAAGCTAGTCTGATAGTAACTGAATTGATTTCTCCTACAACTTGAACTTTAGAGCGATCCAATTGAACAATATGAACTGCCGATTTCTATGGTTCAATATTCAATTTCGCACAAGCAGAAGTAGGCATTATATTAGAGGATGCTCCAGAATCAATTAAACAATTATGCAGATTTTTATTGTACATTTCATAAGTCAAAAGAAAAGGAGGAGTCTGAGAATTTGATCTTTCTCCAATGAGCACATTATCAGTAGCACCTACTTTGTCTGGTGGCTTACTAGTTCCTTTTGTTGCTTTTGCAACTACACCACTTGGTAAAGGAGCAATTGGTGTAGCATTTAATTCTTTTAATAGCAACTTCTACTGGTGTTTTAGTTTGCTGAGTTCATGTAAGGAAATGTTGGCTTTAATCTTTTTCATGTCTTCAACAATGTTATACTCCATAGGATCTGACACCACTAAATTCTTTGTTGTCGATGTAGGAGGATTAGAAGAAGACAGCTGATTTTGAGCAGGTAACGAAGAAGTTTTCTTTGCAGGGGATTTGTCTTTGGTACTTGGAGTTGTAATTTTCTTTTTAGGAACTGTTTGTACAGGTTCTGATGTAGATTTACTCCTAGTACTTACAGGCATAGCTTCTTGTTCTACCTCACTATCAGAATTAGGGAGAATAAAATCCCACATTCCATGCAATTCAGCTATTTCTTCATTCTCATCTTCCTTTTCTGATACTGGAGGAGTATCTTCTTCTTCTTCCTCTTCTGATTCTACAATAGAGATTGAATTGGGAGGTTTAGATTCAAGTTGATTTCTTTTGAAATTTCTGAATGGTTTTTTGGTAGAAGTTTCAGCTACTTGTTTTTTTATTTCAACCATTTCATTTGACATGGTTTTAAGAACTTTCTTTAAACCTTCCATGTCGTATGGGTCTTTGGCCTTTTTCCCCGAATCATCTTTGAAGCTGACTTTTTTGGATTTCCTTTCCTCAATAGCATTTTTCTTTTCTAGAGAAATAATTCGTTTCTCTACTGTAATAGCCTCTTTCATATTCTCGGCTAACGTAGGTTTTGCGGCTCTATCTACAAAAATTGCTATGTTTGAGGGTAAAGTGGTTATGTACCATTCACTTCTGACCTGTTCACTAGGCCTTGAATCTGTGTGGATTTTATTCAAGAGTTTGTTGAATCTAGCGTTGAAATCTTTAATGGGCTCCTTGGGTTCTGTCTTCAAATTTGAGAGATCGTTGATTAAAGTAGCTATTGATATGTCATCTCCAAATTTGGTTAAAAAATGATCTGCAAAAATGGCCCAACTTGTTATGGATCCTGAAGGTAATGAAAAGTACCAGGATCCTGCTGCCCCTTGAAGAGTATAAGGGAATAGTCTGACTACAACATCTTCTTCTACGACTCCATTCAAATTTATAGCCAGCATAAAGTTATTGATGTGTTCTTCAGCTTGAATATTAAGCTCTGGACCGAACTTTGGAAGCCATTTTCCAGGATTGTCAGGTAAATCGTGTCAAGGTGCAGGCATGTTGACAGCCCCTGGAGTAGCCCATGGTCTAGCCATTATTGTAACAACTGTTGGAGAAGTAGTAGATACTGGTGATGTCTGAACAAAAGTTGTTGGAATAGATGATGTTGAGATTGATGACGATTGAGCAGATGATAATTGAGCAGATGATGAGGGAACAACTGCACTTTGTTGAGTTGGGGTTTTGGAAACAGGTGATTGAATATGAGATGAAGAACTTATATCACTTACTAATTCCGATTGAGTTCTTCTTGTCTTGACTCTACTAGGTAAAGGGAATTCTTTTGGAGAAATAACAAGTTTTTCACTTTGAAGCCTAGTAAGAGGTTTTGAAGGAACAAATTTTGAGCTTACACTACCTTCAGATATTTCAGATTCTTCTAGAGATAATGAGAATCCTTTCAATTTATGAATTAAATCTTGTACTTTAGGAGACTCAGGATTTTGGTTGTCTGATTGTTTTGAGATTTTGGTAGTGGGTGTCTGAATATTCTTCTCAATTCCTTCTATAGGATTTTGTATTTCAGAAGAAATTGAAGAAGTTAATGAGGGTGTTTTGCTCTCAGAATGGCTTGTGGGTAAATATTTACTTGCCATTCATAGCTCAGGCCCTCCTTCTAGCGCCAAAAATGTTGAAGCCTAGAAAATCTCTGCTTCAAACATTGGGGAAAACCACCCGGTCGGGACCTTAGGACAGCTCCTTATCCGTTTGATATGGTGGCTCCGACTGGATTGAAAGGACCAGTTTCCTTATAACTAATGGGTTGGTGATGGGTTGATTTGGATGAATGAAAATGGGGATAAATTGACTGAAATAAAACTATCTAATTTAAACTAAATACTGATAAAGAAATTCTAAAAACTAACCCGGGCAATCATATGTGAATACAACTTAAAATTATTCCAATTTAACAATAACCATAAAAATGTATTAAAGTTTAATTGAAATTGTGCAGTAAAAAATAAAGATAACTCTGTTTAAGAAATTAAACAGAGTTATATTAGCATACTGCATTCATCGTTGTATATCATCTACATATACTTATGAAAGATAACATTTCAATTATACTCAGAAATGATATATAAAGAAACGTTGTGAAAACCAAATATATATAAATGATAGCAAATTTTAAAGCGAATATCATAAGACAAAAGAAATCAATAGTGAACAGATAGAAATACCTTATTCATCTTGAAATCTTTCAAATGAAATCTAATACTCTAATCCAGTAATTCTGATGCAAAATCAAATCCAAGATACAAAAATGCAACACTTTAAAAATAATTCTGCATAAAATCACCAGATGTGATCCTTTATAAAATATAAGAGCCAGTGGAGTACAGAAATGTAATCTCCAAGTCAAAAAATATTATAATTCAGGACCCTTCTCTAAATGCATGAGAAGGGTTTATATACTACTAGCTAAATCTAAAAATAGTTTATTACAAAAATTAAGGATTCGGTTTAAATGACTGTCCTTTTCCTAGGCAAAAATACAGTAAAACTAAAACTAAATCTAAAAATAAAGACTATTAAGTAACTACTTATGAACTTGATCTTTAAACTTGCAAGCATCCAGCATTGTTTTGAGAAGAGGTGGTTAGCCGACTTCAGATTTCAACTGTCCTGAAAAGACGGAATCGAAAAGTGTAGGTGCAATCTTCTTAGCAGAATTAATGATGCAATTAAGCGCACTGCATTGACTGTGTGGTTTCACTAGACATGTCCAGTAAGAATCCCAGTTTAATCTTGTCAATCCTTGGATCGATTTTGCTTTTTCTTCTGCTTTTTGTCTCCATTCTGTTTGCAATTGATGCACCTACGGAAGATATCCCGGAACATTTTCTGAAATCAAATTTGCTTTGTGCAAATTCTCATTTACACAATCAGTAAGACAACTTACTACTGTAGCCAAATCCTCTGCTGCTTTCTCTGCCCCTCTGATTTGTGCATCCCAGTCATTGAAAAGTATTTCTTTATGGTTTTCATTAATAATTGGTGCACCAGATTTTCTTCCTTCCTCTGTTTTTTTCCATACCAAATAATCAGTAACTTTTTCATTAATTAAATCATAATCATTTCGTAAATCTACGACATGATTAGTGATCTTATCACTTTCTTGACAAAAAGAATTCCATTGCAAGATTTTTTGGCATAATACTTCTTCTTGTTGCAGTAGTTGATTGTTTAAAGAAATAGTTTCTGAAATAAACTCTGGAAGCTTAGGATCATCTTTGTGCTGATCTTGGATAATTTGTATTTGTTTCTCTTTATCAGCCAAACTTTTTTGATATCCAATTTGCATTTCTTGAAGTTGTTGCTGTAACTTTTCAAGTTTCATCTGTGCTTCATTATTGGCCCGTACCTGTTGCAATTGTTGTTGCAGAACTTGTATCTGTTCTTCTTTTTCATTTAATAAGAGTTGTATCTCAAATGCTTTGTCAATAGTTGCAGAAGCATAAGCCCCTGTAATTTGAGATAACTTAGCAAGATTATGAGTAGACTCTGTGGTAGGATCCTTCCACAAGACATCTAATTGTTCTGCTTCAGTAGCAATTGCACCTTCTAATTTTCTCTTTTTTCTTTGTTTCTTCACTACTGCTTTATACTTCGGGCTGTAGAATACATCTAGAGGAGGAATGTCCTCTATATTAAGTACAATTTCAGAAGAGGAAGTGACAGGTATATGCTCTGTATTTGTCACATTACCACTTATTCCTATGCTCAAAACTTTTGTTGTCTGTACAGGGGTCTGTATATTTTGTCCTTCCACATTAAGAAATTGATTAAATCTTTCCCATTCTTTGTCTAATTCAATTGTGACTGACTGTTGCTGTACATTGGTAGGAGGAGGATTTACCTACTGAGAAGTCTAAATTTTCTGTTGTGAAAGCTCTTTCGATTGAGCAGTATCTTTCACTAATTCTTCATTTTTATCCTGTTCTTCATTAGACTTATTAGAACGTTCAGAAGTCTCTCTTTCAGATTTTGACTTAGATTTATCTGTACCTGAACTGCCGTTGAGACTGACACTAGGAGTTGGTTCCCTTGCGGGTTCCAAGCGTAAATTTTCCAAAGGGATAGTAGTTAGTCTTCTCTCTCTGTAAAGTTTAAATTCCTGAAATTCTTCTGGAGATAACTGTATCTGAGCTGAATGCAAAACTTCTTTAAATGAACCTTTTTTTTGAAACATATCATCAAAAGGATCTTCTTCTCCTGAAAATTCCCTTACTTTGATTGCAGTGGTAAAAATTTTAGCAACATTATTTGGGTCAAATAACCTTCTCGAAAACTTGAACAGTTGTAAGCATGTAATATTGCTTACCTCTTTGAATGCGTGACCAATATCAAACAGTGAAAATGTTCCACAGGTTATGGGAAATTGTGGCCAAATGCCTTTCTTCTTCTCTTTTAATTCCTTTGTCAAACCTCCTTGACCACAGGTTTGATAAGCAATCTCCCGAGCTACAAGTTTATCCGGAACATACAGGGGTAAAACATGGGGGGAAGCAGAACTTCCAAAAACCCTAACATAAGTAAACAACTCTTCTCCAAACCATCTTGCGACAGGGAGAATGTCAACTTCTGTTTCTGGGGATAACCTTGGAGCATCCTTATTATGCAATATTATGTACAATGGCAGCATTATACCATGGAAAATTTTGTAAAAATGAGGGACAAACTTAGATTCCCACAGTTCCTTGTGATACACATGAATAGGCAAAGGATCATGAATTTGCCATTGCCAACCCATCAAAGGGAATTTAGAAACAAAGCAGATAGCGTCCATAACATAGGCAGATAGATAAAAATGAGGATAAATCCTCTGAGAAATAGTTCGTTTAGACCGGTAATGAAAAATAGTAGTGGCCAAATTATCAGACAAGATTTTGGCCCAATCTACAATTGTAGCGTTAACAGCAACATTCAACAAAGGGAGCCATTCAGGCGAGATCATATTTATGTCAGGCTTTCCAAAAAGCCTGCATAACATAGCAGCAGCAAAACAATATGGAGAGGTGAGTGAACCAGTACTGTACATACCGTGTTTGTTTTTCTTCAATGGTTCATCTCTCTTGGTCCATTCCTTTGTGCATTCCGCCAAATTTTTATGTTCTTTGGCAAAATTCTCCATAAATTGTTTATTATAAGTCACCTGAGGTTTCAGAAAATGATACATCAGCCTCAAATCTTCCGTAGTGAATGACCCGATGAGCTCTTGATCTAGAGTTCTAAATTTCCTGTCTGAAATATCGGTGTTTTCCAGCACCCATTTTACCATGTCTGTATACGGGAGAATTCTTGGTCTTGCCGCTATCCGGTGCAAAAATGAACAAGCCAGTTCTTTAAGGGTTGCCTCAAATGAATTACTTGAGCCCGCAGTAGCCGCGACTTGCATCACCCTGGGATTTTCTTCTTCGAGAAAATTATACATTCCTTCCCAGGTAGTGATACCGGCATCCTTATTGCAAGCAGTATCTGCATACAGTGAAGCCATCTCTTTGTTTTCAGAATTTGAAATCTTCTCTTTCTTACCCATAATGCTCTGTGAACGCTTTTTATAGTCTTTTGCTCCTTCGCGCCTGCGGTTTTACGAGTTAAGTGAGAGTAATGACATGAGAAGGGTGATGAGATAGTTTTAAATGCAAAAGGAGGATGAAATATATTATTCTAACGAAAATAACCTTTCAATCAAAACAAAATCCTTTTTATTGATACTTGACAATCCATTCATTAATTCAACCATTTAAAGCACATAACGGATATTGACTTATGAAAAGATTTACATTGAACAACGAGCTTTTAAGAATCTGCGATATTGCGATCTGCGATTTGCTATGCAATATCGCAATATCGCAGTATCACAAATTGCATTTTTCTCAAAGCGCAACCATCGCAAAATTGCAAATAGCGCAAAATCGCAAATCGCAAATATCACATATAAAAAGTATTCATTTAACATTTTTCTGCGATATCCGATTTGCGACCAGTATTTTAATGTATAGGATTTTTTGGGATCGCGTTATCGCAATATCGCAAAGTCGCAGTTTAAAAGATTCATTTTTACAAAAAGATATCTTCCATTTGCGATGGATGCGCTATTTCTCTCAAAGAAAGATTTTATTGTAATCTACAATAAACTTAAGTGTTTCTTAAGGATTTTCTAAGGAATTTCCCTAAGTTATGATAGAAAGTTTTATTTGAAAAGGGAAACAAATACTAATTAATTTTTTGGATTTTTAACTAAGGGTCCCCACTTAATTAGTATTATTACTAATATTAAATAAGAAGGGGGGTTGTTGCTGGCCACAACAGGTTGTTTGTTATTCACAGCTAAAGTGAGATTTTTTCGTACGCTTGCGATTATAATTCACACTAACACAAGTACCACCCTAGTCCCATCGCACTTGACACCATGCATTCGATAAGTGAGAAGTCAAGCTCAAATTGTGAGGCCAAAGCCTCAAAAACTATAGATCCGAAAGCCTTCTTGTTCTTCTTCTTTTGTGGACAATTAGTGGCATAACGTCCATGCTCATGACAATGAAAACACTTCACTCTAGACATGTCGTGCTTCTTGCCTTCTTCACCGGTCTCAGATTTAGAATGGAATTTATTTCCTTTCACCTTATTCACCTCAGAATCCAAATCACAATCTCTTTCATCATCTTTCTTAGATGAAGATCCATCTCTGGTATTCCGCCTGAATTCTTCTTGCACCAAATCCGACAAAAGTCCTTCCCAATACGACAGCTTCTCCCTCCCATTGACATTGTCCTAATAACTATGCCAACTCTTGGGAAGTCCTAGAAGATCAAGGCTCACCAAATCATTATCGACCATAGTAATTTCTACACTCCCAATCTCATCCCGACATTGGACAAAATTTGTCAAGTAAACCGGAATAATGTCATTTTTCTCCATTTTGATCTTCCTGAGTTTCTATTTCGGTGCCAATTTACTATGGTCACTGCTACTCTGAAATAGATCTGTCAAAGCTTTCAACATAGCATATGGTGTCGCTTTTCCATGGAGACTTGAGACAATGTGGTCTCGTACTTCCTCCAGTAAATCCTCCTCACCTTTGCCACTTTCTTTTGCCATGCGTCAAGATTTGCAGCATCTGTCACAACGGGTTTAGGAACATCGTTGTCAATGAATTCCTTCAATCAATTGTCTTCGAGTACTACCTCCATCATGTCTTTCCAAGAAATATAGTTAGAGCTTCCCTCGAGTGCATACTCCAATCTCAAGCCATTGAATGCCATTTCAATCCTCAATCAGCTGTAGCACCAAGAAAATCTTCTACAAATTCAAATTCTATTCAGTCAAAAAATCAACTCCACCTTCATTATTGTGATTACCTGTGCACTGATACCATGTATAAATTATACAACAAGCATGTATATCATGGATTCAATCCAATCTAACATTGTGCTAAATCTATATACTAAATCACTGCTACAAATCAATTATGGAATTAAAAACAAAATCGCCAATCACATGAAGCAAAGAAGAATAAAATCAAACCACAACACAGATAATTTCCCAAAGAAAGCTTGCTACTCAAAACCCCTCTATATTCTATTGTATATTCCATAAGGAATCATCAAACAATTACAATGAAATTCTTATCACAAGAATCTCCTACAATCTGCCTATCGTCTCACACTGATCTAATCAAAATCGGGCCAACACTTAGCCAATTCTCATAATGTCTTCAACCTACATTGGTCACGCAATTCCTGATGAATTCAATCCCTATTCTTTAGGAATTTAGACCTTCCTAAATTGAGCTAGTATCATGGGAAATCCTGTGGTGTTTTAACTACACCTGGGCAGCCTGCTAATATCACAACTGATAGTTAACATCCCTTTGACCTAGATCTCAACTGGGTCTCCATTAGAACTGACATGCAAGCAACTAATAATAGTAAATCATCAGTTGCATGTTAGATCACTCATTGTGAATTAAATAATATTTAATTAACTTGATCTCTCACTAGTGCAACAAACAGTTACAACTAGCACAACTGAGTTTAACTCACTTAACTGAGTTAACTGATTACAACATGCACTAAACTAATGCACCACTGGACTTCAAACTCTGTTACAATTAGAATTAATCTGCATGCCTCACCAACTACCCTCAACTCGAAATTCATGAGGTAACTAAGTTTATTACACTCAGTTAACTATTACAAGTGATTTTTAGATTAGATTACATTTTACTGTCCATCTTAGTTAAGGGATTATTAAAATAGACATTGCACCAAATTTAGCCCGCACCAGTGTAGGTGCTGCTAAGACTTGTGGCCCCACACTAGTGTAGGTGCTTGGACCTCGTGGTCCCACACTTAGTGTAGGTGTTGTCATGTTGTTTTTGGATGAACATTTCACTATTTCTTGTTGCAAACTTCAACACTCCCTCTCAAAAAGAAATAAATTTCCTTGCATGTGACATGCACCTCTTGCATGCGACATGCAACGCTTTCATGTGACATGTAACTCTTTCATGCTACACTTCTGAAAATGAATATCCTCAAAGAAACTGAATCAGTATAATGCATCTGTCATCAGAGTTTTCTGACTGCTTCTAGCTACTACACATCTCTACTGGACTCCCTGCGTTGTTGACATCTGCATCCATGTAGTCTGCACTGCTACCAAATTTGATTTGCGCTCCAGTATCCGACACCTGTCACTCTGATTTCTGTCCTCCTAACATCTGACTACATCAATCTAACTAATCCTGTTATTACTGTACCATGGGCTCCTCGTAGCCAGGTTCAATCCATGAGATGCACCATCTCTAGGACCTTGGCCAAATTTTTTCTTGGGATTAATCTTGCATGTCGCCCCACCTCAGTACCCCCCATTCTGCCATCATCCATGGTGTCAGTTTATCAGTCGCTCTAATATTATCCCTCGTGCCTTAGTTTAGGGTTCCTCATTTCCTCACCTATGGTTGACCTCCTTCTGTCGACATCAGCATATTCATTCCAGAAGACAGTCCTAGACGACGGTGTACCTTGGTTCTAGCTTCCATTCTTTTTCGGTGCCTTGGATCATGCAAAGGGACCTTTTGTTTCCCTTTGACTTGATTTTTTCTCAGTTCCAACTCCTTATGGCATGATCGAGATCTGTATACTTGATGGTTCAGTGATGCAGCAGATTGTACCAGTGATTCCCAGATGTGTGTGAGATTTTTCAGACCTCATGAGCGGGTGGCCCTTCAGGTAGACCCCCACATACCCATATGACCTCTTTGCTACAAGCTTGGATGTACCTCTAAAGGTTTGATAGTTCCGGCATCAGTCGCTTGCAGCACCTTTTAATTTTGCATGTATCATTCAGATTTTCAGAGCCCTTTCCTGTTTTATAGGGCCTCTTTGGTTGTTATTATATCTTATGTACTCAGATATTATTGTATAAGTCCTAGTTGTTGTCCCAAGCATAGTACGTATGTGGGATCCATTATGTTTTTTATCTAGCCCATTTTTATGCCAGCATGTATTATATAGCTCAGTCCCATGTTTGTTGGGCACATCATTATTCTTTGTACGTTTTCATCTAGGCGGGCATAGGTATGCCTCCCCCGCCTCATTCGGAACATGTACTCACTCATAATGGGACTTGTCACACCTGTAAGTCTCACCTCCTTAGGGTCTTGTCCTCTCTCGCTTCATTCCGTCTTATATTTCTCTCTCTCTCACTCCCCTTCGATGTCTAGTGATTTTGTTCTTACAACGTACTTCGGTCATATGATTAGCTCCTAATGCTCGCATGTTCGGGGGAAATTTGTTACACCAATTTTTGGTCATCTAACCTATTACTATTATATGGACTCAAGTACACCATGTAAGACCAATTTTACCATTGTAAAATTTCTTTCACTATGATAAATAATGTAATAACCCATAGTTTATTAAATTATTTATAGTCTAAACAAAAAACCCCATGAGGAATAATTGAATAAATCCTTATTTGTTTGATTTTACTATAGGGATAATTAGCTAAACCACTGTTTAATTAATATTCATATTCATGCTTAACCCAAAACATGAGAATTAATTAGATAAATCATTATTTATCTTATTATTCTCTAGGAATAATTATTTAAATCATTATTTAATAATATTCCTTGTTAAATTTGACTAAATCATTTACAAATAATTGAATAAATCATTATTTATTTAATTATTCCTTAACCTCATCCTTGAAATAATATATAAATCATTTATTTATTTATTATTTCTAAATAAATGGATTTAACCAATTCTAAATTCCTTTTCCCTCCACCAAAAATAATAAAATATTCCAAGTAAGTTGGATCTAGATTTGGTTAATAATATTTTAATTATGTACCAATATCTAGACTAACTCAATATTTTGTTATAAATAGAAGGTTTTTTCATTCATGAACTACCTTTTGTCAACTTTTGATCACCTTTTGATTTATGCTTTTGGTCTGACTTTGATCCTCCATCATTGTCATATTTTTTCTACTTTTTCTTGTGAGCTCCATTTGAGGTCTATTTTTGTCTTGGTTTTCTGCACCATCAAGAGAGAGAGATCTTAGATCGGAAGCACTGAGGACATACAAGAACCCATCCCATTGAGGGGGAATGGTAACATCTTTCCGTGTTCCCTTCCCAAGTGTCATAATACAAAAAATTCTTTATAAATTCTTGTTTTTTCTATTGGATGTATGGAGCGAATCTTGTTTATTTTTGCTGTTTAATTTCTTTAATTGCATAGATATAGATTTTTGTAGCATTTATTCTGATCACCTACTATAGATCTAAGGAAATTTACATCCACATTTGATGTTAGGGTTGTTTGTTATGCACAGTTAAAGGGAGATTTTTTCGTACGCTTGCGATTATAATTCACACTAACACAAGTACCACTCTAGTCCCATCGTACTTGACACCATGCATTCGATAAGTGAGAAGTCAAGCTCAAATTGTGAGCCCAAAGCCTCAACAACTATATATCCAAAAGCCTTCTTGTTCTTCTCCTTTTGTGGACAATTAGTGGCATAATGTCCATGCTCATGACAATGAAAACACTTCACTCTGGACATGTCATGCTCCTTGCCTTCTTCACCGGTCTCAGATTTAGAATGGAATTTATTTCCTTTCACCTTCTTGACCTTGGAATCCAAATCACAATCTCTTTCATCATCTTTCTTAGATGAATATCCATCTTTGGTATTCCGCCTGAATTCTTCTTGCACCAAATCCTATAAAAGTCCTTCCCAATATGGCAACATCTCCCTCTCATTGACATTGTCCTAATAACTATGCCAACTCTTGGGAAGTCCTAGAAGAGCAAGGCTCACCAAATCATCATCAGCCATAGTAATTTCTACACTCCCAATCTCATCCCGACATTGGACAAACTTTTTCAAGTATACCAGAATAGTGTCATTTTTCTCCATTTTGATCTTCCTGAGTTTATATTTCAGTGCCAATTTCCTATGGTCACTGCTGCTTTGAAATAGATCTGTCAAAGATTTCCACATAGCATATGGTGTCTCTTTTCCATGGATACTTGAGACAATGTGGTCTCGTACTTCCTCCAGTAAATCCTCCTCATCTTTGCCACTTTCTTTTGCCATGCATCAAGATTTGTAGCATCTATCACAACGGGTTTAGGAACATCGTTGTCAATGAATTCCTTCAATCAATTGTCTTTGAGTACTGCCTCCATCATGTCTTTCCAAGAAATCTAGTTAGAGCTTCCCTATAGTGCATACTCCAATCTCAAGCCATTGAAATCCATTTCAATCCTCAATCAGCTGTAGCACCAAGAAAGTCTTCTACAAATTCAAATTCTATTCAGTCACAAACTCAACTCCACCTTCACTATTGTGATTACCTATGCACTGATACCATGTATAAATTATACAATAAGCATGTATATCATGGATTCAATCCAATCTAACATTATGCTAAATCTATATACTAAATCACTTCTACAAATCAATTACGGAATTAAAAACAAAATCGCCAATCACATGAAGCAAAGAAGAATAAAATCAAACCACAACACAGATAATTTCCTAGGGAAAGCTTGCTACTCAAAACCCCTCTATATTCTATTGTATATTCCATAAGGAATCATCAGACAATTACAATGAAATTCTTATCACAAGAATCTCCTACAATTTGCCTATCGTCTCACACTGATCCAATCAAAATCGGGCCAACACTTAGCCAATTATCATCATGTCTTCAACCTACATTGGTCACACAATTCCTGATGAATTCAATCCCTATTCTTTAGGAATTTAACTTCTTAAATTGAGCTAGTATCATGGGAAATTATGTGGTGTTTTAACTACACTTGGGCAGCCTGCTAATATCACAACTGATAGTTAACATCCCTTTCACCTAGATCTCAACTGGGTCTCCATTAGAACTAACATGCATACAAGTAATAATAGTAAATCATCAGTTGCATGTTAGATCACTCATTGTGAATTAAATAATATTTAATTAACTTGATCTCTCACTCGTGCAACAAACAGCTACAACTAGCACAACTGACTTTAACTCACTTAACTGAGTTAACTAATTACAACATGCACTAAACTAATGCACCACTGCACTTCGAACTCTGTTACAATTAGAATTACTCTGCATGCCTCTCCAACTACCCTCAACTTGAAATTCATGAGCTAACTGAGTTTATTACACTCAGTTAACTATTACAAGTGATTTTTAGATTAGATTACATTTTACTATCCATCTTGATTAAGGGATAATTTAAATAGACATTGCACCAAATTTAGCCCGCACCAGTGCTGGTGCTGTTAAGACCTGTGGTCCCACACTAGTGTAGGTGCTGCTTGGACCTCGTGGTCCCACACTTAGTGTAGGTGTTGTCATGTTGTTTCTGGATGAACATTTCTCTATTTCTTGTTGCAAACTTCAACACTCCCTCTCAACAAGAAATAAATTTCCTTGCATGTGACATGCACCTCTTGCATGCGACATGCAACTCTTTCATGTGACATGTAACTCTTTCATGCTACACTTCTGAAAATGAATATCCTCAAAGAAACTGAATCAGTATAATGCATCTGTCATTAGAGTTTTCTGACTGCTTCTAGCTACTACACATCTCTACTAGACTCCTTGCGTTGTTGACATCTGCATCCATGCAGTCTGCACTGCTACCAACTTTGATTTGCGCTCCAGTATCCGACACCTGTCACTCTGATTTCTGTCCTCCTAACATCTGACTGCATCAATCTAACTAATCCTACTATTAATGTACAATAGGCTCCTCGTAGCCAGGTTCAATCGATGAGATGCACCATCTCTAGGGCCTTGGCCAAATTTTTTCTTTGGATTAATCTTTCATGTTGCCCCACCTCACACTTGGAGGTATAGCTGCATGCACTCCCTCTGCCCATCTGGCTCGAAATTTCTCTAATTGAGTGGTTTTTTCCACTCCATGATCCTCCACATGTGGCTTCTTCACATCTTGAGGTTCATTCTTTGGAACCAAGGGTTCCTCACCTGCATGCAAATCATTCTCCCTCTCAAGGGACAATTGCATGGATTTCTCGCAGTTCCCAATGATTGGAAACTTTGTAGAAATCACATCTACATCAAGTCTATAGATATTCTTCACACAAATCCCAATCTTTTTGGCTAGTCCTGTTTCTTTATGTTGAAGGAAAACTTTTCCTTCATTGAAAACAACATCAGAGCCTCTACCCTCCAATATTGCAACTGAAACTAATTTTTTCTTCAAACCTTGTACATGCATTACATATTTTGAAAAAAGTGTTTTACCTGACTGTCTCTGGAAAGTAATTGTACCAATCATGGTAGTGCTATACCTTCCATTGTCACCCATTTCGATATGCATCTAGAGATCCTTCTCCTCCAAGCTACTGAAAAGTTCTTTGTTTCCCGTCATGTGGAAAGATGCACCACTATCAAAGTACCACCCTGATCCCATCACACTTAACACCACGCATGTGATAAGTGAGAAGTCAAGCTAAAATTGTGAGTCCAAAGCCTCACTAGATGCAGATCCTAAAGACTTCTTGTTCTTATTCTTTTGTGGAAAATTAGTGGCATAATGTCCATGCTCGTGACAATGAAAACACTTCACTCTGGACATGTCACGCTCCTTGCCTTCTTCACCGGTCTCATATTTGTAATGGAATTTTTTTCCTTTCCCCTTCTTCGCCTTGGCAGCCAAAGAAAAATCTTCTTCATCATCATTGTTAGATGAAGATCCATCTCTGGTATTCCGCCTGAATTCTTCTTTCACTAAATCCGACCAAAGTTGTTCCCAATCTAGAAGCTTCTCCCTCCCATTGACAGAGTCCTGATAACTATGCGAACTCTTGGGAAGTGCTAGAGGATATAGGCTCACCAAATCATCATCAACAATAGTAATTCCTACAATCCCAAGCTCATCCCGACATTGGAAAAACTTTGTTAAGTATACCGGAATAGTGTGGTTTTTCTCCATTTTGATATTCCTGAGTTTATCTTTCAGTGAAAATTTCCTATGGTCACAGCTGCTTTGAAATAGATCCACCAAAGCTTTCCACATAGCATATGGTGTCGCTTTTCCATGGAGACTTGAGACAATGTGGTCTCGTACTCCCTCCAGTGAGATCCTCCTCGCCTTTGCCACTTTCTTTTGCCATGCATCAAGATTTGCAGCATCTGTCACAAGGAGTTTACGAACATCATTGTCAATGAATTCATTCAAGCCATTTTCTTAGAGCACTTCCTCCTTCCTGTATTTCCAATAAATATAGTTAGAGCTTCCCTCGAGTGAATACTCCAATATCAAGCCATTGAAATCCATTTTGGTCCTGAATCAGCTGTAGCGCCGAGAAAGTCTTCTGCAAATTCGAATTCTATTCACTCACAAACTCAGCTCCTCCTTTACTATTATGATTTCCTATGCTTTGATACCATGTATAAATTATACAACAAGCATGTATATCATGGATTCAATCTAATCTAACAATGTGCTAAAGCTAGGTACTGAATCAGTTCTATAAATCAATTGCGTAATTAAAAACACAATCGCCAATCACATGAAGCAAAGAAGAATAAAATAAAACCACAATATAGATAATTTCTCGGGGAAATATTGCTGCTCAAAACCCCTCTATCTTTTATTTTATATTCCACAAGGAATCATGAAACAATTACAATGCAATTCTTATCACAAGAATCTCCTGCAATCTTCCTATCATCTCACACTGATCCTGAAAAAATCGGGCCAAGACTTAGCAAATTCTAAGCTTGCCTTGCTCACATAATTCCTGATGAATCCAATCCATATTATTTATTAATTTCAGCCTTCCTCAACTGTGCTAGTATCATGGGAAATCATGTGTTGTTTTAACTGCACCTAGGCAACCTCCTAATATCACAACTGGTAGTTAACATCCCTTTCACCTAGATCTCAAATGGGTCTCCACTGGAACTGACATGCATGCAACTAATAATATTAAATCATCAGTTTCATGTTAGATCACTAATTGTGAATTAAATAATATTTAATTCACTTGATCTCTCAGTAGTGCAAAAAACAGTTACAACTATCACAACTGACTTTAACTCACTTCACTGAGTTAACTAATTACAACATGCATTAAACTAAGGCACCACTGCACTTTGAAATTTGTTACAACTAGAATTACTCTGCATGTCTCACCAACTACCCTCAACTCAAAATTCATGAGCTAGCTGAGTTTATCACACTAAGTTAACTATTACAAGTGATTTTGAGATTATATTACATTTTATTGTCCATCTTAATTAAGGGATAATTAAAATAGAGACTGTACCAAATTTGGCAGACACAAGTGTAGGTGTTGCTAAGACATGTGGTCCCACACTAGTGTAGGTGCTGCTTGGACCTCTTGGTCCCACACTTAGTGTAGGTGTTGTCATGTTGTTTATTCCAATTTCACTATCTCTTGTTGCAAAATTCAACATGAAGAATATGTCATGAGAGAATGTGTGCAAATGGAATTCGGGTCGCTTCTATTTATAAATTTGTGAGGGACCACTTGGGGGTTTCACAAAATCAACATGCGGTTGGGAAAACTCATAAATAATAAAATAAATCATAATTTAAATTCCTATTAACCGATTAGGACAATCTATAGACTGATTTTGATCCTCTTGAAAAGTGGAATATAATTAAATTATTATTTTTATGATCTAAGATTTCTGATGTAGACTTTGACCTTAGTTGTAAAAATTAACATCGAACAAATACAATCTTCTGCTTGTAAAAAAATAGATATATTGAAAACCAGCTTCAGGATGAAGTGGGGAGATTTTTGCTTCAAGCATATTCCATTTGGACTATTTAACATTGGTGCTACATTTCAATGGGCCATGCACATCACATTCCATGGATTGATTAGCTAGAGTGTCTTCATTTACTTATATGACATAACAATATTTTCCAAGAAAATATCTGATCACATTTGTCATCTAAAGCATATTTTTGAGTGATGTCACAAGTATGGCATATCATTAAATCTGAAAAAGAGAATCTTCTAAGTGTTCAAGGGTAACCTCTTAGGACACATTATCACTAAGAGTGGAATTAAAGTTCACCCATATGTGATCAAGACTATTTCTCAAATCTGTTTTCCTGTGAACAAGAAAGCGATCCAATCCTTACTGGGAAAGATAATATTCCTTCGAAAGTTAATCTCTGATTACACATATATAAACAATTAAAAGAGATGATAAGGAATGATGGTACATATAAGTGGGATAAGAGGGAGAAATATTCCTTTTCCCAAATCAATAAATCCATCCCCAATGCCCCAACCATATACAACATTGATTTTGATAAAGATTTCTTTTTGTACACTTTTTCATATAACATGCCTATTGTGGTTGTGTTGACATAGAAATAAAATCAATCAAATGAGAGACCTATATCTTTCTTTATATTTTTTTTTTACCAGGATCAGAACTGAATTATCCCCCCATAACTAAGCAAGCATACATAGTATATAAGGCAGTGAAGCATCTAAATCATTACCTCCTGAAAGCCCACACTATTATCTATGTTCCTTATCCAATAGTTCGATCACCTTTTGTGCAACAAGGGTTGGGTGAGAGGAGGGCGAACTGGATGACATGCTTGCAAGAATATGATCTATAGTTCAATAAAATTCACACTATCAAAGGCCATGGTCTCTGTCATCTCAAAAGAGAAGTGATCAATTACCCAGAAAAGGATTCTTGTAGATGGGAATATGAGATCAAAATGTATAACATTGAGAAAGCTTCCCCTACAAGTACAACCATGTCTTGGTATGTATACATATGGTAATAATTAGAACATGAAACCTTTAATTTACACATATAAACCAAACAGAAGAGGGAAATAAATCTTAAATCTTTATCTTACCAACTTGTGCATGGTGTGTTTTTCCAAAATCTGCACCACAACAATGTCCTCCTCAAATGTTTAGAGTCTCCAGATTCAGAAAGGGTATTAAGATAACATCACGATGGACCAAAAGGTGGGCACTTTGTAGGAAATACAACTATTGATATGGTGATGAGGGTCGATTACTATTGGCCCACATTATTTAAGGATGCTCATTCATACGCCCAAAAGTTTCCAATATGTCAAAGAAGTGTTAGCCATAACATGAATCTGACCACCGCATTTCTACCCATAGCAGTTGAGGAACCATTTCAACAATGGGGATTGGATGTTATTGGAGAAATATTTCCTCATTCATCAAAGACATGCCTGTAAATTTTAACCAAAATTGATTAATGCACTCGATGAAATGAATCAGTTCAACTAGGACAAGTTAATGATAAAGAAGTCATCCAGTTTCTTATACAAAACATCATAACCACGTTTGGTGTTCCTGCATCGTTTTCCTTTGATAATGAAACATAGTTTTCTTGATTTAATATTTATGAGTTTGCATTAGAAAATGGTATTTTTTTGAAGAACACATCAAACTACTACCCTTAGGGGAACTATTTGGTTGAGTTTACAAACAAAAATTTTATTTGTATTATAAGGAAAATCATTTTCTATGAGAAAAGGAATTGGCATAATGCCTTGGTAAATGCACTATGGGTCGACCATGTCACTCTCAAACCCTCTCAAAATACCTCTTCCTACTTCCTTGTATATGGAAAATAAGTTATAATGGAAAAAAAGTTATCCTCCCCCCAAACATATACCTTCTAGCCTAGCAACTTTCTCAAGTGTATCAATGTAAGCCTTTTATTCTTGGTCATAGTGGGATAGATACCCTTCTCAACCTAGAGGAAGACAGTATCAAAGAAAAATAAAAGTTTTCCATACACCATAATAGAATCAAGCGTCATTTTGATAATAATTCTGTAGGGAACAAATATTTTAGTGTGGGAGACGTTGTATTGAAGTGGGAAAAGTCCCACAAAGAGAAATCCAAGCACACCAAATTTTAATCTCTGTGTATTTAACATTAAACCATTATTGAAAATATTGTCCATGATCCTTACATACTAAAATCCTTAGATTGTAGGATCCATCCTCTTCCTATCAATGGCCAATATATTAAGAATTATTTCCAGTATCAGTCATGGGATGCGTTCCTACCTCTGTAAAATTTTATTTCCTGGTATTTTGTTGTTTGTTCCCATCATGTCTCATTTTTCTTTCCTATTTGTTTCGGTCAGTTCAAATAAATAAGACATTTTATGAGAGTATATGTATGTACCAAATAATAATATGATAGAAATGAAAAGGGGTCGTGATATCTATAATTATTGTTTATCTGTTGAGAATCCTTCTTTGTTTAGTTCCAAGTGTTTTAAGTCAAGTAATGTCCAAATGGAAAATACGAGTCATGGAGAATTGAAAATTCTTATTGGACCTATGATGACTATATATTTGAATCTTCATTTCATATGTTGACTTGACCGAGTAGAAAAAGGGAAGGGTAAAACCTTAAAACAAGCATATAAACTTTAGGCATTATATGAATCCATTAAACAAGGAACAACCTTTCTTGCAAGTAAAATAAGACAACATCCCTCTTCAAGTTTCAAAAATAAATAAGCATGTTTTCACATACTATTATTATCTAAATTAATAGGTGAATAGGAGAGAGACTTCCTACAAAGAGAGGCGAAGCAAGAAACTTCAACAGGGTACTAAACATGCCTGCTAGTAGTGACGCGATGCTTGTGATTCGTTGAGGTGATTTAGTCTCATGCTAAAAAGGCTTGCTTGTAGTGGAGAAACATTGGGGAATGTTCTTAACATATGATTATTATAATATTGATACATTTTTATCCTTTCCCAATTGAAACAGTTGAGTTTTAACAAGCCTTTGAATGTGTTCAAGCCAAGAAAAGAATAGTAGAACCCATGTGTTCAAACTAGGATAACTGGTGAAGCTAGGGTAATCCTTCTGATGAGCCAATACTTATTGAAGGGCTAGAATCTACACTGAAAGCTAGACCTAGATAGAGAAGCTGAAGCTCGTCCACTATGTCACCAAGTATTTTTGTTGCTATAACACCCTCCAAAATGTTTGGCTGTGTTTGAATTTTGGAGCCTACCTTCCATCGTGTGAAGTGTCACATTTTCTCATCAAGTGTTGTTTCATGTTTCCACACATATTTCAAGTTTCTATGTCCCTTCCTAAGTGTTGTCTGATCACCAAGGGTAGATATAGCACAATTTTGAGTCATAACACACTTTCTAGTCATAAAAATTAATGTCTTTTTGCTGCACATGGAGATTGTTTGTGAACTGGAATTTTGATGTATATTTCTTAGACTTGGGTCCCATCTAAGTTTTATTGATGAGTTGAGATGTGTAAAGCTTGATTATACCCTATTGAAATTGCAATCAACACCCTCCAAAATACTTTAAGGTTTGAGCCCACTGAGGATCTTACAATTTGTCACCATATGGTTACTCCTTGGTCAGTTGATGTTTTCTAAAGGTTTTAGGTATTCTTTATAATTTTGAACTATAAAACCACTTTCTCACACATGCACAGTCATGATTGAACTCATGAGTGCACTTTATTTTATGCAAGCTCAAACAGGTAAAGCACATCCCATCAAGAAAGTTCTTGTGCAATGTCTGACTCATGTCGATAGTCAATCTACACCTTTTGTTAACATTCCCCCTCACTTTGGTTGCATTTGTACTTTTATTTTGGTGAGTTTTCTCTACTGTTACTTTTACGTACCGTCGCTTTCACAAGTGTAAATTTTAAATTTGTGGTTGTTGCATATTCTCACTTTCACTTTAATAACGTTTTTTCATGTTATATTTTCTCTATAATGTGTCTCTTTCAAGGTATTTTTTCTTTTGTAAGTGTCGTATTCATGTTTTATGCTTGTTGTAGGTTTCTATTTCGTTTTTTTCACTCCTTCATGAGACAAATGTTTGCACATTACCAAAGTTAATTTTGTTGCACTATCATTCATGAGATGGTATTACATACCATTAGAATGTGCACTAGACACATTCCTAAAGCTTAGCACACCCTTTAGTCTCAATTGACACTTTTTTTGTAAGTTGTGTTCTAAGTGTTATAATGTGGAGTTTGAAATGTTGCACTTAGGAATAAGTGTTGCTTCGTTGTTTTTTAAAGGTGTGATTGTTTCTCATGAGCCTTGTGCATTCTATTGGCTTATATTGATGGAAATTATGTGTTTGATCCATATTTAGGTTGTATTAGGATGCATTTCTTTCTCCTAATTTACTTGTCCCATACTTAGCCATTCTAGGAGCTCTTCTTAGTCCTCTTCCTCAGTGAAAGTTGTAAAGGAATTAGCCCTCTTACTAGGTGATGATCATAGCTTATTCATGAGGCTCATTGAAATATTTATTCCTCACATACTTGTGCACTAAGTATTTTCTAAGGTCTCCTCTCTCTCACATTTTATTAGTGCTTCCTAGGATAAGTTACCTAGCCTTTTGTTGCCTCTCTTGGTGAAAAGTGCATTCTAGATGAAAAAGAAGCAATTCTTGAGATAATTACACCTTTCGAGGCCTGAGCGCACTTCAAACATTCAGTTAAAATGCACACTTGAGAAGAACGAGGACCATTTGAGCACACTTCGGAAGGACAAGGACCTTCTCTCCATTCGAAAGCACAATTCAAAACAACAAACCACACTTCAAAAAAATGAAGCACACTTCAAAACAACGAATAACATTTTGGTACAAAGAACCATAGTTTAGAACAACAAGGCATACTTAAAAATATCAATGACCTTTTATCTCTTAAAAAGAGAATGACATAGTCTTGAAGCAAGAAAACATGATAGAACCTTGAATAATGAAGCCTTCATCCTTCCCACTTCACTTAAAGCACATGGAGCAATCATGGATCCTGAATTCTTCATCGTTATCTATTCACTTAGATTGCATGGAATAATCATGAATCTTGAAACCTTCATTTTATTTCACTCATTCAACTCGAATAAATTCAACCTATTGGAGTGCATGATCATAGCCTGAACCAATTAATTATTTCTCCTTTATGCTTCAACGGTGCGCCCTGCACTGTCCTAGTTCCTCTAGAGCACACTAGTGCACCGATAAGGCTCGAGGCCTAACCCCTTTATACCTTTTTTATGCACCCTTATGCCCTCATTAGTCCCTCTAAGAACATTAGCGCACCTTGAACCCACGAATGACTTCCCTTGTGCTTTAGACCTATGCCTTGCTCCCTTCAGCTCTCACTCTCTCTTGCTTGAGCACATAATCGCACCATGAATCCTCGAGCTTGGACCAATAATTAAGGAAGACATTACATGGTGACTCATAGGACTTAAAATCTCATCCAAGGCCCTTTAGAGGGTGAAGAAAAGAAACAAAGTGGATATTTCATGAAGTTGAAACATACATAAGATATACCATCAAGGAAGCAAGCTGAAGTACTAAGTAAGATAGCTTGCCATTGTCACCTCATCATGATGACCCTTTTACTATTGTCGAGTTGTGATTTGTACAAGTGTCATCATAATAGTCAATATGTGTCCATGTGTCATGCCGCATCATCACGTGGAATGGAATGATGTATTCTCAATATAAGGACAAAATGTAACATGTGGAAGTCCAAGATTCATATGTGGAACATGAAGAGCCACTTAGTAATATATGAACAAAATGTCTTCAGGAGAAGTCCAAAAGTCATTTATAAGTTCAAGAGTTGCATATAAGTCCAAAGGTCATAATTGAATTCCAAAAGTCATGAGGGTAAATCAAGAGTGATAGGGATATGAAAGGTCACCCCACTTTCTATAAAACCAACCTCATAACTCAACAAAAGGTATTTTAAAGGCTTAATCTTTGGAGATCTAGTCTTCACTTCTCTACTTCGCATAGGAGAGAAAAAATTTCTTCAGAGAAGCAAGAAATGACTTGATGTTCCACTACTGGAACTAGTGCCTCATCATTTTAATTGTGTACTTTGATATTTCACCTTATCATTGAAGCTCAATGAGCCAACACATTTTCATTCATGTATTATGAATGTCTTAGGACTATTATTTAGAGGTTTTCTATATATTTTTCATTCATATGTTCCAAGGTAATTGAAATATTTTGGTGCCCTTCATACTTATCTTATTGAAGGCGTGTTGTATAGGGTTTAATTATCATTGTGTCTATGTGAACTATTTATCTAGATAACTAATGAATATTTCTTCACTTGTGTGTCTCTCTTAGGTTAGTACTATTACTTCCTTATAGAGGCTCACTTTTGTATCCCCCCTTGTGAAAGTATCCTTTTACACTTTACAATCGATGTTTCACAATGTCAACTTAACTTATTGTTCAAGGTTGATTTATATAATATCTTATGTTATCTGTTGAAACCAAGGCGAATATTAATCTATGGTAGCCAGGCCGATACTCCATATGGGGCTCCTACTCCGAATGGTGTGAGGTCTAATTGGGGACTCACATTGGGGAGACCCACTGTACGTTGCTGGTATCCAGCACCGTCATCATTCCCCTAACTCATTGTATTTTTCCATGTTTCACTTTTCCATACTTAGTCATTTTACTGACCTTGAAACTCTCCCTTTAGGCTTGGAAGAGCACATTATGCACTTCTAGAGCCTAGAAGTGATCCTCCTTGTTATATGGTAATTCACTTTGCACCACCCTAAGCCTTCCCTCTCTCTCCTACACACTGCACAATTTTATTTAGCAGGACCCCTCTCCTTACTACTCACTCTTCCTCCTTGTGTTGAGCCTAATCATAATTTCCCATTGTTGTACACTGCTTGCTTCCAGTGGGTAGTGATTCCCCTCCTTTTTTCCTTATAAATGCATGATTTTCCCTCCTTTTGTCCCTAACCTTTCTTCTTAGCGCATGGCACAGTCTAAGTGAGTAGTCCCTTCCTCCCTGTCCCCTACAAGTGCACCCTGCGCCCAGAAGGTTCTCTTCTCTACCACTTACACACTATTGGTACACAGTTGGTACATTGAAATAATCATAGTAGAGTAAATTATTTCTAGATTGATGTTTTCTTTCCATGAGTAATCCTTACCATGTGTTCTCAGTAAGCATGGCCAAAGATGTTTAAGGAGATCTATCAAGATAATCTCTCCAAGATGACTTTCTTGAAGACAAAGGCACAAAGGAAACATGTTGCGAAAGTTGAAGGAATGTTGGATTTTGATGGTCATAGTGACCCATAAATACTTCATAACATGTCTAGGTCATTTTGAGGGTAGAAATAAATCACAATGAAATATATGTACAAAGTATTGAAGACATAGTGGCAGTGTCATCACTTCTCAAACAAATTCATATTACAATTCACCGGACTCCAAGTCATCAATTTTAATGTCTTGTCTTCTTGTCTCCAATATATGATTATGTATTTTGGGAAAATATTGTAAATGGAAATAGTTTGAAATTCCAAGAGTCACATATGGACAAAAGAGTGACTGGGAAAGTCCAAATGTCTTGTGGAAGTATAAAGGTCATATTATAAGTCTAAGATTCATGGGGATATGAAAGGTTATCCCCCTTGTTATAAAGGAATCCTTGTTGGCTCAAGGGGTCCTAACCTAGGTTCAGAGGTTAAGGTTTGACAACAACCCCTATACTACTGGCCCTTTCGGTAGCGACCTGCTTGTGCAGGTCAAAGTCTCACCCGAAGCAGTATGGGTGGGTGCTGGAACCAGGTTTCCACACCCTAAGAGAGGATAGATAAGCCAAGCAAAGCTGCGTCTGACTTTATAATGACCAGATCGCCTATTTCAGAACCGGATCTATAGATCTCCTTCACATCTACGTGTGCAAGGTCAACTATACTTACTGTACTCAACAAGTCATATACTTCTAAAACATTAGTGCAATGTTACAATTATTCTCATAAAACATAACAGAACAGAACCAAATGTAGATGAAACACTTAACACAGCACTTTCGCAGCTTAACATAGAATATGCATAACACAACAGCTATCAAATATTCGGATCAACAATACAAATACATTCAGATACGCAACAACCTTTCTCATTCATCAATCCTTCAGTTCCTTCTTATAATACCCAAACTCGACCTGCACACACTGTAGCAGGGCCCGCACACAACAGGACTTAGGATCTCCACACACACAGCCAGCAGGAGTCCTTTCCCTAGAAACCAAAACATATCTACGAAGCCACATGTCGCTTCAAGAGCTCATCATCTCCTTGCCTTACAATTCAAAATGTCCCTCTATTTATAACAATCTAGCCTAATCTTTCCTATGGTCCGCAAACCATGGTTTGCGGACTCTAGGTCTACCCTTTGGCCCATTACAATGCTTTCGGGGCTTTGACCCACCCAAAAACCCCTGCGCTAGACTAAATATAATAAAAAATATTCAAAATCGGACGAGTTTAGCAGCTTGTAGGAGACCCTGTTCCAACAGTCCCCCAACACAATCTTTTGACTCGTCCCGAGTCACTGTGGTGGTGCGGTCTCTACCTGCACATGTAGGGAATTGATGGCTGTGATCAGCGGAGGTAACACTTCTTGACTCTGAGTAGCAGCATTCTGTGCGATGTCTGTAAGCTTCTCGGAGGTTGGACCTTCAGTAGCCATGGTAACCCATTATAATATGTGGTTGAGTCACTCTATCATGCCATTGGCATCCTGGGATAGCTAGAGGGCAGCATCGGCCCATGGCATGCTTCATTCATCGGAGATTTGCAATCATATCTCGGAGTGCGCTTCTAGTCTTCAAGTGTGCCAGACGCTGCGCAGGGACTAAGGAGGGCAAGGTAGCTTCGATCTGATTGAAATCGGCTTCCTTCTGTCATAAGTATTGTTTGACGTTCTGAGAAACCGGGTTGAACTGGACCCCTGACCAGAGCTGCATGGCCGACTCAAGAAACTGAGTACCCTGAGTAAGTTGTCCCGTAATGATGTTCGTCGCTTCTGTTACCAACGCAGCACGCTGGGCTCGTACCTCCGGAGGTGTGGAAAGTTGTAATTGGGCCTGTAATGTGGTGATTTGCTAGGCCATTCGGGTCTTTAGGGTCCGTATTTCGGTTCTGGACTCCTTTAGTGCTACAACCACACCTTCTACTGTAGCCCGGAGCGGAGATGTAGCTGGGAGCTCGTCTAAGAACTTTGTGCTGAGCTGGTGGACCATTGTTTCGAGCTGCGTCGTCTGTGAGATATCAAGGGAGACGTCTATATTTTTTCGTGCGATGATCAGCGTGTCCACATCGAGTTGTTGCTACGCGGTCCAGTCGCAATGATGGATCTCTTGAAGCATGGCAGTGTGGAGGCCCTGTAACACCTTGCGGGGAAACTTTTCCAAGTCCAATTGTAGTCCTTTATCCACTGGAATGTGGGTGCCGACCAGGACAGTGCTAGGAAACAAATAAGCACAACTTTTGTTTGCAGTTAGCCCGGTACAACTGGTAGGGTGTAGCGTATCCGTCTTTTTCTAGAGGTCTCGAAGCTCAATCTGCATGGCATCAATTGAAACCTTTTGTTGTGCTTCTATAGTTGCCCATTTCTCCTCTGTAGCTAGAGAAAGTGCGTTCATGATTTGCTTGAGATCACCATCAGTCAGCGTGGTCGTTGCGTCATATTCCGGGAGTTGGGCTCGCAGCTTTTTCCGGGGCCGCTTTTCAAGCTCCCTGTGCCGCTTCGTACCCCGGGGGGATGTAGTATCCTTGTGATTCATCCCTTTCGTTCGCAGGAATAGCTGTGAGTCAACCATGTCAGCTCTTATAGTGACCTGTGGCAATTGCGTAACATCTTTCGTGGCTGATTCCGAGCCCATCCAGCTGGATCCTGCAATCATCCCAGGTTTGGAAGGGGCGTTAACGTCTGTCATATAGCTTTGATGCCAATTCGTGCAGGGTTCGACATCAATTCTCCCTTTAGGGAGCGAGAGGGAAATTAGATTATCAATTTCGGTGTCCCCAGATCCTCTCAACGTAATGTCTGTAGGCTCTGGACTATTAGGCGTCGAAGGGTCCATGGGGTTAGGGGCTGCCATAGCAATGTAAGGAGGGGATCTTGAATTTGGAGACTCGCAGATAGCGGAAGTAGGTTGATTGGGTACAAACAGAATACTAAAGGTCCAAAAAATCATGTAGCAGAACAAGACATGTAGTGTACAGAGATGATATGGAACACTGATTGGAGTTATCCTTTCTCCCTTATAGTGCCCATGGCTGTCCAACAGTAAGGTGAATCTTACTTGGAACCTACCATCAAGCAAACGGTAAAGAAATTGCCCCAGTAATTGCCAGCCGCCTGTTTTCCGTAACGGTAGCATTCCCTTTTTACTAGAGTTCAGTGTTCTAACTGTCATCGTTCGCACCCTATGGCCTTCCCATGGATCTAATGACCTTGGCTGAAGCATCCGTGTTTCTTACACATCCTTAATTACAGCCGAAGTAGGGTGTGCTATAATGCGATTCAGGTGCAACCTAAACAACCTGGCAACCGTACATATCCCATCCAATTCTGAGTTTGGAATAGGTCAGGGATCATCCTTTCCTTCCGTCGGGAAAAGGTTGCAGTATTCAACCATGTGTGGTATTTGCGTTCCCCATGATTAAGATGCGATGTACCGGCATGGTCTACCCCGATTCAAGGCGTTAGTGTTATGCAGAGCTGCGTCAAGTGCTCCTGTGCCCTCCACCATCCTAAATATTCGCAGAAACTCGTCCCGCAAAGTCTCCTAATGGCGAGTGCGCTGATGTAGCTCCGCATCTACATACCATGCAGCTGGATGAAATCCCAGAGCATGGATAAATAGGTGGACCCATTCTTTTGGGGTTCTGTCGCACCACTGCATTTCACATGTGAGCAAATATCTGCAGGGGTCTTCTAACCCAAGGAGATTTTTGATCCATATCCCAGCTGGAGCTTCAAATCACAGGATCATCTTATCCTGAAATTCCTCCCAATTGTGGAATTCCTTCCCATGCATATCCCACCACTCCGTAAGTGTTCCGTGCAGGGCTAGATTAAGGGCCCATAGCCTGCGTCCCTTGGGAACTTCTAATTTGAATGCGCGTAAAAATTCCCTAATGTTACCCGAATCCCAAAAGTAGGGCAGGTCTCTTACCTTGGAGGAGATGCAGTGGAAGTTCCTTGTGACCCGAAGACATCACAGTGCCGAAACCTCATGCAACCAGCCTTGCCAATTCTCTAGTTTCCCATCAGAGTTGGAAAAGCATTCACTATCTTTCTCCCAGCAGAGTACGCCTTTCGCCTGGGGTTAATCCAATCTCTATCCTACGTAGTCAACTTGTAAATGTGATCTACTTCCTCCTCATCGTGCGCTAGCTCTATATACTACGCACCTTCTGCGGGATCCAATGGTACTATTACTCATGTACTGTTATTTTCAAACAACATGCTTCTCTTTTTGAGATTGATAACGCCCCCCATATCGATAGCCCAGTCTAGTCCGAGGAGCACAGGGTAGGGGTCCACATCTTCTATGATTTCTATTACCTCAAAGTCAGCTTGGGCCCTTACTCCCGTGATGTCTACCATGAATTTTGGCAGCCTTCCCAGAGGGATGATCTTCTATTGATTTGCCATGCGCAGCTGGATATTGGACCACTCCAATTTGGGTTCTCCCATTTGTTGCCATGTTTTCTTAGGTAGCATGTTTGCATCTGACCCCAAGTCTAAGACAACCTGATCCATTTCATAGTGACCGATTTGGGAAGTTAATCTCATCTCCCTACCGGTGCGTTTCCTATATCCGCCTAGCTTGTGCAGGTCTGGGACTTCTGGAGATAGGTGGGATTGCACTACGCAGCTATCTATCAATTCCTGAAGGTTTTCTTCGATTCGTTGGTTGCATAATAGCTTCATATGCACCTGCAGGAATGGTCTCATCTCATCACCTACCTTGAGGTGCACAAGTGTCTGCATAGTAGATTCCCTTGTCTTGGCAATGTCCTGGTGGACTGTGATACTTGTTTCTTGTCCTGGTTTTCGGTCCAACCATTCTTGGTTGTAGGCGCCTATCAGATTAGAGGACCTTTCATAGCTTCCTTCTAAGGCTCCCTGGTGGCCATCCCACTGCGTGTTACCACCTTAACACTTGTATTTTTGTCCTGTAGTTCAGCCTTAACTCTTTGTACATTCTGCGTTGGTGTTGGCTGCTTTTCTTGCATTTTTGTTATTAAGATTGGACAATTTTCAATTGCATGGTCCAACTGTCTGCAATATTTACAGGATGGCCTTGTAGGATCTGGGAAGTCCTTAGCAAAGTGTCCTACTTCCCCGCAGTTATAACAGATTATCTATCCATGTCCTTGACCTGTGCTTCCTCCCTAACCTCCCCTGCCCCTAGTTGGGGAGCCACCAAAGTTTGTAGGAGATTTGGGTGATGCAAGGTTTGATTTCACCCTATACAAGTTTCCTCGATCTATCATCAGATCATAAGTTCGATAGTTCTTCTCATCATGTCATACCAAATGGCAGAATCTGCACCATTGTTGCTTCAGCTCCGATACGTACGCACCTAGCCGGGGGCAATGGTTCATATCATGTAGCCCTACCACACGGTAGTCATCGCACCACAACGCAAATCCACTTGAGCCTGGACGTGATAGGTTGGGTTCTCCACTTGCTCCTGGACGCACCGCACTAGGTCCTCCTACCTGCATGTAATCTTCCAGTAGTGGGCATTGATCCTTCGTATGTCCAGATGCCCGACATCGTATGCACCATAGGTCTGCGCTAGCTCCTTTTCCCCGTTCCTTCCGTAGGTTCTGAATCTCCATCTCCATAGCTTCGAGCTACTCCTGAATTTGCTATACTCCTACTGAAGTATCTTCTCTGGGTGCAGTTTCTAGTTTCATGGCGGCTTCCAAAGATTTTTCCTGTGATTCGAAGGTTTGATGGCCCATAGGTACACGCAGGTGATGTAGCAACATAGCGATGAACCATTTTGTCTGCTTTCTATCGTCATACTTAAATCCTCCTTCTCTGATTGCTTTCTTTACTCTTTGATCATATTCCCATACAGATTCAGTTGTTCCTTGCTTGAAATCCTTCACGTCTGCTACGATCTGAGAGTAGGACTTAGGTTTTCGGAAGTGTTGTTTTAGAGTGTCCTTAATATCCTGAACAGATGCACTTCCATTTTGAGCTATGTATCGCATATACCAGTCTAGAGCTCTATCTTCAAAGGCCAAGGATAGCTATACCCTCCTCATAGTATCGCCTGCCACACCTTGCGCAGTCCATATCAAGTCTGCAACAAACCAAAATTGGTCCATGTCCTCATCCCCCGCACCTTTTAAGGTAGGTAATTTCAAGTGCACTACCATATCTTCTCTTGGTGGGGTTTCGGGTGAGGTTTTATTATTACGTGGTTCTTACTGTTACATGTCAAAATACCTCCTCATCAGCTCAGAGGAGAAGACAAATATGGAAGGAATACAAAGACCTAAGTTAAACCTATTTCTGCCAAGGTAACACCTCTCTATAACAACACAAGAGCGTTATAACGCAGCTGATGAGTGAATGGGCTGCGTTAGTGGCTAGGGAAACACTCTGTTTACACTATAGGGCAGCGTTACCCGTGTTTTAAGTTTGAAACAGGAAAAAACCGCCGAGAATGATTTGAATCTCTAGCTTTTTCTCACAAGAGAGTCAGTACAAAAAGGAAACTGCAAAGCACTAACTCTTATTGGGCATTGCCATAAACAACTGAACTCTCAAAGAAGGCAAAAGCATGGAGGTTGAGGAAACGTCTTGGTTTTTTCTATTTAGAACTGGTGGAAAGAGAAGGGCAATGATTGCTCTCTCCCTATAAAATGGAGTTGAAGGCTCTTGGTTCAAGGTCGAAGGATTGTCAAGTTTTTGAATACTTGTGAGGTAGAGATCATTGTTGTAGTGTGAAGGTCAAAGGTCAAAGAGGTTCATTGAGAAATTGTTGATCAATACATCATCACTTTGAGAGATAGAGAGATTGGAAGGCTGAGGAGGGCTTGGTGCAGCCGATGGTTGTAATCCTCATTTTTACAAATCAATAGAAATGTATCTATTTTTTCCATTCTATGCGTTGATATTGTCATTATTATTTAATTACTTATATAGCATGAGATGAATGGCTTAGATGTGCACAATTTAAATGTTTATTATATATTGGCTTAATTGATAGGAAATGTATGTTATGTTAGAAATTACATGGGTGCTTTAATTGATTGCAGGACCTAGATTTGGAGCTGGTAAAGGAGAAACGCTGCTTCGCTACCTAGTACTCTTCAAAGGACTCCAAGATCATTAAAGAGGTAATCTTCTATCTTTTTCCATCAAGTGGTTTTAAGTTAATATGAACATGTATATGCCATCTTTGTGAACTGTACAGCTAATCTTACTGTCTGCCTCGGGCACCGAAAAGCCCTGACAGGGATATACGATAACCAACAACCCAAGCATTGTACCCTATACCAGAATTGGCGACCCCACTACTAGCTATCTTTGATATGGAAAATTCTATTCCTCGCCTCTCACACCAACTCGCATTCCAGGTGCAGGTTGTGTTGAAAGGATGACCAATCCATCGCACTGTCATAGACGAAGGTGCTTCGACCTGCGTTATGTCATAAGCTTGCTGGCTCAATTTAGGTTCTCCTACCCTCACCCCGCCATCAAATTCCCTCAAAGCTTTCGATGGCCACACGTTCCTCCCAAAAGGATACCTTGCTAGCTTTCCCATCACTCTAAGTGGGAAAATGGTAAACTTGGACGTTGAAGTCATAGAGCGCCATCTAGACTATAATCTATTGCTTGGTCGCAGTTGGTCTTATGCCATGACTGCCATTGTGTCTTCGGTCTTCCGACTCATCCTATTTCCATTGGATGGGAAAATAATCATAGTGGATCAGCTATCTTTCTGCACCCCTGATTATGCCACGTTACCAAGTAGCACTGTACCCCTAATAGGAGGCTTTCCTGACTCTTACGTCAGTATCGGTACTGGTCTTCTGAAGGCATCTTCCCTACTGGGTTGTTTTCTTCTCCCGCCGCCACAGATCCCAAACATGGTTGCAATGATATCCACCACTTTGGATGGCTCTATCAACCCATGGATCATTTCGGCACCTTCAGACATTGATTCCTACGGAGATCAGATTCAGCTCTCACCAGCCGAGTTGGCTTACCAAGCCATCCAAATAACATCTGAACCCTCCACTGCTATGGTTTCGACTGAAGGTACAAACCTCCCACCCATCACAGTTCTCTCTAAAGTTCTCCTCAATGAAGTCTTACCTACAGACGAAGCTATTCGAGAGATCATGACTCTAGAAGAACAACCTTGGGGAGAGTTTCACCATCGCGCTTCGATGATTGACTCGGACGCGATAAAAACTAAAATCCCATCCTTTAACTCAACTGAGATAGTTCCCTCCGCTTGCACAATTGTTCAAACTCTCGATTTGGAAGGGAACATGGGTAATCTTTCTAAGACAATGCTCATTGATATCTCAGTCAAAACGGGTATCGTGGAAAATATTTAGATTGGAGCCGATCGCAATCCCGAGGAAATTGCATGCTTCACTTCCCTTTTCAAGGAATTCCGCAATGTGTTTGCTTGGTCTTATGACGAAATGCCCGGCATAGACCCATCTATCATCGAGCACGAAATCAAAATTTATGACAATGCCAAACCTGTTCGTCAACGACTCAGACCTGTCCACCCCCGTAAAGCAGCCGTCATCAAGATTGAGGTAGAAAAACTTTTAAACGCTGGTTTCATCTATCCCGTTCCTTTAACGGAATGGGTTTCCAATCCAGTTCCCGTCGATAAAAAACAAGGCACCATTCGAGTTTGCGTCGACTATCGCGATCTAAACGCCGCTTGTCCCAAATACAATTATCCTACACCGTTCATTGATCATATTCTCGACGATTGTGCCAGATGAAAATCTTTTTCCTTCATGGATGGATTCTTGAGCTATAACCAAATTGCAATTAAAAAAGACGACCATCATAAAACTGCCTTCATCTGTCCTTGGGGCACATTTGCGTATCGTAAACTCCCATTCAGTCTGAAGAATGTTGGAGAAAATTTTCAGTGGGCTATGGACTACGCTTTTCACGACATTCGACATATTGTACAGGCTTACTTGGATGACCTTCTGGCCCATTCCAAGAAATGACATGATCACCTTGCTCATCTAAAAGAAATTTTTGCTAGGTGTAGATTCTACAATATACGTCTGAATCCTCATAAGTGTGTATTTATGGTCGAGTCCAGATGTCTGTTATGTTTCATTGTCTCCAAGCACGGGATTAGGGTTGATCTTGATAAGGTTAAGGCAATTGTTGAATTTCCGGCACCACAATCCATCCTTCAACTCCAACTTTTGCAAGGGAAGGCAAACTTTTTACGTTGATTCATCATTAACTATGCCGAGATGACGAAAGGATTTATGTGATTATTGAAGAAAGGAAAACTATACTTGTGGGATGACCAAGCTCAACGGTCATTTGACGCTTTAAAACATGCACTTGTTTCAACCCCACTCCTTAGTGCCCCCGACTATTCACGCGGCTTTCTCCTCTACCTGGCAGCCTCACCGTCCTCACTTGGAATGGTTCTGGTTCAAGTTCACAGTGACGACAGTGAACATGTGATATACTATTTTTCCAAAGGTCTAATCGAACCGGAATTTCGTTATTCACATGTGGAGAAACTTTCTCTGGTGGTAGTTTTTTTTGTCACCCAACTCCGACACTATATATTGCTGCGACAAACTACGGTTATTGCTTTGGAGAATCCCATGCGACATATCTTGTCTAGACAAATTATTGGAGGAAAATATTCCAAATGGATCGTAATCCTCCAGCAATTTGATTTGGTCTTCACGGCTGCCAAAGCAAAGAAATCTCTTGTCTTCGCCAAATTATTATCGGATCTTCCCCGAATCGACCTAGGAGAAGTAGCTCATGATCCATTACCTGATGAATCTGTATACTTGGTCGATTCTTTGGACCCATGGTATGGAGACATTTTGGTCTACCTACAAACCCAACGTTTCCGCCCAACTCTCACGTCCGACGACCGACGTCGTATCTGCCACCAAGCAAAGCACTACCTCGTGCTAAATGATACACTATATCGTCGTGGTGTTGATACTATTCTCCAACGTTGTCTCACTTTCGATGAAGCGGAATGCGTTTTGAATGACTGCCATGCAGGGGCATGCGGTGGTCATCTTTCGGGCATAGCTACTACCCAAAAAATCTTGCGTGTAGGTTACTATTGGCCCACTTTGTTTAAAGACTGCATTGCAGCAGTCCAGAAGCGCCATCCATGTCAAATTTTCACAAAGAAAATGTGCGCTCATCCTGCCCCCCTTCATCCGGTTATCTCCATTGGTCCTTTCGCTAAATGGGGAATTGACTTCATCACCTGCAATCCCACTTTGGAAAATGGACACAACTACATCGTGGTTGCGGTTGACTATTTTACGAAATGGGCAGAAGCCCTTCCCACTTTCAAGGCCGATGGCGAAACCGCTGCTCTCTTCCTGTTCAATCAGGTAATCTGTCGGTTCGACGTACCCCTATCTATTGTCACAGATCATGGATCCCACTTCCAGAATCATATGATGACCGAATTAACATCCATGCTAGGTTTCCTTCAAGATCATTATTCATCTCATTGTCCTCAAGCTAATGGTCAAGTCGAAGCCGTAAATGGAGTCCTCAAAACCATGATTCGTCGATTGGTCGGAAATCATAAAACCCATGGCATTGGAAGTTGTATTCCGTGTTATGGGCATACCGAACGTCAGTCAAAACTGCCATAGGCTTCATGCCATTCCAACTTTCTTTCGGCCTGGAGGCAGTACTTCCAATTGAGTGCGAAATTCCATCACTCAAACTTGCCGTTGAACTCCTGCCTGGCACCACCGCCACAAAATAGTGCTTGCTCTCACTCGATCATTTGGACAAAACTCGTCGATATGCTACACGAGCACTCGAAGCTCACCAGTGTCGAGTCAAAGCTCAATACGACAAATATGTCAAGCCTCGTTCTTTCCAAGAGGGCAATCTTGTTCCACCTTATGATCAGAAACATGACCTCTTGGGGGCAGGAACACTCCAACCATTATGGCTCGGTCCTTACATCGTCACTAAAGTCCTCTCAAAAGGAGCTTACGAACTTCAGGACTGTAATGGAATTCCACTCGCGGAGCCCCGCAACGGGCTCTATTTAAAGAAGTATTTTTCCTAGTTTTGCACTAGGAATTTGCTTTGTAATTTTATGTATATAAGTTTTGCTTATTGTTTTGATGTTTCTAGCTATTTTTGGTTTTCGAGGTGTTTTTTCTCATGTAATATTTTTCTTTCACACAAATGCCATCACCCTCTTTATCCTACGTCGGATATGTGGACGGTGCTAGTCATCACACTAGACGCATTGCCTCAGCTGCTTGGGTTCTCTACACTCCTGAGTCAGACCTCGTTGGTTCTGGGGGAATCTTCCTGGGTAGTGCCACCAATAATGTTGCCGAGTACATGTCAGTGATCCAACTTCTCACGGAAGCAGCATCTCGTGACATCTCCAATTTAGTGGTCAAGTTAGATTCCCAACTCATCATTATGCAGTTAAACAATCATTATTGCGTCCGTCATCCAGTCTTGTTGCGTTATTTTTTAAGAGTGTGACTTTTAGAACGTCAATTTCAAACAATTACATTTGAGCACGTTCCTAGAGAATTTAATGCATTAGCCGATTCTTTGGCAAACTATGTGTTAGATTGGCATTTGTCACATTTACTATAAAAGATTTACTCATGAGTATATATATTTTTATCCCATTGAAAATACATAAAAAACTAAAAAACATAAAATCACCAAAAAAGTATGTATATATATATGTATGTCATGTCCAGAACAATAGTTACATCAAAAAATCTTCCAAAACTTGGGTGTTTTACAGAAATTTGGCTATACTAAGCCACGCTCTGACACTAATACATCTGCTCTGCCAAGCTAGGCTTGATGATCATGGTAGCATACAACTGCTCTAGCTATCCTCCTCAGAGGCACCAGGTATCTCTCCAGCACACCTACGGTATGCCACTTCAAACGAACTGGAACCTCCCGCATAGGAAGGGGTGGTATGCCCATACTCAAACCCTCCAGGTTTCTGGATATTTCATGTAAAACTTGGGCATCATCATCCTCAGTGGCTTCTGCATCCTCTGCTAGTGCGCCAGCCCCGGGTAGCTGCAGTCCTCGCCGTGCATAGCGTGGGGCCCCAACTAGCTGAACAGATGCCACATCTGTGTCAAGAAAACAAAATCTTCATGTCAAAACATAATTTTCATCCTATTTTCAACAAAAAAATTTCATAAACATTCAAAAGACAAAAAATAAAATACTTCTTTGAAATACACTGATCATTTCCTTCTTACCATCGAGCCCCCACTGGGTGCCAGGGGGAAACACTAACTCCAGATTGCCTATGAAGTTCATCACTGCATAGGGATAATACTCAATCATAATAATCTGTGAGTTGAGCCAATCAAAAAAACCATCATCAAAACAGTGGCGGACGGGACCCTCTCCAGTCCACGAAAGAAAAGCTGCCCACCGAGCCTGCCTCGGCTCGCATGGGCCCAATGGCGCTGTAATGATCCTGGGCCTCATCAGTGGTATTCGCTCCAGTATGAAAGAGACAATCATTGTACTATACCCAAACTCTCTCTGGGTACAGGTCTTACATGCGATAAGCTCTGCTCGGATCCGACGGACAACTCCGTCACACCAGTCAAAAACCTGAGGCTGCATACAGTCCAAGCCTAGAAGCATCTGGGCCTTGGTGGCCACATGCTGACTCTTGGCACCTGCCAAGCGAACAATCATCCATAATATAGACCGCAGTGGTCTCAAATTCACTCGTGCGATCGGTATCCAGTTGCTCACAACTTGAGTGTCATGTATGCAATGCGCATGAATCAGATCAGTAGTGGAATGTGGGTCAGCTCTGGACCCCGTCAAGTTGGGCCTCACCCCACAACATGATAGGCCGGTCAAAAATTACACATCATCCTTTTCGACTGAGAGCTCATTGCCCCCAATCCGAAAGACATGGTTTTGTTCGTCTCATTGCTGGATTAGCCACCTCAGGAGGTCCTCTTGACCCCTCATCAGTTCTAAGTGGGCATACTTTAGCAATCCACATCTACGGAGAGCCATCAAGCTTGCAGCATCCGTCACCATCTCTTGTTCTTCCCGTTCATGTTCTCTCTTTCGCCAGATACTCATGATTAACAGCTGAATACCTGCAAATGCAACGTTTTCAACCGATCAAAACTTGCCTGTACCACCTCAAAACCGTGAAAAACGAGTTGCTAAAAAACATGGTGCGCCTAACGCTGGCCATAGTATAAAACAGAGCGTGCTAACGCAACATCCCTTCATGGGTTATGTGTTTAACACGGCGGTAACACTACTGGCCCACGTTAGGCGCAAGCATTTTTTAGGGCCTCACAATTTTCTCATTTTTAACCAGCAAAAAGTAACAAAAAGACAATTAAATGATAGCAGGAGGTTCGAGCTCTTACCTGGATCTCGCGGGAAGGAAAACCGTTGCCCGGATTGACCGTAATCGTCAGCTGAAGATTTCACCCCTTTTCACCCCAGAGCTCCTTCACAACACTCAAAACAGTGAAAATGAAGGTGTTCCGACCTTCTTATAGCAAATTCTGGGGCATGACTCTCTTACGCTAGTTGGAAAAAGTCGTGAATTCTTGTTGCGCATGTGTCGCAACTATTGAGATTTGGTACTGATGTTTTGATGAGTGATCAAGATTTATATGCAGACATACTCATGTTTAATCGAGCGTTCTTTTTACGGTATTTTTATTGCTCGTTAATCCGAGAAACCTCGAGTTCCCTTCTTCGGACTCGTTAAACTTATATGAAGTTGATATCGAGCATTTTTTTTATGGTCTTTTTCTTTCTCATTAATCTGAAAAACCTAGAGTTCTCTTCTTCAGGCTCGTTAAAACTATGAAGAAGCATTGAGCTTTCTTTTTAGGAACCTTTTTCTCACTCATAAAACTAAAAAACCCCGAGTTGACTTTGTCGGGCTCATTAAACTACCACGACAGAGAGTAAGGAGCCATTCTTTTCCTCTTTTTCAAAGCTCTTTAAACCGAAAAAGTAACTGAGTTTTCTCCACGTGACTCGTTAAAATTTCACGGAGGGCACCAAATTTTTCTTTGTTGGACTCGTTAAAATTTCACAAAGAGTATTGAGTTTACTTCGTCTCCTCGTACTCATAATAAAATGAGGTAGACGTCCATCGAACATAGATTTCTCACTTTTCTGGCTTCGATGGACCAACTCATGGAAAATGAACTGTTTCGGGCTTACTATTCTCCCTTTGCCGTGCCCGGTTATCAAGACATGAAAAAGGTACCCCAATGGAGTTGTCTTTTATGTTATTTTTCAGACTCTCGAAACATGAAAAATTCACCGAGTTTACCCATCTGGACTCATTAAACCTAATCAGACGGGGCACAAAGTTGTCTTTTATGATATTTTTCAGACTCTCTAAACATGAAAAATTCACCGAGTTTACTTGTTTGGACTCGTTAAACTTAATCAGATGGGGAAAATTTGGAAAAAATGGATACTACCTTTGTTACATTTCAGAAAGTTTGATTTGGCAGAAAAATTCTTGAACATGGCACTTCCCAGAAAACTCTTTCGCAGTTAGCCAAACCCTACCATCTATGAGTATTAGACTTCATCTCCCAGTGTCCCTACACCGGTAAATCCTAACACACTCTTTTGTGTTCATTAAGCCTCAGCTGCCTAGTACCCTATTACAGTGCCTTCTATTGTTCAAGAAGATCTCGCTATCTACTGCTCCTGTTATCAACCAAACCACTCATTATGCCAGAAATTATTTTTCGTCCGACATCCCCATTCACTCTTCATTATCTCAGTCATAAACAAAATCAGTTGGTTTCCGTTTCATGTTGACTGATGTAGGATGCCTCAGTGCCTAACTTTCAACAGATCTCTTCCTATCGACTTCAACATCTTATCTAGGAAGTTGATCCAGAAACCCATCAGTACCCGGATACTTGCAGACATCAGTGGCAGGTAGTCTTGTGTTTGATCAGGAGTATTCATCAGTGGCCCCTATTCGAATGATTCTTCGAGTGTTTGACTTCAACTTATTTTATTCACACTCGCTAGATTGTACTATGCATCTTAGGGGCCATCATCATTATCGGTGGCCACCTTCACGTCTGTTAACAGTTTTCATTATCGACTGGTAATCAGACGATTTCTCACATGTTTGACGACAGCTCCTTTATTCACATGTTGAGAAATATGCGGTTTAAGTGAATCGGCGGTCAAGACCTTGGGGCAAAGGTTACATCATTAAAGTTGTGTTCCCTCCCCCAAGTTGCGATATTGTTTATGGAGACAACTTCTTCAGCCTGATCCTGTTATGACAGACACTTCCACATTGTGCTTATCGGTGGACAAATTCTTCATATCTCTATTCTAGAGAAATCATGTTGTTTAAGCTACTGAGCATGGGAATGCCCGAATCAAGGAAGATACTATATTTTCTGACATATGTTGTTGTTTCAGGTTTTCCTCAGTCTTTCAATCTCTTTATCTCTACTACACACATTGTAAAGTATTTCGGCCATCGTCTTCATCTTTGACCTCACACTTTAGGGGGCATCTGTTACAGGTCAAAATACCTCCTCATCAGCTCAGAGGAGAAGACAAATATGGAAGGAATACAAAGACCTAAATTAAACCTATTTCTGCCAAGGTAATGTCTCTCTATAATAACACAAGAGCATTATAATGCAGCTGATCAGTGAATGGGCCATGTTAGTGGCTAGGGAAACACTCTGTTTACACTAGAGGGCAGCGTTACCCGTGTTTTAAGTTTGAATTAGGAAAAACCCGCGGAGAATGATTTGAATCTCCAGCTTTTTCTCACAAGAGAGTCAGTACAAAAAGGAAACTACAAAGCACTAACTCTTATTGGGCATTGCCATAAACAACTGAAATCTCAAAGAAGGAAAAAGCATGGAGGTTGGGGAAACATCTTGGTTTTTTCTATTCATAACTGGTGGAAAGAGAAGGGCAATGATTGCTCTCTCCATCTCCTATAAAATGGAGTTGAAGGCTCTTGGTTCAAGGTCGAAGGATTGTCAAGTTTTTGAATACTTGTGAAGTAGAGATCATTGTTGTAGTGTGAAGGTCAAAGGTCAAAGAGGTTCATTGAGAACTTGTTGATCAAGACATCACCACTTTCATAGATATAGAGATTGGAAGGCCGAGGAGGGCTTGGTGCAACCAACGGTTGTAATCCTCCTTTTTACAAATCAATAGAACTGTATCTGTTTTGTCCATTCTATGCGTTGATATTGTCATTATTATTTAATTACTATATAGCATGAGATGAATGGATTAGATGTGCACAATTTAAATGTTTATTATATATTGGCTTAATTGATAGGAAATGTATGTTATGTTAGAAATTACACAGGTGCTTTAATTGATTGCAGGACCTAGATTTGGAGCTGGTAAAGGAGAAACGCTGCTTCGCTACCGAGTACTCTCCAAAGGACTCCAAGATCATTAAAGAGGTAATATTCTATCTTTTTCCATCAAGTAGTTTTAAGTTAATATGAACATGTATATGCCATCTTTGTGAACTATACAGCTAATCTTACTGTCTGCCCCGGGCACCGGAAAGCCCTGAGAGGGATATACGATAACCAACAACCCAAGAATTTTGCCCTATAGCACTGACGGCGGTGTAGTTGGCGGGCTTTGCGCAGCTGCTCCTCTCAGCGGGCTATAGACAGATCTATCCCCTTATTGATTGGTTCGATAGTACTTATTGCTCCATGTTGTACTTTCATCCAGATTGGAGATCATTCAACCGTACCTGATCTCAGGCCTTCAATACCTTTCTTGGCATTACTCGATCCCTCTCAAAATGCTCCCGGTCCCGGTAATGGAACCATTTGTCAGCTCGAGGGGTCCTGACCCAGGTTCAAAGGTTAAGGTTTGCCAACAACCCCTATACTACTGGCCCTTTTGGCAGTGACCTGCTTGCGTAGGTCAAAGTCTCACCCGAAGTAGTATGGGTGGGTGCTGGAACCAGGTTTCCACACCTTGAGAGAGGATAGGTAAGCCAAGTAGAGCTACGTTCGACTTTATAATGACCAGATCGCCTATTTTAGAATCAGATCTATAGATCTCCTTCGCATCTATGTGTAGAAGGTCAACTATACTTACTGTACTCAACAAGTCATATACTTCTAAAACAGTAGTGCAACATTACAGTTATTCTCATAAAACATAATAGAACATAACCAGATGTAGATGAAACACTTAACACAGTACTTCAAAGCTTAACAGAGAATATGCATAACACAGAAGCTATCAAATATTCGCATCACTAGTACAAATACATTCAGCTACGCAACAACCTTTCTCATTCATCAATCCTTCAGTTCCTTCTTACAATACCCAAACCTGACCTATGCACACAGCAACAGGGTCCACACACAACAGGACTTGGGATCTCTGCGCACACAGCCAGTAGGATTCCTTTCCCCAAAAACCCAAACAGATCTATTAAGCCACAATTCGCATCAAGAGCTCATCATCTTCTTGCCTTACAATTCAAAATGTCCCTCTATTTATAACAATCTAGCCTAATATTTCCTATGGTCTGCAAACCATGTTTTTCAGACTCTAGGTCTACCCTTTGATCCATTACAATGCTTTTGGGGCTTTCACCCACCCCAAAACCCCTATGCTAGAGTAAATATAATAAAAAATATACAAAATCAGACCAGTTTCGCAACTTGTAGGAGACCCTGTTCCAACAATCCTCATTACAAAACTAAAGGAATTTTCACATTGCCTTCTCAAAATAGGAATTATAGTGAATATTGTTCTTTTTAGGAGTAAGTAGTGGCTTAATTCTCCACTATTGGAGCTAGTGGTGTCTTATTGTAGCGATCTATATTATAACTTTTTCTTAATTATAGAATATCGTTGAGCCAACAAAATTTCATGCATGTATCGTGAATGTTGTCATACTATTATTTATATCTTTTAAACATATGTTTATGTTCATATGTACTAAATAAATTGAAAAACATCATTGGATTTGGTGCACATATTGTTGAATGTTTGGTGTATTTGAATTAATGATCATTATGTCTATGTGAACTATTTCACTACATGGTTAACAATTATTTCATATGTGTGTGTGTTTTTCTTTATTAGGATAACACTAGTAATTTTATTCTAAAGACTCATTTTCTCTTCCCTTCTCGTGAAAGAACCTTGATACATATTGAAATTGAACATTTCATAAGGCTTACTTGTTTGAAATTACATGCATGTTGCTCTCTTATGCTAACTATTGCATCCAAGGAAAATATTTTATATTGTGGCAGTTAGGCCATATTTCTGATGGGGTTGCTACACCAAATGGGGTGAGGTCTAATTGGGACTTGATATTGGGGAGACCCCCTGTATGTCGGTGGTTTCTAGCACCATCAACACCAAGGGATCTAGTTTTATATTTTTTTTGGCTGGCCCATGAGTTTTGAGATTTCCTTTCCCTTTTTCTTCAATATCCAACTACCTCATTACACTTTTTGATTCCAAGAAGGTTTATTTTTCCATATCCTACAGTAATTTAAAGGGAATATATGCTCCAAATTATTGAAAGTGTGATAAACCAAGAATGAGCCAGCGGTGGGCCAATGCCCCTTCTTTCCCACCTTCACCTTTCTACTCATTACATTGATGGATTACAGAAGGAAGTGAGGTACACTGAGGGTTTCTACAAGATGAATATGTGATTTATGTATTAAATGATATAGGAGTCTAAAATGGTAGGCATAAACTACAACTATCTTCCCATTGCATGAACTATATTTCATGATATGATACACTACATCATGCCGAGGGGCAGGTATACTATAACTCTTCATCCCATTTATATATTATACATATTACTCTTACTTAAGAAATATTTTTTTCTTGGAAATGAGGCATTTTTCATTTCGTCCTTTTCTCAGGCTAGTCATATTAATGATTTCCTTAGTCCCAAAAATATCATACCCCTCATAGTAATCAACTACTTGTTCCCATAAATATTTTGAGAATTTATGGAAAATTCCCTGGCTACATCCTCATGAAATCATATTAACCTCTTGAATTAATCCAACAAGTTGTATTTTTCAAATATTTCTAATACCTTAGGCTTTTTGTAAACTATGGTAGTGTGAGTGGGTTCTCTTGAATCGAAACTAGCTCCCATATAAAATTTATGGAATTCTATAGGAGGATTATTAAGCCGAGATGTCCTATGGATGTCTAAGGTGTGATTTTATTTTCAAAGAAATATTCAATTATGGATTATTTTTAAAATTGGTTAAGAGTTAATATATACTCCTAACTAGGTAAGAGGATACCTTTTCTCGAATTGATTAATTTTAGCAATTGTAGTGCTCCCCTACAATGTTATGTGTTTTTTTAAGAAAAAATTGTTGATTGTTTCATTATCAATAAATATACATTCATACACTTTATTATAATCATGATATGAAAAAATGTAGTAGAAAATATGGAATACATTAACGATGCGATCCAAAAAAATTGTAAGAATTTTGAAATTGGATATGGAAAATGACCAAACTTTTGTATATTGTTGTCTCACATTACTAGTCCAGTTGGTGCTGACATTGGCTATGAGAATGTAGATCATGTAACTTTAGATACATATAGTATCAAACCCATTACAATATTGGAATGTTGTAGTACCGAAGAGCAGAGCTTCTAGATGATTTGTTAGGATCATCAAATAATCTAAGGAATGGATTTGCATGGATTCTCAATATGTTAAGTGTCCTCACACTAAAGGTGGGAATATGGTGGTTCACATGAAGTGTATAATAATTATTCTATCATTCACAAGAAAATAATTATATCTCCAATCCATTCTGATTTTTCACTGATTAAATCACTAGTAGAAAATGGCTAATTAATTACTAAAAAAATGACTAAAATTTGCATATAAACGACTATTTTTCAGTCGGTGACCAATAGTAGCTAATTTACAGTATCTTATAACGCGACCAACTTTTAGTCGTTTTTAGCTTAGTCATTAATTGGTTATCTCAATTTTGTTGTCTAGTAGTATATTTGGTCATTAATTTGATCATTAATTTAGTCAGTGATTTGGCCATTAATTTAGTCATTGATTTGATCATTAATTTAGTCATTGATTTGGTCATTAATTTGGTCATTGATTTATTCATTGATTTAATCTTTGATTTGGTCATTAATTGTCATAATTAATGACCAAATATACAACAAAATATATTACTATATAATCACCCGAGAAAACCAATTAATGACCAAAGAAATATGACCAAAATGTTGGTCATGTTATAAGATACTGTAAATTAGCTACTAATAGTCATATATGTGCAAGTTTTAGTCATATTTTGAAACCAATTAATGACCAAAGAAATATGACTACATTTTGTTCGTGTTATAAGATACTATAAATTAGCTACTAATAGTCGTATATATGCAAAATTTAGTCGTTATTTGTAATCACAAAATTATCATTTGCAGTAGTCATTTATCTTTTTTTGGTAGTTTCATATTCCTTATATAAATGACTAATTTAGTAGTTTATATTCATTTCATTTACTTTCATTAATAATCATTATAAATAACTAATTTAGTCGTATATTCATTTTATTTGTGTTCATCATTAATCAATATAAGCTACTAATTTATTAGTTTCAAATTGATTTTGTGTTTATTATTAATCAACATAAATTAATTTGTATGATTTAAAAAATGTCATACAATGTGCATGTTCATCTAATATGAAAACACAAAGTTGCATATGTTAATTAGAATACTAAACAATATCAAATGCAACTATAAATAATTTCAACCACATAAATTATATTATATGAAATGTTAAAATATTACAATATGAGTTTCCAACTTAATATTGGTTGAACTACAATTTACACACAAAATGATGTTTCATCACTTCAAAACATTATCATTGTGTTGTCAAGGAATTGTAGGTGAATTCAAAAACTCGGAAGACTTGACCATCAGTCTTTATATGTGTGTTTTATGTGGGATATTGGCTCTAAGGGTATCACAAGACCAGTTCTCCTCTCTCTTTTTGCATTTGTCGCTCCAATGTTATTACTCCCCTCTTTTTTCAATTCCCGCTTCTTGCCATCAATACTGAGTTCATTTTCTGAAAACAAAAGAAGATACGATGTAGAGTGTAAGACATGAAAGAAAATGAATACTATAATATAAACTAAATTAGACTATAAATAGTTTATACGACATATACCTCAACATCAACAATGTCAAAGCCATTTTTCCCCATACAAATAAGAAACTTGAATAAATTTTCTTCATTGGGGCAATAATGGCCACTATAGTGTGGCCAAATAACCTGTATAAACAAAGCAAATAAAATGTCACCATATATAGAAAAGAACACCTTAGTAACTTAGTATTCAAATTTCAAGGAAAGTTTAGGAAAAATCATGTCAACTAAGTTATATGCTAAAAAGCTCAAGTTGTAGATAACTTGTGAAAACAAATAATATGAAGTGTGATGTTTAATCCCTATTTTTTTATTCACAACATTTCATTTTCTAACGCATGAACTTAGTCAAGTACATAAACAACATGTACTGAAATAACAACATGAAAGTAACATTTTCTGATAGTCATGAAAATATTTTAACACAAAATAGCTATAATGATTCCAATCAATATAGTGTAATACTAATTTCATCTTTAAGCTTTGGTTTTTGTTTAAATGAACATGATACTAAGTATTTTCAATTTCATAGTTAAAAGACAAAACAAAATCAAAAGAAACATCCAAAATACAATCAAACAATAAAGAGAGGATATCATGGAATGGAAATTGCAATTATAAAATATTTGTTTACCTATCCACCAATGTCGTGTCTAGCATTCCTAAAACATTTGCTTACCCAAAATAACCATGAGATGAAATAGTCACAACATTAAAAACCATAGGAATTCCTACTATAAACATTTCCAAAGTCGGTGGCTCAAGTGGCTGAGCGATCTCTAACAACGAATGAACGTCCATATCCAAGATGTGATATGCATTGTTTCCCCATCCCTTTTCCAATCATATTTTTTTGTAACATGCCCATAGTAGATTTAAGTAACAATCAAACAAAGACTTTGACATTTGTTTTTATCTTTTATATCTATAAAATTTGAATCTAATTTGTTTCTGTTACAACTCTGTTGAGACCACCTACTGTACATTCAAAAATAGAAAAGGAGCCATTACTCATACCTACCCATGGTCTCTTGTAGGAATGATAGAAGTATAGGTTGAGCCATTAATTAAAATTTCAAAAATATTGAGGAAAGACAATTCATTATCTAGTTAACCAATTGCACATTGAACCCTATATGGATGAGTAGCCCTAAATAAAGCCAGTTTTCTCTATCATATGCCTTGGAAAGACAAAATCACTAAAATTGCTTGTAATTTTTTGGTTTGATGTTATAAATTCCTTCTTGGGCTACTCCTCTTCCATAATGGATTTGTTTCCCAAGAAGGATAAAAAATTATTCTAATGACACAAAATCAACTTAGTGGATTTTGACCCTACATGCACTCATTTTTGCAATGATTTTGTAGATGCAATTACATAGTGATATGGGTCTGAAATCATCTCACTCCTGTCTAATTTTTGGGATTAAAGCCTGAAATGTTGAATTGAAAGCTCCCAAATCTTGAATGTGTATTGTAATTTGTCAGCAATTCTTAGTTGCTATGTTTGAAGGAAGTCATAGAACCCCTAGAAGAATTATATTGTCCTGAGAAGTGGCTGAGGGTTCTTATACTTTTGGAAACAGTGCAAAATTGTTTGTAATTCTTCCTTTGATATTTGATCCATTAATGCCTCATTACCCACCTCACCTACAAAACTGGGGAAATATGAAGTCATCTTTAACTATCGCTCTTAAATTTATTCTATCATCCTCTTTATAAATACCCTCAAAATGGTATGTTGATGAGAAAATTGCTCCTCGAGATGAGACACCTTATCATGAGGCAAATTTCATTGATAAACACCATCTTGAGGAAATTTTTCATTATAATTATGAGATGTTGAAGAGAGAAAAGATTGGCTATTTAGTAAAGGATATGCACAAATGTTGGTGATTTGGTACAAGGAAAGACATCGGCAGTAAGAGAATTGTGGAGATTCCCTACAACTCTTTTCCCAAATGTGACACGTGAGGATGTATGCTTATTAAAAAACTATATTTGAGAATGTGCACCATTTTGAAGGCAAGACTATTTTGGATGTAGGCACAAGAATTTTGACAGAAGCTCTTGCACTCGACCCGACAGTCTACCTGCTTACCTATGACTACAATCTATGCACTTCCCGGCTTGTCAATTGTATTTGCTCCAATTCTCGATCATATTGTGCCTGGTGACACATCACTGTGACTTCAACTAGGCTACTCAACCACATGTGTGGTGGCTACTAAACCTGCACTAACACAGGTCTAGCTAGCTTTGATAGCACTCCTCCATCCACAAACTAATTATGTTGACAGCTGCACTTCTATCGGCCATCTGTGTGTCCTTTCCCTTGAGATTTCTCAACAGCTGAGTGGTTTTGACTACTCTAGCACGTGTTGCTTCCTTCTTCGTGAGTTGCCACCTTATGCTTCTTGTGGTTTTGTTTTTTTCGAGTGCAGGCTTGCGTGCAAGACACAGTTCTTCCACCAATTACTTTCGACAATACCTTCCCACCTCTCCTAGCAAACTACTCTTGAAACTACGTGCTTCTTCGAGGTCATACTAGTAGATCCTTTTCTGCGAACCAAAATGTCGCCCACCCCTTCTTCGCACAGTTTTATTTTCCTATTAGCGGCATGGTTTGACCCTTATTTCAACCACTTTTTTTTTGCCATGATTGACACAACCTTGTCAATTGTTGAAATTCAACATTTGCAATCTTCCCACCTCTGTCACCTGATGAGTATGAATTCTTAAACTCTCTTCTGTCATTATCCAAAAAATTTATTTCTTGGACACATGATTTTGCAAATAAAGGTTTTTTTGCAGCATAAGTCCTTGTCAAAATTTCATCTCTCATACCAACTGGCATCCGGTCAGAACTACGACCTGAAATCGAACATACACCTATTCGTCTATTACTCGAAGATGTGAATGGTGGAATATATGCTAGAGCACTCTTAGCATATGGCAGGGGTTGAGCCCTCCATCCTATTCCCTTTCCAAGACCTCCCTTAGGACCAAGAGTCAAGTGGCCATCATCAAAAGCTCTGTGTGTTGAAGGGCTTGGCATAGACTGATTTTCAAATTGAGCCCAATCCACAATCTAAGCATCTTGACTGGTGATTCCACAGTCACGTGGTCCCATATGGAATTGTGGCCCTTTAATCCCACCCATATGTGTAAGTGAACCCATTTGTGCACGTGCCATGTAAGGTGGCATCGCAGGTCCTCTCACACCATGATCAAGTGGTGTCACAAGTCTCTGACCTGCATGTCCCATATTGGTACCTCGAGAGTGACCTCCATGTCCATGTAGTTATTGCACAGCATCCCAATGCACTTCCTCTATTTTCTTGTGGCCCTCAACCTTCCACCTTTGTTTCCATCCATTCCTCATCAGATCAATCAAATCCTTCAACATGAACCTTAGCCTAGAGGGAAGCCCTTGGGTATTGGGCATTTTTGTCATCCTATCAAAGTAAGCATCAATATGTTCCTTGGCCTTTGAATGGTCAATCATATGACCAATAGTGCTCATCATTTTGCACAAAGCTTCAACATTTTCATCCTCTGCATGTTGAAATTCACCAATTAATTTCCTGATGAATGCATTCATAATTCTTTCGGTCAGCATACTTTCTTTATAAAGCTCACCAATATTTCCTAGCATTCATCGTTGTGCTACAACCTTCTTCTCTCGTATTTCTTCTACTGAAAGGCTTTTTTCACCATCCTCTTATTATTTATTAGCCTTTGCCTCTTCTCTTTCATATTTTTCAAATTCTTCTTGACATTTGTTCAAAATAACTCGCTTGAAAACAACCTTCTCATTATCTTCATAAAATTATGGTAATCCTGCAGCAAGCTGAAAACATAATTTTGCATACATTTCACAAAAAGTCGGCTCCATCAAGGATTTGTCAAATATTTGAGATATTATACCATGAAGACATGATCCAGAGTCAATTTTCACTTCTTTGACCTGTTCAAAAAACTTTTCAAAGTTTTGGGGCATTAATTTATTAAGGATGGATTTAATTTGTCATTTTTTCAACTAATCCTCATCAGAAACCTTGCCCACTTCATATCGGTTCTCTGATTTCTGAAATGTGGGCAGAGAAGGCTGTGGAGGAGGAATCAAACCCTTCTGTGAACCAGAAGCATGTTGCCACCTATCAGCATCAGAATTATTTCTCACTAGTCCAACTTGTGGAAATGGTGCTTGCACATAAGGCCCTCCGAGAAGGATGACATTCATACTCATTTGTGTTGCACAAGTATTTCTTGCAAAGCCAGTATTATAAATTTGACCAAGTTGAAACATAGAAGAGGAACCACTTAGACCTGCATCCATGCACATATCATAGCCAGCGGCAAAAGCATCCACCGGCTTGGTCCATCTATCATCATCCAAACTGGCCATATTTCTCCCATGACGTTCAAGTAGATAATTCCCACTCGGATGCCTTTCAATACCTCTTGCGGTGCTTGCTAATGCATCAGCCTCTCCTACATGACTTGCAAGTGCTTGGGAATTTCCAAGTAATTCAACAGTGTCTAGACAAATTTCGGAATGATTTGGTAGATCTTTGCACTGATCCTTGATTGTCAAAAAAAAATCACTAGAGTATTTTCTGTCTCCTGAACATTTAGTAACTAAAATAGCTACTTGACTCATAGGAGTTGAAATCTCAGCTGCATCTTCCCAGTCATCCACTTCTTTCAGGACTTTCTTCTCAATCTCTTTTGAGGAAGTATTACTCTTGACAACATTAGTTACTACATTGGATGGTTCTGGAAGGTTCACATCTTCCTCCTCCTCTTGAACCTTATAAGCATTATATAAATCACTAGTGGGAGCTGCAACATTTGCCTTACCGAAAAAATCTTCTTTTTATTCTTCTTGTTGACAACTACCTTGGCAGCATAACCAATATTTGCAACATTACTCTTCACAGAAACATTGGAAGAAATTTTATTCTTCTTTTCTGAAACTGCTACCCAAAATGCTGAAAATTTTGGTATCAAGTTTCCTTCCAGTGAATTATAATGTGTATGATAAAAAGGAAGAATGTAATATCCCGAAAGGGAAACTGAAAGTAATATAAAGTAAAATAGACTAGAAACTACAACAAACATAAAAACACCATTAAACACATAAACTAAAAGCCAAGAAACAATGTTGAGCCATTTTATTATTTGTCGGGAAAGAGTACAAGTGAGGTGCTGAAAGGATTGCACCTAGGCCTACTCAAGGCAGGCTGAAAGACAAACTCAACCTAAGAAAAACTTCTTTTGGAACTAGAACTGTGTGGCTCAATCACTCCGCTGCCTAGCCTAGAAAATGTTACTATTGGTTGTCTTCGAACTTCTGGTTAGTTTGCCTCTCGTTCTCAGAAAATTCTGGGAATTGTACAATGGAATCTCCTGAATAAACCCACAAAAACCCACGAAGGGTTTGTTGAAAGCTTGGCCCCGGAAATTGGCCCCTTTGAGCTTGGTACGTTGCTCCATTGGGGAAATCGAACTCCTGGTTGGAACTGATCGTAGCTGCCTTCAAAATGCTGCCAAAATCCCTGGTAGGAGGTGGCTAGCCTCCCCTCCAAATCCTTTGGTTGAAAAACTCTTCTCACCCGCACTCCCAGCACTTCCCCAAGACTCGACTACGTAACCATTACGTAGTCTGTGTTGCCTTTGCGCAGTCCTAAGGGGACTACGCACTTCCTACTGATGTTGTTGTGGAATTCCCTCACAAAATGGCTATACTCCTCTCCTGATCAGGCACTCGAAGTCCCCCGAGGAAAGCGTGCTCAGTCAAAATGACAAAGAAAACAAGGTGAATGAATGAGGAAATGAGCCGCCTTCACTTCCTTTTGTCAATTGAGCCCCCAACGTTCCCTTGGGCCCACCATGGATTGCGCAGTCCCCTCATCCAGCCTCTCATTGTGCTGCCCCCATCGAGCCTCTCCCACGCTGCCTCCCATTCGATTGTTGGCCACATGGACCCCCACTATGGCTACAATTTTTCCTAGTGGGCTATAGAAGTAGGTTGTAGCTTTTCCCTAAATTATTAATTGTAGGTCTCGGCCCATCTTATTTCTGCCTGACATTAGAAACATCAAAAATATCAAAAAGAAAATAATATTATAATTAGCAAACTGCTAATTAGGAATATTACAAAGAAGCAAACAAAGCACAACAAGATGATAGTCAAGCCGTTATTAATAATAATTAGTTTCCTTGTGATGCTAATAGCTTTGTAATTTGGATCATTAAAGCGTGACACTAGAGAGCACATTCAAAACAAGTATTATTCATTAGCATAGTGTAGTTACATTGCATGGTCCTTGTCAAACAATCTTGATTAAGGGTATGACAAGCAACATGAAATTTTGAACAATTATTGAAAGGTCTTAAAAGGCATGTCAAATGCAGAATCCATAACATATTTACCTTTCAAAATAGTGAAATCCTGAGTTAAGGTGACACATAAGAGTCAATAGATCATTTCAAGGGAATTATGGCAATTTGATCAAATAACTATGGTTGGACATGGAAATATTTCACAATAAAAAGTACAACATCTTTTTTTGTTGAGAACTTGCCACAGTGCATACTTGACACATGTTCTCCATGTAATCAAAACCCCGCACAACATTGTAGAGACTTCATTTCTTATTCCAGAATGGAATGTATACAATCCCTAGAGACCTAGTCCTTATGTTATTTCTATTGTTGGCCTATGGTTTACTTGAAATACAACAATAGGCAGGGAAACCCAAGCAACAATTATCCTTATAGTGGGAGCACTTTGGATTGGAAACATCTATGTTCTCTATCAGTGGCCTCAAAATTTCATCTGCATGCTCATTGGTTTTGTTGCCAGAACTAGGCTTCTTATTCAATTGCTGATCAATTTTAGATTCAAGGAATGTAGAAAGTCAATCTGAAGTCTGAACACTTATTACTCTTTCAGATTCAGAAATTGTGAAATTGGAATAACATGGAATGATAAAACATCATCACGACTCCTGGGAGGAAAAAAATGGTTCAATCTCTGTCATGCAAGGTGATAAAACACAACTATCGTTTACACAATACCTTAATAGTTGTTGGGGAAGGGGAATGGTCTGTCAAGTCACACACAAATCTAGATTTCAAGGCAATGCTACTATTAGTCTATCTCTTGGATCCCCTAGCTGATGGAAGCATTCTAAAGAAGGATATATCCCTTCAACAAGATCTGGTCTAGAAGAACGCTGGAGAAAGTGGACACGAAGTTTGAGGGGTTTCTGTATGTAAAGGGCTAGACATCTTTGGTCAGGTATCAGAAGAAACTAGATAGGGTCTGGATCCCCCTAAACAAGCAATGAAATCTCCCATGGATCTCATAATAAATGAGGCAGCGAAAGATGAAAAGCTCCTCCGTCTCAATCTCTCGAAGATGGCACAGATGGTGGATCTTGTCTAGTCAATCAATATAATGGTCAATCTCAATCCACAATGTATAAGAGCCAACTTTATATTGTCCCAATGGGATTGGTGTTGAAGAATGTAACTAGTGTCCGTCTTCATAATTGTACTTGAGTCATGATGATCCTTAAGATCCTTATCATCCTTAAAGGCTTCAATACCGTCAAGAGAAGACTATTGGCTAGGACTGAGCTCCTAGAGGTAATAAATCAGAATTCTGGGCATGAAAACTAGCCCTAGTCACATTATCAATTCCTGCAGACCTATTCAACAAAATCTGAAATAGGTTTTGAAAGCAGAGAGGCTCGGTTCTCTAGATTCAAAGGGTCAGTATTCAAGCTAAAGAAAGGCCGAGCTCTTATAGGGAAGAAATTATGAGTTCTGGGCATATCTACTCGTCAATATATATGTGGTTGGGGTCGCAGACCTGGGCTAACAGAGCGAAAGAATTAAATAAGGACAGACATGTTTTAGGGTTCATCTTACAAGATTACTAAGCCAAGTCAAAGAAAAGTCAAGGCCGAAGAAGAGGGAGTTTCTTTGGGCATATTCTGAAGTGTTTCTTCTTACTGAAACAAGCCAAAGAGATCACAAACCTGTGGAGTCTAGGCCGCAGATCTGAAGTGGATGATTAAAGGGCTAAAACAAGCCTAAACAGGGTGTTGTAGGTACCTATCAAGACAACATATAGGATAAGAGATTAAGGAGGAAAGCCACAACATTTCAGAGAGTTGTTGAAGCAGTTGTGGAGAGATGTAACAAAAGGTTGGATGCCCAAATTAGTAAGTAAAGCTATAGTTAGTTTACTCCAGAAAAAGGAAGTCACCTTATAGAATATTCTAGACCTCAAATTTCAGATTAATGGCACAATTAAAGACAACGAAATATCTTTCAGATCTCTGTAATAGAAATAGTGATAATCTGGTAGAGGAAACTAGGCCAACTTCAGTGGAAGGCTTTTTAGGCATGTTCTAAAAGATTATAAGGTGTAAAAGTCCTAGTTTGAGATATCTACTCTAGGAAGTGGTAAATATGGAAAGAATATAAGTCCATTGAATGAAAATATATTTGTCTCAAGAAATATTAGTGACTGTGCCCTAATAACCAAGGCTGGAAAAATAAATATATTGGTGTTGAAACCAAGATCTGAAGCAATAAGCAACAGATAGTCACCTTATGGTGAGCATCTTGTTTTGGAGTTGTTCTTAGGAAGATCATGACTTCAATGAAAAAAATTGTATCTTCGAAGGAAAATGTTGGATTTGGCATCCTTGGAGTTTTCCACCTCAAAAATAGTAGCATCTAGAAGAAGGATAAAGGATAAATTGGAATATTAATAGCAACAAATTTGGCAAGGAGGATCTTGAAGGCAGTCTTGAGAACTCTTGAAATCAAGATCTTGTAAAAGGTCCTACAACAACGTCTAAGTAATCATAGAAGAGAAAGGTACGTACTACACGGTATGTATAATTGTTTAATTAATAAAGGGTCTACATGCATTAAGGATTTGTTGCATAATATCTAGGGTGTGTGAATCTAGGAATTAAAAACCCTAAATGGGATAGAAAACCCTGGAATGAAGCCCTAATGCTAATCTGGTTTTTTCCCCCTTAAGAACCCCATATTGATAATTTGACATCATACTTTTGGTATTGCACATTTTTCTTGGTTGTCATATGATCCATCTTTACCAAAGAGTTCCTTAGGCCATCTTCGAAGTGAAGGCTAGGGGCCATCATCTATGTCTTGAGAGCATTTTCAGATTTGTTTTCTTACTTCATAGGATTCACTGTTTGGGAAACTTAGCACCAGGGAGAGGGATATACTCAGCTGTCTTCTTGTCAGAGGAGATCATTTCTATTAGTATTGGGCAACACCAATGTTGGTTTTTAGAGCCTTCTTTTTTGTTGCATAGCATTGTTATTTCTATTAAGCATTTCCCCCCTTCTAATACTCTTTTAATGTTGGTCATCTCTTACAAAAGTATGAGTTGAAGCAAGTGATAAAAGAATATATTATTGATGGTACATTCAGATTACTTGGATTGACTCCCTTGAGTCTTAGCCCCATTATGTCTTTCCACACAGAAAATTTCATGTAGTTGAGAAATGGTCTTATTGCTCAATGTGGGTATACAGTCGAACTTCACACTTGTAAAATATGGGAATGACCAATTGCAGTCAAAATTACTGGAATGTCAAGTTATATATCATATGGTAAGAGAATGCATGAACTCTTTCCTGACTAGGTCTACAAAGAAATAAAAATAAATAAATACTAAGATTTAATGTCGATGTGTGGTAATATAGTAGAGCTGTTGGTAGTCACTTTACCAATATTTTCTGATTAACTACAGTCTACAGTAAAATTTACCATGGCCTGGTCATAAATCTCATGCAATGGCAGAATGCAATTCCTCCTATAAGAATTACGAACATGGTATCAGTATCTCTAGACCAGAGAGTTAAACTCAGCGAATTGTGAGTTTGACTTGAATCAGGTGGGAGACTTATTTTTCCAACAGGGTTGAATCAAAATAGGGGTTGACTGAGTTTGAATATAACAGACTCCAAAAATCATAAATTTATTATCAATGAAAACATATTTTTTAATCAATATCCGTGCAATTCTTTATGTTTTTCTGTTGAAAAATATGTCTTATATTTACTGAAAAATATTTACAAACAAATGATAAAAAAATTGAAGGGTATATAGTATATACTATATATAATGAACATCATAATCTCTTTTGAAGATCTACTAAGGTAGAAAGAAAACCAAAATACTCAGTGTGATCCAAAGATTTAGCATCTTATTTGACAAAATTCGTGTGCCAACAATTGATGACAGACATCAACCTTCTAGACTAAACTGAAGGTATATAAGGAGCTAGGCTCATGATCAAAAATAAGTTTACGCTATTCCTTCCATAAAACAAAAAGCACCCATATCCTCAATCCAATCAACAATCCCTAACAAATCAACAGTCCTAAAAATGTGCTTAACTATAGCCAGGTGCTGAAAAACAGGACAAAGGCCATTTGACTGACTGGTCTAGATCCACCCGGCCTTAGACAAAAGCCCCTAATAATCGAGACACTATGAAAATGCTCAGTGTATATGATATTCATGTAGTCCAAACAGTGTAGATGCCTCACCCAACATTCCTTTCGATTTTTTGAGACCCATCGAGTGTTAAGAATTGAGAAAAGAGGAATTCTTAGATGAATAACTGAATACAAACAGTGAGAATCACATGGCAGCAATGACCAACGAAAACACCAACCCCAACCTTTACAGAAGGACCTCAACATACCAATATTCATCTTAAATAATTTGGGCTCTAGAATAGTGCAACTCAACTCTGTAATCTTGAGCAAGATGTCTTTACTGCCGATATGTATGAATGCTTTGTTCCTGTAAATCACTCGAAAAAGGATGCCTCTTTCAGGATCAGTATGCACGCCTGAAGAAAAAATGCACATTCCTTTCTCTCTACAGCTCCAAATCAAAAGCTAAGTCCCACCATGCCCTGCCACCCTCCCAATGCCACTAAAATTATACTTGGTGACTTTAGACGTATGGCCTTTGGAGTCATCTTGGCCAGCTTTGGATTTTTTCTCACCATATTTGATTGGACTACTGTCACGTCCTATTTAATGAGAGGATTCACGAGTTGTGTCATTTACAAGAGATTGAGTTAGAGGAGAATTTCATTACACATACCAAGAATCCTGAGGGATGTCTTGACATTATTGCAGAGTACATGCTCTCATCATGCTCTGAGACTCTGATATTTTCTTGAGGACATCCTCTGCTAGTGCATAGGCCCCATTTCTGTGGTAGATGTAAACTTTGGAGTTTCCTCTGTTATAATGGAATCTTCACCTTATGGGAGTCTCAAGGTTTCTTCTTTGTCTACTTCTAATGTGAGGGGAATAGGCCACTCTTACATTGTATTGATGGATAGAGTCATTTACTTTTTATTTTACTGTTTTTATTGCATAGTTTCTTTCCTTACTTATTAGGCTTTTAGGAGTTTCTTTTTCTCTCCCAATTCTTATAATTAATTTTGTACTTATGGTGCTCATTGACCTGCTTTTTTGGTCATTTGCGGATATTCATAGAATTATCTTTTGTGATAGTCCTCTATGTACCATTCTTTGAACCTAAAAATTTGCTTGTTTTCTTTGTGCTAAAAGCCAAATTATTCTTAGAGAAGACAATTTTCCTTACATTTAGCCTTCAGAGCCTTGCATAAATACCTAGAACAAACTCTTAACAGACTCATAAACCAATTAATGTCGTTACAGTGAGACATTGGTTATGATGATATGACATTATATGCAATTTACCTCCTTTGAGGTGAATCTATATTGCCACTTGATCCTTTCCTTCCATGGACTATAGTTGGACAACCCCTCCAACCTGTCCTCATACCAAAGAACTGCCTGCAAATTTGACATTGTCACCTACAATTGTTACCAACTCCCTCTCACGCCGTACTTCACTGCACACAACTTTGATTCATTGACTTCCAAAATATCCCAGACACACTTTGATACCATGTTGAATTTACACAATCTTGGGTCTAGGTTAGAGTTTTAAAATCACTAATGCTACCAAACCAAGAATCTCAACCAGAACTACTTTGCACAGCGGAAAATATAAAGCAGTAAATCACACATGCAAAAGTATACACAATTTTTAACAAAATTGTAGAATAATGTACAACCCCAATCTTTGTTATATTAAACCAAATCTAAATAATACAACATTATTATGGTATACAAGATACAATGACAAAATTTGTTTCAACTTCGATGCCGTATCTTGTCCTGTCGGTCCTTTGCTTCCATACCACTCATTAGCTGCTCCTTAGTCCTTCAAAGGACCACGCATCGAGACTCTAGGAGGGCTGCCACCTAAAATTGTTGCACGTCACTTTTGTACCATGTACACAGGCTGATCCAATCTGCTCTCTGGGTAGGCCTAATCCCGAGCTCCAAACTGCAAGGCTAGCAATCACCTTTTTCCATCAAGGTGCTGCACTTCAGCACCAATCTTCACCCAACCTTCAACTCCTCTTTGTCAATTCAAGATAGCTTGTCTAGGGCTACTTTGGGTAGCCAACACACTGCCCTCCACCAGGTCAGTGGCACCCAATAATACACTGCAAGATCTACACCGATGAAGGCTTTTGATCACCCAATCAAGCCTCCAAATTGACTCCCATAGGCTGCAAATGAAACCGATCCAAAATTGATCCAATACTTGGATCCAACACCTACAAGAATGTCTTCAAAAACATACCTTAGCTCACTTTTTTTAGGGCTGATTTGGTTGCAACAACCTAGGCCTAATTATGGTTAGGGCACACTACGGTCCCTTAACAAGCCTTCCTTTGTGCCCAAAACTCCTCCTAAAAAATGTGGTTTCCCTTCCTTGAGGGGCCGAAGATGGCTGCTGCAATTCTAGGTTGTTCTAGCCCTCGACATGCCTCTAATTTGCTGCGGCACCCTACAGCAAGTATGTGCAGGGCTGTAGCAGCCTTGCAAGGGGTCTGCCCACCTTTTGTTAGCCCTCAAACAGTCCTGAAATGGCATTGGCTCCTCCAGCAAGGCACTCAACCTTACCTCCAGCAGTTCAGACCCTAAACTAGGCCTCAACGGCCCTCTCCTCCTTTGCTGGTTTTCTTCTCTGTGTTGCAGCCCTAGAACATAAAGTTCTCTCTCCTCCAACGAGTTACTTGTCTTCTGTGTGTTGCACAAATGGATGCTTAAATGCCTCCTCTCTGCCTTCTATTTATACCATAAATGAAGGGCTTCTTCAACGTCACAATAGGGGTTGTCTAACTGTCATAAGCCTAAAACAACCTTAGGCCGACCTTGACACTTATGGTGTCAACCCCACAATTAATCTTCAAAAATCCATATCTCCACTTTTGCAACTCGGAATCATATGATTCTCGTTGCGTTAGATTTGTCTCGCTAAAATCTATCATCCTCATCCATCACATGTAGAAATGTGCTCATGGAAATGCCCCAAAACACGATTGGTGCAAAACCCCCTGCTTGGGTTCCAAGCACACAAGTGACTCTTGTGGCACTTTTCCCTCCAAACCTTGAACCCTAGCGCTTGGAGTACCTCCCAAGCTACTCAAAAATCAACATTGTAATGGATTTTACTACTTTTTCATTCATAATGCAGCATCACATATGGTGAAAATCACCATTTCCAAAATAATCCCATTCATAATTCAAAATTCAAGATAAAGCACCATCTCCAACTCACTTTCCATTTTAAATTAGTATCATATTTAAAGAAAAATGAAAAAACCATTGTCTTATATTTCTTGATGAAATTACTGCAAATTATAGCTGGTGAGATCCAGCAAGTGAATTGACAAGTCTTGCACACCATATGCTAATCCACCTCTTGGTCAAAAAGATGCCACCCTGCAGAGGAAGCGACCACAAGTAACTCGATAGGAATTCACTATAACTCCAACAGCTAAAAGGAAAAATGAGAGTGTTGAGGAGGGAGTTGCAGAAATGCACACTAAATAAAACCTTAGACCAAGCCACAAGACACTATCACAGAAACAAGGAGACTGGATGTTGTTTCCATAGATTTGGTTAGATGGTCCCAAAGAAGAATTGCTCAAGAAATACAAAAGTCAGGAGAAAGGCAGATAGCAAAGGGGGAGGAAGAAAATAATACTAAGACAACCACTGCCATAGAATCCCAAGGGCATGCCTCAAAATCTGCCACGGAATTTGGGGCAGTGATTCTTAAAGAAATCCAAACAAATGTTACAAAATTATTGACACCTACTATAGAAAAAACAGAATTATTGGATAAATCGAGATGAATGGAACAATGTGTTGTGGAATCCCTAATAAGCGAAATTCCTGTTTACATGTGATGAGTAGTGGAAAATTCAGATGCTAAATTTCAAGTGTCATTACCTTCTCTAGCACAGGTTCCTGAAAATTTTGGCAGAATTCGAGAAACTCCTAAAATAGTTGCATTGTAGATACAGAGGTTGGCTTATAGAAGGAAAAATCATAATCATATGAATAGGGATATAAAACCCTTGAAAGGCATCAGTAGACTATTGCATTCTTTAAAGAAAAGTTTGTTATCTCACACGTAGCCTAGCAAAGCACAATTATGTAACTCAAAGAAGATAATAAGGAGTGGGAGAAATTAGATGAAGAAATTAAAGAGAAAGTCCCTTAAATCTCAAAACTTTAAGGAAATAAATGAAAACGCAAGTGATTATGCTTCCTTAATGTTCGCCTGTAGGCCACCTACCAAAGTGTACGCCTTATATTTTAAGGAGCAATGGTTCAAATTTCACTGGAGATGAATGCTTCAAATCTACCAATTGTTAATGTGGATGAACCAAGTATTTTCTTGATATTTCATAGGCATTCCTGAGAGGCAGAACTTAGAATGCGAGTTATATTGACACAATTATGTCCTGCCTAAGCTCACAAAATGGACTCTTCATCCTTTTATGGAGGATGGTATTTTAAGGAATTTATCTCTACTATGTAGAATGAAATTCAAAGATTTGAAGAATTGTGGGCCTATAAAGATTACAAATCCAAGGTTGAGTTGCTTGTCTGAGCAGAGATCATGCCCCAACAGAGGTTATCTATGAGCATTACTAAAACGCTTCACATTCTCAGATCCAATGGGTAATGGAATAACAACAATTATTAGAGAAATTCAAAGCCTTTGTTGATACTTGAAGTGACCATTCTATGAATTCCCAAATGAGAAGGAATGAACTTACATAAGAATTGAAGAGAAGGGAACCCAAATCAATTCCAAATCTCAAACTAGCTATATGCAAGGCTCACCTTTACACTAGCTTTGTAATTGTTAAATTTGGACAACTAGGTCCAAACTCCATCTTCTGATGCCTAGATGAAGATTCCAATATTTGTATTGGATTCATCTTTCAGAGAGGTGTAAAATCGATATAAAATTGATTTTAATCTGATGAGCAGAACATTTATTTTGAATTTATTATTTATAATAAATTTAAGTGCAGGTCGGCCTTAAGGTTTGACACCCCCAGCAGATGTGTCACACACCTCAATGATGGATATAAATACAGTCAATGTTGGAGAGAATTTCACTCACTCAACATCACACATCTTCTCCTCTGATTATATATGAGCATATGAGAAGCATTTTCATCTCCCATGTGAGAAGGAGGATGAAATCTACTATAGAAAAAAGGACGAAATTTACTGTAGCAAATTTTCTGCAGTTAGGGTTTCTGGGCAAGTTTGACCAGCGTTGACTTTGGTCAACACGTGGTCCGAATTGGCTGAAATTTGGTGGAGAGTTCAATTTTTGAAGGCCGTACTCATTGGCACAAAAATCGAGGTCAAAAGGTTGATCGAAGTTGGAGCTGCATTGACTTTATTGTTGATGCCTTGCGTTGACTTTTTCTAGACTGCGTTGACTTTTCTGGGGTTGACTTTGAGTTGAATGGGTGACTGATTTGAGGACTGTTGTGACACATTCTGGGTTGGCTGACCAAGAAGAATTTGCTGGTTGAAGCATCTTGCTGACCACCATATCACACCAACACATTCTCCTGTTTCTGGTTTGTCTTCTATAGATCCACTGGTATGTTCTATCAACGTTTTTACTTAACTGTTTATGTGATTGTTGTTATAAAATTAAAGTTGCATCAAGCATAGAACATCTACAAAAATTTACAGTAATGCATCTTGAAATACATTGGATAAGACTTGGATTCAAATTTTCCTTGCTATGCTATCCAATTTTGAATTGGAAGAGCACTCGTCCAATAAATGCAGAGAGTGAATGTGACCAGTTGGAGTAAATTGACTCGGTCATGGGCTATCAATAAAAAAAGTGCACAAATCCATTTGAAATTTATGATTTCAGGGAAATTAGATATGAATGACATGGACAACTTTATTGCACAAGGGTGTACAATAACTTCATCTTGCGGGTGATGGTGAACCTCATAAATGTCTCGGTTTTCTCATCTTCCACTCACATTTTCATGAGTATAAAAAATCTAACACATCCAATTTTCTAGATTGTTCAACCACCTTATTATAGAAATTTGGCTTAAAAAAAGTAATTCATTCCAAATTAATGTGTTGATAGTCTCTACGAATATTTTGAATGAAATGTCTTAGTTCTTGCCAATTATGATATGTTGAAGGTTACCAGTGTTCATCAACATTTAGTGTAGAATTAACACCTACCACAAAATTCCTTACATAGAATGATTAAAGACGATTGCAGAATCTCCAGAATCACTTCCTTAGGCCAGCTGCAAAAAATTTCTTAATTCTATAGCACGCCAATTCTAGGGTGGAATTCCCAAACAACAACCAGGTTGACACATCGCACCCGGATTATAAGGTAACGTAGTCCCCACAATATCAACTCACCAGCTAAAAGTATAATTTGTTAATTCCAGCAATTTTTAGTTTGCATTTCCAAGAAGTTGTTAGGTTATTCTTCAGAATTTGGTTTTAGGAAGTTGCTAGGTTATACTTGGGAATTTCGTTCATGAAGTTATTAGGTTATATTTGGGAATTTAGTTTAGGAATTTGTCAGGGTATTTTGGGATTCTGTTGGAATTTCAAAGAACCCAACAACCTTACCTCATAAGTAGTTCTGGTTTTAACACATTTAGGGTTCAAGTTAGAGATAAGAGAGATATAGACAATTAAAGTGTACTCAATAATTTCTAGATGATGCATTTAAAGCCTAGAAGCATTATTCCATTATGGTTCCATGAGTATCATTTCTGTGTGATGGATTCAACACCTTGACCTTCAGAAAAATGGCCCACTCAGGATGTGCAACTAGGAGTGGTATTTTCCCCTTGCATGGTTTTAGTTATGTCTTGTATGGTTTCATTTATTTTCGTAGTTGTAGCTGGTGTGTGTAGTTCCATTTTTTGTAGCAACGATCATTTGATTAAGATTATGTGACATTCTTTCTTGAATGATTCACTTTATTTGAATTTCTGCATTCAAAGTGCAACTCCTAGTTGTTCTAAAATTTCAATTCATCAGTTGATAGTTAGTTGAGTTATTTTATGTTCAACTTAAATAATATTTTCATAAACCAATGTCATAAATTTATAGAATAAGATTAGTGTTCTCCCAAAGCCACAAGCCTTGTAGCTGCATATACAATGGATGGCATCTCAAAGCTTACATGCCACGGTTGAATAAGAATGTCCTGATGATCTACATTAATGTTTTCACTTCTTCACATAAGATCCATATGCATTTTCATGGATTGAAACTGACAATAGGATAAAACACACTACTGGTAACATCACCCAAATTCGTTCCTCACATTTTACAAAAAACACCAAATCATAAAATGGAACTAACTTCAAAGGATTCTTACTTTAGATAGCATTCACACTTTTAAGTTGCATTAAACAAATGAATAGTTATATACATGTCCAAAATCAACATTTTCAATTTTCTTTTGTGAATTCAGGTCAACCGTAAAGCTACAATATATGTGCTATTTAAAGATCAACAATGGTAAAAATCACCCACCCCAATCACCCAATACTAGTCTTGCACCAACAGCTCTGGCTTCTCTGCCATCTTTTGTAAAGCCATACGTTATTGTTCCAGTCCCAACAATAAACACACAACCATGAAGTTTCATTGTCGTTCAACTTTCCAGGGCTACTATAGTATCATTGTGAACAAAATGCTTCACATTTCCTAGAAAAATATTTTTGAAATGATGACAAAAGTTAGACTAATGTCCAGACTCCAAAGTTATCCAAAATGAGAATACATCAAATCTTCCAAGACTGTGAGGCAGGCTGCAATTAAAAGAAAAGAAATAAGTAAATGGTGTTGTAGTGCCATTCCTAGATTATGGTTTCCCGGCTAACAGCCCGTTGAGGCTAAACTTGTATGTGTAGGTTTTTGAGATTAGCTCTTTGTAACAACTCAAGTGCAGACTGAACAAGAGATCTTATCACCAGCAACTCAAGTGAAGACTGCACAAGAGGATCTTTGACAAACTCCAATTTGTGCACTAATCAACATAGAACCAAATGTGTAACAAGGCACCACACAATTCGTCAAGCCTAATGTGCCTCACGTGCTAAGCCCACTCTGCCTCTTGGTCCTTCCCTCTAGGCTCCCTCTCTATCTAAACTTTTTCTAAAGCTCGAGAAACTAAAACTAGCTAAGATGTTGTTGAGGCTCAATCTCGACCCCAAACTGGAGAACTAAACTCCATATTTCACTACTCCAACATGGAAGGGATAAATACCAAGTGGCTAACCTTAGCTAGATGGAAATAGCCCCCACCGTATTTGACCTGGACCCGCTACCTATGAAATAAATAAGAGAGAAAGAAATAGGTGTCCTGGAAATACGGAACCTGGTGACTACCTCACTTACCGCTACAAAACACAAGGTTGGTTCCTATAGACATAACTTACCACTACGGAACACAACTTGTTCCTCCTACCTCCTAGAGAAATAGCTGAGAAAAGCCAACTTAATGCCAACTGCGAATGGTGCCTAGTGAGGATGTGGGATCTGTTCCCATCACCCTTGTTTTTTCGGCACATACCTCCTAGGAGGTTATGCTTATGGTTCTCCAATTGGATCAACTGAATATGATAAATAATTGAAACTTTAACTAGACCTTGCCTCATGACTAGCTGAGTAATAAGGTCTATCCCTCTGAAACTACTGGTGTTGGTGCTCGTGGTTTTGCTTCCTTTACCTTTGCTACGGGGTGAGTGTAAGAATTTGTGAGCATAGCGTAAAGACATAAGATAAGGTAAGACTTGGTTGGTTGACCCACCTACATACACTAACCCATAGAGACCTTGACAAAGAGTTTGATGCATATTCATTTTGATTGGCAAAGCTTGATTTATTGAGAAGCTTACTCGTTTATTGATGGATTCTTAGGATACCATCAGGTCAGAGTTGCAGGGAATAAATAGAACTAGAGAAATGATGCCCCAACCGGATAAATCCACTTATTCCACACAATTCTTCCAGTTATGCCCGATCTTCCTCACTTTTCATATTTCCTCATGCCGTGATGGAGTACCTAGGATCAACAGAATTCCCAAACCACAAAACCACACCAGAAACATAAGATGATGAATAAGAAATGGATTTAGACATTAACCTGGAAGTTATTTCTCTAAAACACTTCTTGGCAGCACCATTTTTCTTATCGGCCAATCCTGGGGAAGCCTTGCAGGATTTCCATTCGATTTCTTTTTTTGGGGCACTTCACTGGACTCCATATTGATTATAAGAGGGTATCTTCAACATAAAATTCCCTAGACAAGTCCTCAAATCACCCTAAATCCCCATAACTGGACTTCTGTCAATACCCAAATCCTTCTATCAACAAAACTCACTCACAAAAAAATTCTGATTACCCTCCTAAACAAGAAGCAGTAAGAAGCAGAACAACGACATATGAATTCTTAGCATACCCAGTGAATCATTTCTCTGTAGTACACAACACCTTATAGGATATAAGAATGAAAGAAAGTCTATCGATTCTATATCTGGCCACGCAGAAATTGCTTCCCTTCCATCCCACAATGAACAAATACACCCCTAAGCAGAACAGGGGCATATGAATTCTTAGCATACCCAATGAATAATTTCTCCGCAGTCCAATACCCCTAAGCAGAACAATATAATAATGAAATAAAATCTATCGATTCTATATCTAGCCACCACAAAAATCCCTTCCGAATATACTCTTAATGCACCTAATTTTATAACAATAGAGAACTCAACTTGATACAATAGCCCATAAACATGCATTGAAAGCAGCAATCCAAACATATATTGAAAATTTGGATGTTGAATCTCCCACCAAATTAATAACTAGCATTTGCACAAGGGTGCAAAGGGAACACCAATGGCATGGACAGCGGAGGGCGATGTAGTTAAAACAGAAAGAGGGATCGGGAGTTTTAAAAATGTCACGTAGAGGAGATCTCTAGAGTTTAGACCTACGAATCTCTACATTGTAGGATTTTTTGATAAAAATCCTTATCTGTGGATCATTATCAAACCATCATAATTTATCAATATTTCATCGGCAAATGGTATTTTTTGATCTTATTGCTCGTAGCAAATGCCATTTTATTTCTTTATGTTGCAATTCATTATTTGTTGTGAACAAGTTACAACACATAATGACTGCTTTAGAGAAAATACTGATGTGTGTCCCATGCTTTTGTCTTGTCTCCAGGGTTCACCATGAGTTTCAATTTTTTGAGCATAATATATGCTTTGCTTGGAAGCTCAACTATTCCTGTGAAAAGTTGGGTTCCATTTGTTCATACCAATTATAGTGACATTGATTTCAAAAATTAATTATTATGACTGACACTTTGTGGCATTTGGTTCAATGCTTATGCCTCTATTTTTCATAATCTGGCCCTGTGTAGCTGATTCCCAAATTAATTTCATATATTTCTGCCAAAATAAAGATTTTATACTTAAAGTTTCAGTGTATACTAAACCAGGTTTCAATATATACTAAAACAAGTTTCAAACTGTATTAAACTGTTGTAAAAATTGAGTGAGACTTAATTAATATAGCTTTTTACTTCTAGTAAAGATTCCTTTATGAACTAAAAGCACAATCAAAAAGCTCAAAAAATGTTATAATTTTCTTCCACGCTTAAAGAGGATTAATGAATAGCTTCGTTGAGAATATAATTGCCTATCTTCTTAAGTTGATTCCTGCGATCCAGGACTTTTAGTAATAAAATATCTTGTAATAGCGATTCTGAATGTGAAATGTACGTGCAGTAAAAAACAACTGCCTATATCCTCGTGTAATTTGAAACCTAAATTATGAAACCATGGTGAAAATCCCCACAATTATCACATAATTTCACTCAATGAAAACTCAGAGAAAAGGACATCAATCTCAAGGATTTTCACACAGTCGATGTTGCTTTGTGTTTCTCATACATTTCCATTAACAATTTTGATTCCATCAGACGCTCCAAAGATACCATCAATTTTTTATTTTTCCAGGCTCCGTACACTTCACATCAATACAAATGAACAACGAGCCTAAATCTAACGCGCCCAACGTTTTCACAAATTTTCAGTGACAATGTTAATAAGAGATATAAGGAGTTCATGAATTCTTATAATTGCTTCTTCCCAACATTTCAGCTTCATAAATCTGTTCTAATTTAGCTCGTAAGTGGCAATGTGGAAGAACAGTCAGTTATTTTCATTCATTTTCATACAATAGTTACTAGTCGAAGCATTGGAAAAGCTTCATTTAACAAATATATTACCAAGATTCCATTAACTCATATTTCAGACACTAATATTGCTATGAGGGTCTAAATACCAGAGCAATGCCTCTTTAAACAAATTTTCTAGAATTTTTTAAAATTATTATAATATCATTTGGGAAAGGAACAAAAATCACTGCAAATTTTACTTACCAGAATCGTTTGACATGCACTGTCCTTGCCATGTTCTTAGCCATTTCCTCATCCAACCCCGTGAGGAGATCTGAGTGATCTCGAAGACCTGGAAATCCCCCTTAAATCTCCATAAAACAAGCTGGAAAATGCGCTGCCACGGACCGAAATTTGAAGCTTCCGAGCGGAAGCGTTGAATGCAGTTAGGGCTAAATAAAAACACCAAGGGGATGGGATTGGGTTGAATGAAATTAGGGCTAGAATATAAATAAAGGGCTTGGGAATCGATGATTAGATCTGAGAAATTTTCATAGTAGTAAGTGGTTACAGAAGGAGTAACCATAACAGAGTTAATACGGAGAGCCGGAGCGAGAGTTTTAAAAATGCCACAAGAGGATATGTACAGTGCAACCTACGAATGTTCATAGAGCCTTCACAATAAAAAGGCCTGTGTGGGGGAAATTTAAAATGAAAAATAAATGTAAATGTGTTTAAAAATAAAATAAATTTGTGAATATTAAAAAATGGAGGGAAAAAAATTAAAAATGATTTGTTTTTCTTTTATTAACACTTTAGGTTAATAGTAAAAAATGATTAATTTTCTATGTTCAAGTGATACATTTTTTCATTCTATGTATATTTATATATTGAATTGTTAAAAATTAAATTATACTAAAAATGTGGTGTTGAATTGTTAAAAATTAAATTATACTAAAAATGTGGTGATCATGATAATTATTGAGACAAACTATATATATATATATATATATATATATATATATATATATATATATATATAATATTGACAATGTTAATGTGTGTTGTGATTAATCATTTTAATAACAATTTTTATGTTGGTTTAGTAGTGATTGTATAAAAGTGTTATAATTTTAGCATTATAGATGGATTCAAAGACCCATGTAGTGAAATGTAACACTCCGATATCAAAATTCCAATTTTCCATTTTTGGAGTGACCCAATTAAAAATTACTAACATAACTGACTAATTCATATACTTTTTGTACTTTTTATTTGGTCATAATTTTATTCTTGGACTATAATAGTCATTTACTTTAATCATTATTAATTGTGTCACTTATTATCTAGTCATATATTTTAATCCTAGACTAAATTAGTCATTTAAGTTAGTCGTTTTTAATTTAGTCACTTATTATCTAGTCGTATATTTTATCCCTAGACTAAATTAGTCGTTTAAGTTAGTCATTTTTAGTTCGATCACTTAAAATTGCTTAAATTTAGTAGTAATTCACTTGAAATAATTGGAGTGACTAACTTTTTTAGTCACCTAGTCACTAATTTCATCATTTTCTACTAGTGAATATTGATATCATAGGGATGAGTAGTAGATATCATCTCTGATTATGAGCAGTCATTGTTTTTATCTCATTTTTCTATTGACATGTGTAGTTAATGGATCAACATTGGAAATATTGGGTCGTTTTATTTCTATTTCCACCTTTCTCTATTTGTTTCTTGTACCCTTAAATATACACTATGATAATTATATGAAAACCCATGAGAATTAATAGAATTAGTAATTAATACTAATGAGAGGTTGAGCATACTTAAGTTGCTAGAGAAATTATCATGTTCAATTGGTGCAATGCTCAACTTTTGAGGTGGAAGTTTCCTAGGCGTAGAGGATATTGTAGAAATACAGTGGATCATATAGAATGATTTATTTTTGAATTTTTATTCCTTATAAATGTGAATGATACTTTATATATGCTCTATTTAAAATTTGGAGTATTGGATATGAAAATTTCTAGGACCTGAAGCTTTTTCTCAATCTTGTAGCTTTCTTATAGAAGCACAAGAATTCTAAAGATTTTCTTTTAGGAGAATAATCAAGCAGGAAAAAAAGTTATTTAAAGGATAGGGATTGATTAAAATTTGTTAAAAATGAATGATTATTACAATTAAATGAAATAAATATGGAATGGGAATGAATATTGAGAATGTGATGATAAAATGGATGTGAATATGTCAAATAAAAAATGGAATAGTTTGATAGTATGAAAGGTTTGTAGATAAATGTTTTGATAGCACTACCATCAATATTTCTCAGCTTGAGCTATTCTACGTTGGTATTGATGTGATTTTTTCTCCTTTATTGCATGTATTTATTTTGTATTTTCATTCAACCAAAAAAACAAAAAAATAAAGACAAAAAGAGAAGAATACATAGCTTTTTTTTTCCTTTTTTATAGGGAAACGATGCCATTTGTGATTTTCACCATTTCCCTACTCTACCAGGCCTTTAAAGGTTTTCCTAGTATATAAATATTTTTTTGAAAACTTATATCTACCTAAGAAGAGCTTTTAGCTAAAAGAATTCCCAGAAGCCTTAAATGAGGTTTTTGCCTAGGTAATTATTATTATTATTATTATCGTTGTTGTTGTTGTTTTTCTTGTTGTTGGTGTTGTTGTTGTTGTTTTTATTGTTGTTTTTGTTGTTGTTGTTGTTATTATTTTCCTTTTCTGTGAAGCTTCGGATGCGTTAAGAGTATAAATCTCAAGCTTTGGATGGATTAAGACAATATGTAATCTTAATCACATCCAAATTATGTTTCCTAATTGTCCTTTTGAACTCTTCTTCACTGAAACATTTCATATAGATATTAAGTTTGAATCTATTTACATATATAGATATCTATTCTTGACCAATTGTTATAATCCTAACGAATCCATTATCATATTATTCTTTCAAAATATGTGTCCCCAACCATCTAGTCATAAAAATCCTCTTGAATTCATTAAACTAATAGAGTCATAAATTAGGGCCCAATCTCCTTCCTTGGAGACTCTAGTCTCAATGAACTTATCATGCAAAATTCTCCTATAACTAAATTCTCCAATGGATTTAGTTATTGTCTCCTCTCTTCTTTTGAATATGATATATCCATATCTAGTTGTGATGTTATTATTAACGTTTCATATTCAAAATCAATGGGAAGCATAACCTTCTTACTATAGACTAGCTCATAAAGAGTGAATCACGTTATTTCTTTCCATGTGTGTTGTAATCCCACACTACTTTTATGAGTCTACCAAAGCAATATATCTTTCTCATTTTGAATTATTTGGTGAGGATATTCTTTGGCTCCCCATTTGTCACTTAAACCTACCCATTAGCCTTAGGGTGGTATGGAGTAGATTTCCTATGGTGGACGTGATGTTGCTCCATGATTCTTTCAATGTGGTTAGAAGTGAATTAAGAATCATGATATATAACTATGTCTCTTGGAAATCCAAACTCATGAATTTTTTTTCTCTTAAAAATTTTGCTACCTTCTATTATGTGGCTATCCTGACTACTTTTAATGTAGTCCAATTAGCTTGATAATTAGTGCACATAATGATGTAATTACTATGTCTCGATGGAGGATCAATGGGTCATATGAAGTCCACACTCCATTTTTAAAGGATTCCAATGATACTGATGGTTGTAGTGGCATTTTTCTGTAAATTTCATTGGATATCGTACTAGATAATTCGTCACAATAGATATACTAAAATATATCCGAAATATAGAGTATAAGGGTTTATTTCTCCTTATATTTCTAGATCTGTTAATTATTATTTGTTGTGTATGCATGAAAAAAATAATTATACAGGAAATAGAGAATAGTGAAATAGAACATGAAAAATAAAAATTGACACAATATATATCCCTGGAAACCATTTTAGGAGAAAACTAATGTGTAATGCGATGATGTTATGCACTCTTTATCTGAGTAGAAAATGGATGCAAGTCCAAAGAATTAAGTCCAATGGTCAGTGGGATACTATGGTGCACAATTTATCTCTGTATGCTCTCTCCCTATCCCTGTCAACTACTCTACTTGTCTACGAAACAAAATACACTTGAAAGAATGGAACTCATTTTCCTGCTAGTGGCTTGCTTATAATACATCCCAATAGCCTGCTAGTGGTTAAGTTGGAGTCCTTCAACTCTTAACTAGAGTTATAATAATGACTCTTCTATACTATTCTTCATTAGGATCATGTGGCTAGCTCCAATTCCATGAGTAATGGTGGTTGACATGGAATCCTCTCAAATTATGGTGGTAAAAGAAGAAAGGTCCACATTTGAGTGGCATAATTGTTTTCATATGGAATTTGATTGGGTTGATTATTTAATCTGGAACATTGGAGGAATGAGACTTAGAAGTGACAAAAGAACAAAAACTATAAATTCCTATCAAGTTACCTATCCTAGTACTACTTTGGCAAAAGCATGCTTAACTGCAAATTTCTCATGAAATATGATGAATTAATATTGGTGTGATCCAAAATGCAACTTAAAGAGTGAAAAAGGTACATTTCGTAATGTTTAAAACAGATATTTCAGCCAAAACATTATAAAAATAATTGATAATAGGGGAAAATGCGAAAGAGTTTCTAGGTCGCACACTCTCAGCACCACAATTGGTCTAAAAGAATTATCAAATATCTTTATCCTCGGATATTTATTCATCACGATTATGGGTGAACCACACAAAATCCTTGTCACCAAAGTCTATTTTCTAGGCCGCACACTGTCAACATCACATTTTTCCAACAAGAATTACCAGGTATCTATATGCTCATGTTTTCATTCATCATGGTTAAGGGTCCTCCACAAACCCACGATTATGGGTAAACGATGCAAAACCATTTTCTTCAATGATGGTTTTGGGTCATCCACAAACCCATAATTATGCTCTGATTTAACAAAGGCATCCATGGAGGGAGATTTATTCAATATGAACTTGTAACGACCCACCTACCCTCACATCTACCCAAGTTACCGGCCAACTGGGGTAAAAATGATATGAGAGGAAGTTATGACCAAAATCAACCCCCTAGCTGACGTTAAGGAAATGTAGTTGAAAAACAACCCTTATTGACTTCCCTTAGGTGCCACAAGACCCTCTAAGAGTAACCCAACCCCTCTAGGTGTACCTCCCCTAAGGCAGTTGACTTTTCACTAAATTTTACCCAAATTCACTCCCTTTCCAAGGCCTTAGTGTGACTGGAACTCCGATTCGTACATGCACAAGCCTACATCAGTGTGACTATGGACTAGATTACCCAATGTCGTGCCAACGACTGTAGATTTTAAGGCTAGATTCTAGGGCTGGGGCTAGACGTATGCCCGAAAATCCTTGTAACTTTAAGAAATAAAAAATTACACAAGGACAATAATTGTAAAACAAAAACTAACTCCAGTATTAGGCCTGACCATCCCCAACCGGGATTGCCATTCTATCAAACACTTGGTGACAATGTAATCTATAGGTCATGAATATAAGACTGAACATAAGGTTCTGAAAAACCATATGAAACTTATCAATAAGGATCACCATCCTCTCTTATTAGTTGTCCTATCATTAATTATGTCTTTCATAAAGTATTCTTTCCGTTACAAGTTAAAACATAAAATGAAACATGAATAGAACCAGTCACATAAACATGCTTGTAACCAACATATAAAAAAAGAAATAACCATAATATAACATACATTAAATCCACATAAATACAAATACAAAAGAAAGAGAACTTAGCTTTCATTAAACATATGCAAGAGCCAACTAGGTTCGGGACTTCCATGCACCACCCGACCCTAGACATGACTGAACCAAGTATTTCTTGCAGACAGTCACCCCCATGCCATATTCCAAGCATCAATGTGGGATGTCATGGATAAACCAATCCAAAAACAACCAAGGGAATCTAGAGGTTAATCCACATGCACCCTCACCATACCGTGATTTCACCTAAACCGGCACCGAGATCACAAAACCAAACCGAGCTTGGAATTCCTCTAGATCCCATCACCATCCTTGAAGATTTTTTTATCTCCTTTTCCCTAGGCTTACTGCTATCCAAACCAAATCACTAGGCCCTTACCTAGACACCACCCTCAAGCATTACCGTGTATCCCGCAAAAACCATTTAAGGGATTCCTAGGCCTTTGGGAATGAACCTGAGACCACCTCCTCCTTCGCTTTTGAAGCCATCCGAAAATGAAAAATATCAAAATCGATAACAATCCCATCACACCATGGCTATCCAGAAAAAGGCAAGGAAAGGCTGAAAACCTCTATCAAAACCTGGAAAAACCATGCCACTGATAGTAGAAGAGCCGAATACCAATGTGAAAATACCATGCATGTAAAAACTAGCTAGGAAATCATGCATGAAATCTCTTACTTGCAAGTATTCCTCCTGAAGTTGCTTGACCCTGCTCTCCCTTGCTTGATATTTTCTCTTCTTTCCTTTCGTTGTCCTTTATTTTCTTGCTTGATTTATTTCTCCTCTTAGTGTTTTCCTCCTATCTGAGTGAAAATGCTAAAATGAACTAACAAAAGCTACTAACTAATCTTCAGAAATTTTTTTATTAATGTTTCCTCTATTTTCATCATTTTCCATTATTTTCCTTGAATTTCCTCCTCACATGCAACTTGTGACCTTTCACCTTCCTTTTCTCCTAATTTCCCTTATTTTCATAAATAAATGTGCCAAAAATACTTTTTTCATTTTTAATGCCTTAGCCATTGGATTTTCTAATTTCCCCTTAGCCATAAACACATCGAGTGATTCCTAGTAGGATATCGTTTCCCAACCTTCAGCTTGGAATAATTTTCCTTTAACCATGGTCTTATTTTTTCCTTTATTAACTTTTATTACATGGAATTTTAACCCAGGTCTATTACAATACCCTCCCCCTTGGGGAACATCGTCCTTGGTGTTCAACCACACCTATACCTCAGCAAAAACACTAAAAAGGAAATATATTTCCCATGGAGCTTTATAACATAGCTCGATGTAATATTTACAATGATCACCCTATTAAGAAGAAAACCAACATGACAACATAACAAAATGACAACTATAATGACATGACACCCATACCGCTTATTGGAGCTTTATAACATAGCTCATGACAATATTTATAATAGAAACCATACATAATTATGTACAAATACCATAACTGATTTACCTCAACCCGAAAATAATGAAGGATGCATATCCCGCATATGATTCGCCATCTCCCATGTAGCCTCTTCAGGCCCAAAGTGCTTCCACTGCAATTTAACTTTCTCTATTTCTTTGTTCCTAAGCATGAGGTGTTTTCACTACAACATGTACTGAGGTTCCTTCTAGAATTCTCCTTCTTTCTCCACCTACGATACCGACCAATAAATGACATGATAAACATCCTTTATATACCTTTTAAGTAATGAAACATGAAAAACATCATGGACTTTCACTATTGGAGGTAGTGCAAGTTGATAAGCCACTGGTCCAATCCTCTCAAGGATCTCAAAAGGCCTACAATATCATGGTGCCAACTTGGCACATGATCCAATCCTCAAGGACCTTTTCTTGGGCTTGATGTGAAAATAAAAATGCTCCCCAACCTAAAATTCCTTAAATGCCTTGTGTTGGCTTGCATAAATTTTCTGCCTATCTTGTGATTCCTTTATATTCGTTTTTATAACATGCATATTTTGTTCCATATCTTCCATCATGTCCAGTCCAATAAGTACCATATTCAATGGATCACTCTAGTTGATGGGAGTATTACAACTTTTCCCATACATTTTCTCAGAGGAATCATTCTCAATGACTCCTCATAAACATTGTAGTATGAAAATTAAACAAATGGAAGGTACTCCTCCCATTTCCTCTACTGATGCATGACATACATCCTCAACATATCCTCCAGGATCTTTTTGAACCTCTCTACCTCTCAATCTCTCTGGGTATGATAAGCCGTACTGAAGGCAAACTTTGTCCCCAATCCTCAAAACAAATCCTTCCAAAAATTCAAAGTGAGTTTGGCATCCCTGTTCGACACAGTATTCTTAAGAAATCCATGCAATCTCACAATATCCCTTCTGAATACTAGTGCCACCTCACTAGCTAAATATGTAGTCTTCACTGGAATGAAGTGAGCCACCTTTCTCAATATTTCAACCACAACCATGATGGAATCATGTTGCCTCACTACCCTGGGAAGACATGTAATAAAATATATGGAAAGGACCTCCCCTTTCCATTGAGGAATCAGAATAGGTTTTAGTAGACCACTTGGATGCTTACATTATGCCTTGACCTGCTGGAAGTCCAAAAATCTAGCCACAAACTCTGCCACTTCCTTCCTCAGATTCGATCAATATTAGAACTTATTTTCTATTGTAAATTTCTTTTGGTATCTTGGGTGTTCTGGCACATAGATCCTATCCCTAAATCTCACCAAACCATCTTTTCTGAGATCATAGTATGCAACCTGATCAACTGTACTTTCACCTGCACCTGTATCTATACTTGAGCTCAACATACCTATTATTCTTCTCTCTTTCTTGTAAGATCTGATCCTGTAAATCTATCCCATAGGAACTCATAGCTTCTATATGATTCACCTGTACTTTCCCACTAAGAGCATATGAAACCATGTTCTTCTTTCCATTGATATATCATATCTCAAAGTGAAACTCACTAAGGGTGGCCAATCATCTAGCTTTCCTCGCATTCAAATTTAGTTGGTCAAATAAATATCTCAACCCACTATGATCACTCAGCAATACAAATATCCTACCAAGAAGATAACGCCTCCACATCTTCAATACGTGAATAATAGCTGCCAACTCAAGATCATGAGTCATTTAATTATTTTCATTCTATTTCAATTTCCTTGATTCATAGCATACCACATGTCCTTCTTGCAAAAGGACTCCACCAAGTCCTATTTTACAAGAATATGTACAAACCACAAATTCTTTATCTGGATCTACAATCTTAGGAACTAGATCATTGGTCAAGACTTTCTTCAACTACTCAAAACTAGTTGTGTATCCTTATGTCCATTCAAACTTCTTACCTTTCCTATAGAAAGAAGTAATAGGATATGCAACAGAAGATAATTTATTAATGAACCTTCTATAGTAACTTTCTAATCCCATAAATGATATGAGTTCCTCCACATACTTTGTAATATTCCAAAATTTGCATGCAGCAAATTGGAATATTAAAATTTTCTAATATCACTTAGGAGATGAATAATTGGGTAAGGAGGCCCATACATTTCAGAAATAAGGATAAAATCCCTCATAGAGTGAAAGGGGATCATAAGTCCAGCTACATTTTACACTCTCATGTGTGAACAGGGACATTTTGCATGTGCACAAAGTCAAGTTTGACCAAGTCAACAACATAAATATAGGAGGAGTGGATCAGCAAACAAAATAGCTCAATGTGAATGAGGTTTAGCTTAGATAGCTACATGTGAGCTGGATTGAAGACCCTTAGGTGTGAAAAAGGCTAAATCAGGTTGAAGAGGTCAACCTTGACCAAATCAAACAACGCAGTTTAGAGGAGAGGCTCTAATCAAGATACAACGTAGTTTTGGAGGGAGATTGTTTGTGTGATGGTGGAAACCCTATTGAGTGGGACCCAAGGTGAGAAGGCTCAATTATTTTATAAGGAAGATTATGGCAGCCATTTGAGGTCAGCTTATGAAATATATTTTTATGTCTGCTTAGAATTTTTCTCTCTTTAGCTGTTTAGCTAAGATTGCCGGTGTTGTTTAGCACTAAGGTATTCCTGTTCAGGAATTCCTTCTCTTCCCTTTTGAGTAGCTCTTGGGAGAGACCTGATATTTCATTCCACACATCCAGCATTGGTTCTAAGCTTCATTCTTCAATTTTAGCGCATTTTGTACAGGAAGTTGTGTTGAGTTGTAGGGTGTTGTAGTGGAGGGTTGAGAAACCCACTTTCTGAGTTGGTTTTGCATAGGAGGGAAGGTTCCTTCCATTGGAGGATCAGTTTGGAGAATTCTTGGCGTGATATCAGATATTTTTCAACAATACAACACATTACCATCACCTATAGCATTATTCCATCCCGAAATTGCGTTATTTCTGCAAGACAGTTTCAACAGTGCCTTATGTGGCTCTTTCAGGGAGTTTCCCGGTGATTGGAGGGTTGATTCTTCCATGGAGGAAAACCTTTGATCAGATCTGCATCAGATTTATATTCTCACAGCCTTCTATACTCCTATGCTTTATTTTTTGATGATTATTCAGTCATATTGCTGAAGATCAACATTTGTATTCAGGGTGTATTCCTAGAAGCCCTTCCCGGGTTCTCTATTTTTTGTATAAAGGAGACTAGATCTCATTTATCTAAGCATATTGTTTAATATAATATCATATCTATCTGTCTCTTCCATTTATGTGTATAGACCCTCATTATACTGCGCAGTCCCTTTTATGTAGAAATTCCTGTGCTGTAGTGTTTGGGGTTTTAGTTTTTTTTAGCAATCCTAGGAGTGGGAGATTTGTTTAACCCACCTAGCTTGATTTGTTTCAGCTCTATTCTTGGATTTAGGTTTTATATTGTCTGATCTAAAGGATCCAAGAGTTTATTTCATTATTTATAGCATATATTTCTAAAAATTCATTTTTTATGCATGCATGGTTGAGCAGTCCCTATTTGGGGATCTTATAGTGGTATCAGAGCAAGATCTCTGGCTCAGCATGTGGAATTCAAGCCAAATTGCTATAAAATAAAGAGCAAGGCCAGAATGATGGAAAGGATGAGATTTCTCTCATCACTTTTCAGACCTAGGAAGAACCTCTTCGGGGAGGTTAAACAAGAAGAAGAATAAAGGAGCAGTGAAACTTCTAGAGAGTTTCAAGGGGAGGAAGAAGATCTTACAACCATACAAGATAATTCCAAATTTCATCAAGGTTAGCCTAGATTTTCATCTCATATTGTTTTAACAAATCATATGGAGGATTGTATACCATTTCATACTGCTCATTTAGAACAACATGATTGCATTGCGCTGTGCAACCTTGATTTGATCAAGGAAGGGATGAAACCTCATCCTAATGGGCCATTGATGGGCTACACACCACATGTGAGGTTGGGGTGTGAATTCTTGGAGGATGGGATGAACTTTGTCCCAAACAAATTTATGCAAAACCATATGTTCACCCTTGAGTTGGGACATGAGACAGCCAAAACAACATGGAGGAGATTTATAGCACTGTCAAGAGGTAGCAGTGAGGAGGCTCTGCCTTCAGCTCACTTGGATCCTTATGGATTCAAGATGGTCATTAGTATGAGATCTTTTCTAGGAGATCTCCAAGGAATTTTATTCCAACATCCCATGGAATGCAAGAAGAAAAATCTGAGTTGGGAGAAGCGTAGTCTTCTTTGGAAGGGTACCAAGGTTGATCATGATGGGAGGCACCCACATTGGAATGAATGGGGGTGGATGGAGAGCAAGAAGCTGGTAAGCTACTTGCAAATATATGACACCAGGCAGTAGGAGGCTTGGCTACTCTTGAAGGATTTTGGCCATCATGGGACATATCCTTTTTCCAAGGGTATGGGTGGAAGGAACTTGGTAGGATATTTGGATCATGGGGCAGCAAGGAGTGTGGATGCATTATGATGGTATTATCATTATGTTTTAACCACCTAATTTGTATGATGGAGGTATGAGGAGGCAGCAAGAATTTTTTTTGCTTTGGAGGATTTCGAGAGAGAGCAAGGGAAGATTTGCTCTCACACTTTGCATGATGTTGCAGGAGTAGGAGATGGCACTATCATGATGCAAGGGGGCTACTCCTTAGCCTTAGGTGATATACAAGTACTTCCACTTTGGAAGAAACTTCTTGTATGTGGTAGCATTATGGGGGAAGTCTTTGACATTAAGCATGTCAAAGAATGGAGTTATGATTTGGCAGGAGCCTATTTGCATAGGCCAACAACGCTGTCACTTTGGAGCATGGACTTATTGATGGAGTGTGCCCAGGATCACTTCACATTTGATGCACTTGTTGGAAAAGGAGGAGGTGAGAATGATGGAGTAGTGGATGTATTCATCTATTACTTTGGTATGTTCTTCTTGACTTGGATTTCCAAGCATAAGAAGGAGGATCTTCAGGCAGCATATGGTTCATTCCTCTTCATAGGAATATGTCATACCACTATGGAGGACTTATTTATGGATCCTATCATCATCTTAATTTCATTACATGGTAATAATTATGTTTTTGCATTTATTTATTTTCCAACACAATATTTGCATGCTCTTACCATTTCTTTGCAGTGCATTGCTCCACAAAGGGGCAAGATTTTCTTTGGGCACCATGGACCATTTTTGGCCAGCTATTATGATGGAGACAACCATCTACTATATGGCTTTGGGCAAGTGTTTGGTTACTTCTTGTTTTCTCATTTGATACATTTAGCCATTTATTATTTGCGAGTAGATGTGATGACTTTCACAACTAGCCATTTGTCAAGAAACAACTTGCCATGCTATTTTATGAAGCTGCAGAGGGGAAGACTGCGCTGTAACCACTTGGCAGACTATTGGTACCTTCCAGCACCACATGAAAACTTCAATATTTCTTTCATTTTTATGGTAATCATGATCCCATTTTCTGATGTTGTTCTTGCCTTTATGGGGAGCATGATTGGGGGAGAAACACATTAGGTGGATGTGTTCTTTGGGAAGGAGGATTCCCACACTTTCTGCATTACATGTTCTAAGGGGAGCATGGGAGAAGATATGGACACCACAGAAAAATATTTGTTTCTTTATGATGAGGGCCATGGGATGGATGGGATGCCATATGGTGATGATTTCTTATCCATCATTTATGAGATGGTTTGGGCCAACTTGATTCACAATGTTGGGAAAGGGATCTTTGGAGATCTAGTTTCCCTCTTGCGACTTGAGGGAAACATTATTGCAGCCCAATATCAGCAAGTTATTTTCACTTATCTTAAGTGGAGAGGAGGACACCGTGGGGTAGGCTACTTTGTCTACCATGTTCAGAATTTCAGCCCACCTACTTTGCAGGAGCTCAAGGTGGAGGAGGATTTTCAGGAGTTGCCACGTTGGGAGGTAACTCATTTTGCATGGATGATTGCTTGGGGATGGGAGATTCACATGGGGATGGTAGATCCCAATTTATATCGGACCTCATGCCTCAAGAAGGCCTTTTGAACAGCCCATTGTTGCCTCCATGGATACTTTCCTTGCACATGATGATAGCTATTTGGGATGTTCACCAAAAGCTAGCTTGCTTACTTGGGAGGGGAAACTATGAGATATATTGATGAGAAAACACCTTGATACTTGGAGGATTTTATCCTATGAGGGTGCTACTGGGGCAGAAGAGGATGTTATTCAGTTCTATCCTTGCAGTTGCTTGAGGACAAGCAACATTTGGGAGGGGAGGACTATAATATTCCAAAAATTGCATGCAACAAATTTGAATATTAAATTTTGCTAATATCACTTAGGAGATGAATAATTGGGTGAGGAGGCCCATAAATTTCAGAAATAAGGATAAAATCCCTCATAGTGCGAAAATGGATCATAAGGCCAGCTGGATTTTACACTCTCATGTGTGAACAGGGGCATTTTGCATGTGGACAAAGTCAAGTTTGACCAAGTCAGCAACATAAATGTAGGAGGAGTGGATCAACAAATAAAATGGCTCAATGTGAATGAGGTTTAGATTATATATCTATATGTGATCTGGATTGAATACCCTTAGGTGTGAAAAGGGATGAATCAAGTTGAATAGGTCAACCTTGACGAAATCAAACAACGCAGTTTAGAGGAGAGGCTCTAATGAAGATACAACGCAGTTTTGGAGGGAGATTGTTTCTGTGATGGTGGAAACCCTATTGAGTGGGACCCAAGGTGAGAAGGCTCACTTAGTTTATAAGGAAGAGGATGGCAGCCATTTTAGGTCAGCTTATGAATTATATTTTTATGTCTGCTTAGACTTTTGCTCTCTTTAGCTATTTAGATAAGATTGCCGGTGCTGTTTAGCACTAAGGTTTTCCTGTTCAGGAATTCCTTCTCTTCCCTTTTGAGTAGCTCTTGGGAGAGACCTGATATTTCATTCCACACATCTAGCATTGGTGTCAAGCTTCAGTCTTCAGTTTCAGCATAGTTTCTGCAGGATGTTGTGTTGAGTTGCAGGGTGTTGCAGTGGAGGGTTGAGAAACCCACTTTCTGAGTTGGTTTTGCATAGGAGGGAAGTTTCCTTCCATTGGAGGATCAGTTTGGAGAATTCTTGCGCTGATATCAGATATTTGGAAGTAGTACAACACATTACCATCACCTACAATGTTATTCCATCCTGGAATTGCGTTATTTCTGCAAGGAAGATTCAACAATGTCTTATGTGGCTCTTTCAGGGAGTTTCCCAATGATTGGAGGGCTGATTCTTCCATGGGGGAAGAAATTTGATCAAATCTGCATCATATTTATATTATCACAGCCTTATATACTCTTGTGCTTTATTTTTCAGTGATTATTCACTCATATTGCTGAATATCACCATTTGTATTAAGGGTTTATTCCTAGAAACCCTTCCCAGGTTCTCTAGTTTTTGTATAAAGGACACTAGATCTCATTTACCTGAGCATATTGTTTAGTATAATGTTAGATATATTTGTATATTAAATTTATGTGTACAGACCCTCATTATAATTTTCAGTCCCTTTTATGCAGAAATTTCTATGTTGTAGTGTTTGGGGTTTTAGTTTTTTTTAGCAATCCTAGGTGTGGGAGATCTGTTTAACCCACCTAGTTTGATTTGTTTCATCTCTATTCTTGGATTTAGGTTGTATATTGTTTTATCTAAAGGATCCAAGAGTTGATTCCATTATTTATAGTATATATTTCTAAAAATTCATTTTTTATACATGCATGGTTGAGCAGTCCCTATTTGGGGATCTTACATACTTAGGAGCTGCACACTCCATGATGGCTCATACATTTTCTAGATATAATACTATGCCTTCCTTGGAAATAACATGTCCCAAATAGTGTACCTATGTCTGAAACAAACTGCACTTGTTGAGCTTAGCATACAACTAATTCTCTCTTAGAAATATCAACACTGGTGCGAAATGTTCAACATGCCCTTCTTCATTTTTAGAGTATACCAAGATGTCATCAACGAATACAATAAAAAAATGGCCAAATAAGGACATAACACACTATTTATCAAACACATAAATGTAGTTGGGGAATTATTCAAACCAAATGGAACTACAATAAACTCATAATTCCCATACGTGGTCATGAATGTGGTCTTGAATATGTCCTCTTCTTTGATGTGTACCTGATGATATCCCAATCTCAAGTCGATCTTAGAGAATATTTTTTCTCCCTTCAACTCATAAAACAAGTAATCAATCTGTGAAAATGGATACATGTTATTGATCATCACTTTGTTAAGCTTCCTGTAATCAATGCACAACCTAATAGTACCATACTTCTTATTTATGAACAACATTGGTGCTCCCCAATGTGAGACACTCGTCCTAATGTACCCCTTGTCAAGCATTTCCTTCAACTGCAACTTCAACTATACTAACTTTGGTGTACCCATCCTGTAAGGTTCCTTTGATGTTGGTGTTTCCCATTGTACCGACTCAATAGAAAATTCCACTTCCTTGTGAGGAGGTACCTTTGGAATATTTGTTGGAAACACATCCCGAAACTAGTGAAATACATGATACCTTTGGAGGATTTCTAAATCCTCAACATCCTTATCCTTATCACTAGAAACATGCACTGCAAACATCAAACAACCTTTCTTGCAACTATCCTGCAACTATGCTTAGCCTGCATAGCTATGACCATCCTCACTGATGTAGGCTTCTTCTTCCCCCACATAATTTTCTTTTATCCATTATCATACAGGAACTCAATGGCCTTGTCATAACAATCTACTTTAATCCTATGATTGTATAACCAATCCATACCCAAAAGCATTTAATATGATCCTAATTGTTGTATATTCAAATGTGTGGTTGTAGGTATACCATTTAACTCAAATGCACAAGCTCTTACCAAATGGCGAACTCTCTTCTTCGTACCTGTATCCAACTGCACCAACAAGGATTTTTCATGCACTTATTTTCTCAATCCAGACATATCCACTAGGTCATTGTTAGGATAACTATAGTTATATCTAGGATCAATCAAAATACAAAAAAGTTGATCAGAAATATTACCATCCATCTCAATAATAGATTCTTGGTGATCTGTCTACCTGTTTTCCATAACTGAAGAGATCCAAGGAATGATATGCCCAACATCCCCAATTGTCTGTGTCTCCTATGCATTATAAATATGGGTTCTACCACCCTAATACTTCCGAGAATCTCTCTTGTGATGATCCTTAACACATATCCAACACTACAATGGTGCTCTACCATCACCCCTAGTCTACTTATCTCTCGGTCATGATGGATGTCCCTTATCAACCGTATTGAACTTCTTGTAAGGAACCACATTTTATTTTTCACATGCATCTTGAGGTCTTCCCCACTTTGGTGGCCATATTAATTTTTCTTTCTCATTTGCTTTTTAAATCATGCTTACGCTCAACTTCGTGTTTTGACTGCTCATAACAATGCTTCAAATTTCGAATGGCCTCTTCTAGTGATATAGGTTCATCAAACTCAATTTGGTCTCTGTATGCTACTGGAAGCCCACTAATGAATCTCTGAACATTGGAATTTTCCTCCTTCAGTTAGGGAAGATATCTCAAAAACTCCAAGAACTTTCTAATATACTCATCATGTTTCATGGAAACCACCTGCAACTCATAAAAATCCTTAGATCTGGCATCATAGTACTTATTTTATATATAATTCTTCTAGAATATCCTCTCGAACTCACTCCAAGTCAGTTTCTCCTCATAAATACCCATGAAATTCTTCACATATTCCCACAAAATATCTGATTTACCTTTGACGTTGAATGTAGCTATTTTGGTTTTCATGTTTTCTGAGTAATCATTCAACTTGAAGAAATTCCTTATTCAAAGCAACCATGATTCTGCATCCTGTGATTTCTTCATCTCTCCATCAAATGTAGGTGGCTTTTCTTTCTTAAACTCATCTGGAAAATATCCCCTATCACTCCTCTTGTAAGGATGATAACGATGATGATCATAATGCATGTCAAAACTAGAACTAGAATAGTAATTGTGCTTGTCACCTTTCCTATCTAGAGTTTCCAAGAAACTTCCATCTCTAATTGTGTCATCCCTATCCGACCTGTGACTACCATGATACCTACTACCATATGCCATGTTAGTCCCATCCTTCTGCCCATAGCTGATCTAAATTTTTCCTTGTTTATGAAATTCTGATAAGCACTGAATGATTAATGCATTGACCTCTGCTTGTTTCTCCTCTGCCCATATGATTCTATCATTGTCCTCCTTACAAATACTTATTTTTTCCTTCAAAATTCTCAATGCGTAGCTAAATCAGAAGAGTTCCCAACAACATGCTTCTCATTTGATTCGTCAGTATATTATTTGTAGTCTACCATATTGCTATTCATCTTTTATTTCTTCCTGCAAGGCATCTCATGTCATCTAAACCAAATCACAATAAACCAACGTACCTTACCATAATTCGGGGAGGATATATCAACTGCAAGATCAACCAATCAACGTAATACATATATAGATATAATTATAACATCATATAGATGTGTAACACATAGATATATCAACTCATAAACATCATTCTAGCTAGAGTTGAATCATTAAGTAATATTCCAAATTAGGAAAAACAGGAATGTAGAACATATAAATGGAAATTGCAGTGATAAATGAGCACATCAAATGAGAGCAAATCATGAAGTCATTATATTAGACATTATAGCAGAAAATGTGTACAAAATCTTGACTAAAAGACACTCAAGCTAGGAAAAACAAGCCTCTAAGGACCCAGTACATGAAACATGAAGAAAAATTGTTATATAAGAATGTCGGAGGCTAAGATAACGCAGTTTTTGAAGAGGGTTACTGCTAATGTAGATGAAAGTACATGGACCTGCTGATATAGTGTTTAGAAAATGCTGGGTTCAGAGATCTAGGCCTTCTAGCACAATTCCAAGACAACCCAGAAAGGGTTTCTGGAAATACACAAAATACAAAAATGCCAAAATTCGGCCCTAGGGCTAAATAACGCTCTGCAACTCGATAACTGATAGGAGGTGGCTGATTTGATATAGAAATGGTTGATACTCCTCCAATAGATCTCCCATATGAAGGGATCATTAGGGGAATTTTAAGGTCTATAATGGGCCTCGTAAGAAAAAAATGTACAACCAAAATAAACTTTATAAGAACCAATAGGATTCAAGATGATGATGTCAACCATGGGGGATGAGTCACCATTTTTTAAGTAAAAGGGTAAAAAGATTAAAAAATAATAAAATAATAAAACTACTTTTTCAACTCGTATTTTCAGCTTATCTCCTAAAGTGTTTACTCGAATTTCGAGCAGGAGTACTCGTTGGATGAAAAATTTAATTCCTAATCCAAGGAGTACCCATGTTGCATACTTTTGATGGACCCAGCTACACGAAAAATGAGAAATACATGAAAAAACATGATTGAAATCACACTTTTCATGTATTTATCATTTTTCGTGGAGTAGGATCCATCGGAAGTATACAACATGGGTACTCCTTGGATGAAGAATTAAATTTTGCATCCAATGAGTACTCCCTCTCGAAATTAGAGTAAAAAATTTGGGAGATAAGTTGAAAATACGAGTTGAAAAGGTAGTTTTTTCTTTTTTCCCTCCAAAATTTGATGATGTAATCAAATCTTATTTTATTATTTCTACTATTATTTTACAATTTTCTAGGGGGGGCCATTTTAGACCTCAAAATTCCCCTAATGGCTCCCCTCACTGGAAATCTAACTCACAAAATTGGGCACTAAGCCCTCCACTGCAACTTCCCTACAAAATAACACAGTTTCTGAAGGAGACTGCATTGTAGATGATGGCAGAAACTTGGCCTGATGCCAAATGAAAAAATAATGCTCAAGGACCCTCCCTGCTAGCCTCCCGGATGAAGGGATGCTCCCCTCTTTGGAAAACAAGCTTAGAAACTAGATCTATCAATCCTCCACTGCTATTGCCCTGCATAACAACACAATCCTAAAGGACACTGCACTACGGATAATGGCTGAAGATTGGCCTAATGCTGGATGGTGGAAATGCAGCTCATTGAACCTCTCCTAAGTGGGCACTCGAAGTCCCCTGAGGATGAGGGTGGGTTTTTTGCTCGGAAACACCCTTGTGCTAAACAAAAAGCAGACTATGCTAAATAGCTAAAGTGTGCAGAAAGTCATAAAATACCAAGACATAAACAATATTCTGAATGCATTATATGGCTTCCATCCCCTTCCTTATATGCTTTGTGAGCCCCCTCACCCTTGGTCCCACACATTAAATATGCTACTCTCATGAAGACTCCCTACCACTAACAATGCACTGTCCCTCAATAACTTTCCACTACCTCCATAGCAGCACTGTTGATATGGTCAAACTTGAACCCATCTACATGCTTCAACCTCTATTCACACCTAAGAGTGATTTATCCAGTTGATAAGATGATCCACATTCACATTATAAGTGGTTTTATTCCTACAAAGGATATTTGTGGGTCTCCCCACTCTCTTATTCATATATATAAATGACAAAAGAAAAAATTATTATTCCAACTAGCTGAAAGATAATCAGGAATATTACAGTCCTCCCCTCCCAAATGTTGCTTGTCCTCAAGAAAATGCAAGGATGAATGCTACAAAATCTCTTCTCCTTCCCTAGTGGCACCCACATCTGATAATCTCCTCCACTAAATTAGATGTTCTCCAATCAATCTGCCCCTCAGCTGCTCCTCCCAAGTGTCCAAGTTATCCAAATGGCTCACATCATGAGGAAGTAAGAGATTCATGATGGAAACTATATGTTGTGTAATGTCCTCATTGAGGCATGGTACATGAAAAATATTGGATATGTTACTCCCAATGAATAGCTCCAGTCCATATGCCATTCCTCCCACCATTCCAACAATAATGATTAAAACATCATCAACATATGGAATCAAATTCAGAGATGCACTAACTGCCATATGAAATTCCGGAGGCTGATAATAGTCCCTCAAGTGGAACCAATGCAGTTATGATCCTTCCTGCCCTGGAACATAATGTGGAAAGTGGATTCCCAACCACTTTATTTCTGCCCTTCTCTACTCATCTATCTAGGGGTAGTAACTGATGTTTGGTGTCAACTAAGTACACCCCAAATAAGGTATCATCTCCCCAAAGCCTCCTAGGAAGTGGCCATTCCCATCACTGATTGTGGCTCCAAGAAGACCATGAAGTCTAAAGAGAGGCTTGACATATTTTGGAGAAATGTATTTTAAATGAATGGAAAAGGAATGAAAATACTTGGTTAGTTGATCAATGAGTACATAGACACAACCCTTACCATGCATTTTTGGCAAGATGGTGAAGAGGTCCATAGATGAGCTTTCCCATCTCTCTACCGGAAATGGATGTTGTTGTAACAACCTTGCAGGGTGACTGTTTTCCTCCTCATTCTTCAAGAAAAGCATACATCTCTGATATGTTGGAGAACATCCTCCTTGAGACCCTCCCATGAGAATCTCTCCCTAATGGCCTGATAGGTCTCAATGAAATCTTGGTGACCAGACAGGAGTGAGTCATCTGCTGCATGTAGAATATTATTCTTGAGCTTAGAGTCTCTAGTCAAGAGGATCTGATCTTGGTAATAGATGACTCCACCCATCACTTTATACCTTTCATCTGTCACCTGTCCATCAAGCACTTCACATGTGAAGTGATTCTTGGAATACTCCACTAATAGATGGGACTCCCAATATGGATCTATACCAAACAATGATAGTGTTGCTGGCCTTTGTGATAAGGCACCTGTCACTTTATTTCTCCCCTCTTTGACATGCTCAATTCCAAAGCCACATGTCGGAATACTGCTATCATGCTTTTGATGCTTCCCTTGTATCTGCTTATGCTCAAGTAAGGGTTGAAGTTTATGGGGGTTAGTCCTCACTTAGAAGCTATTGATCATCCACAACTTCCTGATTTTGGCCAATGTATGTATGAATGCCAACAACCCTCTACCATATATAGAAGACTCCTTCCTATGTGGAAGTATCTTCTGACTCTCAAAGGCCATGGAGTAGCCCCCTTGCACCATGATTGTCCCATCATCCACTCTTGAAATATCTCCAATCAGCACAAGACGCTTGGTGAGAGTTGGTAATACTGATACTGGGAGAATATCTATATCCTCTTTTAGCCTACCAAAGGCTCTCTATGCTATGCCAAACTCACCCAAGTCTCCCATCTCATATAGATCTATGAATGGTCCAACTTGTTGTGAGAACTCTTTAACCAAATCCTAGTCCGGGGACCTTCCTGGTGGAATGCCTCCAAATAATACAACATCATGGTTCAGAGTCAACTGCATATCTGAGTGGACTAATGTGTCCTTTCTCCCACTATGAAAATAAGGCTCCATATTATGTGCAAAATCTATATGAGGTGGATAAGTGTGCACGCCCTTGATATTATGATGCTTACCACTCTTATTATCTACCCATTCCATCTTCAAAGTCTCCCAATATGTGGTGACTTTACCCAATGTAATCAACCATTGCACACCCGATATCACATTGGTGTCAGGAATGTCGACCAAAAAGAAGTCATCAGTCAAAGTATATGTCCCTAAGGTTACTGACAATGACAGAACATATTTCATACACTACATGGTTCTATCTCTTGGGACCAAAAATGAAAATCCCTCAAAATGATCAGTGGGTATTTCTCTCCTTTGTACTAACTGAGCATCAATAAATTTGTGGGTAGCCCAACTCTCAATCAACACTAATACTCTCTGATCCTGAATTGTACCTCAGATTTTCAAAGTCAGATACTTGGGTACTCCCCGTTAGTATGAATCTTAATCGCAAGCGTACGAAAAAAGACCACTTTAGTTGTACATACCAAACAACCCTAACAGCAAAGATGGCTACGAATACCTTTAGATCCGCAATTAGGTGACCAAGATAAATGCTGCAAAAATCTAGATCTATGCATTAAAAGACATTAAGCAGTAAATAAAAGCAAGAGTTGCACCATGTATCCAATAGACAAGACAAGAATATGTTTACAAAATTTTATATTAAGGGCACCTAGGAGGAGAACATAGAAGGATGTTACTAGTCCTCCTCAATGGGATGGGTTCTTGTAAGTCCTCAACACTTCAGATCTAAAATCCCTCTCTCTTGATGGTGTAGAAAACCCAGACAAATATGGAACTCAAAGGGAGCTCACATGAAAAATAGTAGCAAAATATGACAATGATGGTGGATCAAAGTCAGACCAAAAGTATAGATCCAGAGTGATATTTAGGCAACAAAAGGTGATTAATGAATGAAAAACCATTCTATTTATAACAAAATATTGAGTTAGTCTAGATATTGGTGCATAGTTGAAATATTATTAACCAAATCAAGATCCAACTTTTATGGAATATTTTATTATATTTTTTGGAGGGAAAAAGAATTTGAATTGGGTCCAATTCCTTTATTTGTACATAATAACTAAATAAATAAATGACTTATTTATTATTTTAATGATATGGTTGAGTAATAATCAAATAAATAATGATTTATTAAATCATTTATAAATGACTTAGTCAAATTTAACAAGGAATATTATTTAAATAAGGTTTAAATAATTCTTCCTAGAAATAATAAGATAAATAGTGATTTATCTAATTAATTTCCTTGTTTTGGGTTAAATATGACCAGGAATATTAATTAAACTATTGTTTAACTAATTATTCCTTGAGTAAAATCAAACAAATGTGGATTTATCTAATATTGCCTCATGGGCTTTCATGTTTAGACTGTAAACAACTTAATAAAGGTGGTTTACTAAGTTATTTTTCATAGTGAAAGAAATTTTACTTAGGGTAAAATTGGTCTTACATGGTGTACTTTGGTCCATCTAATAGTAACGGGTTAGATGACCAAAAAATGGTGTAACAGATTTCCCCCTAGTGTGTGAGCGTTAGGAGCTAATCGTATGACCGAAGTATGTTGTAAGAACTCAATCACTAGACATCGAAGGGGAAGTCAGAGAAAGAGGAATATAAGGTGGACCAAAGCACTAGAGGACTAGACCCTGAGGAGGCAAGACTTACAAGTGTGACAAGTCTCATTTATGAATAATTACCTCTGCCAGAGGCGGCGGGGGAGGCATACCTATGCCCGCCGAGACAAAGTACAAAGAATAATGCATCCAGTAAACAAGGGACTGAACTATATAGTACATGTTGGCATAAACATGAGCCAAATAAAAATATGATGATGAACCCCACATACATACTATGCCTGGGATAACAGCCAATACTTACACAATAATATCTGAGTAGATGAGATATAAGTACAACCAAAGTGCCCCTGTAAACAAGAAAGGGCTCTGAAAATCTGAATGATACATGCAAACTAAAAGGCGCTGCAAGCGGCTGAGGCTGACATCATCAAATATATGGAGCTGCATCAAAGGATATAATGAAGATGTCATCCAGGCATGTGGGGGGCTACCTGAAGGGCCACCCCCTCATGAGGGCTGGGAACATCTCACACACACCCAGGAATCACCGGTATGATCTGCTGCATCCTTGAACCATCGAGTATACAGATCTAGATCATGCTGTAAGGAGATGGAGCTGAGAAACAATCAAGTCAAAGGGTAATAAAGATTCCCTTTGCCTAATCCGAGGCATCGAACAAGAGTGGAAGCTGGAACAAAGGTACACCGCCCTCTAGACCTTTCTTCTGGAATGAATGATCTAATGTCGACAGAAGGAGGTCTGCGATAGGTGAGGCAATAAGGGATCCTCAACTAAGGCACAAGATAAAATAGTAGAGTGACTAATAGATGGACACAGTGATGATGAAATGGAGGGTACTGAGTAGTGGACGTATGACTTCCCTTGTTAGAGCATAAAGGGCATGGACAACCTGGCAGCAACTGACACAATATCAAAGGGGATAGGGGACAGTAGGACTGAAGGCCATCATGTGCGACATGAGAGAGGAACCAAGCAATGAAGGATGAAGGACTATAACGGGATACAAAGTGACTTGGGATAGACTCCATGGATGTGATGATGACTCAACTCGGATGCTCTAAAGAAGAGTGACTCGATGATGCTGCCACACAAAAAAGGTCCAATGGGGACCATAAAAACATGAGTATAAGATGGTTACTCACAACGAAATTCAACATGAGCATGGAAAAGTATGAGGGAAAAGTGGTGCCTCGAGTACAAGTGTTTCAATTGAAGAAATTCAATTTTAAGGAGTGGTGAAGTGACCCTTCTTGGAAAAAATGTGTCCTGGTGAAGTATCAAATCACAAAAAAATAATGGATACACATTTGAGGGCTCAATGAGAGCTTTCCAACGGTATAGACGGTTTGTCAAACTAAGCTACGGTTTGGACATAGCAGGTGAAAGAAAAATCAGGGGTTTATATATTAATAAGGCATTTTCCCTCCAAATTCACTCATTTGCAAGTGGAGCTGTGGTGACTATAGAGAGGAGAGAAGGCCCTAAATCTTGCGGCGATCGTAGCAGACAAACCGACCATTTGAATCGAGATCCGTCAGTTGGAGGTAAGAGGCCTAACCTTACTCTTTCATTTCAGTGGATAGAAAGTTCAGATTAGGTCCCCAGAACTTAGTAACAGACCCCTGGTTCTCTTCATGGCCAGGTCTCACCTTTTAGGGAAAAAATACGACCTGGGTAGCAGGTTTTGGGTAGAAAACTGCGACCTGTCCCAGGATTCGGCCTGAAAAGTGCGACCTGATAGAGAGGGATTTTTTTGTGCTGTTTTTTGGCTGAGAGCTGGGTTTTTGTGTTTGGATACAATATTTATTTTCTGTATACTGAAAAATATCATGGTTTTGTGTAGATATGGAAGAATTACAGATCAAATGGAGAGAGAGAGACCTGGGTGCACTACGGTCGGAGATCCGAGAGGATCATGGTGTCCGTGATGCATTGACCAGTTTTGGGGTTCTGAAGTTTGTGGAGAACCCTCTGATGAGAGCTGGAGAGCCCTTCATGACTCAGATTGTTAGCTATTGGGATCTGGACCATGAGGTATTTATAGTGCAGGGGCACCGGATGGAGTTGACGGTCCAGGAAATATATTTCCTGACTGGTCTCCCACCGCTTGGGATGCTGGGGAATACTCAGGCAGTGTTATCACAAGGGCATAATATTATGGTGTTTGTAGAGTGCCATTGTCACCCAGGTCTCTAGGTTAAGGGGACCTGGATATCCATCGAAGATCTAGAGAGGTTAGAGACCCGTGCTATGGCCGCAACGGTGCTGTGGATCCTCGGCAACTAGGTACTCCACCACATCACTAGAGGGAAGATGATGCTTGTGGATAGTGTGTTGAGTGGAACGTACTATGGGTGGGCCCAGATGATGATTTCATCGTTGAAATGACAGTTTTCATTATGCAGGCGGTAGGTGAATGATGACTATGCATATGGGACAATGCCGTGCTCGCTCTTCTTTGAGAAGATCCTGACACTTCGACCTCGCATACACCTCTAGGATGGGGGCCCGAGGGAGCCAAGGATGCACCAGTGTGGGCGACTACTGTGCAGAGGGGGAGGTGGGGCGGTCGGACGGATGTTCCGACCCAAGTTTTTTGCCCATTGGGATCAGATGTCATTGTACATAGATGACTATCCCTATAGTGGGATGAGTTATCGTGCAGACCCGGATTTTCCACTGCCTCCTGGTCACGTATGGGGGCCCGATGGTAAGTGACAAATTTATATTCTCTTATGTTCATTGAAAAGTTTCAGAATATTGTATATGTTACTAATTCTTTCACTTTTGGTATGCAGATACAATACCGGTAAAACTGGCCCGGTATATGGGATGGCCTGCAATTGGAGGAGCCGTAGGACCTAGTGGATAGAGAGTGCCATAAAATGACAATGCAGCGGCCCTCCTGGAGAACATCCGACATAGATGTGAGAGGCTACTGATCGGGGTATCAGAGCGCGACTGACAAGACTTGGATGACCAGTACATAGAGCCATGTATTGGTTTACCCTCAGAGTGGAAAGGGGTCATGCAGCGCATGGCGATGGCCAAACAGGGGATGCGTGATCTACAAGCTACAGGAGCAGAGCCACTGGCTCGGGATCCTCCAGATAGTGATTAGTTGTGTAGGGGCAGGTGGTGCCCCCAGTTTTGAGTTTTTGTAACATGTTATGGGCATGTCATATGTATTAGAGTTAATGGACTCTAAAACATGTTATATGACACATATTATGGATATGCATCATTTTGATGGTTTTTGTTGTTATTGTCTTGTGTTAAATGCATGTGCTAAATGCCAATCTAGAATATTGTTTGCAATTCTATCTACATAATGATTTTGTGCTCTAGGTACATGACTGAATGTAATGATTTCAAATTCACACATCAAAAGATTCACTCGTAAATATCTTCTAAAAAATATAGGATTATGCACATGATATACACGATTTTATTGCATGACAAGAAGCAGAGAATCTAAATGAACATGAAGGTGGATGATGTGATGGAAAAGGGCATCAGCTAATAAACCTCGTACTGCATCATATTCGGCCTGATTATTGGTGGTAGCACCAATGCATACACCATTCGAGAGAACAAGTGAATGTAAAGGGGTAAAAATGGCCCAACCTGTCGAGGCTAGATTCCGGGAGTAGCGACTTGCACCATAGACATAACCGATATAAGGTGTGGATGGGAGGTCCATCTGAATGGTGCCACAAGACAATAAATGGGAGGATGATGAAAAATGTTGGCAACCTGAGAGCAAAGTAGAAATTGAACAAACACTGCGAAAGGGAGTGATCTGGGTAAGATGTCTACTACCCACACATCGATGGTTAGGTGGTGCGTGGGAGCTACCAGAGGTGTAACTTGTGCTCAGGTAGCAAAATTCACCATAGACACGAATGGTGCCATCTCGCTTATGGGCAGGAAAGATGAAGTGAAGGGTGGACAAGGCTTCCATGATGTCATCATCACAATAGAAGATGGAATGATTGGAGGAAGGGAGACCACATGGCGCGGCAAAGATACCTGAATCATCATCATGAGAAGAGAGTTTCACATGTGCATCATCATGGGTGATGATGGAAGAACAATTAGATAAGGGATCCACCGATGTTGAGCCCAGGGTGATCGCTAAAGGGAGGTCGAGCAAAACAACAGGGGAAGAATCAAAGGGAGTTTCGACTGAGGGTCTCATGGATGATGATAAGTAGAGGATGGTGGCCGCAGGTTCTATCATCTCAACATCAGGAGGGTTAATGTCAATGGGAGCAGGTAAATCCTCAAACTGGCCTGAGGCATACTGTGCAAGAACGAGAGAGGCAGACTGGTTTTGTTAAATCTCATACTCCCGAACTACCTCCAAAGAGGCGCGGTAATGCATGAGGTGGGGACAGTGATGGGAATAATGGCCACGAAGATCACACAAAGCACAGGGTTGGCTGGTGTGAATAGTCTTAGAGTTCTTGGTTGCAGTTGCGGAAGAAACATAGGCTTCAGGGACTGTAGACTCAAGGAACGCAACATTAACCATGGGCTTGATACGGGGCAACTCTAGATAGGTATGGATGGCATGACTGACGACATCACACAAAGCACAAGGCTTTGGAGGCGGAGGAGGTCCAGGGTCGGTCGGGGCAACCTTGTCTTTTGAAGCCCTTTTGCGAGCTTTTCCCTTTCTACCTGAAGCAGTCGCAATAGGATAAGGTTCCTGTTGAGGTGGATGAGGCACTGTAGCAGTGAGAGAAGTCATAGGGACCGGTTGAACCACGGTTAAAGTAAGAGAAGGTTTGGGTTGACTAGGTGAGGTAGTGGCTGGGGGATTGAGGTACCAGATGGGAATCCCCAAGGGCAGGTTAGGAAGAGATAGGGCAGCCATGACAGGTATCGAGAACACTCCAGGAGGGGGAGCTAGGAACGGTATCTGACCGGAGGGGTAATGGCCAGGTGGGACGGCTCCGAGATGGTTAAGGCCTCGAGGAACCAATCCAGGAGGGTAGAGAGGCTAATGGGTACCAAATGTAGGTAAAGGACCAGGAGGAGGAGGTCCAGAAGGCTGAATCGAAGGACTAGGAGTAGGTTGTGGAGGCGAGGCTGCTAACTAGCCAAAGTGGGCCACTTAAGGGAAGCCCGAGACGATTGCATCATGCAAACATTCGATGACCTGGGATCATAGAAAAGAGGAGGAAGACCAGGGAATGTACCAAGCAAAGAGGAGTCTTTGTATACTCCAGGTGAGACATTGATCAAGGGATTGACGATTTGCTTATTGGCCACCGAAGATATTATGGACTTAGGGGAGGTCAAAGACTTCGGTTCGTAATATTTCAACTGGTAGATGGTGACTATCTTTCCATTATGGGGAAAGGAAATCTTGTGGTGAACCGTAGATGGTACAATATAAATTGCATAGGTGTAGCTACGACCCAATATAATGTTATAATCTAAGGGGGCATCAATGACTTCTACGTCAATGCAAACAGTCTTTCCCGCAAGAGTAATAGAACAATTGCGGAATAAGCCAATGGGCTGGGAGGCGTGGCCATCCCACACTTGGAGAGCGATCATGGAAGGGGCCAAATCAATTCATCTGATTTTCTTCCAAACCGAAGTGGACATCACACAGGTGAATGTCCCCTCATCAATGATACACCGAGAAACGTTGCCATTCCAGATCTTGATTGGGATTTGGAAGGCGACAGAAGTAGGGAGAGGGGGATGTTCTGACTAATCAGCATCAAAGATGATCAATCGATCATATGAAGGATCTACAACACCCATGGTAGATAGTAGAGATTTTCGTTGTGAAGGGCATAACTGGAGGAGTTCCAGCGTTGAGATGGTCGTAGGAGAGTGCGCCAAATCATCTACTATGCTATACGAATGGGCAGTTTTTCCAGAAGTAGAATTTTGGCGTAATGGTCCCTTAGGGATCTTGGTATGAGCCTCTACCTTAGGCTGAGAGATCTGCAAAGGACCATTATGTGTCGAAAGAGGCTCTGTAGAACCTGAAGAAAGTGGCTCGGGGACAGACGTAGCGGGAGGCTTGTTGTACTAACGGGACCGAGTCTGAAGGTTGATGTCTACAGTGATAGGTTGGTCAGAGTTCATCATGATAATCTGGTAATTGGAGGTACCAGATGGAGGAGGTTGAGTGGCCACCTGACCTTCAGGTGGTTGGGTAGCCACAAATCCTTACTGAGGGAAAGGATTGGTAAACACAGTTGGTTGACTAGGCATAACATTGGGAGGGATGGAATGGAAGGCTTGTTGTCCTCACAATGTTGCTTAAGTCTCCCACATCTGCCACATTTGTGGCAAAAGAGGGCAATCATGAGTGTAATGAACAAAAACACCACAACAAGAACAAGGCTTATTTGTGCGAATAGGCCTGTCCTGCTTGGGTTGAGTGCACTATTGTTGGTTAGCAGTGTTAGGTGCATTAATTTGAGGATTAGGTCCAAGATTATCAGGGGAAGATTGATTTTTAGTGCCTTTCCTCTTGTTTTTGGAAATATGAGGATCAGTCGCGACCTGCTGTGCATATCCCTGCCCCTGAGGGGGAAGTGGCTATTGTTGTAGGGGTTGAGAAAGCAAGGGAGGCTGAGGTGTGAATGCTAGAGGAGTTGGAGCACCAGGCTGTGGATACTGATAATAAGGAGTTTGGATAACATTGTGGTAAATAGGTTGGGAAAAAGGAGGAGGCATGCCGTATCCTGGATACATGCTACCGGGAGGGGGAAAAGTGCAGGAGGTGCTAGCCCCTCCCTGAGGAAAACCATAGCCCATGGAAGGTTAAGCGTATGGATGAGAGAGAGCTCCAACGATACCATCGGTGACATGAGATGCCCCCAGCACATTGGCACCACCGAGTCTAGGAAGATCAGGTAGAACGATATAAAGATAATCCGAATGAGCGTAGATCAGGTCATATTTTAATGCAATCTAGAGAGCAGCTTCTTCAGTTTGAGGGAAATGCTATGTGACATCTTTGCTGGTAGCAGGCAAAAGAGATCTAAGGAACCAGTCCATGTAGACATGGTCTTCGAAGGTAGGGGCTCGACATAGGCTCTTTCTTCTCCGCCATTCCTGGACATGATCAGATAGGCGGGTCACAGACGATTCATGGAAATAAGTAAACATTTTGGTACCAATGTCATAACGAAGGGGAAGCTGGAAATAAGACAGAAAAGCCTGGGCAAGAGTCACAAAGGTGGTATGATAGGATGAGGCTTGATCAACATACCACTTAGAAGCTTCACCAGTAAGCGTACATTGGAACAATCAAAGCCGAACAGATTCATCGGTAACGGAGTTAGACGAACACCACATGTGGAAATATTAAACATGATTTATAGGATCTTCTCCAGCAATTCCTTCAAACTTGGGGATTTCGGAAGGGAGCTTGGTCAGCATAGCAAGCCAACTAGCGTCATGGTGTATAGGGTCATTTATCAACTTGTTAAAATCGGGAAGACTGAGGTCTTCCATATAGGGGAGCAAGGGAGCAACCGGGGTAGTTCCTGTTGCGGTCCCACTAGTAGTATTCCCAGCATTAGGGCCAGGGTTACCACCAGCGTAAGGTCCTGAACTAGACATTATGAAGGTGACAGGGGGAGAACTGGGGGCGGAACCAGAAGGAGAACCCAATGAACTAGAAGAAAAGTCCGAGTGCGGACTCGGTGGAGGACTAACTCGAATCCTACGCAGAGGAGTAAGTCTTCCAGTTGGAAATTGAGGGTGAAGGCCAAGAAGTCTCCGGGATAAACGCCTTGGTGGTTCAATGATGAAGACACAAGCATGACACAAAGGCAAGAGAGACCAACAAGGCCGAAGAGATGCAGGATCAACTGATTACAATGTCAAAACAAGGGCAAGGAGGTGCAGGATCAATTGATTTCAATTTTTAAAGTCTTTTCTTAGCGGTGTTAACCAAGCTCTTCTTCACTTAGGGTGTGTGTGTTAAGTGTGTAAATTTTAATTTTTAAACCTAGATTTTTGTAGAGAAAAAGAAAAGGGTGTTGTATAACTGTAAATAAACCTACAGATAATAGTATATGAAACTGAAATAACATAAAATAAACATCTTATTATGCATTAATCTAAACCCAAAGAGGCGGGCCTCTCAACAGTTAGTTTGTAGGTGGGAAAAAACTAGTCAAAACACACCAAAATAGCCGATGGATCTAAAGCTAAGAGGTGCAAAGGTCCAAAGGTCTGATTTGCTGGAAATAGGTGCAGATAAACAACAAAAAATCAGAGGAAAATTTGTTGTAAGTGAGGTGGTGAAATGCTACAATTTGGAGGGAAGCGGAGGGGACCCTAAAGAAAAACCCAAACAAAACTAAAAGGAGGTGATTTGGATGGATAAGTAGCCAATCTGAAGTGGATCTGAAGATAAGGTATCAGATTTGAAAAATGGTTGAACACTCTGAAATTTCAGACAACCTGGAACAGCTAAAACTCTTCCACAAAAAGTGGAGGGTACTGAAGCCCTAGGGGGCTAGGTTCCCACTTAGTTGAGAAAAACAGAACAAGTACAGGTCCAAAATGGGCAAATATGGAGGTCATACAACCCTGAACAGCAGCTCAAAAAAACCCAGAAAAATTTCAGTAAAACTCCCACAAAAAGTCCAGGTCGCAGTTTCTGACCTGTTTCTTGCTGAGGTCGTAGTTTTTGGGCCGTTTTCTACGTCCTGAAGCTCCAGGTCACAGGTTTAGTGCCAAAAAGTGTGACCTGCACCTCCAGAACTCTCGGGAGTAGGTTTCAGCAGAATGTGTCATCTCTATTGCGACTGATGTCTATCACCTGCGCAATAGGTCCAAAAACACACGGAAGTTAGAATTTTTAATGTTTTAGGGTTTTATAGGTTAAAAACAACAACAATAAAAGTAGAACAAGAATCTGAAGAGAAATCCTATATTTTTAAGCAGCCATATATGTAGGGATCTAAAAAACGCCAGAGGTCGTAATTGTAAACCCTTATGGAGTTACAAGTTGTTATTATGGATCTTAATCGCAAGCGTATGAAAAAATACCACTTTAGATGTGCATACCAAACAACCCTAACAGCAAAGATGGCTGCCAATATCTTTAGATCTGCAATTAGGTGACAAAGATAAATGTTTCAAAAATCTATATCTATGCATTAAAAGACATTAAGAAGTAAATGAAAGCAAGAGTTGCTCCATGCATCCAATAGACAAGACAAGAATATGTTTAAAGAATTTTATATTAAGGGCACCTGGGAGGAGAACATAGAGGGATGTTACCAGTCCTCCTCAATGGGATGGGTTCTTGTAAGTCCTCAACACTTCAGATCTAAAATCCCTCTCTCTTTATGGTGTAGAAAACCCAGACAAATATGGAACTCAAAGGGAGCTCACAAGAAAAATAGTAGCAAAATATGACAATGATGGTGGATCAAAGTCAGACCAAAAGTATAGATCCAGAGTGATCTTTAGGCAACAAAAGGTGATTACTAAATGAAAAACCCTTCTATTTATAACAAAATATTGAGCTTTTCTAGATATTGGTGCATAAGTAAAATATTATTAACCAAATCAAGATCCAACTTTTATGGAATATTTTATTATATTTTTTTGAGGGAAAAAGAATTTGACTTGGGTCAAATCCCTTTATTTGTAAATAATAAATAAATAAATGATTTATTGATTATTTTAATGATATGGTTGAGTAATAATCAAATAGATAATGTTTTATTTAATCATTTATAAATGACTTAGAAAAATTCAACAAGGGATATTATTTAAATAAGGTTTAAATAATTATTCCTAGAAATAATAAGATAAATAGTGATTTATCTAATTAATTTCCTTGTTTTGTGTTAAATATGACCATGAATATTAATTAAACTATTGTTTAACTAATTATTCGTCGAGGAAAATAAAAAAAAATGTGGATTTATTTAATATTTCCTCATGGGATTTCCTGTTTAGAGCATAAACAACTTAATAAATGTGGTTTACTAAGTTATTTTTCATAGTGAAAGAAAGTTTACTTAGGTTAAAATTGGTATTACATGGTGTAATTTGGTTCATCTAATAGTAACAGGTTAGATGACCAAAAAATGGTGTAACACTCCCCGCAAATATTCAAGGGCCCCTCCAACTCGATAAACTGCCCTATTCCCACCTCTTGGTGGTGGTGGATCCTCCCATGCTATCACAACGTTGTTATATCCTTCTGTCTCCTCTTCTTCCTCCTCCTCACTATCATAGAATACCTCTATATAGTGTGCCTTCCCTGTAGCACATCGATGCCCTGGTGCCCATGGTTATTGGCATGTGAAGCAAAGCCTCCTTCTCCTCAATTCTCTTTGGACATCATCACTAAGAGGCCCTTTGTTCTCGTTTTCCTTTGGTGGAAGAACCTTCACATCTTTCCCCTTTGACTAAAAGGGTGGCCTTTGCTAAAATGGAGATCTTGCTCTTGGCAAGACATCCTATAAATCTCTAGCCCTCTCAATAGCATTCTGGAGTGTAGTTGGTTTACTGGATTTAACCAACCCATGTAGAGGCTCTGCTAGCCCATAAATGAACATATAAACCCTCGTAGCTTCAGATAAATTTGGATAAATGAATGAAAGTTTTAGAAATTTAGAGATATATGTTTCTCTATTACCTGACTTCTTGAGCTTGGATAGCTCAATAAAATGTGCCTCTGGATATCTTCGATCAAACCTCTATACTAACCTCCCAGTGAACTCTGAATATTATGCAATCACATTGGCATGCCTCAATGTATAAATACCATGAAACCACCAATCATGTGCCTCACCTTCAAGGCGCAGAGCTACTATTTTGATGGCTTCCGTCTTTAGTACTTGCTTCAACTGGAAGTAGATGTCTAGCTTCTCCACCCAAGACTTCGCTATACACTTGGATGACCCATCAAAAGCGGGCAAAAAGAATGTACACATAGTCCGATTTAGATCATTATTTTAAATGAATCTTCCACTTCTATTGTTGTGCTGGGGTATCCTATTATCCTTCATCTAAAAAAACTCCTGAAAGTTTAGGTTATCTTTGAATCTTTGAGATTTACACTCATACTCTAGAAAATATTCTTCAAGAGTCTCTTGTTCTGGGGATCCTCCACCTCCATTTCCCACTGCTAGGAATGTAGGCATAGCAGAGTGTTGGGAAACTTGCTGCCTTACTGGTTGTTCATACCAATGATGTGAAATTATAGAGCTTTCTCCATGTAGAAACCCTCTAGGGGACTCTTTATGTTTCTCCATCCTCATCTCCTTGATTTCTCAGGCAATATCCTGCAGGGTTTGAAGAAGAATCTTGGGAAACTCATTTTCATCCACTTCTCCTCATATTGGTGTTTTGCATTTGTCTCATTTGGGTTCTATATAGTCATATCCCTAGTTTCTATAAATATACCACTTTCCCCATTCTATGATAGGCTCTTCTTCTTTTGATGACATAGTTGTTGTAATACACAGGCTGAGCCAAGATTATGCTCTAATACCACTGTAATATTCCAAATTAGGAAAAACAGGAATGTGGAACATATAACTAGAAATTGCAGTGATAAATCAACACATCAAATTAGAGCATAACATGAAGCCATTATATTGTACATTATAACAGAAAATGTGTACAAAATCTTGACGAAAAGACACTCAAGCTAGGCAAAACAAGCCTCTAAGAACCCAGGACATGAAACATGAAGAACATCTGCTATATAATAATTTTGGAGGTTAAGACAACACAGTGTTTGTAGGGGGTTACTATTACTGTAGATGAAATTACATGGACCTACTGATATAGTGTTTAGAAAATTTCGGGATCAGAGATATAGGCCTTCTAGCACAATTCCAAGACAACCCAAAAAGGGTTTCCAGAAATACACAAAATAAAAAAATGTCAAAATGCAGCCCTAGGGCTGAATAATGCTATGCAAATAGATAACTAATAGGAGATGGCTGATTTGATATAGAAATGGCTGATACTACTCCAATATATCTCCCGAATAAAGGGCTACTCCCCTCACTATAAATCTAACACACAAACTCGGGCACTAAGCCCTCCACTGCAACTCCCCTGCAAAATAACGTAGTTTCTGAAGGAGACTGCGCTATATATGATGGAAGAAAATTTGCCTGATGCAGTATGAAAAAATAATGCTCAAGGATGCTCCTTGTTAGCCTCTCGGATGAAGGGTTTCTCCCCTCTTTGGAAAACAAGCAAAACAAGCTCAAAAATTGGATCTATTAATCCTCCACTGCTACTGCCCTGCAAAACAACACAATCCTGAAGGAGACTGCACTGTCGATAATGGATGAAGCTTGGCCTCATGTCGGATGGTGGAAATTAATCTCAATGAACCTCTCCTGAGAGGGCACTCGAATTCCCCCAAGGATGAGGGTGGGATTTATGCTCGAAAACACCCTTGTGCAAAACAACACAACAGACTCCGCTAAACAGCTGAAGTGTGGAGAAAGTCATAAAAGACCAAGACATAAAAAATATTCAGAATGACTTCTATGGCTGCCATCCCCTTCCTTATATGATTTTTTATCCTCCTCACCCTTGGTCCCACACATTAAATATGATACTCTCATGGAGACTCCCTCCCACTAACATTGCGCTGTCCCTCAATAAATTTCCACTACCTCCATACCAGCACTATTGATTTGGTCAAACTTGACCCCATCTACATGCTTCAACCTTTATTCACACCTAAGAGTTCTTTATCCAGCTGATAATATGATCCAAATTCACATTAGAAGTGGTTTTATTTTTACTAAGGAGATTTATGCGTCTCCCTGCCCTCTTATTCATCTATCTAAATGACAAAAGAAAATTTAATATTCCAACTAGCTGAAAGCTAGTTAGGATTATTACACATCAATTCATGGCCATATCAACTATATACCATGACCTCATGCATGAAAACATCAACCATACCAATGTAAACTTGACAATAGGTAAGCCCATGACATATATAACTAGTCATATGCTCATGAAAACACATTTCACAACAACACCACCATATCTCCCGTGGTGACATCACTGTCACCGTGAACAACACCATGCAGATGCAACAAGTACATAGACCACAAGTTTGAGAAAGACATATGAAATAAACATAAACACATGATGACAATAATCTTGAAAACATTAGAATTTTCCCAAAGAGAGGTCAACCACGCTCTGATACCACCTGTAACGTCCCACCTCCCCTCACATGTACACAAGTAACCAGCCAACTGGGGTAAACATGAGATGAGGGGCATTTATGACCAGACTCAAGCCCTTAGGTGATATTAAGGAAATGGAGTTGATAAAAAACACATACTGAATTCCCATAGGTTCCAGAAGACGCTCAAGGAGTAACCCAACCTCTACAGGTGTCCCTCCCATGAGCCAACCTCACTTATCACTGAATTTTACCCCTAGCCTCTCCCTTTCCAAGGCCTCAGAATAATTGGACTTCACAATCGAATGCATAATCATACATCACTGCGACTATAGACAAAATTACCCAGTGATGCGCTAGCGACTATAGATTTTAAGGCTATATTTTATGGTTGGGGCTAGACCTCTGCCCAAAAATTCTTGTAACTCTCCGAAATCATAAATTACAAGGAAAATTCTTGTAAACCAAAAAATGACATCAACCTGACCATCCCCAATCGGGACTGAAATTCTTTCAAACAATTTGCAAATATGCAAACTACAGGTCACGAATACAAGATTAAACATAAGGGATTGAAAATTCATACAAAATTTATCAAGAAGGATCACCATCCTCTCACATAACCATGCTTATAACCAACATATAACCACATAAATAACCATAATTTAACAACCATTAAATTCAAAATAAAATTACAAAATCCATAGAACTTAGCTTTCATTAAATATAGGCAAGAGCCGACCAAGTTTGAGACTTCCACGTACAACCTGACAATAGACATGGCTGAACCAAATATTTCTTTCAACCAGTCATCCTTGTGTCATATTACAAGCATAAATGTGGGATGTCATGGATAAACTAACCCAAAAAAAAAATGGAATCTGAAGGTTAATCCACCTCCACCGTCACCATACCATGATCTCACCTAAACTGGCACCGAGATCACAAAATCGAACTGAGATTGGAATTCCTCTATATCTCATCACCATATTTGAGGAATTTTCCATCTCCTTGTCTTTAGGCTTTACCAAAATCCAAATCATGTCAATAGGCCCTTACTGAGACACCACCCTCAAGCTTTACCTTGTATTCCACCAAAACTGGTCAAGGGATTCCTATGCCTTTGGGAATGAACCTGAGTCCACCTCTGCCCCAGATTCCAGAACAATCTAGCAATTCCAAAGATCAAAATTTAGAACAATACTATCACACCATGACTATCCAGAAAAGGGAAAGGCAAGGCAAAAAACCACTATCAAAACCCGACAAAAACATTTCACCGACAATGAAATATCTGAATACCAACATGAACATACCATGCATGTCAAAACTATCTAGGAAATCATACATGCAATATCTTACCTACAAGTATTATTGTTGTAGCTACTTGAACCTGTTGTCCATTTCTTGACCTTTTCCTTCCTTTCCTTTCCTTTCCTTTCCTTGTCCTTCCTTTTCTTTCTTGATCTCTTTCTCCTCTTGGTGCTCTCCTCTCTTAGTGAAATTTTCAAAATGAACTAAAAAAAGGTACCAACTGATATTGATAAGCCTTTTTATTAATGTAGCCTGTATTTTCTTCATTTTCCATTATTTTCCTTCAATTTCCTCCTCACATGCAACATGTGACCGTTCACCTCCCTTTTGTCCTAATTTCATTTATTTTCATAAATAAATGTGCGAAAAAAACGTTTTTTCTTTTTAATGCCTTAGTCATTGCCTTACTAATTTCCCCTTAGCCATAAACACATCCAGTGATGCCCACTAGGATATATTTTCCCAACATTCAACTTGGAATAAGTGTCCCTAAACCACGGTCTTATTTTTTTCCTTTATTAACTTTTATTACATGAACTTTTAACTCGGGTTTGTTACACAATCATTGCTTTTTATGGGGGAAGGATTGATCCATGTGGAAAATAATTACCACAGTTAATAATTATTTTCTATAAATGGTTGTTAAAAAAATGGATAATACATTATAATAAACAAAATAAATCACAATATTAAAGTGAGAATCTAATTGCACGATGATTTCAATTTTACCATTGTAATCATGTTACTCACCCATGGATTTTGTAAACCATGATATCATAATTTATTATATTTACCAACGGTGTCATATTTATTATATTTTCCCATGGCATTCACCCATGGATTTTGTACACAATGGTATTTATCCATGGTATTTTCAAATGTAAAACGGGATAACCCTTAGTGGAAGGACACCTATAAAAATTAAAAATATGGGAATTCACTTGGAGCAGATCATGTTTTTTCTCATAATGTAGTCTCAAGGTATTTTATCAGATTAAAAAATATTTGAGTTTGTTTCATTTCTTTTCTAAAATACATCTCTTGTGCATGTGCCATACTGTGATTTATATTTATAAAGTTAGTGTTTCTTTATGCATTGTGTCATCTTCTCAATCATTTTTATAATGCTTTTTTGCAATATTTATCTCACGCGTTATGACATATTCCTTTGTCACTCATGAAGTTGCATTTGTTAAAAAACTTGGATCATGCCAAAATATAAAAAGACCCTAGGTCAATGGTATTTTTTTCTCACAAGGAATTCTAATAGGATATTATAAATTCAATAAATATTTGGTTCGTTTTTATTATTTTCCTACAATATCTCTCTTGTGTATGGTGCCATATTATGAGTTATCTTTGTAATTTGTTCTGCAATATTTTTCTTACAAATTGTTCAATATTCTCAATTCTTTTTATAATGTTTTGGCCGAAATATTTATCTAAATCATTACGAAATATATCTTTATCACTCATGAAAACTGAAACTCAATTAATTAATAACAAAATACTGAAATTTTTTTACATGCAGAACGGAAATAAACTAGCTTGCGTGATGGTAGCTTATATCTGAGAAGATATGTGGTGGCTACATGCATCCAAATTGTCTTACGATGAGGATATATGGCCTTTTTATCATTAAGAAATAATGAGAAACCCTAAACATCCAGAAACATAACCCTAGGAGATGATGCGCCAAAAGCATGTGGGCCCCATTGGGGTTAGTTGGAACGTCAACTTTCAAGGGTCGTAACTTTGGCATACATTCCCCATTTGATTATCACAATACCTTGTTTCGAATTTATCCAAGAGGAGGCCAAAAATATACAACTGATTAAATCCTAGACATTTCTATTCTATTTGTTTTCCCAAAAAACGCCTTTCAAGTCCTAAAATTTGCTTGAGGAGTTTAGGACCCAAAAGACTACCAAAAATAGTAATTTTTTCTACAATTAAGGAAATTTGGATTATTTGAAAGTTATTTGTGTGTAAAATATGAAAAATGGTTCTACACTAAAGTTGTGAAGTTTTTCCCCTAAAAGATACCATTTTAATTCCTCAAAATTCTCTTGAAATGTTGTATATCCAAATTTTCCAAATTGGGTCCCACTCATAAAAATGGTCCTATGAGCTAATTCCTCCATGATTTCCACTCTGAAAGAATTTATATGGATGAAAAAAGAAACATAATGATTCAATCCAGATCACACCTCCCCATTTTGAGATGATTTTGGTCCCCAAAAGCTTCTACTAAATGAGGTGAGGAAATTCTTCCTTTTCCTTCTCTCAATTGTACCATTTAGACTTTCCTAGAAGCTATCCTTTCAACCTAGTTCACCGAAGTTCATTCTATAATTTTGTTTTAGTTGTGGACCTCGTATACAAAACTATGTCCTCTTTCAACTGTGCCTGAGCATCTGGTGCCAAATCCTATATAGAATGTAGAAATTGTTCCTCTTCTTGATCTACATAGAGTTTCATATTTTATGCATTCACCACTAAGTAAATGAACATGTATTGGAGAAAATATAGACATTATCTCCTAATTTTTCTAGTATATAAAAGGGACCATCTTACAAAGCCTTTATTCTCTTATCAGGACCCTGTAGTCATTCCTTTTTTAGTTATAAATATACTCTATCTCCCACCTTGAAGGAATTATCTACTCTATGTTGATCATGCCTAGCCTTATACTTTCCCTGTGACTTTTGCAATCTCTCCTATACCTATATATGGATCTACCTGATCTTCTAAAAACATTATTAGCCCTTAAGGAATCCCCTGGAAGATCATCCCTCACTCCTTGTTATCATCCAAATGTAATATGAAAAGGTGAAGGTGGCCAATATGAAAAACAATTTTCAAATGGGGACTTATTAGTAGAAGTGTGAAATGATTTATTATAATAGTGTTTTATATATACCATATTTTCATGTCATCCAACTTATTTTTTATCCCTTTCTTATACGTGATTACTAAATGAATCTACCGTAGAAACCACATCCACTTGTAATAACTAGTTTGATGTATCTTATTCTGGGCTTGCAAGTATTGTACAAGTCGGTGATCTGTATGGATTACTATCTCCTTTCCCATTAGATAGTTTTTCCACTTATTCACACCTTGCCCCAAGGCATAAAACTCCTTCCCATAAGTAGGGTAGCTAAGAACTACCCCATGAAATACTTTAAAATGGTAGTATGCATGCCTTCCTTCTTACATTAAGATAACTCTCAAAGCATACCCACTCGCATCCGTCTCCACTTGGAAAGGTTGCTGCAAGTTTTGTAATGCTAGAAATGGTGCTTGAATGACCTTATCCTTTAACTCATAACACGCCATCTTCCAACCTTTTCCCCAGTGGAAACTCTTACCACTTTCTATTATGGTATGGAGTGGTGTTTCTACTATTAAAAATTAGGCTATGAATTTCCTTAGGTATTGTACTACCCCAACAAAATCCCTGGCCTCTCAAATATTAGTAGGAACATGATATTTCATGATGGCCTCCATCATATATGGATTTTTATTCAACTCTCCAACTATCATATACCATGGATACACCAAATATTATTATAAAAACTCACACTTCCTGAGATTTGGTAGCAGTTGGTGCTTCTTTAATATCTCCGACACCTACGTCAAATGTGAGATATGCTCCTCCAAGTAGCATTGTATACTAGTATATAATCCAAATAAAAAATAAAAAATGAATCTATAAAATAGAATAGTATATCATTCATTAACCTCATAAACATAGTTGGTGCATTTCAGAGTCCAAACGGCATGAGTAACCACTCATAAAAACCTTGCCTAGTTTTGAAGGAATTCTCCCAAGTATCTTCTTCTCTGAATCAAACTTGGTCATATCCAAAATTTTAAGTCTATATTGGTGAAGTATTTCACTTAATGAAGCTACTCCAACAAATCATATATTATTCCCATAAGGTATGTGTTATTGAGTATAATTGTTTTCAACACCTTGTAATTTATGCAAATTCACCAAGCCCCATCGTTATTTCGCACAATGGTGATGGGTGACTGACATGGTGATGTAATTAGTCAAATGAAAACCTATTCCAAAAGTTTTTGGGACTATTTTTTCACCTTACTTGCTTCTATAATAGACTACATGTATATTCCAATGTTTGGCATGGGGAATAGCGTAATAGCTGGATCTTGTGCTCCACTTCCCTCTAAGGTGGTATCTCTTTAGGTGTCTAGAATACATCCATATATGCATGTAGAAACTCTTTTGGTTCTTATTTTTGTTTCTTAGTACACACCTACAGGGATGAATTTTCTTTTATTAACTCTTCTACATATTGATTTTCTCTTGAAAACAATAAAAATGCTTATTTCGTGAATTGATTGGTTTCTTATCCTGGTTTGCAGTTATCAGTGAAATTTCCAACTTGCCTTTGTGTGCATTGATAGTGAAAAATTTTCCATCCTTGATGAGCCATTATTGGTTGGATATTCGAAAGAATATTATATATCACATGTGCATATAAGTACTTCCAAACATCACTCCACATACATCGAGGGGAACTACATATAGCTCTACTTCATCAATAAAATCAACACTGATGAAAATATAATTTTGCATTGTTTTGTTACCTTTATCTTTACATCCTTATTTAGCCATCCCAATGGATATTGGATTGGATTATCATGAACTTCCAATCCTAGATTATTGACTAGATCTGTTGTGATGGTACTTTCCTTTGATTGTGAGTAAAAAAGAGCATCAATCTTGGTATTTTAAACCTATATCTTTATATATAAGACTCTGATCTATTCATTATCTTCCTATTGTTCATTAAGGAAACTCAGATTCAAATCATTTTGCATTGATTTCCATAAAATATTATCATCCCTTTATAGGATACTCTAAACTCTATTTCCTAAATCAATGGCAATGAAATTCTTCTTATTATTATCTTCTCTTTTTTCTTTAGGTTAAGCTCTAGATGTAGCATCCAACACTTATCTTCTATATGATTGCCAATGTTATAATAACTACAATGGTTTTTGTGATATTTTCACACGTGATGTGGGTACCATATTTTTTTCTTTTCCCCCTTTCCACTTCTTCTTCCTCTCTTTATAAGCATGTTGAAGCTACATCTACTTCAATACACTTAATTTCCCTTCTTTCCTATGTTCTCTAGGTATTGTGTCTAAACATAAGGCTTATTAATTGATCTAGGATTGAATACAATCACTTTCTTTTGAATATGGCTCTATAGATCCCCTAGATACTTGAGGAGGACATATGGGTTATTTGGGGATATATCCATCATTATTTCCATATTTCTAAATTATATGGGGTTCTCCTATACACTTTTCCCCTGCTTCTTCCTAAAGTAGTGCTAATGGATCCATTGGTCATCTACATTCGTAATAGGACAAAATTGTGACCTCATGAGGATTTTAAAATACTACCACATACTAATTGGAGTGTCTCCCTCCAATCTCAAGGTATTTTTATGGATTTTCCAGCAGATCAGGGCATGACCCTCTAATTTGAGCTACACGTGAAATATTATGTTCTTCCTCTATATGATGAACACTAAAATATACTTATAATTGTTGTAATAGTTATTTAACTTCAAATATCTGATCTCACTTGATATAAACCTTCACTTCCATTCTAAATAGGGACTATGAATGGTTCATGACACTTGAACTAAGTTGATATTTGATAAGTTATTTATTTAACTCTTTATTTGTTTATTCATGATCCCTTGATCTCCCCTCTTATTGTACCTATGCATTAGAACCTGAATATTCTATTAATATCCCCATATTATTCATCTGAGCCACCATGAGGAGGTTCACATTATGGTTTATATTTTCAACTTGTTCTTCTATCTTCAAAATCCTCTCCTCTTTGAGATTGGGATGGTTATTCACCAATTCATTCGCCATGAATGGGGTTTTGTGAATTTCATCTTAACCGATATGAATCCTTTTAAAATACCCACAATATACCCAAAGAAACCAAGTTTGATACTAATATTATCTATAAACTACCATGGATATTACACTGGATAGTTCATCATGATATATCTATTAAAATATATTTGAAATGTACACTATGAGTGTTTATTTCTCCTTATATTTATAAATATATAAATTATTTTTTATTTTGTACTCATACAAATTATAATTGTGTATAAAACAGAGAAAAGTGGAACAAAAAATTACAAACCAGAATTGACAGGATATATATTCTGGGAAACCGTTTTGGGAGAAAGCCCAACTAGAAGGAAAGGTTTATATACTCTCCTTATTTAAAGAGAACATGTATACAAGTAAAAATTAGTAAGCCATGTATACCATGGGATATTATAGCTCAAAAATAATGTATATGTCATTTATCTATATCCATGTTGGCTACTCTTCGCATCGATGGAAAGAAGTGCACTCGAAAAGAATGGAACCCATTTCATCCTAATGGCTCTGTTATAACCCAACATGATAAAATAATTGTGGTTACGTTTGAATCCTTCAACTATTGGCTAGAGTTACAATATTTACTCTTTTAGAGTATTCTTCAGAATTATAGCATGTCTAGCCCATTTTCCATGGGTGATGGGTACTAACATGGCATCCTCTCAAATTATCTTGGTCAAAATAGGAAGGTCAACTTCCGAGTGGAATAGCTATTTTATATAGACGTGGATTGAGGTATTTTGTGTGCCATCAGAAAGGTATTTATGTGTAGAATAGGAGTGAAAAATATGCTTCATTAATCTAGCAATTTTTTACCTCCAAAAAGCACCATTTAATGCCTCAAACTACTCTTAGAAGGTTTTAGACCCTAATTTTCCAAACTGGGTCCCAGCTATAAAATGGTCATGTGAGCTGGTTCCTCCAATTTTTCCACTCTAAAAGAATCGTTACATATTAAAAATAATATAATGATGCAATATATGTCAGGTATATCATTACATTTTATGGTAATCTCTATATTTTTACATTTATCACAATGGGAGGTGTACCTTTGAGCATCTCCATGAAGGGTTGGCTAGAAATGTCCAATGTGCAAGATATTGGATGTTGTAATTTTGGCTACATAGTGTCCTCCACATGGCCCGTCATGGAAATAATTCTTGTACCTAATTTCCCTTTACACATCTCCTCAAAATTTGATTAGGTCCCAACTTGAACAAGCATCCTCCAACCCATGTGTAGGAGGTGTTTTTCATAATAATTTTACATCTATCCCTATAATATTAACGAGGAGGAAAATTTTTAATGGTTATAAAATTGGATATATTACCAAAAAAATGGTTGTATAATATGATTATGAAGATAATTTCATATGGAACAATTTTATTAGCCATCCATTCATCTGTAGAAATTGCTAGTCTTGACAAGAAATCTGCAACAACATTTTTCTTCGGTAGTTTGTCAATTATGATTAAATCAACCTGCTCCAATAATACGAGATATTTAATAACTCTACTATTAACATAAGGTTCATTCATTAGATATATTATAGTAGCATTACTTTAATGCAAAAAAACATGGTATCTAGTGACATAATTTCTAGAATTATTAAGATCATTAACAATAGTAAGAATTTCATTTTCAATCACTATGTAGTTTAGTTTTTCATTTGAAAAATTATTCTTGATAAAATATATTACATAAGGAAATTAATATTATTATTATTATTTTTATTTTTGTATCTAGAGGAATCGACAATGGCGGAGGTATTGTACTCGCGTAACACGGGGTCGAATCCCCCCTTCTACCACTATAAATGTTACACCATTTTTTGGTCATCTAAACTATTGTTATTAGATGGACCTAAGTACACCATGTAAGACCAATTTTACCCTAAGTAAAATTGCATTCACTATGAAAAATAACTTAGTAAACCACCTTTATTAAGTTGTTTATGGTCTAAACAGGAAACCCCATGAGGAAATATTAAATAAATCTACATTTGTTTGATTTTCCTGAAGGAATGATTAGTTAAGCAGTAGTTTAATTAATATTCCTAGTTATATTTAACCCAAAACAGTGAAATTAATTAGATAAATCATTATTTATCTTATTATTTCCTAAGAATAATTATTTAAACCTTATTTAAATAATATTCTTTGTTGAATATAACTAAATCACCCTTAAATAATTAAATAAATCATTATTTATTTGATTATTACTCAACCACATCCTTAAAATGATAAATAAATCATTTATTTATTTATTATTTACAAATAAAGGGATTTGACCCAAGTCAAATTCCTTTTCCCTCCAACAAATATAATAAAATATTCCATAAAAATTGGATTTTGATTTGGTTAATAATATTTTAATTATGCACCAATATCTAGACTAACTCAATATTTTGTTATAAATACAAGGGTTTTCCCATTCATTTACCACCTTTTGTTGCCTAAATATCACTCTGGATCTATACTTTTGGTCTGACTTTGATCCACCATCATAGTCATATTTTGCTACCATTTTTGTCTGGGTTTTATACACCATCAACATAGAGGAATTTTAGATCTGAAGTGCTGAGGACTTACAAGAACCCATCCCATTGAGAAGAACTGGTAACACCTTTCTATGTTTTCCTCCATGTGCCATTAATACAAAATTCATTCAACATATTCTTGTCTTGTCTATTGGATGCATGTAGTAAATCTTGTTTAATTTACTGCTTAATGTATTTTGATGCATAGATCTATATTTTTGCAGCATTTGTCTTGATCAACTATCTGCAGATCTGAAGATATTGGCAGCCATATTTTGCTGTTAGGGCTGTTTATTATGCACAGCTAAAGTGGTATTTTTTCACACACTTGGAATTAAGATTCATACTAACAACTGATGACTCCACACGGGTTTACAATTACGACCGTTATCGTTTTTATGATCCTTGCATATCCATCTGCTTCAAACCCTAGGATTTCCCTTTAGCCCCTTGTTTTTTATTTTTTTAATGTTGTTTTTAACCTATAAAACCCTAAAACGATAAAAATTCTAACTTATTGTGTTTTCGGACCTATTGCGCAGGTGACAGACATTAGCCGCAGCTGAGACGATAATTTTTTCTGAAATCTGCCACCGAGAGTGTTGGATGTGCAGGTCGCACTTTTTGGCCCAAAAATTGCAACCTGGAGCTTCAGGAAGTGGGAATTAGCCCAAAAAATGTGACCTCTGCTGAAAATAGGTCAGAAACTGCGACCTTGAATTTTTGCAGGAATTTTTCTAAAAGTTTTCTGGGTTTGTCTGGGCCTCTATTCAGGGTTTTCTGACCTTCGTCTCTACCTGTTTTGGACCTGTACTTGTTCTTTTTTACTCAACTAAGTGGGAAACTAGCCCCTTAGGGCTTCAATACCCTCCACACTTTGTGAAAGAGTTTTAGCTGCTGCAGGTTGTCTGAAATTTTCAGAGTGTTCAGCCATTTTTTAGATCTGATACCTCACCTTCAGATCCACTTCAAATTGGCTTGTTATCCATCTAAATCACCTCATTTAGCTTTTTTTTGGTTTTCCTCTATGGTTGACTCTATTTCCCTCCAGGAGATAGCCTTTCGCCACCTCATTTACAACAATTTTTCCTCTAATTTGTTGTTGTTTTCTGCACCACTTTCCACCAGATTTTGACCTTTAGATCCCTGTCCCTCCTAAACTTAGATCTATTGGCTATTTTGGTGTGTTTTGACTAGTTTTTTTCCTGTGTACAGACTATGTGTGGAGAGGCCCACCCTCTTGGGTTTAGATTATTGCATTATTAGCTGTTTATTTACTGTTATTTCAGTTTCAAATACTGTTATCTACAGGTTTATTTTCAGTTACACATCACACTTTTTCTTTTTCTCTACAAACATCTGGGTTTAAAAATTAAAATTTACATACTTTGCACACACACCCTAAGTGAAAAAGGGCTTGGTTAACACCACCAAGCAAAGACTCTAAAACATTGAAATCAATTGATCCTGCACCTCTCTGCCCTTGTTTCGACATTGTAATCAGTTGATCCTGCACCTCCTTTCCCTTGTTGGTATCTTTTTCCCTTGTGTCGTGCTTATGTCATCATCATTGTGCCACCAAGGCATTTACCCCAGAGACTTCTTGGCCTTCATCCTTAGTTTCCGGTAGGAATACTTACTCCTCCATGTAGGATTTGAGTTAGTCCTCCCGCGAGTTCGCACTCCGACTCTTCTTCTGGTTCATTGGGTTCTCCTTCTCGTTCTGCCTTCAATCCTCCCCCTGTCACCTTCACCATGTCTGCTGCAGGACCTAATGCTGGTGGTAACCCCAGACCTCATGCTGGGAATACCACTAGTGGGACCGCAACGGACACTACCCCGACTGCACCCTTGTTCCCCTTCATGGCAGGCCTAAGCCTCCCCGATTTTGACCAGTTGATAAATGACCCTATACACCATGATGCTAATTGGCCTGCTATGCCAACTAAGCTCCCTTCTGACATCCCCAAGTTTGAAGGCCTTGCTGGAGAAGATCCTACAAATCATGTTCGATCTTTCCACATGTGGTGTTCGTCTAACTCCATTACCAATGACTCTATCCATCTTCGATTGTTCCAACATATGCTTATAGGTGAAGCTTCTAAGTGGTATGTTGATCAAGCCCCTTCCTCTCATACCACCTTTGCAACTCTTACCTTGGGATTTTTATCTTACTTCCAGCTTCCCCTTCATTATGACACTGGTACCGAACTCTTGACTTCTTTCCATCAATCGTCTGTGACCCACCTATCCGACCATGTCTAGGAATGGCGGAGAAGAAAGAGCCTATGTCGAGCCCCTACTTTCGAAGACCGTGTCTACATGGATTGGTTCCTTAGATCTCTCTTTCCACATATTGGGAAATATGTCACATCCAACTTTCCTCAAACTGAAGAAGCCACTCTCCAACTTGTGTTAAAATATGACCTGATCTACGCTCAGTCAGGTTATGTCTATACCGTTCTACTTGATCTTCCTAGACCCGGTGGTGCCAACGCACCAGGGGCATCTCACGCCATCGACGGTATCATTGGAGCTCTCTAAAATCCATATGATCAACCTCACATGGGCTATGGCTTTCCTCAGGGGGGGGGGGCAACACCTCCTATAGTTTTCCCCCTCCTGGTAGCACGTATCCAGGATACGACATGCCTCCTCCTTTTTCCCAACCTACTGTTTACCACACTGTTACCCAACCTCCTTATTGTTTGTATCCACAGCCTGGTGCTCCAGCTCCTCTAGCATTAGCACCTCCTCCTCCCTTACCTTCTCAACCCCTGCAACAGAAACCGCCGTCCCCTCAGGGGCAGGTGTATGCAGAGTAGCGCGCGACTAATCCTCCTCCCTCAAAAAAGAAGTGGAAAGGAACTTAAAATCAAGCTGCCCCTGGTAATCCCGGACATAATCAAGGTAATGCTCCTAACACTACGAACCAGCAATAGGGCAATTAGCCCAAGCAGGACAGACCTGTTCGCACGAACAAGCCCTATTCTTGTTGTGTTTTTTATGGTCATTACACGCATGATTGTCCTCTTTTTCCAGAAATGCAGCAGTTGTGGGAGTCTCAAGCAACATTACGAGGACAACAAGCCTCCCCTTCCATCCCTCCCAGTGTTGCACCTAGTCAGCTGGCTGTGCTTACTAATCCTTGTCCTCTGCAAGGATTTGTGGCTACCCAACAACCTGAAGGTCAGGTGGCCACTCAACCTCTTCCATCTGGTACCTTTGATTACCAGATTCTCATGATGAACTCTGATCAACCTCTAACCGTATACATCAATCTTCAAACTCGGTCCCGTTAGTACAAAAAGCCTCTCGCTACGTCTGTCCCCGAGCTGCCTCCTTCCGTCTCTACAGAGCCTCTTTTGACACTTAATGGTCCCTTACAAATCCCTCAGCCTAAGGCGGAGGTTCATACAAAGATCCCTAAGGGACCACTACACCGAAATGTTGCTTCTGGAAAAGCTTCCCATTCGTATAGTAGAGTAGATGATTTGGCACAATCCCCTGCTGCCATTTCAACGCTGGAACTCCTCCAGCCATGCCCTTCACAATGAAAAGATCTATTATCTGCCATGGGTGCTGTAGATCCTTTCGACGATCGATAGATTTTCTTTGATGTTGACCGGTCAGAACATCCTCCTCTCCCTGCTTCCGTCGCCTTCGAAATCCCAGTCAAGATCCAGAATGCTAATTTTTCCCAGTGCATCATTGATGAGGGGGCATCCACCTGTGTGATGTCCACTTTGGTTTGGAAGCAACTCGGATCACCTGAGTTGGCTACTTCCACGATCACTTTTCGAGTGTGGGATGGCCACGCCTCCCGACCCATTGGCTTATTCTGCAATTTTCCTATTACTCTTGCGGACAAGACTATTTGCGTTGATGTAGAAGTCATAGATGCCCCCTTAGATTACAACTGTCTATTGGGTCGTAGCTACACTTATGCGATGTCTGTTGTCCCTTCCGAGATCCACTGCAAGATGTCCTTCCCTCATAACAGAAAGATATTTACCATTGACCAGTTGACATATTACGAACTGAAGTCTCAGACCTCCCCTGAGTCCATCATCTCTTCGGAGGCCAATAAGCAAATCGTCGATCCTTTGACCAGTGTCTCACCCGAAGTCTACAAAGATTCCTCATTATTTGGTACATTCCCTGGTCTTCCTCCTCCTGTCTTTGATCCTAGCTCATAGAATGTTTGCATGATGCAATCGTCTCGGGCTACCCTCAAATGGCCCACTTTGAATATTCAGCAGCCTCCGCGCCCTCCACAGCCTACTCCTAGCCCTTAAATTCGGCCTTCTAGACCTCCTCCCCCTGACCCTTCACCTTCAGCTGGTACTCATGAGCCTCTTTATCCTCCTGGAACGGTTCCTCCAGGCCTTAACCATGTTGGAGCCATCCCGCCTGGTCATTACCCCTCCGGTCAGATATCGTTCCTAGCCCCCCCTCCCGGAGTCTACACGGTACCTGTTATGGCCACTCTCTCTCTTCCTAACCTGACCCTAGGGATTCTCATCTAGTACCTTGATCCCCCAGCCGCTATTGATCAGCAGTTGTCATTGATGTCAACCCAAGCAGCACCAGGGGCTAACCCAATATTGCATGGAAATTTTTACCTACCAAATTAATATATTTTGGGTCAATAATTATTTTCATGGTTTCTACTTGTCGATATGTTTCCGTTGATATATGGCACGCTATGTAATTCTTCACGGTTTGAGAGATATTCATGTTTGAAGTTTGTACCCCCAGTTAGTGGGCTAAAACCCCATGGGGTTGTGGCATGGGTCACTGAAAAGTAATAATAAATATTTTTTAAGATCCTTAAATCCCTCCCACGTTCACTTGTTGAAGCCCCTCTCAACCTAAGCATTTATATAAATTGTGATCCTCATATCCTCCTCATGCAAGGGATTTCGCCATCTGAAATAGGTCATCATGGAATTTTCGCTCTAATGTTTTTTCTACGAAGGTTAAGAAGCTGAAATTTTTATGAGGCAAAGCCGAAATCCTGAGGAAGATGCTATGAAAATTTTAGATCAAAGTGCGAAATATTTTTGGAGATATGATCTGTGGAAGTCAGTGTTTTTGCAGGCTCCTGAAATTCATCTCAAAGAAGTGACCTTGGGAAAATCGTCATAACTCTCTCTCTGAGTATTAGATTGGAATTCTGTAAAAATCGGTAGATAGTGCATAGTATTTAGTTTTCACTCTATCAATTTTAGAACCAAATGAAGAAACAGTGACACGTGACACGCCATACAAATTCTCTCTGCTGAAACAGTCCATAATTAGGGTATTGTGAGAGATTGGGTATAACTCTCTATTGAAGAATCCAAATTGGGTCAGACCTATGGCATTGGAAAAATGACTCAGAGGACTACTACAGTACAGAAAATCAGATATTGGGGATCTAAAATAACAGAGATACACCAGATTCAATATCAAGCTCCTAGAAGGCAAAGAAGAAGCTAGATCATGTGTTGTCAAGGGCTGCAAAGGACCAGACTTTCTAGGGAAGCAAAACAAAGAAAGGTGCAGGAGAGAGTAGAATGAGAAGATCAGAAACCAAGGTACATAATAACAGCAAGAAGTTCATCACATGAAGTCTTCAAGTAGGCAGCACTGCATACAATCATTGTAAATTTATCATTGTATTAAGTCATTGTAAATACATTATTGTACAAATTGTACTAGTGTCTATCTGCCAAGAGTTGAAGAGGTAGTGTCGGGTGGTTTAGGATCATCATTAGGTGATTGTGTCATAGTTGGGGTTATGGTCTATTGTATCTTCTTCTTCTACATCATTCTATATCATTGTAATGTGGACCATTTTCCTTGGTACGGGAGTCCATTCTTCTTTTATTCTTCTACAAGGTGGTAGGGTGGTTCTAGGGTGAGTTGTAGCTCATTGGGTGTTGGGCCATCCGTTCAGTTGACTATTGAAGAATCTCAAGCGTTGGAGCGTCCGTCCAGTGGGAGATGGAGAAGAATGATTTTGTAGATTCTAGGAAGTTGGAGCTTTATTTTCAATTGGAGTTGAATATTAAAGAATTATTAGAAAATCATTAGGTGGTTTTTGTCTCGGAGTGGGTTTCCACCTTAAAAAATGTGTGCATTTTTTTTCCTCTTTTTTTCTCCTATCATTGTACAAACACCGATAATAATTGAATATTAACTAATGCTCTAATTGAAAGAATTACTGATTCACCCCCCCTCTCAGTATTTCCAACAATTGGTATCGAAGCTTGGTTCCTTCAATAGCAGTTTAACAGTTGGAAGGTCATGGAGCATACCAATAATGGTGTACCTCTATTCAATGAAAATAATTATGCACTCTGGAAAGGAATAATGGAGGTATATCTCTTGGCGCAAGGTTACGAAGTATGGGATACTATTCAAAATGGATTTACATCAACCACAGATGAAAAAGGTAAGAAGAATTTGGTAAATGATGCAAAAGCAAAGAATATTACTATCAGTGGACTTATTGAATCTGCTTATCATAAGGTCTTGGGTTGTAAAACCACCAAAAATGTATGGGACAAGCTTGAGAATATATATGCAGGTGACTCAAATTTCAAAGAAGCAAAGCTTCAAATCTATAGAGCAAAATTTGAGCAACTCAGAATGAAAGAAGATTGCAACATTGTTGCATAATTTCAATACGTTGATGAAATAACCAATACTCTGGAAGGATTGGGAGAGCCAGTTGACGAGAATACTATTATATGGAAGATTCTTAGAACGTTACCAGGGAGATTCAACCCAAAGATATCGGTCTTAGAATACAGTGCAAATCTAGAAAAACTCAGCAAAGAGGAATTACATAGAGTTCTCATAGCATATGAAATGAGACTTGATGAAGAAGAGGGTACTTCAAATCTAGAAACTGCGTTCGTTGCATCTAAGAAAACCAATAAGGACAAACAACCTTCAATTGAAATGACATGCACCTGCAAGTGTGAAGAAAAGGGAGATGATGGAGAAGGTATTTCAGATGAAGAATATGCTTACTTTATAAGAAAACTAAAAATTGCTAAGGTAAAATTCAAAGGTAAACTTCCATTGATATGTTTCGGTTGTGGTGAGGTTGGGCATTTCGAAGAAAAATGTTCGAACAAAAGTGATGGCAACTCAAAAGGAAATAAAGGCTTTAAGAAATTCAACAAGCAAGGCAAAAAGAAAGGATCGAAAAGGAACTTTCTCTCTAAAGAAGATAGCTCATCATTCGATGAAGAAAGTGACAACAAAGAAGTAGCCAATGAGAGAGTATTGTTTATGGCCAAGCACAATAAACAAGAGGTATCAAACAATGAAGAAGAAGGATTGACCATAGAAGAATTTTATAAGGAAGCAATCAATCTTATAAAAGATCTCAAGAAGGAGAAGATCCATTCCAATACTCTTGAAGAACAAGTTCAAGGTCTCAAAATTGAAGTTGAAGAACACAAATGCATTGAAGAGTCACTTCAAAAGAAGTTGGAAGAAAGCAACGAAGAAAGGGAAGAATTAGAAGCCGAAGTAGTCTCGCTGCGTGAGGAAGTGAAGAAAGGAAAAACTATCCAAAACTATGCCAACTGCTTAAGGGCATTGGAAGAACTCATCAACAATCAATGATCTTACAACGAAATAACTGGCATCGGTTACAAAGAAGAAGAAGAAGGAACTTCTACAACAAGATACAATGAACCTATGAGATCTGACATGCATGTAGACTTCATTGGAAAAGATTCGCAAGAACAACCTTGGAAGACAATTCCTCGACGAAAATTTCCATCCAGGTACCAACATATTTTTTATGGCTACTGTTATTCATGTGGAAAATTTGGCCATTAAGTTGTAGAATGTCGCATGTACCCTAGGAACAAATACAATTCCATGAGATCTGTCAAATATGAACCTCCGAGGGCTCAGCGAAACATCACTAGATTTGAACATTTAAGAAATAATATTGAATGTTACAAATGTCGAAACTTTGGACACATAGCCAAAGACTGCAGACTTGAAAATCCTCCAGAAGAATCTTCGAAGCCACAGACTGAACAAACATGGAAGAAGAAGAAGACTGATAATTGTGCTCTCACTCTCAAGGCTTAAAACAATAAAGATGTGTGGTATGTTGATAGCAGTTGCTCAACGCATATGACTAGAGATAGAAATAAATTTGTATCTCTGAAAGAGAAGAAGGATGGAACCGTGTCCTTTGGAAATGATGGATCTTCAAATGTTATAGGATCAGGTACTGTCACTCTCGGAAGAAAAGATGCTCTAGCCAAGAATGTTCTATTGGTTGAAAACATGAATCACAATATTCTTAGTGTTGGACAAATGTGTGATCAAGGACACACAATACTATTCAAATCCACAAAATGTGAAATCAGGAAAGGCGTGTATGTTGAAATTTTTGCTATAGCAGGTCGAACTCCAAATGACACATATGTTCTGGATGAAGCAACTAAAGCATGTCTAATAGCTAAAGAGGATGATATAATAATTGGTAGCAATGATGATCAACTAAGTAAGAAGTTTTCTACAAAGGTGCAAAGTGATTTCGAGATGTCTTTACTTGGTGAGCTAACATACTTCTTAGGGCTTCAAATAGCTCAGCAAGAGAAAGGGATATTTATATGTCAAGCCAAGTACATCAAGGAAATTCTCAAGAAATTTAAAATGGAAGATTGCAAACCCATTCTTACTCCAATGGTAAGAGGTTGCAAATTGAGCATAGATGACTCATCTAAGGATGTGGATGAAAGGTTCTAGAGATCTATGATTGGTAGTCTTATATATGTAACAGCCTCCCAGCCAGATGTTATGCAAGCAGTTGGACAAGTAGCAAGATTCCAAGAAGCACCATAAGAATCACATATTATTAGCATCAAAAGAATTCTTCGATATCTAAAGGGAACAACAGAATATGGCTTGTGGTATCCCAAGGGTAACAATCTCATTATTCATTCCTTTACAGATGCAGATTGGGCAGGAAGTGTTGATGATCATGAGAGTACTCATGAAGCATTGGAATATCTTCGCCAGAAGCTTGGGATTCTCCAAAGTTCTCATTAGATTTTCTTTATTCAGAATATAAAGGGGGAGTAGAAGTGTTTACAGGTCCACAGGATTGTTGTATGTAAGGGGGAGTTACCCTTTTCCATTTATGTCAAAGGGGGAGAGAATGTTGTAGGAAGAGGTGTCATGATCGCAGGGGGAGTACTTGTGTTGCCATCAATGTTAAAGGGGGAGATTGTTGATCAGCAGTTGTCAATGATGTCAACCCAAACAGCACCAGGGGATAACCCAATATTGCATGGAAATTTTGACCTACCAAATTAATATCTTTTGGGTCAATAATGCCTCTGATGGTTTCTACTTGTCGATATGTTTCCGTTGATATATGGCACGCCATGTAATTCTTCACGGTTTGAGAGATATTCATGTTTGAATTTTGTACCCCCAGTTAGTGGGCTAAAACCCCATGGGGTTGTGGCATGGGTCATTGAAAAGTCATAATTAATATTTTTTAAGCTCCTAAAATCCCTCCCACGTTCACTTGTTGAAGCCCCTCTCAACCTGAGCATTTATATAAATTGTGATCCTCATATCCTCCTCATGCAAGGGATTTCGCCATCTAAAACGGGTCATCGTGGAATTTTTTCTCTAATGTTTTTTATACGAAGGTTCAGAAGCTGAAATTTTTATGAGATGAAGCCGAAATCCTGAGGAAGCTACTGTGAAAAATTTAGATTAAGGTGCACAATATTTTTGGAGATATGATCTATGGAAGTCTGTGTTTTTGCAGGCTCTTGAAATTCATCTCAAAGAAGTGACCTTGGGAAAATCGTCATAACTCTCTCTCTAAGTATCATATTGGAATTTTGTAAAAAATTATAGATAGTGCACAGTCTTTAGTTTTTGTTCTATCAATTTCAGAGCCAAATGAAGAAACAATGACACGTGGCATGTTGTACAAATTCGCTCTGCTAAAACAATCCATAATTAGGGAATTATGAGAGATTGGGTATAACTCTCTATTTAAGAATCAAAATTGGGTCAGACCTATGGCATTGGAAATATGACTTAGAGGAATACTATAGTACTGAAAATTAGATATTGGGGATCTAAAATAACAGAGATACACCAGATTCAATATTGAGCTCCTAGAAGGAAAAGAAAAAGCTAGATCATGTGTTGTCAAGGGCTGCAAAGGAACAGACTTTCTAGGGAAGAAAAGCAAAGCAAGGTGCAACAGAGGGTAGCATGAAAAGAGCAGCAACCAAGGTACATTAAAACAGCAAGAATTTCATCACATGAAGTCTTCAACAGGGCAGCACTGCATACAATCATTGTAAAGGTATCATTGTACTAAGTCATTGTAAATACGTTATTGTACAAATTGTACTAGTGTCTATCTGCCAGAGGCAGTGTCGGGTGGTTTAGGATCTTCATTAGGTGGTTGTGTCATAGTTGGGGTTATGGTCTAGTGTATCTTCTTCTTCTACATCATTCTATATCATTGTAAAGTGGACCATTTTCCCTGGTACATGAGTCCATTCTTCTTTTATTCTTCTACAGGGTGGTAGGGTGGTGCTAGGGTGAGTTGTAGCTCATTGGGTGTTGGGGCATCCATTCAGTTGACTACTGAAGGATCTCGGGCATTGGAGTGTCCATCTAGTGGGAGCTAGAGAATAATGGTTTTCTAGATTCTAGGAAGTTGGAGCTTTATTTTCAATTGGAGTTGAATATTAAAGAATTATTAGAAAAGCATTAGGTGGTTTTTGTCATGGAGTGGGTTTCCACCTTAAAAATTGTGTGCATTTTTGTTCCTCTCATTTTCTCCTATCATTGTACAAACACTGATAATAATTGAATATTAACTAATGCTCTAATTGAAAGAAATACTGATTCACCCCCCCCTCAGTATTTCCAATAGTCGCTACCCCGCCTGGTCACCCCAAACCCTATATTGCTTTGACCCCGGTTCAACCGGTCCCTATGAATTCTCCCATGGCTACAGTGCCTTACCCACCTCAACAGGAACCTCCTCCTTTTGTGACAGTTTCGGGTAATGGGGGCAAAGCCAACAAAGCAACCAAAGACTAGACTACCCCGACAAACCTTGCCCCTCCTCGGCCGCCAAGGTGCATTATCTAGTGCGCTTTGTGTGATGTTGTCGGGCATGCCACCCATACTTTTCTGGAATTGCCTTACCTTAAGCCCATGGTTAAGGAGGCGTTTTCTGAATTTAACATCCCTAAGGTCTATGTCACTATACCCAATTCAGTCCTGAAACTCAAATCATTGTGCACAAATCACCCTTGTGCTTTGTGTGATTTCCATGGCCACTACACTCACCTCTGTCCTCGACTCGAAGAGTATCATTCCTCTTTGGAAGCTTTCCGCCAATTCGAGGCCAAGCGTAACAAGTACACCCCCTCCTTGTTCATGATTTCTGCCTTGGCAGAACTAGAGGATCTGCCTACTCCCATTGACATCCCCCCTTCTGATGTCGACATGACGAAGCCTTCGGCCATGATTTTCTACCTATCATCATCCATGAGACCCTCGGTGGAAGCCCCCATGGAGACTTCCCCTGATGATCCTCTTGACCCCCTTTAGCGATCACCCTGGGCTCAACATCGGTAGATCCTTTATCTGCTTACTCTTCGGTCATCCCCCATGACGTTGCGCATGTGAGCCTTTCTTCACATGATGATGAGTCAGGCAACTCTACCACGTCAGGTGGTCTCCCTTCCTCTAGTCACCCCATCTTTCACTCTGATGAAGACATTATGGAAGCAATGACTGATCTTGACTTTTCATGGGATGATATGCACCACCGTGCACACTTCCTCATGCAGCAGTCCCATGACCAATATGCTGTGGAAACTAAATACTTCATTCCTAATGAAGTCGATTGGTTTAGAAATCCCATTCCTGCACCTGATACTTTCGAAGAAGGAAATATGGCCAATATCTCTCCTACCATTAAAATTGACATTTATAACAAACCAAGGATAGAAGAAAATATCACCTTGGGCGCCCATTGCACCCCGAAAGAGGTTGAGGCTTACACCAAGCTATTCAAATAATTCTGTGATAATTTTTCCTGGTCCTATTCAGAAATGCCTGGACTTGATCCTGCCATTTTCGAACACCATATCGATACATGGCCTGATGCCAATCCTATTCGTCAAAATTTGAGACCCATTAATCCTTCCAGATGAGAAGCTGTCAAAGCCAAAATCGATAAGCTCAAGCAGGCTAGTTTTATCTATCCCATTGAATACACCACTTGGGTGTCCAATCCGGTTCCCATTCTCAAGAAACAAGGCACCATCCATGTCTGCACTGACTTTTGTGATCTGAACAAAGCTTGTCCCAAAGACAACTTCCCCACACCATTCATTGACTAAATCATCGATGAGTGTGTGGGGCACGAGGTTCTATCCTTTATGGATGGTTTCTCTGGGTACAACCAAATTGTTATTTGTTGTGTTGATAAACTTAAAACTGCGTTCATTAGTCCGTGGGGAACCATTTCCAATCGATTCATGCCATTCTGCCTTAAAAATGCAGGAGCCACTTTTCAGTGGGATATGTCTTACTATTTCCAAGAACTAGCTCATATTATCCTTGCTTATTTAGATGACCTAGCTATGCTTTCTAAACATCGAGCACAACACCTCCATGATCTGTTTATCATCTTTCTCCGATGTCGCAAGTATAATATCCGCCTCAACCCACTGAAGTGTGTCTTTTTTGTACCTTCCGGCCGTCTTCTAGGCTTCATTATGTCTAAATATGGTATCACACTTGACCCATTGAAATTTCAAGCCATCCTTGAGCTTCCTATCCCTCGTAATTTACGCCAGTTACAAACCCTCCAAGGCAAAGCTAATTTCCTTCGCCGGTTTGTACTTGACTATGCCACCACCGCACATGGGTTCTTTAGACTCCTCTGCTCTAATATCCCTTTTGTCTGGGATGCCTATGCTCAAGAGTCTTTTGATGCCCTAAAGAATGCTCTGACATCCGCTCCCTTGATTCGTCCACTTGACTTTGATAGGGATTTCATCCTGTATATCTCCGCTTCCACCTACTCAGTTGCTGGAGTCCTCATTTAGGAAGATAACAATGGAATTGAGCATGTTATCTATTATATCAGTAAGAACCTGGTAGAACCTCCTGTATCCTACTCACATGAAGAGAAATTAGCACTGGCTATCCTGTTCTCGGTCCAGAAACTTCGTCATTACATCCTCATGCGTTCCACCAAGGTCGTGACTAATTCCAACCCTATGGCCTTTCTATTGAGTCGTCAAATCATCAATGGGAAGTATGCTCATTGGATCGTGATCCTCCAGGAATTCGATCTTGAATTTTTCACACCAAAAATTAAGAAAGGTTTAGCCCTCACTGAACTCATTTCCGAACTACCTAAAGGTATGCAGGATCCTCCAGTTAATGATAATTTCCCCGATGAACATTTATTTTCCATTTCCACCGATGACCCTTGGTATGGGGACATACTAATTTATTTACGAACCCAAAAGTTCGCCCTCCATCTTGACCGTGATGCTTCACGATGTATCCGACACCAGGCCCCCCACTACCTTCTTATCGGAGACGACCTTTATCGTCGCGGTGTAGATTATGTCCTTCGTTGTTTTCTCACACACACTAAAGCAGAGCAAGTCCTCAATGCATGTCATAGCGGAACTTGTGGTGGCCACCTCTCCAGTCTGGCCACTGCCTAGAAAATCATGCGCGCTGGGTACTTTTTCCCTTCTCTCTTTGGTGATTTCATTGAGGCAGTTAAACACTACCCCAATTGCCAACATTTTGCCCCTAAGGCACAAGCTCCTTCGGCTCCCCTCCATCCTGTCATCTCACCTGGTCCTTTCTGTAAGTGGGCCATAGACTTTATGGAGTGTCAACCATCATCAGCTGGTAACCATAAGTATATCATCATGGCGGTTGACTATTTCACCAAATGGGCTGAGGCCATGCCAACGTTTAACAACGCGACAGCTACCACAACCCTCTTTTTCTTTAACCATGTGATCACTTGATTCGGAGTTCTGAAAAAATTGGTCGCCAACCATGGCCGACATTTTGAAAATGAGATATGGCATGAGCTATCCTCACTGTTGGGCTTTGAGCACCAATATTCCTCCTCTTATTACCCCCAAGGTAATGGCCAATTTGAAGTAATCAATAAAATCCTTAAAACCATGCTTCAACAGATGGTGGATAAGCATAAAACCAACTGGCACCTTATGCTCTTCCCTACTTTGTGGGCCTATAGAAATTTTGTTAAAACCGCCACCGGGTTTACTTCTTTCCACCTTGTTTTTGGAGAGGAGGCAGTCTTACCGATCGAGTGTGAAATCCCTTCCCTTCATCTAGCCGTCGAACTTCTCTCTGATACCCAACCTTTAGAACAACGACTTATCATGCTTGAGCATGCTTTCAAAGACCGTCGTGTTGCATTGCAAACCATTGAAGCGGCTAAGAAACGCACCAAAGCTCAATATGACCGAAAACTCCACCCTCATACTTTTCACGAAGGTGATCTTGTTCTGGTGCATGACCAGGCCCATGATGTCCTTGGTCATGGGAAGTTTGACTCATTATGGCTAGGACCTTACATCATCAATAAGGATTTAGGCAAGGGGGCATATCTATAGAGGACTTCGAAGGCCATCCCCTTCCAAACCCTTTCAATGCACTCTATCTAAATGGATATTACCCTTAGAATTTCCTTCTCGAAATGCATGTTTTATTTTCTTTAGGTAACCAGCTCATGCTTATGTGATTTGATACTTCATCAAGACACATTTTGTCCACGAAGCGTCACTTCACTACCCCCCAAAATCGAATTTCTTCACTTGCAACACTTGTACTTAGGAGCACCACTTTGTCCTCATACTGGCCCATGCTCGTGTCGAATTTTGTCATGAGTAACCATCATATACTCATGTCTTTATGGTCCCCATTGGACCCATTCTGTGTGGCAACACCATCGAGTCACCCTTCTTTAGAGCATCCGAGTTGAGTCATCATTCCATTCATGGAGTCTATCCCAAGTCCCTTTATATCCTGCTATAGTCCTCCATCCTTCACTGCTTGGTCCCTCTCTCATGTCGCACATTATGGCCTCCAGTCCCACTGTCCCCTATCCCTCATGATATTGTGTCAGTCGCTACTAGGTCATCCATGCCCTTTATGCTCTAACAAGAGAATTTGTCCGTCTGCTACTCAGTACTCCCCATTTCATCATCATCATTGGTGTCAGTCTGTCAGTCACTCTACTATTTTCTCTCATGCCTTAGGTGAGGATCCCTTATTGCCTCACCTATGGTGGACCTCCTTCTGTGGACATCAGCTCATTCATTCTAGAAGACAGGTCTAGAGGGTGATGTACCTTGGTTCTAGCTTCCACTCTTGTTCGGTGCCTTGGATCAGGAAAAGGGACTCCTTTTTTCCCTTTGACTTGATTGTTTCTCAGTTCTAGCTCATTTCAGCATGATCAAGATCCATATAATTCATGGTTCAGTGATGCAGCAGCTGATATCGGTGATTCCCAGGTGTGTGTGTGATGTCTCAGACCTCATGAGGGGGTGGCCCTACAAGTAGCCCCCCACACACCCGGATGACCTCTTCATTACAACCTTTGATGCAGCTCCATAGATTTGATGATGTCGGCCTTAGCCACTTGCAACACCTTTTTGATTGCATGTATCAGTCATATTTTCAGAGCCCTTTCCTGTTTACAGTGGCATCTGGGTTGTATTTATATCTCATGTATTCAAATATTATTGTACAAATACTGGCTGTTATCCCAAGCACAATATGTATGTGGGATTCATTATCATGTTGTTTATCTGGCTCATGATTATGCCAGCATGTACTATATGGTTTAGTCCCTTTGCTTACTGGATGCCTTATTCTTTGTACTTTGCCTTAGCGGGCATAGGTATGCCTCCCTCGTTGCCTATAACACAAGTACTCACTCATAAAAGAGACTTGTCGCACCTGTAAGTCTCCCCTCCTCATGGTCTAGTCCTTTCAGCACTTGGGTCTACCTTATACTTCTCTCTCTTTGACTTCCCCTTCAGTGTCTACTGATTGCATTCTTACAACGTACTTCGGTCATACGATTAGCTCCTAATGCTCGCACACTGGGGGGCAATCTGTTACACCATTTTTTGGTCATATAAACTATTGTTATTAGATGGACCCAAGTGCATGTTGTATAACCAAATCCAAAAAGAGAAGAAAAGAGATATCAACGCCTCAGAAATAAGCCACTTCGAGGGGGCAACCTCCAATACATTACATAAATGAACAATTCTTGGATGATACAATTCACAAAACCTCCTTTCTATATATAGGAGTCCATGGGGCCATAATGTAATCCTAGTGGGCCACAATGTAATCCTAGCCGACCTAACAATAATAATTTAAGGGCACAATAATAACAAAATGGGGGTTACAAGGGTACAACAATAACAATAAGGGGTTTACACTAACAATAATAAGGGGTTATACTAGTGATATAGGGACCTAACATGCCCCTCTCCTTCAAAAAAAGTGTTGTCCTCAACACTTGAGTAGCTCCGGGTGCTTCTGTATAAAATTCTCATCCTCCCATGTAGAATCTTCAGTGGGTAAGTTCTTCCACTCGATGAGATACTCTGAAATTGATCGATTCCGTAGCTGTCGAGTTCTTGTTTCCATGACTGCTTCAGGTTCCAATATGATTTTTCCTTCCTCATCAAGTTCTGGCAATATTGTTTGAACCGGAATATTTTCACCTATAACCTTCTTTAAGCATGAAACATGGAAAACTAGATGTACTCGCGAAGAAGCAGGAAGCTCCAATTTGTATGCCATAGTACCAATCTTTTGCAACACCTTGTAAGGACCATAGTACTTTGGTGATAATTTATTATCCTTCTTAGCTTGCTTGAGGGACATTTGTTTGTATGGCTGTAGCCGTAAAAATACCCAATCTCCTACATCAAAACTTCTCTCGCTACGATGTTGATCTGCCTGTTGTTTCATTCGATTTTGTGCCAAATTCAGGTTATCCTTTAAGAGTTGGAGAACTTCTTGCTGATGCTCGATGTGATCTTCCACCGCTTGAACCTTCGAATTTTCCCTTAAATATGATGTGATGGATGGTGGATGATATCCATAAAGTGCCATAAATGGGGTCATTTTTGCTGCAGTATGGAAGGAAGTGTTATACCTCCATTCAGCAAGAGGTAACCACTTGACCCATTGTGTTTGTTTATCAGATACAAAACAACGAAGATATCCTTCCAAACATTTATTTACTATCTCAGTTTGACCATCAGATGGAGGATGATAAGATGAGCTATGAGCTAATTGAGTACCCAAACAAGAAAATAACTCCGTCCAAAAATTTCCAGTAAAAATGGGATCTCCGTCGCTCACAATAACCCTTGGGCTTCCATGTAGCTTTTGAATTCTGTCCATAAATGTAGTAGCAACTATACTTGCTTTAAATGGATGAGATAAAGCACAAAAGTGTGCATACTTGGTAAGTCTATCAACTACCACCATGATGACACTCTTTCCTTCGCACTTAGGTAAACCTGTGATAAAATCCATTGAAATCTCCTCCCAACGTTGACTTGGAATGGATAAAGGTTGTAGAAGTCCTGGGGTCTTAATTGTTTCCACTTTATTCTGCTGGCAAACCAAACATTCCGCCACAAACTTTCGAATATCAGATTTAAGGCCATCCCAAAAAAATTCTTTCTTCACCCCGTGGTAAGTTTTTAAAATTCCTGAGTGTCCTCCTAAAGGAGAAGTGTGCAATTCCAGAAGAATCTTTTGTTTTAGTTGGGAATTCTCACAAAGATATAAGCGATCTTTGTACCATAAGGAATCATTTTTCCAACTAAATGTATAAGATGTACTAGGATCTTGCTGCAACTTTTGAATGAGTATCCATACATCTTTGTCCTTCTTCCATTCATCTCTTGCTTCAGTTATCCAATCTGGTTGGATAATAGAAATGGCACAAAGCAATGCTTCCACCTCTTCATTCTTTCTGGAGAGTGCATCTGCAACAACATTAAGCTTTCCTTTTTTGTAGATTATTTCAAAGTCATAACCCAACATCTTTGTGACCCATTTTTGCTGCTCTTCTGAAGATAGTCTTTGTTCCAAAAGTGTTTAAGACTATCATGATCAGTTTTTACCTTGAAGTGTCTTCCCATTAGGTAAGTTCGCCATTTCTTTAGTGCATGTAGTATTGCTAACATTTCCTTCTCATAAACAGGTTTCTGTAAATACTTTCCTTTGATTGGACGACTTTCAAAAGCAATGGGTCTTCCTTCCTGCATTAAAACTGCACCAATTCCATTTCCTGAGGCATCACATTCCACAATAAAGGTTTTTGTGAAGTCTGGTGTAGCTAAGACCGGTGCTAGGCACATTGCCTCTTAAGACGTTCAAAGGCCTTAGTTGCTTCAGGAGTCCATGAAAATGCATCTTTCTTCAATAATGTTGTTAGAGGTGCTGCTATTCTCCCATAATTCTTAACAAACTTGCGATAATACCCTGTTAACCCGAGAAATCCTCGCAACTGCTTTATGGTTGTGGGTACTTTCCATTCCTTAATGGCTTTAATTTTGTTAGGGTCTACTTTAACACCCTCGTGAGATACAATATGACCCAGATATTCCACCTCTTGTACTCAAAAGAAACATTTGGATTTTTTTGCATATAATTGTTTCTCCTGCAATAGTTTGAGCACCCTGTCAACATGTTCAACATGATCCTTCCAAGACCTGCCGTAGATTAGTATATCATCAAAAAATACTAGCACAAATTTTCTAAGGAAGGGTTTGAAAATGGAATTCATCAACCCTTGAAATGTAGAAGGTGCATTGGTAAGGCCAAAAGGCATGACCAAAAATTCATAATGACCCTCATGAGTTCGAAATGTTGTTTTCAGAATATCTTCAGTCTTCATTCTAATTTGATGATACCCTGAACGAAGATCCAATTTTGTAAAATAAATTGCTCCATGTAATTCATCCAATAATTCATCAATCACAGGAATGGGAAATTTATCTTTAATGGTGAGCTTATTGAGCTCCCTATACTCCGGACACATTCGCCATGATCCATCCTTCTTGTGTACCAATACTACAGGAGCAGAGAAAGAACTTTGACTAGGTTGAATTATACCCGCCTCTAACATTTCTACAATCATACGTTCAATTTCGCTCTTTTGGAAGTAAGGATATCTATAAGGCCCGATGTTTGGAGGAACACTTCCTGGAATCAAATGAATAGCATGATCATGATCACGAATAGGTGGGAGTCCTTTGGGAGTTTCAAACACCTTGGAATGATCGTCCAAGACTTGTTGGAGATCTGCAGAAATAGATGATTTTGATGTTGGAACTTCTAGTGAGCATAATTGTGCAATTACGCCTCGTTGTTCTTTCTTTAGAAGCTTTGTCATGCCATTAGAGCTTATTATCCTTCCTGGCTTCCCTTCAATACCCCGTAGTTCGACTTCCTTTCCTTCTGAAAAGAATTTCAAAAAAAGTTCTTGAAAATTAAAAGCTACCGTCCCCAAAGATTGTAACCATTGTACTCCTAGTACAACATCAGCACCTCCCATAGGAATGGAAAGCATTGGACTAGTCAACACATATTCCCCCATGGTTAGCTCGATATTATGGCATTTTCCAGAGCAATTTATAGTTCCTCCATTTGCAACCATCACTTGACATTCTGGTGCTGGGTATAGGAAACAATTTAATTCCTTGGCTACCTTATAATGAATAAAATTATGGGTGCTACCCGAATCAATCAACACTATTACCCTTTTCTTCTTGATATGTCCTTCTATCTTGAGAGTTTGAGGAGTGGTAATTCCTGCCAGTGCATTACACGATATGGTCGGATTCATTTCTTCCTCTTCTAGGGCTGGTTCCCGGTGTATATCCTCTTCTTGTTCATTTTCTTCTTCCTCTTCACAATCTATGTAAAATAATTTCTTCTCAGCACACTTATGACCTTTAGTGTATTTTCTATCACAACCGTAGCAAAGCCCTTTTGCTCTTTTTTCTTCCAATTGTTGTGGTGTCAACCTTGTAGGTTGTGGAAATCTAGGCGTAGCAACACTTCCTTCTTTATAGAATTGAGTGGTAGGCTTCCTTGTCGCCATAATTTTACATTCAACTTTTCTTGCCAACCCGAATGCCTTCTCCAATGAATCAGGTTCCAAAACGCGAACTTCATGTTGGATGTTATCCTTTAAAGTGCCTAGGAAGAGATCAATCCTGTGTTCCTCTGTAAGATCAGTTACCCTTATATTCAATTTTTGGAAGTCCTCAATGTGCCGCCCCACTAAACCCTTTTGTTTGAGATTTATCAATTGGGTAAAGAAGGTGTTGCTCTTTGTATCCTCATAATGTGCTATCATTTCCTCCGTAAAAATTGACCAAGTGACAATTTTTTTACGAGAGCAAAGCCATTGATACCATACAAATGTATTTAGTTCTAAATGTAAAGTTGCAATGCGTACCTTTTGTGTGTTTTGCACATTATGGAGATCAAAATATTGCTCCATCTGTAGTATCCATGTTACCGGATCCTTTCCATCAAACTTCTTCATATCCATTTTTGGAATATGGTGGTTCTTCCCGCCAAAATTCGAGTTTATGAAATCATGATTAACATTTATTTTGTTCTCATCATGAGGTTCTTCTCCTATATTTCCGCCATTAGGAATCATTTCTGGTTGTAATCTTGTCATCAAGCCTTCCATGTATGCTTTTAGATCACTCTTCATGTTTTCCATGTTGTCTTTCATGTCATCCATCTTAGCTTCCACGCCATCCATTTTAGCTTCCATGCCTTTCTTCAAATCGTCCATCTTCACTTCCATGCCTTTCTTCAAAACTTCCATTTCATTTTTTGTTGCTCTTTGCGAGAGTGAAAACTGTTGGATTTGCTCTTGTAATTTTGATAGATCATGTTGAAATTCTTCATCTTCATGAGTCATAGTAGAGCCTTCTGAAGGCTTAATGGGTGTTGAATTATTTTTAGGGGCCATTTTAAAATCCAATATTGATATCTATTCTACAATTTTCCCTTGGAATCAATTCAACTTGATTCTTCAAACAAGACTTATGTAATTCGGAAAAAACAAATACACACCTTTTACTAGCTTTTAGGAGCTCGATATTGAAATTGAATTTTCTCTGTAATTGAAAATCTTCGATATCTCAAATTCAGCCCTATAGTAGCCCTCTGAAGCTTCTTTCAAATGCCATAGGTCTGACCTGATTTGTATTCTCCAAGAAAAATTTGTGTCCAATCTCCCACAATGACCTAATTTTGGACTAGTTCAGTAGAGCGAACTTGTACAACTTGCCACGTGTCACTGTTTTTTTCTTTGTCTCTGAAATTGATAGCCAAGAAACTACAGGCCGTATAATTGCGACCAATTTTGACGGCACTCCAATCCAATCTCCAGAGAGAGAGTTATTGAACGTTTCCCACGATCACCTCTTTGAGATGCAATTCTGGAGACTAAAAAAGCACTACCTTCCACAGATTATATCTCCGAAAATGTTGTGAACCAAGCTCTGAAATTTTTTGAAAAATTTCCTCAGGATTTCAGCTTCGCGCCATACGAATTTCAGATTCTGAACCTTCGTAGAAAAATTTCTATAGCGAAAATTCCACGATGACCTGTTTAGGAGCTTGAAAAAATATCTAACTTCCACAGATGATATCTCCGCAAATATTGCGAACCAAGATCTGAAATTTTTAGAAAATCTACCTCAGGATTTCAGCTTCGCACCCTAAAAATTTCAGCTTCTGAAACTTCGTAGAAAAAAAGTTATAGCGAAAATTCCACGATGACCTTTTTGGAGCAGCAAAACCATAGAATCCCAAGCTCTGATACCAAATGTTGTGTAACCAACTCCAAAAAGAGAAGAAAAGAGATATCAACGCCTCAGAAATAAGCCACTTCGATGGGGCAACCTCCAATACATTACATGAATGAACAATTCTTGGATGATACAAATGAACAAAACCTCCTTCTATATATAGGAGTCCATGGGGCCACAATATAATCCTAGTGGGCCACAATGTAATCCTAGCCGACCTAACAATAATAATTTAAGGGCACAATAATAACAAAATGGGGGTTACAAGGGTACAAAAATAACAATAAGGGGTTTACACTAACAATAATAAGGGGCTATACTAGTGATATAGGGACCTAACAGTGCACCATGTAAGACCAATTTTACCCTAAGTAAAATTGCATTCACTATGAAAAATAACTTAGTAAACCACCTTTATTAAGTTGTTTATGGTTTAAATAGGAAACCCCATGAGGAAATATTAAATAAATCTACATTTGTTTCATTTTCCTCAAGAAATAATAAGTTAAACAGCAGTTTAATTAATATTCTTGGCTATATTTAACCCAAAACAGGGAAATTAATTAGATAAATCATTATCTCTTATTATTTCCTAAGAATAATTATTTAAACGTTATTTAAATAATATTCTTTGTTGAATATAACTAAATCACCCTTAAATAATTAAATAAATCATTATTTATTTAATTATCACTCAACCACATCCTTAAAATGATAAATAAATCATTTATTTATTTATTATTTACAAATAAAGGGATTTGACCCAAGTCAAATTCCTTTTCCCTCCAACAAATATAATAAAATATTCCATAAAAGTTGGATCTTGATTTGGTTAATAATATTTTAGCTATGCACCAATATCTAAACTAAATCAATATTTTTTTATAAATAGAAGGGTTTTCCCATTTATTTACCACCTTTTGTTGCCTAAAGATCACTCTGGATCTATACTTTTGGTCTGACTTTGATCCACCATCATAGTCACATTTTGCTACCATACTTGTCTAGGTTTGCTACACCATCAAGAGAGAGGAATTTTAGATCTGAAGTGCTGAGGACTTACAAGAACCCATCCCATTGAGGAGAACTGGTAACACCCTTCTATGTTTTCCTCCCAGGTGCCATTAATACAAAATTCATTCAACATATTCTTGTCTTGTCTATTGGATGCATGGAGTAAATCTTGTTTTATTTACTTCTTAATGTCTTTTGATGCATAGATCTAGATTTTTGCAGCATTTGTCTTGATCAACTAACTACAGATCTAAAGATATTGGCAGCCATCTTTTGATGTTAGGGCTATTTGTTATGCACAACTAAAGTGGTCTTTTTTCGCACACTTGGAATTAAGATTCATACTAACAATAAACACTAGGGGAGAATGAAAGGCCCACATGCACGCCTCTCGGGTAATCGACAGAGGTCAAGGATTGAACTCATGACCCGCTTAATAGCACAAACGCCTTAACAGAACGTCCGCTGACCACAAGGCCAAGCCGCACAGGCTAAGGAAATTTATATTATTATTAACCAAGCACTACCCTTATTTATTCTTCTGAAGAATTACTATTAATATGGAAAGGAAGGTTCAAATCATGACCTTGCAAGATAAGTGCAAATGTAAGTTTTTCTTTTATTGACTCGATTGCTTCCTGGAATTCAAGTGTCCAACAAAAATTTGCATCCTTAGCTGGAAGGTAAAATGAAGGAGAATAAATTTTACTATATTCTACGAGGAAGATCCTATAATATATTTCAAGGCCAATAATATTCTAATGTCCTTTTTATTTGAGGGACAAGAAGGTTTTTGATAATATTCACCTTACATGGGTCTACTTCAATTCATTTTTAGGATAGCTAGTGTCTTAAAACAATCCCTTCACTCATAATAGAATTGATTTTTTAATGACTAAGGGAGATATTCATTTATTCATATTAATAAATAACATTAATAAGGTTTTTTAGAGCTTCCTAAAACGTATTTGCATAAGGTGTATTGTCATCCATATAAATCTCCACAATATAATGAATGAGATATTACAATATGCTAACCACAATACTGTGGAATGTGGTAAGGGAATTACATAAATCAATGGGAATGTCCTTGTATACAAATTCCCCAAGGATATTCAAAGGTGGTTTTGTTTTTACCTTTAGGACAAATTTTTATTTGGCTATACTTATTAGACCCATCCAAAGATGAAAATAAATTTTAGGCTTGCTAGAACATCCATAATTTGGTAAATAAAGTATATAGTAAAGTCTTCCATTCTATTGGATTTATTTAGCTCCATATAATCCAAAAATATACCCCATTTTCCTTTCTTCTCGGTGACAATAAATGGGGGCGATACCCACTCACTGTTAGAAACTAGATAAATATACAAAACATCTAGAAGGTTTTTTAATTATTCTTTGACAATATTCTTTTGTGCAAGGTTCATTGTTCTCTAGGGTTATCTAATGGGTTTATTATTTTAGTTTATGTAAATATGTTGAGTGCATATAGAATGGTGGATACCTTTCATCTCCCTATAAACCCATGCAAACCATGCAACATGTTTAAAAAAAAATGACCAATCATTTCTCTTGATCAACAATAAGATAAGTGATAATTTTTAGTAGTTTATATGGGAATAATTCTACAATTTTGTTTATAGGATTATTATATTTATTAATAAGTAATTCTACACATAAACTGTGATTTGAATTGACTGAAATTCTCAATGGTTCATCTCTTTTTAAGCCACTTATTTTCATGGTAATAGAGTATTTATTTTTTTAAAAATAAGAAATAAATATATGTTCATTAACTTTCCTACATGGTAAGGATTTTTCAATTATGCAAATGTGATAGGTTTGAGAAACGATTCGATATTATTCTTCTTCATATTCTACCCACATGGGAATTTTTTTTTCAACTAATGGTTGAGTAGGAGGATAATGTATAATATATTTTTTGGATTATGTAATGGTTATTGTCATATCATTAGTTCTATAGGTAATATAGACATTTCTTGTTGCCTACGAAGGTATCCCTAAAATGAGTAGGTACCCATTGAACCTAGTTTTTTATGAAGAATTGGAAAATAAAATATTCCAAAGAATCAATCGAGACCATGACATATTCTACCATGCCCCCTAGTTCCATTGTTGACTTATCAACAAGTTACAATACTATAGTGGTTTTACTTAGAGATCCTTGGATATTGAGATTTATCTTTTTGTCCTTGGTCATAATGTCATTGATAGCCACTAATTCAATTAGATTATTCTAAAATATAATTTGGTTGAGATGGACATATACAAATAGGATAATTGGATACAAGTATTTAGGGAGAATAACCCTCCCAAAAATGTGGTATATATGTTGTCCTATGACATTTATGGTGGATGCACCGCTCTTCTTCCAATAAGGGCTCTTAGGAAATTATTATTTAATGTATTTTTTATATATGGGTACATCTTTAATGGCATGTAAAATAGGAATTTTGACACACAAGTTTTCTAGTTGTCCTAAGAACTTAGTTTCTTATTCTATGTACTTTTTCTTGGTGACTTTTCTTTCAAGATATGGTGGAAATTGTGGACATGTTTGGATAATAGTTTCTTTCATTTCTTCTTCTAGGTATTCTATTGGAAAAGGATTTCAAGGATAATATAATACCTTGCTTCATATATGGATGATTTCTTCAACTTATAGGGAATATGTTTTATATGTGGTCTCAATATTGTAAACAAGTTGAGCTCATTTGTTAATCGGATTAAGATTAGGATGAGCAGGAAGTCGAGGTTTTTTTGGAGATGTGGTACTCTAAGGAATACTAGTTTTTTGAGGAGGCAGAGGCATAAATGTTGGTGGCTAAGCCACTTTATTTTCCACCATTATGAAAAATTACACGAAGCTGTACTAGGATGATAATAGGACTATGGTTGCAATTGTAAACTATAAAAATTGAAGTACTATGGATGGTTTTTGTCTGTACCTTGTGGGAAGGTTCTTGGTGGTATTGACCTCTTTTGGTTGATGAAACATATAAAATTTATACTCCTTTATAATCCTTGATACATATCCATGAGTATTGGAAATTTAGATCACATGTTAGTTGGATGAATTTCTCACAAAGAACATATATTTCTACATTTTAAAGTGGACATACATTTAGAAGGTACATTTTGGTGGACTTTGGAAAAAAGTAGCCAATGCCATTTCTAATTCATTTTTCTTCTTCTTGGTCTGCAATATATCCATATGTATAGATAGTGAGTGTAAAATTTATGTTTTCATATCTTCTAACATTCCTCATATTTCATTGGTTGTGAGAATAAAGGAGGAAGGATACGAACATACCATACTCTTACCAACTCTACATCTCTTTTTTCTTTCGCTAGAGTGGTTCTTGAATATTTTTTTGATGTTCACATAATCAAGTTGATAAATATCCCCATCAGTCAAGAGGTTGAGTGCCTCCATTATATCTTCCCTTACCCCTCTTTGAAAAAAAAAGTTAGTGAATCTTTATCCATGTTACAATTGTTTTCCTTCTTGTAGTTGAATTGGAAACTTTCCTTAAAATATTCGAAAGACTCATTCTCTCCTTGAGTAATTCTAAATATTTCAACCCTAGTGTCTATAAATATGTATTAGTATCTATATTTATCACTATAATTTGTCTTCATATGTCCCTATATGGTAATGTTGTTTCATTAATTGTGTAAGAGTTTAATTTTCTATTCATTAATTGTGTAATCATATGTCCTACATACTAAAAAAAAATAAAAAAAAAGGGGTGCTATGATTTTTTATAATTAGTCCATAGAATTGGGGATGCATATATGGGTTTATGTTTTTTTGTAATTTTTTCTTTCCTATTGATTTATCTAATGGGAAACCGAAAAACCTAGTTTGATCTTCCTCTTCAGCCATGGTGTAGTGAGATGGAGAAGCACTCCATTTTGAGATGGATTCAAATTCTTTAGCTTTCCTTTCTAAAAAAAATTTTAGACTTCTTTCTCTTTATGTTGGAATTAACAATTATACTTGGGGGGTGGGGGGGGTGAATTAGTATAATGAAAATTATGACATATTTAATTCTAGTCAAACATCATAACCATAAATCTCATAAATTTAATAGGTAACACACGATATATGTGAAAATTTTTAGATGGAAAAACCACAAAAAATCATTCGATGAAATATCTTGTAGGCACCAACCTATTGTTACATCAAACACTTATGCTAATTTATAGGAACTTACCTATACGAGAAACAATCCCCTTTACTACTTTGCATGCACCAACCTATAGGAGACACGAATCCCCTTTGATGTGTTGTACACACCAACATATGGGAGATTCTGATAGCCTTTGGTTTTCTATAGGAACCAACCTACAGGAGACACCATTCCCCTCTTCTGTAAATATTTATAGGATCCAAACTACTTTAATGTTTCTTCATAATGTCTATTATTATATTTTTATTTCACCAATTATACTTGTTGGTTATCTCTTCACCAAGTCTACCTACTTCTTCTTCCTTCACCTAGTCTATTTCTCCTAAAAATTGTTGATTTTTCCTTCTTCTCAAGAAAAAAATTACATAGAATTCCATATATCAAATTTTTAAAATCTCGTTCTAGAATTTATACCAAAGATACCTAGATATCTATTCTCCATGCCATACAAATTTCACAATGCAAAGCACCTAAAAAGAAATTTATAACAAATTCTAGGAGCATTCAAGAATCCTAACTTTCTTGGAGCATATCTCTGAAATTGTAGTGAAACAAGTTATAAAATTTGAACCACATGTATATTATAATACTATGTTTGCATCCTCGAATTTTCATGGTCTAAAGCATCCCAGAATAAAACTTATAGTGAAAATCCCTAGTTGACCTATTTGGAGGAGATTTTAAGAGTATTCAGGAAACCTAACTTCCTTGGCCATATGTATGAAATTATAGTGAATCAAGGTCTAAAAATTTAACCAAAGGTAAATAATTATATTTTATATGTATTCTCCAAGTTTCATAGTATGAAATATACTAGAAATAAATTTATAGTGGAAATTCCCAATAGATATGTTTGAAGAAGATTTCAAGAGCATTTAAGAAGGCTAGCTTCCTTCGAACATATCTTAAAAAATATAGAAAATAAAGGTTTGATATTTGAATGATATGTAAATTCTAATCTTATATCTATATCCTCCAATTTTCACAATTTGAAACATCATACATGAATATACATAGAAAATTTTCTAAAATAACTTGTTCACTCCATAAAGAACATTTTTGCGTCGACCTTTAGACTCCAAGAATCACCCCAAAAAAATATTCCTTAGCTCCTCTCGGGACCTCATATGTTTTATTCAATGATTAATGTTATACATAATCTATAACTGTGGACATAATTATCTTCCCTAGACTGGGTGGCTTATTCAAGAACAACAGAACTTCAATGTAGCTATTGTTTCCCTTAAAGTAAATAGATAATGGGATGAAGCCTACCTCTGATTCGACGTATGATTCACTCATTTCTTGGTTTGAATGCTTCAATCCAAGATCCCTCCCCAAAAATTAGAACCTACACAATCAGACCACAAAATCCAATGATCTACGGTATCTATATAGCATCATCTAAATACATCATTCAATGGATCAACATGGCATCCAAATACATGAAATAATAACATCACATATAGGAAAAAAAAACATCTTGCATTAATATAAATGTAATGAGTTACAACTAGAAATAGGACTTGATCTTGTAGAATATCTCCTCCAGCTTGATTTTTTCTTTCTTTTTCACAAAGTGCACCTTTAATCACCCTAATGCCTAGAATTTTAACTCTTTACAGCAGCAACATGAGGGTAGAATTATTTCTCCAAAATCCAACCCCTAGATTGTGGATGGCAACAAAAATATAGAGCATGAGGGTAAGTTGGGAGTTCTTATCCAATTACCAATCTAGGGCTTGAGATCCACTCTTGATGGGAATATGAGATCAAGGGATAAGGGACAGAATCTCAAAGGTAGGATAGGATAGGATACATATGTTTTATCTGAGGTAAATGATTGTGACAAATTTTGGAAGCTTATGGAAAAGAGGCTTTGGAACTTTCTCTCTTTTTCCCAAATTTCTAGAACCAACACAGGTCAATACTGGAGAAACTTGTAGGTGATCAATGCAAGACAAAATGGAGAATCCCATAGGTGAAAATTGTATAGTAGGATTCCAGGGAGAGTTGGTCCTTAAAATGACTGAAACAAGGTGTTTTTAGGCATAAACTATGGGATATGACAGTTCCATGCATAGGTATTTTTTCCATGATGATGTCAAGGGGTAAAGGATGTTAACTGATCCAATTTGTAGGTTGACTGACTAGATGTGAAAAAATGGCCTATAACATATTTCCCTCTAAAGTGAAAATTGATGAATGGTGACTGATGACTTAATTGATTTACCTTATGAAAAGTCAATATCAATAACAACCGACGAGATTATATTCTATTACAATACATTTACATCATGAAATATTTGCTGAGGGAGGCATACCCATACTCAAAACATAAGCTAACATTACATGTACAATGATCAAAAGACATGTCTACTCATGATAAATGGTAGACCGATGAGTGGATGACTATTTGTATGACCATAGCCATCATACATTGTGATCTTGTATTTAACCTGAAATTGCAGCCTAAATGGATGGAACTAGATCTGTGTTCTTCATCTCATTCACATGACCGTCCAATTTACGAGTCTAACCATGTGAATCAATGAGATGGAGTCGAATATGGTAGACACCATCTGATTACTGACCAATGATGTAAGTTGGTGATATTAATGGCTCTCAAGGTAATAGAGTAAAATTTGTATGATGTGAGTAAATGAGTTGATGTCAAGCACCACAAAAAATATTTTAGATGAATGCCAATGATGTAAACCTATCTTCGAGAGTGAGGAAGGTTTCCATTGATGTGTGCAAGCACCAAGGTAGCAAGGGGTGTTTCTAAGTCAACTTCCCAAACAATGAGTTGATGTTGAGAAGAGGTGAACTATCACAGGAGGACCTTGACGTATCCCCCATCAATGACACGAAACATGTATCATGACTTGAGATAGAATGATGATGATACAAAAGTAGATCAGTAAAGGAAGACATGTAATGAAGGCTTAAGAGTAGTGTAGTAGATATTGACTATATGAATTCTCTTGAACACATCAGCGACACTGAATGGAGTTGGGAGCATTGACCCAAAACCAAAAAATGAGGCTTTGAAATAGTATGATAAACCAAAAGACAATAAAATCACCGAACCCAATAGCCACGGTGATGAAGTGTAAGTGTGTCATGTTTAAGAGCGACTCCCATCGATTAGAAAATGGAATACCCTATTTTTCCAATTTCCCCAACCATACTAGTCACTACCTCATTATTTTTGAAACAATATTGAGGAGGATAACATATTATTGATCTTTAAGTTCACCCTTCAGATGAATCCCTCCAAGTATTTTTAACGAACCCTAAGAAGGATTGGTTTGGCATTGTCATGTTTGATAGGGCCATCGTTGTTTGATGTTATGACAAGTCCAGTGAAGGTAAAACTTGAAATATTTTTCATATTTAGAGAGTTTTAAAAATAGGGAAAAAAAACTCTAGATGTTCCTTTTTGTAGATAGCCCCTTGATTCCAAAAAGGAAGAAAACAACACCCAAGAGAACCTATTATCCATGTTCGACTAAGGTATTCCTTTTTCGTAAATAGTCTATCTCATTCAGGAAAAGGGTTAAAATTATACTGAGTAGATGTATTTTCATTTACTTTAACGAGTTTCAAAAGACGAGTGCTCAAAAATATTTTCATATTTTGGGAGTCTAAAAAGAGCTGAAAGAGGACTCCTCTTAGAGGAATGAGTGGTATAAAGGGTAGAAACTAGTTTTGGTCATGATGGAACTTCTCAAAACATAGAAAGGTAAAGAGGTCGGATAATAATAGCACTCATCATAGAGGTTCCTTGGGAAAGGGTAAAAACTAAGTGAAAGTGTATGATCATCCAAGCATATGGTGACAATGGAATGAGAAAACCAAGGAAAAAAAGAAAACTCCAAATGTTCATTTTCGTAGATAGTCGCTTGAGTCTAAAAAGGAAAAAAACAATACCTAAGAGAACCTCCTAGCCATGTTCGACTAGGGTATTCCTCTTTCTTAAATAGTCTATCTCATTCTAGAAAAGGGTTATACTGAGTAAACGTCTTTTTATTTACTTTTAATTGGTTCGAAAATTAAAGGGCTGCATAATTTTTTCATATTTTGGGAGTCTGAAAAGAGTTGAAAGAGGAGTCTTCCTGGAGGAATGAGTGGTATAAAGGGTAGCAACTGGCTCCGATCATGATGGAATTTCTCAAAACATACAAAGGTAAATAGGTTGGCTCATAAGACCACACATTGCAGTGGTTCCTCAGGAAAGGGTAAAAACCAAGTGAAAGCATATGATTGGCCAAGCATATGGTGACGATGGAATGAGAAAAACAAGGCTCATCTGGTAGAAATGGGCTGATAAAAATCGAAATCATGAGAGGTATGATGAGAATGGTTTCATTTTTACAAAAGCTTGAAACATGGGAAACTATGCTTGAAATTGGTTTAATTGTTTATACAAATCTTGAAACGATGAAAAATTGTGCTTAAGAGTAGTTTCGTTTTTACACAAGCTTGAAATGGAGACAAACTATGCAAGAAATAAGTTTTCATTCCCCCAACATATTGACTCAATTCACGGTACATACCCCCAAGATTCATTTCATTCACCTAAGTAGACTACTGGTTACTAACAGGTGGGTGAAATGCAGGTTCATTTACAAGATCAAGTGAAAGACTCGACTGGGAATTTACGACATCTAATCAAAGAATCGAGTTGGAAGGGGATTTGTTTCAGTTTTTAGAGAGCTTGATAGAGGAAAAGAGCTATGTTCGAGATTATTTCATGCTTATGCAAGCTTGAAACATAGAGGAAACTATGCTCATAGGGACCTATTTTATTTTTTAACAAGGTTGACATAGTAAAATAACTATCCTCATCGGACAAATTTCATTTTTTAATGATATTGACACAAGAAAAGGAACTTTGCTGAGTGTCTGTGTTTCATTTTTTACTAAGATTGACACAAGAAAAGGAACTCTTCTCTTAGAACCTTAATCATGGCCCATAAGAGGCCATGGCTTCCAAGAGGTTCTCATTAGATGGAAGAAAAAAGCTCTGGAAGGGATGCATATCAAACGAACTAATGGAAAGATTAGTCTCCAAGTCCCCTAGTACATGATACACTATGTCACTCACTAGATCATCAATAGACATGGGCATGGAATAGGTCTCCACATAAGTAATCTGTGGTGGGGGAGATACCACTTGCATATAAGGACCATTTAAGGAAATTGGTGGATTGGGAGTAAACTTAGGACCAACAAATGAAAGATGGTCAATGGTCACAATTGTTCCTTCACGTGGAAAACAAATCACACAAAATAATGAAGAGACAAGAGCTCCCATGATATAAACATAGTCATGCCCAAGGAGTAAATTAGAATCCAAAGGGCCTTGTACTACCATCACATCGATATAGATAGTGTTTCCTCCCAAAGTAATGGGAAATTTATGAAGGATTTGTAATGGTTGATTGGTTCCTCTATTAAAATCCAACAAATTCTTGGTAATGGGCACAAGATGTGGAGAACAAAAATATTTCCAAGTAGTTAAGGATATAATACTAAAATGTATGCCTTGTTCTATGATTGTTCCAGGTACGGGCATATTATAAGCATGCACTATGATCTGGAAGGGCACAAAAGGAGGAAGATGATGTCTTTCCAGTGGAATCCAATCAAATAAGTGACCAAACTACTTGGAGGGGGTGTCATTAGAATGGGAGAAATTCCCCCTCGTGCTATGGGAACAAGATAATTACTCTCTTGTATTGTTGGAATGGGAGGATTCCCCCCCATTTAATTATAATATGAATAAATGAGAAGAACCTAAGTAGTATGGAGTTCACTCTGTAAGGGAAATTTGCAATCAACCGAAGGTGGAATTGAGTCAACTATTTTCTGAACCAATGGTTGGTTGGGAAAATAATCATAGGGTTCATGTTCAGAGAGAGTGGGATTGACTGGATTGGGATTTGTTGGGAAAAATACTCTAGAGGGGTTGGGTCAATCAGTACTTTCAATAATCATAATATTTTTATTTTCTCTTACTGATTTCTATACGTGACTTTGACTAACCCAACTCGCATATATATGTGACTAAAATAACAAAAAATTACATATATTGAGATAAATTTATTGTTTAGATAATATTTCAGAAACATTATTAAACCCAGCTTATCAGTTATGCATCAGATAGTTAAGCAGTAAATTTGTGCAGTAATAACAGAATACATCATCACACAAGAGCATCACATATGAACACCAAGATTTAAGGAGAAAACCCAATTCGGGAGAAAACCACCACTGGTGTCATCTCTGTCTTCAATATTTATTATATGGAAAACTATTTACAATATTGTACTGATACAGGATCATATCAGTACGTAGGCATCTAGCTGTAGAATGTTGCAACCTTCTCTCTTTCTCTAGCTACTACTGGAAGCAAGCTCCAACCCCCTGAACTCATTTACTAACCTCTACTAGAGCGGAGCTTCAACCCCCTGATCAGAACACTAGCTTCTACTGGGAGGAAGCTTCTACTTCCACACTGAAGGCTTCAACCCTCAAACCCACTACAGAACATGTTTCATCAATTTTCACACAGGATCCCACAACTTTAACACAACTCAGAATAAATATCAACACCAATAAAATCAACCGAAACTTTAATCAAAACAGAGATATCATTGTAACCAGATTACAGTAATAAACCAGATTTCTGAATCAACATGCAGAATCAATCTCAACCCTAATCATACATTATCTTAAAATTCATACGCTACTTCACTTTACTGAACCCGCGTGTATACGCTCTTTCATTGACCCTAACCTGTGTATAGATCTCAGAATACTGAATTTCAGAATATGATCAGTCTCAGAAACATATCTGAGGCTTTCTGTCAGATATCTTTTTAGATTTGCAGAATCCTTAGTCAGTCAGCATCATTAATCATATTTAATCACTCATTGATCAGATTTGTACATATTCAACTTTGTAGTATATATAGTACTCAAACAACCCATATCTACATGAAGACTCCATTGACAAATAGCAGAAATATAGTAGCATTAAACAGATAACCTCTTTAGGAAGCTTCAGAAAACCCCGAATTCCATACGCACTTTATTTGAGACAAATTTTAGTATATACACGCTTGCACCGAGATGAACTAGCATATATATATCTGTAAATATTATTACCGCAGAAAGATTAAGATGTATAGACTTACCCAGATTTCTTCACTTCCCTTTAGCAAACATGCGCCAAGTCACAGATCCAAACATCTCATAAATAGATCATGCAAGTACATAGTCATTTCAAGTCTATAGATTCTGATCCATTATTGTATCCAAGTGTGCATCATAGATTTATATCTACCAATAAAACAGTGTCCATCCCATGCAGATATCCTTCATAGAGAAGTATTCAGTAACAACCCTTACCCATGCACCACTTTGCACTAAGATATTCCTCTCCCTATATAGGTTAAGCCTTTACCAATACCATGAGCCAAAACCACACAAGTGACGATGGCATTCTTAGACAAAATCAAATAGATGACGTAGTGCTCAATATTGTGGGCTAAAACCATGGTAATTCCCCCTGGTAATATAAATTTAGAGCACAAAAGGCATACGCAACTTGGATTGTTCTTATCTGCGTGTATACGAAACTTGGCCTGTACTAACCCGCATATAGAACCTTCTATTATGAAAATTAACCAACTTATACTAGACTTTACAAATTTCTTCTATTAGACCTTCTTGCAAACTAGTGAGCTTCTCTAGAAGACATATACTCCATTATTTGCCAGAGAGTTTCCATCAAGGACAACATATTAAGACATTAGAATCATATTGCCAAAAATATCCCCATTTGGACTTGATGGCAATCATGATGGATTTTGATCACCTCATCCTGTAGATATATATTATTCAAACACCAAACACTTCCCCCCTTTGACATCAAGAGCAAACGACAGACAATTTCTCCCTTGAGCATATGCAATTTTTTTTTTTAATGAAACACATGACTCTTTAACTCAACCGAGTATGATCAATCCTATCACCAAGGACTCATACTTACATCAATGATCCAACCAAGTGGTATTTACATATTTGAATCGACTACCCAACCAAGTGTCTCAACATGATATTTTCATCAAATAACAGATAAGACTTTATATATATATATATAAGACCAAATAATCTTAAACAGGAGATCATAACAACAACCAACATAGTGCCAACAATGCACTCTTTTCTACAATGCAAGTGCTCCCCCTAAACCTATGCATCCTGAACACCTTCAACAACCACTTCATCAAGGCATCTTCAACAAGGAGATAAATATCAAAGAAAGGTATTGTAAGAAGAACACAAAACAATAAAGTTTACCCAACAACACCACTGACTTGATTAGAGAATTTCTGTCAGCAAAAACCATATGCGGTTTTATGAATAGAAACTCATGTATACACATGATTCTCCTTTACGAAACCAGTGTACCAAATTTAATATTCTAAATTTAAGAAAAATTGATAAGAGAGGCAAAGACAAATCCCAGCTTCTGTCTGAGATATTCGACTACTTCCCTGGGAATATTTTTAGTAAATATATCTGCAACTTGTTCTTTGGAGGGAACATACCCCAACTTAACCTTTTTTTCAAGCATTTGTTCACGTAGGAAGTGATACTTGATAGGAATGTGTTTGGTCTTGGAATTCATAACAAGATTTTTCGAGATGCTAATGGAACTTGTATTATCACATAAGATGGAGATAGGAGGTGATAATTTGATTTTAATATCTTGTAATGTCTGCATCATCCAAAGAATTTGTGTGTAGCATGATGCGACAACCACATATTCTTCTTCTGCTGTAGATAAGGTAATAGAAACTTTTTTCTTCTGAACCAAGATACTAATCGGGGCCCCATATATAATGCACCACCACTAGTGCTTTTTCGATCATCAACATTTCTACCCCAATCTGCATCTGTGTAAGCATGAAGAGTGAGATCCGCATTCTTTGGATACCATAGTCCAGAGTCCTGAGTCCCTTGTAGATATTTGAATATTATTTTTATAGCCTGAAGGTGAGACTCTTTTATATTAGCTTGGAATCTTCCAACAATCCCAATTGCATGCATAATGTTTGGTATTTTCCAGGTTAGATAAAAAATACTTCCGATCATGGATATATACTTTGGTTGATTCACCATGGGAGAAACATCATGAGAACTGAGGTTACATCCAGTTACCATTGGAGTACTCATAGGATTTCAGTCTTCCATCCCATACTTCTTTAGAATTTTCTTGAGATATTTTTCGTGTGATAGAAATATACCATCTGTTGCTTGTTGCACTTGGAAGCCAAGAAAATATGTTAGTTCCCCAAGTAATGACATTTCAAATTCTTGCTGCATAACAGAAGCAAATTTCTGACTCATGGGCTCTTCATTACTTCCAAAAATGATGTCATCAACATACACAACAATAATAAATAGTTTATCATTCTGAATTTTTGTGTATAAGTTACTGTCAGCCGATCCCTTTGTGAAACCTTGTTGTTGAAGATATTTGTCAAGACGATAGTACCATGCTTGAGGAGCCTATTTGATACCATATAAAGCATTTTTAAGTTTGAAAAAAAAAATTCATCATTTCCAAGAATGAATCCTTCTAGTTGTTCTATATAAACTTCTTCTTCTAGATCACCATTGAGGAAATCATATTTTACATCCATTTGATAAACTTTGAATTGTTGAAAACTTGAAAAAGAAAGAAACATTATTATGGCTTCAAGTCTGGCTACAGGAGAAAATGTTTCTTCAAAGTCTATACCTTCTTGTTGAGCATTACCTTTACAAACAAGTCTAGCTTTGTTCCTAATAACATCTCCATTTTCATTTAGCTTTTTTTTTAATATCCATTTTGTTCCAATAACATTTTTATAATGAGGCCTTGGAACCAATTCCCAAGTATGATTCTTTTCAATGTGTCAAGTTCTTCATTCATGGCTTGAATCCAACATTAATCTTTACTAGTTTGATTTACATTATGTGGTTCAATAGTGGATAAGAATGCCAAATAGCTAGGGGAACCTACAAGAGTTCTTCTTTTTTGGACACCTGATCTCTTTTCTCCCAATATTTGAGATGTTGGATGATTATTTTGAACATACCTAGATGGAGCCTTTTCTGATATATATTCTTCCGGTGCTTCATTGGGTTGTCCTTCTATATTGTTTTTATTTGATGAGGGAAAGTATACATCATCATCATCTTCATTTGTTTTTTTTATTTCCTTTCTAGGCGTTGAGAGAGATTCATCTATTACAACATCAATACATTCCACAACCTTGCGAAGTCTTGTGTTGTAACATTTACATGCTTTACTTCTAGAAGACTAACCAAGAAATATTCCTTCATCTACTCTAGGCTCAAATTTACCAAGTTTTTCATCATTGTTCTTGATAAAACATTTTTTTCCAAAAAATCTAAAATGTTTCACAGTGGGAATATTACCATACTATAGTTCATAAGGAGTTTTATCACTGTTCACACAAACATGAGCCTTGTTGATAATATTTACCGTAGTATGTGCTGCTTCTCCCCAAAAGGTTTCGAGAGTTCCAGATTCATCAATTATAGCACGAGCCATCTGTTGAATTGTTTTATTCATTCTTTCTACCACACCATTTTGTTGTGGAGTTACAACTACAAAAAACTGTCTTTTATGCCATAATGTTCACATAAATCAAAGAATTCATCTGATATATATTCTCCTCCTTGATCAGATCTAAGACATTTGATTTTTAGATCTAATTCATTTTCAACCAAAGCTTTGAAGATCTTAAATTTTTCAAATTGTTCATCTTTATGCTTCAATAAACCAATCCAACACATTCTGGAGAAGTCATCAATAAATAGAATATAGTATTGTTCTCCACAAGGTGAATTTTTCCTTACAAGACCATATAGATCAGTATGTATAAGTTCAAGAGGCTTACTTGCTTATCCTTATTTGGCATTGAATTTCACCCTGGTTTGTTTACGAAATTGACATGATTTGCATATGGTACTTTCAGGAAGAGTGATGTTGGGAAGATCACAAACAACTTTGAGTCTACTAGATTTGCTTATTTGAGAGAAGCTCAAATGTCCCAATCTTCTGTGCTATAACTAATTTTCTATAGATTTACATAAGTAGCATTTCTCTTGGCCACCTTTCAATATATATAGATTTATTGGTGTTCTAGTTCCTTTTATTATTGTTTTTGTTGTGTCAAGTTCATGTACTACACATTCTTTTGAACTAAAGACAACTTCACTTCCTTGATCACACATTTGACTCACACTCAACAAATTATGCTTTAATCCATCCACATACATAACATTGTTAGCTTTCACCTTTTATTTTAGAAGGAACAGAACCTTTTCCTTTAATGATTGGAGGAGAGTCATTTCCAAAGTAACTTTCTCTTCCTTCTTTAATCCATTGTATGAAAGGAGTTTATTTTTATCACTTGTCATGTGCTTTCAGAATCCGCTATCAATGTACCATTTATTTTCTTCCCCGTATGAAAATAAAGCTATGCCACAGATTTCAACCTGTAAGTCCTTCTTTCTCCATACCTTGGAGTTTGATGGTATATGCTCTTTTGGCTAAAGTTTGCTCCTGCATTCAGATTCTTCATGTCCAAAGTTATTGTAATAAGAACATTCAATTTCATTTTCAAGAGGAGAAAAGTTGTTATAAGTATTCTTCTTTATTCCAGTCTCATTTCTTTTCTTTCTTTCTTCTCTGTTCATGATGGTTTTGTATGCAACACATTGAGCAACTTTATGACCAAATTTATGACATGAGAAACATTGTCCATTAAAGAATAAATTCCTGCGATCATTAGACCTTCTATTGATGTTTACCTGTTGATTGATACTTATTTTATTTTTCATCCTTGAATTGAAGTGGTCATGTTTTACCTGGATATCTTCATTGTTCTTTGGATGAGTGATGAAGTGTTTTTGGCTGGTTTTAGCTGCATTGAGATAGCTTGGTGCTGAAGATTGAGAAGATTCTCCGATATATCCAAGACCTGTCTTTATAAAAGGAGAGCATTGAACCTTGATAATTTCATCTAAGGTTTCATATCCTTTAGAAAATCTAATATTTAATGTTTTTACTTTCTGAATTTACTTTCTTAGAATTACTATTTCACATTCTAATCAATCATTGTGCTTCTCCTTTTCCATAAGCTGATTCTTTAGAGTATCTATGGAAATTTTGTTTTCTTCCAAACATATTTTGAGTTGATTTATTTCTTCAATAAAATCATTTTCTTCTAATGCATCCATAAAAGTATCTTTAGCCTCACTAGAGTCTTTTTCAAAAGCCATGGGCAGTCTAATATCTTGATCAGATTCTCCTTATTCACTATTTGATAGACCATCACTATCTTCATGAGTATAATAGCTTTTTCTATTGATAAGCCGTTTCTTGTTTCCGTTTTCCACTTGCTTTCCTTTTTCATGACTATATTTATGGGGACATTTAGCAGCATAATGACCAGCTCTTCCACAAGAAAAACATTTAAAATGAAGCTGTAATATCCCCAAATTGGGACTGCTAGCAAGGCATGCCTGAAAAATGAATTTTTCAGGAATGTATGCTACAGAAAAAAATATTAGCCCTTGGATCCCTTAGATATGATAATCTAAGATCCAAATCCAAGAGGAAATAAAAAACTAAGAAAACTAGGTGAGCAAAACAAGCCACTCACACCTAGAATTGATGGGAAAATGCCCAATAATGGGACTGCAGCAATATACAAACACAATTCTGGAGAAGAATCACTCTATTCACTCATGAAATGTTTCAAGAAACACATTATCATCATTTTATGTCACAGCACTAACTTTCAGTTCATTCTGGGATCCAAAAGTTGGGGAAAAGCAGCATTTTGACCCTTAAAAACGTTATTCCCAATATACAAGGTAATAACAGGAGAAAATAATGGTTGTATCCTTTAAATTATGTTATATGGGACTCCCATCTAGAAAATAAATAGATCTCTCAGTCTTGGTACAGCTCAAAAAGGCCCAAAACCCATGACTTAACTTATGCAGAATTTACTGAAGCATAGATAGTGTGATTTTCTGAGGGTTTATGATGGAATATGAAGGAAATAACATACATGGAGTGTATTACATTATATCATGGAGAAAAATGGAGATAAATCCTCTTTTACACATTATTGGAATGACCTGGCAAGGGTTACATGAAGGTACAAGTGCAAAATGTCATATCTGCAGATCTAGATCTAGAAAACATAGTCTAACTAATGCTCTGAGTATATATAGTTGAAAAATATATAAAATGAAGGAGAATACTTCTTACAAATTTTTTGGGAGAAGGGATGGCCCTTTCCCTGAGAAATAAGCTCAATATTGAGGGGTTTGATCCTCACACTGCAACACTGCAAAAAGGACGCAGTTCTTGCAAAGGACTACACTGTGGATGCTGGGAATACTTTGTCCAAGTGCCAAGATGTGCCAATATGCTCTGGAATGCTTCCACACTGATATCTCAATAGAAAGAGAGCCTCCTCCTCTAAAGTACAAGTGCTGAAAGTGGTGTTGTGAACCCTCACTGCAACACCCTGCAACACAATGTTATACTTGAGTATAAATAACATTGTAGATGAAGGAGGTGGCTTGGACTCAAGCCTGGATGTGAGGAAAATTAGTACACTCCTTCAAGAGGCCTCTTAAGAAAGGATAAGGATTCCTAAACAGGAAATACTTGTGCTAAGCAGCACAACATTCTCAACTAAACAGTTGCAGAAAGCAGATAGTCTTCAAGACCAAAATCAAATCATAAGCATAAAATTGTCATGGCTGCCTTGCCCTCCTTTTAAACATGTGTGAGCCTCCTTGCCTTGGGCACCACTCATTAGGGTTTGCTCCAGCAAGGAATATTTCTCCCACTTTCACTGTGCTTCCTCTATGGATGATTTCCTCCTCTCATATCTGCGTTGTTTACTTGGTCAAACTTGACCTTGTCCACATGCATTTGTCCCTGTTCACACATGGGAATGTAAAATCTAGCTGCTACCTTGATCCCTTTCCACACCATGGGGGATTTTATTCAGATTTTTATTGTGCATGGGTCTCCTTACCCATTTATTCACCTCTTAAGGAAGATCTGAAAAATTCAATATTCCAATTTGATGCATGCAAATTTTGGAATATTACAGTCCTCCCCTCCCAAATGTTTCTTGTCTTCAAGCAACTGCAAGGATAGAACTAAAGAGTTGCCTCCAAGGCATGGAGACTGAAATGTGCTAGGAAAACACCTTTTCCCAAGTGGATCCTCCATCCCCAAGCAATAATCCATGAAAAATGAGTCACTTCCCACCATGGAAACTCTAGAAAAGTTTCCTCCACCTTGAGCTCTTGCAAACTAGGTGGGCTGAAAATCTGTACATGGTAGACAAGATAGCCTACCCCACGTTGTCTCCCTCTCCCCATCATGCTCTCAATAGAGATAATAACAATATCAACAAAAGAGATCATGATTAGCATCAATATGAGGGAAATACTGAAGGTTTCATGTGGTGCAAGGAAGTACCAACAGTTCCCCATGTAGTTACAGTGCAGTTTCCCAAACTGCTGCTTCAGAAAATGGTATGGCAAGTAGTCTTTTAACACATGGATGGTTATGTATGTCATCAAGTCTACTAATGAATGGTAACTGGTTAGGTACCATAGCTGATCATACATGTAAGCACAACATACTTGCCCAAGGTCACACAAGAGATGCCTATCTCCATCATATAGATTGGCCCAAAACTGACCATGAAGCCGAATGAAAAGCTTTCCCTCTTGTGGAGCAATGCACTACATAGAAATGGGAAGAGCATGCAAATATTGTATTAGACAATCAATAAGTGCAAAAAAAAATCTCTCACTCCCTCCTTTTTTACCAAGTGCATCAAATGTGAAGTGATCCTGGGGACAGTCCATCAATAAGTCCAACCCCCAAGGTGACAGCGTTGTTTGCCCATGCAAATAGGCTCTTGCCAACTCATAACACCCTTATTTTACATGCACCATGTCAAAGGCATCTCTCATAATGCTGCTACACATGAGATGTCCCTCCAAAGGTGGAAGTACCTCCTAAACATCTAAGGCCAAGGAGTAGACTTTTTGCACCATGATAGTGCCACCTCCTACTCCTGCAACATCATGCAAAGTGTGAGAGCAATTCTTCCCTTGCTCTCTCAAGAATAACTTAAGAAAAAACAGTTTTTGTTGCCTCCTCATACCTCCATCATACCAATCTTGTAATGAAAACATGGTGAAGAATTTCATATCAAGGCAATGCTTCCACACTCTTTGCTTCTCCATGATGCAAGTATCCTGCCACATACCCTTAGAAAGAGGCTGATGACCAAACTCTTTCAACAACAACCAACACAGCCAAGCCTCCTACTGCCTGGTATCATAGATATACAAGTAGCTTTCCAGCTTCTTGCTTATCATCCACACCCATCCATCCACATACAGGTGCCTTCCATCATGTTCTTCTTTAGCACTCCCACAAGGAAGACTATCATTATCCCAAATTAGATTTCTGCTGTTGCATTTCATGGGATGTTGAAATGAAACTCCTTGTTGATCTTCTACAGAAGACCTCTCATCAGTGTCCCCCTTGAATCCACAAAGATCCAAATGTGATGAGGAAAACACCTCCTCATTCTGTTGAAGAACCTTGCACTCCAGGATGTGTTGAAGTGCACCTCCAATGAGATCTCTCCATGAGACCTTCTCTTCATCAATGGCCTTCCAAAACCAATAAGGTTATGGATCTGTTACAGGTAGAAGTTTCTCTTTGAGCTGAGGAGTGCTCATTGAGAAAGTGTCATCTAGAAAGGAGAAAGTGTTTCTCACTTCAAGATGTCTACCATCAATTCTTTCTTCCTCCATTGCTTCATGAATGAATCTTCCATTTGAATGCTCCCATAAAGAATGGGTCCCCCTTCCTTCATCACTGCTCTTATATAGTGAAGTGAAACTTTGTTGCTCTAAATCAGCAGTATGAAAAAATGTATATCCCTCCATTATATTTGCTGAAATGACAGTAGATGGAAACTTAGGCATACCCTGGTGAATTGTGGGAGCAAGAATTCCTTCCTCAACTACGTTGGCTTCCTTCAATGCTGAACATGAAGGCTGCTCCTCCAAGGTTGTGACAGCACTGGTACATGTTTCCTCAAGTGGTGGTGAGGGTCTCTCTTTTTCTGATCTTCCTTCCCAAAATCTCCTAATCAACCTTCGAGAAAACTCAGCAAGGGTAGACACTCTTGCATGGCTCAAATGGTTGAATCACCAAGTGTTTGCTCCACCTTCAAGGTGCAGCGCTGTAATTTCTACAACCTCTCTCTCTACTACTAGATGTAATAGGAAGAAAGCCTCTAGTTTCATCACCCAAGCCCTTGCTTCACATGTGAGTGATCCATCAAAAGTGGACAATAAGAATCTATTGCCTCCCATCATTCCATCGCTGTAGAGTCTCCTTTCTTCTTCCAGCTGAATGAACTGAGGTAAAGCTAGAGGCTCCTTGAAGGCTATAGCTTTAACTTGGTACTAAACAAGGTATTCACTTAGAGTTTTAGATTACAAGTGTCCTTTATGTCTCTTTTCTTCTCCTCTTTGAGAATAGGAAGTGCATGGCTCTTCCTCTTCTCGAAACCCTCTAAGAGTTTCACCGCAACTCTTCATCTGCTTAACCTCCTTGGGGAGGTCCTTCTTGGATCTGAAAAGTGATGAGATCAAGCTCATCCTCTTCATCATTCTGATATTTCTCCCTCTGATGGCTGAAACTCACAGGAACAGTGAAGACTATTCTTTGATACCACCGTAATATCCCCAAATTGGGATTGTTAGCAAGGCATGCCTGAAAAACGCATTTTTCTGGAATGTATGCTACAGAAAACAATATTTTCCCCTATATCCCTTAATCTAATAATAAAAACCAAAATCCAAGAGGAAAATAGAAACTAAGCAAACTAGGTGAGGAAAACAAGCCTCTCACACCTAGAATGGATGGGAAAATTCCCAATAATGGGACTGCAGCAATATATAAACACAATTATGGATAATAAGAACTATTTTCATTCATGAAATGTGTCAAGAAACACATTATCATCATTTTATGTCACAGCACCAAATTTCACTTCATTCTGGGATCCAAAAGTTGGGGAAAAGCATCATTTTGACCCTTAAAAACATTATTCCCAATATACAACGTAATAATAGTGGAAAATAATGGTTTTATCCTTTAAATTATTCTATGTGGGACTACCATCCATAAAATAATAAGAAAAAAATGTGTTTTACTATGTTAAACAGATCTCCCAGTCCCGGTACAACTCAAAAAGACCCAAACCCCATGACTTAACTTATGCAGAATTTACTAAAGCATAGAAAGCATTATTTTATAAGGTTTTATGATGGAATATGAATGAAATAACATAAATGGATTTTATTACATCATATCATGGAGAAAAATGGAGAGAAAGCCTCTTTTACACATTATTGGAATGACCCGGCAAGGGTTACATGAAGGTACATGTGAAAAATGTCAGATCTGCAGATCTAGATCTGGAAAATTTAGTCTAACTAAAGCTATAAGTATATATATCTGAAAAATATAAAGAATGAAGGAGAATCCTTCTTACAAAGTTTCTGGGAGAAGGGATGGCCCTTTCCCTGAGAAACAAGCTCAAGATTGAGGGGTTTGACCCTCACACTGCAACACTGCAAAAAGGATGAAATTATTGCAAACTAATATGTTTTTGATGCTAGGAATACTTTGGAGAAGTTCCAAGATGTGCCAATATTCTCCAGAATGCTTCCTCACTGATCTCTCAAGAGAAAGAGAGCCTTCTCCTCTAAAATACAAGTGTCGGAAGTGGTGTTGTGAACTCTCACTGCAACACCCTGCAATACAATGTTATACTTGAGCAGAAATAACACTGTAGCTAAAGGAGGTGGCTTGGCCTCAAGCCTAGATGTGAGGCAAATCAGTACACTCCTTCAAGAGGCCTCTAAAGAAAAGAGAAGGATCCCTAAATAGGAAATCCTTGTGCTAAGCAGCACAACAATCTCAACTAAACAATTGCAGAAAGTAGATAGTCTTCAAGACAAAAATAAAATCATAAGCATAAAAAGTTTATGGCTGCCTTGCCCTCCTTTTAAACATGTGTGAGCCTCCTTGCCTTGGGCCCCACTCATTAGGGTTTGCTCCACCAAGGAATATTCCTCCCACTTGCACTACGCTACTTCTATGGATGATTTCCTCCTCTCATATCTGCACTGTTGACTTGGTAAAAATTGACCTTGTCCACCTGCATTTGTCCCTGTCCACACATGGGAGTCTAAAATCTAGCTGCTACCTTGATCCCTTTCCACACCATGAAGGATTTTATTCATATTTTTATTTTGCATGGGTCTCCTTACCCATTTATTCACCTCCTAAGAGAGATCAGCGAAATTCAATATTCCAATTTTTTGCATGCAAATTTTGGAACATTACAGAAGCTTACCTCTGAACCTTCCAGTGCGAAGTTGTAGCTTCTTTACAAAATTTATCTCATATTCTTCTGAAACATACCCTGATCCTTCTTGTTCTTCTACTTCCTTTCCTTTTGTAGCAGCTCTAAAGATAGCTTCTTTGACTTCAGATGGACCTCCTTTCCTCATTTCACATGCATTTAGAATCCCATGAATTTGAACAATAGTAAGAGTTTGTAGATCCTGCTTCTCTTCAATAGCAGACACTTTTGACTCAAATTTGGGAGTTAGAGATCTTAAAACCTTTTCTACTAGAGTAGTGTTAGTTATGGTTTCACCCAGATTTCTCATATGATTTACAATATCATCTAGACGTAAAAAGGAACTAGCAATGATTTACTCATTATGCATTCTGAGTTTTTCATATTGAATTCTGAGAATTTGGAGTTTATCTCTTTTTACCTTCTCATCATCTTCATAGCTCAGAATGATTTTGTCCCATATCTCCTTTGTTGTATTTAACTGCATGACTTTGACAAATTCTGATTTAGTCAAACTTCCCAATAATGCATTGACTTCCTTCGCATTGGTTTCATATTTCTTTCTTGCTGTTGTATCTTCTGGAACTGAAGCTGGATATTGATAACCTCCTTCAACTATATCCCATACATCTGCTCGAAGAGACTGAAGATAGGATCTTATTCCTGTCTTCGAGAAAATTAAATTGTTTCGATTGAAGAGAGGAGGCCTGATAGATGTTGTCCCATCTTGATTGCTCATCTTAGCTAATCTTCCTTCTAGCGATTAAGCTTCTTCAGAAGGACCTGGCTCTAATACCAATTGTTGGGAAAAGTACTGAGAGGGGGGGAGGTGAATCAGTACTTTCAATAATCACAAAATTTTTATTTTCTCTTACTGATTTCTATATGCAACTTTGATTAGCCCAACTCACGTATATACAAGACTAAAATAACAGAAACTTGCATATATTGAGATAAATTTACTGTTTAGATAATCTTTCAGAAACATTATTAAACCCAACTTATCAGTTATGCATCAGATATTTAAGTAGTAAATTTGTGCAGTAATAACAGAATACATCATCACACAAGAGAATCAAATATGAACACCAATATTTAAGGTGGAAACCCAATTCAGGAGAAAACCACCATTGTTGTCGTCTCTATCTTCAATATTAATTATATGGAAAGCTATTTACAATATTGTACTGATGCATACTCATATCAGTATGCAGGAATCTACCTGCAGAAGGCTGCAACCTTCTCTAATTCTCCAGCTACTATGGAAGGGAGCTCCAACCCCCTAAACTCGTTTACCAGCCTCTACTGGAAGGGAGCTTCAACCCCTTGATCAGAACACCAGCTTCTACCGGCAGGAAGCTTCTACTATCACACTAAAGGCTTCAACCCTTAGACCCACTACAGACCACATTTCATCAATTTTCACACTGGATCCCACAGCTTCAACAAAACTCAGAATAAATATCAACACCAGTAAACTCAACCGAAATTTTAATCAAAACAAAGAGATCATTGTAACCAGATTATAGTAATAAACCAGATTTCAGAATCAGCATGGAGAATCAATATCAACCCTGATCATACATTATCTTAAAATGCATACGCTACTTCACTTTACTGAACCCACGAGTATATGCTCTTTCCTTCACGCCAACCTACGTATAGATCTGAGAATACTGAATTTCAGAATATGATCAGTCTCAGAACCAGATCTGAGGCTTTCAGTCAGATATATTTTTATATTTGTAGAATCTTTATTCAGTCAGCATCATTAATCATATTTAATCACTCATTGATCAGATTTGTACATATTCAACTTAGCAGTATATATAGTACTCAAACAACCTAGATATACATGAAGACTTCATTGACATATAGCAAAAATATAGCAGCATTAAACAAAGAACCTCTTCAGCAAGCTTCATAAAACCCTATCTTCCATACGTGCTTTATCTGAGACAAATCTGCGTATATATGTGCTTTCACCGAGACGAACTAGGGTATAGATCTGTAAATATTATTACTGCAGAAAGATTTAGATATATAGACTTACCCAGATTTCTTCACTTCTCTTTAGTAGACATGTGGCAGGTCACATATCCAAACATCTCATAAATAGATCATGCAAGTACATATTCATTTCAGGTCTAGAGATTTTGATCCATCATTGTATCCAAGGGTGCATCATATATTTAGATATACCAATAAAAAAGAGTACATCCCATGTAGATATCCTTAAGAGAGAATTATTCAGTAACAACCCTCACCCATGCACCACTTTGCACTAAGATCTTCCTCTCCTTATATAGGTTTATGCTTTACCAATACCATGAGCCAAAACCACACAAGTGCTGATGGTATTCTTGGATGGAATCAAATAGATAACACAACACTCAATATTGTGGGCTAAAACCATGATAATTCCCCCTAGTAATATAAATTTAGATCGCAAAAGGCATACACAACTTGGATTGTTCTTATCTGCATGTATACACAACTTGGCATGTACTAACCCACGTATAGAACCTTCTATTATGAAAATTAACCAACTTCTACTGGAATTTACGCATTTCTTCTATTAGACATATTGCAAACTACTGAGCTTCACGAGAATACATATACTCCATTATTTTTTAGAGAGTTTCCATCAAGGACAACATATTAAGACAGAAGAATCATATTTCCAACATGATTCTGATCAATTAGTTCATCAACTAGTAAAGGATTGGGAGAAATATTCTCATAACTAGCCAGAAGACAAGGCTGAGAAGTTGTAACGTTCTCCAAAAAATTTGAGGCTTCATTCATATAAGGAAAAATGTGAATAGGATGACTCCCTTCACATAACCTACAGGTAAAATTAAATTTACCCCTTTTTCTGTGGACCTTACTATCATTAGGTGATGGTTAATCACCAACATGATCTCTAGAGGTCGATGAAAAAGGTTGATGTGAGCCTATGGACCACACTTCTAGTATCTTGGGAATTCCAGGACAATATCTAAGAAGATGGCCTCCCTTACATAAATTTCAAGGGAGTTTCTCTTTTCAGGGCTGATTCTAAGGTTTCTCCATAATATTTACATGGGTAGGAATGTTTTCTTGGTTCCCCTTGTTTATTTTGCTTTTTCTTCTTCGTCCTCTTCTTCCTCATGCTCTTCTTTTTCTTCTTAGCTTCCTGGTTATTACAGTCAAGACTTTCTTCAGGCGAGGAGGAATAAAGTGATGAAGAAACAATAGGTGAAGAAGGAAAAGGGTAAACTTTAGGATCAACTTGTATAGGTGGAGGACTACCTGTTTGAGAAGTAGTTTTAAAATTTGAAACCATAGCGGTCAAAAAAAACTAAACTAACAAACCAATTGTGAATCTGGGAAGGGACACCGTTTCCATATAAGGAGCACCAATATTTTCAAAAGGAGGAAAAGGACTATGATTCCCATCATAGGGGTTTCCTTGATTGATATGATTTGGAGTTGTTGCCATTAGTATCAACCTAATATCCACTAAGGAGTTATTCCATGGTGAGGATGTTGTTCCATAGTTAATTAATTGATTTTATAAATTAAATACCCAAACAAAAACAAATATGGGTAACTAGGAAAAATGGACTGAGCAAGCAACTGTGAACTATAATATACCACCTAGGAGAACCTAGGACTTACTATACATACAAGAAATCTCACCGAATGTTGTGTTCAGTGTATCATGGTATACAAGGCGCATGACTCAGTTACCTATGGTGAGGATAAAATCCTATAGGGGACTTCCAAAATATAATCGATAGTACATGGCCATGTAGTCCGTAGTAGTGTTTCTTAATGTGTAATTGTTTGATGAGATAATTCCCATATACTTTTCATGTGTGGAGCATCATCCAATATACCAAAAGGTACATGGAAAATGATCCTATACACTTAAGTATGTGGAATAGGATATCACCCCCGAGATACAACATTGGAAAATAATGACAACTCCTATGTTTAACGACGTTGGAACATGTATCTAGCCTAGATCTCTATGTGTGTTGTTGAGTTTCAAATTCTCCTTATGTTTATTGAGATAAATTTTAGTGTTTATCTTAAATTATATTTTGATTTCAAGGATCAAAATTTGATGTCACCTGAAGACACCTATGATGCAACTAGCATGACAAAAAGAACTCTTTTCATTTTTTATGAAATCTATCTAGTGTAGGGAAGAGGTGAAAACAATGATGCAACAATAAAATTTGAAGCAAAAAAGATCTCCCTAACCAGATCTTTCAGTATCACTATTCCGATTCAATTCAAAGAATTAAAACATGTCAAACAATGTAATGTAATATATGCATGATTCATTTGAAAACTATGCAAATGTAATCTATGCATACTTTCCTTTCCTATTGTGAAAATGAGAATTGTATCTATGAAAATGTGATCTATGGAAGAGAATTGTTCAAAACAAACATAATCAGGTTCCAATGAAATCAAATGTGATATGATATTTCATGAACAGAGGACTCAATTAGAAATTGGGTGAAAATTTCAGAAACCAAAAGAGATGAAACTCAAACGCGATTAACACTCATACATAATTTAGCCCCCTTGACGATTGAGGGGTTTTTTTTTTTTAAATGAAAGAAATAACATGCAATTTCACACTAGGGAATTCCAATTTTCACACACAAAACCCTATATTAAATGCATGAGATTTTTCTTTTCGATTCCACTTAATTTTTAGATGAAAACTAAGATGAAAATTTTAATCACTAATTCGAGCAAGATTTTCATAACGATGACTAGAACACCAACTCATCTAAGTAGTCAATGATTAAAAAAAAATTAGTTTGCAAACAAACTAATGATAAGAACAAAGGAAAATATTTAAACAAATACTTACCAAAGGTGTAAAAAAAAAATCAAACCAAATGGAGGCTTCAGCGGTACCACAAGACACTCAAAAACTCAAGGAAGGACTGCTGGAGCAAGGCTAATCAGAGACAAAATCAAGACAAATGAAAATTCATCCATGAAAAAGGGCCAATGCAGGTGCAGAAAAGGAACTAATGCCTTGCAACGTAGGCAAAGAGAGGGCTTTGTAGAGGTGCAACACTCTATCTCTTGACAAAATGAAGTGTTGGTCAACAATATGAGAATCCGACAAACATTTTTCAATTGAGACTCAATGAAAGGTCTTCCTAGTTCTGTTATTGATTGAATAAGATATTGAAGGTATGAAAAAGAGGTGAAAAAACACAAAGGACAAAGAAACCACCAAAGGGATATATCGATCCCCAGTAGAGCCGCAAATTTCTTATTTGGAATCTATGACTGCAGACATTAGTATCTTCCCTAAACTGGGTGGCTTATTCCAGAATAACCTAAGGAAAAAGCAACTATTGTTTCCCTTAAAGTAAATATATAATGGGATGAATCCTACCTATTATCTGATGTATTCTTCACTCCTTTCTTAGATTGAATGCTAACATCCTAGATCTTTTCGCGAAAAATAGAACCTGCAAAATCAGGCAACAGAAGAAAATGATCTACGGTAACTATGTAGCATCATCTAAATACCTCATTAAATGGATCAACATGGCATCGAAGTACATGAAATCATAAAATCACATATAGGAAATAAAAGAACTCATTGCATTAATATAAATGAAAGGAGTTACAACCAAACATTAGAGTTGATCTTGTAGAAGGATCCTCCAATATTATTTGTTCCTTCTTTGTCACAAAGTGCACCTCCAATCACCCTAATGCACAGAATGTTAAATATTTACAACAACAACATGACGGTAGAATTCTATCTCCAAAATCCAACCCCTAGCTTGTAGATGGCCCCAAATATATAGAATATGAGGGTAAGTTGGGAGTTCTAATCCATTTACAAATATAGGGCATGAGATCCACTCTTGATGGGAGGATGGGATCAAAGGATAAGGGATGGAAACTCTAAGGTAGGATAGGATAGGATGTGAATGTTTTATCTAAGGTAAATGGTTGTAACAAATTATAGAAGCTTATGAAAAAATAGGCTTCTAGAAATTCTCTCTTTTTCCCAAATTTCTAGAACCAACACACGTGCATAGTGGAGAAACCTGTCAGTGATCAACCCATGCCACTATGGAGTAACCTACATGTGAATGATTTCCAGTAGGAGACGAGGGAGAAGTATTCCTGAAAATGACTTAACCAAGGTTCTTTCAGGAAAAAACTCTTGGTTATGAGAGTGTGATGCATTGGGCTTTATGCCATGATGATGTCAAGGGGTAAAAGGATGTTGATTGATCCAGTTTATAGGTCGACTGACTAGATGTGAAAAATGGCCTATAACAATTAACATTAAAAAAATCATATTCCTTTTATATATAGTGTTTGTACATTCACTTAAATGAATGACTTTTAAACCTAGTTAGGTCGTCCTACTTGTACCTTAGTTGGGTCATCTTAACAAAATATTTCATATGTCCTCATTCCTATGGAAGTATAAGGATATACATATAGTATTGGAAAGGTATCAAAATAATGTTTCCAACATATATCTTATTCTCCCATTTGAGCTAGGTAATTGGAGTAAAACTTCCTTTGAAGATAGGGTGTCCAAATGGGACCTGCTTATACTTTCGTTGGGTCATCTTGACAAAAAATTTCATATTTCCTCATTCCTATGCAATTAGGGAGAGTTCCATATAAAATTGGAATGACATAATAATAATATTTTCAAAAATATATCCTATGCTCCCATTTAAGATAGGAATTGGAGTTAAAATTCCTTCAAATATGGGGTATACAATTAGGGAATCAAAAGCACGAAAACAATATTTCCAAGAATCTTCATTTTCCAATCATTATCCTGGAAACAAGTAGTCTCCCCCTATCTTTGACATTAATGAAAACAATATTTCCAACAATATCTCCCTTTGTTGGCAAACCTTAGTTAATTTTGCAATAATACTATAGAACTCCCCCTATTTGTAATTTTCCTTGTACCTACAACTTATCTCCCTTTGAGATCAATAATAGAGGGATGTTCCCCATGAAATTGTGCTTCTCCTTATCTAGAAATCTTCTTTTTTATGCAACTTTAGTATCTAAACCTCTTCATCTACTTGCAAATTTTGTTAGTGACTACAACTACTCTGCTTGTTCGTTATCTTTCGTTATGTCTACATGTTCTCCCCCTTTCCTTATATCAAGGAAAATATATTTCTTCCCATGAACTTATGTGTTATTCAAATAAATAATTTACTTCATTTTATTCACAGATCATTTGTTCTATAGATCCTACATGATCATTGTTCCTCTATTGCAACTTATGTTCTAACACATCCATATTTCTTATGAGACTTTCCACTTCTTGGTTCACTTGAAAATATACTCCCTTTTATTGATGAGATATTAGGGACATTTGTCCCTTATAGGAGTTTTTCTTTCTTATAATTTCATTTAGGACATATACATTTTATGAATACATGATTTAATTTGCTATTAATATTCCTAAGACTTATTTTCTTATTTCACATCCATTTGAATTAAATGTGATATCATACTCTTGATCAATGATTTGACCTACCCTTGGCAAATTTTGCTTCATTCCTTAAAAAAAAGGACATTTGATTTTTTTATCCTTCCATCATCAATATTGATTGTGACCTTTACAATAATCCTTCCATCATCAATATTGATTGTGACCTTTACAATAATCCTTCATGTATCAATATTTCCAAGGATGGCACTAACTCCTTTAACTTCCTTAAGAGAGAGAAATTTAATTTTATCATCTCTCATATGAGCTGAACATCCATTGGTTATACACCATTGGATTTATTTTTCTTGAACACATAGAGATAGACTACGTTCTTCACACCTCTCTTTATTTTTTCTCCATATATTTATACTTTGATTTATATTTATGATGATTTATTATTTTCTTCTTATTGAAAACCAGAGTCACTATTGAGAGGGTGGGGGGGGGAGAGTGAATCAAAAGTGATAACCCTTATATAATTTTAACTTATTCTTTTTTCGGTTTACTAAAAAAAAACAAAAATCAATAACATAAGTAGATATAAATGTAAAAGAAATATAAAATCAACACATGAAAGCCATGAAAAACATCAATGGAAGAATGTATAAAGAAACACGAGCATTCCTAGTGGAAACCCTCAAGAGGAGAAAATCCACCCTAATGAAACTACACTACTATGAATCTTTAGTTAATCATAAGTCTCACAAATTTTAGATGGCCACCACTAAAAAGGAGCCACTACCCTTGCAACAATTAAGTTGTCCACCGCTAATAAGGATCCACTACCCTTGTAACAATGGAGCTGGCCACCACGAGCAAGGAGCCACCACCCCTTTAACACTTTAGCTGGCCACCACCAGCAAGGAGCCACTACCCCTTCAAATATCTAGGGCCACTTTTCAGAATGTTTCAAACTAGACCTTAGACATTAAAGAAATTCTCTCTCTAGAATAAGTTTGGTAAATCAATAACAAAAAATCTCCATATCAAGTCCTCTCTCAATCACACAATATTCTACAAAATTTCCTCAACCTTTACCTCTACTACCTGCATACAATAATGTTTGGTACTTGCAAAATAAACTCCTATTCACTTATGATATTCAATATGCACCTGCAATACCATTAGTTCTCTCTTAATTCCCTCTCAATGGGTTTCTCTCACTCAATCCATCCAATGGAAACTCCTCAATATATTTTCATATATATAATGTTTTTTCCTTAATGTTTCCATTTAATCACCTTCTAGAAGAGGAGTTAACTTTATTGATCTATTTGACCATTTACCATGATAAAATTGCATAACAAACACCCCTGGAATTGTTTGGAAAACACATAGAATATAGGAATATTCATATATAAAGTGTAACCTAGGTCTTTCCTTCATTAATATCCTAATAAAATAATAATCTATGTCACCTTGTTTTATAATGAATGTTCCTTCCTGATACCTGTGTTATGCTTGCAAAGCCTCCTTTTTTTAAGCTTTCTCCCTTCAGTTTGCATCTCAGCTCCAGGTGATGGACGTGAAACTTTAAGACATTGTTCCAAACACAGGAGGTCACACATTATACCTTTACAAAATATAAAAATTTTGATTACAAGGGTGACCATTTCTAAGCATTGGTTGACATCAATGACAATCCAACAATGCCAACAAGCTCCCCCTTTGACATTGATGTCAACTTGGTCCTAATGTTCCCTCATAAATATGATTAATAAAGTTGAGATGAATATCTATATACCCCTTTTACATCAATGGTAAAGGTAGAAAACATATCCAGACCAACACTATGCTCCCCCTTGTTGGGTGTAACAATTGTCTTTTCAATTCAGGACAATGGTTCCAACTCACACATTAATTTTCAATCGAGGTAGGTTTTCATTATTGCAAGGATATCATTCAATGTATATTCAAGGAAAAATTATGAATAGTGTTAATTAATATAAAACTTAATTTTTCTCATAAAACTTTTAACAATACAATCACTTTGGTTGTTACACTCTCAAACTTTGCTGACACCTTCTGGAAATAAACACATAGTGTGAATTAAACCACTCTTCCACATGGTCACTCTTATTCATAAAGAAAAAAAACTCCTAGAAACCATTCAGTCAATAAAATGTTGAAACACACATTCAAATAAAGTAAACATAACATGAAAATGTAACAGGAGTTAAAAAATATCACACTAACAATGGGACCAGTCCAGGACCTGTGTTGTTACATAATAAAAAGGTTAGAAGTTTGTAATTATTAAAGCATCAACAAAATTAAAATTTATGGTAAAAAAATAATACATGAATCATATATTAGAGGATATAAACCAAAAAAATACAATACCTTCCTAACAAGTGACCCTTGTGAAGGGGGAGGGCCCTTCCCTCCTAGCAGGGGATGTTACACTACAAAACTTACAAGCCAGTCAGTATAAAGGTATTGTGCCACGAATAAGTGAGATTTGCATTAATGAAACATATAGGATTACAATGTTGGTTCTCCTACCATGTCTATGTATGTACATATATCTCTATAGAACACATATTTAATTAAATTTGGAATTTTTTTGTTACAAGGACATCACTAGAATTGAGTTTTTTGGTTAATTTGAAATTATAGACACCCACTATTTAATTCCAAATTTAATGAAATATGTGTTATAGGCATATATCTCATGCAGGAAGAGAGAAAACCACTTTATAATTTCATATTACAATAATAATATCATCATGACAATCTCTTTATTCTCATGTGATATAAATTGAGAATAAATTTAAATATTTTGATAACAATTTCCAATGTTAGGAAAAATTTGTAACAACTTTTCCAAATTACAATAATCATCTAGATAAAATCCTAACTATTCTAGCTGCACTATTTGTAAAGTTCCCCTTTGACAGTTGAGCTAATATTTGACCAAATACTTTCAATATAAGTCTTCATGATTGAATGAAGGAGGTTAGAGCATCCAAAATAATCCTTGTGTGTAACAACAATACTTAGTGAGTCCTTGTATTATCCTTTGCGAGGAAAAACTAGAAAGTGTAATCCCACAATAGAATCTCAACAAACCAAAAACCCTATAACAACCCAATTGTCATTTTTATAATAAAAATGGTCTAAATTAGTAGTTCTCATAAAAAATAACAAGTAGAATTATATCATAAGGATGAAATATAAAGAGAGACATAATTATGTTGATAGTGGCTATTATAGTGAAAGATTATGGTCTTGAGAATAAAAAATGGTAAAGAAAAGGTAGGAAAATGAGTGAAAAAAATGATAATTCCATGTCTAAACATGTAATGGGATGCAACCTCTTCTCTACACTATTGTAAATCACATATGTTCTGCCAAATACTACTTATCACATACACGGACTCAACACATACATGACCAAATTATTTGAAAATAATTATAGGGTTAATACGAGAAATACATGGTTGTAGCACAACTCCATAAGCCCAAAATGTAAAACGATAATTGTAGAATACTTCCTTGAGAGGGTGAGAACTATTCTCCCACAAATATTATTATTGATTAATATTCTAATGAATTCTGATATCTTCTACAATATATGCACATAAAACAAGGATCTCAGTTGCCAAACATGTTTCTAGACAACACTACACATCCTCTCATGATGACCTTGCTCCTATAAATCATATAAGGATATTTTCAAATGACTCCTAAAAATCTTGTATAACAATAATCATCATTACATCTGCCTCCTTGACTCATGCAAAAGGCTACATAAATCAAATCAAGGACTCCACCAAAACATCATGACAATATGATATGCAATGAAATACATGGCTTCATGACAATACATGTTTGCAACAATGATTCCCAATAGCCCATACACAGATAAAACATGACTCTAAATTCTCTCTCAAATGGTTTTCTGACACCAAGAGAATTCCATCAACAAGACAATAAAAACAACATTTTTACATGGCTTTAATATTGTACACACATGTGCTTACATGGAACATTCATATGACACATCATAATGTGTGCCTAGATCGCTCAACCAAAATGGATGCCAAGACTCATGAAAATGGATCTTATGACCCTATATAATGAAGACTCTTTGTAACACGGAAGCCCTCATATCAAAAACAACTATATTCATAAACATAACACACCAATCAACAATATATATGAACCATGTGTATAAAAAACATGGTAGCCGAACAACCACCATAGGGAGTATAAACCTTTGTAATATAATATAAACTAGTAGGAGGAATAACATAACATAGTTTCATCAATATCAACTCCTAATTCCTCTGCAACATGGTTACAAATATCTATCACTGGAACAATGTGTCAACTTGCAACCACACATAGTAAGTTCCTTGTCTCGTCATAATTTATTTCTTCATAATAGTAATATATGCATACCAATCTTATACTTGCTAGCAGTATATACAACTCACTCATATAATTATGGAAATTATACATTTAATATGATGAGATCAAATAAAAAATTTCATTCCAATTCATAAAAAACTATGAGGTGACACATAAGCCATGAAAATCCAAAGCACATACTCAAATTATGATAACTTCTGCAATAAACCAATGTTTGATAAGAAAATAGCATGGGGAACATAGAAAGATCCTCTAAACATTGTTTTTTTCCTCTTAAACAAGCAATGGACCATAATGTCATCAATAAACCATTGAAACACTGGAAAAATATGAGATGCTACCCCCTAGACATGTTCCATATCCATATACTCTCCACACCTTGGGAAAATTCCTCAAAATAGCCTCAATAGATACAACATTAGTAGAAAAAATATTGCAGCATATAATCATCATCAAAAGGATAGTCATCAACAAACCCTAGCTACATACACCATTAGAGTTTCAAAAAATATCTTCTCATGGATGAACCAATAGATATTGAGAAAAGAAAAAGTTAAACTAGTAGAACTTGGATTGATTATCTTCCTCATTGCCTCTTGAACTCGCATTCCTTCTTCCAACAAAGTTTTTAGTCCAATGATTTTATCCTTCAAGGCACATTCATTCTGATAAAAAAATTAAAGCAAATTTTGCTCATTTTTTCTCACAGCTACAAGCCTTTCAATCTCAAATTCAAGTTCCACTACTTTGCTATGTTTTTCATCCTCAAAAATTTATCATCTTGATTTCTACATCTGACAATTAACTATGTTTGCACTAGAAGAATCAACTTCAAATGATATATTATCATCTTCTAGTTCAATATTCTCAAGTATTCCATCATCACTCTTAGTACCAGGAAATGGGTATCTAGATGTATAATGACCATAGTGATTACAATTAACTAAAAATGCATCACCTGATACACCTTTGTGTTTTTTATCTGCATCCTTCACCAACAAGAAGAGGGGGTCTTATAGATATGAAATATTTATGAACTGTTTACTTCCCTTCCTTTTTTTATATTGCTTCTTTTTGTTTTTGGCCATAATTCCATGTTCTAATCTTGATTAGTCAAGCTCCACTTGAGAGAAATTGGCTCTGATACCACTTGTTAGAAACTAGGGTAACTGCAAGGGGGGTGAATCAGTGGTGATAATCCTAATATAATTTAACTTATTTTTGTCAATTTACTCAATATAAACACACATCAATAACATCAATACATTTGAATATAAAATAAACATAAACTTGACACATGAAATAAATGAAAAAAATCAATACAACCATGCACAAAAAAACACAAGTATTTATGGTGGAAACCCTCAAGGGGAGAAAAAACACCCTAATACTACTACACTACTCTAAATGTTTCATTGATCATAAATATCTTGTATATAGTTTGGCTAGCCACCACTAGAAAGGAGCCACTACCCCTTAAACAATTTTGTTGGACACCACCAACAAGAAGCCACTACCCCTAGAACAATTTAGTTTGCCACCACCATTAAGGAGCCACCACCCCTTTAAAAATTTAGCTAGCCACCACGAGCAAGGAGAAACTACCCCTTCAAATCTCTGGGGCCACTTTTCAAAATGTTTCAAACTATCTCTACAACACAAATTCAATAAATCAACCAAAACATCTCCATATCAAGTCCTCTCTTGATCATGTAATCCTCTACAATGTCTCCTCAACACTGACCACTTCTACCTACATATAACATTGAGTTGGACATACACAAGAAATTTTTATTAAATTATGATATTCAATATGCACCTACAATCACATTTCTTCTCTCTTAATTCCCTCTCAATGGGTTTCTCTCACTCAATCCATACAAGGACAACTCCTTAAGATATTGTCATATACATATTTTTTTCTCCTTAAATTTTCACTTTAATCTCCTTCTAGAACATGAGTTAAATTTCTTGACATGTTTGACCTTTTACCATCAACAAATACCATAGTAGACACTATTGTAATTGAATAGAAAGCACATAGAATCCAGGAATATTCCTCTACAAAGTGTAACACAAGTATTTCCTTTTGGGAAGTGAGTTAGTAACATTGCTAATACATTGACAATTAGCATTAAACTATGTTATAACACACGTTTCCTTCATGTTAATTTAATTACCCTTGCCAAGCTTCATGTTTTAAAATTTATCCCTTTAGTTTGAAAATCAACTTTAGGGAATGGAAAAAAACCTTTAAGACATTGTTCCAAACACAGGATACCACAAATTAAACTTGTACAAAGTATAGAAATGATTTTTAAAAGGTTGAGCACTACTAAGCATTGGTTCACATCAATGGAAACACTACAATTCCAACACTTATTTGATCTTGAGGCCTTAATATTCTTCTATAATCATGAGCTTTATGTCTGACATTGTTTCACTTGAAACATTGGATATGATCTAATAATGGATAAATTGAATTAAGGTTCTTGATTCCTTTATTGTAGGAATTTATAAATTTGATCTCTGTTCTCACTAAGGTCTGAAGGAATGTTTTCTACTTCTTTATCTTGAATATTCTACTTTGTGGCCATAATTAAGACAAATAAAACAATATCCACTAAATAAATATGAGTACATTTATGTGAATGTTATTCTAGGAGGAATTGATCCTTTTGAAGTAATTTATTTTCTTTGGATGCTTTCTTGAGGAAGTTCATACTTTCATTTTTTTTTCTTACTTCATTGCTACTTATGGTGTTATGACCAAATTGTGAATTACGGATAAAAAATGCTTCCCTATACAGGTACTAGTCTAGAACAACAAAGTCAAAGACTACACAACTACCTTTCCTAACTCGGAGAAGACACATAGAAAGGATTAGAGGCTTACTTTTGATCCAAGCACTTCTAAATGAATCCTTCTGTCGCTCCTGCTGTAGCTTCAAATTCAAGCGGTTTTGGGCGAAATTCTTCCTGCAAGAAATAACACCAAAACAACAGAAGCTAGCAATAATATAGATGTCTATTCAAGTTAGTTTGCTAAATCAGTAAAGCATAAACAATATAAGTCAAGTAAGATCTTGCAATATGGAAAATCAAAGCCAATAAAGATGCATATAGGGAAAAGTAAGTTGTATTCTTTATTGATGATAGAAGGGGAGGTTACAACCAAGTGACTGATTTGTTGTCACCATCTCCAACAAAATTCCAATCTCATAAAAATGCAGAGGTCTCCAGAAAGCTGTCACTCAGATCAATCTCCTCAATGAAAATCCACCAACATTTCTATACACAAATTTCTTCTTTTCAAACACTAAGATCTGTGCTCAATTTATAAACAGGCTGAGGTACTTTTATAGTCAATGACTTTCCAATAATAGGAAAGACGTGTTCCCAATCTTGTAGATGTCAAATGGACACATGTATTCGAAGCTTGACACATGTGAAATATTCTAGAAGGCACTGGCCAAGTGGAGATTCCAGAACAATGAGAATTTCGCTCCCAATGTGACCAACGCACCATTAGATGTCGGGAAGTGCTTTGCAAAGAAGCCTTTCATTGGGCTACCTACATATGCAAAGAACTTATTCCCTTTAGGGGCTGCGTTGATGAGCTCCCATATGGTATATAATAAACTTCAAACCTTGGAAACCTTTGCAGATGAAAGTCCTTGATTAATCTGTCTTGATCTTTGTCTTATGGCATATAGCAATTGAAATGTTAAGGGATGATAGAACCTAAACATCAGTCCTAGAGATGATGCCCAGTTAAGCAGGTCATTGTGAATGATGCCCAAATTGACCTATAACAATTGCCCCCTAAAGCATGAAGTAATAGTGATAACGACAACATTTTGATTGATATGATTTACACTATGATGATTTGGAGATGAAGCGGAGTGGATACCTGCATCAATCTTACAATACATTTACATCATGATATATCATGTTGATCATAACTGCTGAGGGTAGGCATTCCCATGTTCAGCACATACAAAATTTAATAACATGTACATAATTCAGAAAGTCATTGACATTGGAATGTTTCCCAATGCAAACATGCCTACAGATATAGGCTCATGTTCGGATGATGATCTGTATGTAAGGTTACCGTATAGATGATGTGTACAACAATCCTAAAATCACAGCCCAGATGGCTGAAACTAGATCCGGGGTCTTCTTATCTTGTTCACTCGATCATTCGGGTACAAGTCTAGCCATGCGAATATATGATTTTCCATCGAAGATGGAAAGACATCGTCTGATTATCAGCCAATGATGTGAGCTGTTAACAAATGTGAGAGAACCACCATTAATGAAAATGTCCCTCAAGGTATTGCAGTGGTGTCAATAGATGATTTGATGTTAAACGAAAAACAAAATCTTTCGATTAAAATTCTAGAAGAGAGGATCTTATTGATGTTGTAACAAGCCTCATGGTACTGGAATCTGATGTTTCTAAGTAAAATTATTGGATATTGATTTGTCGTCGACAGGAAGACACCTTATTGCGAAACGTGAGTTACTAATTTCAGAGACAAGGGTATGACATGATATAGCAATTTTCAGGGATGACGGTCATGAGAATAAAGGTTTATGAGTATTGTAGAAGGTTGAGTTATTCACTGGATGACTTCTCTTGAACATATCAGCGATGCTGTGATGAGTTGGTAGCATTGACCCAAAACCAAAGTCAAGGTATGATGAACCATAGGTATGAATGAACCGTCAAGATGATTACCCAACCCAAACAGTCACAGACATGGAGTGAAGGATGTTTCATGTTTAAGAGAGACTTGCTACCAAAAGAAGTCATTTTCTCACTTTTCCCAAATTTTCCCTGGTCATTTGTTGACTAGTACCTCTTTATTTTTTAACAATCTTGAGGAGGATAACATTTGCTTGATCTATAATTCAACCCTTCAGGCGAATAAAGTATCACTATTTAATAATTTAATGAGTCTAGCGATGAATGAAACTCGATTCTTGCCATGATCAACAAGCCCGTCGCTATTTATGTATTAATGAGCTTAACAATAGTGATAGCCCGGTCCTTTTTCATGTTTAGAGAGTTTGAAAAAGAGGACGAAAAGAAAACTCCATAAGTACTTTTTCGTAAATTTGTCACTCAGATCCGAAAAAGTGTAAAATAATATCTAAGAGAACCTCTTTGGTCATGTTTAACCAAGGTATTCCTTTTCCGTAAATAATCTATCTCAGTCCATAAAAGGGTTAAACTTATACTGAGTAGATATCAATTCATTTACTTTTACGAGCTCGAAAAGACAAGTGCTCGGCAATCCTTTTCACATTATCGGAGCCTAAAAAGAGCTAAAAGAAGACTCCAGGGGTTCCTTTTTTGTCGTTATATAAGCTTGAAAAAGAGATAAAATTGTGCTTCAAATCCTTTTTCATTTTTAACAAAGCTCGAAAAATAAGGAGAAAAAGTATGCTTTGTGGTCAAGTCATTCTTTGAAATAAATCTGCACAATTAATATGTTCATCAGTTGTATATCCTATTCAGAACAACATAAAATGGATTAAAAATATATGTTTCATGATTAAAACATAGTAAAACTATAGTCATAGCAATAAATTTAACTTGCAAATAATTAAATGACTATTTAAAATTAGTTTTACTATTCATTTTTATGATTCCATAGTTACCATTTTCATTTTGGAGCTCTGAACCTGATTTTTCCCCCGAACTTCAGCTGCTGATTGCGATCGTTTCTGTGCACGGATTTCCTCACCGTTTGATCCAGGCTAGTAACATAAACCTCCTCTTTCCTTTAGTATTATTTCATTTCCAATTTCTGCAAATTTTTAGGGTTTTAAGGTCCCTAGGGTAAATTCTTCTCCAAAAGGGGGCAACGCACCCCTGAATGTCGAAACCTGCATTGCATAGCAGGTACAATGATGGGTACTTGCATGTGCAAAGCATTGTCTCATGTTAGGGAGTGCATTGGGTGCAATATAAGTTTTTGATTTTCTCATTTTGCCCAAAATTTTCCTAGTTTTTTGCAATGAATGGAATCTAATGGATCTCTTGGTTGTATTTCAGGTTTCCATCAGATTAAAATGACGATTACATGGAGAGAAAGAGAACATGAAGAAGAATATATGATTGCCTTGAATGATCCGGGTACAGTAAGAGCCCTAAGAGATTGTGGTCTGCTTAAGTACTTCAAATTGTCTAGGATGAGGCAACAAATAGAACTATTGGAGTTCTTAGTTCAAGCATGGGATCCAACTATAGAGGCATTTCACATTAAGAGCCAAGTGGTTCCTCTAAAAGTTGAGGATGTGTAATTTTTTACAGGTTTGTCGAGGAGAGGCTTTCCCATTTCACTCTCAGGGTCTGTTGTTGGAGGAGAGACAGAGAGAGATTATATTTGCAATATTTCTATCCTGGGTCTGAGCCAAGCAAAGATAGAAAGATAAACATCTGTAATGTTAGAGATTTGCCCTTGAGAACCATCCTTTTCACAATCGCAAAGCTTTTCGGCACTGTTACACTACATGTAGTGAATAGATCATATATGTAGTACGCGCTAGAGTGTATGGAGCCAACAACCTTCAACTGGTCTGAAGCTATTCTATCTCAGATAAAGGAACAACTGAATAAAGCAAAGGGAGGAAGGAAGAAGAATTTCAGCTATGGTTCTATCCTTATATCCTTCGCCTTGGAACGGATTCCACTGATGCAGCCACAACATTTGACACTAGATATAGATAGTCCTAGAGATCCTTGAATGCAGAGATGGGTAGAACTCATGAGTCGACATGCTGGCCAGTATAATATTATGTTATCGACTGCATTCTTTGTGTGGTTACAGCGACATATTGTTGCCATCTATGAGTATGCATATGCAAGCATCGATTTCCGAGGGGATCCAGATTTAGCATTACTGGAAGGTGCTCAGTGGGGTGCAATAGGTAAGAATTTTATGACCATGTTTTTTCATTTTCCTAAGGTTTATACAATGATTTTGTAGTTTGATGTTTTCCCAATACTAAAATAAATGTTTGATGTAATGCATATGTTGGTCGCGTTCAACAAATAGCAGAACCAGAGCGCAAAGCGAATGTACCAGTAGAGAGGGCTGTCGGGAGAGCAGTCCTTCAGGACCTTGATTTGGCTGAGACTCTGACTGAGCTTCAGCAGCACATAGAGGGTTTGACCTTCGGGATTCTGGATTTCCAGATCGAAGAGCTTCCCATGCGACTGCAACGACACACTATTGGGGTTCCTAACCGTTGGATGCGGTTACTTCGTAGGATAGCTAGATCTATAGCATGTTACCATGAGCACCACTAGTTTACTTATGACATTTTGCATACATTTTGAGGTCAGATGACCAATGTGTCTTGGGAACAAATTTTGTAAAAACCTATAACTATCTATCTATATGATTTTAGTGTTTTCCTATGTTTATTGTGCAATCCTATTAAAATGATGTGAATGTTTACTTTACATGCATTGCAAATGTCTGTCTAAAACTTGATTAGCTAATGAATTAGTCAGTGTGTTCAAATTTCTGGAAATGTGTTGATATCGAATAAAATCAAAATGTCTTTCCAAAGGTCAAACTCTAAGGAACAATCTATGCAATGTTGGATTTCTAACGGTATAAACACTAGTAAGTTGTAATACCACGAGTTGTGAGTCTAAACTTGTGATAATGCGGTTAATACCAAATGAAATGGAATCAGATAGAAGTTCGATCAACACGCTATACTCAGCGATATTATTCATCGATCTACCAATAAAAATCCCTTGAAAACTCACTAACTCATTGTTTGGAGCAAAAATGGCCCACGCTGGAGAGGATAGATTCTACGTACTACGATTAGCACCATCAACATATCCAACAAAGGGTTCCAATGATTTAGAAATTTGTGATGAAATGTAAAGTGGATTACTAACGTCAAAAAACTTTTAAAACAAATTAAGATAGTGAATGCAAATCAAAAACCTATACATACAATATAATACAAAATATTACTATGCTCATGATTAAGCATAGTAATGTTTCAAATACAACCCATTTCTAGGTTGTGCCAATGGAATTCCATCGTAATCAACCAACTCATAGGCACCCTTAGTAAGAAATATTTTGACAATATAGGGGCCATGCCATAATCGCTCAAATTTTCCTGTACCTATAACATCAGCTTCCTGGTCATAAAAAGGGACCAAGTCGCCCTCTGAGAAAATGCGAGGCTAGACATTTTTGTCATATTGCATCTTTATACGTCTCTTATGCTCTATGTTGGCTAATTGGGCTTCACGACATGTTTCATCAAGATGGATGATTTTAAGGAGACACGCTTCTTCTTCTGAGGTGTCAGGTAACAAGTCAATCACGAGTTTTAATGACGGTATTTCACATTGTATTGGTAAGATAGCTTCCAGACCATACACCAACTGAAAAGGAGTAAATCCAGTTGCGTTTCTCACTGAGGTTCGATACGCCCACAAGGAGGAGTACATGATCAAATGCAAGTTTCCTTTACAAACTCCTATCATTTGTTGAAGCATATGTTTAAGAATTTTGTTGATAGCTTCAACTTGTCCATTTGATTGAGGATAATGAGGAGTAGAATTATCATGTGACAAACCTAACTTGGCAGTTAATTCAGCCATCATGTGATTGTGAAAATGATTTCCATGATCTGTAACTATAGTCTGTGGGACCCCATACCATGCAATAACATGATTAAAGAAAAAGAATGCAGCTTTTTGTCCCGTGTTGTTGAATGTAGGCATCGGTTTGGCCCATTTGGTAAAATAGTCGACTGTATAACCATGCCCCCCAGACGAACGAGGGTTACAGGTCATGAAGTCAATACCCCATTTCGAAAATGGTCCCACAGAGACAACAAGATGCATTGGTGCTGGCGGTTTTCAGATCTTACAATCAAATATCTGGCATGCATGACAACTTCTGACCGCGAGGATGCAATCTCAAAAAATAGTAGGCCAAAAGTAACTGGCGCGGAGTATCTTATACGTGATAGCATAAAAAGATAAATGTTCACCACATGCCCTAGCATGAAAATCATATAGCACTTTTTCAGCCTCCTCATGAGTGAGGAACCTCCTTAAAATGGTATCGACACCACGATGATAAAGTATATCGTCGATGATCAGATAATCTTTGGCTTGGTATCGAATACGTCATTTTTCAGAGCAAGAGGTATCAGGTCAAAAAGTTTGGGTTTGGAGATAAATGATTAAATCCCCATACCAAGGATTAGATGATCCGATGAGAAACAGAGACTTGTCAGGAATTGATGGTTCCGACGTAGTTGTAGTGCTATCAGAGGGAAGGTCATAGAGAAGTAGAGCCAAAACTAAAGACTTATTTGACTTAGATTTGATGAATTTCCAATCAAATTCCTGCAAAATGATGATCCATTTTAAATATTTTCCACCCATCAATTGGCGTGATAAGATATAAGTCATGGGGTTGCAATCCGAAACAACAGTGGTTTTTTAGAGTAGGATATAATGGAAAAATATTTGGACAACTTGAACAACTGCCAAGGCAAGCTTTTTCATGTATGAGTACTTAACTTCTGTATCATTGAGATTATGACTCAAATAATAGATCGGATGTTCAATTCCATTTTCTACTTGGACCAAAACCATAGCGATGGTCGATTCAGCCATGGCGATATATAGGAAATAATCATTTTGATCATTAGGAGGATACATTAATGATGCTTGGACAAGGGTGTCCTTGACAGCATCAAAAGAATCTTGCACAACTTGGTCCCAATGAAAGGGAACCCCCTTTTTCAATAGTTGAGATAATACTTTAGCCATTTTGGCGTATTTTGGAATGAACCTTCTTAGGAAGTTAGCCTTTCCTTGAAGTTTATGTATCTGAAGTAAGTTTGAGGGCACAAGAAAATCAAGAATAGCCTGAACCTTCAAAGGGTCGATTCGAATTCCTTCTTTTGAGACTACAAATCCAAGTAAATGACCAGAACCTACACAAAACACACATTTATGTGGATTGAGGTGTATTTTTTAGTGTTGACATCTTAAGAAAATGGCTCTCAAATGCATTGGGTGATCAGTCTGATTTCGTGAATGTGTTGGTAAATCATCTAGATAAGGTTTAACAATGTCCTTGATGTCATTGAAAGCATAATCCATTGCTCTCTGAAAAGTTGCCCCTGCATTCTTTAAACCAAACGGGAGTTTCCTATAAGCGAATGTGCCCCAGGGAAATATTAATGTTGTCTTATGTTGATCCTTTGGGCAGATATTGATTTGATTGTAGCTATAAAATCCATCCATGAATGAAAAAAATTGACATCCAGCACAATCGTCAATAATCTGGTCGTTAAAAGGAGTAGGATAGTTGTCTTTTCGACAAGCAAGATTGACATCCCGATAATCGACGCACACTCTAATGGTTCCTTGTTTTTTCATAATAGGAACAATGTTTGAAACCCACCCAGTTAGCAGAACAGTGTAAATGAAACCAGCATGCAAAATATTTTCAACTTCTGCTTTGATGGAAGTGGCTTTCTTCGGATGAACAGGACAAAGCCGTTGATGCACCGGTTTGACATCAGGATACATATTAATAGTGTCTTCAACAATACTAGTATCTATGCCTGGCATTTCCTCGTAAGACCAAGAAAATACATCACAGAATTCACAAAATAGAGAGCGGTAAGATTCAAGTTCTAATGGAGAACAAGATATACCAACATGAATATTTTCTACAACGACAGGTTGGTCGAAATATCGGTAGAAATGGTTTCTTCAATATTTTACAAATTTCATTCGGAGTCGATTGCATTAATCAGAAAATAATTCAAAAAGAAATTTTTGATGGATGGGTGATATAGTTCACTAAGATTATTTTCTTCATAATCAGGAAGATGGGAATGATGATGATAATCTTCCCATGGTTCTCCTTCTAACATCATGGCTTCCAAAATATTCTTATCTATCAATAACATTGAGGAAAAAGGATCAAATGGAGTACCAAAATCTAAGGAACGATCAACCCAAACACTCGGTGATGCTAATTTCGTATTTGTCAGCCAAGCCAGATAGATTGATTGTTATGCCATCTCAATAGGGCTGGGCGGCAGAAACTCATCCAACGTAGAAAAATCAGAATCACCCATCCTCTCCCTTAAGCCAGATAGAGTGGAAGAGATCATGTAGCAGGTCTCTATACTTGCAATTTATGTCGACATCACAGGCGGCAGTAATGGAAAGGTTACCATTAAAGTGGAATCCTTTAAGAGTCCTACACCAATGTTCTGAAGTTCTAGTTGGGTAAGTGAATGAACGGAATGCTTCCAGTTACCTAAAAAGTAGAGGCAAAGAAGGATAGTTGATTAATGACTATGATTGTACCTTTATGTGGAAAGGAAATCATTCTAAAGTATGTAGAAACAATTTCAGTCATAGCATATAGCCATGGCCTTCCCAGTAAAATATTATAGTAAAGGGGTTCGTCAACAACCTTGACATCAATGTTTACTGTTTTCCCCCTAGTTCAACATGCAGGTTATTAATAATACCACAAGGTTTATATGTACGTCCATCAAATGCCTTCAACGTCATTGATGATTGTGATAAGCGCGTCGAGCCAAGTGACTTCCAAAAATTTAGAGACATAATGCATGTAGATGCTTCCTCATCAATAATAGTGTGATGAACAAGTTGATTGAGAACATTTACCTGTATGTATAATGCAAATTCTGCTGGTAATTGTGGCATATAGCCCGTATGATTAAAGACGACTAAATTAGAATCAGTCGGATCAATTCCACCAATAGTCGACAATAAAGCCTGTTTTTGGGAGGGACAATTTTGTAATACCTCAAGAGCAGACATAGTTGAAGGGGATTGAGCCAAATCTTCAACTATCTTATAATTTTGTGCAACTCTTGCTCGAGGATTATATGTCGATTTATGAATTACTCTCTTTGGTGGCTTGATTGTCAATTCAAGAATAGCAGTAGACGGTACCGATTTTGTAGATTGATTTGTAGTCGAGGTAGTTGGTTGATCAGTGGTTGGACTAACGTAGTCTTTATTGTGTGTTGACACCAAAATATCTGTTGAAGGTTTTGTGATAGATAACATTAACACTTGGAAACTAGGAGTTGGATCCATAGAAACCATGTTGCTGTCCGGATTTGGAAACGATTTTGTCAACACAGCTGATGCATTAGAAGTCTTGATGATTTTTGAGACTTCAGCAGGGTGAGGAAAATCCCTAACAAAGTGTTCCTCGTTACAGATTATGCATGGATAAATAGGTTTCCTTGGTCTAGACGATTGATCAAATGATCTTTCCTGCGGGTTAGAAGTTTGATTTTTCTTAGATTTCCCTTCTCTTACTTCCGGGTTGCTTGTCACTTTTTCCTTTGTCAAATGACATGGCATTAATTTCGGAAGCAGGAGCAGGATCAGATGCAGTAGTGTGATGTGTGATTGCAGTTCCTATCAAGCTGTCTCTGGCATGAGATTCCTTTAGTTGAGGAGGAACATTAAAATTATATCGCGGCGCATTAGGAATTTTTTCATAAAGCATGCTAGGCTGAGTGTAAATCAAGTCCAAATACTGGGCATGAGTGATAACTTGCTCTTCTGTGAAGATGCCACCCTTAGCCACATCCTCATTATACATGGTAACAGGGACTTAATGAACCATTCAGAAAGTAGCTAATCCAAGACAAAGGTCTTAACCATTCAACGATGATGATGCCACTCATGAATATGATCTGAAATGTGAGTAGCTTTAGTCTGTTTAAAATTGGTCAAGAGTTCCGTTCCAATTTCATATATGATGGGTAACTGGAAATCAGTCAAAATGACAGTATCTAGGGCATTGAAATTATCAAAAGAAGATCTAGGTAATTCAATGTACCATTTTGCAGCCGGACCTGTGAGCGTACGATTGAAAATATGTAGTCGAACAGAATTGTCATTTAGGGAATTTGAGGAACACCATAAATGATAAGTCATGACATGAGTCGACGGATCTTCTCCAAGGTTTCCATTGAACTTAGGAATATCCAAGGGTAACTTGTGAGGTATCACTGGCCACCAAGGAGCATAGTTGATTGGGTCATTGGTTAGCCAATTTAATTCTGGTAACTCTAAAGTTGCAACAAAGGGCAACTGTCTATTAAGGTCAGGTTGAGCATAGCCAGGGTATGATGGAATTTCTTGAGCAACAGGTCTTTGAGCACTAGCATAAGGAATCTGTTGTTGTTAACCCAGATAGGGGTTGTTCTGAAAAGCGAACGCTTGCAGATTATGTTGACCAAAACCTGGATATAATACTTGTTGAAATGAAGTTTGTGGCATTTGCACCTATGGCTACCAAGGGTTCTGTCCACCAATATTATAACCCAAATTATAAATTTTTGGATTTGGTTGAAAGGTATAACCAAGTTGTGGCTATGATATCCCATAAAATGGTAAACCGGCTTGTGAGTAAATAAGTCCAGATACAGGATGTTGTAAATTAACCAAAGGATTTAGAGTCTGTGGACCCAACATATGAGAATATTGAGTTGAAGGACCTACCTGATAAGGTTGTTGTACAACATTTTGATTCTGTAGCAAGTGTATAGATGTATTAACAAGTGGAAATGATGTGGGTGTAACAGGTTGAACTGGTTGGTACGAGTGTACAACCATTTCTGGTTGGATAGGTAAAGTAGGCTGCCATTGACTAGTGTTCATTTCAACATTAGATTGACCAAAAAGTGACGGAGTACTGTCATATTGGGTGACCAAAGGTTGCCCCCCAGCATGAGGAGGATAATAATATGGAAAATATTTCTCTCCAAATGTTGGGAATCCAGTTGATATGGTACTTGAAGGAATAGACTCAGAAGGACCAGCTTGATATTTCCCTGAAGATGTGTATAAGGATTCAAGTCGTTCAGTAATAACTATAGGATTTCCAGTTAAAATACCGGATGATGACATTCGTAAAGTCCATGGGTTTGAAGATGCACCAAAGAAAATTCCAGATAATGATTTGTAACCTGATGGTAGCATAGGGCCACCATGAAAATATGACTCTAGTTGTAAACATCAACGGGGTAGCTAGGGCAGGTGCTGACGTAATTGGGACAGACAGCCCAACAGAAGATGTTGGTTCAGACATGGTTATTTGACAAAATGTATACCCTTTTGAATCAATGGGGAATTGAATAGTTTTAGGGTCAACCAAATCTAAGGGTGTCGATTGAGGAAAAGACTTATACAGGTGAAGGTCCTCCCCAAAATGGGTTGGATTTAAAGGTGTCTCGTCTTGTGGGATTTCTTCAATCGAAATTAAACCAGGTGGAATAATCTCACCGTCAGGCCCAAATTACATTTCAGGTTGACTGTGTGATATGGGAGACTTAATGGTGGCAGAAACTTGTGGGATGACCAAGGTAGGAACAACTTCCATTTGTACGACTTAGGGATTCAGATTTTCTGGCAAAGAAGAGATAGGATCTGGATCAAATTCCAGTTGAATAATGTTAGGTTCAAAAGGAATGGTCTGATTGATTGGATGGATTGTGACCACAGGAAATTTTGATGACTCTGTTTTGACAACAGTAGAAAAAATAGGATGTGTAGAAACAACTTGAGCTAACTCTGGTATAGGGAAAGATGATGTTTCACTAGAGGTACGGATTGTACATGATTCAGAAGATCGTGATCACCTTTGCCTACCAGAAGTAACTTCTGGTGGTAAAGGTGGTTTTAATGCTAGTATACGTGAATGACGGGGGAAAGGATTTTGATTTATTTTAACCAAAAAAAAAAAAACAAAATAAAAGGGTATTGCTAGACAAAAAGGTTTACCAAGAAACTGTGAACTGCAGAATACCTCCTGGCGAACCAAGAATTACGGGTAGGTAATCTCCCCGAATGCTATGTCTCGTGTATCATAATTTCAAGGCGGCCGACTTAGTTCACTATGGATGGATAGCACCTAAAATTTGTCCTCCCAAATATACCCGAAGGTACGTCGACGCCCAAGTCCGTATTGGCGCTGTCTAATGCGAAACCACACAATGAGAGCACCCCTTTATACTTATCATACTGTAACACCACCCGATATAATCGAAATTACGTGGATGAGCTACGATATACTTACGTACGTGGAGTGAGGTATCACACTCAAAATGTATCAAAGACAATTTAACGACAACTGCTATGTTTTCTGACGCCGAAACACGTCTCTAGCCTAGACCTTCTAAATGTTATCATTATGGTTCCAATGCATTGTTAGGTGAATTGAGATTAATTTTATGTTGATATTTCTTAAAAATTTTCCTTTCAAAGGTTCACCGCGATGATGTATTGGACAATTCCTAAAATGAAAACTAAGAATGATAAGCAATCTTTCACTTTTAGTTTTTCAATGAAAATCGTAGCTACTAGAGGGAAAGAGCAAACAATTTGCGAGCAAACAAATCAAAGAATCACAAACTAAATGCATATTTCCTAATTGTTCCATTTTGCAAAACACACAAACAACTACATGCAAATGCAGATTTTTCTTTTCAGTTCCTTTAATGTTATGAATGCAGAAAACAAACTAAGTGCACTAAATCAACAAAATAAAATGCCTTTTACTTTTGAGAAATGAGGAATATAAACAAAAATTTCTCTTTTGAAGGAAAAATGAGGAATGAAACAAAAATTTCTCTTATCGGGAAATGAAGAATTTACGACAATTTCCTTTTTCAAAAAAAAATGGATCTAATGCGAGAATAAAAATACTTTGAAATTAACTTGCCAATAATAAAGAAAAATTATTTAAAACAAACATTGAAAAAATTTTCTCTCAAAGGAGGAAGAGATAGATGAATTCACTGGTCAATATGAGGTTCAGACTTTTCAAAACACATTAACAAACAGAACTGAAACAAACTGCAAAGACAAATTCAAGGGAATTTGGATGGCTTTAGGAGGCAACACATTCTCTAAAGGGAGACAGTGCTTTGCAAAGCAGGCCTGAAAGAGAGATAGTGCTATGCAAAGCACTATGTCCTGTCCAAGGGTGCATTGGGAATAGTGTATAAGGAAAAATAGAGCTATTTAACACACCTCTTTTGCAAGTTTGGATACTAAAAAGTCTAATATTTATGAGTAACAACTACTGGGTGAATAAGAAATGAAAATAAGAGATTAAAACACCTATAATAAAGAGAATTTTCCCCAGTGGAGTCGCGAGTTTGTTATGATAGAATTGTGAATTACGGATAAAACATGCTTCCCTAGACAGGTGCTAGTCTAGAACAATAGAGTCAAAGACTACACAACTACCTTTCCTAACTCAGAGCAGACACACAGAAAGGATTAGAGGCTTACTTTTGATCCAAGCGCTTCTAAACTACTCCTTATGTCGCTCCTGCTGTAGCTTCAAATTCAATCGGTTTTGGGCGAAATGCTTCCTGCAAGAAAGAACACTAAAACAACAGAAGATAGAAATAATACAGATGTCTATTCAAGTTATTTTTCTAAATCAGTAAAGCATAAACAATATACATCAACTAAGATCTTGCAATATGGAAAATCAAAGCCAATACAGATGCATATAAGGAAAAGTAAGATGTGTTCTTTATTGATGATAGAAGGGGAGGTTACAACCAAGTGAATGATTTGTTGTCACCATATCCAGCAACATTCCAATCTCATCACAATGCAGATATCTCCAGAAAGTTGTCACTCAGATCAATCTCCTCAATGAAAATCCACCAACATTTCTCTACACAAATTTCTTCCTTTCAAACACTAAGATCTGTGCTCAATTTATAGAGAGGCTGAGGTATTTTTACAATCAATGAATTTCTAATAATAGGCAAGACATGTTCCCAATCTTGTAGATGTCAAATGGACACATGGATTCGAAGCTTGACACATGTGAAATATTCTAGAAGGCACTGGCCAAGTGGAGATTTTGGAACAATGAGAATTTCACTCCCAATGTGACCAACACACCCTTAGATGTTAGGAAGTGCTTTGCAAAGTAACCTTGCATGGGGCTACCTGCATATGAAAAGCACTTAGTCCCTTTAGGCGCTGCATTGATGAGCTTCCATATGCTATATAATAAACTTCAAACCTTGGAAACCTTTTCATATGAAAGACCTTGATTAATCTGTCTTGATATTTGTCTTAGGGCATATAGCAATTGAAATGTTAGGGGATGATAGACCCTAAACATCAGTCCTGGAGATGATGCCCAATTAACCAGGTCATTTGGAATGATGCCCAAATTGACCTATAACATATGGGGATGATCTGATTTAGTTTTAACAAATCCTCACTTTATTTCCTAGAGTTTGCATGGTTGGTTTGATCAATAATATTATGATATTTGGCTTTGTTTATCACTCTATTTGACTAACGTTGGGTTCCTTTAACTACACTGAGATAGCTCTTAAGCTCATTTTTCTTTGATGCATTTGCACTTACTTCTCCCTTGACAACTTCACGATAACACATTCCTACTTTAATAAAAGGGGATGTATGTATGTTGACTATATTATGCAATATCTCATAACATCTTCCAAAAATCAATTGATAATTTTCCTTCCTAATTAAATTTCTCAAGTAAATAATCTCAGCTTCTAGTTTCACATAATCTCCATCATTTTCTTCTAGCTGGATTTTCACCACAAATTTCATTATCGTTGCTTCTTATAATTCATTTTTAAGGATGAAACCCAACTTATATATTTCATCATCATCCTTATATTCACACTCATGCAATAGTTCCTGCTTTTTTATTATTATTGTGAGTCTCTTTATCTCTTATAAGGAAGCAGAGAGCTCACCTTGAAATCACTCTTAGCTTCACTTTCCTTGTTTATGTTTTTCTGCTCTTTCAGGTTATATTTATTTTTGTGTTCAATAGTTTTATCATTCATGAATATAAAATCATCTTCATCATCATTTCCTTCATATTTTTCATATGGACATCTGGAAGTGAAATTACCTTCACTACCACAATTGAAACATAATGGAAGATTCCCTTTCCCTTTGATGGTGGGCCTTTTGATATATATTGCACTATACCTAATTTCTCTTTCTAATTTCCCAAGAAAATGAGTAGGCATTCTTCTTGATCTTCATAAGATGCATATTCATCACTATCTTCTGATGAGTTATTATATTCCTTGTAATGGAAATTTTTCTTCTTGAGATATCTTCACTTTTTATGAAATTTCCCTCTATTTATATGTTATTTGTCATCATCATTATCTTATAGTTATCCATTTGTAAATTTAAAGCATAATGACCAATTATACCACACTTAAATAATTTGAATGGTATATTGCGTTTATACTTTCTAGATCCTCTTTTCAAATATCTCATGAATTAAGCTTATTCTTGATTTGAGTTACGGCTAGAGTGATCATGGTCATTTTTTCATTTTGTTTTCATTAATGCTTTGAAGGATGCTTCCTTTAGTTCAAACTTCTCTTTTATTGTACTCATGTCATATTTAGTGAGTATTTCATGTATTTCATCGATATTCAAGTTTTCTAGGTCTTTCCTTTCTTCAATAGATAAAACCTAAATTGGATTAAACATCAATGGAAGAGATCTCAAGACATTCTGCCCAATTGTCGACTCTTCGATATTTTCACTGAATCCTTTAATACTATTAACAACTTCATCTACTTAATGTTATAAATAAACAATTTATTCTTCTTCATTCACATCTAAATATTCAATTGTATTATATGAGATTGAAGTTTATCCCTTTTTACCTTATCATCTCCCTCATATATTCTTTGAAGCTCATCCCAAAATTGTTTAGAAAAGTCACAATGTACTACCTTGGAAAAAAATGATTTATCTAGACCATTCAAAATTGAATTCATTTCTTTGTGAGTATTTACATAATCCTTCTCATTTTCATATATTTGAGGAAATTTTGGAACTTTATAATTTATATCATTGAATTGTAATCATCAATACCAAAATTAATTATGTTGTCTCGCATTATTATCTTCATGAAGACATAATCTAGTCCTTCCAATAATGGAAATATGATTGTGTAAGAACCATCTTGAATATCGATGGTCCCTTTGAGATCTACCTTCTAGTGGTTACACTTCTTTTGAAGGAACCTTCTTTGATTCCAATTGTTGGCATTCAAAATCATACTTAGAGGATGGGAGGGGCGGGGGTGATTCAATATAATGGCAATCATTACTTCTCTAAATCCAATCAAGAATCTTAAAACATAAGTGCCATAAATTGAACATGAAATAGAAGATATACCTACAAGATATATGTGGAAACCCTTACAGGGGAAAATCAAAACACTTATTTATATGAAATATATTATAGGCATCAACTTATTATTACATCAACTTGTAGGAATTGACCTACTATTACATCAATCCATATTTCTACTTTGTAGGCACCAACATACATGATACACCAATTCCCTCTAATTCCTTGTACGCACCAACTTACAAGAGACACCAATCATCTTTATTTCCTTATAGGAACCAAACTATAGGAGACACCAATCCTCTCTGCTGCCTTGTATGCATCAATTTATAGGATACACCAATACCCTATATTTCTTAGTAGGTACTAACTTACAGGATATATCATTCACTTGACTACTTTGTATGCACCAACCTATTAGAGACACCAACCCCCTCTATTGTAAATATTCATAGGGGCCAACCTACTTTCTTTTTTCTTAACAATGTCTCTTAATTTCTTCTACTTTTATCAAGTACTATTTGTTCTTCTACCTTCAACATCTCTATTAGTTTCTTCTGCATTCACAGGTCTACCTATCCACATATCAAAATTTTCAAATCTAGTTCAAAAATTTCTTCCACGTGCACCTAGAGATATTTTATTTGTCTCATCCAAATTTCATAGTCCAAAAAATATTAGAAAGAAATTTATTGGAAAAATGAAAGCCAACATGTTCAAAGAAAATTTCAAGAGAATTCAAGAAGCTTAAATTCATTAGAGCATATATTTAAAATTATAGTGATCCAAGGTGTGTATATTTATCCACAAGTAAAATATGGTCCTATATATATAACCTGCAAGTTTCATGGTCTAAAACATCCCACAAAATTTTTTATAGCAAAACTTATTAGCTAACATTTGTGAAGAAGATTTTAGGAGCATCTAGGAACCCTAAATTCAGTTTTCCATATCGCCAATATTATAATTAATCAATGTCTTAAACTTGAACCATATACATATGATGATATTATATCTATGTTCTCCAATTTTCATGGTTTGAAACATCCCAAAACAGAAGTTAAATAATTTGAATGGTAGCTTAAATTTATATTTTCTAGATCTTGTTTTTAGTGATATCATGAAATAAGCTTAATATTGATTTGATTTAGGGCTAGAGTGATCAAAATCATTTTGTAATTTTATTTTCACTAATGCTTTTAAGGATTATTCCTTTAGTTAGAACTTTTCTTTTTGTATTCTCATCTCATATTTAGTGATTATTCCATGTATTTCATCCATATTAAATTTTTCTAGATCTTTCATTTCTTCAATATATAAAACCTTTGTATTAATCATCAATGGAAGAGCCATCAAGACTCTAATGAACAATTTTTTATTCTTCAATAATTTCACTGAATCCTTTAATAGTGTTAACAACTTCATATACTCAATGTTAAAAATAAAAAATGTATTCTTCTCCATTCATATTAAAACTTTCAAATTGTTTTCTACGAGTTTGAAATTTATTCCTTTTTATCTTATCATCTCCTTCATATATGCTTTGAAGCTCATCCCAAAATCGTTTAGCAAAGTCACAATATATTACCTTGAAAAAAAAAAAATTTATCAAGACCATTCAAAATGGTATTCGTTTCTTCGTAATTATTTACATAATCCTTAATCCTTCTTCTCATTTGCATCTATTGGAGGAATTTTTGGAGCTTTGTAATATCTATCATTGAATGCTAATAATAGGTACCAAAAGTAATTATATGTTCCCTCATTCTTATCTTCATGAAAGCATAATCCAGTCCATCCAATAATGTAACTCTTATTGCGTAAGATCTAACCTAACTAGCCATAGTCCCTTTGAGATCTACCTTCTATTGGTTAGAATGTTTTTGAAAGAACCTGCTTTGATTCCAATTATTGGAATTCAGAATCATACTTAGAGGAGGAGTGGGGGGCGGTGAATAAGTATAATGAAAATTATTACTTATTCAAATCCAATAAAGCATATTAAAACATTAGTGACATAATTTTAACATGTAACCCAAGATATACCTAAAAGATATATGTGGAAACCCCTATAGGGGAAAACCACAAAACTTCTTTATATGAAAGATATTATAGGAACCAACTTATTATTACATCAAATTGTAGGAACCAACCTACTATTACATCAATCATGTTTACTACTTTATAGTCAACAACCTACAGGAGGCACCAATTCCCTCTACTTCTTACTAGACATCAATCCTCTTTATTTCTTTATAAGTACCAACTGTTAGGAGACACCAATCCTCTATGCTTCTTTGTAGGCACCAAAAGTTAAAGAATTTGAATGGTAGCTTATATTTTCATTTGTTAGATTCCATTTTCAATTATCGCATGAATTAAGCTTATTCTTGGTTTGAGTTAGGGCTAGCATGATTGTTGGCTCGAGGGGTCCTAACCCAGGTTCAGAGGTTAAGGTTTACCAACAAACCCCTATACTACTGGCCCTTTCGGCAATGACCTACTTACGCAAGCCAAAGTCTCACCCGAAGCAATATGGGAGGGTGCTAGAACAGGTTTCTACACCTTGAGAGAGAGTAGGTAATTCAAGAAGATCTAGGTTCGCAACCTATGAGGTTCACATAAATCTATTCATAAGTGTGTTAACAATATAATCCGTAATTCAACATAACAAAGCTATTACAGATCTAGTAGTACCTTCGCATCCACATGCCTATTATTAGTCAGCAATTTAGAATATCATACCACATCGACAACAGATTATAGATACATTTCATACCATAATATAACATATTCGCAGCATAAACAGATAACACAAGTGCATTTGTAGCTTAACAGATTCCATAGGTTCGCATCAACAATAACACATCAGATCCAAAGATAATTCAACTATATTCTTATATATTTGTATCAAAAACCCAGTTACAATTCGACACAGCCTGCACACACAGCCAGCAGGGTCTGGACACAGCAAGAGTGAGGATCTATGCACACACAGCCAACAGGAGTCCTTGCCCAAAGACCCTAAAACAGATCTAGAAATTCGCACTTAGCATCAGACTTAACTCTTGCCTACCTTAAGACTCAAAATGCTTGTCTATTTATAATGACTTAGCCTACGCTTCCAATGGTCCGCAAACTATTGTTTGTGGGCTCTTGGTCTACCCTTGACCCATTACAGTGCATTTGGGGCTTTGATCCACCCCAAAACCCCTGTGTTAGACTAATTAGTACCAAAACTATACAAAATTCACTGCTTTTAGGGGACCTTGTTCCAACAGTCCCCCAACACAATCTTGTGACTCATCCCGAGTCACTATGGTGGTGTGGTCTCCACCTTTGCTTGTAGCATCTTGATCGCATCTACTAGCTCGGGCAACACTACTTCACTTTGCGCAGTAGAATTCTGAGCTATATCCACCAATTTTTGTGAATTCGGTCCTTCTGTGGCTGCCGTGACACTTTCCAAACTCTGGTTAAGTTGCTTTATTGTGAGATCAATGTCTTAGGAGAGCTTGAGGGCTTCATCATCCCAAGGCTTGAGACAGTCACCAACAGTTTTCTTCTTCTGGCGGAGCTCTTCGATTTCATCTCGCAAGGTGTGGCTGGTACGCAGCTGTGCCAACCGTTGAGAAGGGATGAGAGTAGGCATCGTAGCTTCTAGCTGCTCAAATTGTTGTTCCTTATGTAGCAGCGCCTGATTGAGCTCACGCAAGAGGGGGGTCGCACTGCACTTTGGTCCATAGTTGCATTTTTGTTTCCAATAGTTCGGAACCTTGAGGGATTTGTCATGTGATAACATTTGTAGCCTCCGTAACCAGAGTGGCTCGCTGGGCCCTTACCTCTGGTGGTGTTTCTTGTTGCAATTTGGCCTGTAAATCCGTAATCTATTGCTCCATCTGTGTTTTGACCACTCGCATCTCCGTTTTCAAGGACTTTAATGCTGCGACCAACCCCACAATCTTGGCCTGGGGGGTGGCAGAAGCTAGAATATCTTTAGGTACGTCAGCGCAGAGCCTACTAATGAGGCATTCCAACTCCATTTTTTGCCCGGTGGCAAGGGAACATGCAGCCTGTACCTAAGAAACTTCAGCATTTTTTTCCTCAATTGTCTGCTCAGCTGTATTGAGTTGTTGATGCACTCTACAGTCCCTATGTTGAATTTCTTTGAACAAGGAGGTGTGGAGAACCTGGAATGATTCATGTGGCAACCTGGCTAGATCTAGTTGTACCTCTGCACAAGCCTGGACTTGTGCTCCCAAGTCGGGTGGACTTACTGCGAGGGTTGCGCCTGGCAGGGAACAGAGGCGACTTTCCGCGATAATAAGTGTTGCGCTCCTAGTTTTTGAGGCTATTCGTACCTAAATCATACTTGCTTGCAATGTGTCTATCTTTAGCTGCAGAGTGTAGAGCTCAACCTGGAGCATGTAAACCGCAGCTTTCTGCTGCTCTTCCAGAGCTGGACATTTGTCTTCTACAGCCAAAGTGACCGTGTCTACGATTTGCTCGAGGTCCCCTTCGGTCAGTGTAACCGCTTCGTCTCATTCTGGTCGTTGAGAGCGCTGCTTCTTTCGTGGCCCTTTAACAGGGTCACTCGTTCTCTTTGTTCCCCGAGGGGAGTCAACGCCTCCCTTCTCCTGACCCTCGGTACCGAGATCCTACTGTGCACCCTTCTGTGTTGCTACTTTTTTGTCCTTCCCCGTACTCTGATCGGGCTGTGAACCCTTCTGCGATGTGGCTTTTGCGCCTTTCCCCGATATTTTGCTCGACACTCCGGCGTATTTAGTGATTACAGGCAGGTTATCCTTCATGGTGTTCATTACTTCAGTGCCTTTCGCACCTGTCTTGAAGCCAAGTTTCTAGTGAGGAGGCCATTGCGCAATTAAGCGGTCAATCTCTTCATCGAGAGCCATATAGGGGAGCGAAACCCACGTAGGATCTTTGCGGCCTCGGATTTGGACATTATGCATGGACACCTAGAATGCAACAATTCTTTTATACTTATCGTAAATGGCTGGTGACAGACACAGCCAGGAGTTGATAGTTTCTGCGAGCCCACTATGAAACAACACCTAGAAGACCTGATTGTCCTCAATGTGCTGCGCATCCTTAGAATCCGACAATTTTGTATTTATGTCCCCTTCGCACATTTTGGGGTGAGCTGAGGGAGGACTGAGTCCTCAGGTGCTTCCCATGCGACTAGCACAATGAGGAGCAACAACCATAAATAACGAAATGCGCGTCCCTGATCTTGGGACTCGTAGACATTCGGCAGAAATTCATTGCAATGGTACTGCGACCAATTGAAGCAGACCCATTTTTTTCGCATTGGCCTACTAGCTGAATCACATAAGTGGGGACGATGGCAGCTTGGCATTTTCGCACCATCTTGCATGCCAATAATAGGGTACCCAACTGCATACTAGGGTCACTGATGGAATTGATCATGAAGCCTTGAGTGTTTCGCTCCACATGGTAGGTTTCGCGCACATAGTCAGAGATCTTCCCTTCGTACTTCTTACCAGTGTACAGCATGGGGAGACCAGTAATTTGATGAATGAGCACAACGTCAATGGGGATTCAATCCTGGATCCATAAGCAACCATCAGGGACTAGGGCGAGCAACTGATGTACCTGTTAGTCATCAGTATTTTTCACATGTTAGTGATGACTATATCCATAACTGAGTTTTCTAGAAGCTGATTTCCATATGTCAATTTGTCATCTAGAAAACCCTCATGAAACTTTTTTCGCCCTCTTAATTTTCAGTCTGCCCATATCAAAGTTAAAACCCATTATCACTATTTGTTCTAGCTTCAGCCCTACTGGTATGCCCATCAGCTCTAAAAAGCAAATCCAAGTCTGTTGCAAAAGCCTCCCCTAAGTTAGGAAGTGGTGCTTTAAGGCATTTTACCTTTGGCAAACATCAAAAAGCCAAAAACCTCCATCTGACACAGAACATTCATGACAGACCTCCCATTCTGCAAATCAAGTTGATCACAGCCCTAAGTCGCGCCACTTACACACCCCTAGGTCTCAGCACTGCATAAACCACAGCCTCAAGCTGATTATTAGGTGTTTCACAGTGTTTTATGGTTTCTACAAAGGCAGGAAATATAATTTCATCTCAGGAGAAAATTCTTGAATCTACATTCAGAAGAACAACTACTTCTCAATGTAAACATGAGCCTGAGATATATCTGCAAACAAACAGTGACTCATCAAGACCTTGCAGCATCCTTTCAGCAGGAAAATCACAGTAAGAGAAAGACACCACTGTCACAACAAACTGGTAATTTTTCATGGCCAAAAACCTCCTTCAATTACAAGCAGAGGGTTAGGGCGCCTCCTTCATCTACAAGCAGAGGGCGCTGGCCAATATTGACTTTAAGGATTGCTAAAGTCCAGGTTTGCTTTTTACTAAACAGTGAAACAGTGACTCTAGGTTTTCTGAGTGTAAGTGATGATCATAACAGGGCTAAAGTCTGAAGTATGCAAGTTAAAGGGAAAACAGAGTTTTGGTCTTGTAAAGGAAGTCTTTTGAAGTTTTCAAATCATATGAATTGTTAAAATCTTAGAGAGACATATCATTAGTGAAAACAACTCTAATCATAAGCACCCTGCTATTTCAACAAGACCAATTTGAAGAAATGTTGACAAACCATGTCATTACATAGGCAGAAGAAAAGGTGGTTGTTTTTCAAAGGGGTGCTAACCTCCATAGTCACAGAGACTATCTTTCAAATAATTTGTCATAAGTTGACCAAAGCAAATGGTGACATTTCAGTTCCCCTCAGCAAAGAGCAGTACAGTGAGACAGTGACACCTTGACTAGGGTTGTCTGAAGCACAGTAGTGATTGCAAGCAGAGGTGCCAGTATTAATGTGTTTCAAGTTTGTTTGCTTATCATCATATACAAGAAAGACTTTTGTTAGGCAGGCTTATCAAACAATCTTCAGATACTCTGCCAAGTGAAGGGCCTCCTTGTTTCATGAGCAGATGGCCAAGGCATTGAATGTTTTTAAAGACTGATTGGTAAAAAGATGAAGTGGAAAGAGACAAAGGAGGAAAGAAAAAGTCATTACACAAGCAACAGATGGTGTTTATGTTTCAAAAGATATTGGTTGTCCTACTCATAAGAAAATGGCATATAGTCTTAGACAGGGGACTTTTTACTATCAATCAAAGCGCTGGTGTAAATCCAGCTGTTGCAAGCTGCACCTCACCACAAAGACAGAGTTTTTATTCAGATACAATAGGAAATGCTTAGGATCTGAAGTTTAAAAACCCTAGGGCAGCATGCAAAGCTAATCAAAGAATGGCATTATTGGAAGTAATTCCATTTATGGAACAAGTGCCTTTTCAAAATAAGTTTGTCCTAAGTTGACAGTAAAATCTGAGCCTGGTTTTCCCAAGAGATACTGCAGCTAGAATATAGGGTTATAAAGTACAAAAATATTTTGGGCATACTCTCAGATTTCGAAGAGGTTTTCAAAAAAAGTACAAAGCTGTCATTATAAAGATCAGAGATATCAAATCAGCACTGAGAGCAGAGAAAATATTGTAAAAGAAAGCACCTTCTTAGACAAATGATGATCAAGCCTGGGTGAGTACCACTACAGTTTACACCTTGGTTAATTTTCAGTCACAGTGGGCATCATTTAGTTCCAAAAAGGCATTAAGAGCAAGATGTTAGTTTGTGTTGAAGAAAGGGAAAAGAATCCCTGTCAAAAGGTCAAAGAATACTCCGCAGCGCGAAATGTCCTTTACAGGTTTGAGACAAATGCAGTTCTTTCATTATTCAAAAATACAGGGATATCATAAATGATATGTTCTAAGCAAAAAGGCATATTGGAGAAGGCACCTTTCTTAAATCAAAAACCATAACCAAATCCAAATAATGTCAGCAATGTGGGCACCTGCAATAGAGAAAAGGTTGAAGAAGCTTTTGGAGACAGAGACTGTCAAAGCATGTTGACCATCCAAACCCTATCTTTTCAACAACAAAGTAGTCTTCATATTTTTTCAAAACAGTTTTGATTTATTGTCATTTTTCAAAGGGCATAAATATTCTGTGGCCGAAATCATTTCAAAAAGGAAACACCTCTCAAATAAAGTCAACATTATTTTAAGTTTCAAGAGATCCACCAAGGAAGCATTACAAAGGTTAAAAATAAACGGAGCTGAATGTCAAGTTTACATTTCAAAAGGTTTAAGACCGTTGGGGGTTTGACATATTAAGGGAGTGAGGTCGAAGGGTTAATTTTTCATTTTCAAACTTCAAACAAAGCTCTGTACTACCCTTAGCATCGAAACAAGGAGGTTCAGGTCAAATTGTAGGAGTTTGCACCATTTAAACACCGCACGATGCACCTGGCAAACCGCGCGACGCGCCTGGAAGGAAATTTGAACGGGCGGTCAACGTATGCGCGACGCGCCTGTACACGGCGCCCGCCCGACCCGACAGGGCCACCCGGTTGGTCAACTGAGCGACGCTCTTCTGCCACAAAGTGCCGCGCACTTCTTTAGCCTCCAACACGTTTTCAAATTGAATGCAAAGCTGCTCCAAGCTTCTCAAAGGATCTTCCATCAAATTCGAAGAGGTATTTTGAAGCTTCCCTTGAAATTTTCGAACACCGGAGGTTAAATTTGCATGTGATATGAATTTGTTTGATGGGGCGACTTACCATTAAAGAACAATGAAGTGTAATGAGAAAGAAGGGTTTTGTTAAAAAATAGTTTGTTGGTTGAGGACTACAGACCTGATTATTACATGAAAAACACTATAAGTCCTCTTGACCTACCTCAGAAACAGCAAGCCCTGGAATCTTTTAAAATCATTGTGGGGGACTATCAGCAGATTTTTTATTTCATTAGGAAAGTAGCATAAAAAGGATCAATGTCTTGATTAAAAGAAATATTTGCTCACTACAAAACTATTTTGCTGTTCTCAAAGCACCCAGGGCCATGACACCTTGTACCATCACAGTAATTTGTTAAAAACTGTGTATCTTTTCTAGATTCTATTATGCTTTGAAACATACTTGTTAAGAGGCATCAATGGTTGGGAAAGCCTCATTTTGAGAACCAGAGGTCATGTATTGAGAAGGAGATTGGGCACAAACATTCGAAAAAAATTATTTCCTTACCAAGGCAGTGGATTTGGGCTGAAATGGATATACTCCTGTTGACTATTTTCATGTTGTAAGATCTGCTGGTAAAGGGCACCTACAGGAAATAATCTGTGCTGAAGTTGGAGCTGTGTGAATTCACTTTCATTAATCAACAGACCAGGGGTCCTATACCTTCAAAGCATCAAGGGGCATAAATTAACCCTATAGACCACTGAAAGGGCAGTGTTTTTTCCTGGATTTGCCACTTGACTGTTTTGTTTTTCAAAGCTTACTTTGACAAGTTGATATTCAGATAGGGTAGAGGTTTTCTAGAAAGAACAGGGTTTCCATATTAAAACAGGAGTTTGATTGAGGGAAAGAGATAAAACTCCTACAGGCTTGGTTGAAACTTGCATAACATTCTTCAAAATTCTGTCACCTTGTTCCATATCAGTGAGTCTGGCTGTATGCTCACACTGAAGGTTAACTTTGTATGTGTATGATCCTGTTTGATGAAGTGACATACCTATAGAAGGCAGTAAAGTATAATCAGAAAATATTTCTTGATCAAAGAGCAATTTATAGGTTGAAAGCTATAGGGGAAAGTTGCTCACACTTCTCACAGAAAGGACAGTGTTCACTGTGTTTGCCACTTGATTGCCTTTTGTTTTTCCCAGCTCATATTGATAAGTGGATGGGCATAGAGAGTAAAAATATTTTTCTACAAAGGCAAGGGTTACATTGATAAGGGGACACTGATTATTTTGAAAGAGATAAGCAGCTACAACCTCTGTTGGAACCTTATAGCTTGTCACCTCTGTTCTCTGACTGTGACATTGACTGTTTAATTGCACTAAGGGTTGATTGCATATATGCAAGTTTGTTGAATGTTGGCACACTTAGACAAGGCAGGTTTTTAATGATTGCAAAGTCTACCTTGGGCAAAGATACAGATGTGTTGATTGACCTCTAAAAACTTCACAAGAACAAGGTGATTTTGACACTTCTCACAGCAAATTCCTCCTAACAGTCTGTCCTTTATTCCACTGTTTGGTCTCTTATTGAGAAATCTGCCTGGCTGAGGTACATTCAAGATAGAAGGCCTTTTTCTGAAAGAGAAAGGGTTCTTTGTATTGTAAGGAAACAGTGTGCAATCATCCAAATTACATTGTTTCTCTGTAAAAACAGTGAATTGACACAGTTTGACTCAAAGGAGGCAGTTTATACACAGTGAGGCAGTTTGTTTCTTCCAAAGCATATTTAAGTCAAAATACCTCCAAGGCAAGACAGCAGGAGCGGTCCGCATAAAATATATGAGCCAGTCTCTACAGAAGAGGTTAATGCTCATCCATCCATCCTTTTCAACTTCCATGAAGTAGGTTGCCTAGATTTCTGCCAGAAGATATAAGAGGTCAAATGTTTTTTGCCATTAACACACTTGTGCGCCCTGAGTTTCAAAGAAAAACATTTCCAAGTGGCAGGTCTTGATTTCAAGATTTTTCCAAGGTATGTGTCCAAGGCCACCAAGATTCCATATCATGGCGAAAAATAGTTCAAACATGCTCATCTTGACTTAAAAGATTACAAGCCTTTCATCAAGCCTGAGCATAGAGATGCTTTCACTGCTATTTTCCCTTTTTCATATCTCCTTGACAGCTATGCTCCTCTTATCAAAGTCATAATGAAATATTTCACTTTTGAAGGGAGGTTTGATCGAGTTTATGCCTACCATGTCCGATTATTGATGCATTTTACTATAAGCAGGCAACTAAACCTCCCTTACTTTTTATTCAAGAGCATCGAGAAGATGGCATCTACTGTCCAGAAGAAGGCCCCACCTCTGCAAATACCTTCCCTTTTCCATCATTCTCTGATCAAGATTATCTTCCTACACCAGCTAGAGAAAAAAGAGGTTCCATGGGATGTATTCATCAGTCATCCAGATTTCTCTACTGTTCCTCCTGTCCATGTGTCTCCCACTCAGCCTATCCATCGCCCGGTACCTTTGTCCAGCAGGCCTACTCCTAGAAGGCTCAGAATGACTACAGGACAGCCAAGTCAACAGGAAAGAGGAGAGGAGAGTGAAAAACAGCAAGAGGAAAGGGATGAACAGCAGCAAATACAAGATGAAGGTCAGCAACAAACAGAAAATGATGAACATCAGGTACAAGAGGAAGAACAGCAGGTTGGGCAGGAAATTGAGCCACATCTTGAGCCACAAAAAGAGAAGGAAATCCAAGCACAGCAGCAGCTTGATTTTGGCGAAGGAGGGCAGCAGTTTGAAACACCAAATGAACAAGGCATTGATGTAGAATAGCAAGTTAAGGTTGGCAAACAGGAGCAGCAAAGTGAATAGCAAGAAGAAAACATCCAGCAGCCTCAAGAAGAGCAGCAAGTTCAAGAAGATGTCAAAGGTAAATCAGTTATGTCTCCTCCTCCCAAAAGAACAAAGCTCAGCACAGCAAGGAAGAGAGGGTCTAAGGCTGCCACTCTAATAGTGACAAAGATTGTTCCTAGCAAGAGAAAATCGCCCAAAATGACACCTACTAGCATGCCAAGGAGGAAAAGTGTGAGATTGGCCTTCAAAGGGAAAAGCAAAGTTGGAGAAAGTACAAAGCATGGAGGTGAGTTGACTGTTATCCCAATCCAAAGTGATGACAGTGATAATGAGGCCCGCCTTCTTGAAAACCTCCTAATTCATAAATAGGGGAAAATTGAGGCATTAGAGGAGGATCTTCAAAGGGCAAGGAATTTCAACCACTTCTTAGAGGTCCAAAACAAACAGATGAATGTTCACACAGCTGTTCATGAAGCACGGGCGATCAAATATAAGAATGAGGCAGCCAAGGCACAAGCGAGGATAGAAGAACTCATTGGTGAGTTTGATGAGGAAGAAGAGGAAGAACAGCCTAGGCGGAAGAGGCCTAGGACCATAGGGCTTAAAAGAGCCTTGGAAAAGCAGAAAGAAGAAGAACGAGCCCATCTCCAAGCCTTTCCTCTCACTGCACTCCTTGAGCAGGAAATTGAAGAAAACAAAGAGACATGGCTTGAAAGAGCCAACAAACACCTGGAGATGAAGCTCGAAAGGACAAAAAGAGATCTAGAGCTACAAAGAAAGAGGACACATCACTTTCAGAAGTTGAATCAGTTTGCCCGGCGCAAACTAAAGGCAACCCAAGAAAAATTGAAGAAAGCAAAGGGAAGGCGCCCGGCACGGAAAGAGGATAAAAGCACATCAGCACTTGATATTTTGGCCTCAGCTTCAGAGCATGTTGCTATGGACCCCTGAGGGTCATGCGTGCCAATTTTGGGCCCATTTCGACAACTTTTTGTTTTTCGGCATTTTGTGGGTTTTTGGTCGAAAACTCATAATTTCGCCATTTCAGTTTGAGGATTTTTCAAGGGAGAAGGATGATACCAGTTGATGCCATAATTCTATGAGCAGGTCCCCAGCGATTTTCAGAGCATTCGGAGATCATTCGCCCCCTCAAATTGGCGAAAAATGCTCGCTTTTTGCACATTCTGCCCGTCATATCAGCAGTCTGCTATTTCCTGGCGTTTTACACACAGGTACAGATTTGGAGGACTTCCGGGCATCAGATTGAGGTGATTTCAATTGCGCCGGAAAGTAGACACAGAAAGATTTCCAACGAGCTATCATGAGCCTCGTTTCGACACCAGGAAGGCTGCCATTTGTCTCCATCAAGTCAGGGGACATTTTTCTGATATAAATTTGAAGTATTTTTGCAATTTTTGAACCTCAAAAATCTGCTTATTCCAAATGTGCGTTTAGCTATTTTTGCACTTGGAAAATGATGCAAAGTCAATATAATTTCTGTTTTTAGCATTTTTTTAGATATTTTATGGGATATTTTGTGCCTTGGGCTTTGCAAAGCCTCAAGGACAAGTTTAGATATTTTGATTAGGCCAATGGGATAGCTAGTTGCTACATGAGGTTTTCCTCACTCAAGCCTATTTATTCCACAAGGCTTCATTGTAAAACAAGGCTGAACTTGAGAGAAGAATCAATATATTGGTCATATGAGCTTTGAATAACATACTTGTGTTATGATTTTGGACTGCCTCTTGGATGCTTTTGATGAATGATGAAGGGTTGTTGATGGATTCCATGACATGGTAGAATGGTATAGTGTTTCTTTCTTTGTTGTTGTCTTCTAGTTTTCATTCATGATACATGCTTCTTGCTGTTATAGATCAGTAGAGATTAAGTTTGAGATATGCCCATGGAGACACCTCAAATTTCCTGAATCTTCATAGCTTTGTGTTTTCTTCTTCCTTAGTTATACTAAAGAATTCTTAACTGCTCTTTAGTAACTTAAGGATATTGTTGCTAGTTTTATTCATAAGTTCTATGCATGTTGAGTAGGATGTATGGTGTGCCCTACTTACCTATAAGTTGTCCATAGTTCTGTCCATGAAACTATCTCTTTGACTGATTAGTTTATCATCTTGTTGAACCAAGGAGGCCTAGTCCCGATCTAGCCCTTTGCCTAAAACTATGAAAGCTTGTTTGTCAAAGTGCCCAATAACTTAGAGACTGTGTTTAGGCATTCCGGCATAGTATTTTGAGTTGTTAGTCCATCTTATGTGTTTTCCCCAAAGTCTGATAGCCATTTCCCGAAGTTAGAAGGTCTTATATTTCTATGCATGGCTGGAATGTTTGATTTCTATGTATTAATTAGCTCATAGTTACATTTAGCATGATTAATGGCTTGCTATAACATGTTTATGTCTGCTATCAACTAGTTACACTTGAAATCCCTCGTCTTTCACAAACTTGATGTCCATTTACTCCATTTTTCCCAAAGATCATTTCTACCTTGAATCAAATCGGCCCTACTACAGCCTTGCATCATCATCTCATAGCTTCCTTGACCTTTTTGACCCCATAGCCCAGTTGATCTAACTTCTTGTTACCCATTTTATATCTTTGATCAGTTTTATCCCTCACAAACTTAAAAACAAAAAACAAAAAACATACTTCATAACTAGCCTAATATCAGAACACCACAAGCAAACACACCGATATCTTTTATATATAATAGAGAGAGCCCTCTCTGGGTCTAGGAAGGCTAGGTCCTTGGGCTCCAAAGCTTGGTTTGATGTTACATCGTCATTTGGCTCACCAATCAGCCAAATCACGGGACCCTAACATAATGGCGATCACGGTGGGACTCTGAGTTAGTGACAATCTAAGGACACCTTAGAACTCCAGAAGTCCCTTGTTTTCAAGAATACTCGCCTTTTTAGCCACCTCATCGCCACACTAACATAATGGCGATCACGGTGGGACCTATTGAGTTCGTGATAGTCTAGCAAACTTTTATAGACTCCTTAGTCCTTCAACTTTTAGCTCAGACCATCAGCCTTTAGAATCATTTAGTGTAAACTCTCTGTTTCACCATCTTAGCAAAGTGTTGAATCAGGTTTATAATACTCTTACCTCCTAGGCTGCACATAAAACTCAGAAAAAAACACAAAAAACTCCCTTATATTGGTTTTTGACAGTATTGGTGGTGGACCATACAAGTATACCTCAAACAACTGACATTCCACCTGGCGGCTCCACTAACTTCTAGTAGACCTTACTATTTTACCAAACTCTAGGTTACTATCTGATAGACATATCCCATCGCTCACTAACATAGAAGAAGATGGTAGGACACTGAGTACATGACAGTCTAGCAAACTCTTATAGACTCTTAGTCCTTTAGATACCATAAACAAGCCAGCAGTCCATAGACCCATTTAGAGTAAACTCTTGTTGTTCTCATCACCCTAGCGAAGTGTTGAAACAAGTCTAGGATACTTTAAACCATAGGCTGCACATAAAACTCAGAAAATCCAAAAACATTCCCAGATTAGTTACTGGTGGTGGACCATAGCTATCTTCACAAAAACAACCCAGTCCCACCTGGTGACTCCACAAATCCATCCCTTTTATTTTGACCATCCTTCACCTTAGTAGAAATGTAGAGAAACCACTCATCCAGAACATTCACCAATACCATTCTCTCTAAACTCTGGATCCAAAATCTGGCTTCACGAAGAATTAACACCAGATCCCATCCAGACCCAAACCCTCCTATCATAGTAGATGACCCAAAGAAGATTCTGTGGCAAGCTTCCGAAACTCATCATCTAGCTACTAGTAGATCCATCCGTAAAACAAGATCAGTACCTAAACATCTCACTATCCTACTAGATTCACCTTTTGAATTAGAGTCATCACAAACTCTTCCCAGAAGCAAATCATATAGTAAGATAAACTTTGACGATCTTGAACCCCTAAACCCACCACAGAGCCCTAGTAGAGAAACTTCACCCACCACTCCCCCTGACTCCCAGCTTCTCTATCAATTTGGCTCCTATCATCCCACATCTACTCAAAACCAGATCACTAGTCCAAGTTCATTCGCCACACCTGGTCAAACCGCCACTGTTCAAAACACCTCATCTCAGCCTACTAGTCCTCATCTTGTACACCATCCATTAGCTCCAGTCATGGCAGCCTGGTACGCACCTTTGGTGTTGCCACCACCTTTAGCTCCTCTCCCAAACAAATATCAAGAAAAAATCCCACACTTTACTGGAGAAGACACCACCACACCTCAACAGCATATAAGTAGAATGACTGATGCTTATGAATACCTGGAGGTACAAGACGAGACCGTCAGAATGAGAATATTCGCCCAAAGTCTTGGTGGTGAACCCAAAACATGGTTCAAAAGCTTGACTCCAAACAGCATCCACGATATCCCCGGACTGCATCAAGTCTTCAGAAATAGGTGGGAAATCCGAAGAAACCCCATTCAAATCCTGTCAGAATATAACAATCTAAAACGGGAAAATGGGGAAAGTGTCCAAGCTTACTGTACTAGGTTCAACAGTGTATATAACTCCCTACCACCTCATTTCAAACCCCCACTTGGTTTAGCCTTGGCAAAATTCCCCGAGGGTTTCGATCCGGACATGACATATCATCTGAGAGACAAGGATCCCCCCACCTTAGAGGAAATGCAACAAATAGCCATAAAAGCAGATGCCAACTTAGCTGAAAAAAGAGCTAGGACTAGATCAGAAAGAAAGGTCACATATAAAGATGAGGTCTCCACTTCATCACCTTCCCTAGATCCTAGAATAGATGACTTAGTCAAAACCATGGCCAAAATGTGGGAAAGAATAAATGAAAAGGCTCCTGTTAGGGACAACTAGCCAAACCCTCCAAACAGAAACCGAAACCAGAACTTTAGGAGGGAGCAGCCCCAAAACAGACCAAGGGAAAATGACCAACAGATTAGTCCACCATTCAATGAAAACTATGTGGAAGAGGATGACAGGGATTCATAACCTCTTGATGAACATCATTTAAACCTCATAGGATCTGATAATGAGAGTGAGGTGTACCTCATAGAAGAAGAACAAGCATTCTTTTCTCCTAATCAGGATGAGACCAACTATGAAGATCTCGATGACCCTTCCATAGATTTTTAGAATGCCATTATGGAAGCCCATAGGAAGTATGACCTTAGAAGCAAAAGAAACCAAGATAGTTCCAGGAAAGGTAACTCAGATACTGCTAAAGCCCCTGATACCATCCTCAAGAAAGCATCAAGCATTGACAAAATCAAGGTTGAGAAAACTGACCAAAGCAAAGCTAAAGTTACCCAAACTAGGCCTCTCTCAGATACTCCTGATACTTCTACAAAGGTCACCGAAGCAACTATGGCCAACAAAATCTTGAAACAAGGTCAACAAACTCAGAACATAGAGAAGGTCGTAGCTAAAAAAACTGAAACAAACGTATCTAAAATTCAGCTGCCTTTCAACTTTGAAGGCGAAATCGCCAAGATTAAGATCACCATGCCTCTTACTGAACTCATTGCCCAAAACTCTTATAAATCCCAAGTACTAAAAGTCTTAAATCTAGGGAATGATGCAAACACTGTTAATCTGGCTGATGACACTCCTGAAGTTTTGTTTGGTCCAAAGATAGAGGGAAAATTCCAAGAAGGAAATACTCTTCCATTTTACATTAGCCTAAACATCCACGACGAAATCCTCCACAATGCCATGCTAGACTCCGGCGCCTCGCATAATCTTATGCCGAAGGTAGTAATGGAAAGATTAGGCTTGGAAATCACAAGACCATACAAAGACTTGTATTCATTTGATTCAAGTAGAGTCCAATGCCTGGGTTTGATCAAAGACCTTTGCTTTAGTCTGGCCCAAATACCCGCGAAACATCTAATCATGGATATAGTAGTGGCAGACATTCCTCCCAAGTACGGGATGCTTCTATCCAGATCTTGGGGAGCCAAACTCCAAGGGAATATCCAACTGGACATGTCATACGCCACCATTCCTGTGTTCGTCCAGACCAGAATACTCTACCGAGAATCACACATGAAATACATGATTAGCAGTCAAGATAGGCCAGATAACATTCCAATGTGTTCCTTGCGTTCCGACCTGAACTCTTTCATTATGCATATTGATGAAAACATGGAGGAAGAGTCAGGAGAAACTGAAATAAACTTTGATCCACCACATCAGTTGTCCCTGATGCCTTATGATGAACTAGACACTCAAAACTATCATGATCATGAACAGATGTGTCTTGAGGAAAATAAGTTTTCCCTTTCTGAAATAGGATTAGATCAAGAAGTGCAAACTCTTATGTACTATCAAGCAAATTTCTCTAGCTTTAGTCAAACACCAGCAGTAACTTGTGGAAATTTCTTCCGGGTAAAGGCTTTAGAAGACCTACACATCATAAACCTGTTTGGAACCCGAGAGCAAGGGAGTTTAATGTTTCTACCATACCTCAAAGATTTACCATCATGTAACCCTCCTACTGCAAATGAAACTTTAACTATAGCCTCAGCAGCTCAAAATCTAGAGAAAATGCCAGATAAACTTCTTATAAGTAAGAATGATAGTTGCAATCCCAACATACCTGAGCTACTAAAATTGGCTCATCTTCTGTCTTTTCATGAAGAACTCAGAAAAGCTAAAATCAGAAACCTCATGCAGAATACCAATTTCTACAGGAAAAACAAGGGAAAATACTGTGTCACTACCTTTCCCTCAAAGAATAACTTTGACAAGAGAAAACACAACAATCTGAAAAAATAATCAGGGATAAAATAGATGGCCATAGAATCTGCTTTGATTTTAGAAATAATACTGCATATCCCTATAAAAGAAATCATGTTTTTTCTACCCAAGACCATGATTCACCAATTAAAAGTGCTTTTAATCATGTATTTTCGCAAGATGATGTTTCAGGTCATGGTCATAAAATTCCCTTGCAAAGTAGACAGCTTAAATATTTTTTCCATTTTGCGGGAGGTAGATCTGATTTCAAGTTCAAAATTGCAAAACCACCCAATATCAGAAATCTGTTCATGAAGGCCATGTTCCCAGTTTTAAATTTCTGCATTTTTGCATACCTTGATGATGTCATTATCTATTTCAAGAATGACCAAGAGTACATGCATTACTTGAGGAAAATGTACAGTAAGGAAAGGAGTGGAAATCAGATATTCAAAGAGGTACAGCGGGAAGATACCGGGCTGTTCAGAGATTCTTGCATGAATCCCCGTGTCATGTTAGAGAGAGAGAATTTCCCAAATTTTTCTTTTCAGGAGTTAAGTGGGCCAAGGGTGAGAGGAGATCCTTATGAGGATAAGATGCTTAAATTCCGTCATTTCCAAGATTTTTGAGTTTGGAACACTTTCATTCATTGTACATACCATTGTTTGAAATATTGAAAAATAGAAAAGTCAAAAACAGTAAAAGATAGAAAAGAGGGCGAGTGAAGATAGAAACAAAGGCCCCATGTTCCAAAAAATAGTCCTTCGGAAAGCGAGCAAGTCTAAATGCCGCTACTAGTACTTCAATGTCTTGTTCAACTATCTAGCCTAATCATAGCTGAGCATGTTTAAATTTATTTACTGATAAGTTAGTGAGTGCAAAGATAGTCAACATTGTGTAAGATTGACTTATCACAGAGCTTAGATTAGGGAGAGATTCTGGTTCCACATGCCTAAAACAGAACCAAAGAGAGAAGCGAGGGATGAAAAACACATTGTACATCTTAACCCCGCTTATCTAGTTTCCCTTTGTTGCAAAATAACATTTGTGTGCAGCTTGTCTTTTATGCCGCAAATGCATGACAAATCAGACTGCCTAATCCTGATTTGATCATTTTAAATTTCATGTTTTAGATTAGAGAATAAAATCCTGTCAAACTGCTTAATCTTGACAGTCGATCTATCATTAGGTAGAGTAATGAAGGAGTTCATCAGTTTAATCTGAACTCCCGGCAGATATAAGAGTAGAAATAGATAGGTTCATTTTGCAAAAAAAAAAAATATACATTGTCAAAAGGCTGCTAGTTAAAATGTGCCAAAGAGAAGAAAAAATGTTAGGAAAAATAGTGGGGTAGGTAGAAGTATCATTGATGTTAACCATGCTGTCACTTTTCAGAAATAACATCAAAGAAGGGTAAATTTCTGCGCCAATGGATAAGGCACTGGTCTTCATAAGCCAAAAATCTGAATTCTGGACACCTCCTGACGAGGAGTTGCCCTCCCCAGATGGAGCCACTGTTAGTCATCAGTATTTTTCACATGTTAGTGATGACTATATCCATAACTGAGTTTTCTAGAAGCTGATTTCCATATGTCAATTTTTCATCTAGAAAACCCACATGAAACTTTTTTCGCCCTCTTACTTTTCAGTCTGCCCATGTCAAAGTTAAAACCCATTATCACTATTTTTTCTAGCTTCAGCCCTACTGGTCTGCCCATCAGCTCTAAAAAGCAAATCCAAGTCTGTTGCAAAAGCCTCCCCTAAGTTAGGAAGTGGCGCTTTAAGGCATGTTACCCTTGGCAACCATCAAAAGGCCAAAAAACCACCATTTGCTATAGACCAATCATGACTGACCTCCCACTCTGCAAATCAAGTTGATCACAGCTTTAAGTCGTGCCACTTATACCCCTAGGTCTCAGCACTGCATAAACCACAATCTCAAGTTGATTATTAGGTGTTTCACAGTGTTTTATGGTTTCTACAAAGGCAGGAAATATAATTTCATCTCAGGAGAAAATTCTTGAATCTACATTCAGAAGAACAGCTGCTTCTCAATGTAAACATGAGCCTGAGATATATCTGCAAACAAAGAGTGACTCATCAAGACCTTGCAGCTTCCTTTCAGCAGGAAAATCACAGTAAGAGAAAGACACCACTGTCACAGCAAACTGGTAATTTGTCATGGCCAAAAACCTCCTTCAATTACAAGCAGAGGGTTAGGGCACCTCCTTCATCTACAAGTAGAGGGCGCTGGCCAATATTGACTTTAAGGATTGCTAAATTCCAGGTTTTCTTTTTACTAAACAGTGAAACAGTGACTCTAGGTTTTCTGAGTGTAAGTGATGATTATAACAGGGCTAAAGTCTGAAGTATGCAAGTTAAAGGGAAAACAGAGTTTTGGTCTTGTAAAGGAATTCTTTTGAAGTTTTCAAATCATATGAATTGTTAAAATCTTAGAGAGACATATCATTAGTGAAAATAACTCTAATCATAAGCACCCTGCTGTTTCAACAAGACCAATTTGAAGAAATGTTGACAAACCATGTCATTACACAGGCATAAGAAAAGGTGGTTGTTTTTCAAAGGGGTTCTAACCTCCATAGTCACAGAGACTATCTTTGAAATAATTTGTCATAATTTGACCAAAGCAAATGGTGACATTTCAGTTCCCCTCAGCAAAGAGCAGTACAGTGAGACAGTGACACCTTGACTAGGGTTGTCTAAAGCACAGTAGTGATTGCGAGCAGAGGTGCCAGTATTAATGTGTTTCAAGTTTGTTTGCTTATCATCATATACAAGAAAGACCTTTGTCAGGCAGGCTTATCAAACAATCTTCAGATACTCTTCCAAGTGAAGGGCCTCCTTCTTTCATGAGCAGATGGCCAAGGCATTGAATGTTTTTAAAGACTGATTGGTAAAAAGATGCAGTGGAAAGAGACAAAGGAGGAAAGAAAAAGTCATTACACAAGCAACAGATGGTGTTTATGTTTCAAAAGATATTGGTTTTCCTACTCATAAGAAAATGGCATACAGTCTCAGACAGGGGACTTTTTACTATCAATCAAAGCGCTGGTGTAAATCCAGTTGTTGCAAGCTGCACCTCACCACAAAGACAGAGTTTTTATTCAGATACAGTAGGAAATGCTTAGGATCTGAAGTTTAAAAACCCTAGGGCAGCATGCAAAGCTAATCAAAGAATGGCATTATTGGAAGTAATTCCATTTATGGAACAAGTTCCTTTTCAAAATAAGTTTGTCCTAAGTTGACAGTAAAATCTGAGCCTGGTTTTCCCAAGAGATACTGCAGCTAGTATATAGGGTTATAAAGTACAAAAAGATTTTGGGCATACTCTCAGATTTCGAAGAGGTTTTCAAAACAAGTACAAAGCTGTCATTATAAAGATCAGAGATATCACATCATCACTGAGAGCAGAGAAAAGATTGTAAAATAAAGCACCTTCTTAGACAAATGATGATCAAGCCTGGGTGAGTACCACTACAGTTTACACCTTGGTTAATTTTCAGTCACAGTGGGCATCATTTAGTTCCAAAAAGGAATTAAGAGCAAGATGTTAGTTTGTGTTGAAGAAAGGGAAAAGAATCCCTGTCAAAAGGTCAAAGAATACTCCGCAGCGCGAAATGTCCTTTAGAGGTTTGAGACAAATGCAGTTCTTTCATTATTCAAAAGGACAGGGATATCATAAATGATATGTTCTAAGCAAAAAGGCATATTGGAGAAGGCGCCTTTCTTAAATCAAAAACCATAACCAAATCCAAATAATGTCAGCAATGTGGGCACCTGCAATAGAGAAAAGGTTGAAGAAGATTTTGGAGACAGAGACTGTCAAAGCATGTTGACCATCCAAACCCTATCTTTTCAACAACAAAGCAGTCTTCATATTTTTTCAAAACAGTTTTGAAGTATTGTCATTTTTTAAAGGGCATAAATATTATGTGGTCGAAATCATTTCAAAAAGGAAACACCTCTCAAATAAATTCAACATGATTTTAAGTTTCAAGAGATCCACCAAGGCAGCATTACAAAGGTTAAAAATAAATGGAGCTGAATGTCAAGTTTACATTTCAAAAGGTTTAAGACCATTGGGGGTTTGACATATTAAGGGAGTGAGGTCAAAGGGTGAATTTTTCATTTTCAAACTTCAAACAAAGCTCTGTACTACCCTTAGCATCGAAACAAGCAGGTTCGGGTCAAATTGCAGGAGTTTGCACCGTTTAAACACCGTGCGACGCGCCTGGCAAACCACGCGACACGCCTGGAAGGAAATTTGAACGGGCGGTCAACGTATGCGCGACGCGCCTGTACATGTGCGCGACGCGCCTGTACACGCCGCCCGCCCGACCCGACAGGGCCACCCGGTTGGTCAACTGAGTGACGCTCTTCTGCCACAAAGTGCCGCGCACTTCTTTAGCCTCCAACACGTTTTCAAATTGAATGCAAAGCTGCTCCAAGCTTCTCAAAGGATCTTCCATCAAATTTAAAGAGGTATTTTGAAGCTGCCCTTGAAATTTTCGAACACCGGAGGTTAAATTTGCATGTGATATGAATTTGTTTGATGGGGTGACTTACCATTAAAGAACAGTGAAGTGTAATGAGAAAGAAGGGTTTTGTTAAAAAATAGTTTGTTGGTTGAGGACTACAGACCTGATTATTACATGAAAAACACTATAAGTCCTCTTGACCTACCTCAGAAACAGCAAGCCCTGGAATCTTTTAAAATCATTGTGGGGGACTATCAGCAGATTTTTTATTTCATTAGGAAAGTAGCATAAAAAGGATCAGTGTCTTGATTAAAAGAAATGTTTGCTCACTACAAAACTATTTTGCTTTTCTCAAAGCACCCAGGGCCATGACACCTTGTACCATCACAGTAATCTATTAAAAACCGTGTATCTTTTCTAGATTCTATTATGCTTTGAAACATACTTGTTAAGAGGCATCAATGGTTGGGAAAGCCTCATTTTGAGAACCATAGGTCATGTATTGAGAAGGAGATTGGGCACAAACATTCGAAAAACATTATTTCCTTACCAAGGCAGTGGATTTGGGCTGAAATGGCTATACTCCTGTTGACTGTTTTCATGTTGTAAGATCTGCTGGTAAAGGGCACCTACAGGAAATAATCTGTGCTGAAGTTGAAGCTGTGTGAGTTCACTTTCATTAATCAACAGACCAGGGGTCCTATACCTTCAAAGCATCAAGGGGCATAAATTAACCCTATAGACCACTGAAAGGGCAGTGTTTTTTCCTGGATTTGCCACTTGACTGTTTTGTTTTTCAAAGCTTACTTTGACAAGTTGATATTCAGATAGGGAAGAGGTTTTCTACAAAGAACAGGGTTTCCATATTAAAACAGGAGGTTGATTGAGGGAAAGAGATAAAACTCCTACAGGCTTGGTTGAAACTTGCATAACATTCTTCAAAATTCTGTCACCTTGTTCCATATCAGTGAGTCTGGTTGTATGTTCACACTGAGGGTTAACTTTGTATGTGTATGATCCTATTTGATGAAGTGACATACCTATAGAAGGCAGTAAAGTATAATCAGAAAATATTTCTTGATCAAAGAGCAATTTATAGGTTGAAAGCTACAGGGGAAAGTTGCTCACACTTCTCACAGAAAGGACAGTGTTCACTGTGTTTGCCACTTGATTGCCTTTTGTTTTTCCCAGCTCATATTGATAAGTGGATGGGCATAGAGAGTAAAAATATTTTTCTGCAAAGGCAAGGGTTGCATTGATAAGGGTACACTGATTATTTTGAAAGAGATAAGCAGCTACAACCTCTGTTGGAACCTTATAGCTTGTCACCTCTGTTCTCTGACTGTGACAGTGACTGTTTAATTGCACTAAGGGTTGATTGCATATATGCAAGTTTGTTGAATGTTGGCACACTTAGACAAGGCAGGTTTTTAATGATTGGAAAGTCTACCTTGGGCAAAGATACAAATGTGTTGATTGACCTCTAAAAACTTCACAAGAACAAGGTGATTTTGACACTTCTCACAGCAAATTCCTCCTAACAGTCTGTCCTTCATTCCACTGTTTGGTCTCTTATTGAGAAATCTGCCTGGCTGAGGTACATTCAAGATAGAAGGCCTTTTTCTGAAAGAGCAAGGGTTCTTTGTATTGTACGGAAACAGTGTGCAATCATCCAAATTACATTGTTTCTTTGTAAAAACAGTGAATTGACATAGTTTGACTCAAAGAAGGCAGTTTACACACAGTGAGGCAGTTTGTTTCTTCCAAAGCATATTTAAGTCAAAATGCCTCCAAGGCAAGACAACAGGAGTGGTCCGCATAAAAGATATGAGCCAATCTCTACAGAAGAGGTTAATGCTCATCCATGCATCCTTTTAAACTTCCATGAAGTAGGTTGCCTAGATTTCTGCCAGAAGATAGAAGAGGTCAAAAGTTTTTCGCCATTAACACACTTGTGCACCCTGAGATTCAAAGAAAAACATTTCCAAGTGGTAGGTCTTGATTTCAAGTTTTCTCCAAGGTATGTGTCCAAGGGCACCAAGATTCCATATCATGGCAAAAAATGGTTCAAACAGGCTCATCTTGACTTAGAAGATTACAAGCCTTTCATCAAGCCTGAGCATAGAGATGCTTTCACTGCTATTTTCCCTTTTTCATATCTCCTTGACAGCTATGCTCCTCTTATGAAAGTCATAATGAAATATGTCACTTGTGAAGGGAGGTTTGATCGAGTTTATGCCTACCATGTCCGATTATTGATGCATTTTACTAGAAGCAGGCAACTAAACCTCCCTTACTTTTTATTCAAGAGCATCGAGAAGATGGCATCTACTATCCAGAAGAAGGCCCCACCTATGCAAATACCTTCCCTTTTCCATCATTCTCTGATCAAGATTATCTTCCTACACCAGCTAGAGAAAAAATAGGTTCCATGGGATGTATTCATCAGTCATCCAGATTTCTCTACTGTTCCTCCTGTCCATGTGTCTCCCACTCAGCCTATCCATCGCCCGGTACCTTTGTCCAGCAGGCCTACTCCTAGAAGGCTCAGAATGACTACAGGACAACCAAGTCAACAGGAAGGAGGAGAGGGGAGTGAACAGTAGCAAGAGGAAAGGGATGAACAACAACAAATACAAGATGAAGGTCAGCAACAAACAGAAAATGATGAACATCAGGTACAAGAGGAAGAACAGCAGGTTGGGCAGGAAATCCAAGCACAGCAGCAGCTTGATTTTGGTGAAGGAGGGCAGCAGTTTGAAACACCAAATGAACAAGGCATTGATGTAGAACAACAAGTTAAGGTTGGCAAATAGGAGCATTAAAGTGAACAGCAAGAAGAAAACATCCAGCAGCCTCAAGAAGAGCAGCAAGTTCAAGAAGATGTCAAAGGTAAATCAGTTATGTCTCCTCCTCCCAAAGGAACAAAGCTCAGCACAACAAGGAAGAGAGGGTCTAAGGCTGCCACTCTAACAGTGACAAAGATTGTTCCTAGCAAGAGAAAATCACCCAAAAGGACACCTACTAGCATGCCAAGGAGGAAAAGTGCGAGATTGGCCTTCAAAGGGAAAAGCAAAGTTGGAGAAATTACAAAGCATGGACGTGAGTTGACTGTCATCCCAATCCAAAGCGATCCTAGTGATAATGAGGCCCGCCTTCTTGAAAACCTCCTAATTCATAAAGAGGGGAAAATTGAGGCATTAGAGGAGGATCTTCAAAGGGAAAGGAATTTCAACCACTTCTTAGAGATCCAAAACAAACAGATGAATGTTCACACAGCTGTTCATGAAGCACGGGCGATCAAATATAAGAATGAGGCAGCCAAGGCGCAAGCGAGGATAGAAGAACTCATTGGTGAGTTTGATGAGGAAGAAGAGGAAGAACAGCCTAGGCGGAAGAGGCCTAGGACCATAGGGCTTAAAAGAGCCTTGGAAAAGCAGAAAGAAGAAGAACGAGCCCATCTCCAAGCCTTTCCTCTCACTGCACTCCTTGAGCAGGAAATTGAAGAAAACAAAGAGGCATGGTTTGAAAGAGCCAACAAACACCTGGAGATGAAGCTCGAAAGGGCGAAAAAATATCTAGAGCTACAAAGAAAGAGGACACATCACTTTCAGAAGTTGAATCAGTTTGCCCGGCGCAAACTAAAGGCAACCCAAGAAAAATTGAAGAAAGCAAAGGGAAGGCGCCCGGCACGGAAAGAGGAGAAAAGCACATCAACACTTGATATTTTGGCCTCATCTTCAGAGCATGTTGCTATGGACCCCTGAGGGTCATGTGTGCCAATTTTGGGCCCATTTCGGCAACTTTTTGTTTTTTGGCATTTTGTGGGTTTTTGGTCGAAAACTCATAATTTCGCCATTTCAGTTTGAGCATTTGTCAAGGGAGAAGGATGATACCGGTTGATGCCATAATTCTATGAGCAGGTCCCCAGCGATTTTCAGAGCATTCGGAGATCATTCGCCCCCTCAAATTGGCGAAAAATGCTCGCTTTTTGCACATTCAGCCCGTCATATCAGCAGTCTGCTATTTCCTTCTTTTTACACACAGGTACAGATTTGGAGGACTTTCGGGCATCAGATTGAGGTGATTTCAGTTGCGCCGGAAAGTAGACACAGAAATATTTCCAACGAGCTATCATGAGCCTCGTTTCGACACCAGGAAGGCTGCCATTTGTCTCCAGCAAGTCAGGGGACATTTTTCTGATATAAATTTGAAGTATTTTTGCAATTTTTGAACCTCAAAAATCTGCTTTTTCCAAATGTGCGTTTAGCTATTTTTGCACTTGGAAAATGATGCAAAGTCAATATAATTTCCGTTTTTAGCATTTTTTTAGATATTTTATGGGAGATTTTGTGCCTTGGGCTTTGCAAAGCCTCAAGGACAAGTTAGATATTTTGATTAGGCCAATGGGATAGCTAGTTGCTCCATGAGGTTTTCCTCACTCAAGCCTATTTATTCCACAAGGCTTCATTGTAAAACAAGGCTAAACTTGAGAGAAGAATCAATATATTGGTCATATGAGCTTTTAAGAACATACTTGTGTTATGATTTTGGACTGCCTCTTGGATGCTTTTGATGAATGATGAAGGGTTGTTGATGGATTCCATGACATGGTAGAATGGTATAGTGTTTCTTGCTTTGTTGTTGTCTTCTAGTTTTCATTCATGATACATGCTTCTTGCTACTATAGATCAGTAGAGATTAAGTTTGAGATATGCCCATGGAAGCACCTCAAATTTCTTGAATCTTCATAGCTTTGTGTTTTCTTCTTCCTTAGTTATACTAAAGAATTCTTAACTGCTCTTTAGTAACTTAAGGATATTGTTGCTAGTTTTATTCATAAGTTCTATGCATGTTGAGTAGGATGTATGGTGTGCCCTGCTTACCTATGACTGTCCATAGTTCTGTCCCTGAAACTATCTCTTTGATTGATTAGTTTATCATCTTGTTGAACCAAGGAGGCCTAGTCCCGATCTAGCCCTTTGCCTAAAACTATGAAAGCTTGTTTGTCAAAGTGCCCAATAACTTAGAGACTGTGTTTAGGCGTTCCGGCATAGTATTTTGAGTTGTTAGTCCGTCTTATGTGTTTTCCCCAAATTCTGATAGCCATTTCCCGAAGTTAGAAGGTCTTATACTTCTATGCATGGTTGGAATGTTTGTTTCAGTGTGTTGATTAGTTTATAGTTACATGTTGCATGATTAAGGGTTTTCTTTACCATGTTTATGTTATCTATTAAACCAGTGATGCTTGAAACTCTTTGTTATTCACAAACTTGATGTCCATTTACTCCATTTTTCCCAAAGATCCTTTCTACCTTGAATCAAATCGGCCCTACAACAGCCTTGCATCATCATCTCATAGCCTCCTTGACCTTTTTGACCCCATAGCCCAGTTGATCTAACTTCTTGTTACCCATTTTATATCTTTGATCAGTTTTATCCCTCACAAACTTAAAAACAAAAAACAAAAAACATACTTCATAACTAGCCTAATATCAGAACACCACAAGAAAACACACCGATATCTTTTATATATAATAGAGAGAGCCCTCTCTGGGTCCAGGAAGGCTAGGTCCTTGGGCTCCAAAGCTTGGTTTGATGTTACATCGTCATTTGGCTCACCAATCGGCCAAATCACGGGACCCTAACAGTACCAAACGGTCTGTGATATTGTAGTGGATGAAGTGCGGCATCCTTAGTAGGTTTAACAGCCCAGACCTTGCCAATCCACGTACCCAGTGCATGGGGAAAATATTTATCTGATCGTCTTCCTATATTTTGTCAAGATATAATTGGGGTGGCAACTCAGGGAAGGCCTCCAAATTGGCCAAGTCATGATCATCAAATTTCACCTCATGGAGCCTTCCAAAAGGTTCTCCAATGACAGGGACCTCACCCAGGGTTAGAGGCATCTGCAGGTAGGTGCGTAGGCCATCGAGATTCTTTGGTGTGCACGTGGAGGGCCTATAGGGCTGAACAGAGCGTGGTATCCAGTTGATTGGTTTGGCTACCTAGGCCTCTTCCTGTGCAGACAAATGTTTCTTTATTGGGTTGGGCGAACGTCCCTGGGGCGCCATTTGTGGGGACTTTACATTGCGTGGGGAGGTACGAGGCTTCACCCCAACCCATTTTGCGAGTTTCCCTTACCCCTGCAATTTTTATTTCCCCTTCTTATTGGCTTGGCGCGGCATAGATATAACTTCCTCAGCTTCTGGTTCGACTTCCACTACATCCTCAGATTCCTACTCCGTCGAGGTCACCAGTTTTGAGGCTTCAGCAAGATTAGTGGCCATCCTTCTAGCGCGAAAAATGAACTCCGGGTTGCTACTGTCAGAGTGTGTAGGATGTTCAGACATGAAAGGGATGCAATAGGCATAGAAAATCATACTGCACAAACTTTCCAAGGACAAACATGCCAAGTACAAACTATTCAAGCGATACGGAACCCTTGTCCAATCTATCCTTCTGCTTTTATAGTCGTGGGGATCGATCAACGGCTGGGTGAAACTTACTTGGAACTTACCATCAAGGAAATGGTAAAAAATATGCAGAAATCTCCTCATTAAATGATGGCCGCCCGCTCCTTTCAACAGTAACTTTTTCCTTTTACCCAATTTTACTGTCCCAACGGCTAGTTTTCGCACCTCCTGTGCACCCAGTGCACCCTTGTGCTCCCAGTGTTCCTTTTGCACCCCTAGCGCACCAGCTGCATTCTGATCATATGCCTGTGCCTCCTACGCACCCCTCCAGGCTTCCAAATCGGTGGCTGCTTTCTGTGTGTACCATGGTTCTTTCCATTCTTACCTTCCTTGGTGGGCATACCCCACCCTATACAGCTACTCCTGCCATATAGTCATTTTATCCCATATGGTTTGAGCCAGCTTCCATTGACATAGCCAGGTAAAATATTTCCACGTAGGGTAGCTAGCCGAACAGCTCCGTCATCCATGATTTTTTTAACTGTATAGGGACACAGCTAGTGTTGTCGGAAAGGTGCTTCGCAAACTGGCTATCATACAATAGGACCAATTTGTCCTCCACAAATGCCTTCTGTCGAATATGTCGATCATGCCATGCCTTATCCCGGGCCTTCTAAACCTATTGATGGAAATTAGCAATGAAGAAATCTTCCTCCAAAGCCACAGGCTGCGCTAAACACTCCTCCATGATATCAAGCTCCGCCATGTTTGTAAAAGCTGTGATGCGCAGGCTAGGAACAATATACTCCATTGGCATAAAAACTTCCTTTCCATAGACCATTCAGAATGGTGTTTTCCCAGTGAGTTTCTTACAAGTTGTTCGATAGGCCCAAATAACAGACGATATGCGTACGTCCCAGTCGCTGCGATCAGCGTTACAGACCTTATTCAGTGCTTGCTCCAAGATTTTATTAAATGCTTCCACCACTTCGTTTTCCTGTGGATGATACGGAGTGCTCTTTGCATGGTGGATCTGAAATTCTTCTTTCAAGACCTGTATTGTTTCATTAAAAAAATGTGTACCTCTATCGCTCATTAACATCTTCGAACATCCAAATCTGGTCAGGATCTGCTCAAAGATGAAGTGCACAGTAGTGTCTGCAGTGCAATCCTTTACTGCTTGTGCCTCGACCCACCTAGTTACATAGTCATTGGCAGTTATAATGTAGCACGCACCTATCTTCTTTCTCGGTGGGTTGATAGGCCCTACGAAATTTATGGTCCACTTGTCAAATGCTTGTAGGGCCATTTGCAGTTGCAGGGGCATCTCATCCCTATGTGATGGCCTGCATGTTCGTTGGCATGTATCACAGGCTCTGCAATAGTCGTGAGAGTCAGTATGCAGGGTAGGCCACCATAGTCCAGCTCTCAAGATCTTTTCTGCCGTTGCCTTCCCTGTGTAGTGACCTCCTGCTACACATTCATGAGGTTATTCCAAGATAGCATGCCTTTCATGCTCCAAAACATACCTTCGCAACACTTTTTCAGCTCCCATCTTATATAGATGGCCTGAAATGAAGGTAAAGTCAGTTGTGTGGGTTGCCAACTCTTACTTCTGTTGTACCGAATATCCTACAGGTGCCATGCCTGTGGTCAAGAACTGAATGATGTTAGCGAAGTGTGCATCGAAAACCTTAATAGAAAAAATCTGCGAATTAGGAAATCCCTCTTCCAAGTTGGTTAGCTCCTCGCCACTCTCAATTTGGGACAAGTGATCTGGCCCAGCATTCAACTTCCCTGGCTTGATAATGATCTCAAAGTCATATTCCTGAAACAACAATAGCCACCAGTAGATTTTCCCCCCTAACACAGGCTTATTCACCAGGTACTTCAAAGTCGAGTGATCTGTAAACATTTTGAAGTTCCCTCCTAACCAATAATGCCGACATTTCTGTAATGCGTAGACCATTGCCAATCCCTCCCACTCTGTGGTGGAGTAGTTGCGCTTCGCGCTAGAGATTTTTTGACTAGCAAATGCAACAGGGTGATTAATGTCTTTGTCTCCAAGTTGCGTGAGGATAGCTCCCAGAGAAATTCTTGATGCATCACCATGGACACGGAATACCTTCGCATAGTCAGGAAAGATGAGAATAGGCACAGAGACCATCTTCTCTTTGAGCAGCTCAAAGCTCTTCTGACACTCGTCATCCCAAAAAAACAAAACATCCTTCTTAAGTAATTTTTCCATAGGCGCTGTGATCAGCGCGTACCCTTGAATGAACTTCCTGTAGTATCCTGTGTGTCTGAGGACCGAACACAACTGTTTCTCAGTTGTCGAAATGACCAAGATTATGATAACTGTAACTTTTGCAGGATTAACCATCAACCCCTTTCGGCAAACTATATGTCCGAGAAAGATTCCGAAGGGTACACAGAATATGCACTTCTTAATATTCAGGGATATATGATGTTTTCGACAGGCATCCAACATTATGCGCAGGTTCGAGATGTTATTCTTTACTAAGTCAAAGAGAGTCCAATCATCAAAATAATCCTCTAGAAACTTGTGTATGAACTCTTTGAACACTGTGAATACTACTCGTGAAAATATGCCAAGGGCATTCTTTAGTCCAAATGACATGATAGTATACTGAGAATATCCCATTTCAGTAGCGAACGTAGTTTTTCTATGATCTTCAGGTGTGATTATGATCCGATGGTAGCCCGAGAACCCATCTATGAATGAATAGGCTTCCTGCCCTCCCATGCTATCAAGGATTTAATCTAAAAATGCTGTGGGAAAGGGATCATGCACACAGGCATCATTCAATTTGTGTAAGTCCACACAGATTTGTATCTCTCCCTTCATCTTCTTTTCTTGAATCACCATCGAGCTTACCCAGTCTGACTGTTCAACCAGTTTGATGATACATGCGGCGAGCATCTTGTCAATTTCTTCCTTGACCTTTGTTTGTACTTAGGGTTCAACCGATAAAGCCACTGCTTCACAGGGTGTGCATCTGGTTTTAACGTGATGCACATGACCCCTAGGTCCCCTGTGATCCCTTTAAGCTCCGAAAACTTCGTCGGGAATAAGTCCTGATATTCCGTGAGTAGTTCTGCAACTTTGCCTACTGTATCATCATCCCAGTAGTCCCCAATCTTAGCGAGCTTAGGTTCCTCCATTCCAATGTTAACTTCTCGCAGCTTTAGAGGCTTAGTAATATCAACAGTTTGTAGTGGAGGTCCAGCCATTGCACATTCCCCTTCCGATTTCGAGATAGAGACGTTTCACGAATCCTCATTTCACTTCTCTAAGGCTAAATTCTGGCAGTTGACAATATCATGCATCTGTGTCTCCCATGTTGGTGCCCCAAGTGCTGCGTAAGGGCATGATTCATCAAATACGAAGGTATCTATATCCTGCAGAGCTTCGTCAAGCACCTCCATTCCCCTCGCTAACCCAAATGTCCCTAGAAATTCATCCTTTAACGTTTCCCAATGGTGGGTTCACTGATGTAGCTCTGCATCTAAATACCATGTAGTGGGAATTAGTTCTAGGGCATGAATAAATAGGTTAACCCATTCTTCTATAGTCTGGTCACAACATTTCTCCATCCAAGTGAACAAATGCTCGTGCAGGCTCCCTGGGCCAGGGAATTTTTTTACACGCAAGTGAACCAGAGGTTCAAATCACAGGATCATCATATCTCGACACTCTTCCGAATCCTAAAACACCCACTTATGCGTGTCCCACCACCTCATAGTTGTCACATGCAATGCTAGATTAAGGGCCCATAGCCTTTGTTCTCTTGGAACCTCAACTTCAAATGCTTGTAAAAACTCCTTAATACTACCAGAACCATCAAAGTAGAGTATTTAAATTACCTCGAAGGAGATGCATCGGATGTTCTTGGTGATTCTAAGACATCGCAACACAGATACATCATGTAACCAGTTGTTCCAATTTTCCATATCCCCATCGAAGTCAGAGAGACATTCGCTATCCTTTTCCCAGCAAAGCACACCATCAACTGTGGGATTGATCCAATATTCATCCCGTGCAGTTAACTTATAGATGTGATCCACATCCTCTTCTTCATGCACTGGCTCTGTATACCATTCTCCTTCTGCAGGGTCTAGTGGTACTATCACCCGCATGCCTTCATTTTCAAGCACCATGCTTCTTTTCTTTAGATTGATGATACCTCCCATATTTATGGCCCAATCCAATCCTAGGAGTGCAGGGTAGGGGTACACATCTTCTACAATATGAATTACTTCAACTTCGTCTCGGACCTTAACCCATGTGATATCTACCACGATTTTTGACACTCTCCCCAATGGTATGATCTTTTGCTGATTGGCCATGCGCAGCTGGATAGTGGACCACTCCAACTTGGGTTCTCCCATTCATTGCCAAGTTTCCTTAGGTAGTACATTCGCATCTAATCCCATGTCCAAAATAACCTGATCCATTTCATAGTCACCGATCTACGCTGTTAGCCGCATCTCCCTACCAGTGCGCTTCTTATGTTAGTACAAATTGTGCACATCCTTAACTTCCGGAGGAGGGTTAGGTCTTTCTACGCAGTTGTCTATTATTGCTTGTAGATTCTATACTGCCTTCTGGTTGTGCAACAACTTCATATATTCCTGGAGAAATGGTTTAACCTCATTATCGGCCTTTATTTTTGCTGGCACTTTTGGCATAGGTGCCTCATCCTTAGTGAAGTATTTTCAAGCTAAGACAAAGGTTTCTTTTTCCTTTTGTAGGTCCAAACCTTCTTGTTTGACAACTGCTTTTTATGATAAGAGGTTCATCTGCACCTTTCTCTTAAGCTCGCCCATTCCACTACGTGTTATGACATTAACACTTGGACCTTCGTCTTGTGGTTCAGCCTTAACTCTTTGCACATTCTGTGTAGGTGTCTTCTATTTTTCCTGCATTTTTGCTATCAGAATTGGACAATCTTCAATCACATGATCTAGCTATCTACAATACCTACATGATTGTCTTGCGGGGTTTGGAAAATCCCTCGCAAGGTTCCCTACTTCTCCGCAGTTATAGCAGATCAGTTGTCCTCTTCCCCAACCTACACCTCCACCTCTTCCCCCCCCTCCCCTGCCCCTGGTTGGGGAGCCTCCTCTACTTGAGGAAGATAGAGGTGATAAGGGATCAAACTGCATCTGATATAAGTTACCTCGATTAACCATTAGGTCATATGTCTGATAGTTCTATTCGTCATGCCCCAGAGATGAGAAAAATTGGCACCATTGCTGCTTCAATTCGGGAACATACGTGGCTAAATGAGGGAAGTGGTTGGTATCATGTAATCCTGCTACGCGGCAGTCAGCGCACCATAAGGCTGGGCCACTTGGTCCCGCAACTTCTCTGGGACGTAGGGGACTAGGTCCCCTGGCCTGCATGTAATCTGTCAATAGAGGGCACTGATCCTTGGTGTGCCTCGACACCCAGCATCGTATGTAGCATATGTCTGGGCTAGCTTCCTTCCCTTGCTCTTTGCACAGGTTCTAGATTTCGAGATGCATGGCTTTCCGCTGCCCTTGGATCTCTTGTACTCTTAACTGGGTATCATCTCTTGGCACAACTTCCAACTTCATAGCAATCTCCAAGGCCTTTTCCTGCGATTCAACTGCTTGCTCACCCATAGGCACACGCAAGTGAGGCAACAACATAGTGATGAACCATTTCTTGTACTGTTTATCATCATACAAAAAATATCCTTCTCTAATAACCTTCTTTAGTCACTGGTCAGCCTCCCATACAGACTTAAAGGGCCCTTGTTTAAAGTCCTTTAGGTCATTCACTATCTGATAGTAGGACTTCGGTTTCTGAAAATGATTTTTTAGTGCATCCTTAATCTCCTGAATAGTTGTGTTCACATGCTAGGCTATGTATCCCATATACCAGTCTAGGGCTCTTCCTTTGAAGGCGAGGGATAGTTGCGCTCTTTTGACAACATCGTTAGCTACATTTTGTGTAGTCCATACCGATTCTGTGACAAAACAGAGCCGGTCCATATCCTCATCCCCTACACCCTTGAAGGTAGGTAGCTTCATGTGCGAGGCCATATCATCTTCTGGTGGGGGCGGAGGTACGAGTGATTTTTTACCCCTATGCTGACTCAAAGGTGGTGTAGTTGGATGGATTTGCACAACCAGGTCTCTTACCAGACTGTAGACAGATCTATCTCCTTCCTGATTAGTTCTGTAGTATTTACCACTTTTCATTGTACTATCACCTAGATTGAAGGTCATTCACTCGGTGTGGCTGCATAGAATACCTTTTTCACACAGAAAAATCTTGATTAATAATGACAGTGTCTTCAGAAACTTACCTCGTAAACCTTTGAAGAACCTCTGCTCTACCTTAGAATAGGATACGAACTAATCGACTGCAAATTTCATCACAAGTCCTCCTAGCACTCTATCTACATAGTGATCTACCGTATGAGTGATGGTATTATCAGTCCTTTCCAACTGCTGGATCAATTATGGAGTCCACTGCATGGCCCGTTCGTCCTTCCAACACTTCTGGAAATCTACAAGCCTTGCCAACCACTCCTGACACTCGTTCACAAATGTCATAAAGAAAATTTCGTAGCTTTCAGTGAGGATTTTTTATTCTTCCACTTCTCAACCGTCAACTTCATGCTGTGATTCTCTTTTACAGCAAATTCCTGAACCTGTTTTTCAAACCACTCTTCGATGTCTATACTCTCAGGTCTCCAATGTTTTCTTGGCATTACCCGATCCTCCCTCAAAATGCTCTCAGTCTTGGCAATGGAACCATTTTTGGTCTCGTGGGGTCCTGAACCAGGTTCGGAGGTTAAGGTTTACCAACAAACCCCTATACTACTGGCCCTTTGGGCAATGACCTGCTTACATAGGCCAAAGTCTCACCTGAAGTAGTATGGGAAGGTGCTGGAACCAGGTTTCTGCACCCTGAGAGAGAGTAGGTAAGTCAAGTAGATCTAGGTTCGCAACCTATAAGGTTCACACAGATCTATTCGTAAGTGTGTTAACAATATAATCTGCAATTCAACATAACAGAGCTATTACAGATCTAGTAGTACCTTTGCATCCACGTGCATATCATTAGTCAGTAGTAAAAAATATCATAACACATTGAGAACAAATTATAGATACATTTGATACCATAACATAATAGATTCGCAGCATAAACAGATAACACAAGTGCATTCGTAGCTTAAAAGATTCTAGAGGTTCACATCAACAATAACACATCAGATCCAGAGATACTTCCACTATATCCGCATATATTAGTATCAAAAACCCAGTTACAATCCGACACAGCCTGCGCACACAATGAGCAGGGTCCACACACAACAGGATTGAGGATCTCCGTGCACACAGACAACAAGAGTCCTTACCTAAAAACACTAAAATAGATCTAGCAATTTTCACTTAGCATCAGACTTAATTCTTGCCTACCTTAAGACTCAAAATGCGTGTCTATTTATAACATCTTAGCCTACACTTCCAATGGTCCACAAACCATGGTTTGCAAACTCTTGGTCTACCCTTGACTCATTACAATGCATTCAGGGCTTTCACCCACCCAAAAACCCCTTCGTTAGACTAATTAGTACAAAAAATATACAAAATTTTACAAAATTCACAGCTTTTAGGGGACCTTGTTCTAACAATGATCATGGTCCTTTTGCCATTTTGTTTTCATTAGTGCTTTGAAGGATGCTTCCTTTAGTTCAAAATTATATTTTTCTATTATCATATTGTTATAGAATCATTTATCACCTCTATGTACTTGATGAATTATGCATTGGCCTTGGGCAGCCCTTCCATTCAAACTTGATCACACTTCTTAAAAAACAGTATTTTAAAATCCATACACGATTCTGCCCAATCTTTTCCACGTGCAGACACGGGTCCATCCATAGCTAACCCACGTATGATATTTAAATATTATATATATATATATATATATATAAATTACCTATTAATGAGGTGGGGTTTATAGGTTTTTCTTGTAACTTAACTCCCCCAGGAGACACCAATTCCCTCTACTTCTTATTAGACACTAATCCTCTTTATTTATTTATAAGCACCAACCGTTATGAGACACCAATCCTCTATGCTTCTTTGTAGGCACCAAAAGTTAAAGAATTTGAATGGTAGCTTAGATTTTCATTTGTTAGATCCCCTTTTTAGTTATCTCATGAATTAAGGTTATTCTTGGTTTGAGTTAGGGCTAGCATGATCATGGTCCTTTTGCCATTTTGTTTTCATTAATGCTTTGAAGGATGCTTCCTTTAGTTAAAAATTATATTTTTCTATTCTCATATTGTTATAGCACCATTTATCACCTCTATGTAATTGATGAATTATGCATTGGCCTTGTGCAACCCTTCCATTCAGACTTGATCACACTTCTTAAAAACAATATTTTAAAATCGATACATGACTCTGCTCAATATTTTCCACGTACAGACGTGGGTCCATCCATACCTGACCCGCTTATGCTATTAAAATATTTAAAAAATATATAAATTACCTATTAATGAGGTGGGGTTTACAGGTTTTTCTTGTAACTTAACTCCCCCAGCTTGTGGCCTAACTGTTCCCCAACTGAAAAAACTAATTTGAGGAAGTATAAATACACCTCAAGGGAATGGCATGGAGGAGAGAGAAAATTATATTGATATTATAGTCCATTATAACCTTGATCAAGTATGATATTTTCCTATGATTCCTACACTTCCTAGGTTTGGGTACCCCTGTTTCCTTGTGATGTTCACCCCCACTTTGTGTGACATCCTTTGTGCACCCTTTATGGAAGAAGCTTTGTGATTATAAGGCTGGACGGATCTGGAGGACGGTTTTTCTTGGAGCCCTGGTAGATCTCAGGTGATTTCTCCACTTTTTGTTTACATATTATCAATAAAAGAAGCTTTGTCCCATTCCTGATGCCTTCGTGTTATATGTCTCTTATACATGTTGAATGATCTTGTAATGGTTTATTTCATGTTATTTTTATGAGATTATATATGCTAACATGCTAACATGTAGGAAATATATGATGTGCAACTAGTTTGTGTGATTTGTCTTGATTGATTTGCATTATCTAAAACACGAGGACTAGCAGAGGGTTTGCACCCTGTGGGATTGACTCCAAGCATAGGAGAAACAGGTAAGGTCATATATCCTCAATTTTCTAGTTCAAGTATTAAAACTGATAATTAGAGTGCTTCTTGTGATGATATGGCATCCGCTCTATTAGGTCCCTCAACCTAGACCTTAGGGTATCTTTGCATGTAACAGAACTGGTGACTCCACTGGGGATTACATCCATGTAATTCCTAGTTTTGGTTATTTTTATACATCTTGTGGGTTCCCTAATAGTTTAATTAACTTTTCAGTCTAGCATGTTCTTTTCCCATCTAGGCAGAAGTCCTGATCTTCTGGATCAGGCCTCGGGTTTTTTATTTATTTATTGAATTTTCTATATGCTACTTCGTGTGTAAATAGTTGTGTATACCTACTGCTTCTTCCAAAGGGACCCGTGTGTACATGTGTTTCTTTTGGTACAGTCATGTATACATGCGTGTTTCACACAGTAGATCTGCGTATGCCCAGTAAATTTTGAAAATTTGAATTTTGGGACACTGTAAGTCATTCCTGCCTATTGTTGGCCATCCATGTAGAACCTCTTAGGTGTCTGGACCGTGATTCTTTTGGTTGTATATCAGTTTCTCTCCTTTCCATGTGAAGACCTAGTCATCCTAGGGTTTTGCCTGTTTCGTGAAGTTTCAGTTGTAGCTGTAGCACTAGGACTTCTTTCTGAAGTTCTTGTCCGTTATGAACTTTCAGAACAGTGAGCCTTTTTCAATTTTCTCATGTTTTCCTTATGCATTGCTTCAATTTTTGGTTTTTTCCTTCTTTATTTTCTTGGTTTTCTTGTTTCTTGGGATCAACTTTCTAGTGAATCTTGAAGTTGATTTTCTTTGGTTTCTTGAAGTTTTTTTTTGCTGGAAATTTATACTACTATTTTGAATCAATTTCTTGAGTCAGTTACTTCTCTTTGTTCATTTGAGTCCCACTACGAAAGTGGCATATTTGGCTTGTGAAATTGGGAGTTCCCTTGTTGGATCATTTTCTTGGTTTAAGACCTTTTGTAGTTTTGTGCTTGTCTCATTGAAATTTTCGTGTTTCCTTAAAAAGTGAAAGGCCAAAAAACATCTTTGTTTTCCATTTTTTTTTCTTTGGTTTTATTTTCATAGTTTTCATTCATTTTGAAGAAATTTGCTAGTTTCTCGTTTTTGGTTCAATTGCTTGGTTTCAAAAGAAGTCCTTGTTTGGATTTCTCTCTTTTATATCAAGTTTTTTTTGGCATTGTTGTGTGTAAAGGAGTTCTTGTTGGGACTTGTCTCTGCTTGTCTGTCAAAGTGATCAAACCAATCTTATTTAGAAACTCTCTTTTGATTCCCTTTGTGAGTAGTCCTAGGATTTTCATTTATCATTGGTAGTTTTCACATTAGTTGCACCACTAAGAATTATAGTCTTTTTGGTATTTTTCTGAAGTGTTTGAAGAGTAATAATTGAAGAGAAAAAATAAGTATTTTTTTTATTAGTTTCTTCATAAAACCCAAGTAGAAATCTCTTTTCATCGAAAGGAAAAAATTGTATCTTCATGTAGTAGGTTTTCTATTGATTTTGTTTGCATCGAAAAACATCATAAGTTGCATCTCCATCTACCCGTGACTTAAGTAGTAACCATTTAAAATATAGTGATTAAATAAAATGAACTAGAAGTTATTGCGTTGTCATTAATTATACACCAACTAGTCTAGGTCATAAGGCCTTAGAATAGGTGAGCGGAGAGTTAACTCTCGAACGCCACTCAAAACTATCAAACATAGAAAGTTGATTAATGAGTGGAATCCAACTCTGTTAAGTGGACCGGGAAAGCTCTACCTCCATAGAGTTAAGCATGAGGGATAGTGAAATTAGATAAGAGAGACATCCTCTCAACTATTTTCTGAATCTTGACCTTAGACCATTTCTCCTGGTTGTTGATACGGACTGGTGCCCTTAGTTTCCTTTCCTAGGGACCACATAGGTGACTGCGGAGAGGAATACCCATGGTACCTGAGGTAGACGTTGTATCATTTCAATTAGTACTTCTGGAGGGTGCCCTTGCAAAGCTTGGGTAATTACACCGGAAAAGGCTTTTGTTAGGAGGTTAGTGTAACTGTTTCTGTTATCTTCGCTAGTAGACCTAGCGCATAATTACCCCCCACTATTTCTGAAATATCCTTTTATTCGCTTTCTTGTATTTTGGTGTTTGGTCCTAATCACCCGGAGCGGAAATACCTGAAGGTTGTTTGATTGCTATATCTTAGGGAATTTTGATAGCGTGTTCTCTTTGCTCCTAGATTGACATATCGTCTTAATTTTTTGAGTTTAATTAATCTCATAATTATTAAAAATGGTTTACCGGTCTCCTCGACAATCGAGGAGGCTTCTTGGGATTTCTCCTGCAAGTTCTAAGACTTATTCAAGAAGGTATAGGAGAAATTTAGTTGGTGATTTTCATCTAGTAGTTTCAAATGCATTGGAGAGTGATCCTCCGACTGGGGTTTTTGTTTCTATAGGTCATCCTAGTACTAGTGGTATTATAGAGAGGAGTACTCCAGTCATCTCTAGAGTCTTGTTTTCGGCATAATAAGTTGAAGGTGAAGAGGTTCCTCAACCTCCAAGAACTCCTTCCTCTCCTCTTCCTGTCTGTTTTCTGGATGTTATTTTGTGCATTGGGCTTGCGTCTCAGAGACTAGCTAGCCCCCATAATTATCCCTTTCTTTCGATGGCCACGACTGGGAACACAACTTAGGCTATGAGCACTTCAATTGTGCATACTCCACTTACGGTTGAGGGAAGAGGTACTATTGCTCTTTCAACTATCACTTCTAGTGCTACTATGTTTGGCTCTGCTTCTATTCCATCTACGAGTGGGGGAACCCAAGAATTTCCTTCCCGTTCTATTAACTTTTCTTTTGGAATGCCATCTAGTGCTATTCCTTCTGGTGCCTTCACTGTTACTTCTGCTGTCTCTGCACCTATGCCTTCCATGGCTAGTGGGTTAGCTTCATTTCATGGGTTCACCTTTGGAATTGGTCATATTCCTCATTCGAGCCCTTCCTTAGGATCTTTTCCTTTCACCTCTCAAAATCAAGGATTCAATTTTTCAGGATGGAACCCTGCTTTTACAGGGTTGGGAGCTGTGAGTTAGTTTTTCTCTGGTCAACAAGGGAATGCCATTTCCCTTATATACATGCTTCTCAGGGTTTCTCTCCATTCGCCAATGCTTGGAACCATTAAAAAGGGGTTTCTTCTTCATTTAACACTTCAATTTGAAGGAATATCCATGTTTATAGTAACCCTACGATGGGAGGGGGTCTTTCTCCGAATGATTCCTGGCCACCAGATTTATTTTATGGCTTAAAATTTTCTACGAATAATCTCTAGAAACCTGGTGCCTTAAAAAATATAGGGTATTATTTTAAAAGTGTTGGGAATCCTTCCTTTTGGGGATGGAATTCTCAAGCTCCTCCACACTTACCTTTCCTAGAAACTTGAAACATGCTAGATATATCGAAATTGACGAATGATCAGATTCGATATAGTCTGGGTTGGCCTCTGGTCCCTACTAAAATTTCCTCAGATATTCCAAAATTTGAAGGGAAGACCAGTGAGGATTTGGCTGACCATGTTACCACTTCCCACTTATGGTGTTCGTCAAACTCTCTTATTGACGATTCGATTAGGTTGAGGCTATTTCAACACACCCTAATTGGGAATGCTACAAAATGTTACATTGAGTTGACAAGGGGTAGTTTTTCTACTTTTGGCGAGTTGGATACTATGTTTCTAAACCATTTGCAGTTGCATGTTTTTTATGACGTCAAGAGTGATCTCCTAGATAATTTCCAGCAGGACAAGGCAACACATATTTTTGATCATATTCAGGAATGGAGGAGAAGGAATAGGCTCATCAAAGCCCAGACTCTGAATGAGTTCCTTCTCGAATGGTTTCTTAAATCCTTACAGCCAAAAATCTCGAAGGATGTGTCCCTTTCTGGGATATTTTCTAAGGAACAAGCTATATTTAGGACTCAACAGATAGAACTGATCTATTCTCAGTCTGGGGTCCTAAATAATATTTTTCCATATTCTCCTCATTCCAAGCTAGATTTATCCAAAATTATGCCAGGTGCTCATGCTAATGGGCTTATCGGTTCGATTGATAGTGGCACGGCTAACCTGCTAAATCAATTGCAGCAGTTGTCTTTACAATCTGCTCCTTCTGGTCAAGATACGCTGTCAGTGTTGACTCCTTCTCATCCCTTGACTATTAATGTTGTTTAGGATTCTAACCCCAAAGGAAATCAATAATCTGATAGGAAGAAGAAGGGATGGAATAATAAAAAGAAAGACAAGGATGGGAAGGGAAATGCAAATAGATCCAACGATAGTGTTGGAGAGGGTAAGAGGTAAAATAAGAAGAAGGTTAATTTTCCATGCAAGTTATGCACCAGAGACCATATTACTCGCCTCTTCCCAAAAATTTAGGATTCTCAGCGCTTTTTAGCTAAGCAAGGTTCCTCTAGTTCCTAGGCGATACTGACAAAGCCTTTTCCCCATGGGCAGCGGCTTCTTGCTGGCGCGAATGCGAATACTGGAGCTCTCGTAGGGAGAAACTAGGAAGGTGAAAATTCCTCAAATGTATATATGATGACTTCTCATGTTGATATCACTATGATATCTCATGATTACTGTGAAGCTGAGTCTTCGAAAGCTAAGGGTACTCCTAGTAATTCTGAGCCACTTCATATAGAGAGGCCTGCAGTTGATCATATACCTTGAATGCCGAAAGGGTCTACAAAGAGTACGATGATTAATACTAATGCGAAGGCTACCCAAAAATACTTCATTATAGAAGATTTGGCTCAAATTCCTTGTTCCATGTCTGCGTTAGAGGTACTATAGTCGTGAACAGCATAAAAGAGTGCATTTCTCACTGTCATTCGGGCTGTTGATCCAAAAAAACTCTCTTATGATCACATTTGACATGTTGAATTTTAATAAGAGACTTCCTGATCACATGGATTTTCAAATTAAATCTACATATCAGAAGATTAATAGTTTTTGAACAATAGTCGATGAGGGTTCTTCCACATGTGTCATGTATATCTCATGTTCGAAAGCCATTGGATCTCCTTCATCTATCCCTTTAGCTACTCTTCTTACTGCATTTGATGGTAATTCTCACAGGCCACATGGCATTGTTACAGTTTTACCCATCTGTGGTGGGGATAAAACTGTTAATATTGAGGTCGAGATAGTTGATGCAAATTTAGACTACAACCTTATATTGGAGCGGAATTGGATTTATGAGATGGATGATATTGCTTCATCATTATTTTGCATCTTGTGTTCCCCACGGAGGGAGGATTGTCACTATTGACTAGATGGACTGATCTCCTATAGATTCGAATGCATCTACTAACTCTACAATACCCTTGGTGAATGATGTAAAGAAACTAGTTGAGAATTTGGGGGTTGGAATGTATACATCATTGATGGGTACTTTTGATATTTTGCCTCATTCAATTCATATTCATGTTGTCTCATATTGCAGGGTTCCTACTCGAACAGAGTTCTTCCAAACTCATTATTTTTTAGATCAATTGGGTGAAATGGCATTCCCTATTTCTGCAGGTGAGATTGCCTATCAATCTATTGGTGACTCTGCAGACTCCATTCCAGTTTCTCTTTCACTAGAGTAGTTGGATGGAGATGTCGCTCTGGATTTGACTCTTAGCTCATCTTCTTCTCAGGATTTCCTTGATACCACTCTTCCATATGAAGAGGCTATACTTAAAGAAATGACTTGTAATATCCTCAAATGGGAATATTCAGCAAGGCCTGCTGAAATAACACACTTCTGGGAAATCTATGCATTGAAATTAGTTTGTAGCTCCTGGATCCCTTAGATCAATGGATCTAGTGTCTAGATCCAAAAGAAGAGAAAAAAAAATCAAAATAGGTGTGTTAAATACATCTCCCACCACCTAGTCGAGCTGAAAAACACCCAAAGAGGAGGGGCTGCAGATATGTGCAACAACTGCTTCAGAAATAATGCAGTTTTGAGAGCATGAGAAGGAGGCTAGTAATAAATATCAGCTTTTAAATATACAACATAAAATCAGATCCATAATTATGCTATTACATTATACAACAGAATGTAGAAGACAAAATAGAAGAAACCCCTCAGAAAAGAGGGCTGCAACACATGTATTTACTACAAAATGGCTTAACATCGTTTTTATAAGAGCTATAGTAGCTGTATGTTCCACTTCAGATCTAGATAAGATCTGTCTACAAAATATCAGATCTATTTCAGATCTGTACACTAGAAAGGCTCTATTATAAGATCCCCTTGGGGTTTTGATCAAATCATGCAAGACAGAGAGTAGATCTGAGTTTAAAGTAGAAGATCTGCAATATTATTCAAAAAAAAATTAAGATGTTTTACATTGGAAACAGATCAAATCTATACAGAACATGGATCAGCAAGCTAATCCATGGATCACCAAAGTGAAAGGCAAAGGCCAGCACCAGAGATCTCTTCTCAAAATGGGGATCAAAGCAACCTGCAAATCCTTCCTTGAAAATAACGCAGTCCTGGAAGGGAAACTACACTGTAGCTTGAAGCACTAAGTTGGCCTGATGCCAAGATGTGAAATATCAGCTTGAAAGGTACAAAACTCTCTTGCCCATGGGATAGAAGACTTTCCCAATGAAAAGAGAGCCTGAAATGGCCTAGATCTGAGTAGATCTAGCCTCCACTTGCTGCAGCTTGCAAGGACAACCTAATCCTAAACAGGATCAGTGTTGTAGTTGAAAGATGAGCTTGGCGAAATGCCTGATAGTGGATAAAATCAGCAAGACTCCTCCAATAAATCCTCAATGGAAGAGGTGGGATCCCTACATAGGAACTCCCAAGTGCTAAGCAGCACTATTCTCAGCTAAAAAGCATAGAATGGTATTTGTTTAAACAGACAAGATACTCAGAAATATGCATAATCAACAACCTTCTCTTTATGCTCTCCTCTTCCTTTTATAAGATGAAAGCCTTGTCAAACCCTAAACCACTTCAATGAATTAGCTCCTTTCACATGAGGGGCCTTCATCCAGAACTGCGTTGTCCATCCATGAGGTACATTGCATCTAGACAACATTGTAGATTTGGTCAAGGTTGACCCAGTCTCATAGCTCAAACCCCTTTCACACCTGCAAGTGATTTGTTTACATGGCCTAGATTTATCCCTGTTCATATGGGCATTGATTTATTCATTCTTTTCAGGATTTTTACATGTCCTCCTTTATTCATTTATTCATGCAACAAAAAATGAGAAAAAAATGTATATTCCTCTTAGCTTAGGCTAAGTAGGAATATTATAGTCCTCCCCTCCAAAATGTTGCTTTTCCTCAAGCAATTGATAGGGAGAGTGCTACAATACTTCTCCTCCTCTATTGGTGACACCATCAAGGATCAAGTCCTCCTCATAAGCCAAGTGGTCATGAAGACAACACATCATGAATTGTTCCTCCAAGTTCATCATAAGATGTACATAGTCCATCCCACAAGGAGTGAAAAATTCAACAAAAATAAACATGGCTGGAGCAATGATTTCTCTAAAACATGTAGCATGAGGTACATAGAGAAGTTCCATTCCATGTGGTACATACAAATTGCCCATCCTCCCTCCATATAGTCCCATAAGTAGCACAACTATGTCATCCAAGTATGGAAGAAAAATTACATATATACAAACAGAAATTTGAGCATGAGGAGGTGGGTAAAAATTCCACATGTGATGCCAGCGCAATGCATCTCCTGCCTGCATTAGATCAAGGTGTAGTAAGTGGCCTTCCCACCACACATTTTCTACATAAGTCATCTTAACATAGCTGAAGATGTCAGATATGTTTGGTTCCTTTGGGAAGCACCTATCATGAAAAGGAATTTCCCTTTTCACAACAAGGGAGTGGCCAAGTTCATAATTTTCATTGGCCCACCAAAATCAATGAGATCTAGGAGTCATAGCCTGCAAAAACATGGTAAAATAATGTGATAAATCAGAAAATGAAACTTTCTTTACATGATCAGATTCTTTACCATCATAGTTCCTCATACACATGGAGTTGTGCATCGGCATTCCCCTTCTCCCAAAAGAACGAAGAAATGGCTGAAATGAATCTTGCATAGAGTCCCTTGGCTACCCTGACTCCACATAGCTCATGCAATTTTGAAAGTGATGATGTAATTCCCCTCTCAAGCCTTCCCAATCAAATCTCCTCATGATTAGGGTGTAGATCTTCATTGACTGCATATGGCTGAAAAGGAACTCTTTATGTGCCCCTTGTAGTATCTTCTCCTTGAGCTTGGAAGCTCTAGACAAGAAGACCATACCATGATTATAGATGACTCCCCCTTGGACTAAGTAGCCCTCTTCTTGCTGCATATCATCTAGTATCATACATGTGTGGAGATCTTTGGAATACTCTACAAGCAGTTGAGATTTCCAATACAGATCCACACTGCTCAACAATGACAGTGCTGATGATACATCCACAGGAGTGTCTGTCATGTTGCTGATCTCCTCCTTGACATATCTCATGCCAAAGATGTGTGTCGAAAGTCTGATCCTCCCATTCTTCTCCTCCCATATCACAGATCTAGAGATGAGAGCGGGTGGTAGTGATAAAGGAAGAAGATCCTCCTTCTTCTTGAGCAGTCCCAAGCCTCCCAGCGCTGTAGCTTGCTCTTCCATTGCTCAAATCCCTCCTGGATCTAAGTTTGGAGCAGCACTTTGTGAGGCCTTCCCCACAAGATCTGAATCTAGTTGCCTCCCAAGTGGTTTTCCACTAGATAAGAACATCCCATGCAAAATTCTCATGAACATAAGAGAAGGGACTATGAGGTCTTGCTTCCACTCTGCAAATCCATCTCTATTATTTGTGTGGAAGTGCTAGGTGAGGGGTAAGTATGCATGCCTTGGATCATTTGAGGTTCACCACTCTTCATGCCCACCCATTCCATTTGCAAAGCCTTCCAATCAGTGGTGACTTTCCCCAATGTAATCAACCATTGGACACCCAAAGTGATATTGGTGTCTGGTATGTCAACTACAAAAAAGTGATCCACCAAGGTGTAGGACCCCATAGTGACTGAAAGTGATGGGACATAAGGCATGCATTGCATTGTCCTATCTCATGGGACCAAAACAAAGAATCCCTCAAAAGTATCAGTGGGTATTTCCCTCCTTTGCACAAGATGAGCATCAATAAAGTTGTGGGTTGTCCCACTGTCAATCGGTACAGAAACCCTCTGATTCTTGATTTAACCTTGAACTCTTAAGGTCAAGTACTTAGGTACTCCTCTCAAAGATGAAAGAGTTCCTCCTATTGGAGGAAAGGCTCCATTCCCATCTCCCGATGGTGTTGGCTCTCCTTCAACATTGTCAGTGTTGTGACCTCTTCTTGGTTCATCATCTTCTCCTTACTCCTCAAAATCTGAGAAGACTTCTATGTAGAGTGCTTTCCCAGTAGCACATCTACGTCTAGGTGCCCATGACTATTTGCAAGTGAAACATAGCCTCTTCTTCCTCATCTCCCTCCGGACTTCAATATCAAGAGGCTTATTGAATGAGCTTTCCTTGGGAGGAGCAACTTTCTCTTCCTTCCCTTTAGAAAGGTAAGGGGCCTTGTTCTAAAAATTTTCCTTTGCTTTTGGAAAGGCATCTTGGAGTTCTCTAGCCCTCTCAATGGCATCATGCAAAGTGATGGGCTTGGTAGATTTAACCAACCCATGCAGAGGTTCATCCAAGCCATCAATGAACATGTACACCCTCCTTGCTGTAGACAGATCAGGAACCATAACAGATAATCTCAAAAACTTAGAGATATAGGATTCTGCATTACCCAACTGCTTCAACTTTGCAAGGCTCATGAAAGGTGCTTCTAGATCTTTTCATTCAAACCTCTCCACCAGTCTTCTAGTGAATTTATAATAGGCAGTCACATTGGCATGGCCCAATGTAGACAACCCATGGAACCACCAATTGTGTGCTTCACCTTCAAAGTGTAGTGTTGCAATCTTGATGGCTTCCATCTCAGGGACTTTGTTCAAATAAAAGTAGATATCTAGCTTTTCTACTCATGCTTTGGCAGAACTGGTGGATGACTAATCAAAATTGGGTAAAAATAATTTACCCATAGAGTGATGTCGATCATGATTCTGAATGAATCCACCATCTCTATACTAAAGCCTTGGTCTTCTTTTGTCCTTGAGGTGAAAAAACTCTTGAAAACGCAGGTGGTACTTGAAACTATGATTATGAGACTCATATTCCTCAAATTAGTATTCAAGGGATGCTTGCTCTTGAGGCCCTTCATTCTCCACAGCCAAAAAGGTAGGCATAGTAGAGCGTTGTGGAGCTTGTGGAGCTTGTGGCTAGTTCACTGGTTGATCATTCCAGTGGTGAGACATGCCATAGCTCTCTCCAGGATGAAATATCCTAGGAGATTCCTTCATCCTATCCATTCGCATCTCTTTGATCTCTCTATCAAGATCTTGCATGGCCACCAAAAGAGTTCTTGCAAAATCTTCTCCTTCTTTATCACTTCCAGATTCAGGGGCTTTACCCTTGTCCTCATCATCATTAGTGTAATAAAATTTCTTCTGTCCTCTATGAAGATATCTATTCTCTCTATTAGTAAGAGGCTCATATTCTCCTGAATCCATCTTGGTTTCATCTCTTCAATGAAAAGCATAGGCTATGCCAAGAAAGAAGCTCTGATACCACTATAATATCCCCAAATGGGAATATTAAGTAAGGCCTGCTAAAATAACACACTTTTGGGAAATCTATGCACTAAAATGAGTTTGCAGCTCCTGGATCCCTTAGATAAATGGATCTAGTGTCTAGATCCAAAAGGAGAGAAAAAACAAATCAAACTAGGTGTGGTAAATAGATCTCCCACCACCTAGTCTAGCTGAAAAACACCCAAAGAGGAGGGGCTGCAGCTATGTGCAATAACTGCTTCAGAAATAACGCAGTTTTGAGAGAATGAGTAGGAGGAAAATAATAAAGATCAAATTTTAAATATACAGCAGCAAATCAGATCCATAATGATGCTCTTACATTATACAATAGAATGTAGAAGACAAAATAGAAGAAACTCCTCAGAAAAGCAACACATGTATTTACTGCAAAATGGATTAACAACGTTTTTATAGGAGCTACATCAGGTGTACGTTACACTTCAGATCTAGATCAGATATATGTACAAAATATCAGATCTATTTTAGATCTGTACACTAGAAAGGCTCTATTACAGGATCCCCTTGGGGTTTTGATCAAATCATGCAATACAGAGAGTAGATCTGAGTTTAAAGTAGCAGATCTGCAATATTATTTAGAAATTTCTGAAGATTTTTTACATTAGAAATAGATGAGATCTATACAGAACATGGATCAGCAAGCTAATCGATGGATCACCAAAGTGAAAGGCAAAGCCCAGCACCAGAGATCTCTTCTCAAAAAGGGGATCAAAACACCCTGCAAATCCTTCTCTGAAAATAACGCAGTCCTGGAAGGGAAACTGCGATGTAGCTTGAATCACTGAGTCGGCGTGATGCCAAGATGTGAAATATCAGCTCCAAAGGTTTAGAACTCTCTTGCCCATTGGATAGAAGACTTTCCCAGTGAAAAGAGGGCCTGAAATGGCCTAGATATGAGCAGATCTAGCCTCCACTTACTGCAGCTTGCAAGGAAAACCTAATCCTAAACAGGATCAGCGCTGTAGTTGAAATATGAGCTTGGCCAAATGCTTGATAGTGGATTAAATCAGCAAGACTCCTCCAAGAAATCCTCAATGGAAGAGGTGGGATCCCTGCATAGGAACTCCCAAGTGCTAAGCATCACTATTCTCAGCTAAACAACAGAGAATGGTATTTGTCTAAACGGACAAGATACTCAAAAATATGCATAATCAACAACCTTCTCTTGTTGCTCTCCTCTTCCTTTTATAAGATGAAAGCCTTGTCAAACCTTAAACCACTTCAATGAATTAGCTCCTTTCACATGAGGGGCCTCCATCTAGAACTGCGTTGTCCATCCATGAGGTGCATTGCATCTAGACAGCGCTGTATATTTGGTCAAGGTTGACCCAGTCTCATAGCTCAAACCCATTTCACACCTACAAGTGATTTGATTGCATGGCCCAGATTTATCCCTCTTCATATGGGCACTGATTTATTCGTTATTTTCAGGAGTTTTACATGTCCTCCTTTATTCATTTATTCATGCAACAGAAAATGAGACAAAAATGTATATTCCTCTTAGCTTAGGCTAAGTAGGAATATTACATGACTGGTGTAGAAATATCGTGGGATGATCTGCATCATCAGTCCTCTTTTCTACCAGAATTGTGATAAGTTGAAACAAGTTTGTCTAGCCCTCAGTCTTCTGGTCCTGTTCACCCAATCTTGAACCCCTTAGCTCGAGCACATGTTTTTGTTGAAGGGAACATGGTTTTCATTTCTGCTACTACCATAGTGAACATCTCCAAAGATCCCAATGTTATTGTGAATGCCTTCATTGGAGTTGAATGTTCCCCTGAAGAGATTCAGAATTACACTGATCTCTTTAGATAATTTCGGGATGTGTTCGCTTGGTATTATGAGAAAATTCCTGGAATAGACCCATATATTGTCCAGCATGAGATCAAGAATTACGAAAATTATAAGCCTATATAGCACAAACTTCGTCTGGTCAACCTTAGGAAGGCTACAGCTATCAAAGGCGAGGTTGAGAAGATGCTAAAGGTGGGTTTCATACACCCCATTCCGTTAACTGAGTGGGTTTCGTATCCAGTGCATGTGAACAAGAAACAAGGAATGATCTGAGTTTGCATTGATTTCAGGGATTTGAATAAGGCATGTCCAAAAGATAATTACCCCACACCGTTTATTCATAAGATTATTGATGAATGCGCGGGGAATGAGATTTTCTCCTTCATGGATGCTTTCTTGGGATACAATCAGATTACTATCTGTCCTGAATATTAGCATAAGACTACTTTTATTTTCCCCTGGGGTAAATTTTCATACAAAAAGATTCCTTTTGGCCTTTAAAATGCTAGGGCTACTTTCCAGTGGGCTATGTCTGATGCATTCCATGACATAAATCATATTATCGAAGCACATTTCGATGATTTAGCTACTCGTTCTCAAAAGAGAATTGATCATCCTTCATACCTTTGACAATTTTTGAATAGTGTCATTATTATAAAATTCAGTTGAACCCTAATAAGTGTGTTTTCATTGTCACATACGATCGATTGTTGGGATTCTTCGTATCTACGGAAGGGATTCGGGTAGACCCCTTCAAGGTTGAGGCAATAATTCAGTTTCCTCCCCCATATTCAATTCGTTGGCTTCAAAGTATACAAGGTAAGGCCAATTTCTTAAGGATATTTATCGTTAATTATTCTGAGGCGATGAAACGATTTATGAGGTTTTTAAAGAAAGGAGTTCCATTCTTTTGGGATGAGTTTTCTCAACGCTCATTCGGTGCTTTGAAAAAGGCATTAACCTCTGCTCCATTACTAATTCCGCCTGATTATAGTAGATACTTCCTTTTGTATCTCATTGCAACAGAATCTACTATCAGTATGGTTCTGGTTCAAGAAGATGATTCTCTTTGTGAGCATGTGGTTTACTGCCTTAGTCGAGGCATGGTGGGTCCTAAAATCCAGTATTCTCCCATTGAGAAATTATCTTTGGTAGCTGTCCATGTTGTCTAGTGGCTCAGGAATTATATCCTTCATCGCAAAACTTATGTTCTGGAATCAGTAAATCCATTTCAATTTTTTCTCAGTAGGGGAGTGATTGGGGGAAAATACAATCAATGGATTTTTATTTTGCAAGAGTTTGATCTCGAATTCCTGTCTGCCAAATCTAAGAAATGTTTCGTATTTGCAGAGTTTATCTTTGAGTTTCCCTATGGAGAAGATATTGTTTATGAAGAGTTGTTCCCTTATGAACATCTTTTCCTCACTTCTTCACAGGATCCTTGGTATGGAGATCTCATTGTTTATCTCCAGACTTCGAATTTTCCCTCTACTTTTTCGAAAGATGAGCGTCGAAAGTTGTGTAACTTAGCTAAAATTTATCTTATTATCGGTGACATTATATATTGTCGGGAGGTCGATTTGATCCTTAGAAGTTGCTTGAATCTCAAAGAAATTTAGGTTGTGCTGAATGATTGCCACGGTGGAGCTTGTGCTGGCCATTTATCCAGGACTTCTATATCCAAAAAGATTTTGCATGCAGGATATTTTTGGCCCTCTATTTTCAAGGATTGTGTTGAGGCGGTCAAAAAATGTCATCCTTGTCAAGTCTATACTTGCAAGATTCACTTTCATCCAACTATACTTTTTCTTGTTGTCACTATCGATCCGTTCACAAATTGGGGTATTGATTATACTACTTGTAACCCGCCTTCGGCAAAGGGTCATAATTACATTATTGTAGCATTAGAGTACTTTACGAAATGGGCTGACGCTATGCCTACTTTTGCAAACGATGGTGAGACAATAGCCCTATTTCTGTTCAACCAAGTCATTTCTCACTTTGGTATCCCCAAAGGTATTTTAACTGACCATGGCAGTTATTTTCAGAACATTATGATGGGTGAATTGGCTCTCAAATTAGGTTTTCGGCAGGAGCATTCATCTCTATATTATCCTTAGACCAATGGGAAGGTTGAAGCTATGAACGAGTCCAAGAATATTATCCTTCAATGGAAAATTGATAAATCCAGATCCAATTGGAACGTCATATTGTATCCTGCACTTTGGGCATATTGGATGTATGTGAAAACTGCAACCAGATTGATGTAATATTCCAAAATTAGCTTACAGCTAATTGGAATATTAATTTTTTATTTTTTCATTTAGATAGAAGAATAAGTGGGTAGGGAGACCCATAAATATCTTTTGTAGGAATAAAATCCTTATTAATTTGAATAGGGATCATCTTGATAGCTGGATAAAGCACCCTCATGTGTGAACAGGGGCTAAAGAATGTGGACAAGGTCAATGTTGACAAAATCAACAATGCTGATATGGAGGGAGTGGATCATCAATGAGAGACAATGTAGTGTTAATGGGAGAAAGTATCCATGAGAGTAGTGGCTTTAATGAGTGGGACCCAAGGTGAGAAGGCTCACAATGCACATAAGGAAGGTGAAGACAACCATAGAGGAGATTATTGATCATTGATTTTGTGGTTTGTATGATTTTTTTCACTCTTCAACTGTTTAGCAGAGTCTGTTGTGATGTTTAGCACAAGGGTGTTCCCAAGCGGGAATCCCACACTCATCCTTGGGGGACTTCGAGTGCCTACTCAGGAGAGGTATTATTGAGCTACATATTCTACATTTCGGCATCAGTCCAAGCTTCATTCTTCAACTACAGCGAGGTTTCTTGCAGATTTTTGTTGTGTTGCAGGGTAGAAGCATTGGAGGATTGTTAGGGCCACCTTCAGTGTTTTTTTTCAGTGGAGAGGTAGTATTTCCATTGGGAGGCCAGAAATGAAGGTCCTAGAGAATATTTTCATCATTTGGCATCAGGACCAACTATTTCCACCTCCTACATCATAGTTGCCCTCAAGGACTACATTATTTTATTGAGCAGATTCAAAGGAGGGTTCATTGTTTTAGTTGGAGGATTAGATCTTCAGTGAGGGGATCAGCCTTTCACTTAGAGGATCCATTGGAGGAGTCCTATAAATTTCTATATCAGTTTCATACACCTCCTTTCCAGTTATTTAGTTGTAGCTATTATTTATCCCTAGGGCTGCATTTCTGCATTTTTGCATTTTGGGTATTTCTGGAAACCCTTTCTGGGTTTTCTTGGAAATATGCTTGGGAGCCTAGATCTTTATTCCTGACACTATTTGAGCCATATATCAGTAGATCTACGGCATTACATTTTCCTGTAGTAGTTTCCCTTACTAAAACGGTGTTGTATTGATTCTCCTACATTTGAATAAGAGATATATTTCATGTTATGGCATATGTATTCATGGAGGCTTGTTTTCCTTAACTATTTGAGTTGTGCTCATATTTCTTGTATTATTTTCTAATGGTTTATAAAATAAAATGGCTCCATGTTTGACACATATGTTGGTATAATGTGATTCACTACTATTTCCATTATTTTGTTCTATATTCTTGTCTTTTCCATTTTGGAATATTACAGTGGTATCAGAGCATAATCTTGGCTGAACCTGTGAGTTTTAGCCAATATGCTATCAGAAGAATAAGAATAAGAATCCAAAGAAGAAGAATATATCGACAATGATGGAAGGAATGAGCTTTTCCTCATATCTTTTTAGATCTATGAATAACCTCTGCAAGGAGGTCAAGGAAATGAGAATGGAGAGATGCAATGAGACCTCAAGAGGGTTTCAAGATGAGGAAGGTCCATGCACTTCCTATCAGTAGCAGAGAAAACTGGTATTGCATAGATCTCCAAAGAGATCCACTATGTCCACTTTATTTGAAGAGGAAGGTTAAAGACATGGAGATGGAGGAAACTTATATCATGAGACTCTAAGTGATTATCTTGCAGAGTATAAATCTAAATCAAGGGCTTTCAAGGGGAACCTAACTCTCCAATAGTTCATTCAACTCGAAGAAGAGAGGAGACCTTGCAGCAATAGAAGGAAAAGACACAATAGATTTCTATTGTCTACATTTGATGGGTCATCCACATGCGCAACAAGGGCTTGGAGAAAAAAGTTGTATGCATTCTTCTTGCTACATCCAGTAGTAGAAAGAGAAGTTCTTGAGATTGCAGCACTAGACCTTGGGGGTGAAGCAAACATTTGGTGGTTCGGCCATTTGAGACATGAAAGGGTGAGTGATTATGCAGATTTTACTCAAAGGTTGATCAAGAAGTTTGATAATTAGAAATTGGAAGAAGAACAACTTCCAACACCACTTGTTGCAGGAGTACTTGCATCAGGAGAAGGAACAATTTCATCCTTGCAAAGTGGTCTTTACCTCTGGAAATTTAGAGTCCCATGCATTATTTAGGAGATGCGTGAGGAGGAGGAAACTTATACTAGCACTGGTGCAGTAGTAGAGGAGTAGCTATCACCATCACCAACAGTTGGAGGAGTCAATACACCAGTAGGAGGAACCCATGTAGTTGTACAAGATGTTCCCAAGGATCAGCTTAACCAAGGTATGTGTTGGAACACCTAATCCTACATGGGTAGGTGTGGAATGTGAAAAGTCACAATGGAGTCCAAGTGACCTTGGAATATGAAACCAAGAGTCACACCATTGTACTATAAATGTACATCTTTGTCTAATGGAAAATAAGAAAGCCTCATGATTATCTTTCATTGTGTGTTGAGTCTCTTGTGTGTGTGTGTTCATCTTCCTCATACACCATGTGTGTGCTTAACATGGTATCAAAGCGGGCGATTGCTGGCCTTGCTCCAATTTGAGCCACTTGTTATTTTGTTGCCACTATAGACCTGCGCTAATTATTCACTCTGCGTGGTTCCCTGTCCCACTGTCTCCTCTGCCAATTCAGTGCGTGAAACGCCTCTACTTTGTTTCCTGTCCCACTGCGTGGTTTCCTGTCCCACTGTCTCCTCTGTCAATTCAGTACGTGAAACGCCTCTATGTCAGCTCTGAGCGATTCTGGTTTTTTTAAATTTGAATGGATTTGGGTATTTCGGTTCCGCTGGAACAATTGAACCCCATTTCCATAACCGAGTGAGGTCCGATGGTAATTCTTTCAACAGGGACCATGGAGTCAAGACTGCTTCAATAGCCCCTGCTGGTACGTATAATTGCACCATTGTTTGACTCTGCATTGAGTTTTTTAAACCAAAAAAAAATATGTGAATGGTGTGAACGACCTCCACGCTTCATGTGCAAGCCTCCGCTGACCTCTCATTGCTCACGGCCCCCCGCTACAGCTCTTACCATTCCCACGCACTAACTCCATTTGCGGCTCTCCCTCCTGGAATTGAGCCTGAATTGTTCAGATATTCACTGCGGTGACGAAATAATATGCATGCAGAAACTGGAAGATAGCTTCCGACCAAAAATAAAAGAGATCAAAATGCCAGATATTGTTTATTATGTGACTGCCACCATACTCAGATAGTTATAACCCTTTTCCAGAGCTCCAGGGAATGAGCACGGACGAGACAACGCATTTTCTCCTAAGCGCTTGGTTTTCCAAATGTGGTCATTTGCATTAAGGTATTGTAGAGGTTTAGCACAGGCTAGCACACCACGTGAGCATAGAATCGATTGATATCCTTGTCCAACTTGTTCTGAGCATGTTTCATTTTCTCTGGGTTGTGTATCAGTTCTGCCATTGTCCACTCCATTATTTTTGTGGTTGTGTCAGTGCCTGCTCCAAATAAGTTAGTTAAATATCCTATGGTTCCTATTTTCTGCATTTGATCAATCAGTGCCAAGGCCTTCTCACGATGCCAATTTTTTTGCATATACCCCAATCATAGCAGTCCATGTTACTACATTTCGTTCAAGCATTTCATCAAAAAAATTCCGTGAATCCTTCAGTGCGCCACACTTGGCATACATAATCACAAGCTTAATATCTAAATATCCATTTGGGCCGAATCCCGTTCGGATGATATGAGCATGGACCAACTTTCCCTTCATAAGGGATTTGAGGCCGGTGCAGCCCTGCAAAAGAGAGGCATAAGCATATGAATCAGTTTGAATGCTTCACTGATTAGTAAGAAATAAAGCTTCCAAGGCCTCTCCCAATAGGCCTTACTTGGACACAGTTTTCATAGAGTCATTATTGATGGGATTTTCAGGGATTTTCTTTGAGAGAATTGGTGTTTAGATAGAGGATCGCAATATTCTTTTGCATTGGGATTTTGCAGTAGTTGTGATAGACATTTTATTGTTATCATTTGGATTGGAATTGTGCTATCACACCGTCTGCAACATCTTGTGAGTTTTCAGCATTGTTATGTTATGGTAATATCTGTAACAAACCATTGAAAGGATAGAATTTGAAAAAAGAAAAAGAAAAAGAAAAGGGTCTTTGAAGTCATTTGTAATTTTTGAAAGGAAGTTGAATCACATTGTAAATGGGTGCATTTTCGGTTGAAGCCGACACCCTTTCATTTTTTGAGTATAAGTTGTTGAAAATGGCTAAAATCAATGAGGCATTGGAGTTTTTGAATAACCTCATTCATTCCAATGTCTATGACATGATAAAAATGAGCAAGAATGCTCTTTGTAACATTCAAAGTTGTTTGCATGATGCACAAGAAAATATTGAGTTTTTGCAGTTGGAATCTCAGCTCCAACAAGATGAACTTCAGCAAAAGAGTCACCATTCTGAACCTGTTTCTGTTCAGAAGATTGTGAAGGACTCTCAACAAAAGAAAGAAGATAAAGCTTTAGATGATTCACATTCAGTTCCTTGCACTAGAGCAGATTTAAATGCAGATGCAGCAGTTCAACCTGCACTTCTCAAGCCCATTATCAGACCTTGGGAAGAGCTTGTCCACAACAAGCACCGAACTGGTCTTGGATATGACAAGGATGTGACCTTTCATATTCCAGACTACACCAAGCCCATCATATTTCAGAGTGCCGGATTTCTGTATGAAAATTCACCTGCAGCTGTTCCAGATCGTGCTCCACAACAACAACAACAGATTGTGAAATGCCAACATTGTGATCGAGTTGGCCATATGAAAGATCATTGTTTTGATCTTCATCCATGCAAGCACTGTGGTTGCCACACCCATTATTCACACAGATGCTTCAGAAACAAGCCTCTTGCAAGAAAAAAAACTCATCTTGGATGGATCGCTTCTTGGCAATGGGCATTAGCAGCCAAGAAGATGTTTAAGTTGCATGTCAGAACATGTTCATGGATATTGAGCAAACTTGTGGTTGAGCTTTCTCCATCATCTCACCTTGTCCCTGACAGGGGGAAAAATGGTGGTCATGTACAAGCTTCGATGACAGATCAAGCAAGCCTGAGCCACAATCTCTCATTCCATGTTCAGAGTTGTAGCAAGAGACACAACAGTTCAAGCGAGCCTGAGCCACAATTCGTCATTCAAGATTCAGAGATGTAGCCAGAGACATGGATGCCCATGAGCATGACTTCGGTTGGTGGACAACCTTAAACCATCATCTTTGGTTGGTTGACAACCTTAAACCATCATATTTGGTTGGTGGATAACCTAAAACTATCAGAGGTAGTAGACCTCCCTTCTTTTAGGTCGAAGGTCTCCCTTTCATATATGAGGAACACTTCCTCTAGAAGAAGCCTTCAGCTTCTTGCTAGATTTGGTTGAGTTCCAAGAAATACTTCAAGCATTCCAGAGTTGTTGGTAATCCTAAAACCATCACAGGTAGTAGACCTCCCTTCTTTTAGGTTGAAGGTCTCCCTTTTTTTATGAGGGACAATTCCTCTAGCAGAAGCTTTCAGCTTCTTGCCAGTTTTGGAAGAGTTCCAGGAACTGAAACAAGTTTTGTGTTCCAGTGTTAGTGGTCATCCTTAAACCACCTCTTTTTCCAACATTTCAGAGAGCTGATTCAACCCAAGTGCTTCCATGCATACTTTGCAGATTTGTATTACAACTCTCTTCTTGGACTCACACATACCCCTTCGGATTAAGGGGGGATGTTGGAACACCTAATCCTACATGGGTAGGTGTGGAATGAAAAAAGTCACAATGGAGTCCAAGTGACCTTGGAATATGAAACCAAGAGTCACACCATTGTACTATAAATGTACATCTTTGTGTAATGGAAAATAAGAAAGCCTCACGCTTATCTTTCATTGTGTGTTGAGTCTCTTGTGTGTGTGTGTTCATCTTCCTCATACACCATGTGTGTGCTTAACATGGTTTTTAACAGTATGAAAACACTTCCACTTCCTATTATTTCAGCACATCATGTGGAGAGTTGTGGGGACATGCCATCAGGGCAATTGCATGACCTAGGTTCAAAGAGCACTGTTGATTTGGAGAAGCAGTCTATCACTGTGCACAGGAACCTTGACACATTAAAGGAGGAGATGTATAGCCATCATGGTTTCTCATTCTTGAGCCACACACAACACTTCGGATTGGAGTGTAGAGTTTTGGAGGATAGCATGAGAATTATCCTAATCAATCCAATGCAGAACTATATATTCATCATTCTGCATGATCATGAGGTAGCATATGTACCATCATGGAGATCAACAGTGCTGTCATTGAGTAGCAGTGATGAGTTGGGGGACCAACTATTATTGGGACATTCTGATGACTATTACATTTGTGAAGCAGTGGATAGGCAGATGGTTTATGGAAGACATCTTATGATTGATGACATATCCCATTATTATGATGGATCCTTCTTGATGAGCACTTCACAACTCAATGAGAATATTTTTGCTACAACATGTTTGGAGCCTTATAGGTTCAACTTGGTCATTGATGAGTGGTCTTTATATGGATATCTCCAGGAGGTTGCACTTCAACATCTCATGAAGTACAAATATAGTGAACAGATTGGGGAAGATGGTATTCTCCATTGGATGAATACCAATTTGGATCATGGTAGGAGACACCCACATTTTGATGAATGGGTGATGATTATGAGGGAGCCACTTGCAGATCTATGACACAGGGCAGTAGGAGGTATGGTTGCACTGCCTATTCTTGAAAGATTTTGGCCATCATGTGACATATCCTATATCAAAGGGTGTGTTATGGTTTTGGGGCATGGCTTGGCACCCATATGTTATGGCAGCAGAAGATATGGTTGTATGGGGCAATCTACAAGTCAAGTATCATGATGTTACTCCATGACTTGTATAATGATGAGATGATGAGGCAGAAAAAGTTATTGTTGCTTTGGTTACTCTTGGGATAGTATGGGCTGATTTTCTCCCATACCTTGCATGATGTTTCAGGAGTAGATGGTGGCACAATCATGGTGCAAAGGGGCCACTCCTTAGCTTTGGAGGATTAGGAGGTACTTCCACATAGGAAGGAGTCTCGCATATGTAGCAGCATTATGGTATGTGACTTTGGCATTGGACATGTCAAAGAGGGGATTCATAAGATGACATGAGCCTTATCACAAAGGCCAATAAGGATGTCACTTGGGAGTATGTATCTATTGATGGAGTGTTCCAAGGGGAGTATGTATCACTTCACATTTCAGACCATTATGGGAAGATTCTCATGGGAGGGCTCATCCATGGACCTCATTTTCAGCCTACTCACATTGCATGGTAATAGTTGTGTTTTTGCACTTATTGAACATCTAACAAAGTATTTTAATTCTCTTGCCATCTATGTACAGTGAATTGCTCCACAAGAGGGCAAGTTTATATTTGGACTTCATGGTCTTTCTAAGTCCAATATCAATGATGGAGGAAGCCATTTCTTGTATGGATTTGGGCAATTATTGTTCTATTCTTGGTGTGTTCAGTTGACACACAATTCCATTTAATACCTTCTAGTAGATGAGAAAACATGCACAAATAGCAAGTGGTTGGAAGACAACTTTCCATATTATGATCAAAGACAGCAGGCAGTAAAACTACAATGTAACCACTTGGAAAACCATTGGTACCATCCAAAATTTCACATAACACTCAGTATCTCTCTCACTTGGATGCCATATTGTGATGATGTTCTTCTCATTGTTGTTGGCATGATTGGAGGGATGACACATGGACTGGATTTTCCGATTGGGAATGATATTTCCCACACTTCTTATGCTTCATGCTTCAGGAGAAGCGTTGGACATTATATGGCTGCTATAATAGATCTCTTGTTTCCTTATGAGGTGAGCAATATGGTGTGACTTGAGCACTTGGGAGATGCCTCTCATGAGCATTTGGGAAGATTTTTTCTATGAATTACCATTTTGGAGGGTAATTCATTTTGTGTGGATTATAGCTTGGCGATTGGAGCTTCACATGGGAATGAAGGTTCCTAGTATTTTTCAGATTCCATGCCTCAAGAAGACCTCTAGACATCATATAGTTACCTCCATCGATATCCCACTTCTTCATGATGATATCCATTTTGATTTGTCACCAAAGGCTAGCTTGTACACTTGGGAGGAGTAACTAGGGGACATATTGATGAGAGAGCATCTTGTTCAGTGGAGGAGCTTATCATATGAGGATGCTACATGAGGAGGAGAGTGATCTGGATTTATGCAGGAACACAACATAATACACATATATCCATAGATACAGAGATGCAGCGGAAATAATGTTGCATTTTATTAATAAAAGAATGACTGAAATAAGCTTACAAACATAATGGAAACAATCTAGGGCGCTAGTAGTGTATCTATGAGAAGAGATGTGGCGTACACAGGCCTCTGAACTGTGTTACATTAAGGCTCATAGCCATATTACAGACATAATGGAAATAGATGAGCTAAGGTACTGGCAATGCTTATCTCGGAGAAGAGATGTGTCGGCTACCAGCCCCTGAACTGTGTTACAGAACTGAAATGATGGGAACAAGCGAGCTAGGGCACTGGTAGCGCTTATCTCTGAGAAGATATGTGTCAACTCCCAGCCCCCTGAACTATGTTACAATGAGGCTCAAAGGCCTATTTATTATTGAGAAACAATGTAAAATATGAAACGTCCAAAAACCTAACCCTAGGAGATGAAGCACCAAAACTGTGGGTCCCGTTTGGGTAAATTGGTGTTTCAACTTCTCGGGGACGAAACTTTGGCATCCGATCTCCGTTTGACATGCTCAATGGCTAGTTAGAAATATCTATCTGAGGACTACAACATTTGAGTGAGAAACATCAATTCATAACCAATGTTTCTCCCTGTTTTCCCAAAAAAACTTCGTTTAGGGCCTCAAAACGGCTTCGGAAGTTCAGGACCCGAAAAACTGCTAAAAATAGTAAGTTGTGCTAAAAATTACAAACTGAAAGAAATAATGGTGGGGGTTCAAATGGACTCGGTGGGTGGCCACCAATATCCACTTGGATCATTAAGTCCCCAAAACGACTCCAGGTGTGCAGGATCTGAAAACCTGCTAAAAATAGTAAGCTGTGTTGAAGCTAAAAAAAATGAAATAATTGATGCTGCAGGTCCAAATGGAATAGGTGGGAGGCCACCGATATCCACCTGGATCATTCCTCCTTCCTTAGGAATCAATGGTCTCCATTGCGTTAAGTTCCTCCATGGGGGGGGGGGGGAATTCTGCTGAACTTGGTATTAGATTTGTCCAGGATGTCGTGGACCTATTGGCGGACGTGATGGATGTAGATGTGCCGTCGGTGGGCAGCCATTAAAGGATCTGGTCAAATTTATCCATCATCGTGTTCCTATATTTCTCTAGGGCATCCTTGAGAAAGATTTTGATAGGATATCCTTCTCTCTCGTCTTTCTTTCCTTCCGCCATGGGGGGTTGTCAGGGTTGCGAGGTTGAACTCCTTATACCCTGGCTGCGTTGGGGACATGAAAAGAAAAACTGAGAAAGAGCAGACTGCTCTGATACCACTGATCTAGATTTATGCAGGAATGCAACATAATACACATATATCCATAGATACAGATATGCAGCAAAAATAATGCTTCATTTTATTAACAAAATAATGACTGAAATAAGCTTACAAACATAATGGAAACAAGCTAGGGCACTGGTAGCGTATCTCTGAGAAGAGATGTGGCGTACGTAGGTCTCTGAACTTTGTTACATTGAGGCTCGTAGGCCTATTACATACATAATGGAAATAGATGAGCTAAGGTACTGGCAACACTTATCTCTGAGAAGAGATGTGTCGGCTACCAGCCCCTGAACTGTGTTACAGAACTGAAATGATGGGAACAAGCGAGCTAGGGCACTTGTAGCGCTTATCTCTGAGAAGAGATGTGTCAACTCCTAGCCCCCTGAACTGTGTTAAAATTAGGCTTGAAGGCTATTTATTGTTGAGAAACAATGTAAAATCTGAAACGTCCAAAAACCTAACCCTAGGAGATGAAGCACCAAAATTGTGGGTCCCGTTTGGGTAAATAGGTGTTCCAACTTCCCAGGGACGTAACTTTGGCATCCGATCTTTGTTTGACATGCTCAATAGATTGTTAGAAATATTTATCTGAGGACTACAAATTTTGAGTGAGCCACATCGATCTATGACCCATGTTACTCTCTATTTTCTCAAAAAAACGCCGTTTAGGGCCTCAAAACAACTTCGGAAGTTCAGGACTCGAAAAACTGCTAAAAATAGTAAGTTGTGCTAAAACTTAAAAACTGAAAGAACTGATGGTGGGGGTTCAAATGGACTCGGTGGGTGGCCACCAATATCCACCTGGATCGTTAAGTCCCCAAAACGGCTCCGGGTGTGCAGGACCCGAAAACTTGCTAAAAATAGTAAGTTGTGCTGAAGCTGAAAAACTAAAATAATTGATGCTACGGGTCCAAATGGAATATGTCGGAGGCCACCGATATCCACCTGGATCAGAGAGGAGTATTTTTAGTTCTATCCTTGCAGTTACTTGAGGACAAGCAACATTTGGGAGGGGAGGACTGTAATATTCCAAAATTAGCTTAAAGCTATTTGGAATATTAATTTTTTCTTTTGTCATTTAGATAGAAGAATAAGTGGGTAGGGAGACCCATAAATATCTTTAGTAGGAATAAAATCACCCTTAATGTGAATATGTATCATCTTGATAGCTGGATAAAGCACCCTCATTTTTTAACAGGGGCTAAAACATGTGGACAATGTCAATTTTGACCCAATCAACAGCGCTGGTATGGAGGGAGTGGATCATCAATGAGAGACAACACAGTGTTAATGGGAGAAAGTATCCATGCGAGTAATGGCTTTACTGAGTGGGACCCAAGGTGAGAAGGCTCAAAATTCATATAAGGAAGGGGAAGGAAGCCACATAGGAGGTTATTTATTATTTATTTTGTGGTCTGTATGACTGTTTGCACTCTTCAGTTGTTTAGCGAAGTCTGTTGTGCTGTTTAGCACAAGGGTGTTCCCGTGTGAGAATCCCACACTCATCCTCGGGGGACTTCGAGTGCCTACTCAAGAGAGGTATTATTGAGCTGCATATTGCACTCTCCAGTAGCAGTCCAAGCTTCAGTTTTCAGCTATTGCGCAGTTTCTTGCAGAGTTGTGTTATGTTGCAGGGTAGAAGTAGTGGAGGATTGTTAGGGCCACTTTCAGTGTTTGTTTTTTCAGTGGAGAGGTAACCTTTCCATTGGGAGGCCAGAAACGAAGGTGATGGAGCACATTTTCATGATTTGGATTTACGCCCAGCTATTTCAACCTCCTACAGTGCATTTTCCCTCAAGGACTGTGTTATTTTATTGAGCATATTCAAAGGAGTGTTCATTGTTTTAGTTGGAGTATTAGATATTCAGTGAGGGGATCAGCCTTTCAATTGGAGGATCCATCAGAGGAGACCTATACATTTCCATATCATTTTCAGCCACCTCCTTTCCAGTTATTCAGTTGTAGCTGTTATTCAGCCCTAGGGCTGCATTCCGACATTTTTGCATTTTGGGTATTTCTAGAAAGCCTTTCTGGGTTGTCTTGGAAATGTGCTTGGGAGCCTAGATCTTTATTCCCGACACTATTTGATCCATATATCAGGAGATCTACATTATTACATTTTCCAGTAGCAGTTACCCTCACTAAAAATGTGTTTTGTTGATTCTCCTGCATTTGTATAGCAGCTATATTTCATATTATGGCATATGTATTCATTGGAGGCTTGTTTGGCTTAACTATTTGAGTTGTGCCCATATTTATTGTACTTATTTGCTGCTGGTTTATATAATAAATTGTCTCCATGTTTGACACACACGTTGGTGTAATTTTATTCACTCCTATTTCCATTATTTTTCTCTATATTCCTGTTGTTTCCATTTTGGAATATTACAATTGACTTCGTTCCAACTATTTTATGGGCTAGAATCTATATTTCTTGTTGAATGTGAAATTCCTTCCCTTAAGCTGGAAATTGAGCTTCTTCCTGACACTTCTAGTCTCGAAGAGCACCCTATCCATCTATAACATCTCAGTGAGCAGCACTGAGATGTAACTACGATGAATGAGGCCCATAAGAAATGAGTGAAGGTTCAGTACGATAAGATAGTCAAACCTAGGGTCTTATCTGAGGGTGACCTTGTTTTGGTTTATGCCCAAGACAAGGATGCCTTAGGGGCAAGAAAGTTAAAATCCATGTCGTATGGCCCTTTTATTGTTAAAAAGGTCCTGAAAAATCGAGCTTATGCCTTAGTTTATTTCTACGAAAACGAGCCGGTGAAGCCTAGAAATGGGTTCTATCTAAAGAAGTGTTATGCCTAGGCTTTCGCCTAGAATTTTCTTTGTTTATATATATTGTATTTTTTGTACATGTCTTTTTATCGATTTTTCATGTGAATTTTATGATTTTGATATGCTTTGGTAGGTGGTTTTGGATGAGATGAGTCAATTTGGCTTTGTCGATGGTGCTAGTAGACATACCCGGAACCTTGCTTCCACAGCTTGGGTAATTGACTATCCATCTGGTCAGCTATAATGTCCCCAGTTTCTCTGCTTTTATTAGACAATTGAATAGCCCTAAAGGGTAAAGTGGATCCAAAGGAAAACATTTATTGTGGACATATTTTATTATTTTAAATTAATAAAATGAAAATGGAATTAATTGCGCAAAGACTAGAAATGATTAGAGATCAGGAATCCAAATCCATGAGGATGGATAAGGTTCATAAGAATTTCCCAATTCTCAAAAAATCCTTGGAGAAAATAAATTAAATTTCAATTTTAGATTGGAGATAAAATCTAAAAGGATACCCCAGTAAAGAGGAAAGTTACTGGGAAGAGGTGGAATAAAACTAGAAAGAGGAAAAAGCTAGTTTTAAAGTAATTTTGTGGAAGAAGCAAAAGGAAAGCCTAGGAAAAAAGGAAAATAACATCCTGATTAACTGGACTCAGTTATGGAAACAAGCTAATGGGAAAGTAGGCTTAAATAAGAAAATTATAGGTATACAAGAGGTTGTCTACTGCTGGAAGATTTGATCTCTGCTCGGGGGGAGCTGTGGAGAAAGAGCTCATAGGTTGGGTGGAAACTAGTCTACCATAATTGGTATGCACAAATTAATTCATTTTGACTTATAATTGTACTATTCTAGTGAAGTTAATTAGTGGTGAATAATTAGCTAGATATGTTCAAGAGTATATTATGTATATGAAAATAATGTTAAAAATACTAAGTTGTGGTGAACTGGTATGTCTGTGCATTTAACAGAATAGTCTATAATAAATATAGCATTAATTTGTATTACTGCACAGACAATTATATGAAGAACACCAACTCTCAGAATGTCTAAACCCTGATGTAGGTTTAAATCTGAGGTTAGGTAAACTATAAAAATTAATTATGCATAATATAAGTGCCTTAGCAATATGTTACTAATCATGAAATTCTGTGAATACACTAGTACAAAATAAATAAAAAATATGTCTGGCAGTTACTGTGAATTAAGAACATTCAAACAAATCTTCTATTGTGGTAGAAACTGAATATTTTAATATTCTAACTGAGACATAATAAAGTGTAATAATTTCAAGGAGGAATTCAGAAAAGTATTAGTAGAATTGAAACACAGATTCTAGGAAATGTATCATATATGGACTGTAAACATAACTTCAGTAAGGGAGAAAAGAGTATATTAAATATATTACAGAGTTATGAAAATTCAAGGATATAAATCCATATAAATATAAAGTCCAATTCAACTTTTTTCCAACTAATTATACAAAATTGGGGAACTTTGTCCCATAAATCACAAAGTGTATAATCTCTCTGGAATTTATGCAGAGGTATCATAACAGAAATCCCCAAATGGGTTATTGGACCAACCTTAAACGGAGAAGTCAAAAGCTATGTCTGGACATGAAACTGCTAGCAGAAGTAGTCAAGCCAAATAGGCTACGGGGGTTACCTGCACAGAACAAGAAACAAGAAATTAATTCGGGTATGAATTACAAATTATAAAATAAATTAAAATTGCACCAAATAAGAAAGGGTAAAGGATAATTATCTTACTCACATTTGGATAGATTCCAATCTGTAATAAACCAAGAAAGTTAAGTTATTACATGAAAGAATAAGATGGAATCAAATAATCAATAAATACTTAATTAAATCCAAGTCAATTCATACCTTAAATTCTCAATGGCTTAGCGAATAAAATTGGAGACATGGGGAATTATAGAATTCCTGTACCAATTCAGAAAAATGAATTATTAGTCCTGTCTATAATAATAAATTCCATTCAACCCAGAAACAAATTACCTACAAATGAGAGGTTTAAAACCAACAATAAAACCTTATGGAGAAGAATGACGAAATAAGTAAAACCATTGAATAGAGAGAAATTTTTTATAAAATTCCTCGAATCTCTCCTGAAATGGGATATTAGAATATGCAAAAATTTCAGAAGGGAATTTAAAATCTCTTAAAACCAAATAGGCTACCAATCCTCATATCTAATATTTAATTCGTTCTCAAATTATTCTACGCTCAACGTTGAGTTAAGTGGGAGGAATGTCAACCCATTTCCTTCACAGTCTTGAGGGTATGGACGATAACCAAAAACGAATGTTGAAATTCTCTAAAAATACCAGCGTAAAACAAGGAATAAAATCAATACTAATGAAATACGAAATTAACTATATATTATGGTGATTTACGTAAGGAGAAAACCCTTAGAACTGAAACGAAAAGAGTGAAGATTTCCACGACTTTCATTCAACCGCATATCACACAATAATCGTATCAAAAATCCATATGACTAAAGAAATAACTGAAATCATTTTGAATACAATCAAATAAACCAGAACTGCAATCATATTTCATAAATGGCAAGGGAATAAGTAAATGTGTTGGGAAAATTCATATAAACAAAAAACATTTAACTTTGTGATTGCCACAAAGGAATTACCGGTCGAAGTTGCATTTTAACAAACATAGAACCAGAACCTTGCGAAGAAGAATTTCATGAGTTAATAGATGAAATCATCTCTGTAATACTAGAAAAGACAAGAAAATGAGTTAGAAAATAATGAAAGTTACCAGTGTAAGTTAATAGAAAACAAATGGAATAAGTATAAGATTGCAGACAAGAATATACAAGCAATTTAAAGCAAAATGATGACCTCGAGACCTATAAGTTAAATCCACAGTATGTGAAATTAAAAACCATGTGCAGAATATGTAATACCTAAGGAAGCTGAAGATGGTTATGAACGTAACCTCGGCGCTTCCAAAAGAAGTTCTCCTCTCAAGAGGAAACGAAAGTTATGGCGATCCGAGAAGCAAATTGCATAATAGACAGACAAAATGCATAGCTGAGACAGAAGGTTGAAAATATAGACACAACAACCGAAATGAATTAAAAACCCTAAATCCAAATTCCGAGGAGATCCTCATCGTCCAGGTGGAGGAAATCCAACGCTGGAGAATTTCCCACGTAGCTGAAAGGTTCCATCACCAATGGAAGAGCCAACAGACGAGCCATGTGATTAGGTATATTTCATTAAATGAAATACAATCTCGAGACCAAAATAAAATATGGAAAATGATGTAACGTAATACGGAGACAGAGTTGCATTAACACCTTCATAAATGGAAAATCGTGGTATATCTAAGGACCTGGCTAATTATGATAACGTGGAGAATACATAAAACTACTTAACATATGTTAATGAAATGTGAGGTTTCGATATAATATGGCAGATGTCCAATGTGACAGCTTGTAAATTCAACCCTCAAAAAATAATTTTGGAAAGGTAAGTGGCAAATCGATTAAATTGAATAGATTTAATATGAGACCAACTCGAAATATAATTTTGATTATAAGGTTTCATATGTAACTCTAATATGTGTCAAAGAGTGTGAATGCAATCTCCATTGAAGTTAATGTAGAGCCTTCGTAAGGGTAAGGTTGATTCATAAGTTCAAAAGGTGTGGCAATACTAAATATGTAGTAATGCATATAACTTAGAATGATGTCAATAAAAAGGTAAGTTCATTTATGAAGAGTTATATGTATATTAAAAAGGGGTAGGGGTAATATAATCTAGATAGGTATATTGTAATACCTTATCTATGATATGGAGTATAAATAACATCATGAATGGGTGGTAAAAATTTTAAATTGGGGATACAATTAGAAAAGAGGTTAGTTGTAGTTAAGGGTGGGACTTAACTAGTAAATTATTGTTTTCCATTAAAAATAAAATGGGATCATTCCATCAACATGGAGTCTCATTGGAATTATGAAAATGTAATTTTAGTCCCAAAGAGTAGATGTCCAAATCCTAAAAGAGGCATCATTATATAAATCATGATCAAAGGAAATATAAGTGACAATAAATATTGAACGAGAATCTAACACCTAAATAGATTAAAAGTATAACAACTACAATGTTGGCAGATAATATTCGTCAGCATGTGACGAACCATAGTAAGTCTATTGTATGTGAATAGTATGAATTCCATAAATAAATAAAAAATTGTTGGAAGCAGAGATGTTACATCAGCTGCTAGTCTCAAGGGTTGTATGCATTGGTCAAGCTTCGAACAATGTGGCAGAGTACACTGCAGTGGTCAACCTACTCTCGAAGGCAATATCCCCTGGTGTTGATTCATTAGTAGTATACTTGGATTTGCAACTGGTGGTTTCACAATTAAATAACACCTATCGTGTCAAAGACCCAATTTTACATCGATTATTTTTTAGAGTGTTTGTGTTACAATGTTCATTTCAATATGTTACATTCATTCACATTCCTTGTTCAGATAATCGGTTTGCAGACTCATTAACTAATCAAGAAATTGATTGGCATATTAATCATTCAATACCTTAAAAAATCAAAAACATCATTCATCATTGTACATTTGGGACAATGACATCATATAAAATCGCTGTGTAGATATATATATATATATATATATATATATATATATATATATATATATATATATATATATATCAGAGTGTGTTAAAATTATACAAAAATTGGACAATCGTGTCCTACAAAATTAGGGCTTATGCCCGAGCATGTCCATCATCAAAAAATATTACAGTCATCTGATCAAATAAAATCTATCCATTAAGGGAATTTTGAGGTCTAAAATGGGCCTCCTAAGACAAATGTACAACAAAAATAAACTTTATAAGAATCGATAGGATTCAGTATGATGATGTAAACCATGGGGGATGATTCACCATTTTTTAAGTAAAAGGGTAAAATGATTAAAAAATAATAAAATAATAAAGCTACTTTTTCAACTCTTATTTTTAACTTATCTCCCAAATTTTTTTACTCAAACTTTGAGCGGGAGTACTCGCTGGATGCAAAATTTAGCTCCTCATCCAAGGAGTACCCATGTTGCATACTTTTGATGGACCTTGCTACACGAAAAATGAGAAATACATGAAAAAACGTGATTGCAATCATGTTTTTCATGTATTTCTTATTTTTAGTGTAGCAAGGTCCATAAAAAGTATGCAACATGGGTAATCCTTGGATGAGTAGTTAAATTTTGCATCCAACGAGTACTGCCGCTCAAAATTTGAGTAAAAAATTTGGGATATAAGTTGAAAATACGAGTTGAAAAAGTAGTTTTTTATTTTTTTCCTCTAAAATTTGATGACGTAATCAAATCTTATTTTGTTATTTCCACTATTATTTTATAATTTTCTTAGGAGGCCCATTTTAGACCTCAAAATTAACCTAATGCCTATGGGCCCTGCCTAGGATAGGTGTTCTGGATGAACGCTATAGTTGTCGCCACACGACAGAATAGCCGCACTCAGTCATGTGGTACTCCAATCACTCGTCTTTGTATAGCCTCTGGGAAATCCTCTATGGCAGCTATAGGGACTTGGCGAGTAAAACTACCCAAGTTTCTATGAATAGGATGGAGGGTTCTCTCTAGGTCTTCTGTGGCATCATCAACTTCTCTTCCGCGGTGCCTATGCCTCGGAAAACCGCCAGGTCTCATTGGTCCGATGTCTGTATCATGATCATTAAAAATTTTAAGTCATATTGTCCTAAACAAAAATATTTTTTCACTTTCATATAATTTGAAAAATAAAAAATATCAAATAATAAAAAATCATTGTGTGATCTTACCAATTTCCCCCCATGTTGCATCGGGTGGAAGAAACAAATCTGGATCTACTCTGAAATCCATCCCAGCATAGGGATATTCCTCTACTGAGGTGACTTGTTCTCCCCACCAAATGAAGAACTCATCATCCTAAGTAGTCCAGGGGACCTCACTACCCCCCATTCTCTTCATCAATTTTTCCTACCTAGCTATCCGTGGATCATGAGGGCTACTGATGGTAGAGATGATATTAGGGCAAAGCCCTCGAACTCTCTCAAAGAAGAATGTATAGAGAATGGTACCATAGACAAAATGTTTTGTTTTTCTCTCCTGGATAGAATTCAATTGTTTCTTCAGATTTGCCAAAAGGTTGTGCACCAATCATAAAGTGTGGTCAAGCAATCCACTGCCAGACTCATGCTTCCTCGTGAAGCCTAATGTAAGGAATTTGATCCGAATACCCTCACAATAGTGATAAGAAAGATCTTCATGTGAAAATCTCGCACATATCTTATTGGGATCTGTGTCCCCACCTTCTTAGTACCCTAAGCACAATACACTTGAATATAATCATCGACATTAAGCCCTCTTGTGGGCTTGCCCTAAAAATTAACTGGCTCCCCTCTCCCAGAGAGTCCAGTTATGAAGTATATGTCTTTGATTTCTATCCTTAGTGGCGTTTGATCTATCATGAAAAAATCTTCATTCGAATCGCAATAATTCACTAACATATCGAGCAATATTGTGTTAGTTTTCATATTCGGCATTTTGAAGAATTTTAATAATCCACATCTCCAGATGATATCCAAGGATACATGGTCGTGCATAACCTCATTATCAATTGTGTTATTCTATATCTCCCTCTAGCTAATTGTCATTCTGCATTATTTCATCAAAAATCGAATTAGAAATCAATTTTAAAATTTTGCTCTGCCCATACGAGGGTCCATTCGGACACAGTCACGTCTATACACGAGTTCCTAATTATGAACCTGCGTATACGCAGAGGGTTTTAGAAAAAACATATATTTCTATGGTGAAAATCCCAAAATTTTACTTCAAATGATAACAAAATTGATAAACGAGATGAGTATGAGGCTTACCTGACTGATTTGGATCGATTCGATGGACGATTGCTTTGTCTGAAAGAAAGAGATTTTTTGTTCTAGAGCACTTTCTCAACTTCTTCATAGCACAAATGACCAAATGTGAGTCCAAAAGCCTTATTTATGCCCAGAATTAAAAAAAAAATCGCAAATTTTGTTTGTGTTTATTTTTTGAATTTGTTCACAACTGTTTAACCTTTTGGCTTGTAAGTATTGGGATAAGTTATTTTTAGGTCCATTCTAGTGATTTTGAGATGATTCCAATTTTTGCTTCGGATCCATGACCACTAACCTGTCATGGCAGGTATTTGATTCTAAACTGGCACATAGGTTAGGGAATTCACTTTCCATTGCACTTTTGCATACTAGCCTCCATTCTTAAATCTTGCCATAGGGTCGACCCCATAATATTATGACTAAACCAATTTCACTCGCTGATTTTTAAATCATGATATGATGGTAGAGCCATCCTTTACATGGGCTTATTAGTTAGTTCCTTGCTAGTATTTTGTCGCCCATGCTGCAATTTATGTGTGCTCAAGAGTCCTCTTTAGTCCTGTCATGACTTATGCGTTGAAGCTTCATTCTTCTTCTTCTTCTCTATGTTTATTCTAGCCATATACCTTAGAGGATCCCATTTTGTTATTGAGTTGTGTTGTTACATTGCATATTGACCATTTCTATATCTTGGCCTTTAGCCTGCTTCATTTGGACTAATGTTTAAGCCATCTTTTGACCATGTCTTTCTGCAAATTCAACCATACAATCACTTATCCTTCACAACTTGACACCTTTACCCATGGATGGAACATTCCTCTAAGTGTCACTTACAAGTTTTTTCCACGTTGCATTCAACATAGGGTTGATCCTATCCTAGGAACTAGTGCATCTGTTTACCAACACTCATTCTATCCAGTGTACTATAGGCATTCTTTTATTCCTTTTCAGGCTTTGAAATATGAAAAAGACAAAAAAATTAAATATTTTCAGAAAAAGAGTGGGGATGGGACATTACTTCCATGTTTGATGGCAGCGAAAGAGTCAGTTGTGTCACCCTTGAACAAAGCACAAAAAAGATATGTATTTTCTCCATTTGGGATGGTTTTAGTTTTTGACTTAGGAAAATCCATAACCTTGTTATTGAGTCAGTACTCCCTCGGTTGGTTATCTCTTCCAATCATATGGAGGGTTTTTTTATGCCTCCTACACGAAAAACTTATACAAAGTTACCATTTGTTTATATAGTCAAAATGAGTTGTGCTTTTGTTCAAGGGAAGTTAACTTGAGTCAGCCTTTCTGCAGTGTCTCTTAACTCATTTTTCAGTCTCCATCCCGGTTTGTCAGAATCTTGTTCTATAACATCAGCTATTTGGTCCTTTTCTCGTGCCACTTTGAGAAGGTCTCCATTGACTTATTGGTGGCGGGTTTGTCTCTTATCGACTTCGACAAATTGCACTGAGAAGAAACCTAGAGCCGTACCCTTTCCCTATTTACATCATTGATAGGTGACCTTGTTCTCAGCATTTGATCAACATCGTGGGTCTTTGATTGAGTGATTTCCCTTGTGCTCAAATTCAGCTTACATTATCACACATGGGATTCATGTAGTACCTTGATTTCCATTTGACCCTATCGATGGATTTCTCACCCCTTTGGCAAATTTCATTATTGGTAGGTTCAGATGGTTTCTTCTGTGCGCTAGCTACATTTTGTCCATGTTGGAAACATACTTCGGGTTTGGTTACTTCAATTTGCTTCATCTGATTCCTTCCATATTTTGGCCTGCAGGTTACACTCGCATTGGACTGATGTGAGATGCCTTATTTTTTTCCTTCTGGCAGATATTTTCCCATCGAATCTGAGTCATTTATAAGGGGATAAGGTCTAGATTCCTTTTGTCAGTACAATAGGGTTTGCAGCCATTAATGGCAGACTCCTTCATTATCAACAGTGAGAATACATCAATGTATCCTGATTGGTATATTCACTTAAGTGTTCAAATTCGACTCATTTATTATGACTTGTTATGTTGTAATAGGGAACCTTGACCCTCATCATCATTATCAGTGATTTGTCTCGCGGTTGTTAATGGTATACATCAATGACTAGTAATCAAACGATTTCAAACATGGTTGACCTCAGCTCATTTATTCCCATTGTGTAGAATTGTGCCATGGTCATCGATGAATACCTTGGGTTTGCATCAACATGTTTTGGTTCACTTTGACAGCTCCTTCAGTTTTCTTTTAGTGACACCATCCACCCTTATATGTTGCATTTCATCACAACAACATCTTATATGTTGGCACCTGAGTTTTGTTTTGTACTATTTGGTACTTGGAGATTCAGTTGTGACTTCAGTGATCCGATATCTTTGCAAAATCATTGATCATTCTTACATGTTGATGCAAACCCAAGGTGCCAACATCTTATATGTTGGCACCTTGGGTTTGCATCAACATGTTTTGGTTCACTTTGACAGCTCCTTCAGTTTTCTTTTAGTGACACCATCCACCCTTATATGTTGCATTTCATCACAACAACATCTTATATGTTGGCACCTGAGTTCTGTTTTGTACTATTTGGTACTTGGAGATTCAGTTGTGACTTCAGTGATCCGATATCTTTGCAAAATCATTGATCATTCTTTTATATGTGATATTTGGACATGATTTTGACTTGTACTTCCAGAAAGTGATCAGATGATTGACTATGTACTTTACAGTTCAGCTGTACTTGTATAAATATTGGATTTTCTCCATACTTGATATGCATAAATTATTTTATTTCACTGAGCATGGGTATTCCTGCCTCAGACATGAGCTATCTTTCTGATTTCTATCATTGGTTTTTGGCACGCTGAACTCTGGTGAAGTCCTCTCTAGTCCTCTCAAGTTCTTTCTTATGCACATAATACATTTTGTCCATCATGTACCTCTTATAACCTCATATATTAGGGGGAATATGTTATAGCATCATTTATCACCTCTATATACTTGATGACTTATACATTGTCCTTGGGAAGCCCTTCCAGTTGGACTTGATAACACTTCTTTAAAAATAGTATTTTAAAATTGATACGGGACTCTGCACCATTTTTTCCACGTGCAGATGCGGTTCCATCCATAGCTGATCAGCGTATGTTATTTAAAATATTAAAAAATAAATAAATTACCTATTAATGAGGTGGGGTTTATGTGTTTTTCTTATAACTTAACTACCCCAGCCCGTGGCCTAATTTTTCCCCAACTGAAAAAACTAATTTGAGGAAGTATAAATACACCTCAAGGGAATGGCATGGAGGAGAGAGATAATGCTATTAATATTATAGCCTATTATACCCTTGATCAAGTCTAATATTTCCTTGTGCCTCCTGCACTTCCCAGGTTCAAGAAACCCTTGTTTCCTTTTGATGTTCACCCCCACTGTATGTGACATCCTTTATGCACACTTTATGGAAGAAGCTTTGTGAAGCTAGGGCTGGAGGGATTTGGAGGATGGTTTCGCTTGGACCCGTGGCATATATTAGGTGATTTCTTCAGTTTCTCTTTACATATTATCAATAAAAGAAGCTCTGTCACATTCCTGATGTCTTTGTGTTATATGTATCTTATACATGTTGAATGATCTTGTACTGGTTTATTTCATGTTGTTTTTATGAGATTATATATGCTAACACGCTGACATCTAAGACATATATGTTGTGCAACTAGTTTGTGTGCTTTGTCTTGATTGATTTTCAGGTTCTGAAGCATGAGGAGTAGGAGAGGGTTTTCACCCTGCGAGATCAACCCCAAACGTAAGACAAACGGGTAAGGTTGTTCATCCTCAATTTTATAGTTCAAGTATTAAAAAATGATAATTAGAATGCTTCTTGTGATGATATGCCATCCACTTTATTAGGTCCCTCAACCCATACCTTAGGGTAGCTTTGCCCGTAACACATATCATATGTAGTGATTTTTCCATGTAATTCATCCTACATATTGAAGTTTTATAGATATTTCATTTCTTCAATAGATAAAACCTTTCGATTAAACATAAATGGAAGATATCTCAAGACTTTCTAAAGAATTGGTGATTCTTAAATATTTTCACTGAATCCTTTAATATTTCTTACAACTTCATCTACTCAATGTTAAAAATAAACGATGTGTTATTCTAGATTCATATTTAAACTTTCAAAATTTATTCCATGAGTTTGAAATTTATCCCTTTTTACCTTATCATCTCCTTCGTATATTATTTTGCGCTCATCCCAAACCTGTTTAGTAAAGTCACAATGTATTACCTTGACGAAAACTAATTTACCAAGACCATTCAAAATGGCATGTGTTGCTTTGTAGTTATTTACATAATCATTATTCTCATTTGCATCTATTGGAGGAACTTTTAGAACTTTATTATTTCTATCATTGAATGATAATCATCAGTGCCAAAAGTCATTAGATGTTCCCTCATTCTTATCTTTGAAAAAGAATAATCCAGTCCATCTAATAATGGAAATATGATTGTGTGAGATCCATCCTGACTAGCCACGGTACCTTTGAGATCTAACTTCTAGTGGTTAGACTTCTCTTGAAGGAACCTGTTTTGATTCCAATTGTTGGAATTTGGAATCAAAATTAGAGATGCGGGGAGAGAAGGGGTGGCATGAATAAGTATAATGACAATTATTACTTATTCAAATCTAATCAAGCATATTAAAACCTCAATGCCATAAATTTAACATGTTACACAAGATATACCTACAATATATATGTGGAAACCGTTATAGGGGAAAACCACAAAAATTCCTTATATTAAATATATTATAGGCACCAAATTATTATCACATCAACTTGTAGGAACCAACCTTCTTTTAAATCAGTCGCTTTTGCTACTTTGTAGCCACTAACCTACATGAGCCGCCAATTCCCTCTACTGATTTGTTGCCACCAACTTAGAAGAGACCCCAATCCTCTCTATTTCTTTATAAGCACCAACCTATAGGAGACACCAAACCTCTTTTTTGATTTGTAGGCATCAACTTATAGGATACACCAATCCCCTCTATTTATTTGTAGGTACCAACCTACATGAGACATCGATCACTCGAATACTTTATAAAAAATAACTTACAGGAGACACCAACCCCCCCTTTTCTAAATATTCATAGGATCCAACCTAATTTATTTCTTCTTAATAATGTCTCTTAATTTATTCTACTTTTAGAAAGTACTATTTATTCTTCTACCTTCATCATCTCTATTAGTTGCTTCTACATTCTCTAGGTCTACCTATTTCTTCCTCCTTCACCAATTCTACTTCTCCCAAAACATTTTTCACTTGGGTTCTTCTTAAGAATGAACTTGCACAGCATACCACATATCCAAATTTTCAAATCTAGTTCAAATATTTCTACCACAGGTATCTAGAGATCTTTTATTTATCTCATCCAAATTTCATAGTCCAAAACATCTTAGAAATAAAGCTATAGAAAAATCTAACTTATTCGAAGAAAATTTCAGGATAATTCAAGAAGCTTAAATTCCTTAGAGCATATCTTGAAAATTATAGTGAGATAAGGTGTGTACTTTTTGCACAGGTAAAATTTGATCTTGTGTACATGTCCTTTAGGCTTCATGGTCTGAAATGTCCTAGAATAAAATTTATAGTGCATTTCTTAGCTAACATGTTTGAAGAAGATTTTAGGAGCTTTTAGGAACCCTAAATTCCTTTTTCCACATCTCCAAAATTATAATGAATCAAGGTATAAAACTTGAACCATAGATACATGATGATATTATATCTATGTTCTCCAAGTTTCATGGTTTGAAACATCCCACAAAAAAAATTAAATAATTCTAATTGTAGCCTACATTTATATTTGCTAGATCTTCTTTTCAATTTTCTCATGAATTAAGCTTATTCTTGATTTGTTTTAGGGCTAGCATGATCATGGTACTTTCGTAATTTTTCTTTCATTAATGCTTTGAAGGATGCTTACTTTAGTTCAAACTTCTCTTTTTCTGTTATGATCTCATATGTAGTGATTATTCCATGTATCTCATACATATTCAAGTTTTCTAGATCTTCCATTTCTTCAATAGATACAACCTTTGGAATAAACATGAATGGAAGACATCTCAAGACTTTCTTAAAAAAATAGTTTCTTATATATTTTCACTGAATCCTTTAATAGTGTTAACAAATTCATCTACTAAATGTTAAAAAAAAAATTTGTATTCTTCTTCATTCATATTTAGACATTAAAATTGGTATTATATGAGTTTGAATTTTATCCCTTTTTACCTTATCATCTTCTTCACATATTATTTAAAGCTTATCCCAAACTTATTTAGGAAATTCATAATTTATTACCTTCAAAAAAATTGATTTATCAAGACCATTCAAAATGAAATTCGTTGCTTTTTAATTATTTACATAATCCTTCTTCTCATTTGCATCTATTGGAGGAACTTTTGGAATTTTATTATTTATTTAATTCAATGCTAACCATCAGTACCAAAAGTCATTGGATGTTCCCTAATTATTATCTTAGAAAAATCATAATATAGTCCATCCAATAATGGAACTCTAATTGTGTAAGATCTATTCTAACTAGCTATGGTCCCTTTGAGATCTACCTTCTAATAGTTAGACTTCTTTTGAAGGAACTTGATTTTATTCCAATTTTTGGAATTCACAATCATACTTAGAGGCAGGGGGTGTGAATCCATATAATGAAAATTATTACTTATTTAAATCCAATCAAACATATTAAAAAGTCAATTCCATAAATTGAACATATAACACAAGAAATACCTACAAGATATATGTGGAAACCCTTATAGAGGAAAACCAAAAAACTTCTTTATATGAAATATATTAGCAACAACTTATTATTACATCAACTTGTAGGAAAAAACCTACTATTACATCAATCCATTTTTCTACTTTGTAGGCACCAACCTATAGGACACAATAATTCCCTCTGCTGCTTTGTAGGCACCAACTTACAAGAGACACCAATCCTCTATTCCTCTTTATAGGCACCAACATATAGGAGCCACCAATCCTCTCTACTGCTTTGTAGGAACCAACTTATATGATACATCAATCCCCTCTATTTCTTTGTAGGTACCAACCTACAAGATACATTAATCGCTCGATTACTTTGTAGGAATCAACCTACAGGAGACACCAATCCCCTTTGTTGTAAATATTTGTAGGTATGAACCTACTTTCTTTCTTATTAACAATGTTTGTTAATTTATTATACTTTTAGAAAGTACTATTTCTCTTATATCTTCATCATCTCTATTGTTTACTTTTTTCATTCACCAAGTCTACCTATTGCTTCCTCCTTCACCAAGTCTACTTCTCCCAAAACATTTTTCACTTGGGTTCTTCTTAAGAATGAATTTGCACAACATGACACATATCCAAATTTTCAAACATAGTTCAAAAATTTCTACCATGGGTACCTAGATATCTCTTCTTTGTCTCATGTAAATTTCATAGTCCAAAATATCTTAGAAAGAAAGTTACAAAAAAATGAAAAGCTAACTTGTTTGAAGAAAATTCCAGGAGAATTCAAGAAGCTTAAATTACTTAGAGAATTTATTTAAAGTTATAGTGAGCCAAGGTGTGTAGCTTTATACATAGGTACAATACGATCTTATATCTATATCCTCTATTTTTCATGGTTTTAAATATACCAGAACAAAAGCTATAGCGCAAATTCTTAGCTAACATGTTTGAAGAAGGCTTTAAGAGAATTTAGGAACCCTAAATTCATTCTCCCATATCTCCAAAATTATGAATGAAGGTCTAAAACTTTAAGCATAGATACATGGTGATATTATAACTATTTTCTCCAAGTTTCATGGTTTGAAACATCCCAGAACAAAAGTTAAAGAATTGAAACGATAAATTACATTTATATTTGCTAGATCCTCTTTTAGGATATCTCACGAATTAAACTTATTCTTGATTTTATTTAGGGCCAGAGTGATCATGGTCCTTTTTTCATTTTGTATCATTAATTATTTGAAGGATGCTTCCTTTAGTTCAAACTTCTCTTTTCCTATTCTGATCTCATATGTAGGGAGTATTCCATGTATTTCATCCATATTCAAGTTTTATAGATATTTAATTTCTTCAATAGATAAAACCTGTGGATTAACTATCAATGAAAGACAGACCAGGACTTTCCGAATAGTTTTTGATTCCTTAATATTTTCACCAAACCCTTTAATAGTGTTTATAACTTCATATACTCAATGTTAAAAATAAACAATGTATTCTTCTTCGTTCATATTTAAACTTTCATATTGTATTCTATGAGTCTAAATTTTATTCATTTTTACCTTATAATCTCCTTCATATATCCCAAACTTGTTTAGCAAAGTCACAATGTACTACCTTGACAAAAATTGATTTATTAAGACCATTCAAAATGGTATTCACTTCTTTGTAATTATTTACATAATCCTTCTTCTCATTTTCATATATTGGAGGAATTTTTGGAACTTTATAATTTATATCATTGAATACTAATAATCAGTTTTAAAAGTAATTATATATTCTCTCATTCTTATCTTCACAAAACCATAATCCAGTCCATCTAGTAATGGAACTTTTATTGTGTAAGATCCATTGTAGCTATAAATGGTCCCTTTGAGATCTACCTTCTAGTGGTTAGACTGATTTGAAGGACCTTACTTTGATTCCATTTGTTGGAATTCAAAATCATACTTAGAGATGGGGGGGGGAGGGGGGGGGGTGAATTAGTATAATGGAAATTATTACTTATTTAAATCCAATAAAACATCTTAAAAAATTAGTGCCATAAATTGAACATGTAACATAATATATACCTACAAAATATATGTGGAAATACTTATACAGGAAAACCACAAAAATTATTTATATGAAATATATTATAGGCACCAGTGTATTATTGCATCAAGTTGTAATAACCAACCTACTATTACATCAATCTATTTTCCTACTTTGTATGCACCAACCAAGAGACATCAATTTTTTCCCTTCATTGCTTTGTAGGCACTAACTTAGAAGAGACACCAATCCTCTCTATTGATTTATAGGCACCAACCTATAGGAGACAGAAATCCTCTCTACTTGTTTAGAGGCACCAAACTATAGGATACACCAATCCCCTCTATTTATTTGTACGAACCAACCTACAAGAGACATCAATCATTCGACTACTTTGTAGGCACAAAAATACAAGAGACACCAATCCCCTTTGTTGTAAATATTTGTAGGAACCATCCTACTTTCTTTCTTCTTAACAATGTATGTTAACTTCTTCTACTTTTAGCAAGTACTATTTCTTATTCTATGTTCATCGGCTCCATTAGTTTCTTCTTCTTTCACTAGGTCTACCGATTGCTTCCTCCTTCACCAAGTATACTTCTCCCAAAACATTTTTCACTTGGGTTCTTCCTAACAATGAATTTGCAAAGCATACCACATATCCAAACTTTTTAAATATAGTTCCCACAAGTACCTAGAGATATTTTATTTATCTCATCAAAATTTCATAGTCCAAAACATCTTAGAAATAAAGTTGTAAAAAAAATGAAAATCTAACTTGTTCGAAGAAAATTTCAAGAGAGTTAAAGCTTAAATACCTTAGAGAATATATTTAAAATTGTAATGAGCCAAGGTGTGTAACTGTATCCAAAGGTACAGTATGATATTCTATATATATCATCTATGTTTGATGGTCTGAAACATCCCAGAAAAAAAATTATAACACAAATTCTTAGCTAACATGTTTGAAGAAGATTTTAGGAGCATTTAGGAAGCTTAAATTCCCTTTTCCATATCTCCAAAATTATGAATCAAGGTCTAAAACTTGAACCATAGATACATGGTGATATTATATCTATGTTCTCCAATTTTAGTGGTTTGAGACATTTGAGAAACAAAGTCAAATAATATGAATGGTAGCTTAAATTTATATTTTCTATATCCCCTTTTCAGTTATCTCATGAATTAAGATTATTATTGGTTTGATTTAGGCAAAGCATAATCATGGTCCTTTTGTCATTTTTCTTTCATTACTACTTTGAAGGATGCTTCCTTTAGTTCAAACTTCTCTTTTTCTATTTTCATCTCATATGTAGTGAGTATTGCATGTATTTCATCCATAATCAAGTTTTCTAGATATTTCATTTTTTCAATAGATAAAACGTTTGGATTAAACATCAATGGAAAAGATATCAATACTTTCCAAACAATTGTCAATTATTAAATCTTTTCACTGAATCCTTTAATAGTGTTAACAACTTCATCTAATCAATGTTAGAAAAAAATGATGTATTCTTCTATATTCATATTTAAACTTTAAAATTGTATTCAATGAGTTTGAAGTTTATCCCTTTTTACCTTATCATCTCCTTCATATATGATTTGACACTCATCCCGCACATGTTTTGCAAAGTCACAATGTATTACCTTGAAAAAAACTCTGTTAGGTCCCTATATTACTATTGTAGTCCCTTATTGTTGTTAGTGTATCCCCCTTATTATTAAATTTGTACCCTTTTAGTCCCCATATGGTTATTATTGTGCCCCACAAAAGCCCATTATTGTTATTGTTGTGCCCTTACATTTGTTAGGTCGACTAGGATTATATTGTGACCCCATGAACTCCTATATATAGAAAGGAGGTTTTTTCATTTGTATCATCCAAGAATTGTTCATTTATGTGATTTAAAGGAGGTTTCCCCCTCGAGGAGGCTGATTTATAAGGCATTGATCTATATTTTCTTCTATTTTGTGTGCTAGTTTCATAACATTTGGTATCAGAGCTTTGGATTCTAGGGTTTCACTGCTTCAAATAGGACATCATGGAATTTTCTATATAAAAAATTTTCTATGATGGTTCAGAAGCTAAAAAAAAATGTCTATTTGAAAATAAATCATGAGTAACTTCATGTAAAAATTTAAGATCTTGGTTCACAATATTTTCGGAGATATGATCTATGGAAGTTAGGGTTTTTGCAGGCTCCTGAATTTCATCTCAAAGAGGTGACCTTGGGAAAATCATCATAACTCTCTCTCTGAAAATCACATTGGAATTTTGTAAAAAGTGGAAAAAATAAAACAAACTGTAGTTTTGTGTGTATTTGTTTCAGAGTCGAAGGAATAAATAGTGACACATGGCACATCGTACAAGTTTGCTCTACTAAACCAATCCATAATTAGGTGATTGTAGGAGATTGGGCATAACCTTATCTTGAAGAATCCAAATCAGGTTAGACTTGTGGCATTGGAAATAAGATTCATATGGCTACTAAAGAACCTAATATTAAATCTTGGTGATCCAAAATTACAGAGATACATCATTTTCAATATCGAGATCCTCAAAAGCAAGAAAAAGGTGTGTATTTTTTTTTCCAAATTGCATAAGTCTTGTTTGAAAAACCAATTTGAAGTGATTCCAAGGGCACATTGAAGCATATATATTAGTATTGGGTTCTAAAATACCCCCTAAAAATAATTCAACACCCATTAATCCCTCAGAAGGCTCTACTATGACTCATGGAGAGGAAGAAGTGCAACATGATATATCAAAATTACAACACCAAGTGCAAAAAATTTCTCTCTCACAAAGAGTAATAAAACATGAAATAGAAATTTTAAGAAAGGCATGGAAGATAAGATGGATAGTTTAAAGAAATGTGTGGAAGCTAAGATGGATGGTTTGAATAATGGCATGGAAGCTAGGATATATGGAATGGAAGCTAATATGGATGACATGGAAGCTAAGATCGATGAAAAAATGAAAGGCAACATGGAAGACATGAAGAACGATCTAAAAGCAGACATGGAAGGTTTGAAGGAAGGTTTGAAAAATTTGATACAAGAAATGATTCTGTGGAGTACTAAAAAGGTATGCTTTTGATCATTATTTCAGTGGCTTTTTAATAGAATTTGTGAACCTTTTGGTGTCATGAATTTGGGAATTAATAAGTAACTATAACAAAACATGTGAGAATTGATATGCAAAACTTAGCCACTGATAATAGTTATTTTCTATACAGGAAAAGGAGAAAACGAGGAATTGCCGTTCCAAAGGGAAGGACAAAGTCGAGATAACTGCTGTCTCTCTGGACGAGAACCGAACGCAAACAAAGGTAAACAGATCAAAGCAAATCAGCTCGGAAAAGAAGGAGAGGACACCAGCTCAGCGCAAAAGAAAAGACAGGATGAAGAGTTAACAGTTTGGCGAATCCCTCAGGATCTTCGATCCTGAGGGATCACTGCTTTATTTACCTTGTCACTTGGACATCTCCGCCGTCGTCTTTATATAAAGAGACAACACTGTTAGTTTGGGATATATAGAAATAGAGATGAAGGATACGCTTTTATGTAATTTCTGTAAAACATCAGCTTTGATGATTAAGTTTCTTTGAAGACTGGTTCAATGTATTTTTGACCGATGCATTAATGAAAGTTTGGTGATTATTTCATCTCTGCGACTGGATTAACTTCAAGCGGTGTATCCTTGGAGGCTAAGGGCCCGGCCCCGAAGGACACTTGCTTCTGTACCATTACGACTTTATTTCTGTGTGGTTTGTTTATCATTGTCATTTGGTAATTTGGTATGTTTTATAAATTCATATTACATGCTCTGTTAAAGATTGAATCATTGAAGTTTTTGCAGATAGAATCGTGTGTTGAATCCGCATTAAGTTATTAATTCTTTCAAGAGTTCATTGCATGTTCTTACTGTTATGCTACAGAGCTGTTACACTAAACGTTCGTGTTGTGTGCGTTTCTAATTTATCAGTACTGTTCCATAATTCGTTAATCGTTGTTGCTGTTCCTTTAGTGTGATTTGTATGAACTGCCCTTAGAGTGAAAGAATGTTATCTGATTGCATAGAGAGTACTTGAGTTAATAGGTTACAACCCACGGGACTTAGTTATTCAATTGCTGTTCCATTTCCTTACAGTTGTTGGTTTGGTGTGAGAGATGATCTAAGGCTGTAGTGAGCAGTGGCAGTCACTGTCTAGCTCCCAGGCTCGTGGTCTATGCTCTAGTTTCCTTTCCATCAGTTTCCGAAGGGATGGGTTATCACTGCCGAACCCTTGACTGATAAGCTGTTGAGTTTTCTGAGTGTGTGATTTATTCTTTGAAGTAATTTAATTACAGTCAAGCATCCGTTTACTCTTGTATTTCTTAGGCACTGTACTACTAGCATTACTCTGAAAAATGATAGCCTCGGATTGAGTCACTCTTTGTAATAACAAAACGCTCCCGGATTGACATATTAATGTGAGGTAATTAGAGGTGAAAGAGACCCTTTTTATAGCTCTACATTTTGGCGCCGTTGCCGGGGGAAGAGTGTAGCCATTTGTCTTTTTCAGAGTAGTGTACGAGCCTGCTAGGGAGGAGTTGGATCCTAAAAACGGAAGGTAAGAACCTACGTGCAGAGCATGTAAAAGACCTGCTCACTATCCGCTTTCCTAACAGATTTGTTTTTGCTTGTTTGAATAGAAGTTGGTAGTTTATTTTTGAGTGCATGACTAAGCAGAAAAGACCAGAAAATAATATCAAACCCCCATCCAAGCCTGAAAAAACTAAGGGGCCGGTGACCCTTGGCCGAACGACCTTTATAGACGAAATCTATAAGAAAACAGAATCTCAGCCATCAGTAGGCCTCAAGAAAAACATTTCTAAGCCACCTACTAGTTCCCTTCAGGCCACAGGATCACCATCTGTAGCCTGCGCTGAGGTGCATAGTCAAACTGAAGAACAGGACTTTCAAGAAATTGAAAATTCTACTCCAGAATTATTGCAGGAAGGGAACTCTAGCAACTTTTGTGAGGGAGAAGGAGAAACAGGGGAAACCAAGGAACCAAAATCCCCTATTGAAACAAATCAGCCATTAGATAGCCCAGATAAGGGGAGTGCTGCGAAAATCATTGTTGAAGGAATCAAATCTTCAGGAATTCTCATTATTCCAGATAAGGGAAGCGCTGTTAAAAATATCCCTGTCAAAACCGTTCCCCCTCAACCTAAGAATACCCTCCTAGATATCCCAGAAGGTTATTGGCATATATTCGATACCATGGCTCAAAACCAGCCAAATGCTCAAACCTCTACATTACAATATCCTATAGTGGATTCTGCAGCTAATGCACCCATGAAAGCTATCCCTCTTTAGCATATCCCTACATTTCACGGTCTCACATCAGAAGATCCGGATGCATTTTTATTCGAATTCGATGTGTTATGTAGGGGGTATGATTACACCACCGATCCCCAAAAATTGAAATTATTTCCCTCTACATTGAAAGGGGCTGCTTTAAGATGGTTTATGGGGCTAGGTGGCGGGGTCATCAACAATTGGGATCAAATGAAAGAATCCTTCTTAAAGAAATACCAGGATTATTGTAGGTCTAGAGAATTAAAAGACGAAATATTTCAAATGACAGTGAGACCAAATGAAACATTAGAGGAGTATGTGGAACGTTTTCAGTATAATCTACAAAGATCTCCTTATGCATCGCTACCTTTACCTGATAATGTGTTAAAAACTGCATTAATGAGGGGCATGAAGGAACAATGGATTGAAACATTAAACATTATGGGCAAAGTGGATATTTATCAAGAAAATTTTACTGACATCCTTGATTTATGTATCAGGAGTTCGAGAGGCAGCACAAGAATAAAACCGGCAGAATATGATCGGTTTGCAAGAGAAGGAGTAACACGTACAGAAATTGGAAATTTATTAGAAAATTTTAAAACTGATATTATGGGGACACTAACTACACAACTTGATATTGTGCAGGCTAAACAGAAGCAGCTGGAGGCAGAACAAAATTTGGCAATCTTCTGCCCCCGATGCAGAAAAAAACACAGCCACAAGGAGTGTCCATTAGATAAAGTCCAAACATGCGCCATCTGTACAAAAGATCACCTTACGGAAAGCTGCCCCTCACTTCCTGGATTGAAAGCGGTATATAAGGAAGCAGAAGAAGAACCAGAATCGGTGAATTCGATCAACCAGCGCCGCCAGTGGCAGCCGAGACAACCTGGTATGTTTCCAGACTCAACCTCTTTCTTTCAAACCCCACAGTATAATGCTCAAAAATATGGTATGTGGCAAAATCAATCTCAACCCCCATTTACAAACTGGTCACCACAATCGTTTCCTTCTTCAAATCCATGGCTGAATCAAACAAGCCAATCTGGTTGGCCGAATTTCCCTTACACTCCACCATATTGGAAAAATGGCCCATATCCTTCACAATGGACTCCCCCTACATCACAAAGTTCACCCTGGCAGACAAGCTGGAAAAGACCGATGTACCACCCAGCTGGAACCATTCCGCTCCCTCAACCTACTCTGCCAGCTTTACAACAAAATCCCCAGTCTAACCTGAGACCGCAACTCCCAGCCCAACCCGATCCCAATCCAAATAACAGACAGGTCCAATCTATCCAAATCATAGAAGCACCAGAAGCAGGACCCGACTTAAGGGAATGCAATGACCTTCAGTTAAGATCTGGGCGTATAATTGAAACTGAGGGAGATAAAACAGTTCATATTGAAAATCAGTTACCCAGAGAACATCAGTCACAACAAGAGGATGTAAATAAGCAACAAACTCATAATCAAGCAACCAAATCCTCTCCTCCATTCCCAGAACGATTAGCCATACCTCGATCCATACAATATCCTGACTTTGACATTCTGGGAGAATTACAAAATCTGTACATAAAAATTCCATTCCTCCAAGCCATTCAAGACATTCCCATATACGCAAAAACTATAAAAGAATTGTGCATAAAGAAACCAAGGAGGAATATAACAAATAATCCAAGAGTCCAAGTAGTCGGTACCCTATCTGACCTATTGTCTGGAAGAGAAACACCCCTTAAATATGAAGACCCCGGGAACCCAATTATAACTGTTCAAATTTATGGTCAGACCCTGTCCAATGCCTTAGTTGATCTAGGGGCTGCAATTAATATTTTAACAACCACAACTTGCCAAAAGCTCGGCATTACATCTGTAGAACCCACCTCCACTTTGTTGGAATTGGCTGACCGATCTGTGGTTAGACCGGAGGGTACTCTACATGATGTCATGGTCTCTGTAGAATCCTGGGAGTATCCAACCGATTTCCTGATAATTAATCCAAAAACCCGACTTGATGGACATCCGCTAATTTTAGGTAGGCCTTGGCTTGCCACTGCCGATGCCTACATTGGCTGTCGGCAGGGAAACATGACCATAACCAGAGGACCGAATAGCAAAAATTTAGTTCTATATCCTCCAGCACAGCCAAGTGTCACAATGATTAAAACTAATAAACACCCTGTATCATACCTTACTGATAACATCAGATCTCCATTAACTATACAAGAGGCACTCGATTTCAAAGATCAAACAGAAGACGATGCCATCAATAATTTCATTACTCAAACTGAACCTCGCACACAGTGTCACATGATAGAAGCAGCATTTGATAATGAATTGGAAGAAGATCCCCTGAAAGATATTCATGACCAAACGATACCTGTTACTTCTGTTGCAAATAGTAAAACTGTGGAAATTGCACCGGGGAAAACGTTAAACATCAATGCTAATCTCACACCTGAACAAGAAACAAAGCTCATCCATCTGTTAACAAAATATCAAGAAGCATTTGCATGGGACTACCCTGATATGAAAGGAATCGATCCCCAGTTATGTACACACCACATTTATATAGAAAAAGATGCCAGACATGTGCGTCAGCCGCAAAGGAGACTTAATCCTCATCTAAAAGATGTCGTAAAAACTGAACTTCAGAAACTTTTAGATGTTAATTTTATCTACCCTATTTCTGATAGTAAATGGGTCTCTCCGCTTGTGGTGGTACCAAAAAAGAACGGGAAATGGAGAATTTGTGTGGATTATAGGGAACTAAACAAGGCAACACAAAAAGATCATTTTCCTCTCCCTTTCATAGATCAAGTATTGGATACTTTAGCAGGGAAGAAGTTCTTTTCTTTCCTGGATGGCTTTAGTGGATACAATCAGATTCAGATTGCCCCTGAAGACCAGGATAAAACTACCTTTACTTGCCCCTGGGGAACATTTGCCTATCGAGTTTTACCTTTTGGCTTATGTAATGCTCCTGCCACATTTCAGAGGGCTATCCTTAGTATTTTTACAGATTTAATCAATGATGGACTTGAAGTTTACATGGATGACTTTACACCATACGGAGATGACTTTGATCCAGCTCTAGACACCCTAGAGAAAGTCCTACAACGCTGCATTGTTACTAGGCTTTGCTTAAGCAATGAAAAATGTTTTTTGATGATGACTGAAGGACTTATCCTAGGACACTCTGTCTCAGCAGCCGGCATTCAGGTAGACCCGGCCAAAATCCAAATACTTTTGCTTATTCCCACTCCTACTACTCAAACAGAGGTACGCAGCTTTCTTGGATTTTCCGGTTATTATAGACGATTTATAGAGCATTATTCGCACATTGCTGCTCCTTTATATGCACTAACTAGTAACGTTGATTTTCTTTGGACAGACAAATGTGACCGTGCTTTCGAGGATCTAAAGAAGCTTGTATCCACAGCCCCAGTCCTTTGAGGACCAAACTGGGACCTACCATTCCAGATATCATCTGATGCCTCAGATACAGCCATTGGCGCAGTCCTTGGGCAGGAAGAGGATAAAAAACCATATGCCATCTATTACATTAGCAAGAATTTATCCCCTGCTGAATTGAATTACACTGTTACTAAAAAAGAATTCCTAGCTGTAATACATGCTGTCAATAAATTTAGACATTATATTACAGGCTACCCTGTTATCTTGTATACAGACCATTCTGCTATAAAATATTTAGCAAATAAGCCTGTCACAAATGCCAGAGTAACTCGATGGTTAATCTTATTGCAGGAATTCGACATCACAATCATACTTAGAGGCAGGGGGTGTGAATCCATATAATGAAAATTATTACTTATTTAAATCCAATCAAACATATTAAAAAGTCAATTCCATAAATTGAACATATAACACAAGAAATACCTACAAGATATATGTGGAAACCCTTATAGAGGAAAACCAAAAAACTTCTTTATATGAAATATATTAGCAACAACTTATTATTACATCAACTTGTAGGAAAAAACCTACTATTACATCAATCCATTTTTCTACTTTGTAGGCACCAACCTATAGGACACAATAATTCCCTCTGCTGCTTTGTAGGCACCAACTTACAAGAGACACCAATCCTCTATTCCTCTTTATAGGCACCAACATATAGGAGCCACCAATCCTCTCTACTGCTTTGTAGGAACCAACTTATATGATACATCAATCCCCTCTATTTCTTTGTAGGTACCAACCTACAAGATACATTAATCGCTCGATTACTTTGTAGGAATCAACCTACAGGAGACACCAATCCCCTTTGTTGTAAATATTTGTAGGTATGAACCTACTTTCTTTCTTATTAACAATGTTTGTTAATTTATTATACTTTTAGAAAGTACTATTTCTCTTATATCTTCATCATCTCTATTGTTTACTTTTTTCATTCACCAAGTCTACCTATTGCTTCCTCCTTCACCAAGTCTACTTCTCCCAAAACATTTTTCACTTGGGTTCTTCTTAAGAATGAATTTGCACAACATGACACATATCCAAATTTTCAAACATAGTTCAAAAATTTCTACCATGGGTACCTAGATATCTCTTCTTTGTCTCATGTAAATTTCATAGTCCAAAATATCTTAGAAAGAAAGTTACAAAAAAATGAAAAGCTAACTTGTTTGAAGAAAATTCCAGGAGAATTCAAGAAGCTTAAATTACTTAGAGAATTTATTTAAAGTTATAGTGAGCCAAGGTGTGTAGCTTTATACATAGGTACAATACGATCTTATATCTATATCCTCTATTTTTCATGGTTTTAAATATACCAGAACAAAAGCTATAGCGCAAATTCTTAGCTAACATGTTTGAAGAAGGCTTTAAGAGAATTTAGGAACCCTAAATTCATTCTCCCATATCTCCAAAATTATGAATGAAGGTCTAAAACTTTAAGCATAGATACATGGTGATATTATAACTATTTTCTCCAAGTTTCATGGTTTGAAACATCCCAGAACAAAAGTTAAAGAATTGAAACGATAACTTACATTTATATTTGCTAGATCCTCTTTTAGGATATCTCACGAATTAAACTTATTCTTGATTTTATTTAGGGCCAGAGTGATCATGGTCCTTTTTTCATTTTGTATCATTAATTATTTGAAGGATGCTTCCTTTAGTTCAAACTTCTCTTTTCCTATTCTGATCTCATATGTAGGGAGTATTCCATGTATTTCATCCATATTCAAGTTTTATAGATATTTAATTTCTTCAATAGATAAAACCTGTGGATTAACTATCAATGAAAGACAGACCAGGACTTTCCGAATAGTTTTTGATTCCTTAATATTTTCACCAAACCCTTTAATAGTGTTTATAACTTCATATACTCAATGTTAAAAATAAACAATGTATTCTTCTTCGTTCATATTTAAACTTTCATATTGTATTCTATGAGTCTAAATTTTATTCATTTTTACCTTATAATCTCCTTCATATATCCCAAACTTGTTTAGCAAAGTCACAATGTACTACCTTGACAAAAATTGATTTATTAAGACCATTCAAAATGGTATTCACTTCTTTGTAATTATTTACATAATCCTTCTTCTCATTTTCATATATTGGAGGAATTTTTGGAACTTTATAATTTATATCATTGAATACTAATAATCAGTTTTAAAAGTAATTATATATTCTCTCATTCTTATCTTCACAAAACCATAATCCAGTCCATCTAGTAATGGAACTTTTATTGTGTAAGATCCATTGTAACTATAAATGGTCCCTTTGAGATCTACCTTCTAGTGGTTAGACTGATTTGAAGGACCTTACTTTGATTCCATTTGTTGGAATTCAAAATCATACTTAGAGATGGGGGGGGGAGGGGGGGGGGTGAATTAGTATAATGGAAATTATTACTTATTTAAATCCAATAAAACATCTTAAAAAATTAGTGCCATAAATTGAACATGTAACATAATATATACCTACAAAATATATGTGGAAATACTTATACAGGAAAACCACAAAAATTATTTATATGAAATATATTATAGGCACCAGTGTATTATTGCATCAAGTTGTAATAACCAACCTACTATTACATCAATCTATTTTCCTACTTTGTATGCACCAACCAAGAGACATCAATTTTTTCCCTTCATTGCTTTGTAGGCACTAACTTAGAAGAGACACCAATCCTCTCTATTGATTTATAGGCACCAACCTATAGGAGACAGAAATCCTCTCTACTTGTTTAGAGGCACCAAACTATAGGATACACCAATCCCCTCTATTTATTTGTACGAACCAACCTACAAGAGACATCAATCATTCGACTACTTTGTAGGCACAAAAATACAAGAGACACCAATCCCCTTTGTTGTAAATATTTGTAGGAACCATCCTACTTTCTTTCTTCTTAACAATGTATGTTAACTTCTTCTACTTTTAGCAAGTACTATTTCTTATTCTATGTTCATCGGCTCCATTAGTTTCTTCTTCTTTCACTAGGTCTACCGATTGCTTCCTCCTTCACCAAGTATACTTCTCCCAAAACATTTTTCACTTGGGTTCTTCCTAACAATGAATTTGCAAAGCATACCACATATCCAAACTTTTTAAATATAGTTCCCACAAGTACCTAGAGATATTTTATTTATCTCATCAAAATTTCATAGTCCAAAACATCTTAGAAATAAAGTTGTAAAAAAAATGAAAATCTAACTTGTTCGAAGAAAATTTCAAGAGAGTTAAAGCTTAAATACCTTAGAGAATATATTTAAAATTGTAATGAGCCAAGGTGTGTAACTGTATCCAAAGGTACAGTATGATATTCTATATATATCATCTATGTTTGATGGTCTGAAACATCCCAGAAAAAAAATTATAACACAAATTCTTAGCTAACATGTTTGAAGAAGATTTTAGGAGCATTTAGGAAGCTTAAATTCCCTTTTCCATATCTCCAAAATTATGAATCAAGGTCTAAAACTTGAACCATAGATACATGGTGATATTATATCTATGTTCTCCAATTTTAGTGGTTTGAGACATTTGAGAAACAAAGTCAAATAATATGAATGGTAGCTTAAATTTATATTTTCTATATCCCCTTTTCAGTTATCTCATGAATTAAGATTATTATTGGTTTGATTTAGGCAAAGCATAATCATGGTCCTTTTGTCATTTTTCTTTCATTACTACTTTGAAGGATGCTTCCTTTAGTTCAAACTTCTCTTTTTCTATTTTCATCTCATATGTAGTGAGTATTGCATGTATTTCATCCATAATCAAGTTTTCTAGATATTTCATTTTTTCAATAGATAAAACGTTTGGATTAAACATCAATGGAAAAGATATCAATACTTTCCAAACAATTGTCAATTATTAAATCTTTTCACTGAATCCTTTAATAGTGTTAACAACTTCATCTAATCAATGTTAGAAAAAAATGATGTATTCTTCTATATTCATATTTAAACTTTAAAATTGTATTCAATGAGTTTGAAGTTTATCCCTTTTTACCTTATCATCTCCTTCATATATGATTTGACACTCATCCCGCACATGTTTTGCAAAGTCACAATGTATTACCTTGAAAAAAACTCTGTTAGGTCCCTATATTACTATTGTAGTCCCTTATTGTTGTTAGTGTATCCCCCTTATTATTAAATTTGTACCCTTTTAGTCCCCATATGGTTATTATTGTGCCCTTAAATTATTATTGTTAGGTCGGCTAGGATTACATTGTGGCCCACTAGGATTACATTATGGCCCCATGGACTCCTATATATAGAAAGGGGGTTTTGTGAATTGTATCATCCAAGAATTGTTCATTCATGTAATGTATTGGAGGTTTCCCCCTCGAAGTGGCTTATTTCTAAGGCGTTGATATCTCTTTTCTTCTATTTTTGGAGCTAGTTTCACAACATTTGGTATCAGAGCTTTGGATTCTAGGGTTTTCAACTTTGCTTCAAATAGGACATCATGGAATTTTCTATATAAAAAATTTTCTATGATGGTTCGAGAAGCTAAAAAAATGTCTATTTGAAAATAAATCATGAGTAACTTCATGTAGAAATTTAAGATCTTGGTTCACAATATTTTTGAATATGATCTATGGAAGTTAGTCCTTTATAGGAGCTCCTTTGTTTATCTCAAGAGGTGACCTTGGAAAATCATCATAACTCTCTTCGAAAATCACATTGGAATTTTGTAAAAAGTGGAAAAAATAAAACAAGCGCAGTTTTGTGTGTGTTGTTTCGAGTCGAAGGAATAAATAGCTTGCATGGCACATGTTTGATTTGCTCTACTAAACCAATCCATAATTATGTCATTGTGGGAGATTCGTCATAACTTTTCCTTGAAGAATCCAAATCGAGTTAGACTTGTGGCATCCAAAAGAAGATTCATATGGCTACTAAAGAACCTAATATTAAATCTTGGTGAAGATTATTACGAGAGATACATCATTGACCAATATCGAGCTCCTAAAAGCTAGTAAAAGGTGTGTATTTTTTTTTCCAAAATTGCATAAGTCTTGTTTGAAGAATCAAGTTGAATTGATTCCAAGGGCATATTGTAGAATAGATATCAATATTGGATTCTAAAATGGCGCCTAAAAAGAATTCAACACCCATCAAGCCTTCAGAAGGCTCTACCATGACTCATGAAGATGAAGAATTGCAACATGATCTATCAAAATTACAAGAGCAAGTGCAACAACAAATTTCTCTCTCACAAAGAACAACAAAAAATGAAATGGAAGTTTTGAAGAAAGGCATGGAAACTAATATGGATGGTTTGAAGAAAGGTGTGGAAGCTAAGATGAATGGTTTGGATAATGGCACAAAGAGCTACTGGAGATATATGGAATGGAAGCTAATATGGATGACATGGAAGCTAAGATCGATGAAATGAAAGGCAACATGGAAGACATGAAGAACGATCTAAAAGCAGACATGGAAGGTTTGAAGGAAAGGTTTTGAAGAATTTGATACAAGAAATGATTAAGCAGGTATTAAGGTATGCTTTTGATCATTATTTCGGTGGCTTTTAATAGAATTTGTGAACCTTTTGGTGTCATGAAGTTGGGAATTAATAAGTAACTATAACAAAACATGTGAGAATTGATATGCAAAACTTAGCCACTGATAATGGTTATTTTCTATACAGGAAAAGGAGAAAACGAGGAATTGCCGTTCCAAAGGGAAAGACAAAGTCGAGATAACTGCTGTCCCTCTGGACGAGAACCGAACGCAAACAAAGATAAACAGATCAAAGCAAATCGGCTCGGAAAAGAAGGAGAGGACACCAGCTCAGCGCAAAAGAAAAGACAGGATGAAGAGTTAACAGTTTGGCGAATCCCTCAGGATCTTCGATCCTGAGGGATCGCTGCTTTATTTACCTTGTCACTTGGACATCTCCGTCGTCGTCTTTATATAAAGAGACAGCACTGTTAGTTGGGGATAATATAGATATAGAGATGAAGGATACACTTTTATGTAATTTCTGTAAAACATCAGCTTTGATTATTAAGTTTCGTTGAGAACTGGTTCAATGTATTTTTGACCGATGCATTAATGAAAGTTTGGTGATTATTTCATCTCTGCGACTGGATTAAATTCACGCGGTGTATCCTTGGAGGCTAAGGGCCCGGCCCCGAAGGACACTTGCTTCTGTACCATTACGGCTTTATTCCTGTGTGGTTTGTTTATCATTGTTATTTGGTAATTTGGTATGTTTTATAAGTTCATATTACATGCTCTGTTAAAGATTGAATCATTGAAGTTTTTGCAGATAAAATTGTGTGTTGACTCCGCATCAAGTTATTAATCCTTTCAAGATTTCATTGCATGTTCTTACTGTTATGTTACAGAGCTGTTATATTAAACGTTCGTGTTGTGTGCGTTTCTAATTCATCAGTACTATTCCATAATTCATTAATCATTGTTGCTGTTCCTTTAGTGTGATTTGTATGAACTGCCCTTAGAGTGAAATAATGTTATCTGATTGCATAGAGAGTACTTGAGTTAATAGGTTACAACCCACGGGACTTAGTTATTCAATTGCTGTTCCATTTCCTTACAGTTGTTGGTTTGGTGTGAGAGATGATCTAAGGCTGTAGTGAGCAGTGGCAGTCACTGTCTAGCTCCCAGGCTCGTGGTCTATGCTCTAGTTTCCTTTCCATCAATTTCCGAAGGGATGGGTTATCACTGCCGAACCCTTGACTGATAAACTGTTGAGTTTTCTGAGTGTGTGATTTATTCTTTGAAGTAATTTAGTTATAGACAAGCATCCGTTTACTCTTGTATTTCTTAAGCACTGTACTACTAGAATTACTCTGGCAAATGATAGCCTCGGATTGAGTCACTCTTTGTAATAACAAAACGCTCCCGGATTGACATATTAATGTGAGGTAATTAGAGGTGAAAGAGACCCTTTTTATAGCTCTACATTTTGGCGCCGTTGCCGGGGAAAGAGTGTAGCCATTTGTCTTTTTCAGAGTATTTTTGAAGTAATTTAGTTATAGACAAGCATCCGTTTACTCTTGTATTTCTTAAGCACTGTACTACTAGCATTACTCTGACAAATGATAGCCTCGGATTGAGTCACTCTTTGTAATAACAAAACGCTCCCGGATTGACATATTAATGTTAGGTAATTAGAGGTGAAAGAGACCCTTTTTATAGCTCTACATTTTGGCGCCGTTGCCGGGGAAAGAGTGTAGCCATTTGTCTTTTTCAGAGTAGTGTACGAGCCTGCTAGGGAGGAGTTGGATCCTAAAAACGGAAGGTAAGAACCTACGTACGGAGCATGTAAAAGACCTGCTCCACTATCCGCTTTCCTAACAGATTTGTTTTTGCTTGTTTGAATAGAAGTTGGTAGTTTATTTTTGAGTGCATGACTAAGCAGAAAAGACCAGAAAAGAATATCAAACCCCCATCCAAGCCTGAAAAAGCTAAGGGGCCGGTGACCCTTGGCCGAACGACCTTTATAGACGAAATCTATAAGAAAACAGAATCTCAGCCATCAGTAGGCCTCAAGAAAAACATTTCTAAGCCACCTACTAGTTCCCTTCAGGCCACAGGATCACCATCTGTAGCCTGCGCTGAGGTGCATAGTCAAACTGAAGAGCAGGACTTTCAAGAAATTGAAAATTCTACTCCTGAATTATTGCAGGAAGGGAACTCTAGCAACTTTTGTGAAGGAGAAGGAGAAACAGGGGAAACCAAGGAACCAAAATCCCCTATTGAAACAAATCAGCCATTAGATAGCCCAGATAAGGGGAGTGCTGCGAAAATCATTGTTGAAGGAATTCAATCTCCTCAGACACCTGGTATTCCCATTATTCCAGATAAAGGAAGCGCTGTTAAAAAGATCCCTGTCAAAACTGTTCCCACTCAACCTAGGAATACCCTCCTAGATATCCCAGAAGGTTATTGGCATATATTCGATTCCATGGCTCAAAACCAACCAAACGCTCAAAACCAACCAAACGCTCAAAACCAGCCAAATACTCAAACCTCTACATTACAATATCCTATAGTGGATTCTGCAGCAAATGCACCCATGAAAGCTATCCCTCTTCAGCATATCCCTACATTCCACGGACTCACATTAGAAGATCCGGATGCATTCTTATTCGAATTCGATGTGTTATGTAGGGGGTACGATTACACCACCGATCCCCAAAAATTGAAATTATTTCCCTCTACATTAAAAGGGGCTGCTTTAAGATGGTTTATGGGGCTAGGTGGCGGGGTCATCAACAATTGGGATCAAATGAAAGAATCCTTCTTAAAGAAATATCAGGATTATTGTAGGTCTAGAGAATTAAAAGACGAAATATTTCAAATGACAGCCAGACCAAATGAAACATTAGAGGAGTATGTGGAACGTTTTCAGTATAATTTACAAAGATCTCCTTATGCATCGCTACCTTTACCTGATAATGTGTTAAAAACTGCATTAATGAGGGGCATGAAGGAAAAATGGATTGAAACATTAAACATTATGGGCAAAGGGGATATTTATCAAGAGAATTTTACTGACATCCTTGACTTATGTATCAGGAGTTCGAGAGGCAGCACAAGAATAAAACCGGCAGAATATGATCGGTTTGCAAGAGATAATAAAGTATCAGCAGAAGGAGTAACACGTGCAGAAATTGGAAATTTATTAGAAAATTTTAAAACTGATATTATGGGGACACTAACTACACAACTTGATATTGTACAGGCTAAACAGAAGCAGCTGGAGGCAGAACAGAATTTGGCAATCTTCTGCCCCCGATGCAGAAAAAAACATAGCCACAAGGAGTGTCCATTGGATAAAGTCCAAACATGCGCCATCTGTACAAAAGATCACCTTACAGAGAGCTGCCCCTCACTTCCTGGATTGAAAGCGGTATATAAGGAAGCGGAAGAAGAACCAGAATCGGTGAATTCGATCAACCAGCGCCGCCAGTGGCAGCCGAGACAACCTGGTATGTTTCCGGACCCAACCTCTTTCTTTCAAAACCCACAGTATAATTCTCAACAATATGGTATGTGGCAAAATCAATCTCAACCCCCATTTACAAACTGGTCACCACAATCGTTTCCTTCTTCAAATCCATGGTTGAATCAAACAAGCCAAACTGGTTGGCCGAATTTCCCTTATACTCCACCATATTGGCAAAATGGCCCATACCCTTCACAGTGGACTCCCTCTACTTCACAAAGTTCACCCTGGCAGACAAGCTGGAAAAGACCGATGTACCACCCAGCTGGAACTATTCTGCTCCCTCAACCTACTCTGCCAGCCTTACAACAGAATCCCCAGTCTAACCTGAGACCGCAACTCCCAGCCCAACCCGATCCCAATCCAAATAACAGACAGGTCCAATCTATCCAAATCATAGAATCACCAGAAACAGGACCTGACTTGAGGGAGTGAAATGACCTTCAGTTAAGATCTGGACGTATAATTGAAACTGAGGGAGATAAAACAGTTCATATTGAAGATCAGTTACCCAGAGAACATCAGTCACAACAAGAGGATGTAAATAAGCAACAAACTCATAATCAAGCAACCAAATCCTCTCCTCCATTCCCAGAACGATTAGCCATACCTCGACCTATACAATATCCTGACTTTGACATTCTGGGAGAATTACAAAATCTGTACATAAAAATTCCATTCCTCCAAGCCATTCAAGACATTCCCATATACGCAAAAACTATAAAAGAATTGTGCATAAAGAAACCAAGGAGGAATATAACAAATAATCCAAGAGTCCAAGTAGTCGGTACCTTATCTGACCTATTTTCTGGAAGAGAAACACCCCTTAAATATGAAGACCCCGGGAATCCAATTATAACTGTTCAAATTTATGGTTAGATCCTGTCTAATGCCTTAGTTGATCTAGGGGCTGCAATTAATATTTTAACAACCACAACTTGCCAAAAGCTTGGCATTACATCTATAGAACCCACCTCCACTTTGTTGGAATTGGCTGACCGATCTGTGGCTAGACCAGAGGGTACTCTTCATGATGTCATGGTCTCTGTAGAATCCTGGGAGTATCCAACCGATTTCCTGATAATTAATCCAAAAACCCGACTTGATGGACATCCGCTAATTTTAGGTAGGCCTTGGCTTGCCACTGCCGATGACTACATTGGTTGTCGGCAGGGAAATATGACCATAACCAGAGGACCGAACAGCAAAAATTTAGTTCTATATCCTCCAGCGCAGCCAAGTGTCACAATGATTAAAACTAATAAACACCCTGTATCATACCTTACTGATAACATCAGATCTCCATTAACTATACAAGAGGCACTCGATTTCAAAGATCAAACAGAAGATGATGCCATTAATAATTTCATTACTCAAACTGAACCTCGCACACAGTGTCACATGATAGAAGCAGCATTTGATAATGAATTGGAAGAAGATCCCCTGAAAGATATTCATGACCAAACGATACCTGTTACTTATGTTGCAAATAGTAAAACTGTGGAAATTGCACCAGGGAAAACTTTAAACATCAATGCTAATCTCACACCTGAACAAGAAACAAAGCTCATCCATCTGTTAACAAAATATCAAGAAGCATTTGCATGGGACTACCCTGATATGAAAGGAATCCCAATTATGTACACAGCACATTTATATAGAAAAAGATGCCAGACCTGTGCGTCAGCCGCAAAGGAGACTTAATCCTCATCTAAAAGATGTCGTAAAAACTGAACTTCAGAAACTTTTAGATGTTAATTTTATCTACCCTATTTCTGATAGAAAATGGGTCTCTCTGCTTGTGGTGGTACCAAAAAAGAACGGGAAATGGAGAATTTGTGTGGATTATAGGGAACTAAACAAGGCAACACAAAAAGATCATTTTCCTCTTCCTTTCATAGATCAAGTATTGGATACTTTAGCAGGGAAGAAGTTCTTTTCTTTCCTGGATGGCTTTAGTGGATACAATCAGATTCAGATTTCCCCTGAAGACCAGGATAAAACTACCTTTACTTGTCCCTGGGGAACATTTGCCTATCGAGTTCTACCTTTTGGCCTATGTAATGCTCCTGCCACATTTCAGAGGGCTATCCTTAGTATTTTTGCAGATTTAATCAATGATGGACTTGAAGTTTACATGGATGACTTTACACCATATGGAGATGACTTTGATCCAGCTCTAGACACCCTAGAGAAAGTCCTACAACGTTGCATTGTTACTAGACTTTGCTTAAGCAATGAAAAATGTTTCTTGATGATGACTGAAGGACTTATCCTAGGACACTATGTCTCAGCAGCCGGCATTCAGGTAGACCCGGCCAAAATCCAAATACTTTTGCTTATTCCCACTCCTACTACTCAAACAGAGGTACGCAACTTTCTTGGATTTTCAGGTTATTATAGACAATTCATAGAGCATTATTCGCACATTGCTGCTCCGTTATATGCACTAACTGGTAACGTTGATTTTCTTTGGACAGACAAATGTGACCGTGCTTTCGAGGATCTAAAGAAGCTGGTATCCACAGCCCCAGTCCTTCGAGGACCAAACTGGGACCTACCATTCCAGATATCATCTGATGCCTCAGATACAGCCATTGGCGCAGTCCTTGGGCAGGAAGAGGATAAAAAACAATATGCCATCTATTACATTAGCAAGAATTTATCCCCTGCTGAATTGAATTACACTGTTACTGAAAAAGAATTCCTAGCTGTAATACATGCTGTCAATAAATTTAGACATTATATTACAGGCTACCCTGTTATCTTGTATACAGACCATTCTGCTATAAAATATTTAGCAAATAAGCCTGTCACAAATGCGAGAGTAACTCGATGGTTAATCTTATTGCAGGAATTCGACATCACAATCAAGGACCGCCCTGGCAAAGAAAACCCTGTAGCCGATTTTCTTTCGAGAATACCAAAATCAAGCGATGCAGCAGCAGTGGAAGATCAATTTCCGGATGAGCACTTGTTTGTTGTTGCCGTTAAAACACCCTGGTATGCTGATGTTGCCAACTACCTCGCAGTAGGTAAATTACCAAAACATTTAACTCCGAATGAGCGCAAGCAGGTCATTCAGAAAATTTCTCGATTTTCGTGGATTGGAGGTTATTTGTTTCACACAGGAGCAGACATGCATATCAGGCGATGTGTTAGAGAGGATGAAATCTTTGACATCCTAAAAGCCTGTCACGATGGACCGTGTGGGGGGCACTTCGCTGAGCGTAGAACTAGACATAAAGTATTGCAGACAGGATATTACTGGCCTACGATCTTCAAAGATGCAAAGAAGTTTGTCCAAGCCTGTGACAGCTGCCAGCGAGCAGGACGACCTGGTCAAGCTGATGAGATGCCCCTGAAACCACAGTTAGTCATCGAACCATTCGAGTGGTGGGCTCTTGATTTCGTTGGACCCATCAACCCTTCATCAAATCAGAAAACATATATTTTGGTGGCAACAGAATATGTCACCAAATGGGTTGAGGCAGAAGCATTACCAAGAGCCACAGAGGACTCTGTCATACAGTTCCTGTTCCTTTTATTTGTTCGTTATGGCCTTCCTAGGGAAATAATTACGGATGGAGGACCACAATTTGTTGGGCATAAATTAGCTGCAACACTTAACAATTATCATGTCCAGCATAAGATCACTACTCCATATCACCCACAGGCGAATGGGCAGGTAGAAAGTAGCAATAAGATAATAGAATCAATCCTAACGAAAACCATTGCGTCACATAGGCGTGATTGGGCTACCCGACTACCCGAAGCACTCTGGGCCTATCGAACCACATGGAGGAGCACCACCGGTTATTCACCTTATCAATTAGTGTTTAGAAAACAACCCATTTTTCCCATAGAATTCGAAATCCAAACATTACGGACAGCACAGGAAGTTGGCCTAGATCTAAGCGAGGCACAACTCAATCGACTACAGCAGATCAATGAATTAGACGAAATTTGGCTCTCTGCACTACAAAATACAGCATTGATTCAACAGCAGCGAGCCAAATGGCATGATGCGCTCATCAAGAACAAAGTCTTCCACGAGGGAGACTGGGCTTTGTTATACGATTCTCGGTTTCAGGACTTCCCTGGAAAACTGCAGACTCGATGGTTGGGACCATACGAAATCCAGAAGGTACATGACAACGGAACCCTTTACATGGAGGGGCACCACCGGTTACTCACCTTATCAACTAGTGTTTGGAAAACAACCCATTTTTCCCATATAATTCGAAATCCAAACACTGCGAACAGCACAGGAAGTTGGCCTAGATTTAACTGAGGCACAACTCAATCGACTACAACAGATCAATGAATTAGACGAAATTCGGCTCTCTGCACTACAAAATACAGCATTAATTCAACAGCAGCGAGCCAAATGGCATGATGCGCTCATCAAGAACAAAGTCTTCCACGAGGGAGACTGGGCTCTGTTATACGATTCTCGGTTTCAGAACTTCCCTGGAAAACTTCAGACTCGATGGTTGGGACCATACGAAATCCAGAAGGTGCATGACAACGGAACCCTTACTCTAATCACCATTGACGGTTCTGGATATGCGTTCAAAGTAAATGGCCACCGAGTCCGTCTCTATCGCAAACCACTCACTCGGGAATCCTTCTGCCAGCAGCTACGCCGAGACACTGATATGGAGATCTTAGGAGCGGAAGAGAAATCTTCCTCACCTGTAATTCATTAAGGGTTCATTTCTTTTTGCAATTTGTACATAAGTTCTTGTTTTTTTTTGAGTGGTTCTTGTACATAAGTTTGAATTAAATATTTTCTTGTCATTTTTTTGTTGTTCCTTTTCTTTTACAAAGTTCGATTTTTGCTCTTCTAATAGCATATGCGTGTTTTTTCTATATGTTGGTTTTTGCTTGTTTTGTTGTTCCTTTTCTAAAGGAACAACATTCGGGATCTCTGTTGTTCCTTTTTCAAAGGAACGGCATTATTACATTTTCCGCTGTTCCTTTTGGTTACCACTGTTCTATTTCTTCAAAGAAACAGCGTTCTTTTATGGCTGTTGTTCCTTTTTCAAAGGAATGGCATTTTGACTATTTTTATAGTATTTTTGTTTTTGCTGTTCCTTTTTCCCAAAGGAACAACATTTGTATTTTTGCTGTTTTTTATCATCCGTCGTTCTTCTTTTTCAAAGGAACACCACTCGCATACTTCTGCTCTCCTTGTGAAACAACTTATTCTTTTGCTGATCTAAATTGAGGATGCTTCTTGCCCATCTTTTTTCTAGTCTTTAAGATACAGCTATGTATTTGTGCAATGACATATAAAATCACAACACACCAAAATCTGCAAACCATAAATCGCTATATCTATAAGGCTCTGCATTAGTAAGAGGACAAATGGAAGGACATACTTATTTCTTACCTTTTGTTGACATGGTTTTACTAATTTTGCCCTGATTGGTTATCTTTATCATGCTGATTCCCTTAAACTTTTTATTAGTACTTGGGAATAAGAGCAAAGAGTTTATATCTTCCTATTGAGATAATAAGACTTCTTCCACCATTCCTACTCTTAAGGAGTGTTGAACCACCCTTTGTGTATAAATAAGGAAAAGTATTCTATGAAAAAGAAAAAATATGTGAACTGTCAAATGCAGGATAGGGGGTCTCATCGAGAGCCAGCCTACCATGATCATGAGTACCATGATCATGAGGATGGAAGTGAAGTGGCATTCCCATTCTGGCCACCACACCAGGGATATGGTCCAAAAGGTATATCAAATAAACAAACCTTGGAACAGGAGGTCTCATCACGAGCCGGCCTGCCCACGTTTCGCTCTTTCCTCGTGAATGGCATTATGGTTAACTGGTCACCAAGCCAACATAATGGTCTACATTTTGACATAACAACATTCCTAAGTATACACAAAGGATTATGGTTCCGAGGGTAAAAAAACAACTCTGCCAAGGTTATGGACACCTGTTGGCAGCAGAGCACTGTTAATGGTATTGAAGTCACCTTTCTTACACCAATGGGTAAGATACTAATACTCTTTTGTTTCTTATATCCAAGCAACTAATCATATGTCATTTCCCGATTTATATATCGCATGATCATTTATCATTACCAATCATAGCAACGGAAGTGACCATGACCACTTGAGATTGGCAAGTACGATACATGCCCTATCCATCAGCCTCACATCATAACACAGCAGCCTCTTATATAACACGCGATCCATTCTCCGCCTCGATTTCGGTAATTTGTTGTCCTTTTTCAACATGGCATAATTGCATATGCTGTTCCTTTCTGACTTGATTGCAGACCGGGTGCCGCTCCTTTATTTTCCGGCTGGGACAGCCTCTCACGTTGCGGGGGGGGGGAGGTTAACCTCATCATTCCCTGAATTACGTGTCAGCTCACCATTCGGGAAAGCTAGCATACGACGGTTTGGCATGGTTTAACGGCATGGCATTTCTATTTTTTGTCACAAGTTGCTTTCTGTTGCACTGTTGCATACTCTGTGTTTTTTCGAAACCTTGCGATTATCACCCTCTCTGTGTTTCATACAGAAAACATAGTTTCCGTTCCATTTAGAATCTACAGTGAAACTATGGGAGGAAGGGCAATTAGAAGCGAGCCTCAATAGTTGACGATATCCGCTGCTGCCCGGGAGATCCTGGAAAGAGCAGGATGGTTGAATTATTTCAATCGCCTACAGGAGTCCAACGAAACAGTGGCGATGGAATTCTTGTAGAACCTACAAGATGACCACTCCATAGTAAGAGGGAAGCGCATAGCAGTCACTGATGACATAATTGCAGAAGTTTCAGGGCTCCCAGCCACCGGACCGGTATGGACATTAAAAAAGGAACGATTACAGAAGGTCATGGAACTGTTTCAGGACGAAGGCCAGAATTTGACAATTAAAGGGAAGGGAGTTCTGCCAGCAACCCTAGGTGAACCCTGGACGGAGCTAGCAAGAACGGTGCAGAGTTATATTACTTGCGAAGGAAGAAAAGACGTGGTAAGACCACGACACCTTAAACTTTTAGCTGTTTTAAAGCAGAGATGCTCTGTGAATTTACCCGTACTCCTAAACTCCTTACTGCATGATGCTGCACAAAGTATGAAAAAGGCACAGCACGTAGAATCAATCGTTAGTCACCATGGGTTGATACGACTAGTTGTTAGTTATGGCGTCAACCAGCAGCAGAGCAGCTGGGAAGAGCTGATTGCACAAATTGAGGGGGGATTGACAGAGCCATCCCCAAAACGCAGACATTCTATAAGCACACCGGAGTGTCCGGCAAAACGCAGAGAACATGTTGCTAGTACATCAGAACAACCAGAATTACATCAAGAATCGGCAAAGCGGAAGCATGCCATTGATTCACCCGAGCAACCAGAGGAACCCAGAAAATCAGCTCGGTTAGCTCAAATGAGAGGAAGCATAGATAAGCCCAGAAAATCAGCTCGGTTGGCGCGGATAAGAGGAAGGCTGGAAAAGCTTCAGGGAAGCACTAGCCAACTAGTAATAATTGAAGATGAGCAACCCGAAGAAGAAGCAGCCGAGCCTTCGGGAACAGAAGTAGAAGCAGAAACTGAACAGGAGGAAGAAATGGGACAGCAGGAAGATAGCCCATTACAAGACCTACTGGGAGATGATGACTTGGCCGCAGTCCTAGCCAATATGAGTAAGTATAGTCAACCTTCTAGTTCAGAGAACCCCCACGACAAACCCCAGGAAGAGAACATGCCTGTTCATGATGAAGAGGAGGAAAATACTGAACGGGAACAATCTGTTCCCATGTCACAAGAGGAAATTCTAGAGGGAGTAGGAGCAGAAACAGCATTTGCTCAGGAAGAGATAGAACCAGTCGAGGTTCCTACCCCAGAACAGCCAGAGCAGAGCAGTGAAGAAGAACCCCAAGAGGAAGATTTAGAAACCAGTCATGATCCAGTCCGCAGCAGACAGACTGCTGTTCCTTCGAAGGAAATACTGGAAATTAAGAAGTTGCGGAAGGAACAGAATAAATTGTTGAATACGATAACCCAGCTCAGACAACAAATTAGGATTCTGAAAAAGAACCAGAAGGTAAGAAGGACCGGAGGGAGGAAAAAGAAGGCCAACAAGCAGCCTGCTGTTCAAAACCCTACTGAGAATCCAGCTGCCGTTCCGATTGATGCTGAGGAACAGACGGGTGTTCGCGTTAAAACAGAAAAGGATGATACAAGGATCAGTGACAAGCAAATTCAGACAGAGGCACCACCCTCAGGGGTAATAAGGGTTCTGAACTCCAAACAGCATAATAAGAAAGTTCAGGTAAAACTCCCGGCCTCCACTGACCTATGGAAAAAAGATCCGAAAACGAAAACCCTGCATAAGATGGTGAAGCAAGCCCAGCAAGAAGCCGAACAGCTTAGAGAGCAAACGGTTCCCCGAGAAAAATATGAAGAGTTACAGAAGCAACTAAGGGACGTCAGTCAATCCAAAAGCCAGGCCTTTGAAGGCTGGAAAAAGGAACAAGAGGAAGTTGCACAGGTAACCAGTAGACTAAATACTGTTATCAAACAGATGAATGACTTGTGTTCTTTATACAATGATGTTTTAGCATGTAGGGCCCCTGCTAAAAACTATGCTCTATTTTTATTAGAACGGTATTTACAATTAAAAATAAAAGCTGTTAGAGCAGGTACCCCAATACAAATTAACACTGTCAATGACTTTATAGACTGCTGTAAACATTATGGAGTGAAAGTCAAGAGGTTGTTGTGTGAACTTTATTTGCACGACCTTGTGCTAAGTCAGGAGACTGAATTAAACCCTGGCCCTTTCATTGGAGACATCCAATTCCAAGCATTCATTTCAGTCGGGGTTAATCAGATTAAGTGGCTCAAAGCCTATGATACTTTCCAGGGTCAGGAAAATGGTCTAGATTTACGGGTTAGGGCTGAGCCTAGGAACCCAGTACAGTTGTGGAAAGTTCATAGAAATCTTATAACGGCTCCTGGTGCCATTGAAACATTAGGACCCATGCATGAGGCACTCATTCGAGAGAGTTTAGAGTATTTTCTTTCTATCAAAGACTTGGCCATTAATGCAGCCAAATTTCGATATCGAATCTCTGATCCACACATCCAGCTCAGAGAACCATTTAAGTATGAGAAATTTGAGTTAGCTGCCGACCGTTTGAACCTCTATGGCGAGACCGTTCTGAAAGCAGGATCATCCTGGTTAGGATATAGATTTCGCACTCCAATTATTTGGCACCCTGCACCCGGATACCAGGCCCTGTATGATATGCCTGAGGGGAAAACAGGTCAATTCTTTGACTATCTAATCACTCAACATGGTTGTAGGCCTCCGCATGAGACTCCTTCTCCAGCATATTCTCTCACTGCATTACATGTCAACTACAATGTTTTCATGAGGACATGAAACAAGGTAAGCAGGGGGGTGTGTGGAGTACTAAAAAGGTATGCTTTTGATCATTATTTCAGTGGCTTTTTAATAGAATTTGTGAACCTTTTGGTGTCATGAATTTGGGAATTAATAAGTAACTATAACAAAACATGTGAGAATTGATATGCAAAACTTAGCCACTGATAATGGTTATTTTCTATACAGGAAAAGGAGAAAACGAGGAATTTCCGTTCCAAAGGGAAGGACAAAGTCGAGATAACTGCTGTCTCTCTGGACGAGAACCGAATGCAAACAAAGGTAAACAGATCAAAGCAAATCGGCTCGGAAAAGAAGGAGAGGACACCAGCTCAGCGCAAAAGAAAAGACAGGATGAAGAGTTAACAGTTTGGCGAATCCCTCAGGATCTTCGATCCTGAGGGATCGCTGCTTTATTTACCTTGTCACTTGGACATCTCCGCCGTCATCTTTATATAAAGAGACAGCACTGTTAGTTTGGGATATATAGAAATAGAGATGAAGGATACGCTTTTATGTAATTTCTGTAAAACATCAGCTTTGATGATTAAGTTTCTTTGAAGACTGGTTCAATGTATTTTTGACCGATGCATTAATGAAAGTTTGGTGATTATTTCATCTCTGCGACTGGATTAACTTCAAGCGGTGTATCCTTGGAGGCTAAGGGCCCGGCCCCGAAGGACACTTGCTTCTGTACCATTACAACTTTATTTCTGTGTGGTTTGTTTATCATTGTCATTTGGTAATTTGGTATGTTTTATAAATTCATATTACATGCTCTGTTAAAGATTGAATCATTGAAGTTTTTGCAGATAGAATCGTGTGTTGACTCCGCATTAAGTTATTAATTCTTTCAAGAGTTCATTGCATGTTCTTACTGTTATGCTACAGAGCTGTTATACTAAACGTTCGTGTTGTGTGCGTTTCTAATTTATCAGTACTGTTCCATAATTCGTTAATCGTTGTTGTTGTTCCTTTAGTGTGATTTGTATGAACTGCCCTTAGAGTGAAAGAATGTTATCTGATTGCATAGAGAGTACTTGAGTTAATAGGTTACAACCCACGGGACTTAGTTATTCAATTGCTGTTCCATTCCAGAATTGCTGTTCAATCCTTTATTCGCTTTGCTGTTCCATTTCCTTACAGTTGTTGGTTTGGTGTGAGAGATGATCTAAGGCTGTAGTGAGCAGTGGCAGTCACTGTCTAGCTCCCAGGCTCGTGGTCTATGCTCTAGTTTCCTTTCCATCAGTTTCCTAAGGGATGGGTTATCACTGCCGAACCCTTGACTGATAAACTGTTGAGTTTTCTGAGTGTGTGATTTATTCTTTGAAGTAATTTAGTTATAGACAAGCATCCGTTTACTCTTGTATTTCTTAAGCACTGTACTACTAGCATTACTCTGGAAAATGATAGCCTCGGATTGAGTCACTCTTTGTAATAACAAAACGCTCCCGGATTGACATATTAATGTGAGGTAATTAGAGGTGAAAGAGACCCTTTTTATAGCTCTACAGATTCCTAATGGTGAAAGCGTAGTAGAGGAAACTCATGATGAGAAAAAAATAAATGTTAACCGTGATTTCATAAACTCTAATGGTGGATTAAATTCGAAAGGTCGATATGAGGAATTTTGATGGCAAGGATCCTGTAACATGGATACTACAGATGGAGCAATATTGTGATCTCCATAATGTGCAAAACACACAAAAGGTATGTATTACAACTTTATATTTAGAAAAATGTACATTTTTATGGTATCAATGGCTTTTCCCTCGTAAAAAAATGGTCACTTGGCCAACTTTTATAGAGGAAATGGCAACACATTATGAGGATACAAAGAGCAACACCTTATTTAGCCAATTGATAAATCTCAAACAAAAGGGTTCATTAATGGTGGAGAAAATTGAGGACATCCAAAAATTGAATATAAGGGTAACTAATATTCTATAGGAACAAAGGATTGATTTCTTTATAGGTACTCTAAAGGATAAAATCCAACATGAGGTTCGCCTTTGGGAACCTGGTTAATTCGAGAAGGCATTCAGGTTGGCAAGAAAAATTGAAAGTAAAATTATGGCGACAAGGAAGCCTACCACTCACATATATAAATATGGAAGTGTTACTACTCCTATGCTTCCACAACCTACAAGGTTGCCACCACAAAAATTGGAAGAAAAAGATAAAAGGGGCTTTGCAATAGTAGTAATATAAAATACACTAAAGGTCATAAGTGTGCTAAGAAGAAATTATTTTACATAGATTGTGAACAGGAGGAAGAAAATGAACAAGAAACTTCAAAAGAAGAGGATATACACTAGGAACCAACCCTAGATAAAAAAGGAATGAGTCTGACCATATCCTATAATGAATTGGCATAAATTTCCACTCCTCAAACTCTCAATATAGGAGGCAATATCAAGAAGAAAAACGTAATAGTGTTGATTTATTCAGGTAGTACCCATAATTTTATTCATTGTAAGGTAGCCAAAGAATTGAATTGCTTCCTATACCCAGCACGAGAGTGTCAGGTGATGGTTGCAAATGGAGGAGCTATAAATTTCTCTAGAAAATGCCATAATATCAAGCTACCATAGGGGGAATGTGTATTGAATATTCTAATTCTTTCCATTCCAATGGGAGGTGTTGATGTTGTACTAGGAGTACAATGGTTACCATCTTTGGGGACAATAGCGTTTAATTTTCAAGAACTCTTCTTGAATTTTTTTAGGAAGGAAAGGAAGTTGAATTATGGGGTATCGCAGGGAAGCCAGGAAAGATATTAAGCTCTAATGTCATAATAAAGCTTCTGAAGAAATAACAATGAGGCGTAATTTCATAATTATGCTCACTATAATTTCCAACATAAAATCATCTATTTCTCTAGATCTCCAAAAATTCTTGGACAATCATTCCAAGGTATTTGAAACTCCCAAAGGAATCCCACCTATTTGTGATCATGATCATGTTATTCATTTGATTCCAGGAAGTGTTCCTCGAAACTTCAGGCCTTACATATATCCTTATGTCCAAAATAGTGAAATTGAACGTATGATTGGAGAAATGTTATAGGATGTTATAATTAAACCAAGTCAAAGTTATTTATATTCTCTAGTAGTATTGGTGCACAATAAGGACGGATCATGGTGCATCTGTCTGGATTATAGGGAGGTTAATAAACTCACTATTAAAGATAAATTTCCCATTCCTGTGATTGATGAATTATTGGATGAATTACATGGAGAAATTTATTTTACTAAGTTGGATATTCGTTCAGGATATCATCAAATTAGAATGAAGACTGAAGATATTCCAAAAACAACATTTCGAACTCATGAGGGTCATTATGAATTTTTGGTCATGCCTTTTGGCCTTACCAATGCACCTTCTACATTTAAATGGTTGCATTAGGGAATATTTGAGGTCTAAAATGGGACTCCTAAGGAAATTATAAAATAATAGTGGAAGTAATAATATAATATTAGATTACATCATCAAATTTTAGAGGGAAAAAATAAAAAACTACTTTTTCAACTCATATTTTCAACTTATCTCCTAAATTTTTTACTCAAATTTTGAGCCAAAGTACTCGTTGGATGAAAAAATTAATTCCTCATCCGAGGAGTAACCATATTGCATACTTTTGATGGACCCTACTACATGAAAAATTATAAATACATGAAAAACGTGATTGCAATCACGTGTTTTCATGTATTTCTCATTTTTTGTGTAGCAGGGTCCATCCAAAGTATACAATGTTGGAGTCCCGTGATTTTTTAGATTGGTGAGATCAAATGCACTGGGTAACATTAGACCAATCTTTGGAGTCCTAGGACCTAGCATTCCTGGACTCAGAGAGGGCTCTCTCTATTTGTGCAAAGGATGTGAACTTGTTTGTTTTTAGGGTTTAATTTTATGCTAGTTATTAAGTGTAAGGTTTGTTTGTTTGTTTTGGTTGGGTAAGATGATCAAGTAGAATAGATAGAATGAGGAAATATTTGAGTCATTGGAATATGGAGTCAAAAAAAGTCATAGAAAGTTTCAATAGTAAATCAGGGTGGATCGGAGGGAAAATCTAGCATTGGTCAAATAGATTCTCAAGGTTATTGTGAAGTGAGATGAACATCAAGTTTGTGAACAAAAGTAGGACAAAGGGCAATCAAGAATCCTTTATCATTAACTTGAAACAAGGAGGACTTTAACACTATTTAGCATGAAGAGTAAATCAATACACAGAGCACACTAATAACTCTTTGATCCAACTTTAAGCAAATAAGCATTTCAGACATACAATCCAATGAAATATAGAAGGCGAGAAACTCATTTAGATTCTAGTGATTTCACCTTCAAGGTTAGAAAACATTTAAGATACACATATAACTTTTAGGAAGAGGGAACACCTAAACATCATTGATAATAGCTATGAATATCTCCAAAAAAATTATTCAAGCATGGACAAATGGTATGATTGAAACATAGCCTCTTTGGCAGACCTAGTTAATGGTACTTTGGAGAGAAACCTCAAGAACAATGTTTAGTGACACCAAACAAGCAGGGGTTACCGTAAATCATATTTGATACCTACTATATTAAACCATTCATGAAATAAACAATCTTAGGGGGTCTAGAGAGAAATTAAGAATGCTCTAAAATGTCCTAGCAGAGGAAAACATAAAGGCAGTGAAGAAAAAATAGAACTAAGGTGCCTTTGAAGAACATTTCTTAGCCTAAATATTTTGTAATACTACAATATAGAAGGATGAAACAAAATGATACATGAGAAAAAAATAACTGAAAGGGAAAAACATCACCATTAACCAAGCTCAGGGATCCTGCAAGCAGCCTTTTCCATCATCAATCAAGACAAGCCATTCATAGACTTCACAACACCATTTTCTTCTCCAATATCCAAAAAGACTATGTATTGCTCAAAAGAGTCATCAAATGCCAACATTTTAAAATGAAGCCCTCATGCTCTATTTATATAGCAAAGGAGGGAAAAAACCCTAGACAGGGTTGGAAAATGTCAAAATCACTCATAAATGTCATTAATGCCCAAGAGACCATGCAAGGCCCAAGGCACAAAATATCCCATGAAATAAATGCAAAAATAACTCCTAGCACCTAACTTTAGAGTGATTTGCCTCAAAAAAAAATAAAATATAATTTTGCAATTAATGAGTGTGTTTTGTTGACTTTTGGCCAAAAACACACAGTGAGATCTATAAGCGCAGTGCCTTCCGGGGAAGAAAATAGGTCCTGTTGCAGCCAACTTTTGGTGACCTTACCAATGTCAAAATTTTCCCTGTGATGGCCCGTTGGAAAGCCTGCTGATTCTAATTTCCAAAATTTTCTTTTTTTTTCTTATTGAGCTCCATTTACCTATCGAAAAGACAAAATTCCCAAAACTGCTCTAGGCACAGCGCCAACACAGGTAGAAAATAGGTCTTGTTGCAACCGAGCTTTGGTGACCTTCCCGATGTTGAAATTTTCCTCGTGATGGCCCGTTGGAAATATTGCTGAGTCTACTTTCCAAATATACCTTTGTGTTTCTGATTGAGCTTCATTTACCTATCCAAAAAGTAAAATTTAGAAAACGGGTCCTCTTGTAGTCATGTTTTGGTGACCTTCTCGATGTCGGAATTTTCTCTGTGATGGCCCATTCGAAATCCTGATGAGTTTAATTCCCAAATATACTCTTTATTTTCTGATTAAGCTCCATTTACCTGTCCAAAAAGAAAAATTCTCAAAACTTCTCTGAGCACAGCGCCAGGTCTGTAAATGACGCAGAAAGGTGAAAAATAAGGTGTTTTTTGGCCTTTTAAGGGGTCAAAAATGCTCCAAATGCTCTAAAAATTGGTGAGAATATTTTACTAGGCTTGAGGATTCGAAATTCCAGGTTCTCCCTATGATGATGTCTAAGGAAAAAGCGTAGCACCAGGGGTGCTGCGCTTATAGGTCTCAAAATTCACAAAAAACCAAAAATGTTCAAAATTCCCTCAAATTTGGTGGAAACCTTCCTCATGGGGTTTGAGAAGCCTGTGGAAAATATTGAGCCATGTCTCCAAGTTTTTCTTGGTGTTTTCCTCCTTTTAGTGCTTGAATTTCTGTGAGGGCCTCTTTGAGCTTCACACTAGTGAGTTTGTTTTTCAAGGCATAGTGTTTGGCCATCTTTTTCTGTAGGCCAAGGTATTTTTTCATCTTCTTCATATGTTTGTGCTCATCCTTGTAATATTCAATGATGTACTGTACCATGTCAAGGCTCCTTTGTAGGTATTTAATCTTCACATTCTTGCTTTGAAATAGTATGCTATTAGCCCTTTCCTTGTCTTCATTTTCAATTTCTAGGTCAATGATGCCAATTCCTTATTTGAGCTCCTTCTTACCTTTCCTACCTCTCTTAACCTTTTGTTTGCCTTTGTCAAGCCTTTGAGCTAAGGTGGATGATATGGTCCCTTGCCTTTTTGAGGAAGAAAAAAAAGCCTTGATCCTCTTCGATATTGCAATGGAAGAGGTGTGATTGTGGCCATTTCAGTGTATTGATCATGGTTGTCTTCATTTTTTTCTATGTTTTCCTCTTCACTAACCTTAATGCTGCTTACTTATTTACCTTCAATATTAGCCTCACATTCTTCACTGTCATTATGACTGTCATGACTGTTGTCATCCTTGTTGTCCTATTCATCACTGATGTTTGCTTCATGGGTACCACTGCTGCCTTCAACCTCTAAATTTTCCTCATTGTGGTCATTATGGTCACAACTGTTGTCATGACAGCCATGACTATCTTCAGCCTCTTCTTCATTTTTTGTATGGTCATCATCTTCATTTTGGCTGTTGTCTTCATCTTGTTCCTCATCTTTGTCATGGCTAAGATCCTCACTGCTTTCTTCAGGATCATCGTCTACTTCTTGGTTACATGCCTCATTTGTGCCCATGCTATCCTCTTCCTCCTGACATGGTGATTAAAACTTCCTCTAAACAACCCCAGGACTACTTTGTAAAACTTGATAGGAGGAAAGAAATGAGATGATGGTGAAAGGCAGTTCTTGAAAGTGAGTGTGATGGAGGTGGGTTTATGATTGATTTTTTTTAAGCTTGGAGGAGGGCTTAACTTGAACTGATTGCAGTTACCCTAATTCACACTCCCCTTAACTGACAATTTCTTGTTTGGAGGTCAAAACAGAGGGTTTACCATAATAACTTAGGGTTTGCAGGCACTAAGGTTTGATCATTTTCCTTTAACCATTAATTCATGAATTTCACTAGAGGAGGGGGGAAAATTTCCACTTAACAATATTTTGACTCTTTTGCAGGTTCTTGGAAGCAGTTTGGAGGTCCTCCCTTATCAAATTTTGACAATTTGTAAGCTAAATAGGGTTTCTGGCTCTAAGCGCAGTGTCGGCTAGAAATATGGGCTTGTCGGGTCCTCGGGGCATAGCAATACCTACGTACAGGCCTTCCAAGCTCTAAGCATAGTGCCTAAATGCATTCAGGTCCTGTCGGGTCACTTCTTTCCTAAGCGCAGCGCCTGAACGCATTCAGGTCCTATCGGGCTCCCTACGCACAACGCCAATTTACAGATGATATTTGGAGGCCTTTCCTATGTCTGAATTGGGCCTGTGATAACTTGTTGGAAATATTATCCTGTATGATTTCCAAATATACCTTTTTTTCTATATTTGGAGTTGATTTGAACTGTCAAATGTTGATTCTCCCAAGACCGTTAAAAAAGTGCTGAATGAAGGAGCAGAAGTGTAGAGTGCTGTTGTAGGAAACTTTTGGAGTCCTTCCCCAACTCCAAATTGAATGCATGATAGCTCATTGGAAATATCTATCAGTCTAGTTATCTTTCGACCCATAAATAAAGTCATTTGGACATTTCATCTATGAGAAAACTTGATTTTCCCAAAGTCACTCCAGAAGTACAAAAATTCTCCCGTGACACCTGTATTTTTGAAATTTATCCCAAATCATGATACCTGTGTAAAAAGTGAAGTAGGTTTTTCTTCTTGTACCTATGATGGACAAAAAATGCTCTGAATTTTTCCAAATTCATCTCTGTATGGTCAGAAACATAGTTTGAAGAAAAACTGGCCCTAGGTGTGGAAAATGACTTGACTCTTGGAATGAATTCTTGGAAAATGATGGAGGCTTGCTGTTTATGAGTTGGTATGGATTTATGCTTGCTAATATGACCTTTTAACACTTCTGAAAAAGTGGAAAGCTTGTCAGTTACCTCATATGTAGACTCTGAAAATGAATGATAGTCTTCTTTGGAAATGATGACCTTGGAACACATGAAACCCTAATTGACCTTCTGGGTGGTTCTTTGACCTCTCTTTGACTAAAAATTGGCTTGGACTCTTTAAGTGAAAAACAGAGTATTGACCAAGTGGTGTAATTAAGATCCAAAATCCAATATACTTGATTTATCTAAAGAGCCTACAGAGATAGTTTTGAGACCGTCAATGCTTGAGGAATTTTGGGGAATCATGGGAATGAGTTAGGCTTATAGGAAAACCCTAGATGGAAAATGGAGTCATAGGCAAGGGAAAAATAGATTAATTATATTATGGGTAGTAAAAAGGATGGAAATGAGAGGCATAATCCATTTGGAGTCCGTAGGAGTTACAAGGTGATCATGAAATGACAAAAGGGTAGGATAGTGAAAAAAAATTCTCTGAGGATAATGAAGGCAGTGAGATTTCTAAAACTCACAATGTTCATGGAATATTGTTTTTAGAAATCTAGAACCAATATTTATTCATCTACGAAGAGTGAAAATTACGGATGACTCATAGTGGCTCCACTTGGGGAGGGCAGCTCCTCTTCAGGAGGTGTCCAAAACCTCAAAGTTCAGATCTCTGAGTTTTGAAGACCAGTGCCTTACTTGCACTTTGTAGATTTCTTTCCCTCATTTTCTGATGTTATTTTGAAGCTATGATCTCATAAAATATGAACAACATGATTGCTTCAATCTCAGTTCTACCTACCCATCTTACTTGGCCTAACATTTTTTCTTCTTCCGGGTGCACTTGGACTGGAAAACCCTTGACATTCTTTTTCTTTTTGAAAGAAAAAAAAAATATATACTTGTACCTTTATTACTACCAAGAGTTCAGATTAGGCTAATGAACTCTCTTTTTTCTCTACCTATTCTACTCATTTGTCAAGATTAAGTTATTTGACAAAATTTACTCTCTAACCTACTGACATGAAATTCAAAACATGATCAAACCAGGATTAAGCAATTTTATTTTCGATGGGTTGTGGCATTTGAACAAGTTTCACATAGACATTATTTTGCATAATTAAAAACTAGAAAGCATGAGGGTTGTGATTTATAAATTGTTAGGCATCCCACTCTTTCTCTTTGGTTCAGATTTGAGCATTTAGAACCAGCATCTTTTCTTCCTAATATATCCCACTGGAAAGTCAAGCTTAAATGGTTTGACGAGTCTTCTTTCACTAACCTATTAGCAGAAATTAAAAACATTTTCAACCATGATTAGGCTAGATGACTGAAAAAGACTCTTCTTTTCAAACAAGTAGTGGCATTTAGACTTGCTCACTTTCAGCAAAACTCTTTTTTGGGTATGGGGCTGTACCTTTTCTTTGCATGTGCCCTCTTTTTTGTCTTTTCTTTGTTTTTTTGTTTTCAATATTAGTATTATAAAACTAAAATCTAGAAATATGCTCATATTTCTAAGCTTATTTGCATGCCTATCTATCCTAATCTAACCTATACATGATATAAATTTAGCTGGTGAACTCTCTTTTCCAATACAACCAATCAAGCAGATGATTCCATGAGAGATCTTGGTTCAACTCTTTGAGGGTTTTGAAAAAATAAAAAGGCCACTCCCACCTCACTTGTGTTTGAACAGTAGTGCCTAAACTCTTCTTTAAAACTTGCTTTAAACTCCTCTTGACATATTTTACTCCCTCTTCAACTGTCTCTAAGAAAACAGCAAGGGCATATTGAAATAATACCTGGCATAGATGATTTGGGAAATAAGCTTGATCCATGACTGCTTCTTCCTCCTTTTTGGCGTTCTTGGGACTCTTTTGAGAAAAAACCTCTTCCCCTCCCTCATGATTATCTGAACTGGAAGCTTCATCATGTATAGCATTGTTTTCCTCCAACAAACTTGATGTATTCTGATTGAGTAGGCTGAATTTGGTGTGAAGGCCATCATGTTGATGAGCAGGAGCACTCTTTGGAAATAAATATTTTTGAGAAGGAGGTGCAGTAGCTCTTATGTGATAATAACTTTCCAAGCCTTCATCTGCCATTTGAAATTCAATGGGACTTGGTGGCTGCAAATCTGGAGCTAAGGAAAATTGTATGTCACCAATGATTTCCTCAACCATCTCAGGAGAAGGCTCCTCATCAGAAGCTTGCTTAAGAATTTCATTATCTTCCCCAACCTCAACATCAAAACTGAAAGACTGCTGATTTCCAATCGTATGAAAATTATTCTTGATGGACTGAAATGAATTGGAACAAAGAGGCAGAGATGCTTCACTTACTTCCAATTTTTCTAGACTTTCCTCATCAGTGTCATAGCTGAATTTTATTGGTTGATTACTGTTCCCAAGTGGATGAAACTGAACTTCCTCCCACAAACCAACTGCTAATTTCTTTGCAATATTAGCTTCTATTCGGATAACATCAATATCATCATACACATCAAACTTTGGAAATTCATCAAAACAGGTAATGTCACCAATCAAACATATTGGATTATTAGATGGTTTTTCTTTGGATTGATCTACACATATATTTTCTGATCTATGGTAACTGGGATTAGTAGGAGAGTGAATATAAATTTTCTTCTCATATGAAGGTTTAGAGGCTGGTTGCATGTTTATAACCTAATTGATTTCCTCTTTAGTTAAAAGAGGAGGAATTTTTATCTTTCTTTGGGTAGCACTACTGAAGTTTTCTTCCTGATATAAAGGTTGATTCTGAGGTTGAATGTCTTTTCGAGTCTCACCTATAAGAGATGATGAATCATCACTTGTGCCTTCAGAAATATCCCGTGGGTCTTCCTTTGTTTCCTGACTGATTTCATCCTCAACCAACTCTTCTTGGCTATCATGATAGATGTTTTGAGAATGAAATTCATGAGATGCTTCTAATAGATCCTCAGGATGCCAATTTCCTAAATATTCATCAATGTTTACAAGGTATTGTATGATATCTTCAGATTGATCACAACAATTTTTAGCTAATGATAGAGATGAACAATTTTCTTTATAATGATCACAAAATACCTTGTGGAGATCCTTTAAGGAAAACAAGCTACCAGGTTCTAGCCATTCATACCATTCTCTTGCCTTACCCTCTATTGTTGCCATAAAAATTTTCATGAGGCAATCCTTGTGTCATTCAACCTTTAACTTTCATACATGTATATGAAATTTTATGAGATGTAATAAGGGGTCATCACATTTTTCATCGTGAAATATAGGCATGTTTTTTATCCAATTTATCTGAGGCATTTTGTGTGGGAACCCAAGGATGTGATCTCTGTTCATTGGAGCATATCTATGTTGTATCCTTGCATCCATGTTTGTAAATTAGAAAGGGTCACTGTATCTTTCAACCAGTCTATAATCTTCTACCAGTGGAGTATTTTAGGTCTATAGAGTGTTGTGGAGTCGCCAGGTGAAAGGTTTACAACTTTGTTGTCCACCATCAGCAAGATTAGGATTGATTTACTCATTCCTAGGGGAGTATGTGAGGACTAGTGGGGTCAACAGGGCTACTGAAGACCAGTGGAGTCACCAGGTGGATGATGCTTACTTTTTTGAATATGTACTCGTTGTCCACCATCAATAACTTAAATACCAATCTAAGGATGATTTGGGTTCTCTGAGTTTCTAAGGATTGTATAAGCTTTTGACTTACTCAGAAGGTCCCACCGTGATCGCCATTATGTTGGAGTGATGAGGTGGCAAGGAATCACTAGATATTACTTGAGAAGGGCTTTCTAAATTATTTAAGAATGTCTAGGTTTTTAACTTACCCAGAAGGTCCCACCGTGATTGCCATTATGTTGGATTCCCGTGATTTCTTAAATTGGTGAGATCAAATGCACACGGTAACATCAGACCAATATTTGGAGTCCTAGGACCTAGCCTTCCTGGACTCATAGAGGGCTCTCTCTGTTTATGCAAAGGATGTGAACTTGTTTGCTTTTAGGGTTTAATTTTAGGCTAGTTGTTAAGTGCAAGGTTTGTTTGTTTGTTTTGTTTGGGTAAGATTATCAAGTAGAATAGATAGAATGAGGAAATATTTGAGTCATTTGGCTATGGAGTCAATATAATTCATAGAAATTTTAAATAGTAAATCAAGGTGGATCACAGGGAAAATCTAGCATTGGTCAGATGGATTATCAAGGTTTTTGTGAAGTGAGATGAACATAAAGTTTGTGAACAAAATTAGGACAAAGGGCAGTCAAGAATCCTTTATCATGTACTTAAAACAAGGAGGACTTTAACACTACTTAGCATGAAGAAGAAATCAATAGACAGGGCACACCAATAACTCTTTGATCCAACTTTAAGCAAATAAGCATTTCAGACATACAATCCAATGAAATATAGAAGGCGAGAAACTCATTTAACTTCTAGTGATTTCACCTTCAAGGTTAGAAAACATTTAAGATACACATATAACTTTAATAAAGGAAGAGGGAATTCCTAAACATCATTGATCATAGCTATGAAGATCTCCAAAAGAATTATTCAAGCATGGACAAAGGGTATGATCGAAACATAGCCTCTTTAGCAGACCTAATTAATGGTACTTTGGAGAGAGACCTCAAGAACATCGTTTAGTGACACCAAAAAAGCAGGGCTTACCGTAAATCATCTTTGATACCTACTTTATTAAACCATTCATGAAAAAAACAAGCTTAGGGGGTATAGAGAGCAATTAAAAATTCTCTAAAATGTCCTAGCAGAGGAAAACATAAAGGTAGTGAGGAACAAACATAACTAAGGTGCCTTTGAAGAACATTTCTTAGCCTAAATCTTTTGTACTAATGCAATATATAAGGATAAAACACAATGATACATGAGAAAAAAATAAATGAAAGGGAAAAACATCACCATTAACCAAGCTCAAGGATCCTGCAAGCAACCTTCTCCATCATCAATCAACACAAGCCATCCATAGACTTCACAACACCAATTTCTTCTCCAATCTCCAAAAAGATTATGTATTGCTCCAAAGAGTCATCAACTTCCAACTTTTACAATGAGGCCCTCATGCTCTATTTATCTATCAAAGGAGGGAAAAAACCCTAGATGGGGTTGAAAAATGTCAAAATCACTCATAAATGTCATTAATTCCCAAGAGACCATTCAAGGCCCAAGGCACAAAATATCCCATGAAATAAATTTCAAAATAACTCCTAACACCTAATTTTAGAGTGATTTACCTCAAAAAAAAATTAAAATATCATTTTGCAATTAATGAGTTTGTTTTTTTGACTTTTGGCCGAAAACACATAGTGGGGTCTATAAGCGTAGCACCTTCCTGGACAAAAAATAGGTCCTGTTGTAGCCAAGTTTTGGTGACCTTCCCGATGTCGAAAGTTTCCCCATGATGGCCCGTTGGAAATATTGCAGAGTCTACTTTAGAAAAGTTCTTTTTTTTTTATTGAGCTCCATTTACCTGTTCAAAAGAAAAAATTTCCAAAAATTCTCTAGGCGTAGCACTAGCACAGGCAGAAAATAGGTCTTGTTGCAGCCGAGTTTTGGTGACCTTCCCTATGTCAAAATTTGGCCCATGATGGCCCATTGGAAATATTGCTGAGTCTACTTTCCAAATATACCTTTTTTTTCTGATTGAGCTTCATTTACCTATCCAAAAAGTAAAATTCTCAAAACTACTTTGAGTGCAGCTCCAACATGGGCAGAAAATGTTTCCACTTGCAGTCAAGTTTGGGTGACCTTCCTAATGTCGGAATTTGATCTGTGATGGCCCATTGGAAAGCCTAATGAGTATAATTTCAAAATTTACTCTTGGTGTTCTGATTTAGCTCCATTCACCTGTCCAAAAAAATAAAAATTCCCAAAACTACTCTAAGCACAGCGCCAGGTTTGTAAATGAGGCAGAGAGGTAAAAAATGAGGTGTTTTTTGGCCTTTTGAGGGGTCAAAAATGCTCCAAATGCTCTGAAAATTGGTGATTATTGCACTAGGCATGAGGATTCTAAAAATTCCAAGTTCTCCCTCTCAGGATGCCTGAGGAAATGGCATAGTGCCAGGGGTGCTATGCTTATAGGCCTCCAAATTCACAAAAAACCAAAAATGTTCAAAATTCCCTCAAATTTGGTGGACACCTTCCTCATGGGGTTTGAGGAGCCTGTGGAAAATATTGAGCCATGCATCCAAGGTTTTCTTGGTGTTTTCCTCCTTTTAGTTCTTAAATTTCAGTGAGGGCCTCTTTGAGCTTGGCACTAGTGAGTTTGATTTTCAGGCCATAGTGGTTGTGTTGGGAAAAATACTGAGAGGGGTGGGGGTGAATCAGTATTTAGTGCAGACAATCAAACTTGTACTTTTTCCTTTCTAAAAACCCATACGCTACTTTACTGACGGAAACTAGCGTATATACGCAGATATCCTTTAGAGAACTCGTGTATGTCCAGAGATCTAATTATGTGTTTGAATCTTAACTCAGATCATTGCATTATTCATTCACCAGATATTTCAGAAACAGTAAACAGGTGCAGACAGAACAGAATAATCATCACACATATGCAACACACATGAACACTAGGATTTTTAGGTGGAAACCCAATTCGGGAGAAAACCACCGCTGCCGTTTATTTTAGCCTTCAAAATTTATTATTAAGAAAACTTCTTATAATCATGTACTGGTGCAGACTCAAACCAGCACGCAGGCACCCACCTGTAGAAGGCTACAACCTTCTCTCGTTTACCAACCTCTCCTGGAAGGGAGCTATGACCCCTTGAACTCGTTTACCAGCCTTTCCTGGAAGGGATCTACAACCCCCTGACTGAAGGCTTCGATCCTCAGCACCACTGCAGACCACGTTTCATCAATTTTCAAACTGGATCAACAGCTTCAACACAACCCTTCAGTTATCAAAAATCATACCTTTCTTATTTCTTCAAACAGAACAGTGAGACCACTGTAACCAGAATATCAGATATAACCCAGACTTCAGAATAGATATGAAGAAACACATTCAACCTTTAGCAACCATTAGATCAGAAATCATACGCGCTTTTATTTAATCAGACCCGCGTATATACGCGCTTTCCAGAGGACGAACCCGCGTATACTTCAGTGCATTTTCCAGGGAAAAACCGTAACTGTGCATATGCGCTTTTCTTTCCACAGACCCGCGTATACACGCGATTTTCATGAAACGAACCTACGTATAGATCTATAAAAGATAAACTTTGCAGTATAGACCAGATCTATAAACTTACCCAGATTTCTTCAATCTCTTCAACAGGATTTCGCCAGATCTTCTTCACTTCTTTTCAGATCATCCTTGACATTCACCATTTCTAGATCTAGAGATCTTGAGCCTTCATCATGTTCATAGGTGCATTATAGATTGAGATATATCAATTAGGAATAGGGTTCAACCATACAGATATACTTCAGAGAGAAGTATTCATCAAAGCCCAGACACATGCACACCCTTTTGCACAATGATTTTCTTCTCCTTATATAGGGTTACCCTTCATCAATACCATGAGTCAAAACCACATAACTTCCAATGGTATTCCTGAACGGGATCACATAGGCGAACCATCATTCAATACAATGGGTCAATACCATGGTAGTTACCCCTGGTTTTATAAATTTAGAGCGCTTTTTCCCATACGCGACTTGGCACATTATTTCCCGCGTGGATACGCTACTTCGTCTAGAAAAATCCGCGTATGCCTTGAGACATACCCTTTTCATCATGTTCTGGCACATACTGACATTCCTTCCATCATCAGATTTACATCATTTAACAAGTTCATCAAGTCAAGAACAACTTTGTCAAGAAGGTTGCCATCATCTTCATCAAGTGGGTTGCCATCAAGGAAAACACTCTGAATCATATTGCCAACAATCTCCCCCTTTGGACTTGATGGAAACTACGATGGTGTTTGATCACCATAACAGATAGATACATTAAGCACAACCATTATTCATGATATTCAAACACCATCTCACTCTCCCCCTTTGACATCAAGGGCAAAGGGCGGATCAAAACCAACACAAGGTTTTTCCCTTCATGTAGACATAAGAGCTCTGCAGATCTGATGTGCACTGAAGTTACCATGTTCCCCCTAAGATCATGCTGAATATTCAAACATATTTTTCAATGAATTACATGATTCTATGACCTTCCTATCACCAAGATTCATACTCACGTCAAAGATCCAACCAAGTGGATTTACATATTTGAACAATTCCTTACATGACTGAATATTACAATTTACATCATGGGTCTCAACATGACCTTTTCATTAAATTACAAGTATGACTTTTCACAACCAAAACCAAAAAGACCTCAAGAAAGAGATCAAGTTTCAGGACCATCATAATGGCCAATAATGCATTATTCTCGACCGAGCTAATCCTCCCCCCCGAACCCGTTGCACCCTTTCCATATGACCAAAACTCCTCCTTAGCTTGAGTAACCTGAACACTTTCAACAGCCAATCATCAAGGCATCTTCACCCAATATCAGATAATGAACCAGAAATATAAGAGCTGAAACATCACCAGAGAAGCCATACAGCATTAGAGATACCAAACAGCACCATAGCTTGTGCTGAAGAATGCTGACCCAGAAACTTTGTCAGCAACCACCCATACGCGATTTTTTGTGTATGAACTCGCGTATATACGCGACTGTCTTTCAGGAAACCCGCGTATCCAATTTAATATTCTGAAATTAAGCAGATCTGATCTTCTGAGAGGCAGAGACCATTCCCAGCTTCTGTCTGAGATATTCGAATGCTTCTCTGGGCAGAGGTTTGGTAAATATATCAGCAACTTGTTCTTTTGAGGGAACATATTCCAACTTCACCTTTTGTTCAAGCACTTGTTCACGTAAGAAGTGATACTTTATGGGAATGTGCTTGGTCTTGGAATGCATAACAGGATTCTTTGAAATACTGATGGCACTTGTATTATCACACATAATGGAGATAGGAGGTGAAAATTTGATTTGAATGTCTTGTAAGGTTTGCGTCATCCAGAGAAGTTGAGTGCAACATGATGCGGCAACCACATATTCTGCTTCTGCTGTAGATAAGGCAATAGAGCTTTGCTTCTTGCTGAACCAAGATACCAACCGGGGCCCCATATAGAATGCACCACCACTTGTGCTTTTCCGATCATCAACATTTCCAACCCAATTTGCATCAGTGTAAGCATGAAGAGTAAGATCATCATTATTTGGATACCATAGTCAAAAGTCTTGAGTTCCTTGTAGATATTTGAATATTCTTTTGACAGCCTGAAGATGAGACTCTTTTGGATTGGCTTGGAATCGTCCAACAATCCCAACTGCATGCATAATATCTGGTCTAGTCCCAGTGAGATACAGAAGACTTGCTATCATAGATCTGTATTCTGGTTAATTCACCATGGGAGAATCATCATGAGAACTGAGATTACATCCGGTTACCATTGGTGTACTTAGAGGTTTGCACTCTTCCATCCCATACTTCTTCAGAATTTTCTTAAGGTATTTTGCTTGAGATAAGAATATACCTTCTGTAGTTTGATGCACTTGTAAGCCAAGAAATAATGTTAGTTCCCCAAGTAAAGACATTTCAAATTCTTGTTGCATGACAGAAGCAAATTTCTGACTCATAGATTCTTCATTACTTCCAAAAATGATATCATCAACATATACAATCACAATCAATAGTTTATCATTTTCAATTTTTGTGTATAAGTTACTATCAACAGACCCCTTTGAAAATCCTTGTTGATGAAGATATTTGTCAAGACGATAATACCATGCCCTTGGAGCTTGTTTGAGACCATATAGAGCCTTTTTAAGTCTACAAACAAGATTTTCATTATTTCCCAAAATGAATCCTTCTGGTTGTTCTATATAAACTTCTTCTTCTAGATCACCATTGAGGAAAGCAGATTTGACATCGATTTGATAAACTTTGATTTGTTGAAAACTTGAAAAAGCAAGAAACATTCTTATGGCTTCAAGTCTAGCTACAGGAGCAAAAGTTTCTTCAAAGTCTATACCTTCTTGTTGAGTATACCCTTTGCAAACCAGTCTAGCTTTGTTTCTTATAACGTCCCCATTCTCATTTAGCTTGTTCTTGAATATCCATTTCGTTCCAATGACATTTTTATCATGTGGTCTTAGTACCAATTCCCAAGTGTTGTTCTTTTCAATTTGATCAAGTTCTTCATTCATGGCCTGAATCCAACATTCATCTTTGCTAGCTTGATTGACATTGTGTGGTTCAATCGTGGATAGAAATGCCAAATAGCTAGGAGATCCCACAAGATTCCTCCTTGTTTGTACACATGATTCCTTGTCTCCCAAAATTTGAGATTCAGGATGATTCTTTTGAACATATCTGGATGGAGCCTTTCCAGATAAATCATCTTTAGGTTCTTCATTGGATCCACTGTCTATATCATTTCTATTTGATGTAGAAGGACAAAATTCACCATCATCTTCTTTTGTTGTTTGTCTTTCTTCTTTAGGGACTGCATGAGACTCATCAATAACAACATCAATACATTCAACAATCTTTCGAAGCCTTTTATTGTAACATTTGTATGCCCTGCTTGTAGATGAGTAACCAAGAAGTATTCCTTCATCTGATCTAGGTTCAAACTTGCCAATCTTTTCATCATTATTTTTGATAAAGCATTTACTTCCAAAAATTCTAAAATGTTTCACAGAGGGAGAATTACCATACCAGAGTTCATATGGAGTTTTGTCACTATTTACCCGAACATGTGCCTTGTTAAGAATATTTGCTGCTGTGTGAGCTGCTTCTCCCCAAAAAATGTCAGGTGTTTCGGAATCATCAAGCATAGCTCTAGCCATTTGTTGAATTGTTCTATTCATTCTTTCTGCTACGCCATTTTGTTGTGGAGTGCCTGCTACAGAGAACTATCTCTTTATGCCATGTTGTTCACAAAATTCAAAGAATTCATTTGATGTATATTCTCCTCCTCGATCAGATCTAAGACACTTGATTTTTAGATCTAATTCATTTTCCACCAGCGCTTTGAAAATCTGAAATTTTTCAAATGCTTCATCTTTGTGTTTGATCAACCCAATCCAACACATTCTAGAAAAATCATCAATGAATAAGATATAGTATTCTTCACCACGTGGTGACTTTTTCCTCATAGGTCCACATATGTCAGTATGAATGAGTTGAAGAGGCTTACTTGACGATCCTTCCTTGGCATTGAATTGCACTCTGGTTTGCTTACCGAATTGACAGGATTTGCATATGATACTTTCAGGTAGAGAAATATTGGGAAGACCACGAACAGCATTAAGTCTGCTAGATTTGTTGATTTGAGAGAAGCTTAGATGCCCCAACCTTCTATGCCATAGCCACTTTTCTGAAGATTTACTCAAGTAACATTGTTCTTTGCAATTCTTCAATACATACAGATTGCTTGGAGTTCTTTTTCCTTTTATTATTGTTTTACCTTTATCAAGATCACGCACCACACATTCTTTTGACCTTTTATTATTGTTTTACCTTTATCAAGATCACGCACCACACATTCTTTTGAAATAAAGACAACTTCAGTTCCTTGATCACGCATTTGACTTACACTTAACAGGTTATGCCTTAATCCATCCACATACATGACATCATTAGCCTTCACCTTTTCTTTTAGAAACACAGACCCTTTTCCTTTAATTACAGCAGGAGTATCATTTCCAAAAGTAACTTTATTTTCCTTTTCTAGAGCACTATATGCACGAAGTTTGTGTTTATCACCTGTCATGTGTCTTGAGCATCCGCTATCAATATACCATTGATTTTCTTCACCTTCCGCAAATAACGCTATGCCACAATTTTCAACCTGTGGTTCCTTCTTTTTCCATATTTTGGATTTTGAGGGAAGATGCTCTCTTGGCTACATTTTTCTCCTGCACTCAGAATCTTCATGGCCAAATTTATTGCAATAAGCACATTCTACTTCATTTAGAAGAGAAGAAAAGTTGTTATAGGTATTCTTCTTTGTTTCAACATCAATCCTTTTCTTTCTTGCTTCTCTTGTCATGATGGTTTTATATGCAACACATTGAGCAGCTTTATGACCAAAATTGTGACATGAGAAACATTGTCCATTGAAGAATAAATTTTTGTGATCATAAAATCTTCTATTTGAATTTACCTGTTGATTGGTTCCTTTTTGAAAGATATTCCTGTTAGTGTTCCTTGCATTAGGATGATCATGCTTTACCTGTAAATATTCTTTATTCCCTGGCTGAGTGGCAGAATTTTGTAAACCAGTTGTAGCTGCTTTTAGATAATTTGGTGTTGAAGCTTGAGAGGACTCTCCAGTGTATCCAAGACCTGTCTTTATAAGAGGAGAATGTTGAACCTTGATAATCTCATCTAAGGTTTTAGATCCTTTAGCAAATCTAAAATTCATAGTCTTTACTTTCTCAAATTCTTTTCTTACACTTACCACTTCACATTCTAATTTCTCATTGTGTTTCTTTGCTTCTTCAACCTGCTTTTCCAAAGTCTCGATGGTTATTTTTCTTTCTTCTAAGAGAATTTTATATTCTTCTAAGCATCTTTTGAGTTGGTTGTTCTCTTCAAGAAAATCATTGTCCTCTAGAGCATCCAAAAAAGTATCATTTTCTTCTTTAGATTCAAATGCCATGAGAAGTCTAAGATCTTGTTCACATTCTTCTTCACTATCAGATACTCCATCACTGTCATCATGAGTATAGTAACTTCTTCTAGTGCTATACCGGTTCTTATTTCTAGCTACTTCCTTTCCTTTTGCAGGTGTTTCTTTGTAAGGACACTTAGCAGCATAATGACCAACTCTTCCACAATTAAAACATTTGAAAGGAAGCTTACCTCTAAACCGTCCTGTACCAAGTTGAAGTTTCTTTACAAAATTTGCCTCATCTTCTTCCGAAATATATCCTGATCCTTCTGCTTCTTGTACTTCTTTCCCTTTTGTAGAAGCTCTAAAAACAGCTTCTTTGACTTCAGATGGTCCTCCTCTTCTCATTTCATATGCAGTCAATATGCCATGAAGTTGCACCACAGTAAAATTTTGAAGATCTTGTTTTTCTTCAAGAGCAGATACTTTTGACTCAAATTTTTCTGTTAGCGATCTCAAAATTTTCTCAACCAAAGTAGTTTCGGTTATTGTTTCTCCCAGATTTTTCATACAATTTACAACATCATCAAGACGTAAAAAGAAACTGGCAATAATCTCATCACTATGCATCTTTAAATTTTCATATTCAATTCTGAGAGTTTGGAGTTTTTCACTTTTTACCTTTGCATCGCCTTCATAACTTAGAATGATTTTGTCCCATATTTCCTTTGTTGTATTCAACTACATGACTTTGACAAATTCTGATTCAGTTAGACTTCCTGTTATAGCATTGACCGCTTTTGCATTTGATTCATAATTCTTCCTTTCAGTTGGATCTGTTGGTGTAGCAGCTGGATATTGATATCCTTGTTCAACAATAGCCCATACATCAGCTCCCATAGAATGAATATAGGATCTCATCCTCATTTTCTAGAAGATTAAATTGCTCCCGTTGAAGAGCGAGGGCTTGATAGACGCTATTCCCTCATGATTGCTCATCTTGCTTGATCTTCCTTCTAGCGGCTAAGCTTTTTCAGAAGGACCTGCTCTGATACCAATTGTTGGGAAAAATACTGAGAGGGGGGGTGAATCAGTATTTAGTGCAGACAATCAAACTTGTACTTTTTCCTTTCTAAAAACCCATACGCTACTTTACTGACGGAAACTAGTGTACATACGCGGATATCCTTTACAGAACTCGTGTATGTTCAGAGATCTAATTATGTGTTTGAATCTTAACTCAGATCATTGCATTATTCATTCATCAGATATTTCAGAAACAGTAAACAGGTGCAGACAGAACAGAATAATCATCACACATATGCAACACACATGAACACCGGGATTTTTAGGTGGAAACCTAATTCGGGAGAAAACCACCGTTGCCGTTGTTTCAGCCTTCAAAATTTATTATTAAGAAAACTTCTTACAATCATGTACTGGTGCAGACTCAAACCAGCACACAGGCACCCACCTGTAGAAGGTTACAACCTTCTCTCGTTTACCAGCCTCTCCTGGAAGGGAGCTACGACCCCTTGAACTCGTTTACCAGCCTTTCCTGGAAGGGAGCTACAACCCCCTGACTGAAGGCTTCGACCCTCAGCACCATTGCAGACCACGTTTCATCAATTTTCAAACTGGATCAACAGCTTCAACACAACCCTTCACTTATCAAAAATCATACCTTGCTTATTGCTTCAAACAGAACAGTGAGACCACTGTAACCAGAATATCAGATATAACCCAAACTTCAGAATAGATATGCAGAAACACATTCAACCTTCAGCAACCATTAGATCAGAAATCATACGCGCTTTTATTTAATCATACCCGCATATATACGCGCTTTCCAGAAGACGAACCCACGTATACTTCAGTGCATTTTCTAGGGAAAAACCCTAACTGCGCATACGCGCTTTTCTTTCCACAGACCCGCGTATACACGTGCTTTTCATGAAACGAACCTGCGTATAGATCTATAAAAGATAAACTTTGCAGTACAGACCAGATCTATAAACTTACCCAGATTTCTTCAATCTCTTCAACAGGATTTCGCCAGATCTTCTTCACTTCTTTTCAGATCATCCTTGACATTCACCATTTCTAGATCTAGAGATCTTGAGCCTTCATCATGTTCATAGGTGCATTATAGATTCAGATCTATCAATTAGGAACAGGGTTCAACCATATAGATATACTTCAGAGAGAAGTATTCATCAAAGCCCAGACACATGCACACCCTTTTGCACAATGATTTTCTTCTCCTTATATAGGGTTACCCTTCATCAATACCATGAGTCAAAACCACATAAATTCCAATGGTATTCCTGGACGGGATCACATAGGTGAACCATCATTCAATACAATGGGTCAATACCATGGTAGTTACCCCTGGTTTTATAAATTTAGAGCGCTTTTTCCCATACGCGACTTGGCACGTTATTTCCTGCGTGCATACGCTACTTCATCTAGACAAATCCACGTATGCCTTGAGACATACTCTTTTCATCATTTTCTGGCACATACTGAAATTCCTTCCATCATCATATTTACATCATTTAACAAGTTCATCAAGTCAAGAACAAATTTTTCAAGAAGGTTTCCATCATCTTCATCAAGTGGGTTGCCATCAAGGACAACACTCTGCATCATATTGCCAACAGGTTGGCCATATTTTTCTGTAGGCGAAGGTATCTTTTCATATTCTTCATATGTTTGTGCTCATCCTTTTAATAGTCAATGATGTATTTTTCCATGCTAAGGCTTCTTTGTAGGTCTTTAATCTTCGCATTCTTGCTTTGAAGTAGTATGCTATTGGCCCTTTCCTTGTCTTCATTTTCACTTTCTAGGTCAATGATGCCAAGTCCTTGTTTCAATTCCTTCTTACCTTTCCTACCTCTCTTCACCATTTGTTTGCCTTTTTCAAGCCTTTGAGCTGAGGTGGATGATATGGTCCCTTGCATTTTTCAGTAGCAAACACAAGCCTTGATCCTCTTTGATATTTCAATGGAAGAGGTGTGATTGTGGCCATTTCAGTGTATTGATCATGGTTGTCTTCATTTGTTTCCATGTTTTCCTCTTCACTAAAATTTCTGCTGCTTACTTATTTTTCTTCAATATAAGCCTCAATTTCTTCACTGTCATTATCACTGTCATGATTGTTGTCATCCTTGTTGTCCTGTTCATCACTGATGTTTTCTTCATGGGTGTCACTACTGCCTTCAACCTCTGCATTTTCCTCAATGTGGTCATGACTTTCATGACCGTTTTCATGACAGTCATGACTATCTTCAGCCTCTTCTTCATTTTCTGTATGGTCATCATCTTCATTTTGGCTGTTGTCTTCATCTTGTTCCTCATATTTGTCATGGCTAAGAGCCTCAATTATTTCTTCAGGATCATCCTCTACTTCTTGGTTACATGCCTCATTTGTGCCCATGCTATCCTCTTCCTCCTGACATGGTGATTAAAACTTCCTCTAAACAACCATAGGAATGCTTTGTAAAAATTGATAGGAGGAAGAAATGAGATGATGGTGAAAGGAAGTTCTTGAAAGTGCGTGTGATGGAGGTGGGTTTATGACTGATTTTTTTTTAGCTTGGAGGAGGGATTAACTTGAATTGATTGCAATTACCCTAATTCACAGTCCCCTTAACTGACAATTTCTTGTTTGGAGGTCAAAACAGAGGGTTTACCATGATAACTTAGGGTTTGCAGGCACTAAGGTTTGATCATTTTACTTTAACCATTAATTCATGAATTTCAGTTGAGGAGGGGGAATATTTTCGACTTACCAATGTGTTAACTCTTTTGTAGGTTCTTGGAAGTAGTTTGGAGGTGCTCCCTTATCAAATTTTTACAATTTGTAAGTGAAATAGGGATTCTGGCTCTAAGCGCAATGCCAGGAAAAAATATGGGTATGTCGGGTCTTTTGGGTATAGCGCTGCGGACGTGCAGGCCTTCCAAGCTATAAGCGCAGCACCTGAATGCATTCAGGTCCTGTCGACTCACTTCTACCCTAAGCGCAGCACCTAAATGCGTTCAGGTCCTGTCAGGCTCCCTATGCGCAGTGCCAATTTGCAGATGGAATTTGGAGTTGTTACCGGTGTCAGAATTGGGCCCGTGATAGCTCGTTGGAAATATTATCCTGCCTAATTTCCAAATATACATTTTTTTTCTAGTTAGAGTTGATTTGACCTATCAAATGTTGATTCTTGCAAGGCTTGTTAAAAAGTGCTGAATGATGGTGCAGAAATGCAGAGTGTTGTTGTAGGAAACTTATGGAGGCCTTCCCCAACTCACAATTGAGCTCATGATAGCTCATTGGAAAGATAGTTCAGTATAGTTATCTTATAATTCATAAATAAAGTCATTTGGACAGTCCAGCTATGAGAAAACTTGATTTTCCCAAAGTCACTCCAGAAGTGCAGAAATTCTCCTGTGACACCTGTATTTTTTACATTTCTCCAAAAATAATGATACCTGTGTAAAAAATAAAGGAGGTTTTTCTTCTTGGACCTATGATGGATAAAAACCTCTCTCAAGTTTTATAAATTCATCTGTTTTTGGTCAAAAACATAGTTTGAATAAAAACTGACCCTAGTTGTGGCAAATGACTTGACTCATGGAATGAATTCTTGGAAAATGATGGAGGCATGATGTTTATGAGTTGGTATGGCTTTATGCTTGCTGATATGAACTTTTAACACTTCTAAAAATGTGTCAAGCTTGTCCATTACCTCATATGCAGACCCTGAAACTGAATGATAGTCTTCTTTGGAAATGATGACCTTGGAACACATGAAACCTAATTGACCTAGTGGGGGGTTCTTTGACCTCTCTTTGACTGAAAATTGGCTTGGAATATTTAAGTGAAAAATAGAGTATTGACCAAGTCATGTAATGAAGATCCAAAATCCAATGTACTTGATTTATGTAAAGAGCCTACAGAGATAATTTTGAGACCATCAATGCTTGAGGAATTTTGGGGAATCATGGGAATGAGTTAGGCTTATAGGAAAACCCTAGATGGACAATGAGGCAAGGGAAAAATAGAGTAATGAGATTATGGGTAGGAAAAAGGATGGAAATGAGAGGCACAAGCCATTTTGAGTCCGTAGGAGTTACAAGGTGATCATGAAATGGCAAAAGGGTAGGATAGTGAAAAATTTTCTCTGAGGATAATGAAGGTAGTGAGATTTCTAAAACTCACAATGTTCATGGAATTTTGTTTTTAGAAATCTAGAACCAATATTTAGTCATCTACGGATAGTGAAAATTAATGATGAATAACATACAACATGGGTACTCCTTCTATGAGCAATTAAATTTTTCATCCAAAAATTACTCACTCGAAATTTGAGTAAAACCTTTGGGAGATAAGCTGAAAATACTAGCTGAAAAAGTAGTTTTATTATTTTATTATTTTTAATCTTTTTACCTTTTTACTTAAAAAATGGTGAATCATCCCCCATTTTTGACATCATAATCTTGAATCCTATTGGTTCTTATAAATTTTATTTTGGTTGGAAATTTTTCATAGGAGGCCCATTTTAGGCCTCAAAATTCCCCTAATGTTGAATTCCATTTTCAAACCCTTCCTTAGAAAAATTGTGTTTGTATTTTTTGATGATATACTAATCTATAGGAGGTCTTGTAAGGATAATGTAATATTCCAAAATGGAAAATACATGAACATAGAACAAAATAATGGAAATAGTAGTGATAAATCAACACATAAAATATAAGAAGATCATATATCCATCATATTAACATTATAACAGCAAATTTTGTACAAGATCTTGAGGAAAAAGATACTCAAGTTAGTCAAGACAAACCTCAATAGACAAAGTACATGAAATGTAAGGAACAACTGCTATAAAATAATACCATAGGCTAAGACAACACAGTTTTAGTGGGTAAACTGCTACTCGAAAATTATAATAATATATATATGTTATTATATAGCTCAAAAGGTGTCGGGGAGAGATATCTATGCTGCCAAGCACATTTCCAAGACAACCCAGAAAAGGTTTCCAGAAATACACACTATACAAAAATAGAAAATATAGCCCTTAGGGCTGAATAACCACTGCAAATAAATCACTGATAGGAGGTGGATGTTCTGATATATGAGATGGCTGATCCCCTCAGTGAAATTCTAACCCTCCAAAATTAGTAGTGAAACCTCCACTGCAAATGCTCAACAAAATAATGTAGTTTGAGAGAGAAACTATGTTGTAGGTGGTCGTAACAAGTTGGCCTAGTGCCAAAATATGAAATAAATCCCAAGGACCTTATTTGCTGGCCTCCCAATGGAAGGCTACCTCTCCACTGAAAAATAGACACAGGAATTGGCCCTATCAATCCTCCACTGCTTCTACCCTGCAACACAACACAACTCTGGCAGAAACTATGTTGTAGCTGAAGATTGAATCTTGGCCTAATGCTGGAATTTGGAATATGTAGCTCAATAATACCTCTCCTAAGTAGGCATTCAAAGTCCCCTGAGGATGAGTGTGGGATTCTCACTCGGGAACACCCTTGTGATAAACAACATAGCAGACTCCGCTAAACAGCTGAAGAGTGAAAACAGTCATACAGACCACAAAATCAATAATCAACAACATGTCCTTTATGGCTACCTTCCCCTTCCTTATATGCATTATGAGACTTCCCACCTTGGGTCCCACTCATTAAATCCAATACTTTCATGGGGACTTCCTCCCATTAACACTGCGTTGTCTCTGATTGATGATCCTCTCTCTCCATACTAGCGCTGTTGATTTGGTCAACATTGACCTTGTCCACATGTTTTAGCCCCTGTTTACATATGAGGGTGCTTTATCCAGCTATTAAGATGACCTCCTTTCACATTAGGAGTGATTTTATTCCTGCTAAAGATATTTATGGGTCTCCCTACCCACTTATTCATCTATCTAAATGAAAAAAGAAAAAATTAATATTTCAATTAGCTGCAAGCTAATTTTGGAATATTACAGTCCTCCCCTCCCAAATGTTGCTTGTCCTCAAGCAACTGCAAGGATAGAACTGATAAGCCTCCTCTCCTCCTCCTATAGCATCATCATATGATATGCTCCTCCACTGAACAATATTCTCTCTCATCAATCTGTCCCATTTTTATGCGGATTAATCCATCTTACGGAAAAGAGCGATCTCCCTAGTATCCTACGAATAGCTAGAAACAAACATCCATTTGTAAATCATTTTCTCTAGATTATATGTGATCCAGAATCATTATAAACAAATAAAGAGGACATGCCCCTACCTTGAAATCTTATGCTCGGTGCAGTATTTTATCCAATCGCTCCAAAGAGGTTTCTTCAGTAAGTAGAACCTGTAATCAAAGACAGACAAAAGAATTAAAAGCACCTGCAACATATAATAATTGAGAACAACTAATCTAACTTAGTGATCAAGGAATGTAAGAATTTAATTATTCAAATAGACACAAGAACAACTGAATGAGAAAAGGATATCCATATGTATTATCTTAAATGAAAGAGTAACTTTACAACCTGATGCCTTGATGTCATACAAGTTCCTCCCGGGGTCCTGAATAATTGTTCCTCCTTCAGATTGACAAGCCTTCCTCTCTCTGAACTAGCATGAAGTTATGGACATGAGTGTGTGATCATTCTCATATCAATAATAACTAGTGTGGAGAGTATTCTCTCTTGGGAATTTCTTCAGCAATTACCTTATACCATCTAAGTCTACCCTTGAGACTGAAACATGAGCTCAATTTATAGGGAAATGGTGATAGTTTCAGTTCCATGAAGAGGGGAATGGATTCTTCTCATGAAGGGATTTTAGGTCCATAGACCAAGGGATAAGCTCCATGAGTGGAGGGATAGAGCTCCATGAATGGAGGGTTAAAGCTCGAACTGATTGCACTTCTAGAAGCTTCCAGTTGGGAGAATATTCATCCAGCTGGGCTTCTAGAACTTATTTTTTCCTTTATTTGATTGTTTACGGGGGTCTATAGGTTTTATAAGCAGAACGTACGGGATGTGCCACAGGCTATAGAACAAATATCTGCGGATCCACAGGAAAGAGTTAGGAAAAGTGTGTAGTTGGACTTTTAAGGTTTTTAATGAGATTTTCTCCAATTTCAAGACTTGGTTTAGGAACATTAGGGTTTTTGACCTCTAAGGGAGCTCAATATAGGTGATGATGAACCTATATAGATAGTAAAATTTCATGGTGACAAAATAACGTGTAACAAATTTCCCCCTAAAGTGTGAAGTCTGAGGTAATTCTGAAGAGTGAAGTGATTTATCATTCCGAAGATTGGATTGCAGACACACCGGTCAAAAACTTATTTCAAAAATTGGTATATATATATATATATATATATATATATATATATATATATATATATATATATATATATATATATATATATATATATATATATATATATGTATGTATATCATTGCTGAGGTAGGAATTCCCATACTCAGATCCAAACTAACTAAATGTTCTCGTACATATATGATTTTAATATTACATCAATAGTAGACACAGTATGGATGCACCCATCTAGAAAAAGTAGTCTACTATATGATGAATAATAAAACTCCTCGCAACCTGGATGGTGGAAACTAGATACAGGGTCTTGATTTCCGCTTCCCTAAATAGTACGATTCTATCCATGTGATTGATTGTGTCGAAGTCGAACGTGGTAGAAACCACTTGATTACCATTCAATGATATGATCTGTTAACGAGTGTGAGAGAAACCACCAATAATGAGAATGGCTCTCCAAGTACTCAGTACAATCCATGAAGTGTGAATGAATAATTTGTAGTTGAAGACTTAACGGAATCATTCTATCGAAGGTCAATGATGCAACCTGTCATCAAAGGCAAGAAACCTACCACTAGGGCATGCAGATCTCAAGGTATTGATAGGATTCTAGATCAACTTTCTATATTATGAGTTGTCATCGATAGAAAGTGATCCCTCGTAGGAAAGCCCACAACATGAAACCATTAGTTAAGTTTTGAAGAAATATTTACAAGGATTGACTCAGGGATGGTCAACGCAAATGGAAAAAAATGTTTGCAATGAATGGTTTATTTGAACTGTCTCTTGAACACATAATGACACTGTATATGGTTTGGTAACAATTGACCTAAAGCTAATACCCAGAAATTGGCTTAATACTTTCAATGTGGTTTGATTAACTCTTAGACAAAGGATTTTCCCAACCCAGGGACAAGTGTGACAAAAGTGTCATGTTCAAGAGTGGTATAATTCTTTGAAAAAAAGTATGACAATTGGATTCCTTTTCTCTTTTTTCCCGCACCATTATTGGAAAGTACCTCTTTATCTTTAACAAGCTTGAGGAGGATAACATTTTCTTGTTGTGTAAGCTCATCCTTTGGATGAGTCCATCTTAGTATTAAAATAGAACCCTAAGAAGGAGTGTTTCGTTCCTGTTTGTAATCGACAGGTCCTTTACTATTAAATTTTAACGAGACCAGTATAGGAGAAACTCGGTGTTTTTTTTCAGTTTTAGGGAGTCAGAAGAAAAACATAAGTAAACTCCATGGTTGTACTTTTTCGTAAATTTAGTCTCTCAGGCCTGAAAAGGGATAAAATAATGCAGGAGAGAACTCTATTGACCATGATTAGTCAATGTATACCTTTTTCGTAAATAGTCCATTTCAGTCCGGAAAAGAGGTAAAATTATACTAAAGGGACGACTGTTCATTTCCTTTAACGAGTTCAAATAGTCAAGTACTCGGCAATATTTTCATATTTAGAGAGTCTGAAAAGGGCTTAAAAGAGAACTCGAGGGTTTCAATTTTTCGTAATTCTCAAGAGCCCAAAAAAGTGATAAAAGTATACTCAGCATCAAAATAATTCTTTCAGCAAAAAACCTGTAGCCTGCACAAAAAATCAAAAAATTAAAAATACCTATTCCAAAGAAGTAAAAAGATTTAAAAATAACCTTTTTAAGTGAAAAATAAATAAAATATAACATTTTATTCAAAAAACTATAAAAAGGAGCTTAACAAAGTCATTTTCACCTTTTATCTTCAGAGCAGTAAATTGAGAGCTTTTGGCAAAAACATTTTGGAGCCCACATCAGGAGAACCGACCATTCAAATCGCGATTCGTCAGAACCAGGTAATCCACATCACTTTAATCTTCATTTCTATCTATTTCAATTCTCTTTTTTGGCTTTAATTTATTTTCTTAGGGAGAAATTATGTTAAAAAATGCACCCTCGGGGGTCCATAGGTCATGCGCGCACTACATGTGGACCCCGATAATTTCCTAAAAGGAAAATTATCGGGCTACCATGGTTTTTTTGTGGAGCCCATGTGGACATCTGCACTGTCTCCACACAAAAACTGCAGATGTGCCGTGAGCATTTTAAAATATAAATTTTTTCTCAAACATGGTTAAAGTTTTTCATTCCAATGGTTTCTAACCTTCAAATTGTTGAGATTCAACAAGATGATGATCTTAGTGAAAAGTAATCAACTTCACTAAGTGGGGCACGCATGCTATTGTTAGGTGTATGTCTATTTCTAGACATTGTGAGAATATTCTATAAGTAGCAGGATGCTATTTGTAGATGGTTGATCAAATGTGAAAAATAGATGAAATTCTATTTTTAGAATATTGGGCGAATTCTATTTATAAGTTGTCAATCTAAATATAGATGCATGTTGATTATTATTAACCCTTAATAATAATCTGACAATAAATATCAACTTGTTTTCTTGGAGCACTTTATTTCAATGAACAGATTTGGAAAATCAGTGGGCTGAAGGAATTATGCTATTCCTAGGATTATTGGTGGCTCATGCATGGAGGACTCAGTTAGAACTAAAGTGGCAGAGTTGTGACAAAGTTGGAAGAGTAGTTATGGGAGTTGTTATTTAGTTTAACTCAATTAAGTGATTTAAACTCAGTTGAGCTAGTTGTATCTAGTCTAACTGAAGGATACACTAGTGAGAGTTTAGTGAATTAATTATTTAATTAATTCACAGCTAATAACTCATTAAAAACTGAAAAAATACAGCAGTTAACTACTTGCATGTCAATTCCAGTGGAGACCTAGTGGAGAGATAGGTGAAAGGGTGAGATGGACTATCTATTGTGACTATAGTGATGCATTCAATGCATCTGACACACATTGGAGATGCCAATGAGGATTGCGCAGTCAAGGCAAGGCCAATTTGAATTCATTTAGAGGTCTTCTTCAGCAAGGATTGCACAGTGGAGGCAGGCTGTCAGGAGGCAAAAAATTGGTGCATAGATATGCAAATTTCTGCATGACAGTATGTAATGATTGTTGATTGTACTGAGAGCTTGATGTACTAACCTTAGTATGATATTATTACATGATTCCATTGATATACATAATATATGATAGTTGGGGTTTTTAGCTTAAATCTTTCCCATTAAACAACTGTGTTTATGTGTGATTGATTTTCTTCATGAATTTTGCAATTGGCGATTTAATTTCCCCAAAGAATTAAGTGGAAGGATTCTGTATTTAACATAAGATTAATTTGTTATATCAGGAGGATTCGGTAATATACATGCATCTTGTATATAATTTATACATGGTATTGAAGAAGTGTTAAATTTCTACATGGTATCGGAGCAGTGTTAATCACTGGAGATTGCAATTGTGAAGAGGTGTTGAGTTTTGTGTTGGTGGACAATTCGAATTTGCTGCAGAAATTTCTTGTTGCAACAGTTGAGTATTCATTGAAATGTATTTCAATGGGTTGCAATTGGAGTATGCCCTTGAGGGCACTCGAATTACATAGCCTGGAAGGACAGGATGGAGGCAATTCTTGAAGATAATGGACTAAAGGAGTTCATCGATAGCGATGTTCCTAAGCCTACTTCTAGCGATGTTGCAGTACTTGATGCATGGAAAAAGAAGGTAGCGAAGACAAGAAGAATTCGGTTGGAAGGTGTGAAAGACCATATTGTGTCAAGCCTTCACAGGAAAGCGACTCCATTTGCAATGTGGAAGGCTTTGACAGATTTTTTCCAAAGCAGCAGCGACCATAGGAAGTTGGCGCTGAAAGATAATCTTAGAAAAATCAAAATGGAGAAGGGCGATAATATTCCAAAATATCTCACGAAGTTTTTCCAATGTAGGGATGAGATTGGAAGTGTGGGAATTATAGTTGCAGATGATGACTTGGTGAACTTGGCTCTCCTTGGGCTTCCGAAGAGTTGGCATAGCTATGAAGACTTTGTCAATGGACAGGAGAAACTGTCAGATTGGGAGCGACTTTGGTCGGACCTTGTGCAGTAGGAGATAAGGCAAAATACTAGGGATGGCTCTTCATCGGAGAATGATGATGAAGACAATTGTGCTGTGGCTGCCAAAGCAAGGAAATGGAAGGGGAAGAAATCCTATCCTAAATCTGAGGCTAAAGGCAAGAAGTTGGATTTGTCCAAAGTGAAGTTTTTTCACTGTCACGAACATGGGCATCTCGCCACTAACTTCCCACAGAAAAACAAGAACAAGAAGGTTGCTGGAGCTGCAGCGGGTGAGGCCTTAGCCTCACAATTTGAACTTGATTTCTCTTTGATCACATGCTTGGTTTCAAGTGTAATGGGATCAGTTTGGTATTTTGAAAGTGGTGCTTCCTTCCACATGATGGGAGACAAGGAGTTGTTTAGTGACTTGGAGGAGAAAGATCTCTAAATGCATATATAGATGGGCGATGATGGTAGATACGGTGTGACTGGTATTGGAACCATTACCTTTGAGAGGGAGTCAGGTAAACCATTTCCGTTGAAATATTTTATGCATGTTCCAGGTATGAACAAGAACTTAGTCTCGATCGCTATGTTGGAGGACAGAGGTTATGACGTTGTTTTCAGCAAGGGAAAAGCTTTCCTGTGACATAAAGCAATAGTTCAAACCAAGAGGATAGGGATTTGAGTTAAGAATCTCTACAAGCTGGAGGTAGATGGTTGTGTTGCAATGATGTGCAAAGCAGAGGAAGTGGTGAGCCGGGATGAGGGCGAATTATGGAACAGAAGATTGGGCCATCTTCACCATGGCGCCTTGAACATTTTTCAGCAGATTTCTACTAGACTTCCCAAGGGTACCCTTACACAGTCAGATCAGTGCAAGGGATGTACTATGGGTAAGTTTCTGAAGACCACCTTTCATTAGGAGAACTGTGCTTTGGTGATCCTGGAGAGAATTCACACAGACGTGTGTGGACCTTTCTCGGTTGCTTTAATATAAAAACATAGGTATTATGTTATATTTGTTGATGACTATTCTTGTAGATGCTGGATCTTCTTCATGCAGAAGAAGAGTGAAACATTCTCAAAGTTTTGTGAGTTTAAAGCATTGGTGGAGAAGGAGTTGGGGAAGCATGTGAAGGCTCTGTGGAGCAATAATGGTGGTGAGTATATCTCGAACGAATTCAAAGACTTCTATAGAAAAGAAGGAATTCAAAGAGAACTCATAACGCCTCATAACCCATAGCAGAATGGGGTCGTGGAGAGTAAGAACAGAATGATCGTGGGTGCTACACGAGCTATGCTACATGACCAGGGCCTACCGATGCACTTGTGGGCGGAAGCATGCAAAACTGTGGTTTATGTGCAAAACCGTTGTCCTCATAGAGTACTTGGCATGAGTACACCTGAAGAAGCTTTTACTCATAAGAAGCCTGATATTTCTCATTTGAATATTTTTGGCTCATTTGTTTACATTCATGTGACAAAGGATGTCAGGAAGAAGCTGGAGCCAACTGCAGAAGTTGGGATATTTGTGGGGTACATAGAAACACCCCATATTTATCGTGTGTATTTTCCAAATAGTTGAATGACTATGTTGCGACGGGATATAAAATTCAATGAGGTGAAAACCATGAAGTTGTCTCTTGAGAGGGAGCTACACTTGCATACAGAGGAGGAACTTATTGTTCCCAAAGATGAGCCTCTAGATGTGGATCTGCCACAGGAGGAGATTCATGGAGTGGAGGAGTCCACTCATGCAGAACCAAACATCAGAATAGGCAGAGAGCGTGCCATAGAAGCTGAGAGACTGAAGCTTGATGCGGCACAGAATGTAGGAGTCCCTACATGACAATGCAGATAGACACAGTCACCTGACTGATTCACTGGATACATGGCTCTCATGAGCAAGTGTATCGTGACAGAGCCATCTTCCTTTGAGTAAGTAGTGCAAGAGCCCACATGGGTAGATGCCATGGTGGAGGAGTATGACTCCATTGTCGAAAACAGTGCTTGGGATATTGTTCCAAGGCCGGTGGGTAAATCATTTGTAGGATCAATATGGATCTACAAGGTAAATTAAGTTGTTGATGGGAGTGTCGAGAAGTATAAGGCAAGACCTGTTGCTCGAGGCTTCTCACAGATTAAGGGGATTGATTATGAAGAAACCTTTGCACCTGTTGCACGATATTCTTCCATAATGACTATCCTTTCTCTCTCAGCGAAGATGGGTTGGCACATTCATCAGATGGATGTGAAGACTCCGTTCCTTAATGGGATAATTGAGGAAGAGGTGTACATTGAGCAGCCTGAAGGATTTGAGATCTTCAGCAGCGAGTCACATATGTGCAGACTGAAAAGAGCACTGTATGGTCTGAGGCAATCACCATGTGCTTGGTACACATGGATCGACAGCTATTTCACCAGACTTGGCTTCACCAAGAATGAGGCGGATGCAAACTTGTACCAAATTGTGGTGGAGGGTAAGCTTTTAAACATTGTTATTTATGTTGATGGTTTAATACTAATGGGTGATGAGAAGTTGATACACTCATGTAAGGCAGATCTTACAAATTAGTTTGAGATGAAGGATTTGGGCCTCCTTCATTATTTCCTTGGATTGGAAATATGGCAGTGAGAAGGTGAACTGTTTATGTCTCAAGGCAAGTATGCTCAGGAGATACTTGGTAAGTTTAACATGGAGTACTGCAAGCCCATGTATACTCCTCTTCCAGGAAATTGGAGGAAAGAGGATGCTACATCGGCATAGGCAGTGGATGCCACTATTTATCGACAGTTGGTGGGTTCGCTCATGTATTTAGTTAATACAAGACCGAACATATGTTATGCGGTGAACCAGCTTATTCAAGTGATGGTTAAGACTACCAAGCTATTTTGGAAGGTAGGCAAGCATGTCCTAAGGTATCTCAGGGGCACATCTGATTATGGCTTATGGTACAGACAGAAGAATGAAGTGAAGTTGCATGGATTAACAGATGCAAATTGGGCAGGCAGCCCAACAGAAATAAAGTGCGTATCAGAAGGGGTTTTTAGTATCGGATCTACAACAGTTTCTTGTTATAGCAAGAAACAATGATCCGTGGCACTTAGTTCATCATAAGAAGAATACATGGAAGCAAGTTAAGCTACATGTGAGGCTATCTGGATGAGGAAGATCCTGGTCGGTTTGTTCGTTTCTCATTTAGATCCTATAGTGATACATTTTTATAATCAGAGTTGCATTAAAATCTCAATTAATCTTGTGTTTCATGATAGATCTAAACATATTGATATCCAGTATCATCATATCAGATATTGTGTGTAGGAGAAGATCATGTTTCTTCAGTACATTCCTACGGAAGATCAGGATGCAGATATTCTAACGAAGGTGCTTGGTAGGAGAAAATTTGAATACCATAGAGGCAGGAGTGGGGTGAAGGATAACCCCTATCTTGTTGAGAGGGAGTGCTGAGATTCAATAAGATGATGAGCTTAGTGAAAAGTAAGCACCTTCACTAAGTGGGGCACACAGGCTATTTTTAAGTGTATGTCTATTTTTAGACATGGTGAGCATATTCTATAAGTTTCAGGATACTATTTGTAGATGGTTTATCAAATGTGAAAAATAGATGAAATTATATTTTTAGAATATTGGGCGAAGTCTTTTTATAGATCATGAATCTAAATATAGATTCATGTCGATTATTATTAGCCCTTAATAATAATCCAACAATAAATATCAACTTATTCTCTTGGAGCAGTTTATTTCAGTGAGCATATTTGGAAAATCAGTGGGCTGAAGGAATTACATAATTCCTAGGGTTATTGGTGGCTCATGCATGGAGGACTCAGTTAGAACTGAAGTGGCAGAGTTGTGACAAAGTTGGAAGAGTAGTTATGGGAGTTGTTATTTATTTTAACTCAATTAAGTGAGTTAAACTCAATTGAGCTAGTTGTATCTAGTCTAACTGAAAGATACACTAGTGAGAGTTTAGTGAATTAATTAGTTAATTAATTCAAAACTAATAACTCCTTAAAACCGAAGAAATACAACAGTTAACTACTTTCATGTCAGTTCCAGTGGAGACCCCATGGAGAGATAGGTGAAAGGGTGAGATGGACTATCTGTTGTGACTATAATGATGCATTCAATGCATATGACACATATTGTGAGATGACAATGAGGATTGCGTAGTCAAGGCAAGGCCAATTTGAATTCATTCAGAGGTCCTCTTCAACAGGGCTTGCACATTGGAGGTAGGTTGTCAGGAGGCAAGAAATTGATGCATAGATATGAAAATTTATGTATGATAGTGTGTAATGACTGTTGATTGTACTGAGAGATTGATGTACTAATATTTGTATGAGATTATTACATGATTCCATTGACATACATAATATATGATAGTTGGGGTTTTTAGCTAAAATATTTCCTGTTAAACAACTATGTTTATGTGCGATTGATTTTCTTCATGAGTTTTGCAATTGGCGATTTAATTTCCGCAAAGAATTAAGTGGAAGGATTTTTCATTTAACATAAGATTAATTTGTTAGATCAGGAGGATCTGCTAATATACATGCATCTTGTATAGAATTTCTACACAAATGTGTTCATTTTCAGGCTATTTCACCATGCTAGAGTAGAGAGAATGTGAGCATAAAGATATAGACAATGAAGCCATGAATAATCCTCAAATAATGCGAGTGTTAAAAAATTGTGGTTTATATAAGTTCTGGGCGATTCAAGGTATGAGAGCGCAAGTAGAGCTGATGGCATGGTTAGTGAACACATGGGATGTTCAAGATCTGTGCTTTATCATTGGTGACCGTCGGCTCACAATCAGGCTCGAGGATATCTATTTTCTCACCAGATTGTCCCGAAGAGGAGAAAATATATCCTTTTTTGGAGCTAGACAGGGTGGCCTACCCATTTCTAGCTACAAACAATAGTTTTGCAGTGGTGCAGCAGATCTAAATGATAATCGCATAGACATAAAGACTATCTTGCGATTAGATCTCAAAGTGATTGCATTCATGGTAACCATGTTGTGTGGAAGTGCGGCTCCACATGTGGCCAATAAATCTCAAATGCAGACCACAGTGGATTGTTTCAGAGGCACCATATTAAACTGGTGCGAAGGGGTATTGGCCAACTAACCAAAGAAAAGAACGCAAAGTTAAAAAAAATTGGTTATGGTGCCATTTTGATTTCCTTTTCTTTGGAGAGAATCCAACTTCTTGTCCCTCATCTTATTCCATTGGATCGTGGGGAACCTCAGGAACCTCGAATGGTACATTGGGTTGCATTAATGGCCCGCCATGGTGGCGATGGCCATTCAGTGGTTCGGTTCACTCCGACGTAATTTATGTGGCTAAAGAATCAAGTCTTCACCATTGAAATCTTCCCCTATGTAGGTATAGATTTCAGAGGTGATCCTGAGATGTCCTTGCCCCTAGGGGCACAATGGGACGAATCAGGTAAGTGAACCATTTTGATGTGTTTTTAAATCTATTTTTTTTTTTCATCTTCCAATACTGATAACAAAATTTAAATGCAGATGTTGGTCCATGACGACCAGCTACACTCTGCCACTTTGAAAGGCAGAAAAAAGAGCCTATAGTACCACCACAGGATCAGGCAACAGAGATCCTAATTGATATGGAACACAACCTGAAGAGGTTAACCATAGATATTCCAAATATAGGGACAGATGACATTCCTCTCCAGCTTTGGAGACATGTTACAGGTGTACCAAGACAGTTTAGGAGATTCCTGCGCAAGGTGGCACATGCCATAGTCTACTACCATGATCATCATCACAGATAGTGGATGATCATTGTGGATTGACATATTTTGTTTTTTGTATCAGTATCTATCATATCATAAGGTGCTTGAACCTATGATCATAGAAGATGTAATATTTTTTGAAAACAAACCTATCTATGATATTACTACTTTCTCTGAGTATCTTGTTTCACATATATCGAATGTTGTTTTGGTTTACTATTTTAATGTTACAAATGTCTATTTAGAACATGATTAGCTAATGCATCGGCCAATATGTTTAAATTTCTTGAGATGTGTTGATATTCAATGTAATCAAACTGTCGTTCCAAGAGATGAACCTTCAAAAATAATCTCAATAACACTGGATTTTTAATTGTGTGTACTCTGTTTAAATGTAATATAATGAGTTATGAATCTAACCTTATGATCAAACGTCTAATACCAAATTAAATGGCATCAGATAATAACTCAATGACTACGATATATTCTACAATATTGTTCGTTGTTTGACCAAGGCTTACCCCATGCATATAAACCAAATCATCAATGGGTGAATAAATAACCCAAGCTGTGGAAGAGATATTCCATGTACTACGACATGCACCATCAGCAAAACCAATGTACGTTTGAATGGATATCAACATTAGCAATATCAAGAGTAATCAAAATAAGCAGTGATAGTAGTAAAAGCAAACTTAAACTAGGCACACTTATCTAATCTAAGGCACGCTATCTAAAATAACTAATATACAAGTGATATCTTCACATTAGAATCAAGCATAATATATCTTCAGATAAAGACCATTTCTGGGATTATCTAAAGAGACCTCGTCATATTCAGTCAATTCATAGGCCCCTTTGGCAAGAACTCACTTGACAATGTAAGGACCATGCCACATTGGTTCAAATTTCCCAACACCTAGCTTATCGTTAGCTTGATCATATAGTAAGACTAGGTCACCTTCTGAAAAAAAACGAGGTGTAACACTTCGATCATACTGAGCTTTCACACATTTCTTATGAGCCTCGGTACCTAATGCAGCGGTGTGCCGAGTTTCATCTAATTGTGCTAAGTACAAAAAGCATTTTTCCTCTTCAGAGGTAGCTGGTAGTAACTCTATGGCTAATTGGAGTGACGGTATTTCGCATTCAATGGGTAACACAGCTTCTAAACCGTAAACCAGTTGAAAAGGAGTGAACCCTGTAGTACTTTTTGCTGAGGTTTGGTATGCCCATAGTGCTGAAAAAAACATGGTATACCAATTTGATTTGTGAGTTATCATGGTGCAGGCCAAGTTGATCAGAAAGTTCGATCATCATTATATTTTGAAAATGACTCCCATGGTTTGTGATAATAGCTTGGGGTACTCCAAAACGAGCAATCACATGATTAAATATGAACGTAGCTGCATTTTTTCCATTTGCCACGAATGTAGGCATCGCCTCGACCCATTTGGTAAAGTAGTCGACAGCGAGAATAATATACCCATGCCCCCAGCCGAGTGAGGGTTACATGTAATGAAATCAATGCCCCATTTCGAAAAAGGAACGACAAAAATTATTGGGTGAAGAGGAGTTGGAGGAGCACGCATCTTTCAATCAAATATTTGGCAATTTTGGCATTTTCAGACAGCAATAATACAATCTTTGAACAATGAAAACCAAGAATAGCCAGCGCCCAAAATATTTTGGGTTGTGGCATACCTAGACGTATGACCACCACATGCCCTAGAGTGGCACTCATTCAAAACCCTTTCAGCCTCTTCATGAGTTATACAATTTCGAAAAACAGAATCCACACCATGACGATAAAGCGTATCTCAATCTATATTGTATTGCAGAGATTGATACCAGATTCTCCGTCGATTTGAATGTGAAAGCTTTGGGTGAAAGGTTTGGGTTTAAAGTTAAATGATAATGTATCCATACCATGGATCTAACATACTTATAAGAAACAGATATTCATCTACAATGGGATTCTCTACCATAGTTTCCGTCTCAGTATTGGGAAATTCACACATGAGTTCTGCAAACACCAGTGATTTCTTTGATTTAGTTTTCTCGAATTCCAAATCAAAATCTTGTAGGATAACAATCCATTTATATTATTTTCCCCCGAGTAATTGTTTTTTGAAAATATACATCATTGGTTTGCAATTTTATATCACAGTTGTCTTTCGTAACAATATGTAGTGACGAAATCTTTAGACAGCTTGAACTGCTGCCAAGGCCAATTTCTCCACATGTGAATATTTAATTTCAGTCAGATTCAGATTCCAACTTAGATAGTAAATCACATTCTCATTGTGAGATTCATCCTCTTGAACTAGAACCATTCCAATGGTGGAATCAGAGGCTGCTAGGTATAAAAAGTAATCCTGGTTGTAATTGGGTGGATGCAATAATGATGCATGGGTTAATGCCTGTTTTAGAGCATCAAAATATCGATCAGCAATCTCATCCCAAATAAAAGGAACATTCTGTTTGAACAATTGGGTAAAAGCTTTTGTTAACTCAGCATAGTTCGGGATAAATCTACACAGAAACTTTTCTTTCCCTTGCAAACTTTGGAGTTAGTGAAGTGTCGAAGGAGGAGGTAAATTTGTGATGGCCTCAACCTTCAAGGGGTCAACACGAATGATGAATTTCAAAACAACGAATCCCAGTAATCGTCCTGATTGCACACAAAAAACAAATTTGTGCAGATTCAAATGAGTCTTGTAATGCCTACATCTCATAAAAATTGCTCTTAAGTGAGTAGGATGATCTTCCCTATGTAATGAATGAGTAGGTAAATCATCCAGATAAAGTTGTACAATATGTTTGATATCATGAAAAGCATAAGACATTTCCCTTTGAAAAGTTTCACCAACATTCTTTAATCCAAAAGGTAGTTTGCAATAAGCAAATGTTCCCCAAGGACATATAAACACTATTTTTGGTTGATCAGTAGGGAGTTTTTTGATTTCATTATATCCAAAAAATCCATCCATAAATGAAAAAAATTTATTTCCAGCACAATCATCAATGATTTGGTCAATATAAGGGGTAGGATAATTGTCTTTTGGATATGCTTTATTAATATCCCTATAATCGACACATACTCGTATAGTCCCTTGTTTCTTGGTAACAAGAACTATATTAGATACCCAATTTGTTAATGGGATTGGATAAATAAATCCTACTCGCAGTAGCTTTTCAACTTTAGCTTTAATAGTAGAAGCTTTTCGTGGATGTATTGGACGTAATCTTTGTCTAATAGGCTTTGCATCCGAGTATGTCTTTGTTTCATGAACGAGAATCTTTGGATCGATTCTTGGCATCTCTTCATAAGACCAGGAAAATGTGTCTCAGAATTCTTGAAATAGGGCTTTATATGTATTAATTTCGTCAATTGTACAGGAAGCACCTATATGAATGTTTTCAAAAATTCCAGGTTTAAATGATATGGCAATAGGAACAATTGTAGAAATGTTTTCCAAATTAATCTTAGAATTTGAATTTCTAATTGATATGGGATTTTTTTCTTCCTTGACATAATCAATTTTAAAAATAGACAAAAAATAATTTTCAAACCTATCAAGTTCAGGTAAAAATTAAGATCTATGGTGTAGATCATCCCAAGGTAATTCATCCATATAAAACAATTCTTGAATACTTTCATTAGTATTAAACACTTGTTGAAAAGGATTGGAAATTGATGTCAAGGCTGAACTTGATAGTGAAGAATATTCTTCGGTGATCACATTCATTGGATCAGTATTATTTGAAAGTGTGTTAGAAAATGACTGTACTGATTCATATGCCATCTCAAAAGGACTCAAAGGCATCTCACCATTGAAAGAATCCATTTTTGACTTTGAAGGCACTACCCAAGTGTCATCGAATGGTATAATGCTTGATGAAATCATATAGATATTGGCAATGGTACACGGTACGTTGGGTGGAGGCATAGAAAAAGTGCCCATCAAAGCAGAGTCCTTTACTAAACCTACACCAACATCTTCATATGGGATAATTGATTTTCCAACATGTTGGATACTGTCTATAGAAGCCGGGTCAGACGAATAATATGGCAACTGATCGATTTTAAAAATATTTCCTTTATGAGGAAACATTATTAACTAAAAAATAGATGAAATGATAGCCGTCATGGAATATGACCAACTACGACCCAAAAGAAGGTTGTAATCCAGAGGAGCATCAACAACTTCCACATCTAGATTAACATATTTTCCTTCTACTTCTGTAGGTAGATTTTGTAAAATTCCAATTGGATGAAATCCTTTTCCATCAAAGGCTTTAAGGATTGTTGGAGATTGGTTGAGTGTTGGAGAACCAAGATTTTTCCAAAAAATTAATGAAATTATGCACGTGGATGCCCCCTCATTAATTACAGTATGAAAAACTTGTCTATTTTTTACTAATACCTGAATCTGAAAAGCCATCTGATGAGGGAGTCTCGGTGTAAAATTTTCTAGATCGAAGACCATGAGGTTAGAATCCTGAGGATCTATAGCTCCAATATCTGATAAGGGTAATTTCCTTTGTGCTGGACATGATTGTAGCACTTCTAAGGTCGACATTGCTGAAGGGGAAATTGCCAAGTCTTCAAAAATGTTGTAGTTCTCAGCAGCTCTCGCATGTAGATTGAAAGCTGATTTTTGAAGAACAGCTTTAGCAGGCAGTTTAATTACTAGATCAATGTTAGGTTTCTCTATATGAAGTGGATCAGAAACCGAAGGAGATGTAGCTGGTGTTGAATTATAATTTTCTATCTCTTTACCAGTTACAGGATTTTTACTTACATATTTTTTCAATCGCATCGCAACAATAACTTCAGACATCAATAAAATATCTGTCGATGAATGTGAAGAAGATCCTATCATTTTTCTATCTTCAGTAGGAAAAGGATTATTCAAAACAGCGGGTGTGGGTGAAACTTTGACAAATTTAGAGACCTCAGACCGATGCACGCACTCTTTAGTAAAGTGATCCTCTTCACAGATAAGACAAGGATAATGAGGTTTTCCTTTATCATTAGATGGTTCATTATTTTCGGTTTTTTCTTTGGGAGATGTAGTTTTTTTTCTTTTATTCTTTCCATTCTTCTTATTACCGGTTTTGGATTTAGCTGTAGATGAATCTACAACATGAATGTTGGTAGAAGTTTCAAGGGAAGAATCTCCTTTCGGTGAATCTGGTAAAGTTATGATAGGAGATGTAGTTTTTGAAGACTTCTTCTTACTCTTATTTGTGTTGACTAAACCAATTACACCATCTGCAGCATGAGACCCTGAAGGAGTTGCAGTTATTTGACTAGGACGTGGTATGTCAGGAATTTTTTCGTATAGAGTACCAAACTATGTATATACAAGGTCTAAGTACTGAGCTTGAGAAATGACCCATTCTTCAGTAGCAAATCCTCCCTTAGCCACATCTTCAGTGATCTTTGGAAGTAATGATTTTATGAACCATTCTACCAATATCTGATCCGGAATAAAGAATTTCATTAAACGTCTTCTACATCTCCATTCATGTATGTGATCTGATATGTATGTAGACGTAGATTATTTTAATGAAGTCAAGAGTTCCGTGCCATTGTCGTATCTTATTGGAAACTGAAAATTTGTTAAGAAAGTTGTTGCTAAGGCATTGAAATTGTTGAATGAGCCACGTGGTAGTTCAATACACCATTTTGCAGCTAAACCTATCAGTTTTCTCCAAAACAGTTGTAATCGAATGGAATCATCAATCAAAGAGTTGGATGCACACCAGAGATGGTAAGTCATGACATGGTTTGAGGGTTCCTCTCCTAATTTACCTTCGAACTTAGGAATATCAATGGGAAACTTATTTGATATTGGTGGCCAATACGGAAGATAATATATCGGATCATTCATTAGGCGTGACAAATTAGGTAAATCCAATGTTGCAATGAATGAAAATCGATGGTTAGGGTCCTATTGAGCAAATTGATAACCTTGTGGAACTATATCAATACCAGGAGGGGGATATCTAGGATATCCTAGAATATCCTGTGCATTTGGGATTGGAATATCTCCCAGATAACCAGGATTGGCCAAACCATATTGAGGTTGAGCTAGTATTTTATATGTGTAACTAGGTTATGGTTGATGCTGGTATACTAGATTTTGTGCTACAGGTCCATATTGATACTGCCCTTGATACGGTTGATAAACAAACTAAGGTTGGCTTGTTACAATTGTACTTATACCAGGTTGTCTCGTAGGCATCTGAACAGTAGTCTGAACTATGGGTCCAAGTTTTTTTGCAGTGACTATAGGGATTTGTTGTGATACTTGAGGGGCTGCAGAAATTCCATGGATAGGTGTGGTAGGTTGAATAGAAGTTGGTGTAGCAGTTTGAGGTGGAGTCCTAGGTGTACTTGCACCAGACTGCTGAACTAAACTAGGTGCAGATACCTGTGGTATAACTTGAAGCGTAGGTTGGACATGTTGCTTGATTTGACTTTAACCAATTAGCTGACCAGGTTGATTATAAGGTACTTGCACGTTTGGTTGTAAATTCTATTGAGTTTGTGTTGGATCCCACACTGTGTTTACTCCAGGATATGGAGGTCCCATTGAAGGTTGTGTTGCATAAGATGGACTATAACTAGCTTGATAATTTGGAATGTATGTTTGATAGTTGGCTGGATAATTCCCACTAAAAGATTGACCTACTTGAAACAATTGTTGTGCTGGGTAGAACTGTGGCCCTAAAGGAGGCTATTGTCCTTGGAAAGACTATTTCCCTGGCATAGGGTACTGTCCTTGAAGAGCTTGTGGACCCTGAATTAAGTACTTCCCTTGAGGTTGATATTATCCTTGAGGTATGTACTGGCCTTGAGGTATGTATTGTCCTTGAGGTTGCCCCCTAGTGGTAAATTACTACCTTGAGGTTGCCCCGAAGGTGGTAAGTTACCACTTTGAGGGTTAGGGTTAGGAATGTGTCCAAACATCATGTAAACGTGTTATGTGCTCAAAGTTTCGGTATGTGATTCATTTGGACCAGATGATGGTGTATGTTTGTCAGGAGAAGGAGTTGCTCCTGAGAAAGTACCAAAAAGCGACTGGTATCCCACAGGAACTGATGGACCACCAGAAAAATATGATTCTGGTGATGTAGAAAACATGGATGACTCACCAAACATGTTTAATGAAGGTCTGTAATTACCTCTTTGTATGGCGTAAAAAGGAATTCTGGGTGGTGAATAGTTTAGACCAGAGTTGTGTAGAAAGTCTGTTAACTGAGAATACCAAGGATATTTTATGAAAGGGCTATAGTAAATTGATTCACTTGGCCTAAGATCTAAAGATTCGTGATGTGAAGGAAGAACAACTTCTTCTTATGTGCCAGTAACTTCTTCAATGATAATGGAGCCAGGAGGAAGGTTCTCAGTGATGCGAAACTTCACTCTATGTGAATCAGGACACCCAGCGATTTGAGTATTGAACTCTGAAGCAGGCTCAAACATAGCAAGTTCAGTTTTTGGTTAAGAAATTTCAGGTTCAGTAGCTGATAATTCACTAGTTGCGGAAGCAAGTTAAAGTAGTTCAGAAATTGTAAGTTTTCTTTGATAACTCTCTGTTGTTTGAGGTTGATCTACTTCGTAATTAGGATGAATAATGACTGATTTTTCCTCGTGTTCATTTTTTACAGTCCCTAATTTTTTTCCTTTCTTAAATTTAATCTTTTCTAACTGTATTGGTGTGTACTCAGGGGGTTTCCTCTGCATTCTACATGATTGTTTAGGTAATTCAGCCACGATTAAAAGTTTTAACACATGAAACCAAAGAAAATTTCAACAAAATATCCTAAATTCTCTAAGGAAACAATCAAATTGATTACACACCTACAAAATCTAAGAGAGAAATCCACACACAAATAGTATTTTCCCACACTAGAAACACTAGTTGGTGATGAAATCCAATGACATTGAATTATAATGTGGAAATGGCGGTTGGAATAGTTACCACAACAACCTGCTTAATGAAACAGTCTGGTGCATGTCTCTCCACTTATACCATCTCGAACTGAAAATTACCCTCCAGAAAGTCCAAGTGAGTCTAGTCGACGTCTGCTCTAGGTACAGTGGGACCTTCCCTCCACCATCACCTTCGGAAAGAATCCTAAATTTTATAGCCACTAAGGTCACCAACGGGAACAAATGTACCTGGGGGAACATTATACGATCCGATATACATGCAAGGGCAGAGTAACTAGCTTAATCCCCTTGAAGGCTCCTTGATATAATCCAAGGTTTACCAACAAGTGACCCCAGGCTCCTCAATAATGGTCTATCCGAGGTTTACCATTTTTAATACATGCACATCTGCTATCTTTCCTAATGAGATATGTATGATTACCTCACTGGTTTGGACATGATCTCGTGCTTTAATATTTTCAGAAGAGAATCCCAGAGCACAAATGCTACAATTGGATTTTCCTACCGCAAGATTACTACTTGTTTGTTTGAACTGTCTTGGAATGTTAATTACAACATGTTCCAAGACACTATCCTAAGCTATGTTGGTGGAAAATAACCCTAGAAAATGTAAAAATATTTATATTGATTTTATTAAAGCATTGTTTTTAATTTGGTTGTGTTAGGTCTCTGTAACAAGCAAGATTGGCAAAGTCCGATCACAGAGTTAACATCATTTCAACCAACTTTGGGATTCTAGGATCTAGCCCTCCTGAATCCGGAGAGGGATCTCTCCAATATGTACAAAGATGGATATTGTCTTTGAAGTTTGGGGTGATGATATTAGGCTAGTTATGAAGGCCAAGGGTTTTGTTTGGTTTTCTTCGATGGTTGAGCATAGTTGTTGTCTGAGACGGAAAGATCTATATGCAAATAGGTTCAAAGGTGAGAAGTTGCAAGTAACAAGATAAGTTTTGATTCTAAAGAAAGATGATGGCAAATTTCAGTCCATTGGGCTATGGAGTCATAAGGGAATTTAATTGAACCAACCAAGTTCAAGATTAATCTATGGGGCAAGTCATCTAGGCCTAAGGATCTCTTTGAAGTTTGATTTATGGAATGGGGTGATACAACAAGAAAGGGAATCAACAGATGCAGAACAAAGAGCAGCCCAGGATCTGGTAAGTACTTTGAAACTAGCCAGCCTTTGACCAGGCACTTAAGAAAAACATAGAAGCAAACTAGGATCTGGTAAGTACTTTGAAACTAGCCAGCCTTTGATACACTTCTAATAGAAAACAGATTAAAAACAAAAGGGAAACTTGAAGGCAACCTTTGGAGCATAAACTAGTGGGCAGGGCTCACCTTTCTCCTCATCTTAGTTCTCCTTTACTTAGTTACTTCCAAGACAATCACCAAGATAACACAGAATGGCCCAAGATCTGATAAGTACTTCGAAACTAGTCAGCTTTTGACACATTCTAAGGGAAACAGACAAATAGTTGAGCAAACAAGAAAGGGACTCGGGGCTAACCTTTGATTTCCTCAATTCATTCCTTACACAACATATATGAAAGTAACATTTAAAAACAACATTCAGCAGTGACGAAAAGATGAGGGAACGCCAGCATCTCTGTGCTTAGACTGAATTAAATCATTTCTAAATAACACAATAAGAAGAAAACATTGGGGTAAAGATTTTTCAGCCAGAGAAGGTCACTGGTGTACAGCAAACTCTAACAATGTTTAAACTGTTCTTTATAGTAGAAAATGAAACAAATTGAAAACAAAAATAAAATAACAAGTTATAGTGAGAATAACATCACCATCAGCATAGACCAGGATCCCATAAATCAACTTGTATTGATTGCTTCAAACCGGTTACAATCTTCAAATCCAGTGTTTTAATCCATCTCTTTTCACAATCTAACCTATCTGTTACAAGCAGAGCTCCAAGAGCCCATGAAACCACTATTTACATTCAAGAGTTTTCCACTCAGAAATAGCTACAGCGCTTCAGCAATTATATTGACCACCAACTAATCCAACCTCTCACTCATCTTCTATTGAAGTATTTATAGAAGGATGAGGAGGTGAGATCTGTTTTAAAAGATCTCAAACACAATCAATGCAGAATTAATGTCTTCCTGACCCCGAGAGGTTCGATGAAGAAATTCTACAGGTGTTACATTGCATTAATGTGTTTATACTTTAAGAAGTAAGCTCGAAGAGAGCTTATATTGACCTTTGAGGCTCTGCGTACTGTTAGGGTTACTGTAGACGTTATGTCGTTGAAATCCGGTGCAGTAATAACTCCTTTGGTTGTTCGAGGCATAATATCTGATCCTGTTCAATAAATTCATCCTCTGTTTGAGCTTTCTGAGGCAATAGGTGGCACTGTGGTGGTTGAGGAATCAATTCGCCTCAAAGTATGGCGGTGAAAGCGATCTGACTGATGAACGCTTTTAGGTTTTTCTTTAATCCGTGTTCAGAAGCGGGAATTAGGCTTTTGATAATCGTCTTAGAAGTAATCCCCGCCAATCTTCTCACAAAACCACTGGTCTGGTTCATTTTATCTTTAACCTGATACTCTTTCTCTGCTCTGATTTTTGGCGGCCATCTTCAAGCTTTGTAGGGACGTGCGGTAACCAAAGCTCATGAAACTTTGTAAATATCTCTGTTCTTCTCCGTATGATCAATTCCATGGACAAACCGGGAGGATTGGAGTCGTCACTCTCATCCTTCAGATTTCGTAGAATACGAAGAAAAACCCTTTGAAAACCTGCAAAAAACAAGAAAAATGAGAAAATCCTGCGTTATATGGGCAAACTGCATCGGAGGGCGTGCGGGTGGATGGAGAAATCGGAACCGTTGATCGTATCGCGATCAACGGTCGGGAGCAAATTTGAAGAGTCAACGGGACAAAGGTGGACTTTTTAATGGAATCAGGAGAACAAAGGAGAGTCGTCGATCTGCGGAGATCGACGGTGGGGATCGGCTATCGAATGCGCCGGAAAAGAATTATCGGGCGGGCGAGTTTGTTAATAGGTGAGCGGGAAAGGGCAAATAGGGACCGTCGGATAGGAGGGTCTAGATCCGACGGCGGGGATGAATCCCGCTGCGGGGCCACGGGACAAAGCTTAACGCGCGGGGAAAAAACTTGACACGGCGGTTTTGGAGTGAGGTGGAAGACACGTGTCGGCCAGCGGGTGGAATCGCTGGCCGACGGGGAAAAACCGTTTTAACGCGGAAAGCGGTGCGGGCACAAAACCACGGGTTTTTTGGAAACAGGCGCCGGGGACCAGGGGGGGTCCACCAGGTGAAGATTGACTCCGCGCCGTTGATCTGGGCCATATCAATGGTTGAGATTCAATATGATTTTCTTTGGCGGAGGAATAAAATAAACCCGTTTTCGCATTTTTTCAAAGGTTTTTGGTGTTTTTCGGGTAATAAATTATTGCCGAGGGTTAAGCGCCTGGCGGTCTTAGCACACGGTTTCGGGCGTCGGGGCATATGGAGGGAGAAACGGAAAGGGGCTTAGCCTGAGGGGCTAAAACCTAACGCATAGAAACACATGTTTTTCTATGGTTTTTTAATGATTTTTTGCAAAAGGGGAAGGGTTCCGATAGGTCAAAAAGTGGGTTTTTGACCTTAGGAAATGAGGTTTAATAGAGGAACAAGGAATATAAAAGGGTTTGATGGGGTTTTTATGGATGAAAGAAAACTTGAAGGAAAGAGGAAAAGATGGAAGGAGGGGAGAGAAAAAGGAGGAGGATGCAGCAATATTTCACTTGGATTTTTATGGAACAACAGAGGCAAAGATGGGGAAAGTATAAGGAACCAACCCAGCGGTTCATGATCTTGCCAATCAGACTTCAAGCACCAACAATTTCAGGCTTGAATTTGTTTCTTGGAGGCTGCAAAGAATATTTAGCCACCAGCTGATATATTTTGAAAAATATAGGTGGCTAACAGTGGCTCCACTTGGGGATGGCGTCTTCTTGAAGATGTCAAGAATTCAGATTTGATTTCTCTGGGATGCTGACTGGTGTCTGATGTCTGATCATTCTCTCTTGCTTTTCTTCTGGACAAATCAAGGTTAGTTATGAAAGAAAGCTGAATTACATCAATACAACTTCTACCTACCCCGATCCTACTGATCTAACATTTTTTCTTCAGCAGAGTGCATTTGGATTGGCAAACTCTTAACAAAACATTTTATTCTTTTGAAAGCAGTAAATCTAATCTACTTCTACTCCTTATTTCTCCCCGAGCTCAGATTAAACAGTTGAGTTCGGATATTCCTCTACCTATTCTACTGTTTGCTGGGATTAAACAGTCCAACAAACTTTCATTCTCTAAATTCGACAGCAGAAATTTAAAAATAGCTAAGCCAAGATTGAGCTGTGTGACTTGCTATGATCTATGGCATAAAGACAAGCTGCACATAGATTATTATTTGCAGAAAATTTTAAATCAAAATAGAAGGCTTAAGATCTGAAAGTTTCTTATTATGGCCTTCTTTTTTCCTTTCAGCTCTGTTTTTGCTTTTTCTTTGAGCTGTGTCTTCCTTTCCTTTTGGTTCAGGTTTTAAGCTGATTAGAACCAGGTCTTCACATTCTTTGACTCAGAATTTAAAACAGCTTTGAGTCATTTCTTTGGAAACTTTGGTTCAGATTTTGAGTTTGTTTGAACCTTAATTTCTACACTATTCTATCTACTGATAAGCCAAGATTAAACAGTTTGGCAAATCACATTTGCTATCCTATCAGCAGAAAATTGAAAGCTAATTAGTCAAGATTAAACAGTTTGACCAATTAGGAGTGTGTTTCAAGGAGTGGCATTTAAGCTTGCACACTTTCAGATTTATTTCTCTTTTTGGCATGGGGCCTTGCCTTTCTTGTTTTCGTTTCTGCCCTCTTTTCTTTTCTTTCTTTGTTTTTTTTTTTTTTTTTTTTTTGTTTCTTTCATGACTTTAAATGCAATGGTGGATGAAATATTTACAGTGGAAAAAGATGAAAAGACTATAAACATGAAAAAGTTCTCAAGAAAGATAATGCTTAAGCATCCTGCCATTGACAGGACCCCCAAGCAATTCTGCTCCATTCAGTTCTTGTAAGAAGAATGCATTGTTTCCAGCAACTGAATGGATGTAGTAAGGGCCAAGCCATAGATTATCAAATTTACCATGCTTTCCCTTGTCTTCCCTCTTTGAGTCCCACTTTAAAACTTTGTCCCCAATTTTGAAATTGCTGGCCTTTGTTCTTCTGTCAAATATCTTCTTGATATTGTCTTGTTTCTGTAATGCTTTGTTGTATACCTCCTCTCTAGCTTGCTGAAGATGAATGGTCTGATTTATTCTTCTGATTATGTCATCCTCTTCAGTTTGGAGCTCTTGAATTATCTTCATAACTGGTACACCAAGACTGTTGGGAAAAATCGCCTCTGTACCATACACAAGCTGGAAGGGTGACATACCAATAGATTTCTTCAGAGTCAATCTGTCAGCCCAAAGTGCATGAATCAGCTTTGTGTGCCAAGACTTCTTGTTGCCTTCCAACAGTTTCTTTATTATGTTCACTAAGCTTTTTTTGGAAGACTCTGCAAGTCCATTTCCTTGAGGGTAATAAGCTGTGGAGTGCCCCAATGTTATCCGATACTTATGACAGAATTCAACCATTTTCTTTGATCCAAATGCGGCTGCATTATCTGTAATGATCTTGGTAGGACAGCCAAATCTGGACAAGATATTGGTTTCTATGAATTTTATGATAACTGAATCATTGGCCTGTCTACAAGGAATGGCTTCTATCCACTTAGTGAAATAGTCTGTGGCAGTGAGGATCCACCGGTGTTGGGCAGAGGATGAAGGGTGGATTTCTCCTATGAAGTCAAGTCCCCACTGTTGAAAAGGGGCTTCAACAGTAATAGGATGCAGAGGAAGGGGTAGTAATTTTCTCTTGCCTTCAAACAATTGGCATTTATGGCAAGTAGTTGTCAGTTTATGCACATCAGGAAAAAGAGTGGGCCAATAGAAACCAACCCTCAAAATTTTGTTGGCTGTTGACTTCCAGTACAAATGGCCTCCACACTCTCCTTCATGGAATTCCTGCTTAATTTTTTCTGCATCAAACTCAGGCAAACATTTAAGCAATATACCACTAGCATTTTTCCAATAAAGACCTTTATCAATAATGCAATAGTTTACAGCTTTTAACTTTAGGAATCTTGCCTTTGTTTTGGATAAACCAGGCGGTGTGTTTAATTTAAGCAAAACATAAACAATATCAGCATACCAAGGAGAATTCGCAAAATAATCTTCAACAATGGGGGTTGAGAATTCTTCTCGGTCATCCAAAGCATTAATCATGTTAATATCAAGAACTTCACAATTTGATTCAGCCATTAACCTAGCTAGACCTTGGCCTTTGATAAGCTTTGTGGGTTTAATCTCTAAGTCATATTCAAGAATAACAACAATCCACTTACCTCTCTTACCATCTGGATCCTGGGTTAAAATGTCCTTTACAACTGAATTCGGGACAAAGGCAATGATGTGTGAGTGAAGGATGTATACCCTGAAGTCTTTTAAAGCTTTTACCAAAGCAAAAGCTTGCTTTTCCATAATATTATACTTCAAAGGGGCATCCCTCAATGCCTTGCTAAAGAATGCAATGGGCTGCTCTTGTCCTTGTGGGATTTTCTGTAAAAGGACAGCAGCTATAGTATGTTCTGATGCAAATGAGAAGATATAAAAATCTTTTGAGAAATCGGGACTTATGAGAACTGGTGTTTTGGTTAACGCTTGTTTAACCAGTTCAAAGGATGTCTTTGCTTCTATGGTCCATTTCACCCCTTGCTCCCTTTTCAACATGTTTGTGATATTCCTAAGGAGCTCAGCCAAGTTGGGGATGAACCTTCTTAAAAAGTTAATCTTTCCTATGAAAGACTGCAACTCTTTAATGTTCCGAGGATGGGAGATTTGCAATATGGCTTCAATCCTCATGGGATCTATCTTTATACCCTGCTCTGAAATGATATGCCCGAGAAGCTTACCTTCTTGGAGACCAAATAATGTTTTCTTGGGGTTCAAAGATATCCCAAACTTTCTGCACTTCTCGAAAACTTTCCTCAAGTGTTCTAAGTGTTCTTCATCTGTTTTTGAAAACACAGTTACATCATCAAGATATATAATGATGAAGAGGCCTAATTCTTCCGAGAATGCTATGTCCATGGCTCTTTGAAAGGTTGCTCCCGCATTCATTAAACCAAAAGGCATTTTCACATACATGAAAGTGCCCCACGGTGTAGTAAAGGCTGTCTTTAATTGATCGTCAGGGTGAACTAGGATTTGGTTATACCCTGAATAGCCATCTAGCAAAGAAATTCTTTTAGACCCTACCACCCTTTGCAAAATATGATCCATCTTGGGTAAAGGGTAGTTATCCTTTAATGAAGCTTTGTTTAAATTTCTGAAGTCTATACAAAGCCTGATTTCTCCAGTCTTTTTCCTAACTGACACCAGATTAGATACCCACTCAGAATATCTAATAGGGACAATAATACCAGCATCATGCATCTTCATAATTTCCTTCTTAACCAATGGCAGCTGGACCGGGTTGATTCTGCGCAGTTTTTGTTTGAATGGTTTTTGGTTTTCTTTAAGAGGGATTTTGTGCTGTATTATTTCGGTGTCATAGGACTTAAGATCTTCGTAACTCCATGCAAAAACATCAGAAAATTCTTTAAACAACTCCAGATATTTAAGTTTGATGTGAGCTGGTAAAGTTTTAGACAGTTTAATCAATCTCGGTCTTTCCTCACTGCCTATATTACATTCTTCCACTTCAGTCTCCACAGGTTCCAGTCTTGGTTTGTTGGCCACATCATCAAAATCGAACAGTTCTTCTAGAGGGGCTAAACCTTTGGGCAGACTATCAGTACTAGAATGCAGAGTTTCCATTTCTTCTGTTTCAGGTTTTGGACTTGATTCTGTTTGGTGTGTGGACATGATAGTTTGAAGGTTTATATCTACCAGCTGTGGAGATGGTTCTTCTTCACCAAGAAAATTTTCTTCACTGCAGTCTGTATCATAATCTGAATCTGAACTATAGGGTTCAAACTCATTTCTGAATTGCATGAAGTATTCTATTTGTTTATCTCCATCAAATACCTGCCAATATTTCTTGTTATCTGGGATAGCTGGTCTGAATTTTATCTGAGAGGTGTCATCATACAGCATTGGGCAGGTTCTAGCAGCAAAGGCTAAATTGTGGGCTGCAATGTTTTTCTTCCTTGGGAAAAAAGATAAAGTGTACTCCTCAAAGGTTCTCAGAAGATCAATGACATCATTCCTATAGGCCCTAAGTCTGGGGTGATTTGCATTGTACTCCCCATTGACTTGCCTAATGATTAATTCAGAATCCCCATAAACATTTATTCTCTTGGCACCTAGTTTTTTCAAAAGACGCAAGCCCAAGAGAAGGGATTCATATTCTGCTATGTTGTTGGAACACTGAAAGTTCAATTTGCATGAGATGCATTCTGTACGATTATTTTCAGTGTTAGTGATCCAGACACCTGCACCAGCATTTGTTTTGGTGCATGACCCATCAAAATACATAGTCCAGAGAGGCAGGTTATCAGTTTGATGAATGGACTTTGTATCATTTGGTTCCTCAAGTTGTTTATCGGGTTGAGGACTGTCTCCCTGATTGTCAAGACCTAAGTTCAAAGGACGGATGACTTGCAGTTCAAGATCTGTGTATAATTCGCTAGGATCTTCGGACACAGTAAACTGTCTTGGCACTTCGGCATCGTTTTCCTCCTCTTTCATTCCAGCCATGTATTCTTTCAAAACAGATTGTTCAGTGAGTGTTTCATTATTGAACATGATAAAAGAATCAAGGCTCGTGTTTATAGCATAAAGTGGAGAGTTTTGAGGCCGCTCCTGGCTTGTTACTGTGTACTGCATGTGGGATTCCCTGTAAAGTCTTCTAGTTTGATTGAAGACAGGGATGGTTGCATAGGCCATGTCCATTTGCATAGTTCCCTGTAACTTAGCCCCCCAAGATCTTGACAAAAGCATTCCATACTTTGGGGGAACATCAGCCACAACAACATCCATGACTAAACATTTGGCTGGAATTTGGGCTAAGTTAACACAGAGATCCTTTATCAAACCTAGACATTTAACTCTGCTGGAGTCAAAAGAATATAAATCTTTATAAGGTCTGGTAATTTCAAGACCCAGGCTTTCCATTACAGCTTTTGGCATTAAATTATGGGAAGCGCCTGAGTCATGCATAGCATTGTGCAGAATTTTGTCATGGATGTTTAAGCTTACATAAAAGGGAGGGATAGGACCCTCTTGGAACTTTCCTTCAATCTCGGGACCAAAAATAAGCTCGGGTTGGTCATCATTAAGGTTGAGGGTGTCTTCATTATTTTCTAAGTTCAAAGCCTTCAAAATTTTGGACCTATATACATGTTGGGCAGCCAACTCAGTCAAAGGAACAGAGATTTTGATCTTTGAGATTTCTTGTTCCAGGCTAAAAAGGTTTTGATTCTTCAGAGCATTGACTTCAGCCTTGTTTACTGCCCCTTTATCAGCACTAAAAACTTGCTGATTTGGTTTATCTACAGTTGAAACAGTTACCTTTGCAGGAGTACTAACTGAGGTGCTAGTACTACTAACGTTTGCACTCTGTTTTTCAATGTTTTGAGTGTCTTTCTCTTTATCTTTACCAGAATCAACAGCTACCGTTTTGTCCCTTTGTTTAATTGTCTTAGACTTGGTTGCAGTGCTGTTTTGAGAAGGTTTGTCAGAGGTTTTATTGTTGAGTGTTTGTTGATTAGACTTACTTCTGAGTTCATATTCTCTTAAAGGTTCTATGACAGCGTTGTCCATGTTTTGGTAGCTGTTTTCAGCATCATCTCTTCTGTCATCATAAGGTGTATAGAGACCTTGTTTATTATCATAATGAACTTCAAAGTCATCATCATCTACCCCAAATAAGTTTATATCATCTTCCTCTGTTATTTCATTTGCTTCCTCAACCTCGCTTAAAAATTTCTGATGAAAGGGGGGGATGATCTGCTGATCATCTTCCCTGGGTCTGTTTGGAGGCTGATTTCTTCTAAGATTCTGATTCTGGTTTTGGTTTCTGTTTTGAGGAGCGTTTTGATTTAAACTTGCTTGCGCCCTCTCTAGAATGCTCATTTTCTTCATCATTTCTTCCATCATTCTTTCCATCTTTGAGCTTGAAGTAGAAGGGGTGGGTTCCTCCCTAAAAGATACTCTCTTTTCAGATTTCATCCTTGCTCTTTTCTCCATAAGGTTCACCTCTACAGAAAGGGCACCTCTTTGCATGTCTTCAAGGGTTGCAAAGACTCTTTCTCTGAGTGAATATGTCATGTCTGGGTCAAACCCTTCAGGAAATTTGTTTAAGGCTGATCCCTGAGGGGGTTTCAGTTCAGGGGAAAGTGCATTATACACACTGTTGAACCTGGTACAATAAGCTTGTACACTTTCCCCAGGGTTCCTATGGAGATTGTTGTAGTCGGCAAGGACTTGGAGAGGGTTTTTCCTTACTTCCCATTTGTTTAAAAAAGTTTGATGGAAGGCTTGAAGGTCGTTGATACTATGGGGGGTTAATCCTTTGAACCATTTTCTCACATCTCCCCCCAAACTTTGAGCAAAGAATCTAATTTTGACAGATTCGTTATCAATTTCATTTCTGTCAAAGTAGTCATTCATCTTGTCCACATGTTGAGATGCTGTTGTGGTATTATTAGCATCGTATAATGGAATTTTGGACTGATAGTCCTGTGGAAGATTGATTAATGGTACAGGAAGGACTAAGGGAGCATACCATGCCGCCATGATATGTGGTGGGGGTGGGTTTACAAGTGGAGGTGGAGGTTGAAGTGGAGTGGTTTGAACAGTGGATGAAACAGCAGTAGATCTCTGAGCTGATCTCGGATGAGAGACACCTAGATTATGTAAAAAATGTGAATCAGGAGGTGTCGATTCTCTATTCCCAGGAGTCTCACTGGTTTCGGGAGATGAAAGGGTAGGCTCAGAATCTAGTTGATCTAAATCCCCCAATGACCTAGTTCTGAATGGGTTTAAGAAGTCAATTTGTGATTCATGAAGAGCTGAAAGGTTTTCGGGGACTGAATTGGCTCTTAGGGGTGGTCTGAAGATAGTAGAGGATTGTATCCTAGGAGACTTCCTAAGAATTCTTTCTGGGTTGTCCACTATTTCAGGAGGATCTGGGTCAGGATGGGCTCTAGTATGAATCTTTTTAGGAGCCACAATGTTTATGGGATTAGACCCAATCTAAACAAGAAAAGTTGAATCAGATATGACAATCTTTAGACGGTTAACTAATCTGTTTTCTCAAATCGAAACTTACAGTGCTTTAACTGGGTTTGAAGGATTTAATAATGATAAGGGTTCTTCCCAGTGGAGTATTGAGGTCTTTTTAGGATGGTGGAGTCGCCAGGTGGAAGGTTCAGAGTGTTTTCACAGCAGTACACTGTCCACCTCAGTGTTTGTGGAACATTCCTTTTCGAAGATATCTCAAAATACAACAAACTCTAACCAGAGATTGACTGGGAGGGCATTCACCAGATATATCGCCCCCAAAAAGAGGGTGAAATCCAGAGGCTACCTGGCCCTTTCCAGACTCTGTCTAAGAGTATAAGGTAAAACACATCAAAGACGTATACGGGTATCAAAACTAGTGTTTTACCACCAATCTGAAATGTTTTTGGTATTTTCTGAATTGTTTATATTTGTGGTTTGAAAAGAATGTCCTAACTTTGCCTCAAAACTTAGCTACGGTTAAGAAACAAAGACAGTCTATCCTTGTGGCTCAGCTAGCTGATTTTCCAAGGTTAGATAAAGACTTAAACGAACCCTAGGGTTGACCTAGTTTGTCACTGATTCACACAAGTGTTATCATGATTACCATTCTTTGGTAGTGCTTGAAAAGGCTGCTTTTTACTCTCAAGGTGTTACATGAAAATAAAAGGGAAAAGGATGGAAAACTCAAGTCAATCCCCAGCGGAGTCGCCAGAAATGTTAGGTCTCTGTAACAAGCAAGATTGGCAAAGTCCGATCACAGAGTTAAAATCATTTCAACCAACTTTGGGATTCTAGGATCTAGCCCTCCTGAATCCGGAGAGGGATCTCTCCAATATGTACAAAGATGGATATTGTCTTTGAAGTTTGGGGTGATGATATTAGGCTAGTTATGAAGGCCAAGGGTTGTGTTTGGTTTTCTTATATGGTTGAGCATAGTTGCTATCTGAGACGGAAAGATATATATGCAAATAGGTTCAAAGGTGAGAAGTTGCAAGTAAACTAAAAAGCTTTGATTCTAAAGAAAGATGATGGCAAGTTTCCAATCCATTGGGCTATGGAGTCATAAGGGAATTTAATTGAAACAACCAGGTTCAAGATTAATCTATGGGGCAAGTCATCTAGGCCTAAGGATCTCTTTGAAGTTTGATTTATGGAATGGGGTGATACAATAAGAAAGGGAATCCACAGATGCAGAACGAAGAGCAGCCCAGGATTTGGTAAGTACTTTGAAACTAGCCAGCCTTTGACCAGGCACTTAAGAAAAACATAGAAGCAAACTAGGATCTGGTAAGTACTTTGAAACTAGCCAGCCTTTGATACACTTCTAATAGAAAACAGATTAAAACAAAGGGAAACTTGAAGGCAACCTTTGGGACAGAAACTAGTGGGCAGGGCTCACCTTTCTCCTCATCTTAGTTCTCCTTTACTTAGTTACTTCCAAGACAATCACCAAGATAACACAGAATGGCCCAAGATCTGATAAGTGCTTTGAAACTAGTCAGCTTTTGACACATCCTAAGGGAAACAAACAAATAGCTGAGCAAACAAGAAAGGGACTCAGGGCTAACCTTTGATTTCCTCAATTCATTCCTTACACAACATATATGAAAGTAACATTTAAAAACAACATTCAGCAGTGACGAAAAGATGAGGGAACGCCAGCATCTCTGTGCTTAGACTGAATTAAATCATTTCTAAATAACACGATAAGAAGAAAACATTGGGATAAAGATTTTTCAGCCAGAGAAGGTCACTGGTGTACAGCAAACTCTAACACTGTTTAAACTGTTCTTTATAATAGAAGATGAAACAAATTGAAAACAGAAATAAAATGACAAGTTACAGTGAGAATAACATCACCATCAGCATAGACCAGGATCCCATAAATCAACTTGTATTGATTGCTTCAAACCGGTTACAATCTTCAAATCCAGTGTTTTAATCCATCTCTTTTCACAATCTAACCTATATGTTACAAGCAGAGCTCCAAGAGCCCATGAAACCACTATTTACAGTCAAGAGTTTTCCACTCAGAAATAGCTACAGCGCTTCAGCAATTATATTGACAACCAACTAATCCAACCCCTCACTCATCTTCTACTGAAGTATTTATAGAAGGATGAGGAGGTGAGATCTGTTTTAAAAGATCTCAAACACAATCAATGCAGAATTAATGTCTTCCTGACCCCGAGAGGTTCGATGAAGAAATTCTACAGGTGTTACATTGCATTAATGTGTTTATACTTTAAGAAGTAAGCTCGAAGAGAGCTTATATTGAACTTTGAGGCTCTGCGTACTGTTAGGGTTGCACTGCAGACGTTCTGTCGTTGAAATCCGGTGCAGTAATAACTCCTTTGGTTGTTCGAGGCATAATATCTGATCCTGTTCAATAAATTCATCCTCTGTTTGAGCTTTCTGAGGCAATAGGTGGCACTGTGGTGGTTGAGGAATCAATTCGCCTCGAAGTATGGCGATAGAGGCGGTCTGTATGCTGAACACTTTTAGGTTTTGCTTTAATCCATGTTCTGAGCTGGGGATTAGGCTTTTGATAATCGTCTTAGCCGTAATCCCCGCCAATCTTCTTACAAAACCACTGGTCTGGTTCATTCTATCTTTAACCTGATACTCTTTCTCTGCTCTGATTTTTGGCGGCCATCTTCAAGCTTTGCAGGGACGTGCGGCAACCAAAGCTCATGAAACTTTGTAAATATCTCTGTTCTTCTCCGCATGATCAATCCCATGGACAAACTGGGAGGATTGGAGTCGTCACTCTCATCCTCCAGATTTCGTAGAATACGAAGAAAAACCCTTTGAAAACCTGCAAAAAACAAGAAAAATGAGGAAATCCTGCGTTATATGGGCAAACTGCATCGGAGGGCGTGCGGGTGGATGGAGAAATCGGAACCGTTGATCGTATCGCGATCAACGGTCGGGAGCAAATTTGAAGAGTCAACGGGACAAAGGTGGACTTTTTAATGGAATCAGGAGAACAAAGGAGAGCCGTCGATCTGCGGAGATCGACGGTGGGGATCGGCTATCGAATGCGCCGGAAAAGAATTATCGGGCGGGCGAGTTTGTTAACAGGTGAGCGGGAAAGGAAAATAGGGACCGTCGGATAGGAGGGTCTAGATCCGACGGCGGGGATGAATCCCGCTGCGGGGCCACGGGACAAAGCTTAATGCGCGGGGAAAAAACTTGACACGGCGGTTTTGGAGTGAGGTGGAAGACACGTGTCGGCCAGCGGGTGGAATCGCTGGCCGACGGGGGAAAACCGTTTTAATGCGGAAAGCGGTGCGGGCACAAAACCACGGGTTTTTTGGAAACAGGCGCCGGGGACCGGGGGGGGGGGTCCACCAGGTGAAGATTGACTCCGCGCCGTTGATCTGGGCCATATCAATGGTTGAGATTCAATATGATTTTCTTTGGCGGAGGAATAAAATAAACCCGTTTTCGCATTTTTTCAAAGGTTTTTGGTGTTTTCGGGTAATAAATTATTGCCGAGGGTTAAGCGCCTGGCGGTTTTAGCACACGGTTTCGGGCGTCGGGGCATATGGAGGGAGAAACGGAAAGGGGCTTAGCCTGAGGGGCTAAAACCTAACGCATAGAAACACATGTTTTTCTACGGTTTTAATGATTTTTTGCAAAAGGGGAAGGGTTCCGATAGGTCAAAAAGTGGGTTTTTGACCTTAAGAAATGAGGTTTAATAGAGGAACAAGGAATACAAAAGGGTTTGATGGGGTTTTTATGGATAAAAGAAAACTTGAAGGAAAGAGGAAAAGATGGAAGGAGGGGAGAGAAAAAGGAGGAGGATGCAGCAATATTTCACTTGGATTTTTATGGAACAACAGAGGCAAAGATGGGGAAAGTATAAGGAACCAACCCAACAGTTCATGATCTTGCCAATCAGACTTCAAGCACCAACAATTTCAGGCTTGAATTTGTTTCTTGGAGGCTGCAAAGAATATTTAGCCACCAGCTGATATATTTTGAAAAATATAGGTGGCTAACAGGTTGTTTCTTAAGACAAAAGGTATGGAAGTGAAATGTCAATGATGTTTTACGACCCAACTCAAAAATACGCTAAATGCATCTATACGAAAAGTGCAACTCTTTTCTCTTCAAAGAATCTTATTTAAGGGAAATATGTAGAGATATAACAACTTTCAAAGCACCAATTCTTTCTTCATAAACAAAATCTTTGAAAAGAAGACGATTTCTTTGAGAACTCAATTTCATAAAATGATCAATTACTCGTTTGAAATGAAATCCTTTATCAATCAGATCAGAAACTACAAATCATTAAACAAACCATTTCCAAAAATAAAACCATATCTCAAAAACATAAAATTCAAAATCAAAAAGAAAAATTCTAATGTTGAACTTTATCTAGAAAGTTTTGAGGAAGTTTTCTCTTAGTTTGTGATTGAACCAAGAAGAATTTCTACTTATCTCAGCAGAAACGAAAACATCCAACAATGGTTTAGTGAGAAAATTAGACCTTAGTAAGCTAAAATCTCTTCTAAATTTGAAAATGAAAATGAAATCAATTTTCATAAAAGTAAGGTTTGCAACAAGTTTTAATGCCTCAAAAAGAAAACAACATGATACTAGTAAGTTAAGGTTTATGAAAGTTTCTTATATGGAGCAGCAAGAAAGTAGGGCAAACATTCACTCATAAAATGCAAATCAAATGAAAAATCACACAAACGCAAAAGTTACTGGAAATAAATTCTAACATAAGATTATGACAATCAAGACAAATTGGGGAAAACACAGAGAATCTGGTAATCTTTCTCCTAAAAAGAGAATTATTAATTTTTCAAAAAATTTCAGAAGTCTGTAGGTTCTAATGAAGAACAGAGTGGTACCACATTTTTCTGAACTAAAAAATTCAGAGGCTACCACACTGTTTTTAAATAAAAACCGTAGAGGCCAGGAAAAGTACAAAAAAATAAGTCATGAATTTGACCAAGATGTGGTAAGTCAGGAATTTTTTCATATAAAGTACCAAACTGTGTATATACAAGCTCTAAGTACTAAGCTTGAGCAATGACCTGTTCTTCAGTAACAACTCCTCCCTTAGCCACATCTTCAGTGATATTTGGAAGTAATGATTTTATGAACCATTCTGCCAAGATCTGATCCTGAATAAAGACTTTCACTAAACATCTTCTACGTCTCCATTCATGTATGTGATCTGATATGTACATAGACGTAGATTTTTTTAATGAAGTCAAGACATCCGTGGCATTGTCGTATCTAACTGGAAACTGAAAATGTGTTAAGAAAGTTGTTGCTAATGTGTTGAAATTGTTGAATGAGCCACGTGGTAGTTCAGTATACCATTTTGAAGCTCAACCTATCAGTGTTCTTTGAAACAGTTGTAATCGAATGGAATCATCAATCAAAGAGTTGGATGCACACCAGAGGTGGTAAGTCATGACATGGTTTGAGGGGTCCTCTCCTGATTTTCTTTCGAACTTAGGAATATCACTAGAAAAATTATTTGGCATTGGCGGCCAATACGGAAGATAATATATCTGATCATTCGTTAGGCGTGATAAATCAGGTAAATCCAAAGTTGCAATGAATAGAAACCGACAGTTATGGTGCTGCTGAGAAAATTGATAACCTTGTGGAACTATACCAGTAACAGGAGGAGGATATCTGGGATATCCTGTAATAGCCTGTGCATTTGGGATTGGAATACCTCCCGGATAAGCAGGATTGCCTGGACCATATTGAGGTTGAGATGGTATCTGATATGCGTAACCAGGGTATGGTTGATGTTGGTATACTAGATTTTGTGCTACAAGTCCATATTGATACTGCCCTTGATATGGTTGATAAAAAGAAATGGGTTGGCTTGTTACAATTATACTTTTACCAGGTTGTCTCATACGAATATGAATAGTAGTCTGAACTGTGGGTCTAGGTTGTTGTGCAGTGACTACAGGGATTTGTTTTGATACTTGAGGGGTTGTAGAAATAGGGGCTGGAGAAATTCCAGGGATAGGTGTGGTAGGTTGAATAGAAGTTGGTGCAACAGTTTGAGGTGGAGTCCTAGGTGTACTTGGACCAGGTTACTAAATTGTACTAGGTGCAGGTACCTGTGGTATAACTTGAAGCGTAGGTTGGATAGGTTACTAGATTTCACTGTAACCAATTAGTTGACCAATTTTACTATAAGGTACTTGCACGTTAGGTTGTAAATTCTATTGAGTTTATGTTGGATCCCACACCATGTTTACTCCAGGATGTGGAGGTCCTATTCAAGGTTGTGTTGCATAATACGGACCATAACCAGGTTGATAATTTGGAACGTATGTTTGATAGTTTGCTGGATAATTCCCACAAAAATATTGACCTCCTTGAAAAAATTGTTGTTCCGGGTAGAACTGTGGCCCTAAAGGAGGCTACTGTCCTTGGAAAGATGGTTGCCCTGGCATAGGGTACTGTGCTTGAAGAGGTTGCGAACCTTGAATTGAGTAATATGCTTGAGGTTGATATTGTCCTTGAGGTATGTACTGGCCTTAAGGTATGTACTATCCTTGAGGTATGTACTGTCCTTGAGGTTTCCCCCAGTGGTAAATTACTACCTTGAGGTTTCCCCCTAGGCAATAAGTTACTACTTTGAGGGTCAGGGTTAGGAATGTGTCCAAACATCATGTAAACATGTTCCGCTCTCAAAGTTTCAGTATGTGATTCATTTGGACCAAATGATGGTATATGTTTGTCGGGAGAAGGAGTTTCTCCTCAGAAAGTACCAAAAAGCGACTAGTATCCTACAGGAACAGACGGACCACCATACAAATATGATTCTGGTGATGCAGAAAACATGGATGACTCACCAGACATGTTTAATGAAGGTCTGTAATTACCTCTTGGTATGGCGTAAAAAGGAATTCAGGGTGGCAAATAGTTTAGACCAGAGTTGTGTAGAAAGTCTGTTAACGGAGAATACCAAGGATCATGTTTGAAAGGGATATAGTAAGTCGATTCACTTCACCTACGATCTAAAGATTCTTGATGTGAAGGAAGAACAACTTCTTCCTCTATGTCAGTAACTTCTTCAATGCTAATGATTCCAGGAGGAAGGTTCTCAATGATGCGAAACTTCACTCTAGGTGAATCAGAATGCCCAGGGGTGGGAGTAATGAACTCTGAAGCAGGCTCAAACCTAGCAGGTTCAGTTTCTGGTTCAGAAATTTCAGGTTGAGTAGCTGATAATTCACTAGTTGTGGAAGCTGTTGGGGTTCCTGTGTTTTGGCCAGATTGGAAAAACCAAAAGACAAGACAACATCAAACCACTTTGGGATCCTAGGATCTAGCCCTCCTGGATCCAAAGAGGGATCTCTCTATGAATGTAAAGAATGATATATATTTAAGGTCAGTTTATGGTATTAGGTTAGGTATGAAGCACAAGGGTTTTTGTTTGTTTTGGTTGGGCAAGGATATTATGAAGATGAAGGAAGTCTTTGTGAAGGGTGAAGGTGAAAGTAGGTGAAGGAATGGTTCAGCTGATAAGATAGGCAAGGAGCAGCATCAGTCCATTGGGCTATGGAGTCATAATAGGGTTTAATTGAAACAATAAGGTTCAAGAGTGGTCCATGGGGCAAGTAATCTATGTCAAAGGATCTCTTTAAGTTGGTTTTTATGGGGTGGGACAATAAGAAATGAGGTGAGGGAAATCAAACAGATGAAGAAACAAAGAACAACCTAAGTTCAAGTAAGTACTTTGAAACTATCCTGCTTTTGGCATGCACTTAAGGAAAGACATAAAAGTAATCTTAGATCAGGTAAGTACTTCTAAACTAGCCTGTTTTGATGTACTTTCAATAGAAAACATTTAAAACACTTAGAATAGCTTAAGATCAAGTAAATACTTTTAACTTAGCCCGATTTCAGCGTATTTAAAAGGAAAAAATTCATGATAAACATAAAAATTAATCTAAGATCAGGTAATTACTTTGAAACTAGCCTGATTTCAATATACTCTTAAGGGATCTTTTCAAAGCAACTGTTGGAGATAAACGAGAGGACAGGGCTAACCATAAACTTCTCTAGTTCAACTTTAATTAGCAAACTTTCAAGACAAAATTTAAGATAAACAAAGAATAGCCTAAGATCAGGTAAGGACTTTGAACCTATCCTACTTTTGGCATACTCTTAGGGAACTTTCAAACAACCTTTGGAGAAATAACTAGAAGACAGGGCAAACCATAGACTTTCCTAGTTTAACTCTACTTAGCATGTAATGAAAATATCATTCAAGAACAATGTTTAGAGTTTAGACAGCAAGACATGGTCTCACCAACATTCCTTAACTGATTGGACTGTACTAAATCATTCTTAAATACACAATTGGAGGAAAACATAAAGATAATCTTATCAGTGAGAGTAGGGTACTTCTAAGAGTAAATCCTAGCTCTATATTTGCTGTTCTTTATCAGAGAAAAGTGGAAAAAATGGAAACAAAAAAGAAAATAACAATTTACAGTGAGAAACACATCACCATTGACATAGACCAGGATCCCATGAATCATCTTGTATATTAATGTCAAACCAGTTACAATATTTAAGTCCAAAGGGCCTCTACAGTTCCAAACAGAGCTACAGCAGCTTCAAAAGCTATTTACATGCAACAGATATCCAGAGACCAACCACTATAATGTCTTCTATAGCAGTATTTATAGAAGAATGAGGAGGTGGAGTGAAAGGAAAGACGATTTGTTCAATTAATACAAGTTTAATGCTTCTCAGCCTTTGAGGGGCTCGATGGAGAAGACCTCTGATATTTCCCTTGTATTAATTGTTATTACATTTAATATTTAGCTACTTGGCTTCTTTTGTTGACTTTTAAGCTCTTTGGGTAGGCTTGGCATTTACTTCTGAGCTGATTGTAGGAAAAAATATCTCTGACTGGGCTTTAACTATGCCTTGTTTTGCTGAAAAATAGGACTGTAGGGGGTAAATCTGGTTGTTGAAGGAGTGAATTAGCCTCATAAATTTAGCTTTGGAGGTGGTCCTGGCTGATCTGTCTTCTTTAACACTGATTTAACTTTATACTGTGTTTTAGGCCTAATTAGGCCTCTCTGATCATCTTCGGGCTTTTAAATTGTCTTTATCTTTTGAACTATGAACTAAGCTTTTAAGTCTTCACTTTATTGCTTAAGTCCTTTTTAATATTTTATCTTGATCTTCTGTCTGATACACCTGGTTGTCTTCATCTGTACAGGTGTATTTCTGGTGCTGGGGGTTTGATTTTTCGACTACAGAATGCTGTGTAGACTGAGACATGGAAATGCATCCCTTTTTGATCCTTTCATGCATTGATTAAGGCCCTGGATCATCACCCTGGGCCTGTTCTGTCACCTATCTGTGACTGTGGAAAAATTCTGCAATGACCACCATTAAACCTGCAAGAGACATGAAACTTCATTATAAAAACCTGCGTGCGGGGTCAACTGCGACAGAGGCCTGGGAGGGCAGAAGGAGCAGTGAGAATAATGAATGTAATGGTGGCGGGGAATAAATCCTGGCAAAGCAGCTAACCAGGTTAAAGATGGATGATTGGACGCGATGAGGAACGGGAACCATTGGATTACGAGGATCAACAGCTGAGATCTCTTAGTGAATTGTTTCAGGAGAAGTTGGATGGGAAGGATGAATGGAGATGTGATATAACGTGGACTGTCCGATCATCTGGGATGGATGGCTGAGATCTCATCGGAGTTCATCGAATCGGGGGAACATCGATGGGAGGGATAATGGATCGAGCGATGCAATGGCATCGCATCGGGGATTTTCGATATGCGATGGTTAACAAAGCACCAGGGAGAATTTCTGATGCGATGTTCTAAGGACCATTTGATCTGGTAAGAAGATTGATGGTTAAGATTTGTTTTTGGGTTTTAAAGAAAAGGGGAAAGGAGAAAGGCCCGATGCGATGAAGGGGGCCAATGATAGAAGCCGAGATATAGTTCCGTGGAAACATAAAGGAACCAGGTCTTTAGACTAAAAGGGCCCTTATCGCATCGTAAAAAAGGAAATCAAAGGGAAAAGTGGGGGGACTTTAGGATGAATGGGGACCATCGATCTACTGAGATCAAAGCCTGTGATTTAATCGAAGAAAATATTTAAAGGGGAAAAGTGCAGAGGAAAAAGGCGATTGTGATGTGCACAAGCCGTTCGATTGGGAAGGAGATCAATGGTGGGGATTATGCAAGCGGGACATCACATCGGAGGTTGGCCATCGCATTGGAGGTTTTCAAAGGATATGCCATCGGAAGAACCATTGTGGTAGAGCGATGCGATGGGCGGGGGCTGGTCACAACGCTAGGCCATATGCAGAAAAGGGGCTAAGCCGACAAGGGTCTTTAGGCCTTAGTGAAGAAAATGTGTTTTTAGAGGATTTTGAAGGGTTGCGATAAGGTTAGAAAAGGGGTTTTAAACCTTATAATAGAGATTTACAAGGCTTAAAGAGATTTTGAAGGGAATGGAGAAAAATGAAGGGCAAACATAAGGGAAAATGAAGAATATGGAGGCCTTTGAAAAATAGATTTCTTTAATAAACAATAGGATTTTAATGGAAACAACAGTGAAGATAGTTCTTAGGACAGAAAACATAACGAGGCTTCAAGAATGAAATATTTTCACAGGAAATTTTTCTCTTGAAGGCTAGATCATAGATTTAGCAACCCTTTTTATTTGACAAATTATTATGGGTGGCTAACAGCGGCTCCAACATGGGATGACAGCGCCTTGGAGGTGTCAAGAACCTCAAACAGTATTCTCTGGATGTAGATCAGTGGCTTTTCACTTTGACAATCTATTCCTCTTCTTTGATCAATTGTTTGAAAGATGATTAGAACATTTGATATCAGTAGAAAAATTCTTCCCCAAACAACTACCTACACAACCTACTTCCTAACCTTTTTTCTTCTTCAAGGTGCTCTTGGACATGCAAACCTTTTCATTAATCATTTTTTCTTTTATTGAAAACATAAAACTAGTCTAAGTCTACTCTTATTTCTCCACGAGTCCAGATTAAACAGTTGGACCCATCAGTTTCTCTACCTAACTACTATTTGTTAGGATTAGACTGTCTAACATATTTTATCTTCTATATTTATAAAACAGAAATTTAAAAGCAGCCAAGCCAGGATTAAGCAGTCTGACTTTTTGTGGTCTATGACATAAAAACAAGCTGCACATAGACTAAAATTTGCATAAAATTAAAACAAAATTGTGAAGGCTTAAGATCTGAAAATCAAAAACATCCTTCATTATTCTTCAGCTCCGATTTTGATTTTGTTTGAGCTATCTTCTTTTTCTTTTCTGGTTCAAGTTTTGAGCTTTTTAGAACCAATTTTTTTTCTATCTTTGTCTCAAGATTTAATCTAATTAGATCCATTCTTATTTCGAGAGTCATAGGTTCAGATATTGAATTTGTTTGAACCGTTGTTTCCTCTATCCTAATCTATCTTACTGATAAGCCAAGATTGAGCTGTTTGGAAAATTTGATTCACTAACCTATCAGCAGTAAATTGAAAAGCTAATTAGTCATGATTAGGCTATATGACTAACTAGAAGTGTGTTTTTAGGAGTGGATTTTGAGCTTGCACAGTTTTAGACTTTGTCTCTCTTTTTTGGTATGGGGTTGTACCTTTTTTGATTTCATTCTGCCCTTTTTTTCTCTTTTTATTGTTTTTGTAGTTTTCCCTTTTTCCTTAAAAGCAAAAAAAAATCAACAACTAACTAAATGCTCAAAGGCTGAGCTTTATTGACATTCCTATCTAACCTAATATATCTTGAAATATTTACATAACTAGTTGAAAAATTCTCTTTTCCAATACATCCAGTCAATTAGATGGTTCCATGACTAGTATTTGCTCATCTCTTTGAGCATGTTGGACTGGCAGGGCCACTCCTATTCTCTTTTTTTTTTAGCAGTAGCTTTAAAATATTTTTTTGCACTTGGTGATATGTTGTTGTTTGCAACCTGTATCCCTTCTTCAGATGTCTTCAAGAAATCAACATATGGATCTTGAAATAATGCCTGGTTAGGAGTATCTGGAAGATGTGTTTCAACCAGGATTATCTCTTTTTTCTCCACTAGATCAAGATAAAGATTCTCCTGAGAAATAAAAACTTCCTCATCTTCATTATTATCTAAACTGGAGGACTCATCATATTTGGCAGTGTTGTCCCTTGAAATCCTGGTGTGTTCTGTTTTAATGGACTGAGCTCTGTGAAGATGTTATTATATTCTTGAGCATGGGTATGTTCACTTGCCTCCTCTTTTTCAAGGGAGGGCTCCTTGGTTTCAACTTGCTCAAAAATTTCTTCATTGTTTTCCTCCTCAACCTTTGAGCTGAAAGGCTGTTGATTCCCAATCACATGGAAACTATTACTGATGGTTTGAGATGAAGCAGAGCAAAGATCCAATGAATCTTTACTTACTTCCAATATTTCATAACTTTCTTCATCAGTATCATAAATAGTCTGTACTAGCTCATTACTTCTTTGAAGTAACTGATCTTCCTTCCATAAATCTACTAATGATGGTCCTACAAGATTAACTTCTGTTTGGGGAGCATCATCAATAGATAAATCAAAGTTAGAAAAATCATGAACATAATTAATACTAACAATCAAACATACTGGGTTATCAGCAGGTCCTTCTTTATTCTGATCTACAAAATAACTTTCTAAATCTGTACAACAAAGTTCTCTATGTGAATGGGCAGGAGTCTTTGTTTTGCAAAAAGTTTCAGAGACTAGCTATTTATTAATAATCTGATCTATCTAATTTTCTATCCAAGGGGAAGATGTTTCTATGTTCCTTTGAATAGGAGTACAACAACTCTTTGTCTCTTGTGAAGACTGATTTTGAGGCTGGATGTCTTCTTGAGCCTCAGCTATAAGGGATGATGAATCATTATTTGGGTTTTCAGGGATATCTTGAGGAATGTCCTTTATTTCTTGACTGATTTCTTCCTCAACTGATTCATCTAGGTTCTTGTGATAATCAGGATGCATATGAAATTCTTGAATGGCTGCTAAGAGATCCTTAGGATGCATATTAACCAGATCCTCATCAATATCTAAGAAGTATTGTATGATGTTCTGAGATTGGTTACAACAGTTTGCAATCCATGGTATCGATGAGGGGTTTTCTTTTTATTTCTCATAAAATTCTTGGTGCATGTCTTTCAAAGAAAACAAACTCCTAGGTTCTAACCATTCATACCAATCCCTTGCCTTTCCTTCTAATGTTAACATGAACATTTTCATCAGGCAGTATTCATGCCATTCAGTCTTTACCTTCCATACATGTATGTGAAATTTGATGAGATGTAGCAGTGGGTCATCAAACATTTCACCCTAAAAAACAGGAAGGTTATCATCCCATAATACCTGGGGCATCTTATGTTGAAACCCAGGGATATGTTCTCTACTCATTGGGGCATATCTTCGTTGTATTCTTGGAATCATTTTGCAAATCAGAAAAGAAGGTCACTGTGTATATTCAACCAGTTCAGAGTCTTCTACCAGTGGAATCATTTGGTCTTTTGGGAGTTATAGAGTCACCAGGTGGATGATTTAAATTTTTCTATCCACCAACAGTATGATTGGGTTTTCTTAATGCATTCCCAAAGGAGTCTACAAAGACTGGAGGGGTAATAGGCCTACTGGAGGCCAGTGGAGTCACAAGGTGGAAATTTTTAGCCCTTTTGGAGTTAAAATGTTTTATGGTCCACCACCATTGATTGATTTACATAAAAATCTAAAATGTTTTGGGTCTTCTGAGGTCTTAAGGATGTAAAATATGTAATCTACTCAGAATTCCCCAGTGGATTCGCCATTATGTTGGGGTTCCTGTGTTTTGGCCAGATTGGTAAAACCAAAATACAAGACAACATCAAACCACTTTGGGATCCTAGGATCATGCCCTCCTGGATCCAGAGAGGGATCTCTCTATGAATGTAAAGAATGATATATATTTAAGGTCAGTTTATGGTATTAGGCTATGTATGAAGCACAGGGTTTTTTGTTTGTTTTGGTTGGGCAAGGATATTATGAAGATGAAGGGAGTCTTTGTGAAGGGTGAAGGTGAAAGTAGGTGAAGGAATGGTTCAGCTGATAAGATAGGCAAGAAGCAACATCAATCCATTGGGCTATGGAGTCATAATAGGGTTTAATTGAAACAACAAGGTTCAAGAGTGGTCCATGGGGCAAGTCATCTATGTCAAAGGATCTCTTTAAGTTGGTTTTTATGGGGTGGGACAATAAGAAATGAGGTGAGGGAAATCAAACAAATGAAGAAACAAAGAACAACCTAAGTTCAAGTAAGTACTTTGAAACTATCCTGCTTTTGGCATGCACTTAAGGAAAGACATAAAAGTAATCTTAGATCAGGTAAGTACTTCTAAACTAGCCTGCTTTTGATGTAATTTCAATAGAATACATTTAAAACACTTAGAATAGCTTAAGATCAAGTAAAGACTTTTAACTTAGCCTGATTTTAGCATATTCAAAAGGAAAACATTCATGATAAACATAAAAAGTAATCTAAGATCAGGTAAGTACTTTGAAACTAGCCTTCTTTCAATATACTCTTAAGGGAACTTTTCAAAGCAACTGTCGGAGATAAACGAGAGGACAGGGCTAACCATAAACTTCTCTAGTTCAACTTTAATTAGCAAACTTTCAAGACAACATTTAAGATAAACAAAGAATAGCCTAAGATCAGGTAAGGACTTTGAACCTATCCTGATTTTTGCATACTCTTAGGGAACTTTCAAACAACCTTTGGAGAAAGAACTAGAAGACAGGGCAAACCATATACTTTCCTAGTTTAACTCTACTTAGCATGTAATGAAAATATCATTCAAGAACAATGTTTAGAGTTTAGATAGTAAGACATGGGCTCACCAACATTCCTTAACTGATTGGACTGTACTAAATCATTTTTAAATACACAATTGGAGGAAAACATAAAGATAAAGCTTATCAGTGAGAGTAGGGTACTTCTAAGAGTAAATCATAGCTCTATATTTGCTATTCTTTATCAGAGAAAAGTGGACAGAGTGGAAAAAAAAAGAAAATAACAATTTACAGTGAGAAACACATCACCATTGACATAGACTAGGATCACATGAATCAGCTTGTATATTGATGTCAAACCAGTTACAATCTTTAAGTCCAAAGGGCCTCTACAGTTTCAAACTTCTCATCTCAGCTTATGTGTCTTCAATTACGAACAGAGCTACAGCAGCTTCAAAATCTATTTACATGCAACAGATATCCAGAGACCAACCACTATAATGTCTTCTATAGCAGTATTTATAGAGGAATGAGGAGGTGGAGTGAAAGAAATGACGATTTGTTCAATTAATACAAGTTTAATGCTTCTCAGCCTTTAAGGGGCTCGATGGAGAAGATCTTTGATATTTCCCTTGTTTTAATTGTTATTACATTTAATATTTAGCTACTTGGCTAGTTTTGTTGACTTTTAAGCTCTTTGGGTAGGCTTGGCATTTACTTCTGTGCTGATTGTAGGAAAAAATATGTCTGACTGGGCTTTAACTATGCCTTGTTTTGTTGAAAAATAGGACTGCAGGGGGTAAATTTTGTTGTTGAAGGAGTGAATTAGCCTCATAAATGTAGCTTTAGAGGCTGTCCTGGCTGATCTGTCTTCTTTAACACTGATTTAACTTTATACTATGTTTTAGGCCTAATTAGGCCTCTCTGATCATCTTCAAGCTTTTAAACTTTCTTTATCCTTTGAACTATGAACTAAGCTTTTAATTATTCACTTTATCGCTTAAGTCCTTTTTTATATTTTATCTTGATATTCTATCTGATACACCTAATTGTCTTCATCTGTACAGGTGGATTTCTGGTGTCGGGGGTTTGATTTTTCGACTACAAAATGCTGTGTAGACCGAGACGTGGAAATTCAGCCCTTTTTTATCCCTTCATACATTGATTAAGGCCCTAGATCGTCACCCTGGGCCTATTCTGTCACCTGTCTATGACTGTGGAAAACTTCTGCAATGACCACCATTAAAACTGCAAGAGACATGAAACTTCATTATAAAAACCTGCGTGCGGGGTCAACTACGACAGAGGCTTGGGAGGGCGGAAGGAGCAGTGAGAATAATGAATGTAGCGGTGGCGGGGAATAAATCCTAGAAAAGCAGCTAACGAGGTTAAAGATGGACTCTTGGACGCAATGAGGAATGGGGACCATTGGATTATGAGGATCAGCGGCTGAGATCTCCCGGTGAATTGTTTCGGGAGAAGTTAGACGGGAAGGATGAATGGAGATGCGATATAATGTGGACCATCCGATCATCTCGAATGGATGGCTAAGATCTCATCGGAGTTCACCGCATAGGGGGAACATCGATGGGAGGGAAAATGCATCGAGTGATGCGATGGCATCGCATATGGGATTTTCGATATGCGATGGTTAACAAAGCACCAGGGAGAATTTTCGATGCGATGTTCTAAGGACCGTTTGATCTGGTAAGAATATCGACAGTTAATGTCGGGGGTTTTTAAAGAAAATGGGAAAGGAGAAAGGTGTGATGCGATGAAGGGGGCCAAAGATAGAAGCTGGGATATGGTTCCGCGGAAACATAAAGGAAATAGGTCTTTAGACTAAAAAAGCCCTTATCGCATCGCAAAAAAGGAAATCAAAGGGAAAAGTGGGTGGACTTTAGGATGAATGGGGACCGTCGATCTACTGAGATCAAAGCCTATGATTTAATCGGAGAAAATGTTTAAAGGGGAAAAGTATGGAGGAAAAAGGCGATTGCGATGTGCGCAGGCCGTTCGATTAGGAAGGAGATCAATGGTGGGGATTATGCAAGTGGGACATCGCATCAGAGGTTGGTCATCGCATTGGAGGTTTTCAAAGGAGATGTCATCGGAAGAACCATTGTGGTAGAGCGATGCGATGGGCAGGGGCTGGTCACAGTGTTAGGTCGTATGTGGAAAAGGGGCTAAGCCGACAAGGGGCTTAAGGCCTTAGTGAAGAAAATGTGTTTTTAGAGGATTTTGAAGGGTTACGATAAGGTTAGAAAAGGGGTTTCAAACCTTATAACAGAGATTTACAAGGCTTAAAGAGATTTTGAAGGGAATGGAGAAAAATGAAGGGAAAACATAAGGGAAAATGAAGAATATGGAGGCCTTTGAAAAGTAGCTTTCTTTAATAAACAGCAGGGTTTTAATGGAAACAAAAGTGAAGATGGTTCTTAGGACAGAAAACATAACGAGGCTTCAAGAATGAAAGATTTTCATAGGAAATTTTTCTCTTGAAGGCTACATCACAAATTTAGCCACCCTTTTGCTTTGACAAATTGTTATGGGTGGCTAACAGAAGCAAGTTCAACTAGTTCAAAAATTGTAAATTTTCTTTGAGAACTCTCTGTTGTTTGAGGTTGATCTACTACGTAATTAGGATGAATAATTACTGATGTTTCCTCATGTTCAATTGATCTAGTCCCTGATGTTTGTCCTTTCTCAGATTTAAGCTTTTCCAAATGGATTGGTGTGTACTCAGGGGGTTTCCCCTGCATTCTACGTGATTATCTAGGTAATTCAGCCACGATTAAAAGTTTTAACACACGAAATCAAAGAAAATTTCAACAAAATATCCTAAAGTCTCTAAGGAAACAATCAAATTGATCACACGCCTACAAAATCTAAGAGAGCAATCCACACATAAACAGTAGATTCCCACACTAAAAACACTAGTTGGTGATGAAATCCAACATCATAGAATTCTAATGTGGAAACAGCAGTTGGAATAGTTACCCCAAAAACCCGCTTAATGAAACAGTCTGGTGCAAGTCTCTCCACTTATACCATCTCGAAGTGAAAAGTACCCTCCGGAATGTCCAAGTGAGTCTAGTCAACATTTTCTCTAGGTAGAGCAGGACCTTCCCTCCACCGTCACCTTCGGAAAGAATCCTAAAGTTTATAGCCACTAAGGTCACCAACGGGAACAAATTTACCGGGTGGAACAGTCTACGATCTGATATACATGCAACGGCAGAGTAACGAGCTCAATCCCCTTGAAGGCTCCTTGATATAATCCAAGGTTTACCAACAAGTGACCCTAGGCTCCTCGACAATGGTCTATCCATGGTTTACTGTTTTTAATATGTGCAGATATGATATCTTTCCCAATGAGATATGTACGATTACCTTACTGTTTCAGACATGATCTCGTGCTTGACTCTTTTAAGAAGAGCTTCCCATAGCACAAATTCTACAATTGGATTTTACTATCGCAAGATTGCTACTTGTTTGTTTGAATTGTCTTGGAATGATAATTACAACCTGTTCCGAGACACTAGCCTAAGCTATGCTGGTGGAAAAGAACCCTAGAAAATGTAAAAATATCTAGATTGATTTTTTTAAAGCGTTGTTTTTAATTTCGTTGTTTCTTAAGATAGAAGATATGGAAGTGAAACTTCAATGATGTTTTATGACCTGAATCAAAAATACACTAAATGCATTTATATGAAAAGTGAAACTCTTCTCTCTTCAATGAATCATATTTAAGGGAAAGATGTAGAGATATAACAACTTTCAAAGCACCAATTCTTTCTTCATTAACAAAATATTTGAAAAGAAGACGATTTCTTTGAGCACTCAATTTCATAAAATGATCAATTACTCGTTTGAAATGAAATCCTTTATCAATCATATCAGAAACTACAAATCATTAAACAAACCATTTCCAAAAAGAAAACCATATCTAAAAAACATAAAATTCAAAATCAAAAGAAAAATTCTAATGTTGAACTTTATCTAGAAATTTTTGAGGATGTTTTCTCTTAGTTTGTGATCGAACCAAGAAGAATTTCTACTTATCTCAGTAGAAAAGAAAACATCCAAGAATGGTTTAGTGTGAAAAAAAGGCCTTAGTAAGCTAAAAGCTCTTCTAAATTTGCAAATGAAATTGAAATCAATTTTCATAAAAGTAAGGTTTGCAACAAGTTTTAATCGCTCAAAAGGAAAACAACATGATACCAGTAAGCTAAGGTATATGAAAGTTTTTTATATGGAGCAGCAAGAAAGTAGGGCAAACACTCACTCATAAAATTCAAATCAGATGAAAAATCACACAAACGCAAAAGTTGTTGGAAATAAATTCTAACATAAGATTCTAACAGTCAAGAAAAATTGGGGCAAACACAGAGAATTTGGTAATTTGGCTCCTAAAAAGAGAATTATTAATTTTTCAGAAAAAATTTACAAGTTAGCAAGTTCTAATGAAGAACAGAGCGGTACCACACTGTTTTGAACTAAAAACTGCGGAGGCTACCACACTGTTTTTAAATAAAAACCATGGAGGCAAGGAAAAGTACAGAAAAATAAAAATTCATCTTTTCTTTTGAAGGATTCTGATAAGTTATCTACCCAACCCATTTTTAGACTAATTGAAATAAGAAAACTCTTTACAATTCAAACTGAAAGAGAAAAAAGAAAACTAAGTTCTTTCTCCAGCGGAGTCGCCATTTTGTTATGCGGATTAATCCCTCTTGCGGACAAGAGCAATCTCCCTAGTATCCTATGGATAGATAAAACCAAACATCCATTTGTAAATAGTTTTCTCTAGATTATATGCGATTCATAATTATTATAAACAAAGAAAGAGGACATGCCCCTACCTTGAAATCCAACATTCGGTGCATTATTTTATCCAGTCACTCCACAGAGGTTTCTTCAATAAGTAGAACCGACAATCAAAGACAAACACAAGAATTAAAAGCACCTTGAACATATAATAATTGAGAATAGATAATCTAACTTAGTGATCAAGTAATCTAAGTATTGAATTATTCAAATAGCAAGAACAACTCAATGAGAAAAGGTGATCCATATGTATTATCTTGAATGAAAGAGTAATTTTACAACCTGATGCCTTGATGTCGTAAAAGTTCCTCCTGTGGTCCTGAACAATCATTCCTCCTTCAGATTGACAACCCTTCCTCTCTCTGAACTAGCATGAAGTTATGGACATGAGTGTGTGATAATTCTCATATCAATAATAACTAGTGTGGAGAGTATGCTCTCTTGGGAATTTCTTCAGCAATTACCTTATACTAGCTAAGTCTACCCTTGAGACTGAAACATGAGCTCAATTTATAGGGAAATGGAGGTAGTTTCAGTTCCATGAAGAGGGGGATGGATTCCTCTCATGAAGGGATTTGAGCTCCATAGACCAAGGGATAAGCTCCATGAGTGGAGGGATAGAGCTCCATGAGTGGAGGGATAAAGCTCGAACTGATCGCGCCTCTAGAAGCTTCTAGTTGGGAGAATATTCATCCAGTTGGGCTTCTAGAACTTACTTTTTCCTTTATTTGACTGTTTACGGGGGTCCCTAGTTTTTATAAGAAGAATGTGCAGGATGTGCTGTAGGCTATAGAACAAATATCTACGGATCCACGGGAAAGAGTTAGGAAAAGTGCGGAGTTAGACTTTTAAGGGTTTTAATGAGCTTTTCTCTAATTTCAAGACTTGGTTTAGGAACATTAGGATTTTTTACCTCTAAGGGAGCACAATATAGGTGATTATGAACCTATATAGACAATCAAATGTCATGGTGACAAAATAACGTGTAACACCCCTAGTTGCTCCTCACATGTGTAAAAGTTAGCCTTTGGTGACAAATCCAAATGGCTCTCATCATGAAGAAGTGGGTTATCCATGGAGGCAACTATATGCTGTCTATAGTTCTTCTTGAGGCATGGAATATGAAAAATATTGGGAACCTTCATTCCCATGTGAAGCTCCAATTCCCAAGCTACCATCCACACAAAATGATTCACCCTCCAAAGTAATAACTCATATAAAATCTCTTCCACCTTGTGCTCCTGCAATGTAGGTGGGATGTATAGCTGAACATGATAGACAAAATTTTCTACCCCACACTGTCTCCCTCTCCACTTATGATAGGTGTAGAGCTGTTGTTGATTTTGGGCAATAATGTTGCCTTCAAGAGGCAAAAATGCAACTAAATCCTCAAATACCCCTTCTCTAGTTTCATGAATCTTGCATACCCAAACCATCCCATATAGAGTGAATAGAACATCATCACAATATGGAATCCAAATGAGAAATTTATTGAAGGTTATGTGTAATTTTGGATGGTACCAATAGTTTCCCAAGTGGTTACAACATAGTTTTTCCAACTGTTGTCTCAGAACATCCTGTGGAAAGTTGTCTCCCAACCATTTGCTAGTTGTGCATGTTTCCTCATCTACTAAAAGGTAGTAAATGGCATTGTGTATCAACTGAGCATATCGAGAATAGCACAATACTTGCCCAAATCCATACAAGAAATGTCTATCTCCACCATAAATGTTGGTCTTAGAAATACCATGAATCCCAAATAGAAACTTTCCCTCTTGTGGAGCTAGGCCACCTAGGAGAGGGTGCACTCCCTAATTTTATTGCAGGTCTGCTATTATTTAATTACGCTAGCATAGGGGTAGGCTTGAATCCCTAACGCCCATGTCAAAGGTGTAGAATAGGCATACCTACCTGGGTGCATGTGATTTTTACTGTGGTTTTTAATTTAGCATCCTATCTAATAAGAGTGCCCTTGGTGATAAAAAGGGAGGGCGAGCTAATAGATTTTATGTTCTTCATTTTTACTGAAATATGTTTTATCTGTCTCTCATTCTTTTTTTTTCTATTGCGTGAAATTTTGATTTACTGTTTGCATGGCCTCCTCTTCGTTTCACACAGCTCTGAGGAGATTCAGTGCACCTTCCTCATGGTAGCACCTAGCTACTCCCTTTTAACAAAGCTTCCATCAAATGGATAACATCTCTCCTATCTACGTAGTTAAATTCCGCAAATTTACTGTTGTGCAAAAACCCATTGCAGACTTGTAGAATTGTGACACTCACTAATTCGTAGATCCCCATAGATATTATGGATCAATTGGTACCAGAGCCTGAGATCCAAGGGAAAATTGGATCTTGAGATGAGCCAATATTTATTTATTTTTTATTTATTTTCTATGATATGAGAAAATTCTTAATGATGGTGGATACATAGGTCTCCTAGCCCCAGTAGTGCACAGACCTCCACCACATAGATAGGAGGTGCACAGAACTACTTTCCACAAATATCTCCCTCTTGATAATCTCACAGATCATGTAAGCCCGCCTTCCACAAATCTTTTGCTCCAAGATGCCTCCACGAAGAGATCCCTTGGTAGTGGAATCTGACTCCAATGCTTCAAATCCCTTGCAAGACCTTGCCTCTAATCTTAATGAATTAATAAAAATGCAACAACCAAATACTCCAGATCCCTTGTGTTTGGATACTCGAATCCAGCTGCATAAGTTCGCTGGGCAAAGCAATGGAGAAATGGTGGATTCATGGATTCATAGCCTTTTCACCTATTTCAAAACTTGCCCAGGCCTCACCGAAGAGAAAAAGATTCATATGGATGCCTTACAATTTGAAGGCCTTGCACAAAAATGGTGGGATATAGAGCAAGAAAAGACCACATTCTCTATCGAGCTTGGAGAATGCCCAGGGTCCTTTGCCTCTCCCCCAATCCAAAGTTGGGCTGAACTTTGTGAAGCATTAAGAAATTGTTTTTACCCACCAAGGTACGTACAATATTTGTGGATTTGATGGTACCAGCTCCACTAACTCCCTAAAAAAGGAATGAAAGAATACATCGACTACTTCTCCAAGATGTGCCTATTTTTCCACATTCTAGATCCATAAGAAGTATTAATACTGAAGTTTATGGTTAGCTTATTGATTCAACTACGTAGAGAGGTAGAATTGTTTGAAAATTATACTTTAGACACAATTTTTCAAAGAGCTCTGGCCATCGAATGAAAACTTTCTCCTAGTGGTCCTCCTTCTCAGTCCCGCCCCACCTCCACCCCTTCGCCCCAATTCATATATCCTCATTCTCATAATCACAATACCAACACACCCTGGTGTTCCTTCCACAAGACTACTTCCCACAGTAATTGCGATTGTCAAGTTCTAAAATCTATGAAAACCAATGAAATCTTACTCATGGAGTCTACTACTTCCCAATCAGTCGACAACAATGAAGAATTTTCCCTTGAAAACCCCACCGCCCTAGATCCCTCTTTGATTTTAATGACCACTGAAGAGCCAAACTCATCAAACCTCTTCACACACAACTTCCAAATCAAACACTCATTTGCTTTATTGATCATGGACAATGGCAGCCAGAAAAATTTGGTGTCTCAAGGATTAGTTAACCGCCTCCATCTGGTCACTACTCCACACCCAAAACCCTATCATCTTGGATGGGTTAAAAAGGATGGTCCTCGCCTATTGGTTTCCCAACGTTTCCTGATCACCTTTGCCATAGGCCCATTTCAAGACACTATCCTTTATGACGTCTCACCATTGGAATGTTCTAACTTACTTCTAGGCATCCCCTACCAATCCCAAAGAGATGCCATTTATATGGCTAAAGCCCGCCAATATAAACTTACCAAATATGGGCGCACCTATATCCTCATGGCAGAACAACCCAAACCAATTTCTACCATAGATCAAATATCTCATTTCCATTTGAATCAATGTGTCTCTCTCTATTTTGTGTGCCCCGTACCACTAAACAATACTACACATCCGGTTCCCAAACCAATGACTCCTCTTCTTGATGAATTCACTTATGTTTTCCAACCTACTATGGGCCTTCCCCCATCTCACGATATCGACCATTCTATTCAACTCATTACAGGCTCAGTTCTACTTAATGCACCAACTTACAGGTTGGCCCCAAGAGAATCAGAGGAAATGGAGAGGAAATTGACAAACCTCATTAAATCTAACCACATTCAACCATCCTCTTCTCCTTGTGCTTCTGCCACCTTTGTAATCTGAAAACGAGAAACCTCAAAAATGTTCCTTGTCACTGATTACCGAGCCCTTAACAATGCCACAGTAAAGAACCATTAACCCCTACCCCAGATTGAGGAGTTATTTGGCATCCTCCAAGGAGATAAGTGGTTCATTAAATTGGATTTGACATCAGGATATCATTAGGTTCGAATGAACCCTAATGATGTGTGGAATACAGCTTTCAAGACCAAATTCAGTCTTTATGAATGGAAATTCATGCCATTTGGCCTGACTAATGCACCAACCACGTTCATGCACCTCATCAATGATATTTTCAGAGGACATTTGGGTCGTATTTTTGTCATTTAGTTAGACGATATTCTCATCTTCAGTAAGACATGGGACTCCCACATGCAGCATTTCCGTCAAGTTCTCCAAATCGTCAGAGAGCACAAGCTACAAGTGAAGGAGAAGAATTCCTATTTTGGCCAACGTTCAGTTCCTTACCTTGGATTCATACTCAACTCAGAAGGTATTCAACTAGATCTGTCTCACGTCCAAGCCTTGTAGCATTTTTCCATAACATTCTTTGGCTAGTGAGCTCAAAAGTTTCCTAGGTGGTATTAATTTTTACCGTAATTTTATTCTTCATTTTTCTCATATTTCGTGTCCTTTGCATCGGCTCTCTAATAGTAATTCTACATTTATTTGGACTAACGAGGCTACCAACCAATTTTTTCATCTCAAAGAGGCACTATGCTCATTGTAATATTCCAAAATTAGCAAGCAGTTAATTGGAATATTGATTTTTGTCTTTCACACCTAACAGTTGAATAAATGGGTGAGGATGCCCATGCATAGTAAAAATATGAATAAAATCCCTCATAGTATGGAAAGGGATCATCATAGGAGCTGGATTTCACACCCTCATGTGTGAACAAGGCCATTCTCATGTGGACAAGGTCAAGTTTGACCAAGTCAACAGCACTGGGATAGGAGGTGGAGAACACTTTGAGAGACAGCGCAGTGTGAATGGGAGGAATATTATTTGGTGGAGGAAACCCTAAAGAGTGGGACCCATGGTGAGAGGGCTTTCACTTATTTAAAAGGAGGGCAAGGCAGCCATTTTTATTCATGTTTGAGATTATTGATTTTATGGTCTGCATGACTATTGTGTATTCTTCAGCTGTTTAGTTGAGATTGTTGTGCTTCTTAGCACCGGGTGTTCCCGAGTGGGAATCCCATATCCTTTATTGAGAGGCCTCTTGAGAGAGCTTTTACTTCATTTCTCCACATCCAGGCTTGAGGGCAAGCTACCTCCTTCAGCTACAACGTTATTTCTGTAGAGTATAACGTTGTGTTGCAAGGTGCAGCAGTGGAGGGTTCACCACACCACTTCCAGAGCTTGTTTTCAGTAGAAGAAGATTTCCTTCTCCTAGAAGATCAGCTAGGAATAATTCTAAGCATATTGCAGATCTTGGCACTTGGCCAACACATTCTACATCTCCTACAGGGAAGTCCCTCTCCTTGACTGCATTATTTTCAGTGAGGGTTTGCAGTGATTGTTGGAGGGTGAGGTCTTCAGTGACAGGATCAGCCTTTCACTTGGAAGATACATTGAAGGAGGTCTATTCATCTAGTGTATCATCTACAACCATCTCCATCCAGTTCTTGAGTTGCAGTTGCTACTTCAGTCTTGTCACTGCAACTCCGACAGTTTTGCATTTGGCATATTTCAGGAAATCCTTCTGGGATTGTCTTGGAAATGAACTTGGGAGCTTAGATCTTCACTCCCAACATTATATGAGCTCTATATTTCCATATTTATTTATTGACACTTCCCAGTAGCAGTTCCTCTAATAAAAATGCGCTGTCATAGCCTTGGGAATTTTCTGTGTAGCAGTGATCTTCATTTTTCCATGTTTCTTGAGGCTTGTGTTGCCTAGCTTGAGTGATTGTTTCCTCAAGATATTTTATACATTTTCTGCTATGATATTAATATGATGGATATTTGGATATTCTTAAATTTTATGTGTTTATGTATCACTTCTCTTTCGATATTGTGTTCATGTATTGCTGCATCCCCATTTTGGGATATTACAGTGGTATCGGAGCATAATCTTGGCTCAGCCTGTGAGTTTCAGCCATTATGCTATCAGAAGAATAAGAAGACAAAGAAGAATATCAGAATGATGGAGAGAATGAGCTTTCTCTCATCTCTTTTCAGAAGCAGGAAGGACCTCAACAAGGAGGTCAAGCAAAGAAGAAGTAGTGGGACTATTCCCTTTCCTTTTGAAGAAGAGGAAAAATTGCAGAAATATGGAGGACACTTGGATCACAAGATCCTAAGTGAATACCTTGTTGAGTACAAATCTCAACCTAGAGCCTTCAAGGAGACTCTAGCTTTCCCTTAGTACATTCAATTGGAGGAGGAAATGAGACCTTGCAGCACAAAGAGAATCAAGGGCAATAGGTTTCTATTGTCTACTTATGATGGGTCATCTACAGCAAGGGCTTGGGCAAGAAAACTTGATGCAATCTTCCTACTACATCCAGTGGTAGAGAGAGAGGCTGTAGAGATTGTAGCACTGCACCTTGAGGGTGAAGCCAAAAATTGGTGGTTCAGCCATCTAAGTCATGCAAGAGTGAATACTTTTGCTGAGTTTACTCAAAGGTTGATTGGAGAGTTTGACAAAGAGAAATCAGAGGAGGAGAAGCCCTCACCACCATTGGAGGAGATTTGTACCAGCGCTGTCACTACCTTGGAGGAGCAGCCTTCAATATTAGCATTTGGGGGAGCCAACACATTGGAGGAAGAAACTCTTGTAGCCATACAAGATTCTTCCAAATTTCACCAAGGTATGCCTAAGTTGTCATCTCCTATTGTTTCAACAAATTATATGGAAGGTTTTATACCATTTCATACTACTTATTTAGAGCAACAGAATTGCACTACACTATGCCACCTTGACTTGTTCAAGGAAGGGAGGAACAATCATTGATCTGAAAATGGAAGGTACTTGAAAAGGGTGCAAGGTATCCATTTTCAATTAAGTAAATGAGTGTAAAAATACTTGAAGTTTAAATCTGAAAATGTGAGAACAAAATATTTCTCATACAGAGATTGACTGTAGGGGCATTTTACCGGATATTTCACCTTTCAAAGAAAGGATGAATCCGGAGGCTACCTAGCCCTTCTACAGACTCTGCCTAAAGAAATAAAATGTAATCACTGAGATCTGATCAATGAAATTATTTGTTTTATGTGCAAAGTATTCATTGATCCAGCTTTAATGTGTGAATAGACAAGTATACATATTCTGCAAATGAAGTATAGTGGTTTGAAGATGAACTAATAATTTTTGTTCACTATTTAAACCTTCTTGGGAAAAGTTTGCTTATAAAAATTTACTATTTAAAGGAGCGGAATCTAAAAATATGCAACAAAATTATACAGTATGACAGCAAATAATTGTTTAAGCAGTTCACCCCTCTCTTGGGCTACCTCCGCTGGGTCCATAAGCCTCTAATTAGGATTTTCCCTTTTTGATTAAATGCTCAAAATGTGAATACAATTGTATATAAGCCTCAAATGAGAAAATACACTGCAAATTAAGATTCAGAAGGCTGAAATCAGTATAAAATGACTAAACAAACACCTCCATTGGATGACGATAGTCTAAAACAGCTCTTCTTTCCTTAGGCCCTGGTGGCTCCACGACCAAAAACGCTGGTAAATTCTTTGATAGAGTGCTTTGATGGATCTGAAAACACTCCCAACAGCTTCAGAATGCTTTCTACCCCCAAAATCAAAAAACATTTCGTATCAAAAGGCTTTTCCTAGCCAAAGTTATGGCTCTTTTACTCCAACTGCCATTTTGGCCTAGAGAAACTCCACTAAATGTGGAAGACTGCAGTTAGGCCCGACAAAATTGGAGTTCAGAACTAAAGTTAGGTGCTCCGCCATAATACCGCCAGTCCGAAGGTGCTAAGGGATGAAGCCACGTGACCGGGCCCGTCGGAAATAATGGTTATAAACTTAGATTTAAGTGCAGGTTTTGATTTTATGTTTTGGTTGTTTGCCGCTGTCGACATGATTGTCAAAGGTGCATATTGCGACCGTTTCAGAAAATATTAGTGGCTTCCGGCTTGAGCTCCAGGCAAAAAGTTGGATTTTTTGCGGCATAGTGGTTTTTGAGAAAACGTGTAGATATTTGGGCTGGTCATGGCCATGGAAGAAGAATGAGGGCTTATTTATTTGCCTGTTTTAGTTTTAGCAGCCGGTCTAAATATTATAAGCAAAGCTCATCCGCCACTGGATTGTTGGGACACATTGGAGTTTAGACGGTTGGGCATCCACAGGTTATATGGGCCTTACTCGGTAGTCAAGAATAGTCTATCTTTGTTCAAGCTATTGCTATCAGGTTAGTATCAAATCTAAGCTTGGGAAAAAGCTCAAAAATTAAAGTGCTCAAATTGATTTGGAACCTAAGAGACGGGATAGGCCTCGGTGATACGATCCCAACGCCGCAAACGGCATTGGAAACTGACGTTGTATGAAGAAGTTATTCAACTTTGAAGTTCTTCAATTTCAGTAAGAAAATGGCCAATTTGACTTTATAAAAATCTTTTATTAAAAAAAGAATATTCCACAGAATATTTTGAGGAATATTCTGGGCGCAACCAATTACAGGGTGCCACGTGGCCAGCCCGGAGGCCGCCACGTGGCCCCAAGGTTGAACGAAATTGGCATATCAAAATTTTTGTTGCACGCGGCCGGAACCGAACGCGGGTCGACGGGATAAAAATGGAGTGGCCTGACCGTTAGACCAGTGCGATGGTTCTTGTAAACCATTGGCGCGAAGTTGTATTTAGAGGTCTGCATTGAATTGGGCGGGGCCCAAAAGGGGGCCAACCCCGAAGGGCCAGCCCCCTCCTCATGGAACCCAGGCTCGAAACCAGATGCTAAATAGTTTGGCGCGTATCTCGGGATAAGAACTGGGCATATGGTGCAGAACCCATTTAATAAACGGTTTTGTATATGGTTCAGCATTAATAAAACCCGCACTTAACTCTAAGTTTATAACCATTATTTCCGACGGGCCCGGTCACGTGGCTTCATCCCTTAGCACCTTCGGACTGGCGGTATTATGGTAGAGTGCCTAACTTTAGCGCCTAACTCCAATTTTGTCGGGCCTAGCTGCAGTCTTCCACATTTAGTGGAGTTTCTCTAGGCCAAACTGGCATTTGGAGTAAAAGAGCCATAACTTTGGCTAGGAAAATCCTTTTGATACGATTTTTTTATTTTATTTTGGGGGTAGAAAGCATTCTGAAGCTGTTGGGAGTGTTTTCAGAGCCATCAGAGCACTCTATCAGGGAATTTACCAGCGTTTTTGGTCGTGGAGCCACCAGGGCCTAAGGAAAGAAGAGCTATTTTGGACTATCTTAATCCAATGGAGGTGTTTGTTTAGTCATTTTATACTGATTTCAGCCTTCTGAATCTTAATTTGCAGTGTATTTTCTCATTTGAGGCTTCTATACAGTTGTATTCACATTTTTAGCATTTAATCAAAAAGGGAAAAGCCTAATTAGAGGCTTATGGACCCAGCGGAGGTAGCCCAAGAGAGGGGTGAACCGCTTAAACAATTATTTGTTGTCATACTATATAATTTTGCTGCATATTTTCAGATTCTGCTCCTTTAAACAGTAAATTTTTATAAGAAAACTTTTCCCAAGCAGGTTTAAACAGTGAACAAAAATTATTAGTTCATCTTCAAACCACTATACTTCATTTGCAGAATATGTATACTTGCCTATTCACACATTAAAGCTGGATCAATGAATACTTTGCACATAAAACAAATACTTTCATTGATCGGATCTCAGTGATTACATTTTATTTCTTTAGGCACAGTCTGTAGAAGGGCCAGGTAGCCTCCGGATTCATCCTTTCTTTGAAAGGTGAAATATCCAGTAAAATGCCCCTACAGTCAATCTCTGTATGAGAAATATTTTTTTCTCACATTTTCAAATTTAAACTTCAAGTATTTTTGCACTCATTTACTTAATTGAAAATGGATACCTTGCACCCTTTTCAAGTACCTTCCATTTTCAAATCAGATGGTATCAGAGCAGGTTTTTGTTGTTTATATGCTCTAGGAAAAGTTATATAAACTATAGACAGAGCCTGAAGCAAGCCAGGAAGCCTTCAAACCACTTTTGTTATACAATTGCGTAGTAGATAAATGCTACTTCAGTCAATATCTGGTTTAGTTTATATTTTGAGCATTTGTGCAATCAACCTTGACTGTTTTATTGTGAGCTTGAGATCATTTTGGGATAGCTGGTGTTAACCCTCTCCAAGAGTTGAAGGCATTTGGTCAAAAGCTTGTCGTTTGATTGAAAGCTTTGAGGACTTTTCTTTGAAAGTTCCTTTTGGTTGTTTTGACCATTCACATAATGTCAACTTATTCTACAAGTGAAGTTTCTTCCTTCACGAGATTCTTCAATGATGACATGAAGAATGAGTTCTTTAAGGTGAAGGACATGGTGCAGATTCTCCTTGAGGATCAAAGGGAAAGTGTTCAACTTCGTGCACAATTGCTAGCTATGCAGGAAGAGAAAGAAGCCATTCTTCAAAGACTGCATGATATGGAGTTGCAGCTTCTTCAAGCTCAAGAAGCTTTGTCCAAGAAGATACCTCATATTCAAGATGTAAATCATGAGGTAAATCAGTCTGATTTGTCTTTAGTTTCCTCTATTGAAAAGTGTGTTGGTTCGTTTGAAAGGCATATAAGAGGTATTGGGTCCAAATTGATGTTGAAGATGGGCTATCAAGAAGGCAAAGGTTTGGGAAATCATGCACAAGGCATTGTTGAGCCTATTTGTGTTGTGGAGCGTCCCAAGAATATTGGTCTTGGCTATGAGCAGCTTAATGGTGAAGCTTTGAGAACATGCATTCAAGAATGTGACGCAAATTTGAAGAGAACATTTCTCCCGAGTTCTCAATTACATCAATGTCATGATGAAAATATTCCTTACCATTGTTTGAAGACTTTGTTGCGGCAAGAAGATGGTAGACATGCAACTTATGGCAAGCATGCAAAGCAACATAAGAGGAATTCTTGTACATTTTGTGGTCGATTTAACCATCATGTTTCGAGATGCTGGATGAGGAAGAAGGCACACAAGAAGCAGATGAAGCAAAGACTACCTTCAAAGAAGGTGCATATGACTTGCACTTTTTGCCAAAAGAAGGGACATGTTGTCTCTCATTGTTGGACTTTGCATCCAACTCGTCGTCCCACGCACATGCAGCAAGAGGACAAAAATATTGGCAAAGGTGGAATCATGGATTCCATTATTGATGTGGAAAGGGAAGTTTCACATGAGGAAAAGTTGCAGTAGCAAAAGTCACCATGGAAGTGGCTTGGTGAGAAGTGGATGGACTTCTTGACACAGTAAGACGTACTCCTTTTGTACATATGCAAATTTCGGATGTATGCATGTATTTTGTTGTAATATATTTTTTGTTTTGAGCCACCTTAGATCATTGATCAAGGCTGCGTTGTATAGTTTCACTCTGTAAATTTCTCGCCAGAAATTTCTGTGTGGGTTCAAGAAGGTCAGTTGTGGACAGTTGTGGACAAGCGCATTCAGAAAGGGAAATGTCGATTTATTTCCATTTGTGGTTCAATTTCATTTTCTTTTCAAAGCAAAATTTTTTAAGGGCTGAAGAGAAGAGGATTTTTTATTCTCTCATTTGCTGCACTAAAGTTCAGTTCTTCATTTTAGTAAGCTTTTGGGGACCAAAAGCCTCTCATTTGGGAGGTGTGATCAGGAGCTCAAATCTGAGCTTGGGAAAAAGCTCAAGATTTGAGCTCCTGATCAATCATCCTCATGTACCATTTTTGAGTTGTATACCACACTTGAGGTTGGGGTTTGAAAACTTGGAGGAGAGGATGAATCTTGTTCGAAATAAAATCATACAAAACCATATGTTCATCCTTTAGTTGGAGCATGAGACAACAAGTACATGATTCGAGAGATTAAGAGTGCTGTCATTAAGGAACAATGAGGAGGCTTTGTCCTCATCATGCTTGGATCCTTATGAGCTGATCATTCGTGTGATATATTTTATAGGAGATCTCCAAGGAGTTACATTTCAACATCCCATGAAATTCAAAGAGAAAAATATTTTTGGGGAGGATGATAGTCTTAATTGGAGGAGTAACAAGGAGGAGCATGATAGAAGGCATCCACATCTGGATGAATGGAGGTGGATGGAGAGCAAGGAGCTAGAAAGCTACTTGAAAATCTATGACACTAGGCAGAAGGAGGCTTGGCTGCGCTAGCTACTCTTGAAAGAGTTTGGCCATCATGAGACATATCCTCTTACAAAGGGTATGAAGGAGGAAGGAGTTTGGCAGGATAATTGCATCATAGGGTAGCAAGGATTAGGGATGCATTGTGTTGATATGACATCCTTCATATCAGTCATTATGTTTCCACTACATGATCTATATGATGGAGGTATGAGGAGGCAACAAAAACTTTTGTTGCTTGGGTTGTTCTTGGGAGAGAAAGGGCATATTTGCTCTCACACCTTGCATGATGTTACAGGAGTAGGAGATGGCACTATTAGGTTGCAAAGGGGATAATCCTTAGTCTTGGATGATGAGGAGATAATTCCACCTTGGAGGAAGTTTTCTATATGTGGCAGCATCATGATAGATGTCTTTGACAATGGGCATGTCAGAGAATGGAGATATGAGATGGCAAGAGCCTATTTACATAGGCCAACGGCCCTGTCACTTTGGAGCTGGGATTTATTGATGGAGTATCCCCAGGATCACTTCACATTTAATGCACTTGGTGAACAAGGAGAAGGTTAGATTGATGGAGTGATGGATGGAGACATCTATTACTGAGGTCTGATCTTCTTAATTTGGGTTTCCAAGCATAAGAAGGAAGATCTTCATGCAACACATAGTAATTTCCTCTTCATGGGAGTATGTCATACCACTATGGAGAACTTATTCATGGATCCATATATCATCTTACTTCCAGCACATGGTAATAATTTTTCTTTTGCATACATGGATTATCTAATACAGTGGTTGTATCCTCTTACCATTTATGTACAATGCATTGCTCCACAAGAGGGCAAGCCTCTCATTGAGCCTCATGGTCACTTTTGGGGAAAATTTTATGATGGAGACAACCATATCTTATGTAGCCTTGGGAAAAATTTTCATTATTCTATTATTTATTCTCATTTGATTCACCATACCATTTACTATTCACTAGTATATGTGTTGACATATACAACTAGCCATTTTTCAAGAAACATTTTGCCATGTTATTTTCTGAAGCAACAATTAGGAAAACTATGTTGTGACCAAATGGGAGACTGTTGGTACATTCCAGCACTATATGAAACCTACAGTATTCTTCTCATTTGGATGCCATGTGGTGACCATGTCCTATTCATCACATATGGGGTGGTTTGGGTCAGCTTGATTCACAACGTTGGAGGAGAGATCTTTGGAGATCTAGTATTCATCTTGCCTCTTGAGGGCAACATTATTGTAGCCTAGGATCAACATATACTCTACACTTATCATAAGTGGAGAGGAGGATAGCGTGGGGTAGCTACTTGGTCTACCATGTTTATATTTTTATCCCACCTACTTTGCAGGAGCCAAAGGTGGAGGAGGATTTTCAGGAGTTGCCATGGGGAAAGGTAAATCATTTTGTATGGATGATAGCTTGGGGATGGGAGATTCACATGGGGATGTTATACCCCAATATATATCAGATCTCATGCCTCAAGAATGCCTTTATACAGCCCATTGTTGCCTCCATGGATGTTTTACTTTTACATGATGTTAGTTATTCGGCTAACTTTCACACTTGGGAGGGACAATGTGGAGCCTTATTGTTGAGACAACATCTTATTCCATGGAGGATTTCATCATATGTGGATGCTCTAGGAGAAGAAGAGGAGTCTCTTCAATTCTATCCTTGTTGTTTCTTGAGGACAAGCAACATTTGGGAGGGGAGGACTGTAATATTCCAAAATTAGCAAGCAGCTAATTGGAATATTGATTTTTGTCTTTCAAACCTATTAGTTGAATAAATGGGTGAGGAGGCTCATGCATAATAAAAATATGAATAAAATCCCTCATAGCATGGAAAGGGATCATCATAGGAGCTATATTTCACACCCTCATGTGTGAATATGGTCATTTACATGTGGACAAGGTCAAGTTTGACCAAGTCAACAGTGCTTGGATAAGAGGTGGAGAACACTTTGAGAGAAAATGCAGTGTGAATGGGAGGAAGATTATTTGGTGGAGGAATGTGATATTCCAAATCTGTAACAGCTACACTATTGGGAATATCTCAAGATATTACCAATGTGGAGATCAGCAATTCATAAACATGAGCTGGAGATAGCAGTGAATAACATTAATACCAAGAATGCCAGAAGATCCTCATAACCATTACATTATATTATAGTAGTAATAATTTATACAATATCTTGAGGAAATGATTTATCAAGCTAGGCAATGCAACCTCAATGAGACATATACATAACGAATGGAGAAATACTGCTATACAAAAGAAGCCCTAGCTATGACTGCGCAATCCATGAAGGATAACTGCTGAAAATAATATAAATACATAGATACAACAATATATAGCTCAAATAAATAAGGGGGAGCAAGATTTCAACCCCTAGAAACAACAATACACAATCCTCAAAAGGATTGGCTGAAATATACACAAAATGGAAAATCTGCAGAAATGTCGGAGTTGTTGGGCAGCAACTGCAACTCAGAAACTGGAAATGGAAGTAGATAGCTGGTGATGCTGCAAATGATGGATAAATATCATCCAAATGATCTCTCAAGTGAAAGTTTGATCCAATCCCTGAAGATCTCACCCTCCAAAATAGTGGAGCAAGTCCCCACTGCAATTGTACTTAGAAATAATGCAGTCTAGAGAAGGGACTGCGCTGTTGGTGAAGGGAAGTTCTTTGCCTGATGCCAATGATCTACAATATGCTCATGAATCTCCCTCACTAACCTCCTAGAGGAATAGAAGCTCCCTCCTCTGACAGATGAGCCAAGGAAATGGTGTATGGTGTCCTCCACTACAATACCCAGTAACACTACATTATGCTTCAGAAGGAATAACGCAATGACTAAAAGGAGTATCTTTGGCCTTGAGCCAAGAAATGTGGAGAATTAAGAAAAATACCTCAAGAGGCCTCTCAAGAAGGAGAAGGAATCCTAAACAAGAATTCCTCGGCAATTCTTGCTAAACAACAAAACAATGCACAATGTCTGAATAGACAATGAAATCAATAATCCAAAGCATGCCTAACAATGGCTGCCTTGCCCTCCTTTCAAACAAGTGAAAGCTCTTTCTCCATGGGCCCCATACATTAGGGTTTCCTCCATCAAATATCGTCTTCCTCATTCACACTGCGCTGTCTCATAAAGTGATCTACTCCTCCTATGGCAACATTGTTGACTTGGTCAAACATGACCTTGTCTTCATGCATTTTCCCCTTTTCACACTTGAGGGTGAAAAATGAAGCTACTTTGATGATCCCGTTCACATTATGAGGGATTTTATTCATGTTTTCAATAAGAATGGGTTCCCTTAAACATTTATTTAGCTGTTAGGTGACAAAAGCAAAATTTTAGTATTCCATTTAGCCATGTGCTAAAATGGGAATATTACAGTCCTCCCCTCCCAAATGTTGCTTGTCCTCAAGAAACTGCAAGGATAGAACTGAAGAATCTCCACCCAAGGCATGGAGTCCAAAATATGTTGAGGAACATCTTCCTCATGTAGATCCTCCATCCCCCAAGCAATCATCCATACAAAGTGAGTTACCTCCCAATATGGCAACTCCTGACAATCATCTTCCACCTTTGGCTCCTGCAATATAGGTGGGTTGAAAATCTGATCTTGGTAGACAAGATAGCCTACCCCACACTGTCCTCCTCTCCACTTAGGATAAGTGTAGAGTATATGCTGATATTGGCTTGCAATAATGTTGCCCTCAAGTGGCAAGATGAAGACTATACCTCCAAGGATCTCTTCTCCAGCGTTATGAAACATGTTGTCCCAAAACATCTCATATGTGATGAGTTGGAAATCACCATTATATGGCATCCGATCAATCATATGGCTCACCTCAAATGGAAACAAATGTTTTTTTGTAGTGGCCACACATCCTCTCATGCTCCCATTAGAACATGTAATGAAAATAATGTGGGAGATCTCTTCCCCAAGGGACACATCCAACCAATGTGCCATTCCCCCAATCATGCTCTCAACAAACATAAATACAACAAAAACATAATGAATCATAATGAGAACCATGCTTGCTGTAATATGTGGCAAGGGAGAAGGAAAATGGTCCCTCAATTGTAACCAATGCAGTTTGACCCTCAACTGCAAAAGAGTGTGACAAAAAGTGTGGCCTCTCAACCACTTGCTTGTTGTCTTACTCTCCTCAAATGTATGGAGAAAGTGAATGATATATGGTGCAAGGTGAGTAGGTCCTCCAAAATACATTTCCTCCCCAAGTCCTCCTAGGGAGTGGTCACCAATAGTGCTCATGGCCTCTAGTGGACCATGGGGTCTGGAGAGAAGAATGCTCCTCCTTGGACCAACATCCTGTACATATACGGTTAGGGGATGAATATACAAATCATCATGCAAATAAAAAATACCCTTACCATAAGTTTTGTGTATGCAAATGGAGTGGCTCAAAAATGAGTCTCCTCTCATCCTCAAAGAGGAAAGAGGTGGTTGTGCTAACTCCTCCAAAGAGTTATGTATCTCCTCCATCTGCACATGATCTATCCATCTCCTCATATGCTGATCTGTCAATATCATGCAAGAAAGATGATCTTGGGAGCACTCCACTCCTCTAAAATCAATGAATGGTGCCTCAATATGTGAAGCATCCCTTCTCCTCTGCTAGTCCAGTGGTCTCCCCGACAAAATGTCTCCATGCAATGAGACATCCTCAACAAGAGATGATTGAATATATGAATGGATAAAACTCTCCATGGTTCCACTGCGCAATCCAATCACCTTCTCAGGTGTATCAACCTCCAAAAATGAGTAGGGATGTGTACTCCTCATTTCATGATGTTGGGTCTTATCCCTATCTCCTCCTTGTTTCTCCAAGGTTCCACACCTCCTCAACAATGGCACATGTAAAACATGAGTTGTGCCTTGATCTCCATACATGAGATCCTGGGGACTTCCTTGCAAAGGTGCAAGAATCCCTCTACCTAGAGCAAGAGCTCCTCCTTCCTCTGCATGAGTCACTAGATAATCTCTAGATGGCACAACGATGTTTCCCTCAGATTCCTCAACATAGATGGGCAACCCTCCAATAATGTTGCTGCAAATTTGGAATCTCTCCCAAGGTGGAAGTAATTCCTGATCATCAAAGGTCAAGGAGTATCTCCTTTGCACCATAGTAGTGCCATCTCCTACTCTTGCAACATCATACAAGAAATGAGAGAAAATATGCTCTTTCTCTCCAAAGAATAACCCCAGCAACAAATATTTTTGCTGCTTCCTCATGCTCCCATTATACAAGATATGTGATAAAGACATAGTGTATGATATGAATGTTGCATCATCACTATGCATCCATTATCTTTTCTACTCCATGATGTCAGCATCCTACCACATCTTCTCTCTCCTCATACCCTTGGAAAGAGTGTATGCCAAGTGATGGTCAAACTCCTTCAAGAGTAACCAGCGCAGCCAAGTATCCTGCAGCCTGGTGTCATAAATCTGCAAGTAGCTCATCAGCTTCTTGCTCATCATCCCTATCCACTCAATCAATTTTGGATGTATCCTTCCATCCTTCATATTGGTACTCCTCCCATGAGCGCTACCATCATCTAAAATCAGATTCCTACATTTCATGGGATCTTGAAATGCAATCTTCCCGAGGATCAATTTGACCCTATGAGGATCCAAATAGGTGGTAGGTAAAAACCTCCCATCATGATGTGCATGGCTCAAGGAATTTCCAACACAGTCATGAGAGATGTTATCCATCTGAATATGTCCTCCATCTTCTATCTGTTCCTATGAGAAGGTAATAACCTCCTCAAACTGTTGAATAATCTTGCACTCCATGATGTGTGGGAGTGAACCTCCATTGAAATCTCTCCTTGAGATCTCCTCCTCATGCATGGTACTCCAAAAAAAAAGAGGCCTTGGATCTACTGCTAGTAGAAGAGCCTCTTTGATCTGTGGCATGCTCATTAAGAGAGTGTCATCTAGAGAGGAGAAAGAGTTTCTTATCTCCAGATGTATACTCCTTCTCACCGCTTCCTCCATGGCTTCCTGAATGAAGCTGCTCTTTGAGTGCTCATGTGAGGAATGGTTCCTCTTTTCTTCATCAGTGCTCTTGTACAACGCAGTGCTATTGTGCTTCTCTAGGTCAACTGCATGTAATGATCTAGACCCATCCAAAGTGTTTGCTGAAATGACAAGAGATGGATTTTTTATCATACCTTGGTGAAATGTGGAAGCTCCTTGCAGGGCTGCAAGAGTTTCCTCCTCATAAGTGTTGGCCTCCCAAACTATTGAAGATGAAGGCTGTTCCTCCATGGTCTCAATAGGGTAGGTACATGCCTCATTAACTGGTGGTGAGGGCTCCTCCCTTCTTTTTCCAAACCTCCTGATCAATATTTGAGAAAACTCAACAAGAGTAGAAACCCTTGTATGGCTTAGATGGCTGATCCACCAATTATTTGCTTCACCTTCAAGGTTCTGCACTGTAATTTCTACAGCCTCTCTGTCTACTATAGGATGTAGCAAGAAGAAAGCCTCTAGCTTCTTCACCCAAATGTCTTCTGCACATGTGAGTGATCCATTAAATGTGGACAATAGAAATCTATTGCCTCTCATCATCCCATAGTTGTGGGGTCTTTCCTCTTCTTTCTTCTGAATAAATTGTGGAAAAAATAGAATATTTTGGAAGGCTCTAGGTTTAGCTTGGTATTCAGTGAGGTACTCACTTAGAATTTAGAATTTCAAGTGTTCTTCATGCTTCTAGTCTGCTTCTTTGTGAGAGTAGGAAGTGCATGGTCCTTCCTCTTCTCCTTTTTCAATCTTCTTGACCTCCTTGGAGAGGTCTCCTCTAGATCTGAAAAAATATGAGAGTAAACTCATTTTCTTCATCATCTTGATCTTCTTTGGCTGAGACTCATAGGCTGAGCTAGAGATCATGCTTTGATACCACTGTAATATTCCAAATCTAGAATAGCTACACTATTGGGAATATCTCAAGATATTACCAATGTGGAGATTAGCAATTCATAAACATGAGTTGGAGATAGCGGTGAATAACACTAATACCAAGAATGCCAGAAGATCCTCATAACCATTACATTAGATTATAGCAGTAATAATTTACACAATATCTTGAGGAAATGATTTCTCAAGTTAGGCAATGCAACCTCAATGAGACATATACATAACTAATGGAGAAATACTGCCATACAAAAGAAGCCCTGGCTATGACTACGCAATCCATGAAGGAGAAATACTGCAAATAATGTAAATGCATAGATACAACAATATATAGCTCAAATAAAGAATGGGGAGCAAGATCTCAACCCCTGGAAACAACAACACACAATCCTCAAAAGGATTGGCTGAAATATACACAAAATGGAAAATATGCAGAAATGCCGGAGTTGCTGGGCAGCAGCTGCAACTCAGAAAATAGAAATGGATGTAGATAGTTGGTGATGCTGCAAATTATGGCTGAATCTCATCCAAATGATATCTTAGGTGAAAGTATGATCCAATCCCTGAAGATCTCACCCTCCAAAATAGTGGAGCAAGTCCCCAATGCAATTGTACTCGGAAATAACATAGTCTAGAGAAGGGACTGTGCTGTTGGTGAAGGGAAGTGCTTGGCCTGATGCCAATGATCTAAAATATGCTCATGAATCTCCCTCACTAACCTCCCATAGGAATAGAAGCTCCCTCCTCTGACAGATGAGCCAAGGAAATGGTGTATGGTGTCCTCCACTGCAACACCCAGAAACACTACGTTATGCTTCAGTAGGAATAACATAGTGACTGAAAGGAGTAGCTTTGGCCTTGAGACAAGAAATGTGGAGAATGAAGAACAATCCCTCAAGAGGCCTCTCAAGAAGGAGAAGGAATCCTAAATAGGAATTCCCTGGAAATTCTTGCTAAACAACAAAACAATGCACAATGTCTGAATAGACAATGAAATCAATAATCTAAAGCATGCCTAACAATGGCTGCCTTGCCCTCCTTTTAAACAAGTGAAAGCTCTTTCTCCATGGGCCCCATCCATTAGGGTTTCTTCCACCAAATATCCTCTTCCTCATTCACACTACGCTTTCTCATAAAGTGATCCACTCCTCCTATGGCAGCGCTGTTGACTTGGTCAAACATGACCTTGTCTTCATGCATTTGCCCCTTTTCACACTTGAGGGTGCAAAATGAAGCTACTCTGATGATCCCTTTCACATTATGAGGGATTTTATTCATGTCTGCAATAAGAATGGGTTCCCTTACCCATCTATTTAGCCGCTAGGTGATAAAAGAAAAATTTTAATATTCCATTTAGCCATGTGCTAAAATGGGAATATTACAAGGAAACCCTAAAGAGTGGGACCCATGGTGAGAGGGGTTTCACTTGTTTAAAAGGAGGGCAAAGCAACCATTGTTATTCATGTTTGAGATTATTGATTTTATGGTCTGCATGACTATTGTGCATTATTCAGCTGTTTATTTGAGATTGTTGTGCTGCTTAGCATTGAGTGTTCCGGAGTGGGAATCCCATATCCTTTCTTGAGAGGCCTCTTTAGGGAGCTTGTACTTCATTTCTCCACATCCAGGCTTGAGTCCAAGCTACCTCCTTCATCTACAACATTATTTCTGCAGAGTATAATGTTGTGTTGTAGGGTGCAGCAGTGGAGGGTTCACCACACTACTTCTGGAGCTTGTTTTCAGTAGAAGAAGATTTCCTTCTCCTGGAAGATCAGCTAGGAAGATTTCTGAGCATATTGCAAATCTTGGCACTTGGCCAACACATTCTACATCTCCTACAACATAGTCCCTCTCCTTGACTGTGTTATTTTTAGCGAGTATTTGCAGTGAGGGTTTGCAGTGATTGTTGGAGGGTGAGATCTTCAGTGACGGGATCAACCTTTCACTTGGAAGATCCATTGGAGGAGGTATATTCATCTAGTGTATAATCTACAACCATCTCCATCCAGTTCTTGAGTTGCAACTGCTACTTCAGTCTTGTCACTGCCACTCCGACATTTTTTCATTTTACATATTTCAGGAAATCCTTCTGGGATTGTCTTGGAAATGCATTTGGGAGCTTAGATCTTCACTCCCAACATTATATGAGGTCTATATTTCCATATTTTTGTATTGACACTTCCCAATAGTAGTTCCCCTAATAAAACTATGCTGTCATAGCCTTGGGCATTTTTTGTGCAGCAGTGATCTTCATTTTTCCATGTTTCTTGACGCTTGTGTTGCCTAGCTTGAGTGATTGTTTCATCAATATATTGTATAAATTTTCTGTTATGATATTAATATGATGGCTATTTGTATATTTTTACATTTTATGTGTTGATGTATCACTGCTCTTTCAATATTGTGTTCATGTATTGCTGCATCCCCATTTTGGGATATTACACTCATCTCTAGTGTTGCGTCTACCCGACCTCTATCAACCATTTGAGGTTGATTCAAATGCCTCACAGTATGTTATTGGTGCCATACTTAAATAGGGGGACACCCCTTTTATTATCACTCAGAAGCTCTTTCCATGAGCAAGAAAAATTATTGTACTTATGACAAAGAATTTTACAGCCTGGTCTAAGCTCTCAAGCAATGGTGCCACTATTTGTTAGGAAAAGAGACTATTATCCACATAGACAATCATCCATTGATCTTTATAAACTCACAGTCTAAGCTTCAGGAACAAAGACATATTAAATGGGCTTCCTACATTCAGAAATTTCATTTGGTGATCAAATATAAGAAGGGAACTTCTAACAAAATGGTAGGTTTACTCAGCAGACCACCCATGCCAATCCTCCCAATTATAGAAGTGTGCTGTGCTAAGTATGATTCATGGAAAGCACAGTATGTTACTGATCAAAAATTTCAAGAGGTTTGGGTTTCCTTACACAATCCCACAGTTATCAATCAGACTCCCTTCTTGGACTACACGATCCGGGATGGTTGGCTCTATAAATTCAATTTACTTTGTGTCCCACGCTCAGATGATTGCCTCTTACTCATTCGAGAAGCTCATGCATCAACCTATCGTGGCCACTTTTGTACCACAAAGACACTCCAACACCTCCAACACCATTTCTATTGGCCTTCTATGCAACCTCAAGTTGTGAAATTCATTAGAGCATGTGCCTTGTGTTCTCAAGAAAAACCGTCCAATAGAAAGCATGGCTTATATCATCCTCTGCCTCTCCCTTCGTGGCCATGGGAATCAATCTCTATGGATTTATTAAGTGAACTACCCACAACCCAAAAGAAACATGACGCAATCTAGGTAGTAGTCTACTGTTTTTGCAAAATGGCCCTTTTTATTCCATGCACAAAGAAAACTACAGCAGTTCAAATAGCATAATTGTATTTCCAACATGTCTGGCAACATTTTGGCCTACAAAGCAACATCATCTCAGATCGAGACTCACGCTTCCTTAGCACATTTTGGAATACCATCTGGACACTACTTGGGTTTCAACTAAAATTATCTTGTAATATTCCCAATTAGCCATGAGCTAGTTGGAATATTGATTTTTGTTTTTGCTTCCTTATTTGATGAATAAGAGGGTATGGAGACCCATAAATCTCCTTAACAGGAATAAAATCACTGCTAACGTGAAAGGAGGACATCTTACTAGCTTAATTAAGCACCCTCATGTGTGAAAAGGGGTTGGAGCACATAGACTGGGTCAAGCTTGACCAAATCAATAGTGTTGTCATGGAATAGTGGCATTCATTATGGGACAACGCAGTTTTGGTGGGAGACTCCATGCATGGAAGTAGTGCCTTTAATGAGTGCGGCCAAGGGTGAGGAAGCTCACCACTTATATAAGGAAGAGGATGGAAGCCATATATCATTATGTTACGTTATGTTTTGATATTTTGATTTATGGTCTGTTTAGACTTGTTGCTCTCTTCAGCTGTTTAGATAAGATTGCAGTGCTGTTTAGCACAGGGTGTTCCTGAGTAGGAATCCCACTTGTATCCTTGAGGGAACTCTAGTGCCCATTCAGGAAGAGTATTTGCACTATATTCCACATTCAGGCATTAGGCCAAGATCCATCTTTCCTCTACAACGCAGTTTCTATTGAGATATGTGCTGAGTTGTAGGTTGCAGCAGTGGAGAATACACTCGGGTGATTTTTGATCTATTTTTCAGTGGAGGAAGGTTTCCTTCCATTGGGAGGCTAGTGAGGAAGGCCCTTGAGCCTTATTGTATCATTTTTTATCAGGCCACTTTATCATTTTCCCCTATAGCGCAGTTTATGTCTTGGACTGGGTTATTTTAGGGAGGAGTTGCAGGGGCAGTTTCAGTAGACCATTTGGAGAGAAGGTTTTCTAGTGAAGGGATTAGCCTTTCATTTAGAGGATCCATTGGAGGAGGCTACATTATTTTTCATATCATATCAGCCACATATTTCCAGTCATATTGATGCAGTGGACCTTCAGCCCTAGGGCTTTGGTTCATATCCTGTATATTGGTGTATTTCTGAAAACCCACTTAGGTTCTTGTTGGAGGTTGTATAAAAGCCTTGATCTTCTTTGTGCATTATCTTTGAGGCATATATCAGCTATTTATCTTGTGTATATTAATTTTTTGTAGCAGTGTTCCTATTACTGTGCTCTAGCAGTCTTTTGGCATTTTTTGTAGTAGCAACACCTTATTATTGAGGGGATTTATCTATTGGAGGCTTGTTATATCTTGTTGTATGGTTTGTGGCCCCTTATTTTGTACATGTTTTCTGCTATTATGATGAATAAAGAAGCTCGATATTGGTCTCATATTTTGATGTGATGTTTTACACTACTATTTCAAGCATTTTGTTCTATATTCCTACTTTTCCCATTTGGGAATATTACAGTGGTATCAGAGCATAATCTTGGCTCAGCCTGTGCATCTTAAGCCAATATGTCATCAAAAGAAGGAGATCCTCTCATAGATAGAGAGAAGAAGTATCTCAGAAGATGAAACCAGAAGTATGATTATACAAATGATAACAAAGGCAAGGGTAAAACCCCTTTATCAGAAGGAGATGATGAGAAGGAGTATCCAAAGCTTCTTATTCAAACTATGAAAGACATTGCTAGAGAAATAAAGGAGATGAGTATGGATATACACAAGTAATCCCCTAAAGGGTTTCTACATGGTGAAGGCTCTGACATTTCTCATCATTGGAGTGATCAACCAGTGAATCAGCAACAGGTTTCCCAACCCTCTACAATGCCTACATTCTTAGCAGTGGGAAATGGAGGGTTTCAAGAACAATAAACTCTTCAAGACTATTTCATGGAGTATGAGTCTCAATCTCAAAGATTCAAGGATCACTTGAGTTTTAAAGAATTTTGTCAGATCAAGGAAAATAGGAGACCCCGACATCACAATAGAGGTGGAGGATTCAAATAGAATCATGATATACACCGGACTATGGGCAGATTTTTCTTACCTAAATTTGATGGGTCATCAAAATACACTGTCAAATCATGAGTAGAGTAGCTAGACATCTACTTACAGCTGAACCAAGTACCAGATATGGAGGCCATCAAGATAGTAGCACTGCACTTTGAGGGTGAAGCACATGATTGGTGGTTTCATGGCTTGTCTACATTGGGTCATGCCAATGTCACTGCATATTCAGAGTTTACAAGGAGGTTGGTGGAGAGGTTTGATTGAAGAGACCTGGAGGAACCTTTCATGGGGCTAGCAAAGCTCAAATAATAAGGTAATCCAAAAACTTATATTTCTGAATTTTTAAAACTTTCTGTTATGGTTCCTAATTTATTTGTAGCAAGAAGGGTCTTTATGTTTATTGATGGGTTATAAAAACCTCTTCATGGGTTGGTTAATTCTACCAAGCCCACTACCCTTCAAGATTTCATTTAAAGGGCTAGAGATATACAATATGCCTTTCCAAAATCAAAGGCATCATTTTAGCAAAATCCCACTTTTCCATCAAATGGAAAAGATGAGAAGGCTCCTCTTTCAAAGGAGAGCCAAAACAATGTACCTCTTAGTGATGATGTTTGAAGAGACTTGAGGAGAAGGAAGCTTTGATTCAGATGCCAAGAATCATGGTCACCCATACATAGATGTGCAGCAGGAAAGGCACACTATATAGAGGTCTTTTCAAATGATGAAGAGGAAGAAGGAGAGGAACCAGAAGGAGGTCACAGTGTTGGCATAGTAGGAGATGATCCACCACCACCAGGAGGTGGGAATGGAGCATTTTCTCTAATTGGAGGGACTCTTTCATCATTGAGAGTAGTACCAAAGTATCAGAACACTTCCACACAGAAAACAGGGTTGGATTTGCGTAGTAGAAGAAAGAACCTAACATTACCATCTGTTATGCATATGACTTTGGTCCATGAGACATCACTATTTTGTGGCAAACCACATGGGAGGCCACCTAATCAGGAGTTGGTGAGGAATGTCTCAGAACATGTTACACCACTCATAGATCCAGGAGGAGTGGGGACATTGGGGGGTCATGGTGCAGCGCAGAGAGTCTTGAGTAGACTCAAGGAGGAGGGAGACATGCTCCCACTATCATCATTACCCACTCTCACACCACATATTGTGCTGAGAGAGGATGATTTAAGGATGGAGGATGGAACGATGATGGTGCAAGGAGACTACTCCTTGACTTTGGAGGCTCAGAAGATGTTCTCACTTGGAGGGAAATCTTCCACGCATGGTATAAGATGGTGGCCACTCATGCATGCTTTGGCCAAACTCATGAATTTTTGGATAGGTGATAGCTTCCCTTGGAGGAATAGCCTCCAAAAGCTTCAACCTTTACTTTAGCATGGGAAACTATAGGAGGAGTAGTAGAGGAAGGATAACAACATCCCAGTATGTGACTTTAGCATGGGAGATTTCAAAGAGGAGGTCAGTCATATGACAGATATTTTACATGACAGACCATCAGCACTGTCAGTTTGGAGGATAGACCCTTATTGGAAATCCCATCTGTTGGTGGATTATTCCAAGGATATTTTCACTTGCATGATACTTGATGACTAGCTATTAGAGGAGGGATATTCAGTCAGAGATTAGGTAATATACTATCATGGTAGGATCTTCTTATCTAGAGCTTCCAAGCTCAAGGAGAAGTTACTACATGCAGCACATGAAGATTTTCTCTTCAACCATACTTATTCCATGAGAGCATACCACACCATCATGGAGGGATACACTTGGGAAGGCTTTGAAGAGGATATATATATCAGCATTTAAAGAGATAATTGGATCATGCGGAGATGGAGGAGATACATAACTCTTTGATGGAGTTATCAAAGGCACCTCTTTCCTCTTGGGGAATGAGAGGGGATCTATCTATGGACCACTCCATGAGTATGATTGAAGTTTATGGTAAGGATCATGTTTATATGCATAATGATTTACTTGATGATTATTTGCATTCCTTTACCATATATGTGCATGTCATTGCTCCAAGTAGGAGAATTCTTCCTTATAAAATTCATGGCCAACTTGGGGCCATAAACATTGTTGGAGCAGGGTCCTCCAACGGCTGTGAATTGGGACAATTTTGAGTATTTTTCAATATTTTTGGCATATTTTAGTCTAGCGCAGGGGTTTTGGGGTGGGACAAAGCCCCGAAAGCATTGTAACGGGTCAAAGGGTAGACCTAGAGTCTGTAAACCACGGTTTGCGGATGGACCATAGGAAATATTAGGCTATATTGTTATAAATAGAAGGAAATTTTGAGTTGTAAGGTAGGCATGAATAGAGATTGATGCGAGTTGTTTTTTAGGAGATCTGTTTAGGTTATTGGGGCAAGGACTCCTGCTGGATATGTACGTGGAGATCCTCAGTCCTGCTGTGTGTAGACCCTGTAGCTGTGTGTGCAGGTTGGGTTTTGGGTATTGTAAGAAGGATCCGAAGGATTACTGAATGCAAAAGACTATTGAAGTAACTGAATCTATTGGACTTACTGTTAATGCAAATCTCTGATATCTGTTTATGTTATGTATGTTTCTGTGTTGAGCTACGAAAGTAACTATGTTATTTTCTTATGCTGCGTAAACATATGATCTAAACCTATTCTATTATATTTTATGCAAGAAAAATTGTGTTAGTTGCATTATTGTTCTATGAGATTATGATCAGTTGATTGTGGTAATTATAACTGGTATTGTGCACATGGATGCGAAGGGAATTTGTAGATCTGGGTTCTATGACATACGATTTTGTGATTGTGAAATCGAACGCAGCTCTACTTGACTTACCTACCCTCTCCCAGGGTGCGAAAACCTGGTTCCAGCACCCACCCATACTGCTTCGGGTGAGACTTTGGCCTGTGCAAGAAGGTCACTGCCGAAAGGGCCATTAGTATAGGGGTTTGTTGGAAAACCTTAACCTCCGAACCTAGGTCAGGACCCCTGAAGCCAACAAATGGTTCCGTTGTCGGGACCAGGAGCATTTTGAGAGAGGGATCAAGTAATGCCAAGAGAATACTGGAAGCCTGAGAAGAAAGAAATTGAAGAGTGGTTCGTAAGACATATTTAGGAATTTGCAATAAGAGAGAATCACAGCACAAGGTTAACGGCAGAAACGTGGAAAAACAAATACGTTCTTACATAGAGCTACGAAATTTTCTTCGTGACATTTGCAACTGAGCCTCAGGAGTGGCTGACAAGGCTCGTAGATTTTTAGCAGTGTTGGAAGGATGAAGGGGTCACACAGTGGACTGCAGAGCTTATCTAACAGCTGAAAAAGACTGATAACACCATCACTCACACAATAGATCACTGGGTAGACAACGTACTGGGATGGTTTGTGATAGAATTTTCCATTGATCAGTTCGTCTCCTACTCTAAAGAAGAGAAAATATTCTTCAAGGGTTTCTGAGGTAAGTTTCTAAAGACATTAACACTACTGATTAAGATATTACTGTGGGAAAAAAGTATTATGTGCAGTCATACCGGGTGAATGACCTCGGATCTAGATGGAAGTACAACGCAAAGTGGTAAATACTATTGAACCAACGCTGAAGGAGATAGATCTGTCTATAGTTCGTTGAAAGAGCCAGTTGCGCAGAGCCCCCCAGCTACACTGCCGTCAAGGCCATGCAAAGGTAAGAACTTGCCCATACCTCCACCCCTGCGAGAGAGCGATATGGCTACGCACTTGAAATTACCTACCTTCAAGGGGGTGGGAGATGAGGATATGGACCGATTTTGGTTTGTTGCAGATTCAGTATGGATTGCGCAAAATGTGGTGAGCAATACAGTGAAGAGGGAATAGCTATCCATGGCCTTCAAAGAGAGAGATCTGGACTGGTATATGCGATGTATATCTCAAAATGGGAATGCATCTATTTAGGATATTAAGGACACTCTGAAACAACAATTTTGAAAGCCTAAGTCCTACTCTTAGATAGTATTATACATGAAATATTTCAAGCAAGGAACGACTGAGTCTGTATGGGAGGTTGATGAATGACTGAAGAAAGCCATCAGAGAAGGAGGATTTAGGTATGACAATAGACAACATACAGAATGGTTCATTTCTATGTTGCTGCCTCACTTGCGCGTACCTATGAGTCACCAAGCTTTTGAATCACAGGAAAAAGCTTTGGAAGTCACTATGAAATTAGAAGTTGCGCCCAGAGAGGATACTTCGTTAGGAGTACAACAAATTCAAGAGCAGCTTGGGGCAATGCACATGGAAATTCAGAACCTGCGAAAGGAACGAGGAAAGGAATCTAGTACGGATCTATGGTGCATACGATGTCGGGTGTCTAGACATATGAAGGATTAGTGCCCACTGTTGGAAGACTACCTGCAGGCAGGAGGACCTAGCCCGTTGCATCTAGGATCGAGTAGAGGACCTAATGGACCTATGTTGTGGTGCGATCATTGCCGCATAGCCGAGCTTCATGATACGAGCCATTGTCCCTGTCTAGGTGCGTATGTCCCAGAATTGAAGCAACAATGGTGCAGGTTCTACTGGTTGGTAGGACATGATAAGTATAACTATAGAACTTATGATCTGATGATAGATCGAGGAAACTTGTATAGGGTACAATCAGACCCTGTGTCACCAAGATCTACCGCAGGCATAGGTGGCTCCCCGGCTAGGGGTAGGGGATGGGGTTGAGGTGGAAGCGTAGGTTAGGGCCAAGGGAAACTGATCTATTATTACTGTGGAGAAGTAGGGCACTTTGCAAGGTATTTTCTGAACCCTACAAGACAGTCCTACAGGTACTATAGACAATTGGACCATGCGATTGAAGACTTTCCAATCTTGATAGAAAAGATGCAGGAGAAGCAACCAACACCTACACAGAATGTGCAGCGGGTTAAGGCTCAACTGCGAGACAAGGATCCAAGCGTAAATGTTGTAACACGTAGTGGAATGGCTACTGGAGGACCTGGGGAGAAGGCTTCAATTGAACCTCTGATTGAAAAAGCAGTTAGCAAACAAGAAGGGCTGGACCTAAATAGAGAAAGAGAAACATTTATTGCAGCTCGCAAAGATTTTGTTGAGGCGGAGGAACCTGCTTCTCAGGCACCTATGAACCTTAAGGCAGATGAGGAGGTCAGACCTTTCTTGCAGGCATGTATGAAGTTGCTGCGCAACCCAAAAGCTATGGAAAACCTTCAGGCATTAATAGGTAGCTACGCAGCATGACCTACCTTACCCCAAGAAATTAAGGATGTGCACAAACTGTATAGATATAAAAAAACACACTGGTAGGGAGATGCAATTGACAACACAGATTAGCGACTACGAAATGGCTCAGGTTATTTTGGACCTGGGGTCAGATTTGAATGTATTACCTAAACAGACTTGGCAACAAATGGGTGAACCAAAGTTGGAATGGTCCACTATCCAGTTGCGCATGGCTAATCAATAGAAGATCATACCCTTGGGGAGATTGTCAAAGATTGTGGTAGATATCGCAGGGGTGAAGGTCTGGGCTGATTTTGAAGTAATTCAAATTGTAGAAGATGCGGACCCCTACCCTGCGCTACTAGGGTTGGACTGGGCCATAGACATGGAAGGTATCATTAACTTAAAGAAGAGAAGCATGGTGTTCGAAAATAACAACACAAGGGTGATAGTACCATTAGATCCTGCGGAAGGCGAACGATACACTGAACCGGTACGCAATGAGGAAGATGTGGATCATCTCTATAAGTTGACTATGCGGGATGAGGATTGGATCAACCCCACAACGGATGGAGTACTCTACTGGGAAAAGGATAGTGAATGTTTCTCCGACTCCGATGGGGAGATAGAGAATTGGCAGAGCCAGTTGCATGATGTCTCTGCGCTGCGATGTCTTCGGGTCACAAGGAATATCAGTTGCATCTCCTTAGAGGTAAGATACCTACCTTATTTTGATGGTTCTGATAATATTAAAGAATTTTTACGCGCATTTGAAGCAGAGGTTCCAAGGGAACGGAGGCTATGGGCCCTTAATCTAGCCATGAGGGGGACACCCACGCGATGGTGGGACACCCACAAGTGAGCATTCCAGGATTGGAAGGACTATCGAGATGCGATGATCCTACAATTTGAGGCCCTGGCTGATGTGCGAGTCAAGACGTTCCTTAGGCCAGGAGACCCACGTGAACATCTATTCTCTTGGATGGAGAAGTGGTGTGATAGGACTCTGGAAGAATGGGTTCACCTATTTATTCATACTCTCGGGCCTATTCCCATCGCATGGTACTTGGATGCGGAGCTACATTAGCGCACCCACCACTGGGAAGCGTTAAAAGCTGACTTTGTGGGGACATTCAGACTTAAAAGTGTTAAAAGCATTAAAATCGTTAAAAGGGGACTTTGTGGGAAGTGTTAAAAGCTGACTTTGTGGGAACAGAAGCACTCGATGAAGCTCTGCAGGACACAGATGCATTTTTATTTGCTAATTCACGCCCCTATGTAGCACCTGAGACTCCAACATGGGAAACGCAGATGCAGGACATAGCCAACTACCACAGCTTGGCACTAGAAGAGAGTGAAGATGATCCACGAAATGTCTCTGTCCCAGAATCAGAAGGGGACTGTGCAGTTACTGGGCCTCTGCTGCAAAATATTGATGTTACCAAACCCCTAAAGCTACGTGAAATCAATATCGGAACTGAAGAAAACCCTAAATTGGCCAAAATTAGGGACTATTGGGACGAAGGTACCATAGGCAAGATTGCGGAACTTCTCACAGAATATCAGGACTTATTCCCGACAAAGTTTTCAGAACTCAAAGGAATCACGGGGGACCTAGGTGTTATGCACATCACTTTGAAACCCAAGGCATGCCCTGTGAAGCAGTGACCATTTCGGCTGAACCCCAAATATAAGCAGAAGGTCAAAGAAGAACTGGACAAAATGCTAGTTGCAGGTATCATTGAGCCCGTCAAACAGTTAGATTGGGTAAGTCCAATGGTAGTCTAGGAGAAAAAAAAAAGCGGTAGATACGAATCTGTGTGGACCTACGCAAGTTAAATGATGCCTGCATTCATGACCCCTTCCCTACGCCATTCTCAGATGAAATCCTTGATAGCGTGGGTGAACAGGAACCATACTCCTTCATCGATGGATTCTCAGGATACCACCCGATCAGAATCGCACCTGAAGATCATAGAAAGACTACGTTTTCCACTAAATGGGGATCCTTTCAGTATACGGTCATGCCTTTTGGTCTCAAGAATGCACCTGCCATCTTCTCCAGAGTGGTAGTCGCCGTGTTCAAAGAATTGATACATAATTTTTTGGAAGTTTACTTTGATGATTGGACTGTCTTTGGCCTAGTGAAGGACCACGTCTCCAATATGCGCTTGATGCTGGATGCCTGTTGAAAGCGTCAAATATATTTGAATATCAAGAAATGTATCTTCTGCGTACCTTTTGGAATCTTGCTCGGACATATAGTGTGCCGACAGGGATTGATGGTTGACCCTTCGAAGGTTGCAGTGATCATAAACCTCGTGGAACTGAAAAACAACTGCAATTGATCCTTGGACACATAGGCTACTACATGAAGTTCATTCATGGGTACGTGCTAATCACAACGGCTATGGAAAAGCTACTTAAAAAGGATGTTTCATTTTTTTGGGATGATGAGTGTCAAAAGAGTTTTTAGCTACTTAAAGAAAATATGGTTTCTGCACCTATCCTCATCTTTCCATATTGGTCAAAGGTTTTCCATGTGCATGTGGATGCATCAGGGATCGCCTTAGGAGCTATCCTTACATAGCCTGGTGAAGGAGATATTGATCGCCCTATCGCTTTTTCCATTTGGAAACTTTCCAGTGTGGAGCGCAACTACTCCACCACAGAATGGGAAGGACTGGTTATGGTCTACACACTACAGAAATATCGGCACTATTTGTTAGGGGGCCACTTTAAGATGTTTACAGATCATTCAACCTTAAATTACCTTGTGAATAAGCTCCGTGTCAAAGGGGGGGGACGCATGGTTATTGTTGTTTCAGGAATACGATTTCAAAATTCTGGTTAAGCCAGGGAAACTAAATTTTGGGCCAGATCACTTGTCCCGAATTGAGACGGGTGAAGAACCTAATAGCCTATAGGAGGGATTACCCGATGTGCAGCTATTCGCAATTAAGGTCGTTGATGCACACTTCGTTGATATCATTCAGTTCCTGACTACAGGCTTGGCCCCAGTAGAATATTTGATACAGAAGAAGAAGGAGTTGGTTACTCAGGCGTCGGACTTTACCATCATCGCATGCCAATTATATAAACTAGGAGATGATGAAGTACTATGCAGATACGTTCTGGAACATGAAAGGCATGCCGTCTTGGCAAAGTCTCATGAAGGCATCACAGGAGGTCACTACGTAGGAAAGGCAATGGCACAAAAGATCTTGAGAGATGGGTTATTGTGGCTTACCCTACATCACGATTCTCACGACTATTGTAAATCCTGTGATATGTGCCAGCGAACGAGATGACCGTCACGAAGAGATGAGATGCCATTGCAACCAAAAATCGCTTTGCAAGACTTTGACAAATGGGCCATTAATTTTGTAGGACCAATCAATCCTCCAGGAAAAAATATAGGTGTGCGATAAATTATTATCGCCACTGATTATGTCACTCGATGGGCCAAAGCACAAGCAGTGAAGGATTGTACTGCAGACACCACTATGCACTTCATATTTGAGAAAATTCTGACCTGTTTTGGATGTCCGAAGATCCTGATGGGTGAAAAAGGTACACACTTCGCTAATGAAACAATACAAGCCTTGAATGAGGAATTTCGGATCCATCACGTGAAGAGCACACCATATCATCCAAAGGCAAACGGGGTGGTCGAGGCTTTCAAAAAAATCTTAGAGCAGGCACTGACCAAGGTCTGCAATTTCGATCACAGTGATTGGGACGTGCGCATCCCCTCTGTTCTTTGGGCCTATCGGACGACCTGTAAGAAGCTAACAGGAAGGACCCCCTTTCGGATGGTCTATGGCAAAGAGGCCATTATGCCAATGGAATACATTGTTCCTAGTCTACGTATCACAACATTTACAAACATGGTAGAACATAACATCACGGAGGAGCGCCTCGCGCAACTTATGGTTTTGTAAGAATATCAGTTCATTTCTAACTTTCATCATCATGTTCAGAAGGCTAGTTATAAAGCATGGCACGATCAGCATATTCGCCAAAAGACATTCGTGGAAGGCGATCTGGTCCTATTGTACGATAGCTAGTTTGCGAAACACCTAGGAAAATTTTGACAGCACTGGCTTGGTCATTACACTATTAAGGAAATCACGTATGGTGGAGAGGTCATATTAGCTACCCTGCATGGTGATGTGTTACAAGGGTATATCAATGATAGTCAGCTCAAACCATACTAGGTTAAATGACTATATGGCCGGAATAGCTGTCTCACGCAGGATAGGCTCACCAAGGAGGGGGCATTGAGGCACGAATGGGATACACACACTGGTCAGGATAATAAAGAAGCTTCAAGGAAAATTGGCAGACCCAAGATCACAGTGACTCAGGACGAGTCACGAGATTGTGTTGGGGGATTGTCGAAGCAGGGTCCTCCAACGGCTGCGAATTGTAACAATTTTGAGTATTTTTGTATATTTTTGGCATATTTTAGTCTAGCGCAGGGGTTTTGGGGTGGGCCAAAGCCCTGAAAGCATTGTAACAGGTCAAAGGGTAGACCTAGAGTCCATAAACCATGGTTTTCAGACCACAAGAAATATTAGGCTATATTGTTATAAATAGAAAGAAATTTTGAGTTGTAAGGTAGGAAAGAATAGAGATTGATGTGAATTATGGTTTAGGAGATCTATTTGGGTTATTAGGGAAAGGACTCTTGCCGGCTGTGTGCATAGAGATCCTAAATCCTGTTGTGTGTGGACCCTACAACTATGTGCGCATGTTGGGTTTTGGGTATTGTAAGAAGGATCCGAAGGATTACTGAATGCGAAAGACTGTTGATGTATCTGAATCTATTGGACATACTATTAATGAAAATATCTAATATATATTTACGTTATGTATGTTTCTGTGTTGAGCTACGAAAGTAACTGTGTTATTTTCTTATGCTGCATAAACATTTGATCTAGACCTGTTCTGTTATATTTCATGCAAGAACAACTGTGTTAGCTGCGTTATTTTTCTATGAGATTATGATCAGTTGATTGCGGTAATTATAACTGGTATTGCGCACGTGGATGCGAAGGGAATTTGTAGATCTAGATTCTGTGACATATGATTTGGTGATTGTGAAGTCGAATGCAGTTCTACTTGACTTACCTACCCTCTCCCAAGGTGCGGAAACCTGGTTCCAGCACCCACGCGTATTGCTTCGGGTGAGACTTTGGCCTACGCAGGCAGGTTACTGCTGAAAGGGCTAGTAGTATAGGGGTTTGTTGGAAAACCTTAACCTCCAAACCTGGGTCAGGACCCTTCGAGCCAAAAAAATTTATTGAGCATGGCCACTACCTAGGAGGATATAGGGAGATGATTTACCATTCAGGGTGCACTCCAAAGGCACCAAACATTTATCACCTCCTCAAAGCATGTGAGAAGATTATGTCAGCAAGTGAGTGGAGGGGAAACCACTTACCATATCATGATCTAAGGCATTCAGGAGATATACTGCATTGGTTCCACATGTGGGAATATGATCCACCTCCATTATTGCATATGGTTGTTTATGTATCATTGGTTTTGATCCCATATATTGATGACGTCCTTATTATTTATATGGGAATGATTGGAGGGAGGATGGAAGGATTGAACATGCCCTTTTGGAGAGAGATTCTCCATGTTTCTTATGCTTCATGTTTCACAAAGAACATTGGGAAAGCCATGATTGCTACATTCGATCTTTTACTACCTTGTGGGATGACTCATTTGCATCTCATGAGAACTTTGGAGGAGCATGTCATGGAGGAATGGATTGGGAGACACTTGGATTATGAGGAGAGCTTATCACATGGAGGTGTCACCAACAGAGGAGTAGAAGAGTTTTAACAATCACATTTTCCATTGCTTGAGTAAAAGCAACATTTGGGAGGGGAGGACTGTAATATTCCCAATTATCCATGAGCTAGTTGGAATATTAATTTTTGTTTTTGCTTCCTTATTTGATGAATACGAGGGTATGGAGACCCATAAATCTCCTTAACAGGAATAAAATCACTACTAACGTGAAAGGAGGACATCTTACCAGCTTAATTAAGCACCCTTGTGTGTGAAAAGGGGTTGGAGCACATAGACTGGGTCAAGTTTGACCAAATCAATAGTATTGTCATGGAATAGTGGCATTCATTATGGGACAACGCAGTTTTGGTGGGAGACTCCATGCATGGAAGTAGTGCCTTTAATGAGTGGGGCCAAGGGTGAGGAAGCTCACCACTTATATAAGGAAGAGGATGGAAGACATAGATCATTATGTTATGTTATGTTTTGATATTTGGATTTATGGTCTGTTTAGACTTGTTGCTCTCTTCGGTTGTTTAGCTAAGATTGCAGTGTTGTTTAGCACAGGGTGTTCCCGAGCAGGAATCCCTCCTCTATCCTTGAGGGACCTCTAGTGCCCATTCAAGAAGAGTATTTGCACTATATTCCACATTCAGGCATTAGGCCAAGATCCATCTTTCATCTACAACATAGTTTCTATTGAGAGATGTGTTGAGTTGCATGTTGCAGCAGTGGAGAATACATTCGGGTGATTTATGATCTGTTTTTCACTGGAGTAAGGTTTTCTTCCATTGGGAGGCTAGTAAGGAAGGCCCTTGAGCCTTATTGTAGTATTTGGCATTAGGCTGCTTTATCATTTTCCCCTACAGTGCAATTTCTTTCTTGGACTACGTTATTTTAGGGAGGAGTTGCAGGGGTGGTTTCAGTACACCATTTGGAGAGGAGGTTTTCTAGTGAAGGGATTAGCCTTTCATTTAGAGGATCCATTGGAGGAGGCTACATTCTTTGTCATATCATATCAGCCCCATATTTCCAGTCATATTGTTGTAGTGGACCTTTAGCCCTAGGGCTTTGGTTCATATCTTGTGTATTGGTGTATTTATAAAAACCCATTTGGGTTCTTGTTGGAGGTTGTATAAGAGCCTTGATCTTCATTGTAGATTATATTTGAGGCATATATCATCTATTTATATTTTGTGTATTCATTTTCTATTGCAGTTCTCCTATGACTATGTTGTAGCAGTCTTTCGGCATTTTTTGTAGTAGCAACACCTCATTATGGAGCGTATTTATCTATTGGAGGCTTGTTAGATCTTGTTGTATGGTTTGTGGCCCCTTATTTTGTACATATTTTCTGTTGTTATGATCAATAAAGAAGCTCCATATTGGTCTCATATTTTTATGTGATGTTTTACACTGCTATTTCAAGCATTTTTTTCTATATTCATGATTTTCCCATTTGGGAATATTACATATCTACTGCCTTCCATCCTCAAACAAATGGTCAAAAAGAGGTGGTCAACCGAGTATTGGTCCATGCTCTCCATACTCATTTTGGGCGCAGTAAATAGTGGGAAATCTATTTACACATTCTACAACATAGCTACAATAAGGCCACACATTCTTCTACTAGGTTCTATCCTTTTGAAGTATATTTTGTCTTCCAACCAGTAGCCCCAGCCGAGCTTCCCTTCACTTTGGATCCTCAAGATACCATGCACCAGCAAAAAGAACAACACTCAGCACACCAGTTTCTTCACCAAATTGCACAACGACACCTTGCCGTAATAACAACACTCAAAATAGCCCAAGATCGTGCCAAGCAAAGGCATGACAAACAAAGGACCTCCAAGACCTTTCAGCCAAGAGACATAGTATGGTTACATTTGGATAAGAAATTATTCAAAGGACAACATCATAAACTTCTTCCAATCCAATATGGCCCTTATATATTTTTAGAACAAAATGGGGAGAATGCCTATCGATTGGACCTTCCCCCTTAGCTAAGAATACACAATTTCATTAATGTCAATCATCTCAATTTTTTTGAGCCTCCCCTCTTGGAGGAACTAGTCACTATTACTCATCCGGTGAACAACATCCCTGAATTCCAACTCTCATTGTCAAAAGACACATTATTGGACACCAGGACTTGTTCTACTAGACACTAGAGCTACACCTCCTACCTTATGGCACATCGAGGACAAACTCTAGCTTAGAAAAAGTGGATGACCACCGAAGTGGTGCACCGTCTCTATCCTCATCTTCGCATGGAAGCCGAGACACTTCCAGATCTAAACATGGAGGAATTGAGCCACCTAGGAGAGGTTTCACTCCCTAATTTTATTACAAACCTACTATCAATTAATTACACTGGCATAGGGGGAGGCCTGCATCCCTAACGCCTATGTCAAAGGCACAAAACAAGCATACCTACCTGGGTGCATGATATTTCTGCGGTGGTTTTTAATTTAGCATCCTATGTAATAAGAGTGCCCTTGCTGATAAAAAGGGAGGGCGAGCTAATAAAGTTTATGTTCTTCATTTTTACTGAAATAAGTTTTCTATGTCTCTCATTCTTTTTTTTCTGCTACGTGAACATCTCATTTGATGTTTGTGTGGCCTCCTCTTCGTTTCACATGGCTCTGAGGAGAGCCAGTGTGCCTTCATCATGGTAGCACCTGGCTACTCCCTTTTAGCAAAGTTTCCATTAAACATATAATCTCTCTCCTATATGCGTATTTAAATTCCATAAATTTACTATTGTGCACAGACCCATTGTGCACTTGCATACTTGTGACACTCACAAATTCACATATCCCCGTAGATATTACGGATCAAGAGCAATGCACTATATATAAATGGCAAGAGAGTGAAAATACTTCGTTAGGTGATCAATAAGTACAAAAGTACAACTCTTACCATGTATTTAAAGTAAGTTGATAATGAGGTCCATGGATGAGCCCTCCCATGAGAATCTTCCCATAGTGGTCTGAAATGTGAAGTGATAAATACTCCCCTTGGAACACTCCATCAATAGATACATACTCCCAAGTGACAGCATTGTTCTCCTTTGTGGTAAGGCTCGTGTCATCTCATAACTCCATTCTTTGACATGGAAAATGCCAAAGTCATCTGCCATAATGCTGTTATATATGGAAGACTCCTCCCCATGTGGAAGTTTCTCATGATCCTCCAAAGCTAAGGAGTAGTCCCCTTGCACTATGATTGTGCCATCCTCTACTCTTGAAACACCATATAAAGTATGGGAGAAAATCAGCCCATACTCTCCCAAGAGTAACTAAAGCAATAATGTCTCTTGTTGCCTCCTCATCTCATCATTATAAAATTCATGAGGTAACATGTTACACTAAAAAATGTCACTTTGACATTCTGCTGACTGTATGAGCTCATTAAACACTCATACATGCCTCCTCTGCAAGTCTTACAACCTTTGTTCCTCATTCCAAGCCCTGAAACTGGAGGAAAAACCCTTAAAACTCAAAAGCTCTGGGCACACAGTGTAACATGAAGCCTCGCATGCGTTTAGCTAGGGTACGCAGGTAATGTGAAGATAAACTGCGTTCTAGAACACACTTTTCCAGTGTAATGCCTGCGGTACCCCTGTAAAGTCAAAAAAGCGCGAAATTAAACCAAAAAAGTTGAATTTTGGTCAATTCTAGAAGGTTTTGGATGAGATTTTTTGGGGATGAGTACGCTTTAGTAAGGTGCATCTATCCCACACCTTAAGGAACTAATCCCTTGATGTAAGGAGCCTATCCCTTTGAAGGAGGATTCTATCCCTTTAAAGGTGGAATCCTAACCTCCTCATCTGCTCTATAAAAGGAGGCATTGGGTAGCCTCAAGGGGTTAAGGGGTTAAGTTTTGATGGAGATTTTGGAGATTGAGGATTAGAGTTCAAGCTTTATGTATGATTGAGCTGAAGTGCTGTTGAAATTTAGACTTCTTTCTGCTGAGCTTTTGAGAGGAAAGATCACATACCTCTTTATGTTTCTGGAGGAAGAGTGCAAGACTTATCAAAGTAGAGGAGACTCCTGCTTCGGACCCCGGGAAGGCCTTTCGAACATCAAGGCTAAGGTTGTAAGGTTCTTCTATATATTTTAAGATTAATACAATCAAGTTCTGTTTTTCTCAATAAATTGTCGTTCGATTGTTTATTTCAATAAGCTGTCATTTGATCGTTTATTTCATAGATTCCTTGATCACTATGATAGGTATGTTTTATAATTATTTGTTATACAGGTGCTATTGATATTTTCTTGTTTGTGATTGCAGATCAACGAAAGATGATACTTTCTTGTGAAAAAAGGGCCCTTGTTGCGACGAAGGATTATTGATGCAACGGAAGCACTGCGACCGCAAATAAGCATTTGGATCTAAGGTAGGATCGACACCTTCATAACATTTATTTGTAAAACGAATATATCTAGAGAAAGAAAAACTTAGTTGTTCGTTTGTTGCTAGATTGTCTTCTGACACTAGGGAGATCGGTCTTGTCCGCAAGAACGATTTATCCGGCCAACAAATTGGCGACTCCACTGGGGAAAGAAACTTGTTGTTTTTGGTTCTCTTTTATTTTGATTTGAGGAAAAGTTTTTCTTGGTTTTTAATTGATGGATATCTGCCTGGGTAGCTTAGTTTTTCTTTTCTTTTTTTTAAATTTTGAAATCTTTTATTTTTTTTTCTTGAAGTTTTCAGGGGACCGCACTTTGTCTTCACACACAGTGCGGGCATCTCCGCACTTTCCTTAGGTAACTAGTGCGGGACCGCACCTGTTACTTCTGGGACCTGCAAACCTTTTTAAAAGTCTTGAAAAACTTAGATTTCTTCTTTTAGTTTAGTTTAGATTTAATTTAGGATTCTTAGCATCTACCCAGATCTGTATTTTTCTGTCAAAATCTCTTGTTTCTAAGTTTCTTTCAGCAAATTCTTCATCTCATCAATCTCCATTAAGTTAATTGGGTGTTTTGAGTCTCTTTTTTGAGAAATTCTTAATTTGATTTCCTTTCGTCATTAATTGAAGGTTTGTCTCAGTCTTTTCACAATTTTGCATCTTTTTGCTTTTGTTTTTGCAAAAAAATTTCACTCACCTTTTTGGGGGCTAAATTGTGTATGAGTGTTAATCGCCTTTGAGTGTTTTTTGATCTTTGGAACTCTCACCCGATTTTCTTGACTTCCACTTGATTGGTTCTTATATTACATTAGAATCATCTTGTGTTTGAGAATTCTCTTGCATAGATCACACTTGCATAATTAGAATTCTCATTTTCAGAATATGAATGAAAAATGTGCACATATTACATTTGCATACTTTTCATGTGAATTGTGCATAGATTACAACTGCATAGTTTACATTCTGAAAAATCAATCATAGATTTAGATCAATTTTCTTTGATTTGAATTTAGATGTTTTTATGCTTGTTTTAAAAAACACAAAAATAAAAAATTGTTTTGGGATTGATTTGCATTAGTTTTTCTTGATGAAATTAGTGCATTAGAGAATTTGTTATATTTTCTCTTATTTATCAATCTTTGCATTGTTGGAAGTGATGGAAACTCTCTCCTTACTTTAGGTAGGATTCATCGAATTGAAAAGATTACATCATCATATTCGATTGCATTCAGTTTTGGTTCGGGTCATAACACCATTGGTTTCACATCCATTTACCCTTTTGAGTAATAACAGCCTTAATAACACAGCGCTTAATTAAAATTCATCTAGTGATTTTTACATTTTTAGGGCTCTTTCCACCAATCTAGCTTAGGCTAGTGTCTTGGAATAGGTTTTAGTTAACTCTCCAAGACAGTAAAACAAACAAGTAGTCGATCTTGCGGTAGGAAAATTCCAATTGTTGCATGTATGCTCTGGGAAGCTCCTCCTAAAGGAGTCAAGCACGAGATCATATCTGAACCAGTGAGGTAATCAATCCTTCCTCATTGGGAACGATAGAAGATATACACGTATTAAAAACGGTAAAAATCGGATAGACCATTGTCGAGGAGCCTGGGGTCACTTGTCGGTAAACCTTGGATTATGTCAAGGAGCCTTCAAGGGGATTGAGCTTTGTTACTCTGCCCTTGCGTGTGTATCGGATCGTAGACTGTTCCCCCAGGTATATTTGTTTCTATTGGTAACCTTAGTGGCCATAATCTATAGGGTTCTTTCCTAAGGTGATGGTGGAGGGAAGATCCCACTGTACCTGGAGCAGACGTCGACTAGACTCACTTGGACTCTCTGGGGGGTTCTCTTCACTCGAGATGGTTTTGTGAAGAAACTTGTGCCAATCTGTTTCATTAAGCAGGTTGTCGGGGTAACTGTTCCAACCGCCCTTTCTGTATTAAATTCTACGATGTTGGATTTCATCACCAACTAGTGTTTTTAGTACGGGAAGTTAATGTTTGTGTGTGGTTTGACTCCTAGATTTGATAGTGTGTGTTAATTTGTTTGTTTTTAATTTTAGAGACCATAGGTGTGAATTGTGAATTTTAATTGTTAGGTGTGAATTGTTAATTGTTAATTGTTAATTTTAGTTTTTAATTTGTTAATAAAATTCACTGAAGTTGAATATAATGGCAACTGTTCCGGAATTTACCAACCAAGGAACCCCTCTTAACGAGATTCCTAGTACTTTTCCTTGCTTTGTAAATGTTGGTCCTCCTTATATGGCTACTTTGTCATTACCTGGATTTACAATAGGTTTACCGATATGGTTATTTTCAACTTCGTTGGCCCCGAATACTCCAATTGTTCCACCTCAACCGGATGCTTCACTTCAACAGAGTTCACCATCTCAACATCACCAGCCTTCTTTTGACCCTTTATCTTCTTCACCTAATATTTCTTCCTCCATTTATTCCTCTTCGCTTGGTAAAAGCATTGACGCTAGTAACCAGGTGGCGAAGAAGAAGAAAGGGAAGAAGAAGAAGAAGAAGAAGCAAGATAAGAAAGAAGTCAACCAGTCAACCATAGCTGTAAGTGTTAGTTGTGTTGAGGAAACCTCCAACATGCATTCCGAGGATAGTTCCTTTTACTGTGTCAACCTCATTAAAAAATGAATCAGTGAGTCCGAGGATAGTTCCTTTTACTGTGTCAACCTCATTAAAAAATGAATCAGTGAGTCCGAGGATAGTTCCTTTTACTGTGTCAACCTCATTAAAAAATGAATCAGTGAGTCTGAGGATAGTTCCTTGTACTGTGTCAACCTCGTTAAAAAATGAATCAGTGAGTGTGAGGATGGTTCCTATTACTGTGTCAACCTCGTTAAAAAATGAATCAGTGAGTTGGAGGATGGTTCCTATTACTGTGTCAACCTCGTTAAAAAATGAATCAGTGAGTTTGAGGATAGTTCCTGTTACTATGTCAACCTCTTTAAAAAAAAATGAAACATGGCTGTTGAGGATAGTTCCTTTTCCTGTGTCAACCTCGTTAAAAAATGAATCAGTTGGCAATGAGGACAGTTCTTTTCCTGTGTCAACCTCATTAAAAAATGAATCAGTGAGTGTGAGGAGAGTTCCTTGTACTGTGTCAACCTCGTTAAAAAATGAATCAGTGAGTCCGAGGATAGTTCCTTGTACTGTGTAAACCTCATTAAAAAATGAATCAGTGAGTCCGAGGATAGTTCCTTGTACTGTGTCAACCTCGTTAAAAAATGAATCAGTGAGTCCGAGGATAGTTCCTTATACTGTGTCAACCTCATTAAAAAATGAATCAGTGAGGGTGAGGAGAGTTCCTTTTACTATGTCAACCTCGTTAAAAAATGAAACAGGAGTGTGAGGAAAGTTCCTTTTACTATGTCAACCTAGTTAAAAAATGAATCAGTGGCTTGTGAGGAGAGTTCCTTGTACTGTGTCAACCTCGTTAAAAAATGAATCAGTGAGTGAGGACAGTTCTTTTCCTGTGTCAACCTCGTTAAAAAATGAATCAGTTGGTCCGAGGAGAGTTCCTGTTATTGAGTCAACCTCGTTAAAAAATGAATCAGGTATGAGGACAGTTCTTTTCCTATGTCAACCTCATTAAAAAATGAATCAGTAGGTAGATTGTAGAAAGTAGGTTATGTAGGTAGATTAGAAATAATTAGTTTCTGAGGATAATTCCTTTTACTGTGTCAACCTCATTAAAAAATGAAACACGTTTCCATGAGCATAGTTCTTTTCCTATGTCGAGCTCGTTAAAAAATGAAACAAATCCTCCCCTAATTGAGTCGAGTCTTTGAATATACCTCGTAAATGTTAGGTCATATATTTAGGTTAGTTTTTGCATAATTTTCTTACAGTTTTAGGTCGGGTCTTTCATATGATCTCATAAATGAACCTTCATTCCATCCAGCTATTTATTACTAGTGTACTTAGTTGAATGCAATGAAGCTGGGGGGGCATGCGCTCTATCAGTTACGCTTAGGGGGCATCAAGCACAGTTTTCTCTTTGTTTCAAGCTTGTGTAAAAATGAAACTACTCTGAAGCATAGTTTTTCTCTGTTTCAAGATTTTGTAAAAATGAAACCTATCTTGAGTCAATTTCGGTTATTTTCGAGACTCGTTAAACTCATGAAAATCCCGAGATTATTTTGCTATTTTTCATTCTCGTAAAATACATGAAAATGCTGAGTTCTTTCCGTCTTTTCCTGCTCGTAAATTAAATTGAAAGTCGGCCACAGGAGTACATTTTTATCCCTTTTTCGAACTCGTTAAAACTTACGAAAAAGTGAAAACCAGGAGTACATTTTTATCCCTTTTTCGAACTCGTTAAAACTTACCGAAAAAGTGAAACCTTGGAGTTCTCTTTTAAGCCCTTTTCAGACTCTCTAAATATGAAAAGATTGCCGAGCACTTGATTATTCGAACTCGTTAAAGTAAATGAATGATCGTCCCTTCAGTATAAGTTTACCCCTTTTACGGACTGAAATGGACTATTTACGAAAAAGGTATACGTTGACTAAATACGATCAATAGAGTTCTCTCCCGCATTATTTTATCCTTTTTCGGGCTCGAGAGACTAAATTTACGAAAAAGTACACCCATGGAGTTTTCTTAAGTTTTTTCTTCTGACTCCCTAAAATTGAAAAACACCGAGTTTCTCCTATACTGGACTCGTTAAAATTTAACAGTAAAGGACCTGTTTAATTTTCAACAAGAACGAACCACTCCTTCTTAGGGTTTGAATCTTAAACTAAGTTGGACTCATCCGAAGGATGAGCTTATAAACAAGCAAATGTTATCCTCCTCAAGCTTGTCAAAAATAAAGAGGTACTTGCCAGAAATGGTGGGGGAAAAAGAGAGAAAAATGGGCGTGTTTGTTATATTTTAAATTTTTCGAAAACTCAGTCAACCACTCTTGGAAACGACACTTTCATTTACCTGGGTTGGGAAATCCTTTGTCCAATAGTTAATCAAACCATATTGAAAGTCTTCAGCCGGTTTCTGGGTATTAGCTTTGGGTCAATTGTCACCAAGCCATCTGCAGTGTCGTTATGTGTTCAAGAGGATAGTTCAAATAAACCATTCATCTGCAAAATATCTGTCATCCATTTTTGACCATCCCTGAGTCAGTCCTTGCCAATATATTTTCAAAAATTGATCTATGATTTCGTGTTGTGGGCTTTCCTACAACGGATCACTTTCTATCGACGACAACTCATTATCTAGGAAGTTGATCCAGAAATCGTCAGTACCTTGAAATCTGCATGCCTCAATGGCAGGTTTCTCGCCTTCGACGACAGGTTGCATCATTGACCTTCGATTGAATGATTCCGGTGGACATGCTCGACTCAGCTCATTCATTCACATTTCATGGATTGTACCGGGTACTTTGAGAGCCATCCATTAATGGTGGTTACTCACACTTGTTAACAGTTCACATCATCGATCGGTAATCAAGTGGTTTCTACCATGTTCTGGACTTCAACACATTTATTCACATGAATAGAATCAGACTAGTTCAAGAAGGTGGAAATCAAGACCCCGGATCTAGTTTCCACCATCCAAAGCCATGAGGAATTTTGTTATCATTTATACAGTGGACTATTTATAAACAGATGGCTGCGTCCATGCTGTGTCGACATATGTCTATACTGTGATGTATTCAAAATCATTCCTGTATCAGAACAGTTTAGGTTAGTTCTAGTTAGTTTTTGATCTGATTATGGGAATGCCTACCTCAGCGATGATATGATTACATATATATATTTTGTATTGAATGTTTTTACAGGTTCTGACTGGGGTTTCCACAGGATGATCCTTGAAATGATAAAGTACTTCACTCTTTATATATGACAGACTTCATCTTCATCTATTTCAGACTTCGCACTTTAGGGGGAAATCTGTTACACTAAAAAATGTCACTTTGACATACTGCTGACTGTATGAGCTCATTAAACACTCATACATGCCTCCTCTGCAAGTCTTACAACCTTTGTTCCTCATTCCAAGCCCTGAAACTAGAGGAAAAACCCTTAAAACTCAAAAAAGCCTTGGGTACGCAGGTAACATGAAGCCTGCATGCGTTTTTAGCTAGGGTACGTAGGTAATGTGAAGATAAACTGCGTTCTAGAACGCACTTTTCCAGTGTAATGCCTGCGGTACCCCTGTAAAGTCAAAAAAGCGCGAAATTAAACCAAAAAAGTTGAATTTTGGTCAATTCTGGAAGGTTCTGGATGAGATTTTTTGGGGATGAGTACGCTTTAGTAAGGTGCATCTATCCCACACCTTAAGGAACTAATCCCTTGATGTGAGGAGCCTATCCCTTTGAAGGAGGGTTCTATCCCTTTAAAGGTGGAATCCTAACCTCCTCATCTGCTCTATAAAAGGAGGCATTGGGTAGCCTAAAGGGGGTGAAGTTAAAAGTTTGGATGGAGATTTTGGAGATTGAGGATTAGAGTTCAAGCTTTATGTGTGATTGAGCTGAAGTGCTGTTGAAATTTAGACTTCTTTCTGCTGAGCTTTTGAGAGGAAAGATCACATACCTCTTTATGCTTCTGGAGGAAGAGTGCAAGACTTATCAAAGTAGAGGAGACTCCTGCTTCGGACCCCGGGAAGGCCTTTCAAACATCAAGGCTAAGGTTGTAAGGTTCTTCTGTTATTTTAAGATTAATACAATCAAGTTTTGTTTTCCTCAATAAATTGTCGTTCGATTGTTTATTTCAATAAGCTGTCGTTTGATCGTTTATTTCATAGATTCCTTGATCACTATGATAGGTATGTTTTATGATTATTTTTTATACAGGTGCTATTGATATTTTCTTGTTTGTGATTGCAGATCAACGAAATATAATACTTTCTTGTGACAAAAGGGCCCTTGTTGCGACGAAGGATTATTGATGCAACGGAAGCACTGCGACCGCAAATAAGCATTTGGATCTAAGGTAGGATCGACACCTTCATAAAATTTATTTGTAAAACGAATATATCTAGAGAAAGACAAACTTAGTTGTTCATTTTTTGCTAGATTTTCTTCTGACACTAGGGAGATCGGTCTTGTCCGCAAGAACGATTTATCCGGCCAACATAACATCATGATAGTTGACTTGTAGAATGACCCATACAACCAATTCTCCTGCTGCCATAACATATGGGTGCCATGCCATGCCCCAAACCATAACACACCTTTTGATATAGGATATGTCACATGATGGCCAAAATATTTCAAGGGTATCTAGTGTATTCATGCCTCATGTTTCCCTGTGTCATAGATTTGCAAGTGGATTACCAACCCCTTGTTCATCATCCACACCCATTCATCCAAATGTTGGTGTCTCCTACCATGCTCCAATTTGGTATCCTTCCAATGGAGAATACCATCCTCCCAAATCTTCCCACATATGATCACTATCTTTGCACTTCATGAGATGTTGAAGTGAAACCTCTTGGAGATCTCCACATGAAGAACACTCATCAATGACCAAGTTAAACCCATAAGGTTCCAGCCATGTTGTAGGCAAAAGCTTCTCTTTGAGTTGATATGTGCTCATCAAGAAGGATCCATTATAATAATGGGATATGCTATCCATCATAAGATGTCTTCCATCATCCCTCTGCCTATCAAATGCTACAAAAGTGTAATGATCATCAGAATGTCCCAATAACAGTTTGGCCCCCAATTCATCACTGCTTCTCAATGACAACGCTGCTGATCTCCATGATGGTGCATCTACTGTCTCATGATCATGCACAATGCTGAACACACAATTTTGCATTGGATTTATTAGGATTATGCTCATCCTATCCTATAAAACTCTACACTCCAACCCAAAGTGTTCTGTGCATCTCATCAATGAGATACCACGATGACTATATATCTCCTCCTTGAACCAGTCAAGGGTCCTCTACACAGTGATAATCTGCTGCTCCAAATCAGAAGTGTGCTTTGAACCTAGGTCATGTAATTGCCTTGATGGCATGTCCCCACAACCCTCCATATGATGTGTTGAAATAATAGGAAGTGGAAATGTTTGCATACCTTGGTTAAGCTGATCCTTGGGAACATCTTGTATAGCTACAAGGGCTCCTCATACCAATGTAATGACTCCTCCAACTATTGGTAATGGTGATGCCTGCTGCTCTACTGTTGCATCAACATTAGTATAAGTCTCCTCTTCCTCATGCATCTCCTAAATAGTGCATGGGACTCTCAAGGTCAAGAGATCAAGACCACTTTGCAAGGATGCAATTGTTCCTTCTGCTGATGCAAGTACTCTTGCAACTGATGGTGGTGGATGTTTCTCTTATTTTAGAATGATAATACTGACATCTTCCCTTGGCTCCTCACATGGTTTATCATCAGAAAATGTCTCAATAGGAATTACCTCCAGTTTCTTCTTATCAAACTTTTTTATCAACCTTTGAGTAAAATCTGCATAAGCAATCACTCTTGCATGTCTCAAATGGCTGAACCACCAAATATTTGCTTCACCCTCAAGCTGCAGCACTGCAATATTAACAACTTATTTTTCTACTACTGAATGTAGCAGGAAGAATGCATCTAAATTCCTTCTCCAAGCCCTTGCTGTACATGTGGATGACCCATCAAATGTAAACAATAGAAATCTATTGCATCTTTTTCTTCTACTGTTGCTGCAAGGTCTCCTTTCTTCTTTGATATGAATAAACTGCTGGAGTGTTAGATTCTCCTTGAAATCTCTTGATTAAGACTTGAACTTTGCAAGATAATCACTTAGAATCTCATGATCTAAGTTTCCTCAATCTCCATGTCTTTCACCTTCCTCTTCAAAGAAAGTTGACATAGTGGATCTCTTTGGAGCTCTATGCAATACCAGTTTTCTCTACTACTGATAGGAAGTGCATGTACATTCCTCATCTTGAAACCCTCTTGAGGTCTCATTGCATCTCTCCATTCTCATTTGCTTGACCTCCTTGGAGAGGTCCTTCATAGATCTAAAAAGATATCAGGAAAATCTTATTCCTTCCATCATTTTAGATCTCTTCTTCTCCTTATTCTTCTGATATCATATTGGCTGAAATCCACAGGCTAAGCCAAGATTATGCTTGGATACTACTATAATATTCCAAAATGGAAAAGACAAGAATATTGAACAAAATAATGGAAATAGAACTGATAATTCAACACATATAATTTAAGCGGATCATATATCCATCATATTAAGATTATAATAGAAAAATGTGTGCAAGATCTTGAGGAGAAAGACACTCAAGTTAGGCAAGGCAAACCTCAATAGACCAAGTACATGAAATGTAAGGAACAACTGCTATACAATAATACCAAAGGCTAAGACAATGCAGTTTAAGTGGGTAAACTTCTATTGGAAAAGTACAATAATATATATCTGTTATTATATAGCTCAAAGGGTGTTGGGTAGAGAGATCTATGCTCCCAAGCACATTTCCAAGACAACCCATAAAAGGTTTCCGAAAATACACAGTATACAAAAATAGAAAATATGGCTCCTATGGCTGAATAACCATTACAATTGAATCACTGATAGGAGGTGGCTGATCTAATATATGAGATGGCTAATCCCCCCATTGAAATTCTAACCCTCCAAAAGTAGCATTGAAACCTCCACTGCAAATTCTCAACAAAATAACATAGTTTGAGAGTGAAACTGCACTGTAGGTGGTGGTAACAGTTTGGCCTGGTGCCAAAATATGAAATAAATCCCAAGGACCTTCCTTGCTGGCCTCCCAATGGAAAGGCTACCTCTCCATGGAAAAACAAACATAGAAATTGTCCCTATCAATCCTCCACTACTTCTACCCTGCAACACAACACAAATCTGGCAGAAAATGTGCTGTAGCTGAAGACTAAAACTTGGATTGATGCCAGAATGTGGAATACCTTTGCTAAGTAGGCACTCGAAGTCCCCTAAGGATGATTCTGGGATTCCTGCTCGAGAACACCCTTGTGCTAAACAACACAGTAGACTCTGCTAAACAGCTGAAGAGTGCAAACAGTCTTATAGACCAAAAAACCAATAACCAACAACATGTCCTCTGTGGATACCTTCCCCTTCCTTATATGCATTGTGAGCCTTCTCACCTTGGGTCCCACTCATTAAGGGCACTAATTTTATGGAGACTTGCTCCCATTAACACTGCATTGTCTCTCATTGATGATCCTCTCTCTCCATACCAGCACTATTGATTTGGTCAACATTGACCTTTTCCACATGCTTTAGCCCCTGTTCACACATGAGGGTGCTTTATCCAGCTATTAAGATGACGTCCTTTCACATTACGAGTGATTTTATTCCTACTAAAGAGATTTATGGGTATCCCCACCCACTTATTCATCTATCTAAATGAGAAAAGAAAAAAATAATATTGCAATTAGCTACAAGCTAATTTCGGAATATTACAAATTATGTTCAACATGTTGACAGGGTGCTCAAACTATTGGGGGAGAAACAATTATATGCAAAAACCTCCAAATGTTTCTTTGAAGTATAGCAGGTGGAATATCTGGGTCATAATGTATCTCAGGAGGGTGTTAAGGTAGACCCTAAAAAAATTAAAGCCATTAAGGAATGGAAAGTCCCCCAACCATAAAGTAGTTGCGAGGATTTCTTGGGTTAACATGGTATTATGGCAATTTTGTTAAGAATTATGGGAGAAGAGCAGCACCTCTAACAAAATTATTGAAGAAAGATGAATTTTTATGGACTCCTGAAGCAAGTAAGGCCTTTGAACATCTTAAAGAGGTAATGTGCCAAGAACCAGACTTAGCTATGCCAGAATTCACAAAAACATTTAATGTGGAATTTGATGCCTCAAAAAATGGAATTGGTGTTGTTTTAATGCAATAAGGAAGACCTGTTTGTTTTGAAAGTCATCCAATCAAAGGAAAGTATTTACAAAAATATATTCATGAGAAGGAAATGTTGGCAATACTACACGCACTAAAGAGAAGGTGATCTTACCTAATGGGAAGACACTTCAAGGAAAAATTTGATCATGATAGTCTTAAATACTTTTTGGAAGAAATAATATCTTGAGAATAATAGAAAATATGGGTGACAAAGATGTTGGGTTATGACTTTGAAATCATCTACAAAAAAGGGAAGCGAAATGCTGTTGCAGGTGCACTTTCTAGAAAGGATGAGGAGGTGGAAGAATTGCTTTGTGCCATTTCTATTATCCAACCATATTGGATAACCGAAACAAGGGAGGAATGCAGTAATGAAAAAGAAGTGTGGACACTCATTAAAAAGTTGTAGCAAGATCCGAGTACATCTGATACATTTAGTTGGAAAAATAATTCCTTACGATACAAAGATCACTTATATTTTTGTAATAATTCCCAACTAAAACAAAAGATTATTTTGGAATTGCACACCTCTCCCTCAGGATGACACTCAATATTTTTAAAAACTTACCATAGGGTGAAGAAATATTTTTTTTGGAATGGCCTTAAATATGATATTCAAAAGATTGTGGTGGAATGTTTGGTTTGCGAACAAAATAAAGCTGATAAAATTAAGACCCCGGGTCTACTACAACCCTTATCCATTCAAAGTCAAAGTTGGGAGGAGGTTTCAATGGATTTTATCATAGGTTTACCTAACTCTGAAGGAAATATTGTCATCATGGTGGTAGTTGATAGACTTACCAAGTATGCACACTTTTGTGCATTATCTCATCCATTTAAAGCAAGTACAATTTCTACTGCATTTATGGAAACAGTTCAAAAGCTACATGGAAACCCAAATATTATTGTAAGCGACAAAGATCCCATTTTCACTAGAAATTTTTGGACGGAATTATTTTCTTGTTTGGGTAATCAACTAACTCATAACTCATCTTATCATCCTCAATCCAATGGGAAAACTGAGATAGTGAACAAATGTTTGGAATGATATCTTCATTGTTTTGCATCTGATAAAAAAACACAATGGGTTGAGTGGTTACCTCTGGTTGAATGGTGGTACAACACTTCCTTCCATACTACAGAAAAAATGAGCCCATTTATGGCACTTTATGGATATCATCCACGGTCCATCACATCACCTTTAAGAGAAAATTCTAAGGTTCAAGCAGTGGAAGATCACATCAAGCATCAACAACAAGTTCTCCAACTCTTTAAGGATAACCTAAATTTGGCACAAAATCGAATGAAACAACAAGCATATTAACATCACATAGAGAGAAATTTTGATGTAGGAGACTAGGTATTTTTACGGCTAAAACAATAAAAAAAATGTCCATCAACCAAGCTAAGAAGGATAATAAATTATCACCAAAGTAATATGGTCCTTACAAGGTGTTGCAAAATATTGGTACTATGGCATACAAATTGGAGCTTCCTACTTCTTCTCGATTGTACCATGTTTTCCATGTTTCATGCTTAAAGAATTTTATAGGTGACAAACTTCCAGTTCAAACAATATTTCCAGAACTTGATGATGAAGGAAAAATCATATTGGAACCTAAAGAAGTCACGGAAACAAAAACTCGACAGCTATGAAATCGATCAATTTCAGAGTATATCATCAAGTGGAATAACTTACCCACTGAATATTTCACATGGGAGGACGAGAATTTTATACAGAAGCATCCAGAGCTACTCAAGCATTGAGGACAACACTTTTTTGAAGGAGAGGGACATGTTAGGTCCCTATATTACTAGTGTAGTCCCTTATTTTTGTTAGCGTATCCCCCTTATTGTTATTGTTGAACCCATGTAGTCTCCATATTGTTATTATTGTGCCCCATAAAATCCCACTATTGTTATTGTTGTGCCCTTACATTATTATTGTTAGGTCTGCTAGGATTATATTGTTACCCCATGGACTCCTATATATAGAAAGTAGGCTTTGTCATTTGTATCATCCAAGAATTTCTCATTTATGTAATGTAAAGGAGGTTTCCCAATGAAGAGGCTGATTTCTAAGGCGTGGATCTGTCTTTTCTTCTATTTTGTGAGTTAGTTTCATAACAAACTGCTTTACCAATACCATTCAAAATGGAATTCATTGCTTTGTAATTATTTGCATAATCCTTCTTCTCATTTTCATCTATTGTAGGAATTCTTGGAACTTTATTAATTCTATCATTGAATGATAATCATCAGTGCCAAAAGTCACTAGATGTTCCCTCTTTATTATCTTTGTAAAAGAATAATCCAATCCATCCAATAATGGCACTCTGTTTTTGTAATATCCATCATGAGTAGAAATGGTTCCTTTGGGATCTACCTTTTGGTTGTTAGACTTCTTTCGAAGGAACTTGATTTGATTCCAATTGTTGGAATTCATAATCATACTTAGGGGGTTGAATTAGTATAATGATAATTATTACTTATTTAAATCCAGTAAAGCATATTAAAACATCCATGCCATAAATTGAACATGTAACACAAGTTATACCTACAAGATATATGTGGAAAACCTTATAGTGGAAATCCACAAAACTTCTTTACATGAAAGATATTATAGGAACCAACTTATTATTACATCAAGTTGTAGGAACTAACCTACTATTACATAAATCAATTTTGCTAATTTTTAGGAACCAACCTATAGGACATACCAATTCCCTTCATTTCTTTGTAGGCACCAACTTACAAGAGACATCAATCCTCTCTATTTATTTCTAGGTACCAAGCTATAGGATAAATCAATCGCCCAACTACTTTGAATGGACCAACATACACGATACACCAATCCCCTCTGGTGTACATATTCGTAGGAACTGAACCACTTCCTTTCTTCTTAACAACGTCTGTTAATTTCTTCTACTTCTAGTAGATAATATTTCTTCTTCTATCTTCATCGGCTCTATTAGTTGCTTCCTTGTTCACCATATCTACCTATTTCTTCCTCCACCAAATGTACTTCTCCAAAAACAATTGCACTTAGGCACTTATTAACAATGAATTTACACAACATGCCACATATCCAAATTTTCAAATCTAGTTAAAAAATTTATACCACAGATACCTAGAGATATTTTCTTTGTCTCATCCAAATTTCATAGTACAAAAAATCTTAGAAATAAAGTAATATAAAAAAGGAAAAGCTAACATGTTTGAAGGAAATTTCAGGAGAATTCAAGAAGCTTAAATTCCTTAGAGACTATATTTAAAAATATAGTGAGACAAGGCATGTAAATTTATCCATAGGTACAATACAATATTCTATCTATATCATCCATATTTCATCGTCTGAAACATCCTAGAACAAAATTTATAGCACAAATTCTTAGCTAACATGTTCAAAGAATATTTTAAGTTAATTTAGGAACCCTAAATTCCTTTGTCCACATATCCAAAATCATAATGAATCAAGGTTTAAAACTTGAACCATAGATACATGATGATATTATATCTATGTTTTCCAAGTGTCATAATTTGAAACATCCCAGAACAAAGGTTACAATGAAAATTCCCTATTGACCTATTTCAATAATATTTCAGTAGCATTCAAGAAGCTTAACTTCATTCAATGATATCTTTGAAATAATAGTGAATCTATTAGGATCATAGAGCACCGAGAGAGATCGTGGATTTTAAAGACATTGTTTGTTTGTTCATAGTTTCCACTGACACAATTTAACATCAATTTATCTAGCCTTTAAATAGGCTACATCATAAATCAATACCATTGAAAAACCCATGGATGCGCATATATCTCTAATCGAAACCATAAGTCTCTAATATATATATGTATGTATGTGTGTGTGTGTGTGTGTGTGTATATATATATATATATATATATATATATATATACACACACACACACACACACACACACATGGTTTATTGAGTCTCATCTTCCGATGGTAGCTATTTAAAAATGATGTTAAAATTATTATTCAGTGGAAAACTATGAAATAAACAAACAATGTCTTTAAAAATCCAGAATCAATAAAAAACATGAATGTGCACTATATCTCCTAATCGAAACCATAAATTCTCTAATATATATATGTATGAATGTGTGTGTGTGTGTGTATATATATATATATATATATATATATATATATATATATATATATATATATATATATATATAGACATACATATGTATTAACCAAGTTTCACAATCTAAAACATCACAAATGAATATACATTGTGAAAATTGAAATATAAATTGTTCACTCGATAAATCACATTTTTCACCCACCTATAGACTCAAAGAATCACCTCAAAAGTTATTCCTTAGATCCTCTTGCAACCTTAGATATATTACTCAATGGTTGATCTTAAAATGAACTCATTTTCCCTTTATTTATAGTTTTTTAGCATTCACTTAAGAAGATGACATGTAAAGTTAGTTGGGTCAGCCTGCTTGTACTTTGGTTGGGTCATCTTAACAAAATATTTCATAGCTCCCCATTTCTATGGAATTATTAATAGGTCCATATATTGTTGAAAATGTATTGGAATAATATCTCCAACCATATATCTTACGCTACCATTTGAGCTAGGTAATTGGATTAAAAATTCCTTCAAATATAGGGTATCCAAATGGGACTTACTTATACTTTGGTTGGGTCATCTCGAGGAAATATTTCATATTGCCTCATTAGTATGGAATTATAGGCATTGTTGTATATTGTTGGAAAGGACTCAAGATAATTTTTCGAACCATATATCCTCTGCTCCCATTTAAGCTAGGTATTGGAGTTAAATTTATTTCAAAGATAGGGTATCCAAATGGGGCATGTAATATTCCAAAATTAGCATGCAGCTAATTGGAATATTGATTTTTCTTAAATTCACTTAGAAGGAGAATAATGGGTAAGGAGGCCCATAAATTTTAGAAATGAGAATAAAATCCCTCACAGTGTGAAAAGGGATCATTATAGGAGCTGGATTTCACACCCTCATGTGTGAAAAGAGTCATTTTCATGTGGACAAGGTCAAGTTTGACCAAGTCAACAGCGCTGGGATAGGAGGTGGAGAACACTTTGAGAGACAACACAGTGTGAATGGGAGGAAGATTATTTGGTGGAGGAAACCCTAATGAGTGGGACCTATGGTGAAAGGGCTTTCACTTGTTTAAAAGGAGGGCAAGGCATCCATTGTTATTCATGTTAAGATATATTGATTTTTGGTCTACATGACTGATTTGCATTCTCCAATTGTTTAGTTGAGTTTGCTGTGCTGCTTAACACAAGGTATTCCTGTTTAGGAATTCCTTCTCCTTTCAAGAGAGGCCTCTTGAGGGATCTTGTATTGCATTGCTCCAAATATATGCTTGAGGCCAAGCACCATTCTTCAGCTACAATGTTATTTCTGCAGAGAATAGTGTTGTGTTGCAGGGTGTTGCAGTGGAGGGTTCACTACACCATCTTCAGAGCTTGTTTTTCAGTAGAAGAAGCTTTCCTTCTCCTACAAGATCATCTAGGGAGATTTCAGAGCTCATTTTCGATCTTGGAAATTGGAAAAATCACTCCTCATATTATACGGCATAGTCCCTTGTAGGAACTACGTCATTTCTTGCAGTGTTGCAGTAGCAGGGTTCCAGCCCTTGATTTTGAGCTAGTTTCTTAGGGAAAGGGCCAACCCTTCTCCCGAAAAACTTCTAAGAAGGATCCTCGTTAATTTTTGTATTATTAAGCTATTTATACACATTTCTACAGCTATACTACGTTATTTCATATCTATATCTATAGATCTACTCTTATGTACTCATTCTCTCATGAAGCCCTTGTCGGGTTATCTTTATAATGTGAAGAAGGAAATAGATCTCCATTTTTCTCCATGAATTGATGAAATGCACTCCAGATATATTATTTATATCATATTTTATTAGAAACCATTATAAAATTACACTTTGCATGCTTTAGAAAATTTTTCATAGATGAAGCCATGGGATTTGGGCATTTTTAAGCTATATTGGGACTGGGAGATCTGTTTAACACATCAAAAGGGATTTGTTTCTGATCCCCTTCGGGATGTGAGTCCTATAATACATAAGATAAGGGATCCAAATGTTATTTCTTCCTTTTATAACGCAATTCTCTGGAATTAACATTTTTATGGCCCATATTGCTACATTTCCCCAACTTTTGGGATCATAAAAGGAAAAATAAGTTGCTTCTGTAACACTAATTTATGGCTACGTGTTTCTCAATAAATTTTATGAGTTAATTACTTACTGATATTCCAAATTTTTGTCCATGTATTGCTGCATCCCCATTTTGGGATATTACATTGGTATCAGAGCATAATCTTGGCTCAGCCTGTGAGTTCCAGCCATTATACTAGCAGAAGGATAAGAAGACAAATAAAAGAATCAAGATAAGAATGATCGGGAGAATGAGCTTTGTCTTATCACTTTTCAGATCTATAAATAACCTCTCCAAGGAGGTTAGGTAGATGAAGGAGAAAATTTGCAATGAAATTCCTAGAGGATTTCAAGAAGAGGAAAAGCCATGCACTTCCTATTCTCAAGGAGGAGAAGACAAGAAGCATGAAGGACACTTGGAATCTGAAATACTAAGAAGGTACCTTGCAGAATACAGACCCCAACCTAGAGCTTTCAAGGAGACTCTAGCTCTTCCTCATTTTATCCAGCTAGAAGAAGAAAGGAGACCCTACAACAATGGGATGATGAGAGGAATTAGATTTCTATTGTCCAATTTTGACGGATCACTCACATTTGCAGCAAAGGCTAGGGTGATGAAGCTAGAGTAAATCTTCCTACTACATCCAGTAGTAGAGAGAGAGGTTGTAGAAATTGCAGCGCTGCACCTTGAAGGTGAAGCAAACACTTGGTGGTTCAGCCATTTGAGCCATGCAAGAGTGAATATTCTTGCTGAGTTTTCTTAAATATTGATCAAGAAATTTGGAAATGGGAAGGAAAATCCCTCACCACCATTGGAAGAGGCATGTACCAGCTCTATTATAACCATGGAGGAACAACCTTCATCTTCAGCAGTTTGGAAAGCTAACACATATGAGGAGGGAACTCTTGTAGCCCTACAAGATGCTTCCAAATTTCACCAAGGTATGCCTAAGTTTCCATCTCTTATCATTTCAGAAAATATTATGGAGGGATATACATCATTGCATACTGCTAATTCAGAGCAACAGAATTTCACTGCGCTATACAAGAGCAACAGTGAAGAAAAGAGGACCCATTCCTTATGGGAGAATTCAAATGGTAGCTTCATTCATGAAGCAATGGAGGAAGAAATGATAGATGGTAGACATCTTGAGATGAGAAATATTTTCTCCTTTCCAGATGACACTTTCTCAATGATCATCTCACAGCTCAAAGAGAAACTTCTACCTGCAGCAGATCTAGAACCTTATTGGTTTTGGAAGGCCATTGATGAAAAAAAGGTCTCATGGAGAGATCTTCTGGGAGGTTCACTTCAACATATCATGGAGTGCAAGTTTCTTCAACAGCTTGAGGAGGTTTTTCCCTCATCACACTTGGATCCTTATAGATTCAAGAAGGACATGATGAGAGATATTCTCTAAAAGATCTCCCATGAAATGCAAGAGGAAAAATCTGATTTGGACGAATGGTAGTCTTCCTTGGGATAGTACTAAGGGAGAGCATGGTGGAAGGCACCTACATTTGGATGAATGGGTGTGGATAGGGAGCAAGAATTTGGAAGGCTACTTCCAAATATATGACACCGGGCAGGAGGAGGCTTGGCTGCATTGGCTACTCTTGAAAGATTTTTTTCATCATATGACATATCCTCTTTCTAAGGGTATGTGGGTGAAGAAGTTGTGGCAGGATATTGCATCATAGGGTAGCAAGGAGTATGGATGTATTGTGTTGATATGAAATTCTTCATATCAATCATTATGTTTTCATCACATGGTTTGTATGATGGAGGTATAAGTAGGCAGCAAAAAATTTTGTTTCTTTGGTTGTTCTTGGGAGAGCGAGGGCAGATTTGCTCTCACACTTTGCATGATGTTGCAGGAGTAGGAGATGAGATACCATGGTGCAAAGGGGCTACTCCTTGACCTTATATGATCAGGAGGTACTTCCACCTTTGAAGGAACTTCCTCTATGTGGCAGCATTGTGAGAGATGTCTTTGACAATGGGCATGTCAAAGAATGGAGCTATGAGTTGGCAGGAGCCTATTTGCATAGGTCAACAACGCTATCACTTTGGAGTTTGAGTTTATTGATGGAGTGTCCCCAGGATCACTTGAAATTTGATGCACTTGGTGGAAAAGGAGAAGGTGAGAGAGATGGAGTAGTGGATGGAAACATCTATTACAGAGATATGATCTTCTTAACATGGATTTCCAAGCATAAGAAGGATGATCTTCCTGCAACATATGATTAATTCCTCTTCATGGGAGTATGCCATACAACTATGGGAGGTTCATTCATGGATCCATACATCTTCTTAATTCCATTACATGGTAAGAATCTTGTTTTTCCATTTATTGGTTGTCTAACACAGTATTTACATAATCTTACCATTTCTATTTAGTGCATTGCTCCACAAGAGGGCAAGATTTTCATTAAGCTCCATGGTCAACATTGGGCAAAATTGTATGATGGAGACAAACATCTTTTATATGGCCTTGGGAAGGTGTTTTATCCTTTCATGTATGTTCATTTGATGTACCTAGCCATTTACTATTCATTAGTAGATGCCATGACATACAGAATTATCCATGTATAAAAAAACAACTTGCCATACTATTTTCTAAAGTAGCAGTTAGGAAAACTGTGCTGTGACTACTTGGGAAACTGTTGGTACCTTCTAACACCACATGAAACCTTCAGTATTTCCCTTATTTTGATGCTAATCATGATTTCACTTGTTGATATTGTTCTTATCTTTATTGGGAGCATGGTTGGGAGAGAGACACATGGGTTGAATGTGTCCTTTCGGGAAGAGGATTCCCACACTTTTTACATTACATGTTCTAATGGGAGCATGGGAGATGATATGGCCACCACAGTAAAAAATGTGTTCCTCTATGAGGTGGGCCATAAGGTTGATTGGATACCATATGATGATTAAGTCCTATTCATTATATATGGTATGGTTTGGGCCAACTTGATTCACAACGTTGGGGAGGAGATCTTTGGAGATCTAGTCTTCATCTTGCCACTTGAGGGAAATATTATAATAGCCCAAGATCGGTAGACACTCTAAAATTATCATAAGTGGAGAGGAGGACAACATGGGGTAGGCTACTTTGTCTACCATGTTTAGATTTTCAGCCCACCTACCTTGCAGGAGCTAAAGGTGGAGGAGGATTTTCAGGAGTTGCCATGTTGGAAGGTAACTCACTTTGCATGGATGATTGCTTGGGGATGGAGGATCCACATGGGAATGATGATTCCCAATACATTTAATATCTCATTCCTCAAAGGGACCTCTGGGCAACACCTTATTGCCTCCTTGAGTACTCTACTTACTCATGATGATAGCTATTTAGCTAGCTTGCATGCTTCGGAGGTGCAATATGGAGATTCATTGATGAGACATCATCGCATGCCTTGGAGGAGATTTATCATATGTGGATGCTACAGTAGGAGGAGGGGAGAATTCTCAGTTCTATCCTTACAGTTTCTTAAGGACAAGAGACAATTGGGAGGGGAGGACTATAATATTTCAAAATTAGCATGCAGCTAATTGGAATATTGATTTTTGTTAAATTCAATTAGGAAGAGAATAAATGGGTAAGGAGGCCCATACATTTCAAAAATGAGAATAAAATCCCTCATAGTGTGAAAAGGGATTATTATAGGAGCTGGATTTCACACCCTCATGTGTGAACAGAGTCATTTGCATGTGGACAAGGTCAAGTTTGACCAAGTCAACAGAGCTGGGATAGGAGGTGGAGAACACTTTGAGAGACAACGCAGTGTGAATGGGAGGAAGATTATTTGGTGGAGGAAACCATAATGAGTGGGACCTATGGTGAAAGGGCTTTCACTTGTTTAAAAGGAGGGCAAGGCAGCCATTGTTATTCATGTTAAGATATATTGATTTTTGGTCTACATGACTGATTTGCATTCTCCAACTGTTTAGTTGAGTTTGATGTGCTGCTTAGCATAGGTATTCCTATTTAGGAATTCCTTCTCCTTTCAAGAGAGGCCTCTTCAGGGATCTTGTACTGCATTTCTCCACATCTAGGCTTGAGGCCAAGCACCAATCTTCATCGACAACGTTATTTCTACAGAGAATAGTGTTGTGTTGCAGGGTGTTGTAGTGGAGGGTTGCTATAGGGTAAAATGCTTGGGTTTTTGGTTATTGTATATCCCTCTCAGGGCTTTCCGGTGCCTGAGGCAGATAGTAAGATTAGCTATATAGTTCACAAAGATTGCATATACATGTTCACATTAACTTAAAATCACTTGATAGAATAAGATAGAAGATTACCTCTTTAATGATCTTGGAGTCCCTTGGAGAGCACTAGCGCACGCAAGCAGTAGGTTCTCCTTCACCAGCTCCAAATCTTGGTCCTACAATCAATTAAATCACCCATGTAATTTCTAACATAACTTAAATTTCCTATCAATTAAGCCAATATATAATAAACATTTAAACTATGCACATCTAAGCCATTCATCTCATGCTATATAAGTGATTAAATAATAATGACAATATCAACGCATAATATAGACAAAACAGATACATTTCTATTGATTTATAAAAAGGATGATTACAACTGTCGGTTGTACCAAGCCCTCCTCAGCCTTCCAATCTCTCTATCTCTCAAAGTGGTGATGTCTTGATCAACAAGTTCTCAATGAACCTCTTTGACCTTTGACCTTCACACTACAATAATGATCTCTACTTCACAAGTATTCAAAAACTTTCGACAATCCTTCGACCTTGAACCAAGAGCCTTCAACTCCATTTTATAGGAGATGGAGAGGGCAATCATTGCCCTTTCTTTCCACTCTGCCCTGAATAGAAAAAACCAAGATGTTTCTCCAATCTCCATGCTTTTTCCTTCTTTTGAGAGTTCAGTTGTTTATGGCAAGGCCCAATAAGAGATTAGTGCTTGCGCTTTCCTTTTGTACCGACTCTCTTGTGAGAAAAAGTCGGAGATTCAAATCATTCTCCACGGGTTTTTTCCCGTTTCAAACTTAAAAACACGGTAACGCTTCCCTCTAGTGTAAACAGCATTTCCCCTAGCACTAACGTGGCATATTTACCGATTAGCCGTTGCGTTATAACACTCTTGTGTTGTATATAGAGAAGCGTTACCTTAGCGTAAATAGGTTTAATTTAGGTCTTTGTATTCCTTCCATATTTGTCTTCTCCTCTGAGCTGATGAGGAGGTATTTTGACCTGTAATAGATGCCCCCTAAAGTGTGAGGTCAGAGACGAAGACGATGGCCGAAATACTTTACAATATGTGTAGAGATAAAGAGATTGAAAGACTAAGGAAAACCTGAAACAACAACATATGTTAGAAAATATAGTATCTGCCTTGAGTCGGGCATTCCCATGCTCAGTAGCTTAAACAACATGATTTCTATAGAATATAGATATGAAGAATCTGTTCACCGATCAACACAATGTGGGAGTGATCCGTTATAACAGATCAGTCAAGAAGTCGTCTCCATAAATAATATCGCAACTTGGGGAAGGGAACACAACTTTAATGATGTAACCTTTGCCCCAAGGTCTTGACCGCCGATTCACTTAAAATGCATATTCCTCAACATGTGAATGAAGGAACTGTCATCAAATATGTGAGAAATTGTTTTATTACCAGTCGATATTGAAAACTGTTAATAGACGCGAAGGTGGCCACCGATAATGATGATGGTCCCTAAGATGCACAGTACAATCTAGCGAGTGTGAATAAAATGAGTTGAAGTCGAACACTTGTAGAATCATTCGACCAGGAGCCAATGATGAAGAATCATGATCAAACATAAGACTACCCGCTAATCGATGTCTAGTCAAAGTATCCCGGGTACCGATGGGTTTTTGGATCAACTTCCTAGATAAGATGTTGAAGTTGATAGGATGTGATCTCGTTTAAAGGTAGGCACCGAGGCGTCCTACATCGATTCGACGAAACTGAAAACCAAATGATTTTGTTTATGATTGAGATAATGAAGAGTAAATGGAGATTTTAGATGACAAATAATTTCTAGCATAATGAGCGGTTTAGTTGATAACGAGAGCAAGAGATAACGCAGATCTTCTTGAACAATAGAAGGCAATCAGTAACAGGTACTAGGTAATGAGGCTTAATGAACACCAAAGAGTGTGTTAGGATTTTACCATTGTAGGGACACTTTCGGGAGATGAAGGCTAATACTCATAGATGTTAGGGTTCGACTAACGCAAAAGAGTTTTCTTCGGGGAAGTGCCATGTTCAATAATTTTGTTGCCAAATCGAACTTTCCGAAATGTAACAGAGGTAGTATCCATTTTGTCCAAATTTTTCCCCGTCCGATTAAGTTTAACGAGTCCGAGACAAGTAAACTCGATGAATTTTTCATATTTAGAGAGTCCGAAACTATCATAAAAGACAACTTCGTGCCCCGTCCGATTAGGTTTAACGACTCCAGACGAGTAAAATCTGTGAATTTTTCATGTTTAGAGAGCCCGAAAAAAATATCATAAAAAAGACGACTCCATTGGGGTACCTTTTGTCATGTCTTGGATAACCAGGCACGTCAAAGGGAGAATAGTAAGCCCGAAATAGTTCATTTTTCTGATGAGTTAGTCCATCGAAGCCGGAAAATTGAGAAATCTATGTTCGATGGACGTCTACCTCATTTTGTTATGAGTACGAGGAGACGAAGTAAACTTCGTACTCTTGTAGAAATTTTAATGAGTCAAACAAAGAAAAACTCCCGTCTCCTCTCGTGAAATTTTAACGAGTCAAGCGGGAGAAAATTCGATATACCTCCCGTGAAATTTTAATGAGTCACGCGGAGAAAAACCTTGGCTACCTCCATGAAATTTTAATGAGTCACGCGAGAAAACCTCTGCTACTTTTTAAGTTTAAAGAGCTTTGAAAAAGAGGAAAAGAATGGCTCCCTTTACTCGTCAGTAGTTTAGCGAGCTCCGACAAAGTCAACTCGGGGTTTTTTCCGTTTTATGAGCGAGAAAAAGGTTCCTAAAAAATAAATCTCAGAAAGTCTTCTTCATAGTTTTAACGAGTCTCGAAGAAGAGAAGTCTAGGTTTTTCTGATTAACGAGCAAGAAAAAGACCATAAAAAGAACGCTCGATATCAACTTCGTATAATCTTAACGAGTCCGAAGAAGGGAACTCGAGGTTTTCTGATTAACGAGCAAGAAAAATACCTTAAAAAGAATTCTCAAGTAAACATGAGTATGTCCGCATATGAATCTTGATCACTCATCGAACAACAAGACCAAATCTCGATGGTTGCGACACATGCGCAAGCAAGAATTCCACGACTTTGCCGACTAGCCGAAGAGAGTCAAGCCCCTGTAATTGGCTATAAGAAGGTCGTAAGACCTTCATTTTCACCGTTTTGAGTGCCGTGAAGGAGCTCTAGGGTGAAAAGGGGTGAAATCTTCACATGACGATTACAGTCAATCCGAGCAAACGCTTTCCTTCCCGCGAGATGTAGGTAAGAGCTAGAACCTCCGCTATGATTTAATTGTCTTTTTGTTACTTTTTTTCTAGTTAAAAATGAGAAAATTGTGAGGCCCTAAAAAATGCTTGCGCCTAACGTGGTCCAAAGAGTGTTACATGCGCGTTAAACGCATAACCCGTGAAGGATGTTGCGTTAGCGCGCTCCGTTTTACTACTAGAGCCGACTTTAGCGCACTATGTTTTTTTAGCAACTCGTTTTTCACTCGTTTTTGAAGTGGTCCAAGCAAGTTTTGATCGGTTGAAAACGTTGCATTTGCGTGTGTATTCAGACTCGTTAATCATGAGTATCTCGGCGAGAGAGAGAACATGAATGGGAAGAACGAGAGATGGTGATGGATGTTGCAAGCTTGATGGCTCTCACGTAGCGCGATTACTAAAAAGATGCCCACTTTAGAACCGATGAGGGGTCAAGAGGACCTCCCTGAGGTGGCTAATCCAACAATGGGACGAATGGCACCATGTCTTTCGGATTGGGGGCAATGAGCTCTCAATAGAAAAGGATGATGTTTACTTTTTGACCGGCCTATCATGTCGTGGGCTGAGGCCCAACTTGACGGGGTCCAGAACTGACCCACGTTCTACTACTGATCTGATTCGTGCACATTACGTACGTGACACTCAAGATGTGAGCAACCGAGTACTGATCACACAGGTGGCCTTGAGACAATTGAGGTCTATATTATGGATGATTGTTCGCTTGGCAGGTGCCAAGAGTCATCATGTGGCCACCAAGGCCCAGGTGCTCCTAGCCTTGGACTGTATGCAACCTTTGGTTTTTTACTGGTGTGACGGAGTTGTCCGTCGATGTTCGACGCAGCTTATCGCATGCAAGGCCCGTGCACCCAGAGAGAGTTTGGGTATGGTACACTCGATTGTCTCTTTCTTCATCGGGAGCGGGTACCATTGATGAGGCCCAGGGATCGTCATGACCGCTTTTGGGCCCACGTGAGCCAAGGCAGTGCCTTGGTGGGCAGCCTCTGCTTCCGCAGCACTAGAGAGGGTCCCGTCTCGCCATCGTTTTGATGATGGATTTTTTTTATTGGCTAAAATCCTAGATTATTATGATTTGAGGATTATCCCTATGCGTGGATGAACTTCACAAAGAGTCCCGAGTTAGTATCGCTTCGTACTCGAGTGGGGACTCGATGGTAAGAAGGAAATGATCGCGTATTTGAAAGAAGTAGTTTGTTTTTTGTCTTTTGAATGTTTATGAATTTTTTTTTGTTGAAATAGGGTGAAAATTATGCTTTACATGAAGCGTTTGTTTGCTCTGACACGTATGTGGCACCTGTCCCAGCCCAGCTAGGGGCCCCTCGCTATGCACGGCGAGGACCGCAGACTACCCGGGTCGAGCGCACTAGTGCAGAGGATCCCAAGCCACCGAGGATGATGATGCCTGTGTTTTACATGAACTCTCTAGAAACCTAGAGGGTTTGAGTATGGGAATACCACCCCTTCCTATGCGGGAGGTTCCAAAGCTCATTCGCGCCGACATACTGTAGGTGTTCCGGAGAGATATCTGGTACCTCTGAGGAGGATAGCTAGAGCAGTTGTATGCTACCATGATCATCAGGCCTAGCTGGAGGAGCGGATGTATTAGTGTCAAAGCGTGGATTAGTATAGCCAAATTTTTGTAAAACACCCAAGTTTTGGAAGATTTTTTTATGTAACTATTGTATTGGACACGACATATATATATATATATATATATATATATATATATATATATATATATATATAGATATATATATATATATATATACATACTTTTTGGTGATTTTGTGTTTTTTAATTTTTGATGTATTTTCAATGGGATAAAAATATATATACTCATGAGTAAATATTTTATAGTAAATGTGACAAATGCCAATCCAACACATAGTTTGCCAAAGAATCGGCTAATGCATTAAATTCTCTAGGAACATGTTCAAATGTAATTGTTTGAAATTGACGTTCTAAAAGTCGCACTCTTAAAAAATAACGTAACAAGACTGGATGATGGACATGGTAATGATTGCTTAACCGAGATAAGTGACGAGTTGGGAATCTAACTCGACCACTAAATTGGAGATGTCACGAGATGCCACTTCCGTGAGGAGTTGGATAACCGGCATGTACTCGGCAACATTATTGGTGGTGCTACCCAGAAGATTCCCTCGGTAACCAAGAAGGTCCGACTCAGAGTGTAGAGGGAACCCTAAGTAGCAAGCAATGCGTCTAGTGTGACGACTAGCACCGTCCGCATATCCTACGTATGATAAGGAGGGTGATGGCATCTGTGTGAAAGAAAAAAGATTACATGAGAAAAAACACCTTGGAAACCAATAAATATCCAGAGACATCAAAACAATCGGCAAAACTTATATACATAAAATTACAAAGCATATTCCTAGTGCAAAACTAGGCAAAATACTCTTTTAGATAGAGCCCGTTGCGGGGCTCCACAAGTGGAATTCCATTACAGTCCTGAAGTTCGTAAGCCCCTTTTGAGAGGACTTTAGTGACAATGTAAGGACCAAGCCATAATGGTTAGAGTGTTCCTGCCCCCAAGAGGTCATGTTTCTGATCATAAAGTAGAATGAGATTTTCCTCTTGGAAAGAACGAGGCTTGATAGATTTGTCATATTGGGCTTTGACTCGGCATTGGTGAGCTTCGAGAGCTAGTGTAGCATCTCGATGAGTTTCGTCCAAATGATCGAGTGAGAGCAAGCGCTCTTTTGTTGTGGTGGAGCCAAGCAGGAGTTCAATGGCAAGTTTGAGTGATGGAATTTCGCACTCGATTGGAAGTACCGCCTCCAGGCCAAATGCAAGTTGGAAAGGTGTGAAACCTGTGGCAGTTTTGACTGATGTTCAGTATGCCCATAACACGGAATACAAATTTTGATGCCATGTGGTTTTATGATTTCCGACCAATCGATGAATCATGGTTTTGAGGACGCCATTTACGGCTTCAACTTGACCATTAGCTTCAGGATAATAAGACGAAGATTGATCTTGACGGAAACCTAGCATGGATGTTAATTCGGTCATCATATTATTCTGAAAGTGGGATCCATGATCTGTGACAATCGATAGGGGGACGCCGAACCAAAAAATTACCTGATTGAACAGGAAGAGAGCAGTGGTTTCGCCATTGGCCTTGAAAGTGGGAATGGCTTCTACCCATTTCGTAAAATAGTCGACCGCAACTACGATGTAGTTGTGTCCATTTTCCGAAGTGGGATTGCAGGTGACGAAGTCAATTCCCCATTTAGAAAAAGGACCAATGGAGATAACCGGATGAAGGGGGGCAGGATGAGCGCACATTTTCTTTGTGAAAATTTGCATGGATGGCACTTCTGGACCACTGTAATGCAATCTTTAAACAAAGTGGGCCAATAGTAACTGGCGAGCAATATTTTTTGGGTAGTAGCTAAGCCCAAAAGATGACCGTCGCATGCGCCTGTGTGGAATTCATTCAAAAAGCTTTCCGCATCATCGAAAGTGAGACAACTTTGGAGAATAGTGTCAACCCCACGATGATATAGTGTATCGTTTAGCACGAGGTAGTGCTTTTCTTGGTGGCAGATATGACGACGGTCGTTGGATGTGAGAGTTGGGCGGAAGCATTGGGTTTGTAGGTAGACCAAAATGTCTCCATACCATGGGTCCGAAGAATCGACCAAGTATACATATTCATCAAGAAATGGATCATGAGCTACTTCTCCTGGGTCAATTCTGGGAAGGTCCGATAATAATTCTACGAAGACGAGGGATTTCTTTGCTTTGGAAGTTGTGAAGACCAAATCAAATTGTTGGAGGATTATGATCCATTTGGAATATTTTCCTCCAATAAATTTTCTAGACAGGATATGTCACATGGGGTTCTCCAAAGCAATAACCATAGTCTGTCACAGTAATATATAGTGTCGGAGTCGGGTGATGGCGAAAACTACCGCCAGAGAAATTTTCTCCACATGTGAATAACATAGTTCAGGTCCGATTATACCTTTAGACAAATAATATATCACATGTTCACTATCGTCACTGTGAACTTGAACCAGAATCAGTCCAAGTGAGGATGGTGAGGCTACCAGGTAGAGGAGAAAGTCGCGTGAGTAGTTGGGGGCACTAAGGAGTGGGGCTGAAATAAGTGCATGTTTTAAAGCATCAAATGACCGTTGAGCTTGGTCATCCAACAAGTATAGTGTTCCTTTATTCAATAATCGCATAAATCCTTTCATCATCTCGGCATAGTTAACGATGAATCGACGTAAAAATTTTGCCTTCCCTTGAAAACGTTGGAGTTGAAGGATGGATTGTGGTGCCGGAAATTCAAAAATCACCTTAACCTTATCGGGATCAACCCTAATCCCGTGCTTGGAGACAATGAAACCTAACAGACGTCTGGACTCGACCATAAATACACACTTATGAGGATTCAGACGTATATTGTAGAATCTACACCTAGCAAAAATTTCTTTCAGATGAGAGAGGTGATCAGGTCATTTCTTGGAATGGGCCAGAAGGTCATCAAGGTAATCCTATAAAATGTGTTGAATGTCATGAAAAGCATATTCCATATCCTGCTGAAAAGTTGCTCCAACATTATTCAGACTGAATGGGAGTTTATGATATGAAAATGTGCCCCAAGGACAGATGAAAGAAGTTTTATGCTGGTCGTCTTTTTTAATTGCAATCTGGTTATAGCCCGAGAATCCATCCATGAAGGAAAAAGATTCGCATCTGGCACAATCGTCGAGAATCTGATCTATGAACGGTGCAGGATAATTTTCTTTGGGACAAGCGGCATTCGTATCGTGATAGATCAACACAAACTCGAATGGTGCCTTGTTTTTTATCGACGGGAACCGTGATTGGAAACCCATTCCATCAAAGGAACGGGATAGATGAAACCGACGTTTAAAAATTTTTTCTACCTCAATTTTGATGGCGTACACTTGTGACAGTGGCCGTGTCTAAGTCGTTTGCCGAATTGGTTTGGCATTGTCATAAATCTTTATTTCGTGCTCGGCTATAGATGGGTCTATGCTGAATTTCGCTCATAAGACCAAGCAAACACATCGTGTAATTCCTTGAAAGGGGATGTGAAGCATGCAATTTCCCTCAGATTGCACCGCCCTCCAATCCGAATATTTTCCACGATACTCATTTTGACCGAGATATCAATGAGCATTGTCTTAGAAAGATTACCCATGTTCCTTTCTCATCGATAGTTTGACAATGTCAGTAAGCTATAGAGACCACTTTTCGGTGAGTCAAACGATGGTATTTCGATCTTTTTATCACGTCCGAGTCAATCATCGAAGTGTGATGGTGAAACTCTCTCAAGGTCGTTCTTTCTAAAGACACTCGATCTCTCGAATAGCTTCGCTATAGGCAAGACTTCATTGAGGAGATCCTTAGGAGAGAACTTTGATGGGAGGGAGGTTTGTACCTTTTGGTCGAAACCATAGCGAAAGGAGGGTTCGGGACATGATTTGGATGGCTTGGTAAGCCAACTTGGTCGGTAAGAGCGGCATATGATCTTCGTAGGAATCAATGTCCTGAAGGGTGCCGTGACGGTCCATGCGGTCGATAGAGCCATCCGTAGTGGTGGATATCATTGCAACCGTGTTTGGGGATCTGATGGCGTCGAGAGAGGAAAAAACCGCAGGGTAAGATGCCTTTCAGAAGACCGTGCATCATCGATCGTAAGAGTCGGGGAAAGCCTCCTATTAGGGGGTATAGTGCTACTTGGTAACATGGCATAATTAGGGGTGTTAAGGATGGCCGATCCATCAGGACTATTTTCCCATCCAATGGAAATAGGATGAGCTCAAGATCAAAGAAACAATGGTGGTCATGGTACAATACCAACTCGCGACCAAGCAATAGATTATAGTCGAGATGGCGCTCTACGACTTCAACGTCCACGTTTATCGTTTTCCCACTCAGAGTGATGGGAAAGCTATCAAGGTATCCTTTTGGGAGGAATGTGTGGCCATCTAAAGCTTTGAGGGAATTCGACGGCGGTGTTAAGGTAGGAGAACCTAAATTGAGCTAGCAAGCTTGTGACATAACGTAGGTCAAAGCACCTTTGTCTATGACAGTGCGATGGATTGGTCTCCCTTTCGACACAACCTGCACCTGGAATGCGATTTGGTGTGGGAGGCGAGGTTTAGATTTTTCCATATCAAAGATAGCTAGCATGGAATCCTGGGGGTCTATTCCACCAATGGAAAAAAGCAAGGCTTTCCTTTGTGCGGGATAGGTTGTAATACTTTGAGAGCAGACATAGCTGACGGTGTCTGTGACAAATCTTCTACAATGTTGTAGTTTTGGGCTACACGTGCAGAGGTGTTATGAGTTGTGCGTTGAAGTGTCCCTTTGGGGGGATGAATCATGGGTTAGAAGTAGGCTGTTCAATATGCAAATCGTTGGGCGATGGTGGATTTGAACTAGTACCAGGTTCTTGAGCATCTATGGTAGGATTTCCATAAAGCTTGGCTCGTTTTTGAAGTTCAACACTCTCAATGCCATAAATGGCAGATGGTCCTTCGCCAGAAGGATGCAAACCACCATTGCCCCATTGATGGGGTTGTGGCGGATTTTCAACCATGTGTTGATGTTGCTGCTATTGATTAGGGGAAGGATTATGAAGAACGACAATTGTTCACCCAGAATCTTTGTTTGCAATAAAATCGGTGCATTCCTGTAGCCGAGGACATTTGTATGTCAAGTGGTCCTCCGCACAGATCTTGCAAGGAAATTTCGTGGGTTTATCCTTCCCTTTGTCATTTTTGGCAGCGTTGTTCGATTAGGTTACTTCGATTGTCTTACTCGCTCTTCCGAAGAAGATGTCTTTTTTCTTGTTCTTCTTATTTTTTCCCACTAGTTTTTTTGTGAAGTTTGCATGCAATTTACCTCGGGGCAGTAGGAAGAGTAGTCGTTTAGTGAGGGGCGGTGGCAGCTGAAAATGGCTGGGAGGCTTGCCCTCGAGACTATTTTGTGGCTACACTAGAGATCGTGTGAACGAGACCATCGACATGAGCTCCAGTTTTATGAGTAGCCGGAGGATTTGGGTTACCAGGGGCATTGGGGAGCAAATCATATAGTGTGCCAGATTGTGAATAGATTAAATCCAAATGTTGCGCACGATGAATACATTGATCTTCTGTAACCACACTGGAAAGGCCAATGTCTTTAGAGATGTGGGGTAAGAGAGACTTACAAAACCAATTGGCTAAGAGATGATCTAGGATTGGCGCTTCAACTAGACTTTCTCCTACGTCTCCATTCATGAATGTGATCTGGAGATGTGGGTAGCGGTGTCTTGGCGCAAATGAGGTTACCAGCTCCATTCGGTTTCAAATTTGATTAGTAGTTCGAAGTTCTTTAGAAACTCCATCGCTAAAATGCCAAAAGTGTTGATGGCGACACGTGGCAATTCAATATACCACTTGGCGTAATTTGTTCGTAAGGGTGCGGGAAATAGGCCCGAAGCCGACACTATCATCCACCATGGAATTGGATATGGACCATATGTGAAAGGTAGTGATGTGTGCAAATGGGTCATCCCCCTTGTTTCCGTCAAACTTCGGGGATGTCGAAGGAATCTTGTGCGACATCGGAGACCGTAGCGGGTTGTGATTGATGGGATCATTAGTCGAGCTATGAGATATCGTGGATGTCTAGAGATTTCGCCAATGGCACTCTGGGATTTTCCCCCCAAATCTAACCAAGGAAGTATGGGTCGACTACTTAGACCATAGGGTCCACCCATCAATGTGTTACCAAGAGGATAAGTAGGACTTTGATAAAAATTTCCTATAGGTGGAGGGGGTAGGGACATATGGTTGCTATCCATAGGGCATATTGTATCGGGGCGAATGGTTGGTTGCCCCGCGATGATAAAGTTCCCTCCCATTCGAGATGGAGGTTGGGGTGGATTAGTCGATATGGATGCACAGAGTTTCCCGTGAGGCATGCTACTATTTGCATAGTTCGTGCAATGGCATAGACCCCTACACCTATATTTGAACCACTTAAGGGAAATAGTATTGACAATAGGTTGTCCCGTTTGTCCTAAGGTTTGTAGGGGAAGTGAAATGTTCCCCTGCTACTGCGCATAGTGACACTGCTTCTGGTATAGTGGCCAAGGGGTTTGAACTCAGCAAAGGGTTCCAACCGAAAGGGTTGCTAAAAATGAACCGAAGTAGTCACACTCATGGGAGGAGCAACCGTGGGTCTACCAACGTGGTCACGTGAGGAGTAGATCCCCAAGGATTCGACGAGCCTAATGAGAGTTGTGATGACCGTAGGGTTGGGATTAGGTATATGTTGACCATCGGGGTTACCAAGTGATGGCATAGAATCCCAGACAATCCCGACGGGGAGGATGGTGGCGAACCTTGGATGAGTTTCCATTGGCATCGACTTTATGGATGCGGTGCAGTGAAATGGATATTTGTAGCAGCCGAAGACATATCTGGCGTGGTGGAATATGAGATATCACAGCCCTACCAGCATTAGTGAGTGGAAGATTGTAACGAGTGTACAACCCTTTTCCGTGAAATGGTCCTCTGGAAATTCTGTATGATATGAGGCTATGTGAAAATCGGGATTTGTCAATTGAGACTACTCTTCCGCAGAAGGCACGGGTTCACCAAGGTTCAGTTCTTCCTCAATAGTTAGAGGAGGTAGACCTTGTTGTCGTTGAAATAGACGGCATGGGTCGGGTGATGCCACGGTGACTTGTTTAGTTTTAAATTTTTTTAATAAATTGTGATATATTATAAAGTCTCAATGACAGTAACCACACACCTAAAAGAAAGAAAAAAGGACTCTCTAAAATCAATTAGCAAGCAAATCGTAGTAGGGTGCCCTATCTCGAGTACTACACGTTTTCTAGTGATGAAATCCATATCACAATAGTATACAGAGAGGGTTGGTTGGAAAGTACGACTTATGGCCACTCTAGAGCTTCGCCTCGAACCTCGCATGATAGGTGTAAGCACTCTCATGAAGACGAGTACCCTCCCTAAAGACCCGAAGATAGAGTGGGTTCCGTCTCTTTCGTGCACCAGGATAGCCCATCCAGCCCACCCTGTGGTAAGTCCCTAAAAAGCATGGCTACTAAAGACACCTCAACGCGTACATCATCGATGGGGGTCCACGGTCAAGGACAACATGCTATATGGGTAGAATACCTAGATCCCCGATCTAGTTTCGACATCCCCGAAGGGAACCCCCAATATATAACACACCCAATGGATGCAGCGAAGGCGGCTACCTTCTTGTGCACCCAAGTGTTGTCTCGCTGCTAAGCTCCGGTAAAGGAACGATCCGATAATATGAGTGTAGTAGGATTTCGCTCGTTAATGACTCTAGTTTCAAGTTTTGAGATCTTGGGTGATTTTCTCACTTTTTTCCTAACCCAAGATCCTAGCCCGAACTACTCGTTTGTGTGAGCTCAAAAAGATTAATGTGATTGATTTTATTATCGTTTGATTCTTAGTGTACTTGATTATTAGTCTTGCGGAGGGGGGAGTGGACGTATGAAATGTAATGAGACTCGACTCAAGAAATCATGCAAAATATGCTCTAAATATTCAATTCGATGAAGAGTATTTCTACAAGGAGAGGTTTCTTTTCGACATCCCATGCACTAACATTCAACAGCCAGCTTCAACTTTAAAGATTTAGACTTCTATCTACCTCTTTTTAATGCTCATGAACCGAAATTTTCAGAATTAACTCACTAGATGCAGCTTAAAAAACTTTTATTCTCTAAAAAGTAAATGCTTTTTGACACTAACTTTTCAAACAAGAGCAAACAAACGAAATTCCATTTTTAGTAAACAAGCATAGGGATTCGCTCAAGGAGAGATATTGATGGCCAAAAAACTCGCAACCAAAACACAATCACAGCAGTGAACAACAAATTTTGGCTGAGTAACGCATTGTCTCTGAGTAAAGACAGCGTTAATCCAAAGAATAACGCACTGTATTTAAGCAGAGACAACGTTATAACGCACTGGAAAAACTGCAAAGGTAGCGTTAGCCAGGGTAAAGTTCTTCGATGGTCAAACTGAAATAGGATTTAACTCTACAAGCTTTTGAAATGTCTACTAGCCATAAATATTGGTCAGAAGGGTCTGTGAATAGAGGAAAGAAGAAAGGGGGAAAGAAATAGTCCGGAAACTATGGGGAAACTCCCCAGAGGAGTCGCCAATTCTGCTATAGGGTAAAATGCTTGGGTTGTTGGTTATTGTATATCCCTCTCTGTGGGTTTCAGTGCCCTGAGCAAGTACAAAGTAAGATTAGTTGTATAGTTCACAAATATTGCATATACATGTTCACATTAACTTAAAATCACTTGATAGAATAAGATAGAAGATTACCTCTTTAATGATCTTGGAGTCCCTTGGAGAGCACTAAGCAGCGAAGCAAAGGTTATCCTTCACCAACTCCAAATCTTGGTCCTGCAATCAATTAAAGCACCCGTGTAATTTCTAACATAGCATACATTTCCTATCAATTAAACCAATATATAATAAACATTTAAACTATGCACATCTAAGCCATTCATCTCATGCTATATAAGTGATTAAATAATAATGACAATATCAATGCATAGAATGGACAAAATAGATACAGTTCTATTGATTTATAAAAAGGAGGATTACAAATCAGCTCGTTGTACCAAGCACTCCTCAGCCTTCCAATCTCTCTATCTCTCAAAGTGGTGATGTCTTGATCAAAAAGTTCTCAATGAACCTCTTTGACCTTTGACCTTCACACAACAACAATGATCTCTACTTCACAAGTATTCAATAACTTTGACAATCCTTCGACCTTGAACCAAGAGCCTTCAACTCCATTTTATAGGAGATGGAGAGAGCAATCATTGCCCTTCTCTTTCCACCAGTTCTGAATAGAGAAAACCAATATGTTTCTCCAATCTCTATGGTTTTTCCTTCTTTGAGAGTTCAGTTGTTTATGGAAAGGCCCAATAAGAGATTAGTGCTTTGTAGTTTCCTTTTTGTACTGAATCTCTTGTGAGAAAAAGCTAGAGATTCAAATCATTCTCCACGGGTTTTTCCCATTTCAAACTTAAAACACGGGTAACGCTGCTCTCTAGTGTAAACAGAGCGTTGTCGTAGCCACTAACGCGGCCTATTTACTGATCAGCTGCGTTATAACGCTCTTGTGTTGTTATAGAGAGGCGTTACCTTGGCAGAAATATGTTTAATAGTTATCTTTATAATGTGAAGAAGGAACTAGATCTCCATTTTTCTCCATGAATTTATGAAATGAACTATATATGTATTATTTCTATCATATTGTATCATAAAACCTTATAAAATTACGCTGTGCATGCTTCAAAAAATTCTGCATAGATCAAGCCATGGGATTTGGGCATTTTTAAGCCATATTGGGACTGGGAGATCTGTTTAACACATCAAAATGGATTTGTTTCTGATCCCCTTCTGGATGTGAGTCCTATAATACATAATCTAAGGGATCCAAACATTATTTCTTCCTGTTATAATGCAATTATCTAGAATTAACGTTTTTATGGCCCATATTGTTGCAATTCCCCAACTTTTGGGATCATAAAAGGAAAAATATGTTGCTGTTGTAACACTAATTGATGGATATGTGTTTCTAAATACATTTTATGATTTAATTGCTTACTGTTGTTCCAATTTTTTGTCCATGTATTGCTGCATCCCAATTTTGGGATATTACAGGGCATCAAAAGTCAAAAAGCAATATTTCCAACAATATTCATTTTCCAATATTTACCTTGGACACAAGTAATCTCACCATTTATTTGACATAAATGACAATAATATCCCTCTTTTTAAATTATTAAAACTCTTAGTTAGTTTTTCAATAATACCATAGACCTCCCCCTATCTACAATTCTCTTTGTGCCTACAAATTCACCCCCTTTGATATCAATGGAAAATGTATTCTCGATTTAAACTTGTGCTTCTGGTTATCTATGAACCTTATTCTGCATGAAACTTTAGTGTGTCCAAATATTCCTCTATTTGAAACATTTGTTACCGATTAAAACTATTCTCCATGTATGCTATCTCTCATAATGTCTACATGTTCTCCCCATTTTCATATGTCAAGGGAAATATGTTGCTCCCCCTGGACTTATGCACTGTTGAAATACATCATTTACTTCAGTACTTTATTAAAAAATAATATAATATCTATATCTTGCAGACTCATAATTCCACTGTTATATCCTATGTTCTAACAATTCCATATTTTTTATGAAACATGCCGCCTCTTGCATCATTTGAAACTATTTTATCTTTAAATTATGATATATTATGGATATTTCTCCCATAGAGGATATTTTATTTCTTGAAACAACAAACTATACATGCGATGAGACATTTCTCCACAATCCCACGCCCGATTAGGATCACCAAACAACAAAATAATATCGCTAACCCAATACAAAAAAGATACCCAAGTCGAATGATCGTGCAATAAGTCTCCATGGAATTATTAATGCTATAAGGCTTTGAGAAAGTACCTTCCTCCTTACAGGTTGGTGAGGGGCTTTGGACCTGATGCAGAAACCTCTCACTCCAATCAAGAGATATCTATCTTCTGCTAAGGATTCCAAACCTACACAAAAAACAAACAAATAAAGACAACAAGTAGCCTTCTTCATAAGGCTATTAGCTCAAAAAATAAAAAAATGCATGAAATTAATTGCAAATACTCATACAAAATAACGGAAAATGAATATTCATTAACCATATAATGAAGAATAAATCATTATACCTTTAGGCTTGAAATTCCTTTCCTAATTCTGGCAGATTCTCCCTATTATAATGAATAAGGACTGAAAGTAGCATGAAGCTCTCAAGGATGAATCAAAATAACAACATATAACTTTTTAATTCTAGCTCATAGATTATAACTAGCCTCGCCCCCTAAAATGACCCAATATAAATAGGAAGAGAAATACTCTCGAAACGATGAATGTAGACACCTAGAAATGAAGAGAAGTTAGAGAAGCTTCTCAATAATGTGTCCTAGCCAACACGAATAGATGATATTAGAACATGAGTCGAATTGATCTCCTAGAAACTGTTAGTCATAAGTAATTTTTACTATCTGTAGATGACTAAGTATTGGTTCTAGATTTCTAAAAAATAAAATTCCCTGAATATTGTTAGTTTTAGAAATCTCACTGCCTTCGTTATCCCTATGGAAAATTTTTCACTATTCTACCATTTTTCCATTTCATGGTCACCCTACCACTCCTAGAAAACTCCTTATGGGCTTGTGTCACTCATCACCATTCTCTTCTCCCACTCATAAGCTCATTACTCTGTATTTCCCTTGCCCATCACTCCACTTTACAACTAGGGTTACCTATGGCCTTTCCTTTCCCATGTTCACCAGGTTCCTCAAGCATTGATGGTCTTAAACTACCTCTGCAGGCTCTTTAGATAAATCAATTACACTGGATTTTAAATCTTCAATACATCACTTTGTCAAAACTTTGTTTTTACACTTGAATATCCCAAACCAAATTTCATTCAAAGACCAAGTCAAAGAACTCTCCCACTAGGTCATTAGGATTTCACAGGTTGTAAGGTCATCATTGATGGTTTATACACTATTTTCTCTGTGCAACAAGTTGGACCATATGTAATAGAAGATTGGCACATTATTAACTAAGAAAGATCAGAAAATCTCCCAAGAGGACATATTTATCAAGTTCAAGTTTTTCCATACGTAAATGTGAATTTAGACACTTATGTAGGAGTGTTAAAATGACTATCAACAGAAAGTTGGTAATGTAAAAGGCCTACTCTTCAATAAGGACATTCCTAGTAAGGAGAGAGGAAGCGGCTTGTTTTCAAGAAGAATTAGGTGTTTGAGCTTGATTGGCCCAGCAAAGTTCCAAACAGTGAATCAAATGGTAGAAGTGACCTGAGGAAGACTCACCAAAACCAAACATGAAAAGAAGTTTTTTTGAAATTATAGATGAAAAAGGGAAAAAGGTGAGGTGAACTGGACATAAATGAATGAACTTGAAAGGGTTATAGAGAACCTAGAAGAAAACATTGATAATTGTCCTCAAACACTCCAAACACCTAGGGTTTTAGAAAAATAGATAAAGAAGGTGAAAGGCATGGTTTGAACTCCATGATGACAACAGAGAAGGATTCTGAATATACCATGGTGATTAGATCCCAGAATTGAGAAAAATGAGTTTTCCATGCCTAGATGAGCAAGGTGTAGGTTAAAACTCCATGATGCCAACAAAGAAGGACTGTGAAGGTGCCAGTGTGTGTAAATATTCCAAAATTTCCAAGGTAAAATGTCTCACTACCTCAAAGAGAAAGGATGTGAAGAGTATCAGTGGGGAAGTCAAAGTCAAAGGTTTTCAATCACTTGCAAAACAAAATATGAGTTGACTTCAGGCTAGAGATACCAGTGTGTGGAAGCATCCTAAAAATTTTCCAAGCTCATCTTTTCATGCCTCAAGATCAGTGAGAAAGGGAAAACCAATGTGTTCAAGTCACCTACACTCAGTGGTAAAAAGGATGAAAAACACGGTGTTGAACTCCAAGGTGGAAACCAAAGGTGATTATAAGGTTGCTGCTATGTGAATGAGTATGTCAAGATTTAGGAATAAAAGGAAAGGCTACTTCAATGTTTTATGGCAGTTGCAAATCAGAAGTGGCCAAAGGAGGTAAAGGGCATGATTTTAAATTTCCTAGTGCATGTCAAGGGGGAGTTTTGAAGGTGCCATCATATGAAATCCTCCCAAACGTGTGTTAATGAGTTGTCAAGACCAAATGACCAACAAAAAGGGTCAAAATTTATCACTTCAGTCACCTGCAAAGAAAAAAGTGTAAAAAGATCAGTAAGAAAAGGGTAAGAAATTCAGGTTGAATATTATGATGAAAAACACAAGAAAAATTGAAGATACTACTGTGTGCAACCCTCCAATGAAAACATAAAGTGAAGATATCAACTCAAGGAGAAAAAGGAAAAGGACACCTCAATGTTTTTATCACTCAAAGAAAACCTGCACAACAAAAAGGTCAGAGAATCAGTGACAATTGAATATTAATGAAAAAGTGACAAAGGCTTAAAAGCTTTAGAAAGTGGGTTGTGAAACTAAATTTAAATCATTGAGCCTATAAATGGTCACCTTACACTTTAGACAAGTTATTGTTTCCTTGCAAAGAGTTGAGATCATTCTAGAGAAGAAAAGTTTCATGTTTCAGGTCAAATTCAGGCAAGTTCACTCGGCGCTGCGTGTTCAGGTCAGCGATGTGCGCCTAGATTTGGGCGCTGTGCCCCTAGCGAAAGCTCCAGTAAAAATACACTCTATGCTGCACACCTAGAGGTACGTGCTATGTGTTCAGAAGCACCCTGCGCGTTCACCCAAAAGACCCGACAAACCCGACAGGCCCGACAAATAACATTGGCATTGCACGCCTGGCACACAACGCTATGTGTTTTCCGAACCCGACACTTTGTTCACCTGGCAGGCACTGCGCGCTTGACTGAACCGACTCGCCAGTGACCTATGCACTGTGCATTTCGGCACGAGGGCCTCCTACTCCACTCCAACACTGAAAACCCCTCAAATTTTCTCCAGGTCATCACCAAGGGTTTTTCAAACTTATTTAAGGGGTAAGTACAATTTATCAAGCCCTCTCCAAATTTTTTATCATCATTTGGTTAATGGAATTTATATTTAAGGAGAAAAACCTAATTTTTTCATGCTTGGACATCATTTTTTAAAAACACTTATCCATCTGCATGCTAAGAAGACCAGTAAGAACACACAAAGGTTTTCCTTGTTGAAATTTTTTTCATTCATCTAAGGTTGTGCTTCACCCTCTCCATTAACTCATAGACTCTGGCCCTTACACCACAAGCAGTTTGAAAAATTCATTTCCTTCATTCATATCTATTTTCCATCAGTGCAGGGTGTCAAAATAGACCTTTAAATAGATCAACAAGGGTGGTCATTTGGTTTTGCCTCTCCCTCATAGAAATATACTTACACCTTCACTCATCCATTTTCATTCACTTGTAAAAGGTGTTGGAAATATTTTCATTGATGGCAAAGGAGCACCAATAGAATTATCATTAAGGAAAAGGAGAAGAGAAGCAGCAACAATAAGGCAAAGAAGCAAAGGAGAAATAATGCAGTAAGAAAGCATAAAAGAGAAGCAGAGGAGCAGCGGAGAGGCAAGGAGCAGCATTATACCATTAGCAAAGGCAAAGGAGCAAAGAGGAGAAACTTTAGAATCAAAGGAGCAAAGGCAGCAAAGGTAGAGGAGCAGCAGAGAGGAAAGTAGCAGCATTAGACTATCAGCAAAGAAAAGAAACTTTAGAATCAAAGGAGAAAAGGCAGCAAAGGCAGTTAAGGGATAAAAGGAACAAAGGTAGAAGAGGAAGCAAAGGCATCAGAAAGAAGCAGAGGCAGCAGAGAAGAAGTTAAGGTAGAAAAAGAGAAAAGGAATCAAAACAAGCTCAGGAGAGATTGATGCGTTTAAGGCATGCAACAAGCGTAATAATCTCAAGTCAGAATGAATAACCAAAAGAACAAGATCAGGAGATTCATAGAAGTAACAAAGAGGTAGAGGCAACATAGGCAGCAAATAAGCAGAGGCAGCAGAGGCAGCGAATGCAGCAAAGAAGCAACAAAGACATGCAGCAAGCGAAATAATACCAAGTCGGAGTGAATAGAGAATAGAAGAACAAGCTCAGGAGAGATAAACACACTTAGAAATTGAATAAATCTCAAGGAGGACTAGCTTGGAGGAACTGATGTTGCAGAGTGGCAAAAATATAAAGATGAGGAGAGAATCACATTGTAGAATATAGAACGAGCTCAAGAGGAGTAGCGTGGAGGAACCTATGTTGCATAGCGGCGATAGCATAAAAAAACAAAAATAGACTAAGGAAGAGATCACTTAGAAAATTTCCAAAGGAGAGGAACACACAGCCAGGATTAGATCGTAAAAGTGAATGCGAGAGACGGACGACAGAGATCGAATCGCATCAGGAGCGATTTCGCAAATCGTAACATTTAAGATTTTAGCATTAAGGCGTCGCATGGCAAGTTAAATTATTTGTGATAAGAAATGGAGAGGCCACATGTCGACACTGCACATTAGCTCACATTGCAGAGTTCAATGTTTGTACTTAAGAGTTCGCACGGTAAGCTAGATGCGATGCGATGCGATCACTGGATGCGATGTGATGCGATCGCATATTGCAGAAAATAGGAGATACGTCTATTGCAAAATGTTAAAACTTGTGAGAAAGTGAAATGTGATGCGCTGTGATTGGTCATTGTGTTGTGGGACCCTTCAACCAAATTTAAGCATGTATGCTAAGCCTTTCTAGTGTTAAATCGCATCGGAGGTGGAAAAGGGAATTATAACATAAAACCTTTGATACACCGAAATGCGATATGAGACCAGATGCGATAAAGTTCGAAGTTAAGATCTGATGTATTTCAAGTTCAGGGCTATGTGATTTTGTGAAGAAAACGTTGGAAGCAAAGGACGACTTGGGTAAAAAAGGAAAGGTTGAACATAGAAATAAAAGGCTTGAGTAAGTAAAAGGACCCGACCCTGTGCAGAACAGTGTCATGTAGATGCGGCTGTGAGTCAAAAAGGAAAGGTTGAACACAAGAGAGAAAACTCTAGGAAAATGACCCGACACTCGTGCAGAGGTGTTATGCGGCTACGGAATTTTGATAACAAATATTGAACATGGGCAGAAGGAGACTCGGGTAAGTAACCCGACATAGAGCAAAGGCGCAGAGAAGAGAATAGAACGCTGCAGGTAAGATATACAATAGGAAGAGGTGGTGTAAAGCATAAAGGCATGGGTCAAGTCGGGCTAAGATAGTAATGCAGCAGCACAGTTGGAAATGTAACTGCAGAAACATAAAAGACAAAGGGACAACAAGCAAAAAAGGACAAACGCACAACAAAGCAAAGAAACTGATTGGCTGATTAAATAATTGATTGTTACTAAAAAGGTATTATTTATTTTTATATTGTTTGTGATGCAAAGGAAAGTCTCCGTAGGCAAAGAAAAACTCCAATTTAATTCTAAAATAAGTAGATAGTGTTGTAACATCCTGAAATGATGAGCGAGAAAATGAGAAGGTAGAAGGCAAAGAGTCATGTGTGTTCATTTCATATTCCCATGTGGAATGAAAACAACGAGAGGTGATCTCTATAAATGATGTTACTGACATATGCATTAAGGATTTAGAGAGTGGAAGAATAAGATAGAGCAGATAGAGAAGTTGTGAAGATACAGAGATGATGTAAAGAAAATTTGAAGGCTGGAAGGACAACAGTGAAGAAGGAGAAAAACAGAGCTAATATCCAGGTAAATTAGCATATGATTTTATTGTAGAGTGAGGAATTTGGTGCTTCCATATCAATTTGTAGCTTGATAGATGTCCAGTTGTACCTAGTAGAGGTAGGAGCCTCGTGTGGTTTGTAGCCTACAGAAAATACATGGTAGTTGGTGCTTCCATTTCAAGTTGTATCTTGATAGATGTCCAATTGTAGCTGGTTGAGGTAGGAGCCTACTGTGGGTTGTAGCCTGCAGAAAACAGATGGGAGTTGGAGCTTCCTTGCAAGTTGTAGCTTGTCGAATTTGAGGTAGTAGCCTCTTATAGATTGGAGGCTACAGAAAATCAGTGGTGAGAGGGAGTTAGAGCTTGCATTTGCATCAAAAAAATAATAATATGTGGTTTTCTCCCTTATGGGTTTCCACTTATATTCGTTGTCCATGTGCATGATGATTATGTGTTGATGTTCTGTATTTAATCTTCTTAATGGTTGCTGCTCACATACTAAGATTTTTGTTTCATTATATATTCAGTTGATCATAAAATAAAGGTGTAAATAAGTTTAAAGGAATGTTTAAACTAATTCACCCCCTCTCTCAGTTTAACTAAGGTTTCAACAAAAGGCTTCGTTTTTACCACTATTCCATTGCCTTTTTCATATCAGTTTCACAAGCACTCCTAGGGTTGGGTTCCAAAAGTAGCAGTGATAAAAATGTCAAGGGAAGGTGAAAGTGGTAGTGGTGAGGAAGGACAAGTGCCAAGGAGGCATCAACACAAGGGTGAAAAAATTAATAGGTTTGAACCACTGAACACAATGGAGCTGATGGCCTCTCCGATTACTGTTTCGTGTTTCCAGAATGTGGGGTGTTTTAACTTTTGTGAAAGGAGACAACAGGTGCAGAATCACCCTGAGCTGAGTAGGCTCTTCATACTTAACCTACATGAGAAAAAATTCATCCTTGCAGGAGTAAAATTTGAATTATCTTCCGATACCATTGCTATTGCCACTGGGATACTTAGTGTGGGTGAAAAATGGTTCAAGCAAGCCAATTTAGACCTGAGCCATTATGAACCTTTTCTAAAACCTAGATACAAAGATGAATGAAAATCCATTCTTCCTTTCTCACATTTTCTGGAGAGATATACACCCTTGATGAGAATTATCATGAAATATTTTACATGTGAGGGAAGGTTCTCTAGGATTTATTCCTATCATATCAGATTACTCATGCACTTTACTAGGGTTAAGTTGCTGCATCTACCCTACTACCTCTACATGAGTATTGACAAGATGTCATATATTGTAGAAAAGAGAGATTTCCCCCAGCCTATGTAGAGCTTATTTCATCACTATTTGATTAAGATGGTTATGATGCATCAGTTGCAGCAAAAGGGTATTCCATGGGAGGTTTTCACTGCCCATGAAGTGTTCACCAACCCACAACCCCACCCTCAGAAAAACATGCAGTCATCATCTCATCCTCCTATCCTTACTCCTCCATCATCTCCTGATGAGCATGTTTCACCATATACACATATCCCTTCACCTCAGAGCAATCATCCTTCATCACTCTCTCACAATGCATCAGACAATGAAGAAAGTGACCATGAACAATCAAATGACAATGAGGGAGAAGGAAATGATGAGTCAAGAAAAAATGATGACGATGGTGATGGCAGTGAAGAAGAGGCCACTAGGTCTAAAAACAGTGAGGCTCTTGGCAGTGATGAAGGAAGTGCAAAAACCAGTGAGGAGGAAGAAAATGAAGAGGCAGATATCAGTGAAAATGACGAACAAAATGATGAGGTTGATATCAATGAGGTAAATAGTAGTGCATAAATCAGTGAGGAAGAATCAAGCATCAATCATGGTGGCCATGATATCAGTGGAGATGATGATAATAATGATGATGATGTTGACAATGATAATGACAACAAGAATATTAGTGATGAGGCAAAAAACATGGAGACAGATCAGAGTAGCCATGAAAGCTATAAGGACAGTGAGACTAGAAATAGTGATGACAGTCATGATGACAACCATAGTGAAGGCACTCAAGTGATCAATATTGAACATTTTCCTCTAACATACCAAAGAGGAAATATGCATGTGTTTTCTGCCTCTAAAAGGCAAGGGACCATGCCCTACACCTCAGCTAAGCAACTTGACAAAGGCAAAGAGAAGGTCATGGATGAAAAAGAAGAAGATCAGCATGAGATTGAGCAAGAATTTGAACTCATCCATGTTGGAAGTGATGATGAAGATGAGGAAAGGATCTCAAGGATGATACTCAAAGATAAGGATGCCCAAATCAAAGGTTTTCAAGCCAACCTAGCTAGGGCTAGGAATGTCATCCACTATTATGAGACTGAAAACAAGCAGCTGAAGGCACAAAAGATAATTTATGAGGTTAGGGAAATCAGAGCCTGGAAAGAGGCTGCAAGGACCAAGGTTATGCTAGATGAGGTATTGGGTGTTTTTGATGAAAGTGAAGATGAATAAGGGAAGTATAGAAGAAGGCCAAGAACAATGGGCTTAAGGAAGGCCTTAGCCAAGGAGAGGGAACAAGAAACTACTTTGGTAGAGCAACTCACTGCAAGTGAGTTTCTTGCCATGGAGATAGAGTATGATCAGGAGCCTTGGTTAGAGAGGGATAACATACATGTAGACGGTCTATTGGAGAAGAAAAATAGGGACCTTGAGTTGCAGAGAAAAATGGCCAAGCAATATGCCTTAAGGAACAAAATTGCAAGGGCCAAGCTCAAAATAGCCCTTGCCAAAATTCAAGCCCTCAAGGAGGAAAAAAGCCAAGAAAAACTCAACCTCCTTGCTGATGATTCTCTACAAGCATCCCAAACACCATAACCAAGGCAATTTCAAAATTTTGGCAACTTTTGAAAATTTTGGTTTTTCACTGTTTTTGAGGGCCAATGGCACAACACCCTTGGCGCTGCGCTTTTTCTTGGTGTATCCATTGAATTAAAAATTCACTTTTTTAGATTCATCAAGCTAAAGGCATCATGCACACCAAATTTCAGATCATTTGGAGCAGTTTTGGTCCTCCAAAAGGGTCAAAAACATGGAAATTTTCACCTTTCTACCTCGTTTTTAGGGCTAGCATTGCGCCCTAATCAGCCTTCGGATATTTTGATTTTGTATAGGAAAATGAGGTCTAAATGAAAAACGAAGGGCATTTTTGGAAAGTAGACTTGTTGAGCTTTCCAACGGGCTATCACAGAGCTCATTCCGACACCGGGAAGGCCTTTGAACTTCAGCTGCAAGGTGACCTATTGTTCTCGTGCAGGCGCTATGCCCTTGGACCTCACTGATGCATCCTTGCACAAAAGTAAACAAAACATGCTAGAAGTTATTGGGAGCGTAAATGTCAGTTTTCTTTCCAAATGTGGTTGAGAAGATATTTTGCATTTATTTCATTAGATATTTTGTGCCTTGGGCCTTGCATGGTCTCTTTGGACAAAAATGATATTTAGGAGTAATTAATGATGTCTAAAACACTAGTTATGGTTTTGTTCTTCCTTTCTTGTTAAATACAGCAGTGAGGCCTCTTTTTACATGTTGGTTGGATGACTATTAAGAGTAATACATAAACTTGGAGATTGAAGAGAAATTGGCTCTGGATTTTGTGGATGGCTTGACTTGCGTGACATTGGAGAAGGCTTACTTGCAGGATCCCTGAGCATAGTTAATGGTGATGTGTTGCTATTTAGTTCATGTTTTATTTTTTTATCATTTTTTTCATATTTCTATTGCAGTAGGACAGAATTTTTAGGCTAAGAAATGTTGTTTAGAGGCACCTTAGTTCTGTTTGTTCTTCACTGCTTCAATTTTTTCCTCTGCTAGGTCAGTTTAAAGAATTATTAGTTGCTCTCTAAACCCACTTGTGCTTGTTTATCTTAGAAATGATTTAATGAAGAAAATTTTGAAGTATTTTTATGGTTAGCCCTGCTCTTTAATAATTACTTAAACATTTTTTTTAAGGTCTTTACTTTGAAGTATTGCTGACTAGGTTTATGCTAAAGATGTCTATGATTTTCCATGCCCTTTTTTTATCCTAAATAGTTTCTTTGGAGGTCTTAATAGCTTGATTGATGAATTTAGGAGTTCCCTCTTCTTTGATCTCTGCTATATGTTTATCTTAAATGTTTTCTTATCTTGAAGGTGAAATCACTAGAATATTTACAAGTTTCTTGCCTTCTATAGTTCACTGGATTGTTGTCTTAATGCTTACATGCTCGGGTTTGATCAAAAGAGTTATTGGTATGCCTTGTCTTTGATTATTTCTTGATGCTTAGTAATCATAAAGGAAATTGTTGTTAATGTATTTGTTGAAGGCTTCTTAACTGCCATTCTGCACCTACTATGCTCACAATTTGTTGTTCACCTCATTCACATAAGCCTTTAGATCTATTTGACTTTGTTAGATTTTCCCTCTGATACACCCTTTTCCTACTATTAAACTTCTCAAGACCTTTGTAGACTCTATAGCCCAATGGTCTGAACCTCTCTCACTCTATCTATTCTTCTTGATAAACTACCTACCCAACCAAACAAACAAACAAACAAACCTTAAACCTAATAACTAGCCTAAAATCAAAACCCTAAAAACTATCAAGGTACATCCTTTACACAACATAGAGAGAGCCTTCTCTGAGTCCAAGAAGGCTAGGTCCTAGGACTCCAAAGACTGGTTTGATGTTACCCTTGTTCATTTGGTCATTACCAATCTGCCAAATTACAAGGACCTAACAGAAAGCATAAGTCTCTAGAACAAGTCTCATATCTGTATGGAAAAAAACATGAAATATCGGTCATAATCACATGAACAAAGATTCTTACATGCAGTTGGAGGGTTCCAACCACACTCACAAGTTGGGTTACGTGCAATTGGGGTGAAAAAATTGTAAAAAGAGCGGTCAAGGAAAAATAAAAAGGTCAAAAAAATAATGACTCAATAGGACTAACCCTAGGGAGAAAAATAGGTTTATTACAGATTCCCCCTAATGCATGAGGTTAGAAGAGTAATTGATGGCCGAAATGCATTATAATGAAACTCTAAGGTAAAAATAACAATGAGGAGACAAATCCGGGAACACATATTAGAATGTACCAAATTTTGAAGTTTCATCTATGGTGTTAACATCCCTGAGGCAAGCATACACATGCTCTATAATAAAGAGATATTAAACATGGCCTCTAAAACATTCATTACAAGTCCATGATATGAGATGCTACAACATGGCCATGAAGAAACACACAGTCGAGTCATGTGACTCATTAGATAAATAATAGCCATGAGTAAATACAATGTGGATCTATGTCACAATATACATCAATAGGACTACGAAAACATGGCAAATAGTGAGGTGCCCAATAATAGCCCTCAAAGTACATAAATGATACGTAACTCCAACGCAACCTAGGAAGGGAGCCATATAAGAGTGAAATGGCCCTATCCTAGGGTCTTTGACATAACACTGATGGTATGAATATATGACATGCAAATAGATGTGCTGAGATTAAGCACAATAGAAACCACCTGATCACTATCCAATTATGTAAATAGTAAAAAACATGACGGAATCCACCAATGAGGAAAATTGACCCCAAGATACCTAGTAAAATCCAATAAGTGCAAATAAATGAGCCGACATCGAACACCAGTGAACTTAACCGATAAGAAATCAATGATATAATCCACTTTCGATCGTGAGAAATCCTTCCACTAAGGTCTGCAAGCTCCAAGTTACTATTGGTTCCTAGAAAATTAGTCAAAATTGATAGGAGAAGATCCATTGAAGGAGGCCCTTGATGTATCCCTCATCAATCGACATGGAATAGACTAGGATGATGTAATGTATGGATGAAGTCATGAAGTGATGAAGTAAAATAGACACAGTGATGGCTGACTCAAAAAGGTTAATAGAATACTACAAATGGACGACATAGGATAATATTTCCCTTGAACACATAGTGACATGACACGAGAGTGACCTGGCAGCATGAATAATGTGCCCCATATGACTCATATGGATGGTATAGCTCCTAGAGAAGCCAAAAACCAACTGTAAGATAATGATGCATACATGTACCATGCTCAAGGGGGGCGTGACTAACGCTTCCATTTTAATTACTAATGGAGATGAATTTTACCTACCCTTTCTCTTTTTAAAGGCTCCTTTTTCATAAGTTTGTCCACCAGTCTTGAAAAAAAGATAAAAGTAGACAAGGGAGAACATTCTAGCCATAGTAGAATAGAGTATTTATTTTTCATAAATATTCTACTTAGTCCGGAAAAAGGGTTAAACATATACTTAATAAATGCCCCTTCAAGTACTTTAACAAGAGTGAAGGAGACAAGTTCACTTGACAATATTTTCTAAATTAAGGAGTCTTAAACTATCTGAAAGCAAGCTCCTCCTAGAGGAATGAGTGGTATAATGGATAACAATTGGTTCCAATAATTGTGGAACTACTCATGATAAAGAGTACAAGATTCTAGCTAATAGGATCACTCATCACAACGGTTCCTCCAAGAAAGGGTAAAACACCAAGTGAAATAAAATGGTAGACAAAGAAGATGATGATGATGATAGGATAGAAGAAACTGAGGCTCATCCTGAAAAAATATGATAATGAAAAGTGGAAATCACAAGGGATAAAGTGGTGGAATCCTCCCGGGGTATAGCGAAAAATATGACAAAGAAGATGATATGAGGCTTAGATTCTAGGTAATGGCAGGACAAAAGGAGGAATTCCAAAAGAGAATAAAAATAACTACTTCAAAACTAGGATGAAAAAGAGGTGCTATACTAGGGTATCCATGATCAGGTAAGCTCTACCACCAAGTGACGACATGCATAATAGAAAGTGGCTAAAGTCATAACTTGACAGGGTCAGAACTAGGGCATAATTATGACATTGAAGGTAAAAAATGCAACGGAGATGGTGATATGTGACCTACTCATATATGCTAAGTTCAAGAGAAACATACTTAAGGTCTAATGAATGTTGCAATAAAATTCCACCCTATCCTATAAAAATTATCAAGAAATACTATACCCATACTTAAATCACATAATGAAAAAAATAAACATGGATGAGGTAAAAACAAGAACATATTTTTTGAATTTTTGAATTATATACTTGTTTTGGAATTTTGGCATAAATAAGGCATGGAAAATACTTTCATCACACACCAAATATATATATATATATATATATATATATATATAAAGCATCACACTCTTATGTACAATATGTACAAGAACAACTTAGTATAATAGGTCACGTCAAAGTGTGCCCATTTCCAAGCACACGCCAAGGATTTCTGAACTTTAACTTATGGAGTAGTGGAGGTACCATATGGTGCACCACGACGGGGCCATGCCATAGAAACTTAAACTACCTGATTCCTAAAGGTTGATGATACCGGGGAAAACCTAGAACCATAACATTATCATGAATGACCTGAGGACATAAATGGTGAGAGGTATCGTGAGCTAGTGGAGCTTCTTGACAAGTAATATTTGTTCAAAATGGCAAAAATAAATATTGAAAATGGCATTCATGAGGCTTATGATTTAATTTTCCCTTAATTAAATTAGAATTAAATTGGAATTCCACATCACATGATATCTTGTAAGTGTTACCTGATTCAGGAAGAATTATTTATCTCATTTAATTCGAGTTGGATGTCAAACTAGAGACATGTTGGGTGTCTCTTATTTTTTATTAGTCCTAGTTGAGTTATTTGTGAGTTGTAATTAGTAAAGTCAATTATTTGAGTTAAAATTAGTTTAACTAGTTCTAACTGATGGATGAGATAGTGAGAGGTCTAGTAAATTAAATTTGTTTTAATTCACATGCATTTATCAATCAAATAACTGATAATTCTCTATAACTATTTGTTGCATGCCAGTTCTAAGGAAGGCCTCAATCAGATTAGAGTTAAAGTGAAGAGATATATCATTTTCATAATTACAAAATTGTACAGGTCATGCATGAGGTCATCAGGAAGCCTTGGATGTATTGCAAAATAATTAATTTATAATTTCCTAATTAATAGATGCTCAATTGGACAAAGAATGTGTAAGCAAGGTTGGTCAGGCAGAGGCAAGCAATTGGTTAAATATTGAACCAAACTTGCTTATATCAGTGCCAAGATCAGAGGATGATCAAATTTAGACAGTAAGAAGAGTGTAGAGGTTTCTCAGGAAGATAAATAACATTTTATTATTTCATGATATTGACTTTATGCAATATACAGGTAGCGGGGTTTTGAGCGGTTTCTTTCCCCAGATAAATTTTTGTCTTGTGCGATTAAAAATTTATTTCTCTTACTTGTTTATGTGATTATGCAATCGTAATTGGTTTCCGCAATTTGTAGAATTGATTTAGTATTTTGTTTTAGTACATTACAAGATGAGTTGAATCTATGTGAATTTTCTACATGGTATAAGATCTAGAATTACAATAGAAGAGAAGAACCAAAGTTTGTTTTGAACAGGTACATAAAATTTGCATATTTATTCTTCAGGACTAGTAGCAGATCAAGATGTCTTTCAATGGTTTGAGACTCGAATATGCCCTTGAGGGAAGTTAGAAATACATAGCATGGAAGGACAAGATGGGAGTCGTGCTAGAAAATTAAGGAATTCATAGATAGTGCTATTCCCCAAACATAGCAGCAGATGCTCAACTTATTGATGCCTGGAAGAAGAATTTATCAAAGGCGGGAATGATGTTGTTAGAAGGAGTTCAAGATCATATTATCTCTAACCTCCATGGAAAGGAGAATCCATATGCTATTTTGATGCTAAAACACAACCATAGGAAGTTGATGTTGAAATACAAGCTCAGAAATATCAAGATGGAGGAGGGCAAGACTATACCAAAATACTTGATGAAGGTCACTCAATGTCGATATGACCTTGGAATTGTTGGTGTGATAGTAGCCCAAGATGATTTGGTGAGCCTAGCACTTCTAGGCTTTCCCAAGAGTTGTCATAGCTACCAGGACTCGTTTAATGGGAGGGAGAAGCTACCAGAATGGGAGCGTTTGTGGTATAACTTGGTACAAGAAGAAATAAGGCGGAGCACTAGAGAGGGGAAATATTTCAAATAAAAAGACGAATATTTTTCATTAGTCTTAAAAGAAAAGAAATCCAAGGGAAATAAGTCCCAAGGAAAATAGGAAAAGAGAGACTTGTCCAAGATCAAGTGTTTTCATTGTGACGAGTATGAGCACTATGCCATGAATTTTCCATAGAAGGAAAGCAAGAAGGAGCCTACATTTGCAGCAGTAGGTGAAGCTTTAGCTTCACAGTTCAAGCTTGATTTTACTATCATTTCATGCATGGACAACATTGTAATGGGATGCATGTGGTATCTCAACTGCGGTGCCTCATTTCATATGACGGGGAATAGAGATATCTTTAGTTACTTGGAGGAGAAGGACCTCCAGTAAAACATAGAGTTTGGATATGACAGGAGTTATAGCATGACTAACATAGGTACAATTACCTTTCATAGGGAGTATGGCTCCCCTCTCAGACTGACATATGTTTTGTTTGTTCGAGGACTAAAGAATAATATTGTTTCCATATCGGTATTGTAAGACTGTGGTTATCATGTGATATTTAGAAAAGAAAATGTTTTCCTTAGACACATCGCCATGGGACGGGTGAAATATATTGGTGTACGAGTCAAGAACCTGTATTCTCTCGAGATCAAATATGCACGAAAATATTTGAGGATAAATAAAAAGGTTAAGGACTTGGTGGTTGAGAGGGAGCATGAACTACCTCTCAACATGCAGCCTTAGAAGAAGCCTCATATAGTTGTGCAACAACCACTATTAGAGAAGCAGAGAAGAGACTGAGTAGAGGCATCCACTCAAGAAGAGACCTCCAGTAGGGATAAATTTCGACCTAGGTTGGAAGAAGGAGCACATGCAGCCACAAATCTAGGTGAGAGGTGGGGTGATGTGAAGTCATAATCCCAAGAGAAGAAATTTGGGCATGATACATTGAGATGCCTTGTCTCATGGATCATTACTTTGCTACAAGAGCCCACACTACATAGTAGCATGATGGATCAATAGTGATTTTTGCAGTCAGATATGAGAGTGACAGAAGTTAGATATTGGAGTGCAGATCAAATTTGGTAGCATTGTAGATGGCACAGATGAAGAGTCAACAACACAAAGTTTTTAGTAGACAGTGTAGTAGCCAAGAACATTTAGAAACTCTAGAGACAGAGGCATCATACTGATTTATTTTGGATGCTTTTTGAGTTTCAGAAGTTCCAAGTAGCAAAAAACATTAGATAAGTGTAGCATTAAAAAAATTCCAAAGACAATAGATCGGGATAGATTTGAATTCCTTTCTTGTTGAGAGGGAGTGTTGAAAATGGAAACAAGAAATATTGAAAATGGCACCCATGAGGATTCTAATTTAATTTAACCTTAATTAAATTAGAATTAAATTGTAATTCCACATCACATGAGAACTTGTAAGTGTTAATTGATTCAACAATAATTAGTTATCTTAGTGAATTCGAGTTGGATGTAAAGTTAGAGGCATGTAGGGTGTATCCTACCTTTTAGGAGCCCTAGTTTACTTATTTGTGAGTTGTAATTAGTTAAGTCAAGTATTTGAGTTAAAATCAGTTTAACTAGTTCACACTGATGGATGAGCTAGTCAAAGTCCAGTGAATTAAATATGATTTAATTCACATGCATTGATCAATCATATAAATGATAATTCACTATAAATACTTGTCACATTTCAGTTGTAAGGAAGGCCTAGTTTATATGGGAGTTAAAGGGAATATATCTATCAGTTTTATAATTAGAAAATTGTATAGGTCATGCATGAGGTTATCAGGAAGCCTTGGATGTATTGTGAAATCATTAATCAGAAATTTCCTAATTAATAGGGGCTCAATTAGCCCAAGAATGCATAATCAAGGTTGGTCATGTAGAGGCAAGAAATTTGTTAAATATTGGACCAAAATTTCTTAGATCAGTGCCAAAATCAGAGGAGGATCAAAGTGATAGAGTCAACAAAGTGCAAAGGTTTCTCAGGAAGATAAATAACATTGTATTGTTTCATGATCTTGACTTTATGCAAGATATAGATAGCGTAGTTTTGAGTAGTTTCTTTCCCCAGATAAATATTTGTGTTGTGCAATTGATAATTTATTTCTCTTACTTGTTTATGTGTCTGTGTGATCGTAATTGACTTCCATAATTTGTAGAATTGATTGAGTATTTTGTTTTAGCACATTACAAGATCAGTTGAATCTATGTGGATTTTCCACAATATCAATATGTAAATGGGGTTCAAGACACTCACCAATAGGTGGATATGAGTTTGATATTCATTGGCAAGTTCAACATTAGAGACCCAATACTTGACTCGGTTTGAGGGTGACACATCCAAGGAGGGCCGAGGAGATGCCCTCTATGTAGATTCAAGACTTTTTTTGTGAAACTCTACCTTTTCCAAGTCAGGAAGACTAGAGGTATGAAGAGGCATAAAATCCCTCGAATGATCAACAGGTGAATCCATGGCCTTTGGTATGACTTGTCGAAAATAAAAATTGTCATCAAGGGAGTCACATGGAAGAGGTAGAGAAACAAGCAGTGGGAGAAAAGGATATTCGTCATATTTCATATTGTGAGGGATTTTCTGAACAGTGTCAGGAGATACAAACGGGACTGTCAGAGAGGAAATATTTTCCATAATATGTGACAGAGGATGCTCACTATCTTGATCAACTTCCATAAAATCAGGCGACGCCACCCAAGGAGCAAGATCTCTATGGGGTCCACAGGTGTTGGAAGAGATCATATGCATAAGCGATATATAAGAGGATAATGGAGGAATTTCAGGCAGTGGTAACTGAGTAAATATATCAATAAGCGATGATATTTTAAAAAATCCTGCACCAACACACTAATACTGACCTCGGTTATCTCCCATAAGTGGGACTGAGTTCACTATAGTGGAAAGTTGGGCCGATGGCACACAATAATCAAACTGGTAAATGGTAATAATATTTCCTTCATAAGGAATGAAAAGTACATGGAATAAAAACTAAATGATTGTGATCATGACATAAAACCAACTACTTCCAAGGATCATATTATAATCGAAAGCAACGTTGATGACTTATGTTAGCACTCCATGAGTTCTCTGAAGGCTGAGAAGGAGAACAACAAAGGTAACCACAAACCACTTTGACCTAGTAGCTAGCCCTACTCGATTGAGAGGGATCTCCCAATGAGATCACATCCAGGATTGACTGTATCATGAAAGCTATTAGGCTAGGTATGTAGATTATTTTTTCGATTTTATTTTTAAGGTTTGTGCTAGATGGTGAATTAGGTCTAGGAGGACTAGGTTAGGGCTCTGAAAATCAAATTTGCAAATATGTAATGGGGAAAGGTAGGCACAGATTTTATCACTTTAGAGGTATCATGGTGAATATGGTAGACTGATAGGGTTTTAAAATGAGCATTAATATCGTGAATTCGTTTATATCATAAGAAAATGAACATACATGTGAAAGCTTCTAATATTCCAAATCTGGAACAACTAGCAAGGCATGACTCGAAAAATCATTTTCTAGTAATGGCTGCTATAGGAATGGAAACCAAGACCTGGATTCCTTATATCAATGTATCTAAGACCTAAATCCAAGAGATGGCTCCAAATAAATCCTTCTAGGTGGGTTAAGCAGATCTCCCACTCCTAGTTGTCTTCAGAATTTGCCCGATGACGGGACTACAACAATACATGAACAATGATTGAATACACATCGTTATTTTAATGAGCCATGACACATGAAGATGTAGATAGCTGGTTAATTTATAATATAGTAGCAAAAGAGTACAATGCTTTGAGGATTCATTCACTCAAGCTTGGCAATGAAAGCCTCAATAGGACATGTACATGAAAATGAAGACACACTGCTACATAAAGAGAGCCATGGCTAAAACTGTGCAGTTCATATGGAGACACTGAAACATAAAAAATGATAATGGAATGATATATCAATATCAGCTCAATAAATGTGGGGGAGCAAGCTATAAACCCATGAAAAAACTAATACAACAATAATACACAATCCTTAGAAGGATTGGCTACAATATACATGAAAATGGAAAATCTGCAGAAATGCCGGAGTTGCTGGGTAGCAGCTGCAACTCAGAAAACAATTGGAGATGGCTGAAGATGATGATCAATCTCAAATGAACCTCCTCCAATAGATCTCTCAAGTGATAGGCTGATCCTATCCCTGAAGATCTCTTCCTCCAAGATGATGGTGCAACCCCTCACTGCACATATGCACTGGAATAACATAGTATGGAGAATGGATTGCGCTGTCTATGATGGGAGATGCTTGGCATTATGACAAGATATGTAATAAAGCTCTGGAAACCTTCCTCACTAACCTTCCTGAGGAAAAGAGACTCCCTCCTTTGAAAGATGAGACAAGGAATGGTGTTGTGGAACCCCTCCACTGCAACACCCAGCAACACAACATTATACTTGAGCAGAAATAATGTTGTAGCTGAAGAAGTGCCTTTGGCCTTGAGCTTGGATGTGGAGAAATGAAGTGAAATCCCTCAAGAGGCCTCTCAAGAAGGATAAGGAATCCTAAATGGGAATCCCTCGTGCTAAGCAGCATTGCAACTCAGCTGAACAGCCGGAGACTGCAAATAGTCTAAGCAGACAAATAATCAAATGCTCAAAGATGTCTCACTATGGCTGCCTCTTCCTCCTTTTATGCAAGTGAATGTCTCTTTGCCCTGGACCCCACATATTATGGTTTCTTCCACAAAGAATATTCCTCCCTCTCAAACTTTGTTGTCTTCTCATGCAAGCTACACCTCTTAGGCAGCGTTGTTGACTTGGTCAGACTTGACCTTGTCCTCATGCAATTGCCCCTTTTCACACTGGAAGGTGAAAAATCAAGCTAATCGATAGATCCCTTTAACACTATGAGGTATTTTATTCCTACTCATGGGCCTTTTACCCATTTTATTCATCTCCTATATGATATAAGAAAAAATTAATATTCCAATTTGCTGATTGCAAATTTTGGAATATTACAGTCCTCCCCTCTCAAAGATTGCTTTTCCTCAAGCAAGTGCGAGGATAGACTGAATTATTTTCTCCTCCTCTCCCTGTAGCATCCATGTATTATGATCTCCTCCAACTGTAGTTATGTTATCTCATCAATCAAGCCTCCACATTGCTCCTCCTTAGCATGCAAGTCAGCTATCAAGCTATCATCATGTGAAAGTGAAATACTCAAGAGGATAACAAAGTGATGTCTAGAGGTCCCCTTGAGGAATGGGATCTGAAATCTCATGGGAGATATCTCCCTCATGTGGTCCTCCATCCCCAAGCTATTAGCCATGCAAAATGAGTTACCTCCCAACTAGGTAACTCCTAAAAACTATCTTCCACCTCTGGCTCTGGCAAAGTAGGTGGGATGGAATTCTGTACATGGTAGACAATGTAGCCTACCCCACACTGTCCATGTCTCCACTTATGATAAGTGTAGAGAAAGTGTTGATCATGGGCTCCAATAAGTTTTCCCTCAAGTGGCAAGATGAGGATTAGATCTCCAAATATCTCTCCTCCAATGCTGCAAATCATGCTGGCCCACATATCCCCATATATGATGAGTTGGAAGTCATCATCATATGGCATCACAACCGTCATATGGCTCACCTCATAAGGAAACAAATGCATTTCTCTAGTGGCCATACCATCTCCCATGTTCCCCTTAGAACATGTGGTGCAAAAAGTGTGAGGAATTTCTCCCTCAAAGGACACATCCACCCAATGTGTCTCTCTCCCAAGCATGCTTCCCATAAATATAGAAACAATAGAACCATAGGGAGCAAAGATGAGAATCATGCTTGCTGCCATATGCAACAAATGTGAAGGACAATGGTCCCTCAAGTGCAACCAACACATCTTGACCCTCAACTACAATAGAGACTGATAAAATGAGTGGCTCGTCAACCACTTTCCTGCTGCTCCAATCCCCTCATAAGTATGGAGGAAGTGAATGATGTAAGGTGTACAATGAGCATGTCCTCCATAATATATCTCTTCCCCAAGTCCTCCTAGAGAATGGCCATCAATCATGCTTATGGCCTTTTCTAAACCATGTGGTCTAGAAAAAAGAATGCTCCTCCTTGGAGCATCATCCTGCACATGTATGGTTAAGGGATGCATATATACATTGTACAAATAATCATGTAAACAACAATGAATACCCTTACCATATTTTCTGCTCATACAAATGGAGTGGCTCATAGATGAGTCTCCTCTCATCCTCAATGAGAAAAGAGGTGGTTGTGCTAACTCTCCCAAAGAGTTATTTATCTCGTCCATCTGTACCTGATCCATGCATCTCCTCATATGCTGATATATCTCCTCCTCAAAGCCCATCCAAAAATACCCCTCCATGATGGTGTGGTATGCTCTCATAGAGCAAGTGGGGCTGAAAAGGAAATCCTCCCGAGCTGCTTGTAGCAACTTCTCCTTGAGCTTGGAAGCTCCAGATAAGAAGATCCTACCATGATAGAAGATGACCCCATCTCTGACTGAATACTCCTCCAAATGCAACTGGCCATCCAATATCCTACAAGCATGAAGATCCTTGGAATACTCCACCAACAGCTGGGAGTTCCAATATGGATCTATCCTCCATAGTGACAGCGCTGATGATCTCTCATGAAGAGCACCTGTCATATGGTCACCATCTTCTTTGACATATCCTATGCCAAAGATGCAAGTTGAAGGCTATTATCCTTCCCCTGCTGCTTCTGCCACAGTGCAGAATCTGAAATGGAAGTGGGTACTAATGATGTTGAGAGAATGCTCTCTATCTCTTTGAGTCTACCCCAGACACCCAGCGTTGTATCAAACTCTCCCAAGGTTCCCACTCCTCTGAAATCATTGAGTGGTGCCTCAACTGATGAAACATCCATCCTCTTCTGTTGGTCCAGTGGTCTCCACGGCAAAATGTCTCCATGTAATGAGACATCCTCAACAAGAGATGACTGAATAGATGAATGGAGAAAACTCTCCATACTTCCACTGCGTAATCCAATCACCTTCTTAGGTGCATCAACCTTCAGAAATGAATAGGGATGTGTAATCATCAACTCATGATGTTGGGTCCTCTCCCTATATTCTCCTTGTGTCTCCATGGTTCCACACCTCCTCAATAATGGCACATGTAAAACATGAGTTGTGCCTTGATCTCCATACATAAGTTTCTGGGGACTTCCTTGCAAAGATGCAAGCATCCCTCTACTTGGAGCAAGAGCTCTTCCTTCCTCTGCATGAGGCACTAGATAATCTCTAGACATGACAGCACTGTCGCCCTTAGTCTCTGAAACATGAATGAGAAACCCCTCAATGATTGGATCCCTTTTTGAAAAAGAGATCTCCATGCTCCCTTGCTCAAAAGTGTGAGATGGAAGTTTCTCTTCCGGCAAAGTATGGTGCAAGTTTTCAGCCTCCTCCATGGCTTTTAGAAATGGTACTACGTTCTCATGCAAGGGTTTTGTTTGATTTTTCTTTTTTGGCTCCACCATGTGTATCTCATGAATCCCTCTATCAAATATTTCCACTAATTCCTTAGTGAAACTAGCATAGGATGCAATGTTTACATTTCTCAAAGAAAAGGATTGAAAGATCCACCAGACATAGGCCTTACCTCTCAAATGCATCGCTGCAACTTTGATGGCTTCATCTTCAAGAATGTGGTGGTGCTGCAAAAAGGTCTCTAACTCCTCCACCCAAGCTTTGGCTAAACATACAGGTGAACCTTCAAAGGTGGATAGATGAAATCTATCTTGCTTCTCTCTTCCATTCACCTTCATCTTGCAAAACTCTGAAAAACTGAGATGATCTCGGAATTTCTAAGTTTGAGACCCATACTCTCTCAAGAAATCACTAAGGTTTTCCCTCCTAGCAACCTCTTATTCTCTTTCCATCTCTCTTCTGGCATTCTTGGGCATGTGACTGCGTTGTGTATTAGGATGTGCAGCTGCTTGCTCACACTCCTCATATGTTAATCTAGAGTTTTCTTTTGATTCAAACTCTCTTGGAGATTCTTCATGCATCTCCCTTCGGATATTCTTGAATCATCATGAATAATATGTACAGATCTAGGAAGAAGCTTTGTGAGCTTATCCCCCTTCTCCTCTCCAAAAGATGGAGTCTTTTTCTTGCTTATTTCTTTGTCTCCTTCTCGATGAGAATAGGAAGTGCAGGGTTCTTCCTCTTCTTTGCTTATCCTCCTTGGTGAGGTTCTTCATGGATCTGAAATATGATGAGATAAAACTCATCCTCTTCAATCTTCTGATATTCTTGGGCTTAGACTCACAGGCTGAGCCAAGAAAGCAGCTCTGATACCACTGTAATATTCCAAATCTGGAACAGCTAGCAAGGCATGACTGGAAAATGCATTTTCTAGTAATGGCTGTTATAGTAATTGAAACCAAGACCTAGATTCCTTTGATCAATGTATCTAAGACCGAAATCCAAGAGGTGGCTCCAAAGAAATCCTTCTAGGTGGGTTAAACAGATCTCCCACTCCTAGTTGTCTCCAAAAATTGCCCAATGAGGGGACTGCAACAATACATGAACAAGGATTGAATACACAACGTTATTTTAATGAGCCATGACACATGAAGATGTAGATTTCTGATCAATGTATAATATAGCAGCAAAAGAGTACAATTATTTGAGGATTCAGTCACTCAAGCTTGGCAATGAAAGCCTCAATAGGACATGTACATGAAAATGAAGACACACTGCTACATAAAGAGAGCCATGGCTAAAAATGTGCAGTTTATATGGAGACACTGCAACATACAAAATGATAATGGAATGATATATCAATATCAGCTCAAGAAATGTGGGGGAGCAAGCTATAAACCCATAAAAACACTAATACAACAATAATAAACAATCCTTAGAAGGATTGGCTACAATATACATGAAAATGGCAAATCTGCAGAAATGTCGGAGTTGCTAGATTGCAGCTGCAACTCAGAAAATAACTGGAGATGGCTGAAGATGATGATCAATCTAAAATGAACCTCCTCCAACATATCTCTCAAGTGATAGGCTGATCCTATCCCTGAAGATCTCTTCCTCCAAGATGATGGTGCAACCCCTCATTGCACATATGCACTGGAATAACGTAGTATGGAGAATGGACTGCATTGTCTATGATGGGAGATGCTTGGCCTGATGCCAAGATATGCAATAAAGCTCTGGAAACCTTCCTCACTAACCTTCCTGAGGAATAGAGTGTAATATTCCTAATTATCCCAAGCTAATAGGAATATTTCATTCTGTCTTTAATTTTATTTATTGATGAATAAAATGTAAAGGAGGACATGAAAAACTCCTAAAACATAAAAATAAATCAATGCCCAATATGAATAGAGACAAATCAGGGATTTCTTAATAAAAGACACTTGTGTGTGAAATAGGTTTGAGCTATTTGACTAGGTCAACAGGACCAAATCTATAGCGATGTCTAGGTTCAATGTATCTCCTAAAGGGACAACGCAATTCTAGAAGGAGGACCTCATGTGAAAGGGGTTAAGTGATTCAAGGTGGTTTAGGGTTTTGCACATCCTCATCTTATAAAAGGAAGGAGAAGGCTCAAGGAAATTTTTTTTGATGATATTTCGATTTTGAGATTGCTTGAGCAACTCAAACTCTCTTGGTTGTTTAGCTAGAGAGAGAGGGATTTACTGTTTAGGAATTCCTCTTCCTTCTTTAAGGGTCTCTTGGAGGAGATTGTGCTGCATTGATCCACTATCTGGAATTTTGGCCAAGCTTCACCTTACATTACATAACTTCTCATGTTGAGGGTTGAGTTGTCTTGTGAGCTGCAGTAAGTGGAATCAGATCTATTCAGATCTGAAGAGTTCTATTGCATCTTTTCAGTGGGGAAGTCATCTAAATCAATGGAAAGAGTGCAATAGATGTTTTGGGGCTTTAGATTCTTATCTTGGAATCATGCAAAAGTGTGCTCCACTTCTTCACTGTAGTCCCTTGAGAAAAATACGTCCTTTCTGCAGGCAGAGTTGCAGTGTGGTTTTTGCATCAGTTTGGAGGAGAGATTTCCGGTGAAAGGGCTCCTTTCCTTCACTGAGGTGATCCATGGATTGGCCAACCAATCCATGTCCTATTTCAGATCTGATCTGATATGCATCATATTATTCAAAAAATTTTGAATATTACTACAGATCTTTGGTGTAGATCTCAGATCTATTCATTGTTATTCATCTTCTGCTGAGATCCCCAAGGGGAATGTACTAAAAAGATATTTTTTCATATAGATCCCATTATGATCTGTGATTTTCTATTCAGATATATTTTAGATATAAAATATAATGAAATGCTTCTTTAGCTTCCTAAATATTACGCTGTCTGGTTTATTGGGCATTTCCTTGTAGCATTTTGTTGAGTTTTGAGGCCTTTCTTCGTGTATAAATCTTTGTTTTCTCATATGAAGCCATTGAATCATATTTTTAACTTTTCATAATAATTTTCCATCATTATTTCATTTAAACCCTTCATAAAATCACGCTGTAGAAGCTTCATCACTTTCTGCATCATTTAAGCCATGGGAAATCAGGGTTTTTAAGCCTAGTTTGGGAAGGAGGAACTGTTTAACTTAGCGAGAATTATTTTTTTGAGCTGAAATTCGAATAATATGTCCCTCATGAACTAATATAAAATAACCTCCCACAATTTATCTTATTTTTTTGCAGATCTCTTAATATACTCATTTTAGGGCCAAAATCATCACTTTTCCCCACCTTTTTTCCCATAAAACACAGTATAAGGTTGCTGCTGCATATTTAAATGAATTTTAAGTGTTTTTAAATCTGTATCAAACATATTTATGAAGCTTCACATTGTTAATAACTCAGGTTATTCCCAATAGTGTAGTTGTTCCTTAATTTGGAACATTGCAGTGGTATCAGAGCAAGATCTTTGGCTCAGTCTGTGGCTTCAAGACAAAGTGCTATAGAGTGATAATCAGATTTTTTAATGCTGAATAATATTATTTTTACCTCATCATATTCCAGATCCATGAGGAGCCTCTTCAAATAGGATAGACAGAGAAAGGAGAAAGAAGAAGAGAATGAAACTCCTAGAGGGTTTCAAGGAGAAGAAAGTTGCAGTGAGACCTATAGAAGGTTTCAAGAAGGAGAGGAATATCCATGCACTTCGTACCCTCATAAATAAGATGCATTGTACAGAAAAAACAATAGCATGGCTCCACCACTTGGAAGAATGACAAAAGAGGAGATCTCCCTGCTCCTTTTCTAGACCATGAAGGGTATTGAAGAAGATCTCAAGGAGATTGAAAGGGTGGAGACTTGTACCAGTGTTGGCACAACCTTGGAAGAGCAGCCTTCAGTAATGGAGGAAGACTACATAGTTGCAGAAGAAGCTCTTTATTCTACATCCCACCAAGGTGTGATTAAAAATTCATCTATTGTCATTTTAGCACATTGTATGAAGAGATCCACATTTCTATATGTTGCTGATTTAGAGCAACAAAGTCACACTGTGCTGTGCAACAGCAGTAAGGAAGAAATGATGAATGGTAGACATCTTTAAGTGAGAAACCTTTTCTCCTTTCTAGATGCCTCTTTCTCAATGAGCACTCCCTAGCTCAAAGAGAAACTTCTACCTGCAGAAGATCCAGAACCTCAATGGTTTTTGAAGGACATTGATGAGAGGTATTTTCTTAAATATCTCAAAAGGATTTCATTTCAAAAGCCCTTGGAATGTGGAAGGTGTAAAACCTTTAGGACACAAAGAGGAGATTGGGAAGAGGGCCAGCCTCATTCCTATCCATTGAAGGAGGTTGAAACACCTAGGAAGGTGATTGGATTGCGTAGTGGAAGCATGGAGGGTATTCTACACTCATGTATTCAGTCATATCTCATTGAGGAGGTCTCATTATGTGAATATTATGGCACCATCCATGGGCATCATGTGTCATCACTATCAAAGGATGAGATCCTGAAGATTGCAGAAGGCAAAGAGGAGGGCAAGCTTCAGATGGTAAGAAACATTTGTCCCTCTTTATTTCAGCACAATAATGCAAAAAGAAGGCAAGGTGATCCATTCAAGAAAAGTAAGGACACATCAATCCATACATCCTTCCATGATTTATGCCTTGATGTCTCCTTACTTGAAGGAATTCCACCAAGGAGTTCCCATTATGAGCAGAAGAGCAAAGTGTTCCCTCAACCTTGTGCATCAATGTCATCTCTTTCTAAGAGGGAAGCCAACACAAGATTGGAGACTTTGGGTAAGAAGCATGCTTATGTAAATCACATCTTATTTTATGATTTCATGTACTCTCTTACCTTATACTTGCAGGCCATAACTCCTAAAGGGAGTGTTTTACCTTACAAGCTCCATGGCCAACTATGGGCCAAGATCATTTAAAAAAATGGCCACTCCCCTGATGAGATAAGGGAGGTGTTGCAACATGATGGGTGCTTCCCAAAAGCACCAAATATACATTTCACTTTCAGCCATGATGAAATGATAAGAGCATCAAGCAAGTGGCATGCATCCCACTTACCACATCTAGATCTTAAGCGGGAAGGAGATCACCTGCGCTGGTTCTTATTGGGTGAGTTTGCGTATCACCAAAAGTTTTTGATTTTCTTGTCTCATGCCATGTACTCCAAGAAAATAATGCATAATAAGAAGGCATGTTTTTTTTGGTTGATGAGGAGAGAGTATGGACACCCCATGTTGAATTTCATGTCCATACATCTACTTGTATTCATGTTGTATGTACATGTATTTCTATTTAGAATGAATATCATAATCATGTATGCACTGTGGGTTGGGAGAAGATGTAACCTTCTCATGAAATGGCATATGGGAGCATGTTTATATCATGATGTTAATGATGCTCCAATATTTATTGTAAACATGAGGGGTGGAATGATACATTGGATAAATGTATCCATTGGGAGTGCAATTCCCCATATTCATTTGTATTTCAAGAAGAGGATGGAACCTTATATGGATGCTACATTGTGTATTGTGTTCTCTTATGCAAAAGGTGATGTATTGAATTTGTGCTATGAAAGGAAGTCTCTCACATGGGAGAAATTGGAGCTTGACATGTGTTGCTTGAATTCCATTCAGCCAACACTCATTATCCTCTATCATTTCCAAGCTTTGAAGAAGCTTATTTCAGCAAACAAGTGGTGGAATGGCCCCTTATTATGCTATGATTTTAAGCAGCATGGGAAGCGAAACTTTCCACATAACACCTTTGGCATGGAAGGGGGCCAAAAGGAAGAGTCAAATCAGCTCACTCTTTCTTCTTTTGAGAAAGATAATAGATCCATGCACAGCCCCATTGATGGGAGGAGGATTGTTGGTGAAAAACATGATCATGTTACATATGTTTTATATTCTGATTTCATGTACTCTTACACCATGTTTTTGCAGGCCATGACTCCAAGAAGGAGTGCTATATCATGTGAGCCTCTTGGCCAATATTGGGCCCCAAAAATTTCTGAATTGGGCCACTCCCTTGAGAAGAAAAGGGGGATTTTGCAAGATGATGGGTGCTTCCCCAAAGCACTAAACATATATCACACTTTCAGCCATGGTGATATGGTGTGGGCAGCAAGTAAGTGGTGGGAAAACCACTTACCATATCTACATTTGATGCAAGCAGGGGATGCCTTGCGTTGGTTGTACATGTGGGACTATGACCCACCTCCATATCTGCAATTGTCTTTTTTCAAGAACATTGTTTTGATTCCCTATCTTGATAATGTAATTGTAATTCTATGGGGATGTATGGGGAAGGAATTAAGGATGGCATGTGCCTCATGGGATGGCTACTCTCCATGTACTTTATGTTTTCTTGTTTTAGGGAGATCATGGGGGCAAACCATGTTTGTTTCATATGATCTATTGTCTCCTTATGGGATGAGCTATTTGCATCTCATGAGAACCTTGGAGGAGCAAGACATGGATGGATGGATTGGTGAGCACTTGGCTTCTGGGGGGAAGCTTATCTTATGTTGGTGTCACGAAGGAGGAGATTTTGTAGCACTTACCTTGCAATTTCTTGAGGACAAGCAACAATTTTGGAGGGGAGGACTGTAATATTCCTAATTAGCCCAAGCTAATAGGAATATTTCATTTTGTCTTTAATTTTATTTATTGATGAATAAAATGTAAAGGAGGACATGAAAAACTCCTAAAACATAAAAATAAATCAATGCCCAATGTGAACAGAGACAAATCAGGGCTTTCTTAACAAAAGCCACTTGTGTGTGAAACAGGTTTGAGCTATTTGACTTGGTCAACAGGACCAAATCTACAGTGTTTTTCAGGTTCAATGTATCTCCTAAAGGGACAATGCAGTTCTAGAAGGAGGACCTCATGTGAAAGGGGTTAAGTGATTCAAGGTGGTTTAGGGTTTTGCACATCCTCATCTTATAAAAGGAAGGAGAAGGCTCAAGGAAATTTTTTTTGATGATATTTCAATTTTGAGATTGCTTGAGCAACTCAAACTCTCTTGGCTGTTTAGCTAGAGAGAGAGGGATTTCCTGTTTAGGAATTCCTCTTCCTTCCTTGAGGGTCTCTTGGAGGAGATTGTGCTGCATTGATCCACTATCCAAAATTTTGGCCAAGCTTCACCTTACATTACAGTACTGCTCATGTTGAGGGTTGAGCTATCTTGTGAGCTGCAGTAAGTGGAATAAGATCTATTCAGATCTGAAGAGTTCTATTGCATCTTTTCAGTGGGGAAGTCATCTAAATCACTGGCAAGAGTGCAATAGTTGTTTTGGGGCTTCAGATTCTTATCCTGGCATCAGGCCAAAGTGTGCTCCACTTCTTTAGCATAGTCCCTTGAGGAAACTGCATCCTTTTTGCAAGCATAGTTGCAGTGTGGATTTTGCATCAGTTTGGAGGAGAGATCTCCGGTGAAAGGGCTCCTTTCCTTCACTGAGGTGATCCGTGGATTGGCCAACCAATCCATGTCCTATTTCAGATATGATATGCTGTGCATCATATTCTTCAGAAATTTCTGAAGATTACTGCAGATCTGTGGTGCAGATCTCAGATTTATTCATTGTTATTCATCTTCTGCTGAGATCCCCAAGGGGAATGTACTAAAAAGCTCTTTTTGCATATAGATCCTATTCTGATCTGTGATTTTTTATTCATATATGTTGTATATCTAAAATATAATGAAACACTACTTCAGCTTCCTGAATATTACGTTTTCTGGTTTATTGGGCATTTCCTTGTAGCATTTTGCTGAGTTTTGAGGCCTTTCTTCATGTATAAATCTGTGTTTTCTCATATAAAGCCATTGAATCATATTTTTAACTTTTCATACTAATTTTCCATCATTATTTCAGTTAAACCCTTCGGAAAATCATGCTTTAGAAGCTTCAGCACTTTCTGCATCATTTAAGCCATGGGAAATCAGGGTTTTTAAGCCTAGTTTGGGAAGGAGGAACTATTTAACTTATCTAGAATTATTTGTTTGAGCTGAAATTTGGAGCATAGGTCCCTCGTGACCTAATATAAAATAACCTCCTGCCATTTCTCTTATTTTTACGCAGATAGCTGAATATACTCATTTTAGGGCCAAAATCATCACTTTTCCCCACCTTTTTTCCCATAAAACGTTGTATAAGGTTGCTACTGCATATTTAACTGAAGGTTAAGTATTTTGAAATCTATATCAGACATGTTTCTAAAGTTCCACATTGGTAATAACTCAGGTTATTCCCAATAGTGTAGTTGTTCCTTCATTTGGAACATTACAGTGGTATCAGAGAAAGATCTTTGGCTCAGCCTATGGCTTCAAGCCAAAGTGCTATAGAGAGAGAATCAAATTTTAGAATGCTAAAGAAGATGAGTTTTTCCTCATCATATTCTAGATCCATGAAGAGCCTCTTCAAAGAGGATAGACAGACAAAGGAGAAAGAAGAAGAGAATGAAACTCCTAGAGGGTTTCAAGGAGAAGAAAGTTGCAGTGAGACCTATAGAAGGTTTCAAGAAGGAGAGGAAGATCCATGCACTTCCTACCCTCACAAAGAAGATGCATTGTACAGAAAAAACAAGATCATGGCTCCACCACTTGGAAGAATGACAGAAGAAGAGATCTCCCTGCTCCTTTTCCAGACCATGAAGGGTATTGAAGCAAATCTCAAGGAGATTGAAAGGGTGGAGACTTGCACTATTGCTGGCACAACCTTGGAAGAGCAGCCTTCAGTAATGGAGAAAGACTACATATTTGCAGAAGAAGCTCTTGCTTCTACATCCCACTAAGGTGTGATTAAAAATTCATTTGTTGTCATTTCAGCGCATTGTATGAAGAGATCCACATTTCTGTATGCTGCTGATTTAGAGCAACAAAGTTGCACTGCACTATTCAACAGAAGTAAGGAATAAATGATGAATGGTAGACATATTGAAGTGAGAAACCTTTTCTCCTTTCTAGATGCCTCTTTCTCAATGAGCACTCCCCAGCTCAAAGAGAAACTTCTACCTGTAGAAGATCTAAAACCTCAATGGTTTTCGAAAGACATTGATGAGAGGTATTTTCTTGAATATCTCAAAGGGATTGCATTTCAAAAGCCCTTGGAATGCAAAAGGTTTAAAACCTATAGGACACAAGGAGGAGATGGGGAAGAGGGCCAACCTCATTCCTATCCATTGAAGGAGGTTGAAACACCTACAAAGGTGATTGGACGGCGCAGTGGAAGCATGGAGGGTCTTCTCCACTCATGTATTCAGTCATCTCTCATTGAGGAGGTCTCATTATGTGAAGATTATGGCACCATCCATGGGCAGCATGTGTCATCACTATCAAAGGATGAGATCCTAAAGATTGTAGAAGGCAAAGAGGAGGGCAAGCTTCACATGGTAAGAAACATTTTTCCCTCTTTATTTCAGCACAATAATGCAAAAGGAAGGCAAGGTGATCCATTAGAGAAAATCAAGGACACATCAGTCCATACATCCTTCCATGATCTATGCCTTGATGTCTCCTTACTTGAAGGAATTCCACCAAGGAGTTCCCATGATGAGCAGAAGAACAAAGTGTTTCCTCAACCTTGTGCATCAATGTCATCTCTTTCTAAGGGGGAAGCCAACACAACATTGGAGACTTTGGGTAATAAGCATGCTTATGTAAATCACATCTTATTTTATGATTGCATGTACTCTCTTACCTTATACGTGTAGGCCATAACTCCTAAAGGGAGTGTTTTACCTTACAAGCTCCATGGCCAACTATGGGCCAAGATCATTTTCAAAAATGGCCACTCCCTTGATGAGCTGAGGGAGGTGTTGCAACATGATGGGTGCTTGCCAAAATAACCAAATATACATTTCACTTTCAGCCACGGTGAAATTATAAGAGCATCAAGCAAGTGGCATGCAACCCACTTACCACATCTAGATCTTAAGCGGGAAGGAGATCACCTGTGCGGGTTCTTATTGGGTGAGTTTGGGTATCACCAAAAGTTTTTGATTTTCTTGTCTCATGCCATGTACTCCAAGAAAATAATTCATAAGAAGAAGGCATGTTTGTTTTTGTTGATGAGGAGAGAGTATGGACACCCCATGTTGAATTTCATGTCCATACATCTACTTGTATTCATGTTGTATGTACATGTATTTCTATTTAGAATGAATATCATAATCATGTATGTACTGTGGGTTAGGAGAAGATGTAACCTTCTCATGAAATGGCATATGGGAGCATGTTTATATCATGATGTTAATGATGCTTCAATCCTTATTGTAAACATGATGGGAGGAATGATACGTTGGATGAATGTATCCATTGGGAGTGCAATTCCCCATATTCATTTGTATTTCAAGAAGAGGATGGAACCTTATATGGCTGTTGTATTGTGTATCGTGTTCTCTTATGCAAAAGGTCATGTATTGATTTTGTGCCATGAAAGGAAGTCTCTCACATGGGAGAAATTGGAGCTTGACATGTGTTTCTTGAATTCCATTCAGCCAACACTCATTATCCTCTATCATTTCCAAGCTTTGAAGAAGCTTATTTCAGCAAACAAGTGGTGGGATGTCCCCTTATTATGCTATGATTTGAAGTAGCATGGGAAGGGAAAATTTCTACATAACACCTTTGTCATGGAAGAGGGCCAAAAGGAAGAGTCAAATCAGCTCACTCTATCTTCTTTTGAGGAAGAGAATAGACCCATGCACAATCCCATTGATGGGAGGAGGATTGTTGGTGAAAAACATGATCATGTTACATATGTTTTATATTCTGATTTCATGTACTCTTACACCATGTTTTTGCAGGCCATGACTCCAAGGAGGAGTGCTATATCATGTAATCCTCTTGGCCAATATTGGGCCCCAAAAATGTTTGAATTGGGCCACTCCCTTGAGAAGAAAAGGGAGATTTTTGAAGATGATGGGTGCTTCCCCAAAGCACTAAACATATATCACACTTTCAGCCATGGTGATATGGTGTGGGCAGAAAGTAAGTGGTGGGAAAACCACTTACCATATATACATTTGATGCAAGCATGGGATGCCTTGCGTTGGTTCCACATGTGGGACTATGACCCACCTCCATATGTGCAATTTTCTGTTTTCAAGCACATTGTTTTGATTCCCTATCTTGATAATGTATTTGTAATTCTATGGGGATGTATGGGGAAAGAAGGATGGATGGCATGTGCCTCATGGGATGGCTACTCTCCATGCACTTTATGTTTTCTTGTTTCAGGGAGAGCATGGGGGCAAACCATGTTTGTTTCATATGATCTATTGTCTTCTTATGGGATGAGCTATTTGCATCTGATGAGAACCTTGGAGGAGCAAGACATGGATGGATGGATTGGTGAGCACTTGGCTTATGGGGGAAAGCTTATCTTATGTTGGTGTCACCAAGGAGGATATTTTGCAGCACTCACCTTGCAGTTGCTTGAGGACAAGCAACAATTTTGGAGGGGAGGACTGTAATATTCCTAATTAGCCCAAGCTAATAGGTATATTTCATTCTTTCTTTAATTTTATTTATTGATGAATAAAATGTAAAGGAGGACATGAAAAAATCCTAAAACATAAAAATAAATCAATGCTCAATGTGAACAGAGACAAATCAGGGCTTTCTTAATAAAAGCCACTTGTGTGTGAAACAGGTTTGAGCTATTTGACTGGGTCAATAGGACCAAATCTACGGTGCTGTCTAGGTTCAATGTATCTCCTAAAGGGACAGCGCAGTTCTAGAATGAGGACCTCATGTGAAAGGGGTTAAGTGATTCAAGGTGGTTTATGGTTTTGCACATCCTCATCTTATAAAAGGAAGGAGAAGGCTCAAGGAAAAGGTTGTTGATGATATTTCTATTTTGAGATTGCTTGAGAAACTCAAACTCTCTTGGCTGTTTAGCTAGAGAGAGAGGGATTTCCTATTTAGGAATTCCTCTTCCTTCCTTGAGGGTCTCTTGGAGGAGATTGTGCTGCATTGATCCACTATCGGGAATTTTGGCCAAGCTTCACCTTACATTAACGCGCTGCTCATGTTGAGGGTTGAGCTATCTTGTGAATTACAATAAGTGGAATTAGATCTATTCAGATATGAAGAGTTCTATTGCATCTTTTCAGTGGGGAAGTCATCTAAATCACTGGCAAGAGTGCAATAGCTATTTTGGGGCTTCAGATTATTATCCTGGTATCAGGCTAAAGTGTGCTCCACTTCTTCAGTTCAGTCCCTTGAGGAAACTGCGTCCTTTTTGCAGGCAGAGTTGCAGTGTGGGTTTTCCGTCAGTTTGGAGGAGAGATCTCCGGTGAAAGGGCTCCTTTCCTTCACTGAGGTGATCCGTGGATTGGACAACCAATCCATGTCCTATTTCAGATCTTATATGATGTGCATCATATTATTCAGAAGTTTCTGAAGATTACTGCAGATCTATGGTGTAGATCTCAGATTTATTCCTTGTTATTCATCTTTTGTTGAGATCCCCAAGGGGAATGTACTAAAAAGCTCTTTTTTCATATAGATCCCATTCTGATCTGTGATTTTCTATTTATATATGTTTTAGATATAAAATATAATGAAACAATACTTCATCTTCCTGAATATTACGCTATCTGGTTTATTGGGCATTTCCTTGTAGCATTTTGTTGAGTTTTGATTCCTTTCTTCATGTATAAATCTATGTTTTCTCATATAAAGTCATTGAATCATATTCTAAACTTTTCGTACTGATTTTCCATCATTATTTCAGTTAAACCCTTCAGAAAATCATGCTATAGAAGCTTCAGCACTTTCTGCATCATTTAAGCCATGGGAAATCAGGGTTTCTAAGCCTAGCTTGGGAAGGAGGAAATGTTTAACTTAGCTAGAATTATTTGTTTGAGCTGAAAGTTGGAGCATAGGTCCCCTACTAACCTAATATAAAATAACCTCCCGCCATTTCTCTTATTTTTACGCAGATCTCTGAATATACTCATTTTAGGGCCAAAATCACCACTTTTCCCCACCTTTTTGCCCATAAAACGCTGTATAAGGTTGCTGATGCATATTTAACTGAAGGTTAGGTTTTTTTACATATGTATCAGACATATTTCTGAAGCTCCATATTGTTAATAACTCAGGTTATTCCCAATAGTGTAGTTGTTCCTTAATTTGGAACATTACATAGAGACTCCCTCCTCTGAAAGATGAGACAAGGAATGGTGTTGTGGAACCCCTCCACTATAACACCCAGAAACACAACATTATACTTGAGCAGAAATAACGCTGTATCTGAAGAAGTGGCTTTGGCCTTGAGCCTGGATGTGGAGAAATGAAGTGCAATCCCTCAAGAGGCCTCTCAAGAAGGAGAAGGAATCCTAAATAGCAATCCCTCATGCTAAGCAGCACTGCAACTCAGTTGAACAGCTAGAGATTTCAAATATTCTAAGCAAAAAAATAATAAAATGCTCAAAGATGTCTCACTATGGCTACCTCTTCCTCCTTTTATGCAAGTGAATGTCTCTTTGCCCTGGACCCCACATATTAGTGTTTCTTCCACAGAGAATATTCCTCCCTCTCAAACTACGATGTCTTCTTATGCAAGCTACATCTCTTAGGCAGCGCTATTGACTTGGTCAAACTTGACCTTTTCCTCATGCGATTGCCCCTTTTCACACTGGAAGGTGAAAAATCACGCTACTCTATAGATCCCTTTCACACTATGAGGGATTTTATTCCTACTCATGGGCATTTTACCCATTTTATTCATCTCCTAGATGATATAAGAAAAAAATAATATTCCATTTTTTTGCTTGCAAATTTTGGAATATTACAAAGCTTCTTCAAAATAGAGCACCAAAATTAATGAATTATGTTTATCATATTAGAAAACAAGAACATAAAGAATTGAAATGGAATTTGAAGGTACAATACATTCAAACATATGATAACATAAGAAGAAACATTGGTAAAGCACATACCACATGATCCCACCACAATAGCTGCAAATTTCGTCTAATAGTTCCTGCCAAATTCACAAATACACTAGTGTCCAAGGCTCAATTCCACAAAATAAAACCTTTGAAAATCATTAGAAAGAACCTCATATAGACATTGGGGTCGAAATCCTCCCTTGGAAGTCCAATTTCCAATAACAAAATGAAAATACATGCACCTATCTAAAGTCTGCTTCACACTAGGGATGTTACTCAACCAATTCCTCCTTTTCCTAACCATCATGAGACATATCTCAAAGCATTAAATGGAGGATAAGACACCTAATTAAACCTATATTATCCATTTACATTTAATTTTTACCATTTACATTCATCTACTTTGACCTTTTTAATTTTTCAAAAGTGAAACTTGAAATTGTCAAAAATTACATAATGAAAATTTATCAAAAATCTTAGCAAATTGCAGAAGCAAATGACCTTGTTTGAGGCCATTTTTGAGTTCCTTCATGAAGTTCAAATCAAAATTTGAGACCTGTTTTGGAAATTTGGGAGATTTTGTATATTTTTTGACTATTTTTCAAGCACAATGACCCCTTTTTGACTGAGTTATAGCCCTTTTCCCAAGGTGTCTCCAGAAGCATAGCAAAATTCAAAAAAGGTGGCAGAATGTTGATTTTTTACCACTTCTTCTCATTTTTCTCAAAAATTGGAGGCCTGAACAAGAAAAACGAGGAAATGGGTTTTGATAGGAGGCCAAAATATTTTTAGAAATGCCGAGTTATGCCATTTGGAGGCCTGAGGAAAAAGCAGAGCATGAGCTCGCTACGCTTTTGGACTTAGTGAAATTCCTGAATTTTTCAAAATTGCACCAAAATGAAAAAAATGCTCCAAATATTCAAAAAATTGTTCTAGAAGTTCCAAATGAGGTTTATTATGCTATCATGTAGGCATATACAAGTAAGTACAACTTATCCTTCTCCTCATGGCTGATTTGGTGTAATATCCCAAAATGGGAAAATCAGCAATACTTGTTCAGAAAACACATTTTTCAGAAATCTAAGCATCAACTGAAAATTCAAACCATGGTTCCATTAGATCTGAAATTATTACAACCAAATCCAAGAGTAAATCATAAACAAATGTATTTTTCCTAGTTAAACATACCTCCCATGCACAAAACAGCTTAAAAACACTAAAACCCTAAGACTACTGCAACACATAAATATTGCAGAAAGAGAAAGCGCAGTTTATTGAGGGTTATATTCAGAAAATGAAGATACAAATCAGATATACTCATGTATTGATCAATGATGCTTAAAAACAGAGATCTAGTCTTTTTTACATATATCCAAGATGACCCGGCAAGGGTTTCTTGACAGAAATGATATACATAAAATATCTGTTGCAGATCTATGGCTGAATCATGTTGTATGGCCGAAGCATTGCATAAAAATGGCTGATCATGCAAATATATGGCTTTAGATCCTCCTACTAGCTTTCCGGGAAGAAGGCTGATCCTCCTCCTGGGAAACTATCTCATAAAAGGGGGGTTTTAACCCCTTCCACTGCGACACCCTGAAAATAATGAAGTTTCTCCAAGGGACTACGCTGTAGCTGTAGGTGAACACTTGGCCATGTGCCTGATAGTGGAAAATGCAGCTCATAAATATCTTCTTAGATTTCTTAAACAAGATCTCCAAGGAAGAGTAGGGAATTCCCGCATGAGAAAACCCTTGCACTAAACAGTGCAACAAACTTAGCTAAATAGCCAAAGATTGCAATAAGTCTAAACAGACCACATAAAAAATATAATCTTCAATCATGTCTCATATGGTTTCCATTCCCTTCATTATATAGTTGATGAGCTTCCTCACCAAGGGTACCACCCAATTATGAGGTTGCTTCCATGCAAAGGCTCCTCCACCAAAATTATGCTGTCTCCATTAGTCTTACTCATCCTTTTACAATGTTGTTTGATTTAGACAATCTTGACTGGATCAATCTTGATAGGATCAGCTTGAATGGATCTTCATGCATTGTCTCTTTTCACACTCAAGGTGTCTTCATTTTGACTAGCTAGTTTGATCTTCATTCACATTGAGCTGTCTTTATTTAGGATCCACTCTTCAGATAATAATGTTGTTGAATTGGTCAAACTTGACTTTTTCTACACATTTTAGACCTTGTTCACACACGTGGATGTTTGATCTGGTTATTTCATGATCCCTTTTCACATTGTAAGGGATTTTATTCCTACTTAAGCAGCTTATGAGCCTCTTTACACATTTATTTATCTAATTTAGATTTTAAAAGAAAAATTAATATTCCTATTAGCTATAGGATAATTTAGGAATATTACAGTCTTCCCCTCCCAAATTTTTCTTGTCCTCAAGCAACTGCAAGGGTGCTAAAAAATCTCCCCTCCTCCTCTTGTGGCCTCCTCATCCAACAGTTTCCACCATTTCTTCAAATTTTCTGCAATAATTCTATCTCCTAATGGTTCCTCCCAAGTGTGCAAGTTGGCCTTTGGTGGATATATCCAATGGCTCTCATCATGAAATATGGGAAGGTCTATATGGAAACCTTCTTGGTGATCCATGGCCTCCTCAAGATAGAAGTGATGACAATCATGGGGAATTTCATCGTTAATGAAGGACTCCCACCTCCATGCTATCATCCAAATGAAATGAATCACCTCCCTGCTTGGTAATTCATAGAAAAGCTCCTCCCAAATTCTTATGGGAGGGATGTCCCAAGTATACCCAACAATCATATAGCTCACCTCATAAAGAAATAAGTGAACTAACATAGTGGCCATATCATTTCCCATGCTCCCCTTGAAGCATGTAGTGCAAAAAGTGTGGGACATTTCTTCCCCAAAGGACACATCCAACCAATGTGTCTCTCTTCCAATTATGTTCCTAATAGAAACAAGAACATCTTAAGATTATGGAATCATAATTGAGAGCATTCTAGCTGCCATATGAAGTAAAGGTGAAGGACAACGGTTCCTCATGTGCAACCAGCGCAGTTTTTCTCCAAACTGCCATAGAATATGATATGTCAAGTGATTCTCCCACCACTTGTTTGTTGTCTCATCCTTCTTGTATGCTTGGAGAAGGTGTATGATAGTTGGTGCTAATGAATCAAACCATGAAGAGTACCTCATCTCTCCAAAATATCCCAAGGAATGACCAACATCACCATTGTCCATGGCCCAAGGGGGTCCTTGAAGCTCGTAAAGGAAGGTGCCTCCTCGTGGAGTAATCACCTACATATGAGTGTTGAGAAAATGAAGGCATATAATAAACATATCATGATGTTCAAAAATAAAAAATTTATCATACACTTGATTCAAATTAGCAAGGTAGCTCATGGATGAGCTCCCTCTTACACCCAATGAATAAGGAGGTGGTAATGGTAACTCTTCCCCAGAGCTATGTTCCTCCTCAACCAACAAATGATACATGCACTTCCTCATATGAGAGTGCATCTCCTCTTTGTAGTTTTCCCACATGAATCCATCTAAGATAGTATGATATGTTTTAATGAAACCAGTGGGTTTTGAAAGCAAGATCCCATAGGTTGCATTAAGTAGTGTACCCTTAAGCTTGGAGTCTCTAGTCAAATAGATTTGATCATGAGAATAAATGACTCCATCAACTACTTTATACCTCCTATCCATCACTTTCCCATCAAGAACGTTCCATGTGAAGAGGTATTTGGAATATTCCATCAAGAGTTGGGACTCCCAATATGGATCTAAGCTTCCCAATAATGAAAGTGTTGTAGAAATCTGAAATGCAGCCCCCGTCATGACATGGCTCTCCTCTTTGACATGATTGATGCCAAAGTCACATGTTGGAGTACTATCAATCTTCTTTTGCTACCTCTCTTGCAACTGATCTTGCTCAAGACAAGATTGAAGTATATGGAAATCAACCTCCCTTTGCAAAGTTTTTGTTTTCCAGAACTTCCTTAATTTGGCCCATGCATGCAAGAGTGTTGATATCCTCTTGTCATGTTCAGAAATCATCTTTATGTGTGAAAATATCATTGTCTGCCCCAAAGATATGAAGTGGCCATTGGACATCACATCCATGCTACCATAGACTTATGAATTCTCCTCTTTCAGTGCAAATAGATGGTGGAAAATAACAATGTAAATTTTAGAAAATTGCTTACCTCCCCTTTGAACCCATAGAAGATTATCTGCACTGTGCTGGCTTCTCCTAAAGCTCCTTCCTTGGCCAAGTATGTAAATGCTGCCCATAGTTGAGAGAACACTTTATTTTTCTTCCAATCAGGGGGTCTCCCTGGTGGAATGCCTCCATGCAAGGAAACATCCAGGCATAGAGCAGGATGAACATGTATGTGGACAGATTTGTCCTTGCCTTCATTGCACAAGCCCTCCTGCTTCCTTTGTGCATCAAACTTCTAAAATAGAGAAGGGTGTGTTCCTCTCATCATGTGATGCTTGTACTCCTCTCTATCTCCTTCTATCTTCAAGATCTCACCATTTGATAATGATGGAACATGTTGCACATGGATTTTTCCATGATCTCTATATGTGAGATTCTTTGGAACTCCTTGCAAGAGTGCAAGATTTTCTCTTCCTCCTCACCAATAGTTGAAAATTCTTCATCAACAAGAAGAGACCTTAGGTCTTGGTCTTCCCTTGAAGGAGGAATCTCAATTTCTTCCTCTTGAGAAAAAAGCTCATCATGCAGATGGAATCTTGCCTCTAGCAATGTATCATTCAATTTTTCATCCCCTTCAATGGATTTATGAAATGGAGTTGGATTTATAGACCCTTCCAACTCATGCAAAGGTTTTGTTTGTTTTGGTTTGATAATCTTCCTAGAAGGTGTCTCATCAAACTTTCCATCAAACTTTTCTACTATCCTTCTAATGAACTTTGCATAAGTAGATGTATTTGCATTCCTTAAAGAAAAAGATTCAAACAACCACCAAGAATAAGCCTTACCCTCAATATGCAGTGCTGCTACTTGGATGGCTTCCTTTTCTAAAACTTGATGATGTTGCACATAGGTGTCTAGCTCCTTCACCCAAACTCTAGCTAGACATTTAGGTGATCCATCGAAATTAGATAGAAAAAATCTACCCACACCTTGATGTTTGCTCATTGTGCTTATTTCCTCCTTGATCTTGCAAAACCCTTGGAAGTTCAAGTGATCTTTGAACCCCTTAGATTGAGCCTCATACTCCTGCAAATAATCACCAAGAGTCTCCCTCTTTGGCACATCTCCTTTCTCCATCTTCTTTGCCATGAAAATGTGGCTGGTAGAGCGTTTTAGATCTGATGATGTGGCTGAATGCTCACATCCATAAGATAAGGAACTGAATCTTTCCTCATGCATACTTCTTGTTGAGGGATCTCCATGTTTCCCTCTCCTCATTTCTTTGATGTCTTTGCTTATACCCTGCAGAGTTTGACAGAGAAGTTTTGAGAACCTCTTCCCTTCAGAAAATAAGTGTTTTCTTTGATATTTCTTGCAGATCTTCACCTTTCCATGAGAAGAATCCAAAATGGTTCAAGAACACGGGCTGAGCCAAGATTAAGGCTATGATACCATTGTAATATCCCAAAATGGGAAAATCAGCAATACTTTCTCAGAAAACGCATTTTTCAGAAATCTAAGTATCAACAGAAAAATTTAGCCCATGGTTCCATTATATCTAACATTATTACAAGTAAATCCAAGAGGAAATCAGAAACAAATGTCTTTTTAGTTAAACAGGCCTCCCATGCACAAAACAACTTAAAAACACTAAAACCCCAAGACTACCACAACACAGAAATATTGCAGAAAGAGACAATGCAGTTTATTGAGGGTTATATTTAGAAAATGAAGAGACAAATCATATCTACTCATGTATTGATCAATTATGCTTAAAAACAAAGATCTAGTCTCCTTTACATAGATCCAAGATGACCCGGTAAGGGTTTCTTGATAGAAATGATATACATAAAATATTTTTTGCAGATCTATGGATGAATCATGCTGTATGGCTGAAGAATTGCATAAATATGGCTGATAATGCAAATATATGGCTTTAGATCCTCCTACTAGCTTTCCGAGAAGAACGTTGATCCTCCTCCTGGGAAACCAGCTCATAAAAGTGGGGTTTTAACCCCTTCCACTGCAACACCCTGAAAATAACGTAGTTTCTACAAGGGACTACACTGGAGCTATAGGTGAATACTTGGCCAAGTGCTTGATAGTGGAAAATGCAGATTAGAAATCTCTTCTTAGATTTCGTAAACAAGATCTCCAAGGAAGAGTAGGGAATTCTCGCATGAGAAAACCTTGCACTAAACAGAACAAAAAACTTAGCTAAATAGCCAAATAATGCAAGAAGTCTAAACAGAACACATACAAAATATAATCTTCAATCATGTCTCATATGTTTTCCATTCCCTTCATTATATAGTTGATGAGCTTCCTCACCAAGGGTACCACCCAATTATGAGGTTGCTTCCATGCAAAGGCTCCTCCACCAAAATTACGTTGTCTCCATTAGTCCTACTCATCCTTTTACAGCACTATTTGATTTATTCAATATTTACTGGATCAATCTTGACCAGATCAACCTTGACTGGATCTTCATGCATTATCTCTTTTCACACTCAAGGTGTCTTCATTTTGACTAGCTAGTTTGATCTTCATTCACATTGAGCTGTCTTTATTTAGGATCCACACTTCATATAATAATGTTGTTGACTTGGTAAAGCTTGACTTTGTCTACACATTTTAGACCTTGTTCACACATGTGGATGCTTGATCTGGTTATTTCATTATCCCTTTTCACATTGTATGGGATTTTATTCCTACTTAAGCAGCTTATGAGCCTCTTTACTCATTTATTTATCTAATTTAGATTTTAAAAGAAAAATTAATATTCCTATTAGCTATAGGCTAATTTAGGAATATTACATTAGGGTTTCCTTTAGCTTAGCTTGTAGTTGTTTGACCTTCACATTACAAATATGATTTAGGGCATAGTAATGGTCAACCATGTGCTTGTGAATATTTTTGTCCCTGTTGGCATTGTCAAGGAGCTTCTCTAAGTGGATGTTGATCTTTTCAAGCCAAAACTCCTTGTTCTCATTAATCTCATTTTCAATTATGTCTTCAAATCTGAGTTCTTCATCTGTAGGGTCTTGTTCTATTTCCTTCTGCAAAACTCTTTTGAGACCCATGGTTCTTGGCCTCTTTCTTCTCATCTGTTGTTCATGCTCGTCATGCTCGTCTATGTTAGCCACTGATTTACCTTTCTCATCTTGCTTGCTTGCCTCAAACTGAATTTTCTACAAAACCAATTGTTTTTCCTTCAGTTGCTGGTTTTCTTGCTCTAGAAATGAAATGATGAAGTTTTCCCTTGCCAAGCTGTCTTGGATTTTTTTGATCTGTGCATCCTTGTCTTTAATGATCCTCTCTATGTTTTCAGGCTCATCACTAGCCTCCAAGTCTACTAGGTCAAACTCATTCGCTACCTCATGCATGGATATCTCATGTTGTTTTGATGTTCCCTGATCTGCTAGTGTAGGTTTGGCCCCTTCCTCATTTCGAGGAGAAAACACAATCCTAGTGCCTCTTTGATATGTATGAGTGACCTCATGCCTAGGTATATTTGTCATTGCTTCTTCCTTTCTTGATGAACCAATTTCTTGTATGGTAGGTAACATTTTTTGCTGTTGGTTTGGTGTAGTGGTTTGTAGGGCTACCTCAATGAAGGAATCCCTGTAATATTCCTAAATTAGCATGGAGCTAATAGGAATATTAATTTTTCTCTTATTATCTAGTTAGTTGAATAAATGGGTAAGGAGGCCCTTATGTTTCTTAAGTAGGCATAAAATCCCTCATAATGTGAAAAGGGATTATGATAATAACTAGATCAAACATCCTCATGTGTGAAAAGGATCTAAAATGTTTGGAAAAAGTCAAGTTTGACCAAGTGAACAACATTATTATATGAGGAGTGGATCCTAAATAAAGACAACTTACTATGAATGAAGATCAATCTAGCTAGTCTAAATGAAGACACCTTAGGTGTGAAAAGAGACAATGCATGGATATCAAGTCAAGATTGACTAAATCAAACAACACTGTAAAAATATGAGAAATACTAATGGAGACAGTGTAATTTTGCTGGAGGAATATTTGCATGGAAGCAACCTCATGATTGGGTGGGACCCTTGGTGAGGAAGCTCATCAACTATATAATAGAGGAAATGGAAACCATATGGGACATGATTGAAGATTATATTTTGTATGTGGTATTTTTATACTTATCTGCATCCTTTGGCTATTTAGCTAAGTGTTCCCCACTATCTAGTGCAAGGGTTTTCTCATGCGGGAACTCCCCACTCTTGCTTCGATATCTTGTTTAAGAAATATTAGGAGAGAATTTTGTGCTATATTTTCCACTACTTAGTGTTAGGCCAAGAATTCACCTTTATTAACAGTGCATTTCGTTTCAGAAACTGTGTTATTTATTAATGTATTGCAGTGGAGGGGTTTAATCCCTTGTTTTGAGAGCTAGTTTCCCAGGGAGAGGATCAGCCTTTTCCTGGAAAAGCTAGTAGGAGGAGTTACAACCATTTATTTGCATGATTGACCATATTTATGTAGTACTTCAGCCATACAATGTGATTCAACTATAGATTTGTAGCAGATATTTCATGTATATCCTTTCTGTCAAGAAACCCTTACTCGGTCATCTTGGATCTATGTAAAAGAGACTAGATCTCTGTTTTTGAGCATCATTGATTAATATATGAACAAATCTGTTTTGTCTCTATATTTCTGAGTATAAAACCTTGATAAAATTCACTATTACTTGCTGCAGTATTTCTGTGCTGTAGTAGTCTTGGGGTTTCATCATTTTTGAGTTGTTTTGAGCATGGGAGGCATGTTTAACTTGGCTATGATGATTTTCTTATGATTTCCTCTTGGATTTGGTTGTGATAATGTCAAATATAATGGAAGCATGGGCTAAATTTTTCTGTAGATGTTTATATTTCTGAAAAATATGTTTTATGTGCAAGTATTGTTGATTTTCCCATTTTGGGATATTACAGTGGTATCAGAGCCTTAATCTTGGCTCAGCCTGTGTTCTTCAACCATTATGGAGTCTTCTCATGGGAAGGAGAAGATCTGCAAGAGATATCAAAGAAAACCCTTATTTTTTGGAGGCAAGAGGTTCTCAAAACTTCTCTTTCAAACTCTACAGGGTATAAGCAAAGGCATCAAAGAAATGAGGAGGGAAAGGCATGGAATTTCCTCAATAAGAAAGGTACATGAGGAAAGATTTAGTTCCTAATCTTATGGATGTAAGTATTTAGCCACATCATCAGATCTAAAACGTTCTACCAGCCATATGTTCAGGACAAAGAAGATGGAGAAAGAAGGTGTGCCAAAGAGGGAGACTCTTGGTGATTTTCTACAAGAGTATGAATCTCAAACTAAGAGGTTCAAAGATCACTTGAAATTTCAAGGGTTTTTCAAGATAAAGGAGGAAAGAAGCATAAGGAGAAAGAAACAAGGTGTGGGTATATTATTTCTATCTACTTTTGATGGATCACCTAAATGTCCAGCTAGGGTTTGGGTGAAGGAGCTAGACACCTATGTGCAACAACATCAAGTTTCAGAAAAGGAAGCCATCAAAGTAGCAGCACTGCATCTTGATGGTAAGTCTTATGCTTGGTGGTTTTTTGAAGCCTTTTCCTTAAATAATGCAAATACATCTACTTATGCAAAGTTCATTAGAAGGATGGTAGAAAGGTTTGATAGGAAGTTTGATGAAACACCTTCTATGAAGACTATCAAACCAAAACAAACAAAACCTTTGCATGAGTTCTAAGGGTCTATAAATCCAACTCCATTTCAGAAAACCATTGAAGGGGATGAAAACTTGAATGATACATTTCTAGAGGCAAGATCCCCATTGCATGATGATCTTTCTTCTCAAGAGAAAGACATGGAGATTCCTCCTTCAAGAGAAGACCAAGATCTAGGGTCTCTCATTGTTGATGAGGCATTTTCAATCATTGATAAGGAGGAAGAGAAGGCTGGAGGTAACAACACAGTTATATCAAGAGCACATCTAGTACCTCATGAAGAGGGAGATGGAGCACTTGCTCCAAGAAGAGAGACTCTTGCACTCTTCTAAGAAGTTCCAAAGAATCTGACATATGGAGATCATGGCACAGTCCATGTGCAGCATGTGCCATCATTATCAAATGGTGAGATGTTGAAGATAGAAGGAGATAAAGAGGAGGACAGGAACCACATGATGAGAAGCACATACCCTTCTTTATTTTAGAATTTTGATGCACAAAGGAGGCAGGGGGGCTTGTGCAATGAAGGAAAGGAAAAATCTGTCCACACACATGTTCATCTTGCTCTATGCCTTGATGTTTCTTTACATGGAGGCATTCCACCAGGGAGACCCCCTAATTGGAAGAAAAATAAAGTTTTCTCTCAACTATGGGAAGAATTTACATATTTGTCTAAGGAAAGAGCATTGGGAGAAGATGGCACAACACAAAGAATCTTTTATGGATTCAAAGGAGAGGTAAGAAATTTTCTGAAATTGACATTGCTATCTCCCACTCAGTTATTTGCGCTGAAAAAGGAGAATTCAGAAGTCTATGATAACATGGAGATTATGTCAAAAGGCCACTCTATATCTTTAGGGCAGCCTATGATATTTTCACATACAAATAATATTTTTTAACATGAAAAGAGCATATCAACACTCTTGCCTGCACGGGCCAAATTAAGGAAGTTTTGGAAGGAAAAAACTTTTCAAGGAGAGGTTGACTTCCATCTACTTCAATCTTGTCTTGAGAAAGATTAGCTGCAAGAAGGGCAGCAAAGGAAAGTTGATAGTACTCCAACATGTGACTTTGGCATCAAGCATGTCAAAGAGGACAACCATGTTATGACAAGGGCTACATCTCAGATTTCTACAACGCTGTCATTGTTGGGGAGCCCAGATTCTTATTGGGAGTCCCAACTCTTGATGGAATATTCCAAGGACCTCTTCACATGTAAATTTCTTGATGGGAAAGTGATTGATGGGAGGTATAAGGTAGTTGATGGAGTCATTTATTATCATGATCAGATCTATTTGGCTAGAGACTCCAAGCTGAAGGATGCACTACTTAATGCAGCCTATGAGATCTTTCTTTCAAAACCCACTGGTTTCATTAGAGCATACCATACTATCTTAGATGGATTAATGTGGGAAAACTTCAAAGAGGAGATTCACTATCATATGAGGAAGTGCATGGATCATTTTTTGGTTGAGGAGGAAAATAGCTCTTGGGAAGAGTTATTATTACCTCCTCCTTATTCATTAGGTGCGAGAGGGAGCTCATTCATGAGATACCTTTCAGATTTAAACCAAGTGTATGATAAAAATTATAATTTTGAACATCATGATATTTTTATTATATACTTGTATTCTCTTAACACTCATGTGTAGGTCATTGCTCCAAGAGGGGGCACTTTTTATTATGGGCTTCATGGGCTACATGGAGCCATGAGCAATGGAGATGTTGACCATACCCTAAGAAATTTGATGGAGATGTTGTATTCTTCATGGTGTGCTTCATTAGCACCAACTATCATACACCTTCTCCAAGCATACAAGAAGGATGGCACAACAAACAAGTGGTGGAATAAAAACTTGTTATATCATACTCTATGGCCATTAGGAGTAAAACTGCACTGGTTGCACATGAGGGACCATTGTCCTTCTCCTTTACTACATATGTCATCTAGCATGATTTCAATTATGATTCCATATGCGGAAGATGTGCTTGTCTTTGCTGGGAACATGATTGGAAGAAAGACACATGGGTTGGATGTGTCCTTTTGGGAAGAAATTTTGCACACTTTTTGCACTACATGTTTCAAGGGGAGCACGGGAGATAATATGGCCACTATGATAGATCACTTGTTTCTCTATAAAGTGGACCATATGATTGTTGGGAACACTTGGGACATCCCTCTCATGAGAATTTGGGAGGAGATATTTTATGAATTACCACACTAGGAGGTGATTCATTTCATTTCGATCATAGCATGGAGATGGGAGTCCTTCATTGATGATGAAATTCCCCATCATTGTCATCACTTATACCTTGAGAAGGCCATTGATCAGCAAGGAGGTTGTAATGTTCCCATTTTAGCACATGGCTAAATGGAACATTAAAATTTTTCTTTTATCACCTAGCAGCTAAATAAATGGGTAAGGAGACCCATGCTTATAGAAAACATGAATAAAATCCCTCATAGTGTGAAAGGGATCATCAAAGTAGCTTTGTTTTGCACCCTCAAGTGTGAAAAGGGAAAAATGCATGAAGACAAGGTCATGTTTGACCAAGTCAACAATGCTGCCATAGGAGGAGTGGATCACTTTATGAGACAGCGCAGTGTGAATGAGGAAAGTGATATTTGGTGGAGGAAACCCTAATGGATGGGGCCCATCGAGAAAGAGCTTTCACCTGTTTAAAAGGAGGGCAAGGCAACCATTGTTGGACATGCTTATGATTATTGATTTCATGTCTATTCAAACATTGTGCATTCTTTTGTTGTTTAGCAAGAATTGTCGGGGAATTCTTGTTTAGGATTTCTTCACCTTATTGAGAGGCCTCTTGAAGGATTGTTCTTAATTCTCCATATCTCTTGGCTCAAGGCCAAAGCTTCTCCTTTGAGATACTGCATTATTTTTTCCCAAGTATAACGCAATGTTGCTGGGGTATTGCAGTGGAGGACACCATACACCATTTCCTTGGCTCATCTGTCAGAGGAGGGAGCTTCTATTCCTCTGGGAAGTTAGTGAGGGAGATCCCGGAGAATATTGAAGATCATTGGCATCAGTCCAATCATTTCTCTTCACCAACAACGTAGTCCCTTCTCTAGACTGTGTCATTTCTGAGTGTGTTTGCAGTGGAGACTTGCTCCACAAGTTTGGAGGGTGAGATCTTAGGTGAAAGGATAAGCCTTTCACTCTAGAGATATTTTCGATGTGATTCAGCCATATATTGTAGCATCATTAGCTATCTACATCCATTTCTAGTTTTGAGTTGCAGCTGCTGCCCAGCAACTCCGGCATCTCTGCAGATTTTCCATTTTGTATGTATTTCAGCCAATCCTTCTAAGGATTGTGTATTGTATGTTTCTAGGGGTTGAGATATTGCTCCCCCTTCTTATTTGAGCTATCTATTATCATATCCATAGATTAATGACATTTTGCAGCATTTCCTCTTCATGGATTGCATAATCATAGCTAGGGCTTCTCTTGTATAACAGTATTTCTTCATGTGCCATGTATATGTTTCATCGGGGCTGCATTGCCTAGCTTGAAAGATCATTTTCCTCAAGATATTGTATACATGATTTATTCTATAATCTAATTTAATTGTTATGTGCATCTTCCATCATTTTGGTATTAATGCATTCACTGCTATTTCCAGCTCATGTTTATGTAATGCTGATCTCCACATTGGTAATATCTTGAGATATTCCCAATAGTGTAGTTGTTCCTAAGTTGGGAAAATTACAATGGTATCAAAGCATGATCTCTAACTCAGCCTGTGAGTCTTAGCCAAAGAAGATGAGTTTACTCTCATCTATTTTTAGATCCAGAGAGAACCTCTCCAAGGAGGTCAAGAAGAATGAGGAAGGAGAAATGGAAGGACCATGCACTTCCTATTCTCACAGAAGAGAAGGCATGAAGCATGAAGAACACTTGGAATTCGAAATTCTAAGTGAGTACCTGGCTGAATACCAAGCTAAACCTAGAGCCTTCCAAGGGACCCTATTTTTTCCACAATTTATTCAGCAGAAAGAAGAAAGAAGACCCCACAGCTATGGGATGATGAGAGGCAACATATTTATATTGTCCACATTTGATGGATCACTCATATGTGCAGCAGAGGTTTGGGTAGAGAAGCTAGAGCCTTTCTTCCTGCTACATCTTGTAGTAGACAGAGAGGCTATAGAAATTACAGTGCTACACCTTGAAGGTGAAGAAAAGAATTAGTGGATCAGCCATCTAAGCCATACAAGGGTTTCTACTCTTGTTGAGTTTTCTCAAAGATTGATCGGGAGGTTTAGAAAAAGGAGGGAGGAGCCCTCACCACTAGTTAATGAGGCATGTACCAGCGCTATTGAGACCATGGAGTAGCAGCCTTCATCTTCAGCAGTTTGGGAGGCCAACACTTATGAGGAGGAAACTCTTGCAGCACTGCAAGGAGCTTCCAATTTTCACCAAGGTATGACTAAACATCCATCTCTTTTCATTTCAAAAAACACTTTGGACGGGTCTATATCATTGCATGCAGTTGATCTAGATAAGCATAATAGCACTGCGCTAAGAAATGATGGAGAAAGGAGGAATCATTCCTCATGTGAGCATTCAGAGAGCATCTTCATTCAAGAAGCCATGAAGGAAGTAGTGAGAAGGAGTAGACATCTGTAGATAAGAAACCCTTTCTCCTCTCTGTTAGTGTCGATATATTCATCCCTCCATCAGTGATCAAATTCTCTTGTTGCATTGCATGTTAGGTGTCTCGCTCAGTCAGCTGCATTCCATTAGGAGCATGGATCATCTGACGGTAGTGGCTTGTTGTACATTTTCCCTCATGTCCTTTACCTGCTGGCCCATTTCCATTCATCAAGATCATCTGCAATCACATTTTGTCTTTAAATTTGCAAGAGACATTTCTAGGGTTTCAGTTTCATTAGGTCTAGGGTTTCATCAAAAAAGTCTTCAAAATGTCCAATAACGGTCAGCAGGCGCATGAGGAGGTTGAATAAAGTTCCAGTACCAATAAATTTCCTAATTGCATGCTCATAAATGTATTTTTCCTCAAAACCCTGTTTTGAGAAAAAACAGAGTATTTTAGGTTTTTATGTATAAATTTGATGTAATTTCAGTTCTCTCAGATGTAAATAACTTCAGTGGCAACCCTGGTCACCTTGTCAAGCTTCAGCAGCTCCATCCCCTGCAAGGCAAACAAAAATCAAGTCATTCAGTTCATCAAAGGCACAAATAAAGTAAACTACCCAAAAAACAGAGTTTGAAAAGAAAGTGTCAAATGTAAACATTACAAAAGTGGGTTTTATGAAGTGAAAAATTAAAGTCTTTTGTATATAAGTTATTTCTTGTGTTTAAAAGACTCATTTGCATCCAAAAGAGCAAGAGATATTTAGAGCAAGCTTGTGGTCGCAAAATTGCAGCAAAGAGTTTTAGTTTCGGGGGCGCGACGCATTGGGTTAGTGGCACGGAGCATTGGGCCGCCTTCCACAGTATAAAAACTACACTTGCGCGGCGCATACAGAAGGCGCAACACATTGGGTTTGTGGCACGACGCATAGAGCTACAAGACATTTTCACCAAAAATTCATCCAAATTCTCAATTTGCTTGGTTTCCTCTGGTCCAAAGTAAGTCAACAACTCTTCAAATGCCAATGAAAGTGTGTCTTAAGATGTTTATGATGATCTAGTAAAAGAAAATTTCAAACCCTACTTCCTGGCAATTTTCGTTCAAGACATGATTTCTTAGGGCTTGTAAATTTATTTTTGTGGCCATCACTCCCTCACCTTTTTTCGCTCACTTCTCTTCTAGTTTCATTAACCCATTTTACTATCCCCCATATCCCTAAATTCATTCACCCCTATCCACAATTCCCATTATCCAAAACCCTAGCTACAAAATTCCCAAACCCTAATTGCTATCCCAAGAGCCTAAAAATTGTCCCTAAAACCCTTCAATTCCCCAAATTCCAGTCAGCAACATTCCCAAAATCCCTCTTACCCTCTCCCTTCACAGTCCCTCATACATTTTCATACACTTGGCAGCAAAAGATCAAAGACACCTAAAATCTCTTCATACTCATCTAAGACTACACAAAATTTGGCAAACATGGAGTTTGATCCTTCCTATGACCGAGATGAAGAGACACACAGTGACTCTCCAACCGAAATGCATGCACCAAGGAGACCTCACAAGGGTGGTAAACATGTACGGGAGGAGCCTACTTCACTTGCCGAGCTGCAGGCCTACCCTCTTGCTGTCACATGCTTTCAACAAAATCTTGTTATCAGTTTTGTGAGACGGTTGCTAGAGTCCAGTACCATCATGAGTTGGCTAGGTTTTTTGTGCTTCATCTACATAATGGCCAAGTCACTCTTGCAGGTGTGACATTCACCTTGACACCGGAGTCTATTTCTCTAGCAACCGACATTCCAAATGTCAGAGAGCAATGGAATAAAAGGCAACAAATTGATAGGGAACATTATGAGCCATACATCAAGCCTGGTTATTTGAGACAACTCAATAGAGTTTTTCCCCTTCGGTACCTGAAAGACTCATATGCTCCCTTGATGAAACTCATAATTAAGTACTTCAACTGTGAGGGCCAGGTTTCTCGCCTATATGCCTATCACATCAGATTGTTGATGCACTTTACCAGGGTGAGAATGATGAATCTCCCCTACTTCATGTGCCAAAATATTGAGAAGATGACCACCCTAGTGCAAAAGAAAACTCATCTGCAGCAGTATAATAGTATATATCATTTTGCACTCATCAAAATTGTGGTCATGCATCAGCTTGATTTGCAGGACATCTCATAGGAGGATTTCATTTCTCATGAGTTCTTCACAGCTCCTCAGGTACCTTCAGAAGCATTTCATGAGACAGGTGGACCTTCACATCAGCAGGAGGGTCATGAGACACAGACTGCTAGTGTGCCGGTGTTTGTCACCTATCAAAAGGGCACTAGAAAGTTGTTTGCAGCAGCAAAGCGAGTATTGTCTCCACCCGGGGTGGAAGGGGTCTCGCTTCCTCCATCAGCAGAGCAGGTACAAGACAAGGGCAAGTGGCCATTACATGATGAGAGGCCTTCAGGAGGGCAAGAGACAAATTTCATTCTTATTCAGGATGATGACATTGATTTGGGCTCACCAAGCTCAAAGCTTAAAGAGATCATTCGGGAGCAACAGGCAGACATTAATGCTTTGTCCCTCAACCTACAAAGAGCCAAGTGGATAATCAAATACCTTGAGTAAAGAAACAAGCAACTAGAGGATCAGCAAACCATTATGGAGCTGCAAAACATATGGGAGAACCGGCAAGCCGCCAAAAGGAGCAAAACCAAGTTGACATCACTTGAGAACGAAATTGAAGCTGATCGTGAAACTTGGCTCGAAACGGTAAATATACATTTGGAAAATCTATTGGAGAAGGCCAACAAAGAGAAAAACATGTTGAGGCACATGGCCAACCATTACTGGGTGAGAAACCATGTGTGCAAAGCAAGAATCAGGAACTTGAAGGCCAAGTTGAAGAAGGTATCAAAGAGGCGAAAAGAGGAAAATAAACTTCAGATCTTGGCCAAGGCTTCCTTGGCCCAGCATAGCACTTAATGGAGGACACTCAGCCCAAATTTCAAAAAAATTTGGACAATTTTCGCATTTTTGGAATTTTTGGGCCAAAACACAGGTTTTTCTACCCAATGCGCCGTGCCACCTGGCGCTCGCTTTTGGTGGGGAACTCCTTTTGATGAAAACTCAACATTTTTGGATTTTTCATGGAAAAATATGCATGCCTACCAATGGCCAAGAAATTTTGACAGGTTTTGGGCTTCCAAAAAGGTCAAAAACACCCCAAAAATGACCTTTCTGCCCCTTTTTTGACACACAGGAAGCAGTCTTGGGAGAACTCAGTTTTTAAGGGGAAAATGGAGCCCAAATTCAAAAATTCCACTTTTGCTGGAAAGTAGACAGGTAGAAATTTCCAACAAGCCCACTTGGAGAAAATTTGGACACCGGGAAGCCCTCCAAAATTAGCTGCAAACAAGCGCTACGCATAGGGAAATCAAGCGCGGCGCATTGGAGGAATTTTGCTCATTTTTGGTCAAAAATTTTGTTTTTTTGCCTAGTTCTTTCACAGTTTGAATTTTTTCCTTCTAATTGTCAAACTCATGATGTAATTTAATGTGACATGATGGATTTTGATGTAATTTTCTAAATTTTCACTCATAGAGGTAGATTCATCCATCAAAAGCTAGTTTGCAACTGAATGAATCAGTTTCCTAGTTTTTAGAGGCAAGCTGTTCCACTGCCTACTTTTTAGTTCTCAGTTTAGATTTTGTTGGAACAGCTCCTAAAATCATGAGCTCAACCTATAGAAGCTAGGATGAGTTGTTGTTTGCCTATATCTTATGTTTTATCAGTCATTAGCATGGTTGGACTTTTGGGAATGCTTTGAGCATTATTGTACATTCATCTTTACATTTTGGTAAAGGAATAGACCAGGGTTTGCAACACTCTATGGGATTCATGTGGCATCTTGATTTGATATTGTGTTTCTCTCTATAAATGTAATTTTACTTGTGTTTTATGTATGCCATTTTCTCTCTTATTTCTTCTTAACTAAAACAAACAAGGATAAAGCTAGAATCCATTGAAATTACGGTGCTCTACCTAGGGTTTGCTTAGTTATCTATGTTTTCAGCTGTTTGAAGAGGATCCCTGAAGGTTCCTTTCCCTCTTCAACTCCTCACCTATCTAAAGATCTCCATTTCATTCAATTTGAAGTGTCAAATCAATTACCTGCATTGCCCCATTGACATCTCTGCAAAACTGAGCCTCATTCCCCAGACCCAAAATCTGCCATTCCATTTGAACCAACAAAACATCATTAAATTCAGTCCAACTCTTTTGCACACATACCTAGCCTAAAATAAGTCTTCACATCAAGTCATCTCAAGCCTTATTGATCATTTTTTGCTAAGATTGACAAGGAGAGAGCCCTCTCCCGATCTGGTAGGGCTAGCTACCAGGTTAAGCGTGGTTTGATGTTACCCTAGATTCTGCCTTTCTCAGCCTGAGGTAGATTTAGGCCCTAACATAGTGGCGACCATACTGGGGAAGCTCAAGATTGTTTGTTTGTTAGTGTTATTCATTTTATAAACTACAGACAGAGCCTGAAGTTATGCCAGGTAGCCTTCGAACTGCAAATTGCTTTGCAAGTGCATAAGTATATAAACGCTGCTTCAGTCAATCTCCGGTCTAGTCTTATAAAAATAACACCTGACTTGCAAATTTCCCCAGTACATCAGATAATTCTAGACTTTTGGATGATGAGTTTAGAATATGATAGGCTGAACAAGTTGATTTTTTCCGTTTGATTTTTGGGAATAATTTAACACACTGGCTTCCAGACGACACACCAGGGCAAATTCGGATCCTGTTCCACCTCCTATGTATGAAAATCCAAATCTTATTCCGAGAATCCTTCATCGAGAAAGTCCTGTGATTCTCGTGCTCAAATATCATCCATGTCCTATTTTGTTTTAGTATCTTGAATATCTTGAGTTTGACAAACAATTTGAGCTATCATTGTTTGAGACCAAGTCCGAAAGTGTTGTTGGTTCAACTTCCTTAAATCTAGAACTTGTCAAAGATCTTGAAATTGAAAAGGCCAATAGATCAATTGACAATTATATCTTGAATCTTTAGACTTATATTGTGGCTACAAACATTCCCAAATACTTAGAGTCTACATCTGCAACTCTTGGGTCATCCGCAATTGCATCTAGTTCAGAAATTCCTACCGAGCCTCCTTTCATTCCCACCATTCCCGTGCAGCCTTCTATCTTTGATCAAAAATTTGCAGTGGTGTCACCTCCATCCACACCACATACACCTCATACATTAGTTGCTCCGACTCCTCCTCTATCCCCAAGACCGGTTGTAAATCCACCTAGAGCAATGGCTACCTAATTTTCACCCCTTGTGTTGCCTCAAAATTTGGATAACATGCCCGCTGATTATCAAAGAAAAATTCCATTGTTTGATGGCACTCCTCAAAGTGTTACAGCTCAACAACATGTGGATAGGATGATAGATTTCTTTGACCTTCATGAGATTGATGTGGAAAATGTGACAATGAGACTTTTTGTACAAACCTTTGGAGGTGAAGTGAGGAAGTGGTTCAGAGCTTTGCCGGCTGCAAGTATTACCACATTGACTAATCTTCAGAGACAATTCTTGGATCAGATTCCAACTAAAAATGTTTTGATGGATGTGGTTGTGGCGGATATTCCTCGTATATTTGGCATGCTTCTTTCCAGATCTTGGGGAGTGAAACTTAAAGAGACATTGCAGCTTGATTTCTCCTATGCTACTATTCCCGTGTTCGTTCAGATGAGGAAATTATACCGGGAGAAAAAGATGAAGTACATGATCACTAGCAAGGAGAAACCGGTAAATCATCTAATCAACTATATACATACTTATTTAGAATCATTTGTTTTATATTCAGATAGATTTAATGATGTAAATAGCCAAGTAATTTAAGTAGAAAACATTCCTAAAATCATTGAAAATTTCAGAGAGGTCTTAAAGAAAGAAAGACAAAGACTTGATAGTACCGCTGAGCAATCATCCTTAAGACAGTAGCAAAATATCGATGGACAGCAAGGAGAAGTAAAAGAGCAAATGGAATTTCAACATTTGGAAGAGGACGAAGCTGGTTTGTGGACCATGGATTTTGATGGTGCGGTAGGAAGGGAAGGTGCTGGAATTGGAATTTGGATACGCGGCCCTGTTTTCTCCCCAAACAAAGTGCCAAGTAATGTAAGGGTATGTTCTTATAAACTGGCTTTTGAATGTTCAAATAATGAGGCTGAATATGAGGCTTTAATTACTGGTTTGAAAATTCTTAGAAAGTTAAATGCCAAAAGGATTGTAGTGTATGGTGACTCCGAGATAGTTATTAAGCAAGTGAAAGGTGAATACCAAGCTAAGCATCCTCGAATGCGGGCCTACCGTAATGCAGTGTTAGATATCTTGAGATTGTTTTTAGATTACACTTTGACATGTGTCCCTCGTATTCAGAATGGCATTGCAGATGCACTTGCAACAGCAGCAAGTAATTTGAAAATTCCAATGAATTCAGACAACAAGTTTGAAATTCATGTGAAGCATCACCCGACTATCCCTAACAATCAAAGGTATTGGCAAGCGTTTCAAGATGATAAAGAAATCGATGAATTTCTGCAAAATGAAGGTAAATTCAAAGACACTTCTATTGATGGGGAGCATGATGATGGCGAGGCGGATATAGAAGTCAATCAGATGGAAGTTTTACAGCTCAAGGATAATGTCATTCCTAAAGGTCTAATACCTTTAGAGGAGCTTTTCAACCAAGATGATGTAGCACGAAAACCGAGCTTGCTTCCAACCGAGAAAGGAGTTGAGAATGTGAACATTGGATCAGCAGAAAATCCTAAAATGGTGAAATTATCTAAGGCATTGCCCCCATAGGTAAAATTAAAGTATATCAGTTTATTATCTTCGTTTGCTAATGTATTTTCTTGGGATTATTCAGATTTGAAGGCATATGACACAAACATAATTCAGCATATCATCCCGATCAAGCCAAATCAAAAGCCCTTTCGATAGAAGTTAAGAATAATAAATCCAAAGCTGTTGCCCTCAATAGAGAAGGAAGTGAATCGGTTGTACAAAGTTGGTATCATCGTCCCCATAAGATTTTCAGATTAGATTTCTAATTTGGTGCCCGTGCGCAAGAAAATAGGTGAGATTAGCTTATGTATTGATTTTAGGAATCTGAATAAAGTATCTTTGAAAGATAACTATCCATTTCCCAAAACAGATCACATACTTCAGCGTGTATTTGGAGCATCCCGCATGTTTCTACTCAATGGTTACTCTGGTTATAACCAAATTCTGGTCCATGAGGATGACAGAGATAAAACATCGTTCACCACTCCGTGGGGTACTTTTCATTATGCCAAAATGCCTTTCGGATTGAAGAATGTTGGTGCGACCTTTCAGCGAGCAATGGATATTGCATTTGCAAATGAAAAAGATGTGTTTCTAGTTATTAATATTTATGACTTGACAGTTTTTTCTAATTCAGATGAAGAGCACCTTTATCATTTGAAGATTGTATTTCAGCGGTGTAGAAAATATGGTATATCTCTCAATCCAAAGAAGAGTCTGTTTGCCATGGATGAAGGCAATATTCTTGGTCATATTATATCAAAGGATGGCATCCGCATCGATCCTACCTGAGTGGAAGCCATTCAGCAAATTGATCTTCCCCGAAGTAAAAAGGAGATCCAATCATTCAATAGTAAGATGAATTTCTTACGTCACTTTGTGCCCAATCTTGTAGAACATTTAAGGGAAATCACAAACATGCTCAAGAAAGATAGTGTAGTGAAGTGGACTGAGAAAGCAATAAAATCCTTCAATTTGGTGAAATTGGCCCTTTCTTCAGCTCTGGTTTTGATTAGCCCGGACTATACTCAAGATTTCATTTTGTTTTCATTTTCCTCGGATCATACTATGGCAGCAGTCTTGATGCAGAAAAGAGACCAGCTTGAGAAACCAATTTCATTTTTCAGCAGAACCATAGGAGATGCAGTTTTAAAGTATAATATTATTGAAAAGAAAGCTCTTGCCTTGTTAAAGGCATTGAAATATTTTCGAGTTTATATTCTGCATTCTCACATCCTTGCTTATGTTCCTAATGCTATTGTTAAAGATGTCTTAGTGCAAACAGATCCAGAAGGGAAATGAGGCAAATGGATTGCTGCCTTGTTGGAATATGACGTGGAGATCAAACCAACAAAGCTCATCAAAGGAAAGGGGTTGGCCAAGCTAATGGCTGAGTCAAATTTGCATGCCTTGGACATTAATCTCATTGCTACTATGTTTGAGGAAAATGAAGAAAGTTCACCTGCTCAGGTATCAGAAATTTTTGTTCTTTCTCCTTGGTATTTGGACATTGTTTATGTACTCCAAAATCTGTCACCATCACCTGGAATGGCTAAGAAAAAAAATTAGGACACTGAAATTGAAGGCTGCCAAGTTTTGTATCATGAATAATGCGCTCTATTGGAAATATCGCGGTGGTGTATTGCTCAATTGTTTGGTTGAAGAAGAGGCAAAACAGGTTATGGAAGACTTTCACAAGGGAGATTGCGGAGGTCATATTTTCAGGAAGACAACAGCGAACAAAATTTTAAGAGCATGATATTATTGGCCAACTCTCTTTGCTGATGTGTATAAAACTGTTACAAGATGCCACGAATGTCAAATTTTTCAAGGTAGGAAACAATTGCAGCCTTTACCGCTCAAGCCCATTGAAGTAAGTGCTCCATTTCAGCAGTGGGGTTTGGACTTCATTGGTGAGATCCATCCTACTTCTTCAGCGCAGCATAAATGGATCCTTACAGCAATAGACTATTTTACCAAATGGATTGAGGCGATTCCCACTAGGTAGGCCTTTGATTCGGTAATCATTTCATTTCTTGAAAACAATATTTTGTCTCGTTTTGGCTGTCCAAACAAGCTGATCACTGATAATGCAGCAACCTTTAAATCTAAAAGAATGATTGAATTTTGTAATAAGTATCAAATTACTTTGGGGCACTCAACCGCATATCATCCACAAGGCAATGGATTGGCCGAATCCTCAAATAAATCCTTGGTCAATATTATCAAAAAGCTGCTAGAAATGAACAAGAAGAGTTGGCACAAGAAACTGGTTAATGCACTTTGGGTAGACAGAGTAAGTCAAAATAAATCTATAGTCATGTCCCCTTTTGAGCTCGTGTATGGTGTTGACACTGTATTCCCGACCTCTCTCACAGTGCTAGTGGTTAAACTTCTGCAGGAAGCTGGCAACGAGGATGATCATTTGCAACGAAGAATCAATCAAATGATCCATTTACAGCAAACCAGAGAGGAGGTTTTTCAGAACACTTTCAGGCTGCAGGAGAGAATCAAGAAGATATATGATCGAAAGGAAAAGGTGGAGAAGTTTCAAATAGAAGAAGTAGTGCTAAAATGGGACGCGAGAAACGAAGATAAAGGTAAGCATGGAAAGTTTGAGAATATTTGGAAAGGACCTTTCAGAATTGCTACATATCGAGGCCAAAATTATTTCCTTTTGAAAGAAATGAATGGAGAAGATTGTCCAGGTGGGCTGGTCAATGGTCGACTACTCAAACGGTACTATTTTTGAAATGTTTTCTGCTATCATATGTATCACTGTACATACCGGTTTGTTTAAATTTCATTGCAAGTGTGTGCTGTCATCATTCTTTCAGTTTGGGGCCTGAGGTGAAGGCTATAAAACTGAGATTTGATTTCAGTTTTGGTTTGGTTTGTTTGAGTCGGGTCTTTCAGTCAATTTCAGTCTTGAAATTTAGTCAGTCTTGAGTCAGATTTCACTCCTGAAAATGAGTCAAGATTCTGGTTTTGGTTTGTTGAAGTTATTGACTCCATAGCCCAATGGACGAAGGCACTTCCTGCTTTCCTAGAGATCTGTAGTTCTTGGCACCTCCAAGGAGCTACCATCCCCATTGGAGCCAATGTTAGTGTCAGTATCTTCATCCCTCCATCAGTGATCAAATTCTCTTGTTACATTGCATGTTAGGTGTCTCGCTCAGTCAGTTGCATTCCATTAGGAGCATGGATCATCTGACGGTAGTGGCTTGTTGTACATTTTCCCTCCTGTCCTTTACCTGCTGGCCCATTTCCATTCATCAAGATCATCTGCAGTCACTTTTTGTCTTTAAATTTGAAAGAGTCATTTCTAGGGTTTCAGTTTCATTAGGTCTAGGGTTTCATCAAAAAAGTCTTCAAAATGTCCAATAACGGTCACCAGGCACATGAGGAGGTTGAATATAGTTCCAGTACCAATAAATTTCATAATCGCATGCTCAGAAATGTATTTTTCCTCAAAAACCTCTTTTGAGAAAAAATACAGTATTTTAGGTTTTTATGTATAAATTTGATGTAATTTCAGTTCTCTCATATGTAAATAACTTCAGTGGCAACCCTGGTCACCTTGTCAAGCTTCAGCAGCTCCATCCCCTGCAAGGCAAACAAAAATCAAGTCATTCAGTTCATCAAAGGCACAAATAAAGTAAACTGCCCAAAAAACAGAGTTTGAAAAGAAAGTGTCAAATGTAAACATTACAAAAGAGGGTTTTATGAAGTGAAAAATTAAAGTCTTTTGTATATCAGTTATTTCTTGTGTTTAAAAGACTCATTTGCATCCAAAATAGCAAGAGAGATTTAGAGCAAGCTCGTGGTCACAAAATCACAGAAAAGAGTTTCAGTTTCGGGGGTGCAGCGCATTGGGTCAGCGGCACGACGCATAGAGCTGGCGCGGTGCATTGGGCCGCCTTCCACAGTATAAAAAATACACTGGCGCGGCGCATACAGAAGGCGCGGCGCGTTGGGTTTGTGGCGCGGTGCATAGAGCTGCAAGCCATTTTCACCACAAATTCATCCAAATTCTCAATTTGCTTGGTTTCCTCCGGTCCAAAGTAAGTCAAAAACTCTTCAAATGCCAATGAAATTATTTCTTGAGATTTTTATGATGATCTAGTAAAAAAAAAAAATCAAAACCCTACTTCCTTGCAATTTTTGTTCAAGACATGATTGCTTAGGGCTTGTAAATTTGTTTTTGTGGCCATCACTCCCTCACCTTTTTTCCCTCACTTCTCTTTTAGTTTCATTAACCCATTTTACTATCCCCCATATCCCTAAATTTATTCACCCCTATCCCCAATTCCCATTATCCCAAACCCTAGCTACAAAATTCCCAAACCCTAATTGCTATCCCAAAAGCCTAAAAATTGTCCCTAAAACCCTTCAATTGCCCAAATTCTAGTCAGCAACATTCCCGAAATCCCTCTTACCCTCTCCATTCAGAGTCCCTCATACATTTTCATACACTTGGCAACAAAAGATCAAAGACACCTAAAATCTGTTCATACTCATCTAAGACAACACAAACTTTGGCAAAAATGGAGTCTGATCCTTCCTATGACCAAGATGAAGAGACACACAGTGACTCTCCAACCGAAATGCATGCACCAAGGAGACCTCACAAGGGTGGTAAAAATGTACAGGAGGAGCCTACTTCACTTGCTGAGCTGCAGGCCTGCCCTCTTGCTGTCACATGCTTTCAACAACAATCCTGTTATCAGTTTTGTGAGATGGTTGCTAGAGTCCAGTACCATCATGAGTTGGCCAGGTTGTTTGTGCTTCATCTACATAATGGCTAAGTCACTCTTGTAGGTGTGACATTCACCTTGACACTGGAGTCTATTTCTCTAGCAACCGACATTCCAAATGTCGGAGAGCAGTGGAATAAAAGGTAGCAAATTGACAGGGAACATTATGAGCCATACATCAAGCCTGGTTATTTGAGACAACTCAGCAGAGTTTTTCCCTTTCGATACCTGAAAGACTCATATGCTCCCTTGATGAAACTCATAATTAAGTACTTCAGCTGTGAGGGCCGGTTTTCTCGCCTATATGCCTATCACATCATATTGTTGATGCACTTTACCAGGGTGAGAATGATGAATCTACCCTACTTCATGTGCCGAAATATTGAGAAGATGACCACCCTAGTGGAAAAGAAAACTCCTCAGCAGCAATATAACAGTATATATCATTTTGAACTCATCAAAATTGTGGTCATGCATCAGCTTGGTTTGCAGGACATCTCATGGGAGGATTTCATTTCTCATGAGTTCTTCACAGCTCCTCAGGTACCTTTAAAAGCTTTTCATGAGACAGGTGGACCTTCACATCAGCAGGAGGGTCATGAGACACAGACCGCTAGTGTGCCGTTGTTTGTCACCTATCAAAAGGACACTAGAAAGTTGTTTGCAGCAACAAAGCGAGTATTATCTCCAACCGGGGTGGAAGGGGTCTTGCTTCCTCCATCAGCAGAGTAGGTACAGGACAAGGGAAAGCGGCCATTACATGATGAGGGGCCTTCAGGAGGGCAAGAGATAGATTTCATTCTTATTCAAGATGATGACATCGATTTGGGCTCACGAAGCTCAAAGCTTAAAGAGATAATTCATGAGCAACAGGCGGACATTAATGCTTTGTCCCTCAACCTACAAAGAGACAAGTGGATAATAAAATACCTTGAGCAAAGAAACAAGCAGCTAGAGGACCAGAAAACCATTATGGAGTTGCAAAACATACGAGAGAACCGGCAAGCCGCCAAAAGGAGCAAAACCAAGTTGACATCACTTGAGCAAGAAATTGAAGCTGATCGTGAAACTTGGCTCGAAAGGGTAAATATACATTTGGAAAAGCTGTTGGAGAAGGAAAACAAAGAGAAAAACATGTTGAGGCACATGGCCAACCATTACTGGGTGAGAAACCATGTGTGCAAAGCAAGAATCAGGAACTTGAAGGCCAAGTTGAAGAGGGTATCAAAGAGGCAAAAGAGAAAAATAAACTTCAGATCTTGGCCAAGGCTTCCTTGGCCCAGAATAGCACTTAATGGAGGAAACTCAGCCCAAATTTCAAAAAATTTGGGACACTTTTTTCATTTTTGGAATTTTTGGGCCAAAACACAGGTTTTTCTGCCCAATGGGTCGCGCCACTTGGCGCTCGCTTTTGATGGGGAACTCCTTTTGATGAAAAATCTACATTTTTGGATTTTTCATGGAAAAATATGCATGCCTACCAATGGCCAAGAAATTTTGACAGGTTTTGGGCTTCCAGAGAGGTCAAAAACACCCCAAAAATGACCTTTCTGCCCCTTTTTTGACACACAGGAAGCAGTCTTGGGAAAACTCAGTTTTGAAGGGGAAAATGGAGCCCAAATTCAAAACTTCCACTTGTGATGGAAAGTAGACAGATAGACCTTTCCAACAAGCCCATTTGGAGAAAATTTGGACACTGGGAAGGCCTCCAAAATCAGCTGCAAAAAGACGTTATGCATAGGGAAATCAGGCGTGACGCATTGGAGGAATTTTGCTCATTTTTGGTCAAAAACTCTGTTTTTTTGCCTAGTTTTTTCACAGTTTGAATTTTTTCCTTCTAATTGTCAAAATCATGATGTAATTTAATGTGAAATGATGGATTTTGATGTAATTTTTCTAAATTTTCACTCATAGAGGTAGATTCATCCATCAAAAGGTAGTTTGCAACTAAATGAATCAGTTTCCTAGTTTTTAGAGGCAAGCTGTTCCACTGCCTACTTTTTAGTCCTCAGTTTAGATTTTGTTGGAACAACTCCTAAACTCATGAGCTCGACCTCTAGAATCTAGGATGATTTTTTTTTTGCCTATATCTTATTATTATCAGTCATTAGCATGGTTGGACTTTTGGGAATGCTTTGAGCATTATTGTACATTCATCTCTGCATTTTGGCAAAGGAATAGACTAGGGTTTGCAGCACTCTATGGGATTCATGTGGAATCTTTCTTTGATATTGTGTTTCTCTCTATAAATTTAAGTTTACTTGTGTTTTATGTCTGCCATTTTCTCTCGTATTTCTTCTTAACTAAAACAAACAAGCATAAAAGTAGAATCCATTGAAATTACAGTGCTCTACCTAGGGTTTTCTTAGTTATCTATGTTTTCAGTTGTTTGAAGAGGATCCCTGAAGGTTCCTTGCCCTCCTCAACTCCTCACCTATCTAAAGCTCTCCATTTCATTCAATTTGAAGTGTCAAATCAATTGCCTACCTTGCCCCATTGAGATCTCTGCAAAACTGAGCCTCATTCCCCAGACCCAAAATCTGCCTTTCCATTTGAACCAAAAAAACATCATTAAATTCAATCCAACTCTTTTACACACATACCTAGCCTAAAATCAGTCTTCACATCAAGTCATCTCTAGCCTCATTGATCATTTATTACTGAAATTGACAAGGAGAGAGCCCTCTCCCGATCTGGTAGGGCTAGCTACCAGATTACGCGTGGTTTGATGTTACCCTAGATTCTGCCTTTCTCAGCCTGAGGTAGATTTAGGCCCTAACACTCTCTATATGAAACTATCTAAATGAGCATGCCACAGCTCAAAGAGAGGCTTCTACTTGTAGCAGATCCAAGGCATTTTTGGTTTTGGAAGGACATGCATGAGGAGGAGATCTCCCGGAGAGATTTTAGTAGAGGTGCACTCCCACACATCATGGAGTGCAAGATTCTTCATCATTTTGATGAGGTTCTTCCCTTATCTCAAGAATAGATAGTAGATGAAGGACATATTCAGATGGATAGCATCTCTCATGACTGTGTTGGACATTCCTTGAGCCATGCACATCATGATGGGAGGTTTTTGCCTACCACCTATTTGGATCCTCATAGGGTCAAATTGATCCTCGGGAAGATTGCATTTCAAGATCCCATGAAATGCAGGAATCTGATTTGGGATGATGGTAGCCCTCATGGGAGAAGTACCAAGATGAAGAGTGGAAGAAGACATCCATAATTAGTTGAGTGGACGTGGATGGTGAGCAAGAAGCTGGTAAGATACTTGCAGATTTATGATATCGGGCAGCAGGAGGCTTGGCTGCACTAGTTACTCTTGAAGGAGTTCAGCCATCACTTGGCACACTCTCTTTCCAAGGGTATGAGGATGGAGAAGATGTGGTAGGATGCTAGCATCATGGAGCAGCAAAGAGTATGGGTGCATAGTGATGATGAAACATTCATGTCATTCACTATGTCTTCATCACATATTTTCCACGATGAGAGCAAAAGGAAGCAGCAAATACATTTGTTGCTTGGGTTGTTCTTCATAGAGCAAGGGAAGAATTGCTCTCATTTCTTGTATGATGTTGTAGGAATAGGAGATGGCAATTTTATGGTGCAAAGGGGATACTCCTTGACCTTTGATGATCAGGAATTACTTCCACCTTGGGAGAGATTCCATACTTGCAGCAACATTATTGGAGGGTTGCCCATCTATGTTGAGGAAGCTGAGGGCAATAGCGTTGTGCCATCTAGAGATTATCTAGTGCCTTATGTAGAGGAAGGAGGAGTTCTTGCTCCAGGTAGAGGGATTCTTGCATCTTTGCAAGGAAGTCCCCAGGATCTCATGTATGGAGATCAAGGCACCATTCATGTGCCATTGTTGAGGAGGTGTGGAACCATGGAGACACAAGGAGGAGATAGGGAGGATGACCATCATGATGTGATGAGGAGCACACATCCCTATCTATTTTATGAGGTTTATGAACCTAATAAGGTGATTGGATTGCAGAATGGGAGCATGGATAGACTTGTCCATTCATATATTCAGTCATCTCTTGTTGAGGATGTCCCATTGCATGGAGACATTTTTCCAGGGAGACCACTAGACCAGCAGAGGAGGAGGGATGCTTCACATGTTGAGGCACCATTCATTGATCTCAGAGGAGTGGAGACCTTGGGAGATACCCATATGACAAATTTCCTTCATGGGGAATCATCAGCGCAGTCACTATGGAGGATAGATCCATGTTGGAACTCCGGGTTGCTGGTGGAGTATTCCCAGGATCATCTTGCTTGCATGATATTGATAGATCAACATATGAGGAGATGCATAGATCATGTGCAGATGGAGGATATACATAACTCTTTAGAGGAGTTAGCACAACCACCTCTTCTCTCTTTGAGGATGAAAGGAGACTCATTTTTGAGCCACTCCATTTGCATGAGCAGAACTTATGGTGAGGGTATAGTTTATTTGCATGATGATTTGTATATTCATACCTTAACCATATTTGTCTAGGATGTTGCTCCAAGGAGGAGCATTCTTTCTTCTAGACCCCATGGTCTACTTGAGGCCATGATCACTATTGCTGACCACTCCCTAGGAGGACTTGGGGAGGAACTGTATTTTGGAGGACATACTCACCTTGCACCATGCATCATTTACTTTCTCCATACATTTGATGAGGGTAGGACAACAAGAAAGTGGTTGAGAGGCCACACTTTTTGTCATAATCTTTTGCAGTTGAGGGTCAAACTGCATTGGTTACAATTGAGGGACCATTGTCCTTCTCCATTGTCACACATGACAGCAAGCATGGTTCTCATTATGGTTCATTATGTTGTTGTTGTCTTTGTATTTGTTGGGAGCATGATTGGGGGAATGACACATTGGTTGGATGTGTCCCTTGGGGGAGAGATCTCCCACATTATTTTCATTGCATGTTCTAATGGGAGCATGAGAGGACATGTGGCCACTACAGAAAAAAACTTGTTTCCATTTGAGGTGGGCCATATGCTTGATTGGATGCCATATGATGATGAATTCCAAATCATCACATATGAGATGGATTGGGACAACATGTTTCATAACGCTGGAGAAGAGATCCTTAGCAGTCTAGTCTTCATTTTTCCACTTGAGGGAAACATTGTTGCAGCCCAATATCAACATATACTCTGCACTTATCCTAAGTGGAGAGGAGGACAGCTATTTTGTCTACCAAGATCATATTTTCAGCCCACCTACATTGCAGGAGCCAAAGGTGGAAGATGATTGTCAGGAGTTGCCATGTTGGGGGGTAACTCATTTTGTATGGATGATTGCTTGGGGGATGGAGGATCTACATGAGGGAGATGTTCCTCAACATATTTCTGACTCCATGCCTTGGGTGGATATTCTTCAATTCTATCCTTGCAGTTGCTTGAGGATAAGCAACATTTGGGAGGGGAGGACTGTAATGTTCCCATTTTAGTACATGGCTAAATGGAACATTAAAATTTTGCTTTTATCACCTAGAAGTTAAATAAATGGGTAAGGAGGCCCATGCTTATGGAAAATAGGAATAAAATCCCTCATAGTGTGAAAGGGATGATCAATGTAGCTTCATTTTGCACCCTCAAGTGTGAAAAGGGACAAATGCATGAAGACAAGGTCATGCTTGACCAAGTCAACAACGCTGCCATAGGAGGAGTGGATCACTTTATGAGACAGCACAGTGTGAATGAGGAAAGGGATATTTGATGGAGGAAACCCTAATAGATGGGGCCCATGGAGAAAGAGCTTTCACCTGTTTAAAAGGAGGGAAAGGCAACCATTTTTGGACATGCTTATGATTATTGATTTCATGTCTATTCAGACATTGTGCATTCTTTTGTTGTTTAGCAAGAATTGTCGGGGAATTCCTGTTTAGGATTTATTCACCTTCTTGAGAGGCCTCTTGAAGGATTGTTCTTCATTCTCCATATCTCTTGGCTCAAGGCCAAAGCTTCTCCTTTGAGATACTGCGTTATTTCTGCCCAAGTATAATGCAGTGTTGCTGGGGTGTTGCAGTGGAGGACACCATACACCATTTCCTTGGCTCATTTATCAGAGGAGGGAGCTTCTATTCCTCTGGGAGGTTAGTGAGGGAGATCCCAGAGCATATTGCAGATCATTGGCATCAAGCCAAGCATTTCTCTTCACCAACAGCGTAGTCCCTTCTCTAAAATGCGTTATTTCTGAGTGTGTTTTCAGTGGAGACTTGCTCCACAAGTTTGGAGGGTGAGATCTTAGGTGAAAGGATCAACCTTTCACTCTAGAGATCCTTTGGATGTGATTCGGCCATCTATTGTAGCATCATCAGCTATCTACATCCATTTCTATTTTTGAGTTGTAGCTACCACCCAGCAACTCCGGCATTTCTCCAGATTTTCCATTTTGTATGTATTTTAGCCAATCCTTCTAAGGATTGTGTATTGTATGTTTCCATGGGTTGAGATCTTACTCCCCCTAATTATTTGAGCTATCTATTGTCATATCCATAGATTAATGACATTTTGCAGCAGTTCCTCTTCATGGATTGTGCAGTCATAGCCAGGGCTTCTCTTGTATAGCAGTATTTCTTCATGTGCCATGTATATGTTTCATCGGGGCTGCATTGCCTAGCTTGAGAGATAATTTTCCTCAAGATATTGTATAAATTATTTTTGCTATAATCTAATGTAATGGTTATGTGCATCTTCTAGAATTTTGGTATTAATGCATTCACTGCTATTTCCAGCTCATGTTTATGTATTGTTGATCTCCACATTGGTAATATCTTGAGATATTCCCAATAGTGTAGTTGTTCCTAAGTTGGTAACATTACAGAGGTTTCCATATAGCCCTTTAGTTATAGGTCAATTTGGGCACCATTCCCAATGAATTGGTTAACTAGACATCATCTCCAGGACCAATGATCAAGGGTCTATCATTCCCTATCATTTCAGTTGCTACATGCCCTAAGACAAGAAATAAGACAAATCAAGCAAGACTTTCATCAAGCAGAGGTTTCCATGGTTTGAAGTTTATTTTATAGCATATGAGATCTCACAAATTCAGGCTCTAAGGGGCCTAAGTGCGTTGCATATGCAGGTAGCCCCATGAAAGGATGCTCTGCAAAGCACTTCCCGACATTCACAGGTGCGTTGGTCACATTGGGAGCGAAATTCTCATTCTTCCAGAATCTCCACTTGGCCAGTGCCTTCTAGAAGAGTTCACATGTGTCGAGCTTCGGATCCAAGTGTCCATTTGACATCTACATGACTGGAAACATGTCTTGCCTATTTTTGGAAAGTTAATAATTGCAAAACAACCTACACTTCATCTATAAATTGAGCACAGATCTAAGTGCTTGAGGAGGAAAAATTTGAGTAGAGAAATTCTGGAGAGTTTTCAATTGAGAGCTAGATTTGTGAAGCTACTACTGGAGAAATTTATAATGTGATGAGGCTTAGGATCATTGCTGGAAGGTAACTTCAAATCAGTCACTAGGTTGTAACCTCTCCTCCTATCATCAATAAAGAGTACTGCTTATTTTTCCCTATATGCATCTATATTGGCTTTGATTTTCCATATTGCAAGATCTTAGTTGATGTGTATGATTTATGCTTTACTGATTTATCTAACTAGCTTGAATAGATATCTATATTATTGCATCTTTTGTTGTTTCAGTGTTCTTTCTTGTAGGAAGCATTCAACTCACAAACTACTTGAATTTGACGTTGCAGTGGAAGCAACAGAAGGAGCCATTTGGAAGCGACTAAACAAGTAAGCCTCCAATCCTCTCTGTGTATCTATTCTGAGTTAGGAGAAATAGTCGTATAGTCTTTCACCTGTTGTTCTAGACTAGCACCTACCTAGGGAAGCGCGATTTATCCGTAATTCATAATTCTGGCCCAACACCTTCTATTCTTTCATGATGAGATCCATTTGGTTTATCCACCAAAGGCCAACTTGCACACTTGGGAGGAACCATTGGGAGATAGGATTATTGCAAAAAATCTGAAGCAATGGTGGAGAATGTTGGATGAGGAGGCCCAAAGAGGAGGAGGGGAGATTTCACAGCACCCTTGCAGTTGCTTGAGGACAAGCAACATTTGGGAGGGGAAGACTGTAATATTCCTAAATTAGGATGCAGCTAATAGGAATATTAATTTTACTCTTATTATCTAGTTAGATGAATAAATGGGTAAGGAGGCCCTTAAGTTGCTTAAGTAGGCATAAAATCCCTCATAGTGTGAAAATGGATCGTGATAATAACTACATCAAACATCCTCATGTGTGAATAGGATCTAAAATGTGTGGAAAAAGTCAATTTTGACCAAGTCAACAACATTATTATATGAGGAGTGGATCCTAAATAAAGACAACTTAGTGTGAATGAAGATCAATCTAGCTAGTATAAATGAAGACACCTTAGGTGTGAAAAGAGACAATGCATGGAGATCAAGTCAAGATTGACTAAACCAAACAACACTATAAAAATATGAGAAAGAATAATGGAGACAATGTAATTTTGGTGGAGGAATATTTGCATGGAAGCAACCTCATGATTGGGTGGGACCCTTGGTGAGGAAGCTCATCAACTATATAATGGAGAGAATGGAAATCATATGGGACATGATTGAAGATCATATTTTGTATGTGGTATTTTTAGACTTCTATGCATCCTTTCGCTATTTAGCTAAGTTTGCTGCACTGTTTAGTGCAAGGGTTTTCTCATGCAGAAATTCCCCACTCTTGCATGGAGATCTTGTTTAAGAAATCTGAGGAGAGAATTTTGTGCTATATTTTCCACTACCCACTATTAGGCCAAGCATTAACCTTCAGCAACAGTGCAGTCCCTTTTAGAAACTGCGTTATTTCTTAAGGTATTGCAGTGGAGGGTTTTAATCCCTTGTTTTGAGAGCTAGTTTCCCATGGAGAGGATCAACCTTTTCCCGAAAATACTAGTAGGAGGAGTTACAGCCATTTCTTTGCATGATCAGCCATATTTATGGAGTGCTTCAGCCATATAGCATGATTCAGCTATAGATCTGCAGCAAATATTTCATGTATATCCTTCTGTCAAGAAACCCTTGCTGGGTCATCTTGGATCTATGTAAAAGAGACTAGATATCTGTTTTTTAGCATCATTGATTCATTTCTCTTATTTCTAGGTGTTTAAGCCTCTGATTTGCTTTGTTTATCCACCTAGTAGTTGTTTCACATAAATATTAAACCTTTTTAGAGCTTAATTTTCAAAGACACTGAGTTAAACAGTAGTATTTTTCTTTGTATAATTCACCCAACGCACCCTTAGACTGGACACAGTGCTTTGTAGAGCACTGTCTCCCTTCCTAGCCTACGTTGCAGAGCATTGTCTCCACTTGGAGACTACGTTGACTCCTGAAAGTACCCAAATTCCCTTGAATTTGACTTTGCAACTTGCTTCAGTTTTGTTTGCTGCTGTGTTATGAAAAGTTTGATGCTCAATTGACCAGTGACTCTATATACTTCTTCTCCTTTGACTGAAAATTTGTTCAATGTTGTTTTAAAAAAAAAATTCTTTATCATTGACAAGTTGATTTCAAAGTATTTTTAATGGTCGCATTAAGAATCATTTGCTTTCGAAATAGGAAATTGTCGTAAAATCTTCATTTCCTTGATAGGAGAAATTGTTGTTGAAATCCTCGTTTTCCCTTCAAAAGAGAAATTGTTGTTTGTATTCTTCGTTTCTCGAAATTAAAAAGCTTTTGAATTGTTGATTTAGTGCACCTAGTTTCTTTTCTGCATTCATAACATTAAGGAAACTAAAATGTAAAACTTGCATTTGCATGTAGAATAATGTGTGTTTTGCAAAAGGAACATTAGGAAATCTGCATTTATTTTGAGATTCATTGATTTGTTTTGTTCATTGATTTGTTTGGTCTCAAATTATTTTCTCTCTTCCCTTATTAGCTAGGTTATTCATTGAAAAAGATGAAAGTGAAAGATTGTTTATCATTCTTAGCTTGGATTTTAGGAATTTCATACACATCATCGTGGTGAACCTTTGAAAGGAAAATTGTTAAGAAAGATCAACATAAAATTAATCTCAATTTACTTAACAATGCTTTGGAACCATAACGATAACATTTAGAAGGTCTAGGCTAGAGACATGTTCTGACATCGTAAAAAATAGCAGCTGTCGTTAACTTGTCTGTGATACATTCCGAGTGTGATACCTCACTCCACATACGTAAGTATATCGTAGCTCGTCCACATAATTTCTGGTATATCGGGCGGTGTTACATTATGATAAGTATAAAGGGGTGCTCTCACTGTGCGGTTTTGCATCAGACAACACTAATACGGACTTGGGCCTCCATGTACCTTCAGGTATATTTGGGAGGACAATTTTTAGGTGCTATCCATCCATAGTGAACCGAGTCGACCACCTTGAAACTGTGATACACCGAACACAACATTCGGGGAGATTACCTACCCATACTTCTTGGTTTGCCAGGAGGTATTCTATAGTTCATAGTTTCTTGGTAAACCCTTTTGCTTAGCATTACCCTCTTTTTGTTTATTTTTTTTTGGTTAAAATAAATCAGTAATCATGGAAGAACAAAATACTATCCCCCGTCATTTGCATAGATTAGCTTTAATACCACCTTTACCACCGGAAGTTACTTCTGGTAGGCGAAGGCGATCACGATCTGCCGAATCAAGTACAATTTGTACCTATGGAAAAACATCATCTTTTAACCTAGAGTTAGCTCAAATTGTTTCTACACATCTCGGTTGGTCTACTGTTGCTGAAACGAAGTCTTCACAGTTACCTGTGGTCACGATCCATTCAATTGCTGAGACCATACCTCCTGGACCCAATGTTGTTCAATCACAAATTGATCCAGATCCTATCTCTTATTTGCCAGAACATCTAAATCTTGAAGTCGAACAACTGGAAGTTGTTCCTACCTTGGTCATCCCACAAAGTTCTGTAGCTATTGAACTCCTATATCTCACAGTCAACCATCTAAAATATATTTTGGGCCTGACGGTGAAGTTCTTCCTCCTGGTTTAATTTCGATTGAAGAAATCCCACAAGATGATACACCTTTAACTCCAACCCATTTTGGGGGGGACCTTTACCTATACCAGTTTTTTCCTCAATCGTTTCCATCTGTTTTTGTTGATCCTATTGCCATTCAATCTCCCATCGATTTTCGAGGGTATACATTTGGTCAAACAACCATGTCTGAACCAGCATCTTCGGTTGGATCTGCTATTCCAATTGTGTTAGCTCCTACCCTCGCTACTCTTTCAATGTTCACAACCTCACCAGAGTCATATTTGCACAGTAGCCCTTCGGTCCCAACAGGTTACAAATCATTGTCTTGCAATTTCTCTAGTGCATCTTCATGATCATGGTCTTTGCCAATGTCATCATCTGGTGTTTTAATTGGTATTCCTATAGTTAGTACTGAATGAATTGATTCATTACATACATCATCAGGTCAATATCAAGTCGGTCCTTTTGGGTCAATTCCTTTAAATACCATATCAACTAGACTCTCAGCATTCAGGGAACAATATTTTCCATCTTATTATCTTCCTTATGCTGGGGCGAAACCTTTGGTTACCCAATACGATAGTACTCAGTCACTTTTTGGTCAAACTAATGTTGACGTGAATGTTTTTCAATGGCAGCTCACTCTTCCTATCCAACCTCAAACGGTTGTACATTCGTATCAACTGGTTCAACCTGTTACACCCAATTCATTACCACAATAAATCTATACCCCTGTTACAGAATCAAAATATTGTACATCAACCTTATCAGGCGAGTTCTTGAACTCAATATCATCAAATGTTGGGTCCACATACTCAAAATCCTTTGCTTAATTTACAACAACCTGTATCAGTAATCATTTATTCACAAGCTGGTGTACCATTTTATGGGATGTCACAAATGCAACCTGGTTATACATATCAACCAAATCCAGCTTATACTAATTTGGGTTATAATATTAGTGGACAGATCCCTTGGTAGCCACAGGTGAAAATTCCTCAAACTTCATTTCAACAAGTATCATATCCAAGTTTTGGTCAACAGAATTCTCAAGCATTTTCCATGCAAAACAACCCCTATCTAGGTTACCAGCAGTAGATTCCATATGCTGGTGCTCAAAGACCTGTTGCCCAAGAAATTCCATCTTATCCTGACTATGCTCAACCTAATCTCAATAGATAGTTGCCTTTTGTTGCAACCTTGGAATTGCCAGATTTAAATCGGTTAGCCAATGATCCTATAAATTATGCTTCTTGGTGGCCGGTGATACCTCATAAATTACCCTCTAATATTCGTAAATTCAATGGAAACCCTGGAGAAGATCCATCGACTCATGTCATGACTTATCATTTATGGTGTTCATCAAATTCCTTGAATGATGATTTTGTTCGACTATGTCTTTTCTAGCGTACGCTTACAGGTCTGGCTGCTAAATGGTACATTGAGTTACCTAGAGCTTCTTTTGACAATTTCACTGCCTTAGCTAATGTATTTTCGACCCATTTCTAGTTATCGATCAGATACGAAACTGGAACGGAACTCTTGACCAATTTCAAACAGACTAATGCTACTCACATTTCTGATCATATTCATGAGTGGTGTCGCTGTCGACGAATGGTTAAGACATTTTTTCCCGATCAGCTCCTTGCTGAATGGTTCATTAATTCCCTGTTACCATCTATAACTGAGGATGTGGCTAAAGGTGGCATCGTCACAGAAGAGCAAGTTATCGCTCGTGCCCAGTATTTAGACTTGATTTACACTCAGTCTGGCACGCTCTATGAAAAAATTCCTAATGCGCCGCGATCTATTTTCAATGTTCCTCCTCAAATAAAGGACTCTCATGCTGGAGACGGCTTGATAGGCACTACAAACACACACCACACTACTGCATCTAATCCTGCTCCTACTTCCGAAATTAACGTCGTGTCATTTGACAAAGGCAAAAGTGACAATCAACCAGGAAGTAAGAAAAAGGGGAAATCAAAGAAAAAGCAAACTTCTAACCCACAGGAAAGATCATCTGATCAAACATCAAGACCATGGAAACCTCATTATCCATGTATAATCTGTAACGAGGAAAATTTTGTTAGGGATTGTCCTCACCGTGCTGAAGTCTCAAAAATCATCAAGACTTCCCATGCATCAGCTGTGTTGACAGACCCATTTCCAAATCCAGACACTAATTTGGTTGCTACAGATCTAGCTCCTAGTTCCCAAGTGTTAATGTTATCCACCACAAAACCTTCACAATATATTTTGGTGTCGACGCAGAATAAAGACTATGGTAGTCCGTCCACTGATCAACCTACTACCTCGACAACGAATCCATCTACTGAATCAGTACCACCTATTGTTATTATTAAATTGAAAATTAAGCCACCAAAGGGATTAATTCATAAATTGACATATAATCCTTGAGCAAGAGCTGCACAGAATTATAATATAGTTGAAGATTTGGCTCAATCCCCTTCAACTATGTCTGCTCTTGAGGTATTACAAAATTGTCCCTCCGAGAAGCACGCTTTATTGTTGGCCATTGGTGGAATTGACCCAACTGATTCTAATCTTGTCATATTTAATCATACGGGCTATGTGCCATAGCTACCAGCAGAATTGTGTAATATCCCAAAATGGGAATTGTCAGTAAGGCATGACTGGAAAACGCATTTTCCAGGAATGGCTGATACAGGATTTGAAACCAGCACTTGGATCCCTTAGATCTGAGTATCTAAGTCCTAAATCCAAGAGGATATCAAAAACATTTTTTTCTAGGTGGGGCAAACAGGCCTCCCACACCTAGTATGGCTTGATAAATTCCCAATGAGGGACTACATCAATGTATAAACATAGTAATGGATATGCAACATCAAATAAACTGATATGACATGTTAAAAACACATATCCATCAATCCAAGCTACAACAGAAAACTGTACTTCATTTTATGATCCAAAAGTTGGGGAAAAACAACAATTTATGCCCTAAAAAGGTTAATTTCAGAGATGAGCGTAAAAATAAGGGCAAGTGATAGTGGGATCTCACATCTTAGGTCATGCGGGACTCACATACCAAATTTGTGAAAAAAAAATGACTCTAGCTATGTTAAATATATCTCCCTCTCTCGACATGGCTTAAAAATGCCCAATCCCCATGACTTAATTACTACAAAATTTACTGAAGCATAGGAAGCATGATTTTCTAAAGCCGATGGATGTAGTATGGTATGGAAATTGGGAAATCAGATATATATCATGGTTCATACAATGTACAATAGATAAACAGAAGATTTACATGAAGAAACCCTCAAGATTGAGGTGCTGCAACAACATATTGAGACTGCAAAGCTTGACAACGTTATTTTATGGGTTGAAGCAACTGTATATTACATTTCAGATCTAGAATAGATCTATGTACAAAAATATAGATCTATATCAGATATGTACACTAGATGTGTTCCTCTACAAATTCCCCTTGGGGTTTTGATCAAAACATGAATGTACAAGAGTAGATCTGAGATCTATAATTACAGATGTGTAGCAATATTCAGGAATTCTGCAGTAAATGAATACATAAGTAAATCATATCTGAAACAAACATGGATTGGTTGGCCAATCCATGGATCACCACAGTGAGAGGGAAGATCCTATCACCGGAGATCTCTCCTCCAGAAAGAAGTCAAAACACCCTGCAACTTTCCTCTTATAGATAACGCATTCATGGGAGAGAAACTACACTGTTAGCTCCAATACTAAGTAGGCCTGATCCCTGATCTAAAAATGCAGCTCTAATGATCCAATACACTCTTCCAGGAGGTTAAAAGACACACTCACTGAGAAGAGGCACTAGATTTGCCTAGATCTGAATAGATCTAGCTTCCACTGTTGTAGCTTGAAAAAACAATCAAACCCTCAATAGGATCTGAATTGTGGTTGGAAGGTGAAGCTTGGCCCAAAGCATGACAGTGGACAAGATAGAACAAGTCTCCTCCAAGAGCTACTCAAGGAAGGAGGTGGGATTCTCGACCAGGAACACCCAAGTGCTAAACAACACTATTCTCAGCTAAACATCTAGAGAATGGGAAGTGTCTAAACAGATAGTACCTTCTGAAATATCAAATAATCAACCCTTTTCTTGGTGTCTTCCTCTTCCTTTTATAACATGGAAATCTTGTCCAACCCTAAACCATCTTGATGAATTAGCTTCATTCACATGAGTGACCTCCAACATGGACTACACTGTGCCTTTTGGAGATACATAGCACTTAGACAGTGCTGTTGATTTGGTCCTGTTGACCCAGGCAATTGGTCGAAACAATGTTACCGATGAAATAGGTAACTGCACTGTTACCTACTTTTTTTTGGTAGCATAAAAAGCACCCGATTTTGAAAAGTGGTGATGCAGAATCACCCCTTTTTTTTGTGCACATTTTCGACACACTAATATTTTTATTTATGAAGTATGAATATTTGTTTTAAAATGTTAGTGATTTTCATGCTAATTTTGAAACGTATTGATGCAACATCAACTTTTTTTTTAAGAACGGTGATTTTCATGCTAATTTTGAAACGTATTGATGTGCCAATATCAACCTTTTTTTTTAGAGTGGTGATTTTCATGCTGGTAGTAAAACACAAAACTTAGATAAAAAAATATATATAAAAACAATACAAAAAAACCAATAAAAATGTAAAAAAAAAAAACAAAATTAACTTGTAAAAATAAAAAATTTAAACAAAAATAAATTAAAAAAAACAAAAAAAAACAAAAATGTTCGAAAATTATATCAAAAGAAATGAAAAAATTTGAAAAAAAAAAACACATAATTTAAAGAAAAAAAACAAAAATTAACCAAAAAAATTAAAAAAAAAAACATCAAAAACATTTTTTTCTAAGTTATTAAAAAAAACCGTATAATTAAAAAAAAAAAGATTTAAAATAGAAAATTTAAAAATAATTAAAATTACAAAATTAAAATTTAGATAAAAAAAATAAAATAAAAAAAAGAAAAAATTAAATTTAAAAAATTAAATTAAAAAAATATAATAATAAGAAAAAAAATACAAATTTTAAAATTAGCAACAAAAACAAACTTAAAAAAAAAACAAAATTTAAAATTGAAAAAGAAAATTAAAATAAAAGAATTAAAATTAAAAAAAAAACTATAATTAAAAAACAAAAAAATGAAAAAAACTACGTGCAAATAATTAAAAAACAAATATCCATAAATTTACTGTTTTTTTTTTAATGAAACAATTTTAAAATTTTAAAAATGAAAAACTAAATAAACTAAAAGATTAAAAAAAAAATTAAATTAAATTAAAATTTAATAAATTTAAAGAATAAATTTTAAATTTTAAAAAATAATTAATCTAAAATATTAAATTTAAAAACAAAATTAAAAAAAAAATAAACAAAAATAAACAAATTAAATTTAAAATAAAAAAATGTGAATTAAAAAAAAAACATTTAATTTTTTGAAATTAAAAAAAAAAATATTAAAAAAAAAAATTAAATTAAAAAAAAAATATTAAAAAATATTAAAAAATTAAAAAGAAAAAAGAAAAAAATTAAATTAAAAAAATATTAAAAATTAAAAACAAAATAAAAAAAAAGTTATGAATTAAAAAATATTAAAAATTTAAAAAAAACTAACAAAAAAAATCAAATTAAAAAAAATAATTATTAAAAATTAAAAAAAAATAATAAAAAATAAAAAAAGAATTTTTTCATCGTGGTGGCGCCGCCAATCGCCCTCCCGCCGCGGGAGGTCGATTCACCGATTCCCGGAATCGGCCTCCCTCAGATTCCCGGAATCGCCCTCTACCGTCACCTGGGTGGGAGGCCGATTGGCGGCGCCACCACGATCAAAAAATTCTTTTTTTTTTTAATTTTTTATTATTTTTTTTTTTTTTTTTTTTTATTTTTTTTTAATTTGATTCTTTTTTTTTTATTTTTTTTTAAATTCAAAAAATTCAAAATTATTTTTTTTAATTTAATTTTTATATTTGAAATTTAATTTGTTTTAATTTTTTTTGTTTTTTAAATTTTATTCTTTTTTTTTTTCTAAATTTTGTTAATAATTTTTTTTAAATTTTGTATTTTTTTTTTAAATTTAATTGATTTTTTTTTCTAAACTTTTTTCATATTTCTTTTTTATTATTAAATTTTATGTTTAGTTTTTCATTTAATTTTTTAAAATTTAATAAATTTTGTATTTTTTTTTTAATTTATTTGAATTTAATATTTTTTTTTTAATTTTTTAATTTTTTTTATTATTATTTTTTTAATTACAGAAAATTTTTATATTTTTTATTTCAATTAAAATTGTGTATTTAAAATTAGATTTTTTTTTAATTAAACTTAATATTTTCAAAATAATTTGTTTTTTATTTTATTTTTCATTTAATATATTTTTTTTAATTTATTTTTTTCAATTTTTCATTTTTAATTGATTTTTAAAGTTTTTTAACTTTTTATTTTAACAATGTGTTTTTTTTTTTCTTTATATTTAAAATTTATATTTTATTTCAAAACTTATTTGTTTATTCATTTATTTATTAAAATTTAATATTTGTTTTTTTAATTTAATTTGTTATTTTAATATTAACATATTTTTTTTAAATTTAATAAAATCTAATATATATATTTTTAATTTAAGTTCTCACACATATATATATATATATATATATATATATATATATATATATATATATATATATATATATATTTTATTTTTTATAATTTAAATTTAATTTATTTTTTAAAATTTATTTGTTTTTTTCATATATATTTTTATTGTATTTTATTTTTCATTTTTTATTTTAATTAATTTTTCATTTTTTTACTTTTAATTTAAATAATATATTTTTTTTAATTTTTATTTTAAAGTTTTAAATTTATTAAAATTTAATATATTTCTTTAAATTTATTTTTTTTTTTTTAATTTTTTTTTTTTTTAAACATTTTCTTTTTCTTTTTTAAATTTAATTTCTGTATTTTATTTTTTATAATTTCTTTCTTTTTTTTTCTTTCTTTTTTTTTTAATATAATATTTTTATTTTGTTTTTATTTTTATTTTTTTATTTCTATATATTTTGAATTTTTAATCTTTATTTATTTATTTATTTTTTTTATTTTTATTTTCTTAAAATTTAGCTTTTTTTTAATGTTTGAATTAAAATTTTTATTTTGTTTTTATTTTTATTTTTTTATTCCTATATATTTTTAAATTTTAAGCTTTAAAATGTTTTTGTTTTTTAAATTTATTTTTTTCTTAAATTTTAGGTTTTTTTTAATGTTTGAATTTTAAAAATTAAAAAATGTTATTTCTATTTTTTAAAATGTCAAAAATATGACAATTTTTTTTTTTTGTTATTCCAGCATCAACTAGCTTTGTTTTGAGGGTGTTTTTTCAATCCTTTTTTCAAGAAACAATTTTTTTTTTAGCATAATTTTATAAAATGTTGAAATTTGACCTTAAAAAAAAACAAGTGCGTTCTGGAATACACTCTTTTTGTTTTTGGGGTGTTTTTTCATGTTTTTTGAGTCCTTTTGGGCTAGAGTTCCCGTTTTGAGGTCAGGTTACCTATTTCATCGGTAACAGTGTTTCGAGCCTCTTTCACACTTAAGTGTGTTTATGAAGATAGCTCAGATTTAGCTTATTTCACATTGAGCATTGATTTATTTTTCTATTTAGGAGTTATATTGATCCTCCTTTACAATTTTATTCATGAGACAGGAAAAGTAAAATAAAATTGATTATTCCTATTAGCTTGGGCTAATTAGAAATATTACAGTCCTCCCCCTTCAAAATGTTGCTTGTCCTCAAGCAACTGCAAGGTAGAGAAAATTTTCTCCCTTTCTCTTCTTGTGGCCTCATCAATGGATCCCACCATGGCTGAAAATGATAGGCAATGAATCTGTCCTCCAATGATTCCTCCCAAGTGTAAGATAACAAAGTGTACATCATGAGAAAATGGAAGGTACAAGTGGTGATATCCTTGTTTCTCAATGGCCTCCTCAAGGTAGGAGTGATGAAAACATGGGAAGTCTTGTTCCCAATGAGTGACTTCCTCACCCATGCAATCATCCAAATGAAATGAGCCATTCTAGGTAGCTCTTCAAAGAAGAATTCAACCCCGGATCTATGCAATGTGTTGGGGCTGAATGGAGAGTTTAGATTTTCCCATTCAAATTGTTTCTCTCTCCATTTATGGTAAGTATGGGGCTGTTTTTTCCCTTGGGCTGAAATGATATGGCCTCCAAGAATGGCCCAAGCTACCCCATCAAACAATTCAACCGTGAAGTGCCTCCTCCAAGCACCCAAGTTCTTCAAATGGCTCACCCCATGTGAAGAAAAGAGATGTGATGTGGCAATCATGGTTTTCCCATTGATCCTCCTAAAACATACAACATGAATAGTAGGGAGAATCATACTCCCAATGGGCATCTCCATCTCATATCCCACTCTCCAAACATAGCTTCCCATGAACATAGAAACATCAGCAATATATGGAAGCAAAAAAAATTGAAAACAAGCTGTCACATGACAACAAGAAAGTGGATCATAGTTCCTCTTGTGGAACCAGCGCAGTGCATCCTTTTCCTGCATCAAACCAAACAATAACAAGTTATTTTCCAGCCACTTGTTTTCTTCCACAATCATTCTACAAGATAGCATCATGAAAGTACAAAGTGGTGTCATTGGTGTGCACCAAAAATCATGTGGCTTCCCCGACCAACCACCAATGAGATAGCCAATCTCAATGCTACAAAAGGCTGCAAGTACATTATTATACCATATGCAAGAAGAGATAATTCTTCTTGGTACATCATGCTGGTCAAACAAAGAAAAGAAGTACACTGCAAAATGTGAAATTATACCTCCTCCATCATGTACTTGAGATCTTGAGCTGAAATGGCTCAACTGGAATTCCTCCCTCACCTCCAATGAGTAGGGAAGTGGCTATGACCTCCTCTTCATTACCTTCTGGGCTATGCATCTCTCCATATGCTGAAATATGTAACGTTGGTTGCCCTCCCAAGTGAACTCCTCCATCAAATGGAGATATGCATCAAAGTGCATAGAAGAGAAGTCCTCATGTGCTGCATGTAGCAGCTTCTCCTTGAGACTAGAAGATCTAGCCAAGAAGATCCTGCCATAGGAATAGATGACCACATCATCCTCCATGTATCTATCATCTCCATCTGGGACATAAAGAATCATGCATGCACCAAGATCCTTGGAGTACTCTACCAAAAGATAAGACCTCCAATAGGGATCAATCCTCCTAAGAGACAGTGCTGGTGATCTAGCATATGAAGCTCTCCTCATGCTGCTGCCTGCTACTCTGACATCCCCCATGCCAAATTCTTCCTCCAAACTCTCCACCTCTCCAAAATCTACGAGTGGTGAACCCAAGGACAGGATGTCTCCCACCAACTCTAGATCTGGTGGCCTCCTACATGGAATGCCTCCATGCAGTGAGACATCAAAATCTAAAGTGGACTGTATATATGAGTGGACTGAGTTACCCTTCTCTTCATCGCACAACGCAGTCCTCTCCTTATGTGAAAAAACCTCCCTAAATAGATAAGGGTGAATGCTCATCATCCCATGATGCCGATCCTTCTCCTCTTCTTCCATGTGTGAGAATGCCTCATCCTCAATGAGAAACCCTTGATCTCGGTCATCCCTTGAAGAAAAAGACTCCATGTCTTCAAAGATAGAAGAGGGATCTTCAAGGAATGGGGATGTTGCCTCCTTGAGTTTGCAAAACCCTTGGAAGTCTAAGTGCTCTCTGAATCTCCATGATTAAGATTCATACTTCTGAAGAAAGTCACTCAAGGTCTCCTCCCTTGGTGCACCTTATTCCTCCATTCTTCTTGCAGTCAATGTAGATAGTAGACTGCGCTGTGGATCTGCATGTGTGGCTGAATGCTCACACCCATCATGTGAACAGCTAGGGATTGCTTCAAACCCATTCATAAATATTCTACACTCCTCCCCTTTCATCTCCTTGAGATCTTCTTCAATACCTTCCAAGGTTTGGAAAAGAAATAGGGAGACCTCCTCTTCCGTCATTCCTCCTTTTCCTATCTCTCTCAACGGGAAAGTAGGTATGTTATAGCATTGTAGATCAGATTGTGTGGCTGGATGCTCACACACAGCATAAGAATTATTGGGGCTTTCTTCATGAGAAGAACTCTTTGAGGGATTTTCATGTCTTCCCCTTCTCATTCCCCTGATTTCTTCCTTCAATTCATGCATGGCTTGAGAGATAATGTTAGAAAAATCTTCTATTTATCCTCTATGTAATATTTCTTCAGTCTTCTTCTTTATTCTTCTGATGGCTAGATCTCACAGGCTGAGCCAGAGATCTTTCCTTGATACCACTGTAATATCCCAAAATGGGAACTGTCAGCAAGGCATGACTGGAAAACACATTTTCCAGGAATGGCTGCTACAAGATTTGAAACTAGAACTTGTATCCCTTAGATCTGAGTATCTAAGTACTTAATCTAATAGGATATCAAAAACAAATCTTTCTAGGTGGGGCAAACAGGCCTCCCACACCTAGCATGGCTTGATAAATGCCCAATGAGGGACTGCAACAATGTATAAACACAATAATGGATATTCAGCATCAAATAAACTCATAGGACATGTTAAAAATACATAGACATCAATCCAAGATACAGCAGCAAACTGTACTTCATTTTATGATCCAAAAGTTGGGGAAAAACAACAATTTATGCCCTAAAAAGGTTAATTTCAGAGATGAGCATAAAAATAAGGGCAAGTGATGGTGTGATATCGTATCTTAGGTCATTTGGGACTCACATACCAAATTTTAGCAAAAACAAATGACTCTAGCTATGTTAAACAGATCTCCCTCTCTCGACATGGCTTAAAAATGCCCAATCCCCATGACTTAATTACTACATAATTTACTGAAGCACAGGAAGCGTGATTTTATAAAGGTGATGGATGCAATATGATATTTACATCAGGAAATCATATCTATATTATGGTTCATACAATGTACAATAGATAAACAGAAGATCTACATGAAGAAGCCCTCAAGATTGAGGTGTTGCAACAACATATTGAGACTACAAAGCTTGACAGCATTATTTTATGGGTTGAAGCAGCTGTATATTACATTTCAGATATAGAACAGATCTATGTACACAAATATAGATCTATATCAGATCTGTACACTAGATGTGTTCCTCTACAAATTCCCCTTGGGGTTGTGATCAAAACATGAATGTACAGGAGGAGATCTGAGATCTAGAATTAAAGATCTACAGCAATATTCAGGAATTTTGCAGTAAATGAATACATAAGTAAATCAGATCTGAAACAAACATGGATTGGTTGGCCAATCCATGGATCACCCCAGTGAGAGGGAAGATCCTATCACCGGAGATCTCTCCTCCAGAAAGCAGTCAAAACACTGTGCAACTTCCTCTTGTAGATAACATAGTTATGGGAGATAAACTACGTTGTTAGCTCCAGTACTGAGTAGGCATGATGCCTGGATCTAAAAATGCAGCTCTAATGATCCAATACACTCTTCCAGGAGGTTAAAATACACACTCACTGAGAAGAGGCACTAGATTTTCCTAGATCTGAATAGATCTAGCTTCCACTGCTACAGCTTGCAAAAACAATCAAACCCTCAACAAGATCTGAATTGTGGTTGGAAGATGAAGCTTGGCCTAAAGCCTAATAGTGGACAAGATAGAACAAGTCTCCTCCAAGAGCTGCTCAAGGAAGGAGGTGGGATTCCTGACTAGGAACACCCAAGTGCTAAACAACACTATTCTTAGCTAAACAACAAGAGAATGAGAAGTGTTTAAATAGAATGCACCTTCTGAAATATCAAATAATAAACCCTTTTCTTGGTGTCTTCCTTTTCCTTTTATAACATGGAAATCTTGTCAAACCCTAAACCATCTTGATGAATTAGCTTCATTCACATGAGTGGCCTCCAACATGGACTGCATTGTGCCTTTTGGAGATACATTGCACCTAGACAGCGTTGTTGATTTTACCCAATCAATTGGTCCAACTTCTTTCACACTTAAGTGTGTTTATGAAGATAGCTCATATTTAGCTTGTTTCACATTGAGCATTGATTTATTTTGCTATTTAGGAGTTATATTGATCCTCCTTTAAAATTTTATTCATGAGACAGAAAAAGTAAAATAAAATTGAATATTCCTATTAGCTTGGCCTAATTAGGAATATTACAAATTGGAATTCTCCATACAAGTAAATTCTCTCAATCACCTTTTTCATCGCACTATTATTGATGAGGGAGCATCCACGTGCATTATGTCCCTAAATTGTTGGAAGTCACTTGGCTCACCATGATTATCACAATCATCAACAACGTTGAAGGCTTTTGATGGAAGAACATATAAACCTTGTGGTATTATCAATAACCTGCATGTTGAATTAGGGGGAAAAATAGTGAATATTGATGTTGAGGTTGTTGACGGACCCCTTGAATATAATATTTTACTTGGAAGACCATGGGTATATGCAATGACTGCCATTGTTTCTACATAGTTTAAAATGATTTCCTTTCCACATAAAGGTACAATCACAGTCATTAATTAATTATCCTTTTTTTCCTCCGCTTCACAGGTAACTAGAAGCGTTCCGTTTGTTCACTTACCCCAACTAGAAATCCAGAACATTGGTGTAGGACTCTTAAAGGATTCCACTCTTATGGGAACCTTTGCATTACCGCCGCCCACGACGTCGACAGAAATTGCAGGTATAGAGACCTGCTACATGATCTCTTCCACTCTATCTGGCTTAAGGGAGAGTATGGGTGATTCTGAAATTTCTACGTTGGATGATGTTTTACCGCCCATCCCTATTGAGCTGGCATACCAATCAATCTATTTGGCTTGGGCGGAAAATCTGAAATCAGCGTCGCCAAATGTTTGGGTTTATCGTTCCTTAGATTTTGGTACTCCATTTGATCCATTTTCCTTAACATTTTTGACAGATGAAAATATTTTGGAAGCTATGATGTCAGAAGGAGAACCATGGGAAGATTATCATCATCATTCCCATATTCCAGATTATGAAGAAAACAATCTCAACGAACTATATCACCCATCCATCAAAACTTTCTTTTCGAATTCTTTTCCAATTAATGAAATCAATTCTGAGTGAAACTTATCAAATATTGAAGAAACGATTTCTATCAATATTTCGACCAAACCTGGCATCGTAGAAAATATTCATGTCGGTGTATCTTGTTCTCCATCAGAACTTGATTCATATCGCTCTCTTTTTCGTGAATTTCATGACGTATTCGCTTGGTCTTATGAGGAAATGCTAGGCATAGATATTAGTATAGTTGAACACACTATTAATATGTATCCTGATGTCAAACCGGTGCACCAATGGCTTTGTCCTATTCATCTGAAGAAAGCCACTACCATCAAAGAAGAGGTTGAAAAACTTTTGCGTGCTGGTTTCATTTACCCTATTTCACTAACTGAGTTGGTTTCCAATATCGTTCATGTTATGAAAAAACAAGGAACCATTAGAGTGTGCGTCGATTATCGGGATGTTAATCATGCTTGTCCAAAATACAACTATCCTACTCTCTTTATCGACCATATTATTGATGATTGTGTTGGATGTGAAATATTCTCATTCATGGATGGATTTTCCAGCTACAGTCAAATCAATATCCGCCCATATGACCAACATAAGACAACATTCATCTATCCCTGGGGCACATTCACATATAGGAAACTTCTGTTTGGTTTAAAGAACGTTGGGGAAATTTTTTAGAGAGCAATAGATTATGCTTTCAATGACATCAAGCACATTGTTCAACTATATCTAGATGATTTACCAGTGCATTCACGAAATCGGACTGATCACCCGATGCATTTGAGAACCATTTTCTTACATTGCTGACACTACAAGATACTCCTCAATCCACATAAATGTGTGTTTTGTGTTGGTTCTGGTCGATTGCTTGGATTCGTAGTCTCAAAATAAGGAATTCGAATAGACCCACTGAAGGTTTAGGCCATTCTTTATTTGCATGCACCATCAAAATTACTTCAGATATAGAAACTTCAAGGAAAGGCTAACTTCCTGAGAAGGTTCATTCCAAACTACGCCGAAATGGCTAAAGGATTTACTCGATTATTGAAAAAAGGGGTTCCCTTCCATTGGGACCAAGTTGCACAAGCTTATTTTGATGCTGTCAAGGACACTCTTGTCCAAGCGTCATTAATGTATCCTCCAAATTATCAAAATTATTATTTCCTATATATCACCGTGGCTGAAACGACCATCGCTATGGTTTTGGTCCAAGTAGAAGATGGAATTGAACATCTGATCTATTATTTGAGTCATAATCTCAATGATACGGAAGTTCAGTACTCGTACATGGAAAATCTTGCCTTGGCAGCTGTTCAAGCCATTGAAAGATTTCACCATTATATCCTACTCTAAAAAACAACAATAGTTTCGGATTGCAACCCCATGACTTATATCTTATCACGTCAATTGCTGGGGGACAAGTATTCAAAATGGATTTTCATTTTGTAGGAATTTGATTTGGAATTCATTAAATCCAAGTCAAAGAAGTCTTTAGTTTTGGTTGAGCTTCTCTGTGACCTTCCCTCTAATAATACTCCTACTATGTCAGAACCATCTATTCTAGACGAATCTCTGTTTCTGATCGAATCATCTGATCCTTGGTATGGGGATTTCATCATTTATCTCCAAACCCAAACTTTTCGACCTAATACCTCTCGCTCTGAACAGTGACGTATTCGATACCAAGCCAAATATTATCTGATCATTGGTGATACACTTTATCGTTGTGGTGTCGATACCAATTTAAGGAGGTGCCTCACTCATGAGGAGGCCGAAAAAGTGTTAAATGATTATCATGGTGGGGCTTGTGGTGGAAACTTATCTAGATATGCTACATCGCAGAAGATACTTCGCGCTGGTTACTTTTGGCCTACTATTTTTCGAGATTGCATCCTCGCAGTCAGAAGTTGTCATGCATGCTAGATTTTTTATCATAAAATCTGCAAACCGCCAGCGCCAATGCATCTTGTTGTCTCTACTGGACCATTTACGAAATGGGGTATTGACTTCATGACCTGTAACCCTACTTTGTCTGGGGGGCATGGTTATATTATTTTCACAGTCGACTATTTTACCAAATGGACTGAAGCGATGCCTAAATTTAATAACACAGGAAAAACAACTGCATTGTTTTTCTTCAACCACATTATTACACGGTTTGGGGTCCCACGGGCTATAGTTACGGACCATGGTAAGAATTTTCGCAACCACAAGATGTCTGAATTGACTACCAAGTTAGGATTGTCACATGATAATTCTACTCCTTATTATCCACAATCAAATGGAAAAGTTGAGGCTATTAACAAAATTCTTAAAAGAATGCTTCAACGAATGATAGGAGTCCGTAAAAGGAACTGGCACTTGATCCTGTACTCCTCCTTATGGGCGTATCGAACCTCGGTGAGAAATGCAATCAGATTTACTCATTTTCAATTAGTGTATGGTCTATAAGCTATCTTACCAATCCAATGCAAAATATCATCGTTAAAACTCGCGATTGACTTGTTACCTGACACCTCAGAAGAAGAAGCGTGTCTGCTTAACCTCATCCATCTTGATGAAACGTGTCGTGAAGCCCAATTGGCCAACGAAGTGCATAAGAGACGTATAAAGGCACAATACGATGAAAATGTCTAGCCTCACATCTATTGAGAGGGCAACTTGGTCCTTCTTTATGACCAAGAAGCTGATGTAATAGGTACAGGGAAATTCGAGCCATTGTGGCATGGCCCCTATATTGTCAAAATAGTTCTTGCTAAGGGTGCCTACAAGTTAGTTGATTACGATGGGATTCCATTGGAATAACCTAGAAATGGGTTGTATTTGAAACGTTACTATGCTTAGTCATGAGCATAGTAATTTTTTGTATTATATTGTTTATATGTTGTTGATTTGCATTCACTATCTTAATTTGTTTTTAGAGTTTTCTTGACATTAGTAATCTTCTTTACATTTTATGGTAGATGTCTGAATCTTCGGAACCATTTGTTGGATATGCTAATGGTGCTAGTCATAGTACACAAAATCTATCCTCTATAGCGTGGGCCATTTTCTCTCCGAATGGCGAGTTAGTGAGTTTTCAAGGGATTTGTATTGGTAGATCGACGAATAATATCGCTGAGTATAGTGCGTTCATCAAACTTCTCTCTGATGCCATTTCATTTGGTATTAACCACATAATCATAAGGTTAGACTCACAATTTGTAGTATTACAACTTACTAGTGTTTATACTGTTAGAAATCCAACACTTCTTAGATTGTTCCTAAGAGTTCGACTTTTGGAAATACATTTTGATTTTGTTCAATATAAACACATTTCCAGAAATTTGAACACTTTAACTGATTCATTAGCTAATCAAGTTTTAGACAGACATTTGCGACACAAGTAAAGAAAATATTCACATCACTGAATAGGATTGTGCATTAAACATAGGAAAAACTATGAAAACATATAGATATATAGTTATAGGTTTTTACAAAATTTGTGTCCAAGAAACATTGGTCATCTAACCTCAAAATGTATGCAAAATGTCACAAGTAAACTAGTGGTTCTCATGGTAACATGCTATAGATATAGAAATCCTACGGAGCAACTGCATCCAATGGTTAGGAACCCCAATTATGTATCGCTGCAGTCACATGGGAAGCTCCTCGATCCGGAAATGCGGAATCCCGAAGGTCAACCCCTCTATGTGTTGCTAAAGCTCAGCCAGAGTCTCAGCCATATCAAGGTCCTGAAGGACTGCTCTCCCGACAACCCTCTCTACTGGTGCATCTGTTTCACGATCTGGTTCCTATATTGGTTGAACACAACCGATATCTGCATTACATCAAACATTTAGTTTAATCTTGGAAAGAAATAAAAACACAAAAAAAAATTATAAACCTTAGAAAAATCAAAAAACATGGTCAAATCATTCTTACCTATTGCACCCCACTGAGCACCTTCTGGTAATACTAGATCTGGATCTCCTCAGAAGTCGATGCCTGTGTATACGTACTCATCGATGGCGACAATTTGTCACCGGAACCAGGCAAAGAATGAAGTAAAGAACACAACGGTCGATTGGCCTACATGCCGACCCATGAGTTCTACCCATCTCTGCATTCGAGGATCTCTAGGACTAGATATATCCAATATTACATGTTGTGGTTGCATCAGTGGAATCCATTCCAAAGCGAAGGAGATAAGGATTGAGCCATAACTGAAATTTTTCTTCCTTCCTTCCTTTTCTTTATTTAGTTGTTCCTTTATCTGAGATAAAACAACTTCAGACCAGTTGAACATTGTTGGCTCTAAGCACTCTAGCGCATACTGCATCTATGATCTTCTCGCTACATGTAGTGTAACAGTGCCAGCAAGTTTCGTGATTGTGAAAAGGATGGTTCTCAAAGGCAAATCCCTGACATCCCGGATGTTTATTTTTCCATCTTTGCTAGGTTCTACCCCTGGATAGAAATACTGCATAACATAATCCCTCACTGTCTCGCCTCACTGTCTCGCCTCCAATGGTAGACCTTGTGAGATAAATGGGAAAACCTCTCCTCGACAAACTTGTGAGAAAATACACATCCTCAACTGTTACAGGTAACACTTGATTTTTTATGTGAAATGCCTCTATCGTTGGATCCCATGCTTGAACTAAGAACTCGAAGAGTTCTATTTGTTGCCTCATTCTCGATAATTTGAAGTACTTAAATATTCCACAATCTCTTAAGGCTCTTACAGTACCTGGATCATTAAAGGCAATCATATCTTGTTCTTCATGTTCTCTTTCCCTCCATGTAATTGTCATTATAATCCAATGGAAACCTGAAATATAACCATAAGATCCATCAGATACCATTCATTACAAAAAAATAGCCAAATTTTAAGCACAACATGAAAACTAAAAACTTGAACTGTGCCCAACGAACTCCCTAGGTTGGGACAGTGCGTTGCACATGCAGGTATCTTTCACTGTACCTACTATGCAATGCAGGTTTTGACATTCAGGGGTACGTTGCCCTCAATTTGGGCAGAACTTACCCTAGGTGACTTAAAACCCTAAAAATTTCCAAGGAATGGAAATGAAATGAATACTAAAGGGAAGACGAGGTTCATTCTACTAACCTGGATCAAACGGTGACGAAATCTGTCCACAGAAACGACTAAAGTTCGGGGGCAAAATCAGGTTCAGAGCTCTAAAATGAAAATGGTAACTATGGAATGGTAAAAATGAATAATGAAACTACTTTATATAGTCATTTAATTGTTTGCAAGTTAAATTTATTTCTATGACTATGGTTTTATTATGTTTTTATCATGAAACATGTATTTTTAATCCATTTGATGTTGTTCTAAACAGGAAATACAACTGATGAACAGATTAGTAATGTAGGTTTATTTCAAAGAAAGACTTGACCACAAAGCATACTTTTTCTCCTTATTTTCGAGCTTTGTTAAAAACAAAAAAGGATTTGAAGCGCACTTTTATCTTTTTTTTGAGATTCTATAACAATGAAAAAGGAACCCCTGGAGTCTTCTTTCAACTCTTTTCAGACTCCGATAATGTGAAAATATTTCCGAGCACTTGCCTTTTCGAGCTCATAAAAGTAAATGAATGGATATCTACTCAGTATAAGTTTAACCCTTTTCCAGACTAAGATAGATTATTTATGAAAAAGGAATACCTTGGTTGAACATGACCAAAGAGGTTCTTTCAGATATTATTTTACACTTTTTTGGATCTCAGAGACAAATTTACGAAAAAGTACTTTTGGAGTTTTCTTTCGTCCTCTTTTTTCAGACTCTCTAAATATGAAAAAGGATCTGGCTATCACTGTCGTTAAGCTCATTAAAACATAAAATAGTGATGGGCTTGTCAATGATGGCAAGAATCGAGTTTCATTCATCACTAGACTCGTTAAATTATTAAATAGTGATACTTTATTCGCCCGAAGGGTTGAATTATAGATCAAGCAAATGTTATCCTCCTCAAGCTTGTTAAAAAATAAAGAGCTACTGGTCGACAAATGACAGGGGAAAATTTGGGAAAAGTAAGCGAAGTTTATTTTTGGTAGCAAGTCGCTCTTGAACATGACACTTCTTTCACTCCATGTCCGTGACTGTTTGGGTTGGGTAATCATCTTTACTGTTAATTCACACCTATGGTTCATCATACCTTCACTTTGGTTTTGGGTCAATGCTGCCAACTCATCGCAGTGTCGCCGATATATTCAAGAGAAGTCATCCTTCTACAATACTCGTAAACCTTCATTTTCATAACCGTCATCCCTGAAAATTTGCTCTATCAACTCATACCCTTGTCTCCGAAATCAGTAACTCCAGTTTTGCAATAAGGTGACTTCCTGTCGACGACAAATCAATATCTAGGAAGTTCACTTAGAAACATCAGATTCTAGTACCATGAGGCTTGTTACAGCATCAACAAGATCCTCGCTTCCGGACCTTTGACCGAAAGATTTTGTTTGGCGTTCGACATCAAATCATCTATTCCCGCCTTACGAAATGTACTGTAGTACCATGAGGGCCATTGACATTAATGGTGGTTCTCTCACGTTTGTTAACAACTCACATTATTGGTTGGTAATCAAATGATGTCTTTCCATGTTCGACTACAAGTCATATATTCGCATGGCTAGAATTGTACCCGAATGATCGAGTGAACGAGATAAGAAGACCCCGGATCTAGTTTCATCCATCCGGGCTGTGATTTCAGGATTTTTGTACACATCATCTATACGGTGACCTTACATACATATTTTCATCCAAACATGGGCCTATATCTGTAGGCATGTCTGCATCTAGGCAACATTCCAATGTAGACGACTTTATGAATTATGTACATGTTATTAGATTGTTTATGTGCTGAATATGGGAATGCCTACCCTCAGCAATTATGATCAAAAGAGGATATATCATGATGTAATATATTGTAAGATTGATGCAGGTGACCACTCCGCTTCATTTCTAGACTCATCATAGTGTAAAGCATTTCAATCAAATGTTCTTATTATTTGGATCTCATGCTTTAGGAGGAAATTGTTATAGGTCAATTTGGGCACCATTCCCAATGACTTGGTTAACCGGACATCATCTTGAGGACCAATGATCAAGGGTCTATCATTCCATATCATTTTAGTTGCTACATGCCCTAAGACAAGAAACAAGACAAATAAAGCAAGACTTTCATCAAGCAAAGGTTTCCATGGTTTGAAGCTTATTTTATAGCATATGAGAGCTCACCAACGCAGGCTCTAAGGGGCCTAAGTGCATTGCATATGCAATTATCCCCATGCAGGGCTACTCTGTAAAGCACTTCGTGACATTCACAGGTGCGTTGGTCACATTGGGAGTGAAATTCTCATTGTTTCGGAATCTCCACTTGGCCAGTGCTTTCTAGAAGAGTTCACATGTGTCAAGCTTCGGATCCAAGTGTGCATTTGACATCTACATGACTGGAAACATGTCTTGCCTATTTTTGGAAAGTTATTAATTCAAAAAATCCTACATTTCATCTATAAATTGAGCACAGATCTAAGTGCTTGAGGAGGAAGAATTTGAGTAGAGAAATGCTGGAGAATTTTCAATTGAGAGATAGATTTGTGAAGCTACTGCTGGAGAGATTTATATTGTGTTGAGCCTTGGGATCGTTGCTAGAAGGTCACTTCAAATCAGTCACTAGGTTGTAACCTCTCCTTCTATCATCAATAAAGAGTACTGCTTATTTTTCCCTATATGCATCTGTATTGGCTTAGATTTTCCATATTGCAAGATCTTAGTTGATGTGTATGGTTTATGCTTTACTGATTTAACTAACTAGCTTGAATATATATCTATATTATTGCATCTTTAGCTGTTTCAGTGTTCTTTCTTGCAGGAAGCATTAATCTCACAAACCTCTTGAATTTGAAACTACAGTGGAAGCGACAGAAGGAGCCATTTGGAAGTGACTGAACAAGTAAGCCTCCAATCCTCTCTGTGTATCTATTCTGAGTTAGGAGAAAAAGTTGTATAGTCTTTCACCTGTTGTTCTAGACTAGCACCTGTCTAGGGAAGCATGATTTATCTGTAATTCACAATTCTGGCCCAAAACCTTGCATTCTTTCATGATGAGATCCATTTGGTTTATCCACGAAAGGCTAACTTGCACACTTGGGAGGAACCATTGGGAGACAGGATTATTGCAGAAAATCTGAAGCAATGGTAAAGACTGTTGGATGAGGAGGCCCCAAGAGGAGGAGGGGAGATTTCATAGCACCCTTGCAGTTGCTTGAGGACAAGCAACATTTTGGAGGGGAAGACTATAATATTCCTAAGTTAGCATGCAGCTAATAGGAATATTAACTTTGCTCTTATTATCTAGTTAGATGAATAAATGGGTAAGGAGGCCCTTAAGTTGGTTAAGTAGGCATAAAATCCCTCATAGTGTGAAAAGGGATCATGATAATAACTACATCGAACATCCTCATGCGTGAATAGGATCTAAAATGTGTGGTCAAATTCAATTTTGACCAAGTCAACAACATTATTATATGAGGAGTGGATCCTACATAAAGACAGCTTAGTGTGAATGAAGATCAATCTAGCTAGTCTAAATGAAGACATCTTAGGTGTGAAAAGAGACAATGCATGGAGATAAAGTTAATATTGACTAAATAAAACAACACTATAAAAATATGAGAAAGACTAATGGAGACAACATAATTTTTCTGGAGGAATATTTGCATGGAAGCAACCTCATGATTGGGTGGGACCCTTGGTGAGGAAGCTCATCAACTATATAATGGAGGGAATGGAAACCATATGGGACATGATTGAAGATCATATTTTCTATGTGGTATTTTTAGACTTATCTGCATCCTTTGGTTGTTTAGCTAAGTTTGTTGCACTGTTTAGTGCAAGGGTTTTATCATGCGGGAATTCCCCACTCTTGCTTGGAGATCTTGTTTAAGAAATCTGAGGAGAGAATTTTGCGCTATATTTTCCACTACCTGGTGCTAGGCCAAGCATTCACTTTCAAAAATAGTGCAGTCCCTTTCAAAAACTTCCTTATTTCTTAAGGTATTGCAGTGGAGGGTTTTAATCCCTTGTTTTGAGAGCTAGTTTCCCATGGAGAGGATCAGCATTTTCCTGAAAAAACTAGTAGGGGGATTTACAACCATTTATTTGCATGTTCAGCCATATTTGTGCTGTTCTTTAGCCATATAGCATGATTTATCTATAAATCTGCATCATATATTTCATTTATATCCTTTGTGTCAAGAAACCCTTGCTGGGTCATCTTGGATCTATGTAAAAGAGACTAGATCTCTGTTTTTTAGCATCATTGATTAATATATGAATAGATCTGTTTTGTCTCTATATTTATAAGTATAAACACTTGATAAACTACACTGTCACTTGATGCAGTATTTCTATGTTGCATTAGTCTTGGGGTTTCATCATTTTTGAGTTGTTTTGAGCATGGGAGGCCTATTTAACTAGGCTATGATGATTTGTTTCTGATTTCCTTTTGGATTTGGTTGTGATAATGTCAGGTCTAATGGAATAATGGGCTTCATTTTTCTGTATATGTTTATATTTCTAAAAAATGTGTTTTCTATGAAAGTATTGCTGATTTTCCCTTTTTGGGATATTACATCCCATGTCATGTTCTTTTCTGCCAACTGATGGAGAACTATGACCTTCACCAAACTATGATGGAAGAGACTAGTATAATTCTCTTTGTCTTTTACCTACACCTTTTCAAACATCTTGATCACAGTCCTATACAAAAAATTTCATAAATTGAGGGCCTTCACAACTATGAAATGCATGAGAAGTCTTATGTGGTATTGATACAATATTGAAAACCTGCCCTCACATGTGAAAATTTTCATGAAAAACTTCATCAATGGTGCATATCTCTCCATCAAATATCTGAATGTGAAAATATGTGTATGAGCTCCTTTATACCATGATTTCATGCAGGGTTTGTACTTCTCTAGGTCTAGGTGCATGCCTTTGAACCAATACTCACCATGGTTTGGTATCCCTATAGCATGAGATATGGAATACACTGAGAATATAAAATCAACTCCTGCTATGGTGACTTTTTCTCCTTTCAACTTGGTGGCAAACATATCTGTGAGCTGCTCATGAAAACCTACCTCCTCCACTCATTAAAAAAACTCTAAACAAATGACATCTTCAAATAATATTTTGATGAATTGTGAGGAGATGATTTCATTATACTTGGAGGGCTCAAACATTAGTATCTTTCCCCATTTGTTATATTTTCCCTTCTCCGATGGTGATGAATCAGCTTCCATCATGAAATAGATGGTAGGAGGGCAGCAAAAGGATAAAATGAGGGAGTTGGGGAAGGGGAATGGGAGTAGGAAAGTTTAGGGAGATGGGTAGGGATGTTAGGTACCTTTAGGGAGTGAAATGAAGTGGAATGAGTGAGGGAAATGAGGTAGGAAATTCAAGCACAGTCCTAGGTAGAAAAACTGCTCAAATTGGCAGAATTGAGCTAGGGTTTGTAGGGAGAGTGATGAAAATGAAGGGAAATGGCTATATAGTGGATGAAAGTGATGTATAAAGTGAAAAAAAAGGTCTAGGAGCAAAGAAGATAGGGTTTTCTTGAACAATTTAACTCTTGGGATGAAAAACCACAAATTTTAAAGCAAACCCTAGGAGGAAATTTGTTTCATTAATTTATGTTGATAAACAATACTAGGGGGGTATGAAAGGCTTCACTTAGCTTTGGAGGAAGCTTGAAGACAGAAATAGCTGATGTGAAACTCTGAAAAATCAAATTTGAGTGATAAAATCCATTTCTGGGCAACTCTACCCCATGCGCAGCGAAGGCCACCTATGCATAGTGCCTATGTGTAGCGCAGGCTTTCTATGCGCAGCGTGCTCCCCCAAAAATGCAGCGCAGTCTCTGTATGCACATCGAGAGGAAAGTTTTTCCAGTTTGAGGTAAAAACTAGAGTTTTCTTGCTAAAATGAGGGATTATATTGATGATAGGAGAACATAAGAGTGAAAATTAATCTTCCTAATATATTTTTGGCTCTTTTATAAACTCAGTATGACTCCCTTTCGACAGATGATGGGCCCCACATGTATTTTTATAGCATGTATTTCATGTTTTGAACGTTGTAACCTTGGAAATTGTAACTTTATTTGGAACCTTGAATATTTTTCAAAACTTGAACTACAAATTTAGTAACATGAAGTACTTATTACATATAGAAACATAAAATTACATTTTGAAATAAAAATTTAGTGAAGAAACTTTCCTATCACCACTCCTCCAATTGCTAGATTTTATGCATGAAATGGAAGTTTTGGTGACCTTGAAACCCTAATGACCTAATAGAGACACTGAAATGAATGAAATAATGATGGTGATGACTGAAATTATGATAATAATATCTGAATGATGATACACTCGGTTGAGTGATGACATGGACCAACACGTGAAAATTTTGGAAGGAGCAAAAAATAGTCATAGACGTAATACACAGTGTCCAAATTTTTTCTTGAAGACCTAATGAAATGACAAAAATTGGACTATGGGACCCTAACAAGACATAATAAGAGTTCATTTTATCATTGGTGACAGGATGTAAATACTGACACTAACAACTTCAACATCGACATAAACCATTTTTTCTCCTATCTCAATGGAAAATTTGGGAAGAAGCCCCTTAGGTATAAAATTATGTCCATCAAATTCCTATAGAGTGGTATTAGACTTAGTGAGCACCAGAGAGCCAATAATTTTCTAACAAGATTCTAACATGACACAAGTGGAGGAGACTTCATACACCAAAGTGCCATCAATACTCTTGTGAAAGGCACACACAATAATTTGAAATGAAATCTAGTGAGACAGTCAAATGAATACCCTGTAAAAATTAAAGGTAATAAGGTTCGAGTGAAAGAGATCCACCCCAATAATCATAGGAAATAAGGCTTTGCGTTGTTGAGGGAATATTTGTAAAACCTCCAAGGCGTACATGGTACAGGGAGTTTGAGACAAGTCCTAAACAATACTGTAATGTTATGCAACCTGCAGAGATGGATTTTGTTATGTATTACGAACAACACCCTTAGGTGGGCTGTAAACAGGTTCATCGACATACTTACCTAATATAAAAGGTCTAGTGGAGGGAGGTGGAATGGTTGAGTTCGTAGAAGAAGATCTCACCTTAGGAAAATCTTAGTATTTAGCCCGTGTGGTCACATTCATGTTTTGTTCGCACATAAAGATGGAAAATTGTTTGCATGATTGAAAATTGACCCCTCATTGACCCCTTGTTGAGGTGGAGGAGGTTTCAAAACCATTTTTTGTTGACATTGTGTAGGAAATGGATGAGTTAAAACAACAAGATATTGGGTAGTAGGTGCCAGTGCAAGAAGCCTATGAACATCATCCATCTGACAGAACTCGTGATTCAAATACTCTCCTTGAAAAATATTACAAGGGAACTTAATCTCACAATGATGCTTACACATGCCCCTCCCTGATTAGGTGGTTTTGGTTGAGTATACAGAGTAGTTTGATACTTTTTATTTTTATTTTTATTGTTCATTTTACCACCAGGTTGTTGATTGTTTGTCGGTGTTATAGAATTCACCATAAGAACATTGGTGGAATTCTCAGAAGGAGGTGCTTTTGTAGATCCAGTTGCACTTGTTGGGGCTTGTGATGTAAAAATAAATTTCCCAAGTTGGGCAGCATGTTGGCTCATGGAATCAGTAACAGATATAGTCACGCCATGAACAGGTGGGCCAGGAGCACGTTTAGGTAGGCCAATGGAAGGTCATATAGGATTCAAGAGTACTTCTTAAAGTGTTCCCAACTGAAAATAAATCAAGTACAATCTATAGGTGGCTAAGATGTATTTTTCCTGAGTAAAAACTCTAAACATAGAGACATCTTTGAAAATTTTAAGTCGTAATTATCAAATGAACCATTTTCATAATATTTCATTAGGAAGTTTGGTTCTAATCAACCTCTTGCAACGTTCCACTCAAGGATATGATCAAAAATCAAGGTGGCATCATCTTGTTTAAAGTTAGAAAAAAGGTTAGAATCGATGTCATACCTCGTAGGAAACTAGAAATCAGTCATGAAAGTTTGGGCCAAGGATGAAAAATCACTATAAGATGTGGTGTCCAATTCAATGTACAATTTGGAAAAATCTCCAATTAATGTATGTTGGAGCAAGCGTAATTTGATCGAATCATTCGGTAAGGATTTGGACGAGCAGCGTAAATGATAAGTGGTAATATGGGTGGATGGATTCTCTCCTGGCTTCCCTTCAAAATTTGGGATGTGGGATGGTAACTTTTCAGGCATATGTGGCCACTAAGGATCATGTGATATGGGTTTTTTTTTGAACTTTGATACATCCGTTAAACCAAGTGAAGATAAAAATGGATTATGGAGTTGAGAGAACATCTCATAGACAGGAGATCAGCCAAACCAACTGTGAGGTCCCCCCATATAAGGATTATTTTGTAAAGTTTTTTGAATCTAGCAAGGTTTCATCCTAACATATATAGCATGTGGGCTAGAATGGCTAGTGAAAGGAGTTCCCCCCCTAGGGTAAATGCCCCTAGAGAATGCAGTACCCCCAAGAGAATTACTTCTAGCAGGGTGTACCCAACAAGGATGGATGGACCACCTTGTGCAGTACCGCAAACATAACAAGGGTAACTCATGGAAGTGACAATGCTAACAACAAGGTTGCCCCTGGTAAACTAGCACCTCCAGGATAACTACTAGAGGTTCGAATCCCTCCAAACAATGAACTATACTAGGTTTGAGAGATATTTGAAGTAACATTGCCCACAGGTTGGCTAGGAGAAATCGATGATCCTCCCCACACATTTCTATAAGTGACCATGATTATTTGAGGAATAAGAAACATAGGTTGTAGAATAATAGGAGTAAAGATTCGTGACCCTACCAGTTGACTAGGATTAACAACCATAATCAGCGCAAATAGAGTAGGCATAGGAACACAAGGGAAATTCATAGCAGCCATAGAAGAGACTCTTGGAATGCCCCAAACAGATGCAAAGGTGTAGACGTAGGTGTAGGTCCTTCCACACTCAATGGTAGCAATGATGACATGGAAACATAAACTGCAGATGGTGAGGGTAACGAGGAACTAACCTCCTCCATAGGTAAGATAGAGACATATATGTAGGAAGAAGTAGAACTGTTAGGATTCAATTGAAATAACTCTAGTTCTAGAGGATTGATCAAAGGTGGAATAGTGGGAGAGACGAAATCATGTACCAATGTCTCAATGGACATCAAATCACTACCAAGAGGATCAAGAATATATTCGACAACTATATGATGGTCTAAGTCCTAAGAATTGATAGGAAATTTTTGAGTAGTAGTGACAAGTCGACCTCTTTTAGGAGTAAAACCATTAATATGAAATTACTAATGATGATTTGGTTCAACCAAGGTGAATAAATGTAAATCACCCAGATTAAATTAGTATAAACAACCCTAAGGCCAAACTGTTGTACTCAGACCAAACAACACACACTAGAAACTTCCTACGAGGTAGTCACACAAGAAATAAAATACTAGTACTATGTTTTAGATGTCATTCCAAGAGACATCTTACTTCTAGAGTCCTAAATTTGCAAGTAGAGTGGTCCAGACGAAGGTAAGGAAGAGGTATGGTTTCCTCCCACAACCAACACCTATGGGATAGTTTTCCTAGGAATGGTCACTAAGGTACCTCCGTCCCATGGGGGCACATTAATATTGAGCTTCTTGGTAGCCAGCTAGAACATGGGATTCCCTACTATGAGGCAGGTGTCCTCAAGGAGAACCACTCACACTCTGACCTAGCCTAACCCTATCTGAATTTAGTTTCTGACGTGCTCCGGCTTTTCGATGGTATGCTAAATGATTTTTCACTCCTTAACTCTATCCTGTTGAGTTTTTTTTTAATATTCTTGGGGTATTTGACTCACGCACCTATTTCCAAGACCCTAGCCTACGATAATTTCATTGCACTACCAATAAAATAAAAATACAGGTCTAGTTTCTTTTATTACCACGTTTATTTTAAGTGGTTGTTGTTTACACAATTGGGATGTAGTGTGGAACTTAGATGATGTTATTGGATTTTAGTGAGCCCGGGTATTGCACCAAAAATGCTGCAACTCCCAGAGGCTTCCCTAATTTACTTTATCAACCTGGGGTTCATACAAACTTGGATGTGACAGTGTTATATACACAACAAATGCATTCTACTCATGTCATCCTCTTCTGAGCTCTATGAAAGGGTGCTACTTCTAGGGTTTCTAGATGAAGTTTTTTACAGTTATGAATTTAGGCCTAGGGCTACAAATGATTCAAATCTATGGCTATATCAGCAAGAATAGAAATATTCTACAGCAAGAAATTACATCTAAATATTATGCAATTAAATAAATCTACACGTTACGTTATGATAAGAAATCAAAGAAAAATAGGCATCTTGCATGAAGTAAATTTCTAAATTGAAATTGCATATATGAAACTAACCTAATCACACTTTGTTGGGCCAAATGGATAAACACACTCTATTCAATATATGTTCTATCTATCATGCTTTTAATCATGCAGGTAATCATGACCTAACTATGCTTGTAAATGCATTGTTTTGCAACTATGAGGAGAAAGCGCTAAAGCGGATTATGGAAGGCTTGAACTAATGGGTGAAAGGGTAAAGGTGTTTGGGTGGTTCTGGTAGGTCTGGATGAGGTGGATGGTGGTTTCTGGGCTTCAGGAGGGGCCCACTAGTGTTGGTACAAGTGCTACTACAGGTTTCCTTGAGTGCTACAGGAAAGTCCTGAATTGCTACAGGAAACAGTCTGAGGGAAATCTGAGGCAAAAAATGGGTGAGAAAAGTGTAGGGAAGGTGGAGTGAAGGTGGGTTTGGATGAGTGTAAGGTGGCCCACCCCTTGGAAAAGCTCAGAACCTATTGAGAGGCCTATCTTGGACCTCTATGGTTTTCTCGTGGTGTAGGGATGAAAATCCTGAAAATAGGGCTAATGGCGATTTTGATGAACATAGGGCTGATGAAGTGTGAGAAATGAAGTTGAAGGTGCTGGTGAAGTCCTCCTTTGTTGTGCTACCAGAACCTGTAAGAACACTACATGTTCATTCAATAAATATGGACAAATTCATGATAAAGGAAATGGAAAAGATGAATTGAATTTGGAAAGAAAATCAACATTATCCTACAAACAATGATCTAACACAACATTCTAAACATATTCATGGAACTACAACAACCTAAGTTATTCATTCCAATAAATCATAAACTAAAAAATAATTTTGCCCTGTAGGGAAGGTCTACCCTCCTTAAGCTCTAATGAAAGAGGTGAGAGGGGAAGGCTTGACACACAAATTTATGAGTTTATAACCTACTCTACTGACATGTAAGCAAGCTAAATCTATAGCAAAATAAAAATGGAAGCAAACTAAAAACAGTGAATTGGCAAGCAAACTAGCTAAATACTGATGAGAAAAACTAGCTAAAATTGCATAAAAGTAAAGAATGAATACACAAGAGAGACTAGGTCTAATGGATTGTGCCCTAACCCACAAGCCTAGCCCTCTAAAATTAGATCAGTGAAGCACAATCTAAATAATCATTTTATTGCAAAATATAGTCTCATTACATCAACATGAAAGTCTCAAAAAACTATTGCAATAGCTAAGAGCCTAATAGCTTTCTCCAAAGTTAAAATCCTAATGTGCTCTTACTTAGCCCTATTTAACTTAGAGGGTAGCTACCAACAACTCCCTAAAAATTAGGTGATGTGTCCATTTTGACTGCAAGTGATGTGTAGCTTTGGTGCACTTGATCTTGAGTTTTCTTGGTTGCCTTTGATTTCGAGTTGTTGGAGGGAATCTCGAGGATCCCTTGGCTGTGTTTGGGAGTTAAGGAGATGGAAAATCCCCCTAGAATCTCTCCTTGTTGTCCATTCTGAGTTTTAATGGAAAAATCTTCATAAAAAATGCATTATCTTTGTGATTTTCCCGCATTTAGCTCATGTTAGGCATTCAAAGTATGACAAGCCTCAATCACCATCTACACTAGCAACATAAGACCATAATATAATTAAAATGAAAGAAAGAGAGTTAATAAGGGCAAAAGGTTATATTTAACCCCTCCAAATGTACCTAATGATGGAGCTCATCGTCACCCCCTACCAAATGGTTTCTCATCCTCTGAGCAACTTAGTCCTCCTTCTGCATTTATTTCAAAGCTTTGATGGACCCTCTTACTTCCCAAGGAAGAAGTGTGGGAGTCCCTTCAGGAGGGTAAAAACCATCATTATTTTCTGCTTCCTCCCATTCTCTGTTCTTCTCATCTTGTTCCTTTCCATCATTCAGCCCCAACAATAAGGGTGGAATGAGCTTCAAACCAAGCCACTGAATTTTTTTGGCATGCATGGCACTCTTTTATGGTGGTGCTCTCTCCAAGGAACCCCTCAATATTTTTGGTGTGTGGTACTCCACGTTTCTAAGGCTGCGAGGGAAGTTGTTCCATATCCTTTGGCTAGCCATTATGCACCCACCTTCCAACAACCTAGAAACATCATCAAAGTGAGACATGACTTGAGATTGTGTGTGGAGGTATTTTTCTGCAAGTGCATGATCCTTTTCAATCTTAATATGGTTATTGATGACACCCCTAGGGCTGAATAGTTATGCCCTAATGTGTAAGGGTTCTCTGTTTTCTCTCCTCATAACCCTTCTCATTTATTTTCCTCTAGTCTCTTCATTTACCATCCATGATGCCAATGCCATTAATTTCATGTCTCCCATCCTAGCATTGGGGTCCCAAATTTTCAAGTCTGTCAACACAAGGTTATGCATGTAGAACTCTACCATTTTTTCCTTATCTCCCATAATTTATTGGTTGAAAAAATCAATGAACTGTCTGCAGTTTTGAAAAGTTAAGGATCAATGGGAGGCTAATGTTTTGATTTGAAATAGGAGCCACTGCTCCTTGAGGTAAACTGCATAGGAATATGATGGATATCTATGTTGAATGGCCTCCATGAACAAATTTGCCATGGTGGCCACCCGTTTGTCCTTTTTTTGAAGCTGCTCCTATAATGCTACATTATTTTCCTGGGCCTTCTAAAGCTTCTCTTTCGAAACTGACTCTCTGAGTCTAACATCAGATAAATCCTTCACAAACGCAGCCACTTTTCCTTCCATGAACCCTATGTAATGCACACATTTAGATGTGGCAAGCTTCATCTAATGATGAGTGCATGCCCTCTCCTCTTCCAACTGATAAAATAAAGGCACTGTGATCTTTTGAGGAATCAATCTCCCCCCCTCAATGTATGTGTAGTAGGAGTTGAGATTGGGTTGAGGGCTAGGGTTTGGCACTACTGCTACATCTTTGAGGAACGGTTTTCATGAGGTGGGCTCTTCCTTGTTATCTTTTCCTCCCTCTTTTTCATCTTCTTTTTCCTCTTGTACCTTGTCCTCAACTTCTTTGACCTCTTGCCCATCTGTGGTTGTCTTTTCTTCCTCAACCAAGGCCTTTTTCTCTAATTATGTTCTTGTTGGAGTTTCCTGTAGCAAAAATAGATTTTTCTATAGAAAACTATGTTTTTCTTGCTGACGACCCTCTTTTTCTTTTTTTCACTCTTTTCAGTCCTTGGAGGGTCTGTGGGGGTTGCATGAAGTGTATGGGATGCCAATCTTGTTGAGTGTCTTCTAATGTATGTTACAAGGGTCCTTATAGGTGAAGTAACCTATTGCACCCTTCCATCCTCTAATTTTATTTCATCATCTTTCTTTGGTGATTCCCTTAGGGAAATAGGGCTCTTGGTCAAAGTGTGTGGTTTCCATTTCCTCACCCGTTGACTCTCCCTAGTCCTGAAGTACATAGGTGTAGGCATCTTCCTTTTTTGTTTACAAGTGTGCTAAAAGTGTTTAGGGTAGTAGCCACTTCTTGATCTGTAAAGTTTGGTGACATTCTGGTGTCTTGAGGGGATGTTTCACAGCCTAGGATAGGGTCCAATCCTTTCTTTTCTTTAGTCATATCTTCCTCCTTCCCCTCAGTTTTTTATTTCTCTATCTTTGTTATCATTGTGTTCTCCATCTCTTCTTTTTCTTCCTTATTTTCTTCCTCCTCTTCTTATTCTTCTACCTCCTCTTCAAACTCTTCTTCTTCTACCTCCTCTTCAGCCTCTTCTTCTTCTTCTTATACCTCCCTCTCTCTAAGGCTAGAAGAAGAGGTTTTCCCTGTTTGGGTATCTATGAAGGCTTCCCTATCCATGTCTATGAAAGAAGACCAGGATATAGGTAGGTTCAATTTTCTTAAAGAATCATTCATAATTAGTTTTATGAGGCCATGATGAGCCAAGTGATGATATTTTGTTGACCTCGCTTTATTTCTCATGTTAGATATGGAGTTCAAGAGGAAGTGAGGGATGCTTAATCTCTATTCTAGAGGGATTTCTCCTTGAAACCTAATTTCATTCAACAATCTGAAATGATACCCATAAACCACACTAAGTTTTCCTTCACAAGAAATAAAATTCAGGATATGGAAGACTACTTCATCCGAAGAGTATGGAAGGCTTTCTCTCCTCACTCCATTTTTGTCTTTAATGTATTATTATCCTAGTAGAAAGAAGATCATCTTAGTCATTGTGCTAGGCATTCTTTCCTTAACACATTTGACTCCTAAGGGAAAATTTGTAACTATGCTTATGATTTTACATGATAGTGTGATGGCTAGGCCTCTAACCATAGTGTTGGCTCTCTCCTCTGAGTGTGATGGAAATCCACTACAAATTCTCAAGCTACCTCTTCATCAAAACCTTTCAAAAGCTCAAAGAACCCTAGCCATTGGTGATTTCAAAACATTTCCATGACTTTAGGGTACTGCCTAATTCTCTTAATGTCAGTGGGCTCCCTTCTGTTGAATCCCCCTCCAATTTTAATGGTTATGATATGAAGGTGGTGAAATGTTTGAGAGTTATGTCTTGGAGATGGAGGTCTTGAAACAAATGCAAGAAAAAAAAATTCACCCTTTAATTGCCAAATTTAACTTGTTGTGTGTAAATTTCATGGAGAAAATTCAGTGTTGGAGGATGGAAACCACTTACCTTTGTCATCTACTATTTTTTTTTGAGATATGGTGGCTTTGGGAAGCAATTTCACCCACATGTGACTCTGTTTTTCCTTCTATACCCTTTCTAATATGCCTCTGAAGTTTCCTGTAGAAAAACTTTGTTTCCTGTAGCACGATGGTGCATGCAAGATCAAATATCGTTGTTTCTCTCTTGATGGCTCCCACTTCTCTTATGCCCTTTCTTCTCTTCGAAATGCTCAGTGAAATGGAGAAAATGAGATAGATCTTACCTTTATTGCATTTTAAACTAAATTTGGAGTGTTGTGCTGACTCATACTTAACATGAGTTTTCCTCTTTGAGACCATTGGTCCCACTCTAGTTAATGATTTTTGAGCGTCATAATCACCCTCTTCATACCCATTCACTTCCTCTTGAATTGATTTGACTTGTTCAGGTGTCATGCACTTTCACTTTTCCTCCAGCTTAACTTTACGAAGGTGGCCAAGTTAATTGGACACATTTTTTCCTTTTAAATTTATAAAACTTGACATTAAACTGTTTTGGGCATTATGGATGCATAGCGAGAGGTGAAGGGCCATACCTGAGCCTACTTGGTGTTGGTGTGGTGATGAATGAGCTGGTTGCAGCCATGATATCTTCTTTGTTGTATTTTCACTTCTTATTTATTTTCTAAGTGAGCTTCTTGTCTTTTTTGAGTGAGTTGCTTAATACTTTTTTTTTCTTTGTAGGTGTTGCATGAAGGTCTCTAGGTGCCATGGTTGGTGTGATTACCTTCTTGGAGTCTGTTGGTGGTCTTTTGGAGTCATACTCATCAATTTTCCTTGATCTTTTGGCCTTGTTGTTCCACACACATATTTGCTATAAGAAACTTTCCAATGTCTGTAGTTGTCTTTTTCTTTCCACTTATTTCTTCAGTTTTCTCAGAAATGGAGGGATATGGTTCATGGAGGCTATGGAGGGCATCATGGAATGAATGGAGTGGATGATAGGCAAGTGAAGGGCTCTCATGCCAAGTTCCCAATCCTCTAACTGCTAATGGTGCAACATAGGGTTTAGAGAGTGAATCCTTGTGCATGGAGTGAAATAAGGGTTTGGGAATGGTAGGTATAGGAAAAAAATAAATTATCGTGCTCTCCTTGAAGTTTAGAAATCCTTGAGAGGGATTTTTTCCTTCATGAATGAGTTTCCTATATCATTTACATGAGTTTCCTGTAGTGCTAAGGGAATCATGTAGCTCATTAGGGGAATTTTGAGGTCTAAAATGGGCCTCCTAAGAAAATTATAAAATATTAGTGGAAATAATAAAATAAGATTTCATTACATCATCAAATTTTAGAGGGAAAAAAAGAAAAACTACTTTTTCAACTCATATTTTCAACTTTTCTCCCAAATTTTTTACTCAAATATTGAGTCGAATTACTCTTTGGATGAAAAATTTAATTCCTCATCCAAGGAGTACCCATGTTGCATATTTAGATGGATCCTGCCACATGAAAAATGAGAAATACATGAAAACGTGATTGCAATCACGTTTTCTCATGTATTTCTCATTTTTCGTGTAGCAGGGTCCATCAACAGTATGAAACATGGGTACTCCTTGGATGAGGAATTAAATTTTGCATCTAATGAGTACTTCTACTCAAAATTTGAGTAAAGACTTTGGGAGATAAGTTGAAAATACGAGTTGAAAAAGTAGATTTATTATTTTATTATTTTTTAATATTTTTATCCTTTTACTTAAAAAATGGTGAATCACCCCCCATGGTTGAGGTCATCATCTTAAATCCTATTGGTTTTTATAAAGTTTATTTTTATTGTTCATTTTTCCTAGGAGGCCCATTTTAGACCTCAAAATTCCCCTAATGGCTGGAATTTCCTGTAGCAATTACAATTTAGAGGAAAAAAATGAAATTTGTGCCTATCTGAGGGGTGAAATGGATGAAAAGGTGTATGTTGGAGTGGATCATGGAGTGTGCAAGTAGAGGAGAAGAGGAAATGAAGAGAAATTTCTCCTCTGTATCCCAAAAACCATCTTTTATCAATAACCTGCAAATAGAAAAACAAATAAGTGCATATGTAATTTTCTTCTTTTTCATTTTCTTTATTTCTTCTATTTTTTTTTTTTGAAGGAAAGTGGGCTGCCTCCACAGAGGTTTTCATTGCATGGGCCTGCCTTGGCTTCCTCAGAGAGGTTTTCACCCAAGGATATTTTATTCTCTATTTTATTCTCTCTCTTTTTTTTTTCTCCAGGATTGCTCATGGAGGTTTTCAACCCTGGAGTTGGACTAGGGTGCCTCAGAGAGGTTTTCACCCATGCCTCTTTATTTTTATTTTATTTTATTTTCTTTTCTAGGAGGGGGAGGCACTAGAAACTATGGAGCTTCCCATGACATACACCTCCATGTTTATGGAATTTATAAATTCTTCCCTATACAGGGGCTTCTTTTAAACCTTAAGCCTGTAACCATTGACAAGTAGGGGAATTTCTTCCTCATCTATGGTTCTGATCTGAACTGCACCATTATCATAACATTTGTCCACTTTGTGGTGTCCCAAACATCTTGTAATTAGTTCACCTTTTAAATCCTTAAACCTCAATTCATACAACAATGCCCAATCTCCTTCTTGAAAGGTATTTCCTTAATATACTTGTCATGCCAAACCTTCCTTTGCTGCTAAACCACTTCTGTGTTAAGGAGTACTTGCATCCTGAACTCATCCAATCCATTTAATTGCAGCAAACTCTCTTGTTGGGCATTTGATATATCTAGGTCTAACTCAACTTCCATCCTTAAGTTGTTGAACTCAAATTCAATTGAAATCATAGCTTTCTTTCCATAGAGCAGGTCATAGGGAGTGAACCCTGTTGTTGTTTTCCAAGTAGTGTTGTAGGCCCAAGTAGCTTCTACTAATTTTTCTGCCCAATACTTTATGTTGTTGGTCACAACCTTGGTGAGGATATTCTCCAAGGCTCTGTTGGTCACTTCCACTTGGTAATTGGCTTGAGGGTGGTAGGCAGTGGAAGTCTTATGCTTTATCTTGTTCCTCCTCAAAATATTCTCAATGAGATGAGGTTTGAATTGTGCCCCCTAATAAGTGAATACCTCTCTGGGGTATCCAAATTTGTAAAACACATTCTCTCTCAGGAATTCTGCTACTTTCTCCTCGGTTGCTACCTTCACAACTTTTGTTTCAGGCCACTTTGTCAGGTAGTCAGTGAAGACTATCATATACTTTTTCTGACCAGATGGTGGATCAATAGTTCCAACGAAGTCCATGCCCCACTTGTAAAATGGCTCAAGAGGCACCTGAGGGTGCAAAGGCATTTCATCCCTCTATATAGGTTTCTCCATCCTTTGGAAATGGTTGCACCTTCTAGTGTATCTTCTCGCATCCTGATGAAGTGTAGGATGATAGTATCATGCCTGCAAAAATTTGCAGGCAGTCCTTTTTGCAGCAAAGTGGCCTCCACAAGGGCTATCATGACATGCAAAGTGGATATAAAAAATTTCTTCCTCCCTAACAAATTTTCTGATAATTTGGTCAGGGCCTATCTTGAAGAGATTTCCCCCAATCCATGTGAAAGGGGCATATTTTCTAATGATCTTGCTTTTCTCCTTGAATGAGAGATTAAGATGGAACTTTTCAGCTACCAATTAGTTAGCTATGTCAGCAAACCACAGTGAGAGTGTTGAGATAGAGAAAATATGTTCATCTGGTAGCTAGTCATCCACCATTCCTTCTTCATCTGCAGATAGAACTAACTTGGATAAAAAATCTGCAACAAGATTCTCCTTTCGAGGTTTATCAACAATGGTTAGGTCAAAATGTTGTAATAGCAACAACCATATAATTATTCTAGCATTAACATTTGGTTTTTTCATTAAATGTTTAATGGTTGCATGGTCAATGTGTACAAAGGTCTCATAACCAGTGACACAGTGTCTAAATTTGTTTAAAGCATGGACAATGGCTAACATTTCCTTCTCTGTGACATTATAATTGAGTTCATCCTTAGACAAGTTCTTACTGATGAAATAGATTGCATAAGGTAATTTGTCTTCTAAATTCCCCAATGTTTCCCCCACAGCTTTGTCTGATGCATCTGTGTGGATGAGGAAAGGAAAAGTCCAATTTGGACCTCGGAGAATGGGGGCAATAGTTAACTTTCACTTAATGAGCTCAAAAGCTTCTTGATAAGGACTGGACCAAGTAAACTTAGAATCTTTGGCCAACAAACCAAAGAGTCGCGAAGCTAACTTGCTCAAATCTTTGATGAATCTTCTATAATAGCTAGCTAAACCCAAGAAACTCCTAATATCTATCTGATTTTGAGGAGCAGGTGCCTTTTGATGATGGTGATTTTTTTCGGGTCCACGTGTATTCCTGATTTGGAGATTGAGTGCCCCAATACAACTCCTGCTCTTTTCAGGAATTCACACTTTTCTGGGCTGAGGCAGAGATGCATCTTAGTGCACCTTCTCATCACTTTTCCCAAATTGGAGAGAGCTTTCTGGAAGTCATCCCCATAGGGTGTCAAATAATCCATGTAGATTTCAACTGAGTCATGAAATATCTCAGAGAAAGTGCTCAAGACAACTCTTTGGAAGGTAGCTGAGGCATTACACAACCCAAAGGGTAGGACTCGGTAAGCGAAGGTACCCCAAGGGCAGGTGAAAGTAGTTTTGTCCTAGTCTTCATGGTTGATTTGGATTTGGTTATACCCACTAAACCCATATAATAAGGAAAATAACTTATTTCCTGCAAGTCCATATAGGAATTGGTCTATAAAGGGAAAAGGGAAATGATCCTTCTTGGTGGCTTTGTTGAGTTCCCGATAATCAAGAAAAATTTTCCATTTTCCATTCTTCTTCGGGACTAGGAAAAGGGGAGATACACACTCACTGTTTGATATATGATAAATGAAACCTGCGTCCAATAACTTGTGAAGTTCTTCCTTGAATGTGTCCTTTAGATATGGGTTCATTCGCCTTTGTGGTTGACGCACAGGCTTGCATCGTTCCTTAATGTAAATATGATGTCTGCATACTGAGGGATGCACCGCTTTCATGTACTTATAATCCCAAGCAAATGCATCTAGGTTTTCTTTCAGAAGTTGGTTTTGTTTGATTAGTGGGGGACTTCCAGGATACATAAATATAATGAACACCACTAGCTCCAATAGTGGAGTATTAAAACCACTACTTACTCCCAAAAAGTACTAACTTTGTCTCTCTTATGAATTGTGGGAGAAGAAAATGTTAAAATTCCTTTACATGAGAAATGAGGATCTATATATAATTTGAGGAATGACGTTTTACATCCTCATGACTCTTTACATTCTAAATTGTAGTGACCTTTGGAATTCCAAATTAATTTTGTAATTACATATGAATTTTGACATTACATGTCTTTTGGAATTACATGACTCTTTAGTTCATACATAACTCTTGGTCTTCCACTTATTTGTATTTTACAATAATTACATTAATACATCTTGAATTCCACTTCATCGTGCGATGAGAATTGATATGTCACTATCTTCGATGACTATGAATAATAATGATTGATGATATGGGATTTCTCTAGTGGTGAAATGGCTGCCAACTATATCTTCATTATGCATGCATCTTTAGTCGTTGATGTCCTCACCCTCCAAAGGGTATTTGGTTGAATGGATATTGTGGGAGCTTTTATCATCAAGATTCAAGTGTGTTTCTCATTTTCTTCATGCTTCCTTTGTTTGTTCTCCTTTTCTGATCTTCCTCATGTGTGCTTTCCATGGCATTTCTGGAATGCTTGCATCTGCAATCACTCATGACAATCAAACATCAGCATGAAAATCTCCTATTCTACCATGATTTATGTAGATTTTATTTTTTTTGCCTTTTCAGTCCGCTTCAAAGGGAAAAAATATATGTTTCGTGCATGGACACACTTTGAAAGGCTGAAGGGTTGAAGAGTGAAGGCTTCGAGGCTTCAGCATGCACTCATGTGCTCAAAAGAAGGGGACAGTGAGGGCATGACACATGGCACAAGTCCAAACGGTGAAGGGGAAGGATTCAGGCTTCCTAGGTGTGTTGTGTGCATAAGGAAGAGATGAAGGGCACAATGCACACTCCTAAAGGTTGAAGGATGGAGGTTTCAAGCTTTCGAGGTGTGATCATGCATTCAAGGGGCCTAGAAGGCTGCATGGTGTAAGTCTGAAGGTTGAAGGGAGAAAATGTGTGCCTTCAAAGTGTGCTCATGTGATAAAAGGGTTAAAAGGTCACATGGTGCTTTAGGGAATGCTGAAGGGTGAATCTTAAGGCCTTTATAGTGTCCCTATGCACTCAGAGAGGGAGCACTTCTTTGAGTCGAAGGAGTGTGCTCAAGGAAGTCTTGGTATTTTTGAAGGGCATAATTTAGTGTAAGGAAGTGGAAAGATAATTGAGGAGTGTGCATTGTTCTCTTGGAGGGCTCCTTGTGCACTTTAAAATAGTGAAGTTTATCCAATGAAGGCTTTGGAGTGAGCTCATGCTCTCCTGGCCTTAATGAGTTCACTTTGAAACCAAAATTTGTCTAACTCTCAAAAATGAGGCAAGGGGTGGGAAAGATGAATTTATACATAGAATCATGTGCGACACATATAAACTCATCAAATAAACGTATAAAATCTTAAAAAATATTGAATATACATCAAAACACCACTTTATACACATTCCCCAAGTACAATGAGTGTAGTGTGTGATATTGCGACCAAACATTGTGGTTTTATGAAGACAAGGATGTTATGACCAAGAAATGTACCAAAATATATTATTCTCAATGAAATGAAACTTGAAACACATAAATTTGTGTGGAAAAATGTTTAATTATCAAAGTGACTCTATATAAAACAATAAAAGGAGGCTCCAAAATTCAAATGTGGTGAAATTTTGAAGGGTCTTGTAGCAGCGAAAACACTTGGCGACACCCTGGGTGCACTTCGGCTTCTGTATCTAGGAATAACTTTTGGTTGAGAGTCAAACCTTTAGGAAGTTTTTATTTCCTTTATTTCCCCTTTCAACCTGGTTTTATACATATAAATTTCACTCTTCTCTACTTTTTTGAACACATACAAAAGATAAACCATATCACAATTGTTTCAATCCGGGAAAGGGTAATGTGCATGAAGAGTTTTATGATATCGAGAGTCTAATTTTTCATCTCTGGTATTGCTATGCAACCAACATGGTTGGGAAATACCCTGATGCAGTCACTTTAGGAGAAAAAACGTTTCTTCACTACCAGCGAACCTTGGAAGTACCCTCATAAAGTTTCTTGCTTCACCTCCCTACGTAGGAATCCTTTCTCTCATTTAAATCACTATTTATTTATTCTTAATAGAAACATGCATTGGCACTTATTATTTTCAATGGGTGGAACAGGGATCCTGATTGATTAAGGGAAGAGGAGGTTTCTCGTTTAGAGAATTATTTTTAGACCTCTAATATTGGTTTTCTCACTTTAGATTTTCCCGTCACCCCTTATATATTATATTGGACATGCGTTAGCACACAACTATATTTACACCATGTTGAGTAGTTTAAATACCAACATAGGAACATATATAATAGGTTCCCTCAAGGTTCTCCTATTGGATAAATTGTATTTTCCATCTGGCCTTAAATTAACCTATGGAATTTTCCCAAAAAAAGAAGAACTATAAAAAGACAAGTGTTGAGGTTTTCACACTTCTCTTTGATTGCACCACAAAGCCTTTTCGGCCATGCACAATAGGACATGACATGACATGACTACATAATAGATAAATAACTCATGCATCCAAAGAAAAGAGAATAAGAGAATATAGACAAAACAATATGTACAAGAAGTGAAACTCGTAGCTACTACTGGAAATAATGCTTCAAGTCTTAGCCATTTATGGGAAGGGGTTCAATCCTCCTGTCTAATGATTTCAGCTTGAAATCATTATGACTAAGGTTCTCTTCAATAACCAATGGGCCAATATATAGTGCCTGGAAATTTTTATGTTTACCTTTTTCTTCGTGGGGTTTGTCCCACTTTAGTATTAGGTCACCCACATCAATCTTGTCCCCTACATATTTATTGTCAAACTAGCACTTTACACGGTTTTGATGCATGAAAAATAATTATTTTTCTTTTCGCCCTTCTTCTTGAGTTTAAGTAACATATATAGTATCTTGCTCTAAAATAGTAAACACGGTCTACCTTGTGACTCTTGAGAGAGTTTCTAGGCTAAAAGGTATATGTTCAGAGGCAAGATAGCTTCCTCACTGTAAACTAGGAAGAATGGAGAGGTTGTCAAAGAAGGATTTAGAGTTACACGGTTAACCCAAAATCCATTGGTAAAATATTTATGTCACTTCCTCTATTCATAGAAGATGGTTTTCTTGATTATGCATATAAGATTATTATTCATTGATTCAAAAAAACCATTTCCCTGCAAATAATAATTTGATGCATATCTCAACACAATTCCATTTTCTAGTGTGAATTCATAAAGTTTTAACGATGAAAAATATGTTGAATTATCAAAGAAGAGTGACACAAGAATGCCAAACTTAGTTATAATATTTTTTTCCAGAAAATGGATGAATTCCTTGTTATTTACTTGTCTAAGAGGAACTGCTTCCGAACACCGAGTGGAGTAATCTATATTGCTGAGAAAATTCCCATTGGTCTTTGATGAATGAGGAAAAATCTCTCCAATAACATCGAGGCCCCACTGTTTAAATGATTCTTCAATGCTACTGGGAGTAGTGGGGCAGATGGCCTCTAATCGTAAATGAAACATCTTTGACATGCTTGGCACTTGTATACATAAGTGTGCGAATACTTAAATAAAGTAGGCCAATAAAGTGTCAGCCACATAGTGACCACCTGTTATTCCATCATGTAAATATTTCAAAACCCTATACGTATCCTACGATTCAAGGCACCTCAACATGACACCATTTTGGTGCTTCTAGAAAATCACTCCATGAAATAATTGATATGATAGAGCTTTTATTCAAATTTTCTTTTTCTTCTTGTTTGATAATTTCTAGGGAAAGGTTCCATGCTCCAAAAATTGTCGTAAATATGCGTACCATGGTGTTGTAGACGTGGACTGAGGAACATATTCAATATTATACATTTCGATAACTTGATCCCACCCTAAAAGGGGTTGTTCAAGAGTATCTCTTGCTTCAACGGCTAGCTAACATAGGCCATGACCCTTTAGGGTATGAATCAGTTTGAATTCCAAATTATATTCTTGATTATAGGTCATCACGTTATCCCTCTTCTCAGCCTGATCTTGATGCATAAACAATGTTGTTACTACAGGATGAGGTGCGAATATGATTATGTGATATTTTAATATGTAGGGCCTAAAGTACTTAACTACCTTATATACTACATACAGTTGTTTATCAATGGTAGGATAATTTAACTTGGCCCTTGTAGACTAGCACTCATAAAGGAAATAGGTCGTTCAATTTAGTGATTATCTTTCTAAGTCAACACAACCACAATTTATGAATTCGAGGAAAACATATAGAGTAGGAAATATTTGCCATAAGTTAGACTAAAAAGTGTGGGTGCGTCAGAAATTGTCTGCTTAATATAAGCAAAAGAATAATTTTCCCATTGATCCCATTTATATAATACATATTTCTCAATCTTATCTTGTATGGGTTTGACTATCTTAGCATACTCAAAGATGAATTTTATTAGGAAAATAAAATTTTCTAAGAAATACTGCATGGGTTTCTTATTTACTAGTAATGGGATCTACGTGATAGCTTTGACCCTCACATGATCAATCTTAATTCCTATTTTTTCTGTGTTGTTCCCCAATATGATCCCTTCAGAAACACCAAAAATGATCTTCTTGGGGTTAAGAGAAATCCCATACTTTTGACACCACTCGAATATTTTTTTCAGATGGTGTACATGATCTTATATTTTCTTGGAGAACACTAAAACATCATCCAAATAAACAACAATGCTATGACCTATCAGGCCATGAAAGTCTATTTCCATTGCTGTTTGGAAAGTCAAACCTACATTTATAAGTCCAAATGGCATCCTATTGAAAGTGAATGTCCCCCATTTGGTCTAGAAGGTTGTTTTCAGTCGGTCGGGTTCCACTACTAGGACTTGATTATAACCTAAGAATCCATCTAGTAGCGAAAAAAATTCATACCCATATACTATCTAGAGTATATTCTCATGGATGGCACTGAATAGTTACCTTTATCAGAAGTATGATTAAGGTTGCGAAAATATACACATAATATTATCTTTCCAGACTTCTTTATGACTGGGACCTGATTAGAAACGCGTGTGGAATGTTTAACTTTAAAGATGATATGAGCATTTAACAACTTTCTCAAATCCTTCTATATCAGGGGTTCTAGTGTCGGGTGAAATTTTCATAATTTTTGCTGGAATGGTTTCAGCCCTTCTTTTATAGGGATGATATGTTGGATAATGTGTGTGTTATAAGTCTTTAAATATCCATATTTCCATGTGAACACATCATGGTAATTTTTTGAATAAGTAGATAAACACCTATCATTCTTGTGGAGAACAACATGTAGCGAGGTTCACATAGTTTAGATCTTTGGGAGTTCCCAAATTGAATTTTTCAGATGCTAACTTTGAGCTATGATTCTTAGTGTTGGTTGGCCATATGAATCGATTCTACAGGTCATATAGTTTCTCTAGGGACACCACATCCTTAGGCAAAGTGTTTCCTTTCGATCTATTGGATGCCTCCTACAGATCCTGATCATGCTCATCCTCCTCTATGGAAGCATCTTTGAATATGTCAACATTAGCCATAAAGTCTAGTATCTGTTGATCATCATTGAAAATGCATAAGTTAGTGACATTATCCGACACAGATGGTTTATATATAATTTGAATATGAAAACCATTTTTCAATGGCGAAATTCTGGTAGATGCATTTGCTAATGCATATGTTGAAGAATTTATAACTCTAGGAACTGAAACAATATTGAAATATTGAAAATGACTGGCCAAATGTCATACCTCTTATTGGTATTTTTTAAGGTGTGGTGAAACACAATGTATAGTATCTTATTCCTTATGAGTGACCACCTCTGAGTCACCGATTACCTTTATAATTTATACCTTCTGTTGAGGTATAAAAGGTGTCTTTTTAACTCCTATTTATCTCACATTAATTATCAATCTAGGTATGATTTTTTATTTCAAGAGTGTACTCAGTCTGAGGCTACAATTCAATCTAAGAGTAATTCTTTCCAGTATGCAGTACAGTGTTATAAATACAAGAGTAAACGGATGCTTGGAAATGAAATCTAACTACAATGACATAAAACTAAATTCTCTGAAATCCAATCATTCACTCAACAATCATCAGTCAAGGATGTAGTAGTAATAACTCTTTCCTTTGGAAACTGATGTAAATGAAATCAAATAAGAACAAGACAATCAATCTGAGAGTGTAGGTAGCAATAACCAATGTCCTTTACAGTTGATGATCGTACACTCCACACTAATGCAATTAAATGGAAATTGAACTAAATCACTAATGCTGCTAATGAAAGTAAACTAGGCAAGCTCTCAAAAGCAAAACCAAACTCTTTGCAGGTGCGAAATAAACTGTAAACTAATTAACTGAAATGAATAGCAGATCTATTTTACTGGAATTGAAAAGAAATAGAAATGAACATCAAACTCTATCTAATGGAATTGAACAACAAATTCTATTGAACAACAAACTCTATCTAATGGATTTGAACAGCAAATTCTATTGAACAACAATCCGAAATGAACAACAATCAGAACAGAACAACAAATGGAATGGAACAGCAACTGGAATGGAACAGTAGATGCTGAATAGTGAAGCTCTGTTAAAGCATAACAAGATAAGTTATACAGGGATCAAGATTCTTGTTAAATTGGAAAGGAACGGCAACACAATCCAACAATGCAACACACCAAGATTATAAGGCAATAAAACAGTAAACTATTAAACTTGAAACTGTAATGAAAATAAATGCAAACTGTCACACAAATATAATCGAAAGATAATAGTACAAAAGAGCAAGTGGATCCACCAGGGCTAGGCCCTTAGTCGCTAGGGAAACACCGCTGAGCTACTCCAGATTCAAGTGATGGAACGACAACTAAATCATGTATTAATCATGCATAACAACGTTTACAAACAGTCACTCTCTCCTTGAATCACGAGAGTCAATGAAATTATAGAATTACAAAATAAGTTTCAATGATAATCGTTCTGTCTGATTTCTACAGGCACTGCCTTTTATAACAACTCGGTGGAAAATACAACAAAGAAAGATAAAATTTGAACAACGATCCCTCAGGATCAAAAGATCCTGAGGGATTCGCTCTATTTTCCTCTTTTAGCTAACACTTCGTCTTCTTGTGTTGTAGCCGTGCTGTTCCTTGCCTTTCTTTAACTATGCATTCTGATTTCATCCTTCTTGTCTAGATATGGCCCTTTGCTAGAGGAACAATAGTTACTCCTGTTTTAGCTTTTCCTTTCAAATGGTGGTTTCCCACTTCATTTGTTTCCTGTGAATAAAAGACAATCTTTAGCCAATTTCACAATAAACATTAATCTTTGCAATTCTATCATAATCCTTAAATATATCATCTTCCTAGAATAAAAAGAGTTATGTTTAAAGGAAAAAGATAAAGAAATACATGGTGAATTCATACCTTTTCCAATGGTCAACACACCTCCCTGCTTACCCTTTTTCATGTCCTCATGAAAGCCATAGTTTACATGTAAAGCAGTTAGAGAATAGGCTAGAGAGGGTTTTTCATTAAGAGGTCTAAAACCATGATTTGCAGCTAAAGCTTCAAAGATATGACCTGTCTGTCCTTCAGGTAATTCATATTTGGCCTTATATTCTGCTGTAGGATACTAGATAATAGGGCTGTGATATCTACAACCTAGCCAATACGGGCCTTCCCTCAAGATGAGGTTACTATAGATAACCAGGCGGTTGGAAGCTAACTCAAAATTTTTGTAATTGAATGGCTCTCTCTCTTGAATATTCCAATTGGAAATCTTCCATCGGATTTTAGCTGCTACTATGGCCTGGTCTCTGATGGATAGAAAATATTCTACCCCATCCAGGATAATTTCTTTGTGTATGGGTCCCAATTTTTGGATCACACCCTCCTTTTTCATTAATCTTTTCTGCCTAACCCACAGTTGTAATGGGTGTCTCGGTTCACCCCTAACCCAAAGGTCTAACCCATTTTCTTGGCTCTGAAAAGTGTTATAGGCCTTGAGCCATTCTAACTTGTTAACAAAAAATGAAATGAATGCTTGAAATTGGATATCGCCCACAAAAGGGCTGGGATTTGTCTCCAGTGGCCGTGCCTTTTCCCAGGCTTGCTTCTATGTTTTCTGTTTGGGACACTTCCTTAGTGTTCCCATGCTCCTGGCTACATTCCTCGAGGGAAGTAACCCTAGTTGGTTCTGCTGTTCCCTGAGGGTTTTCTTTTTGGAACACTTCTTCGGTGTTCATGTTCTCCTCGCTACATTCCTCAGGGGGAGTAACCCTAGTTGGTTTTTCTGTTCCCTGAGGGTTTTCTTCATCAGGCATTTCCTCGGTCGTATCTTTGTCGGTAACAGCTTGTTTCTGCAATTGGTCTATCTCAATGTTGAGGTTAAACGGACTGTGAGGTTGTATATATTCACTCATATTGGCCAAAATTTGGGCTAATTGGTCCTCCATCAACTGAGAATATCAATTCTTCCCAACTATTCTGCTACTGGACAAGGCTGTAACTCATTATTAATCAGATTAAACAATGGTGGCTTACCACCGTCGCTATATGACAGGGATTTATTATGCTCTGGGCAGCATCATGCAATAAGAAATTTAAATATGCAGGAAAATTTACAACACATTTTTGTTTTAATACTGCTAATAACTTAAGGTGGCATGGTCTTACCACATCCTTTCTTCCATCGCATGTAATGTAGCTTTGTACTACTTTCGCCAGTTTTGTCCATGGTTCTCCCAAAGTTTCCAGCTGGACTCCTTTTCCTTTGACGACCAAGGTCTGCCCTTCATCCCGAAAGATGTTCATGGCTTCTTGAAGTTTCACTTTTTTATGGGTCCATATGGGTCCTTCTGCTGGTAGACCGAATACCTTAGCGATTATTGCATCTGTTACTGCTATTTTCCTTCCACTTACCATGGAATAGCCTTCCCGCAAGTTCTGCAAATATTCAATGGCCACCATTTCATGAGGTTGCTATAGTCGTGTGAGGTAGGTAATCCATCCTACTCTCTCCAGAATTTCCCGTGCAATGTTGGAAACTGCTAGCACCTATGGCTCACTACATACTGCTCGTCCTCCCATTCTGTCTGCACACTGTTAATTCTTCACAAATACACAGAAATGGTAATGGAACAACACCTTGTGTATACCGGCATAATACCGTTAAAATCTTGTTGTTTCTGAGAATTTGATGAACATAGGGATTCGACCCACATGCAGGCATATTTAAAAGGCATCCGCCCCCCCCTGAAAGATGATAGGTCGCCCTCGACCGGCAAATAGAAGAGTAGCGTACTGCACAACAATTGTACAGCATGGAAAGGCATACATACTTATGATATGATCAACAAATTATCACATTGCTAAAATCGATGCATATTTTGAAATCATGAGTAGATATAGAAATGTTTATGTAATTATTCGAAAATAAGGGAAAAGGACAGCTGATGTGAAAAAATTACTTATGCGGTCATTATCCACATAAACCTTTATGATCGATTTATAAATAAATTTCATGCATAAGAGGTTCCAAACAAAGGGTTTAGGAGCATACTCTCATTTGATATTAGATAAAGATATAAGAAAAGGGTTTATCATTACAATTGATTTGTGAAAAATATGACTCCAATACCATCAACAGAGCTCTGTTGCCCACATGTATCTATAACCTTGACAAAGTTTCTTTCTCACCCTTGGAACCATTATCCTTTATTTATGCCTAGGGAAGTGCTATGTGATGTCATGATGGAGGCCACTGTGCTATCTTGGGAACTAGATAAATCACAATGCCATTCACCAGGAAGGAGTGAAAGGTGGGCAGGTTGGCTCGTGATGAGACCTCCTGTTCCAAGGAATTTTTATTTTTCTAAGTTTTCCATTGGATCATATCCCTGGTGTGGTGGCCATAATGGGAATGCCACTTCTCTGCTCCCTTATGATCATGGTAGGCTGGCTCTTGATGAGACCCCCTATCATCCATCTGCCATATCATAGAATTGTTAGTAATCATATAGAGATTTTTTTCCTTCTTTTTTTTATGTAGCACTTCCCTATTTATGTATAGAGGATGGCTCAACACTCCTTAAGAGTAGGGATGGTGGAATAAGTATGAACATCTCAATAGAGAAAGTATGCCCTTATTCTTATTCAATAAGTAAAAATCAAAGACAGTTATGAAGATTTAGGGAAGAACCAACATGATAAAGATAACTGATCATATTAATTTTAGTGAAAATAAAGATAGCAAAGTGATATAGATGGTTGTGTCCTTTCCTTTTCTTATCACTACAAAACAATTTCTTAAAAATTAAAATTTCTCTTGATTTGATGATTCTAGTAACCTCTAATTTTTGTGTCCTTGGATAAATTGTATGTTTTCCTTTAAAAGAGTCATGAATAATTCACAAGAATCCTCAAAATTTTGTTCTAAAACAAGAAAAATGCACTCAAAAAATGTTGTTCCTTAAATGGAACAGTTGCTTTTCCTTAAGAGGAACAACAAAAACAATCTGCAAAAATGCTATTCCTTTTGAAAGGAACAGCAGAAAAAATCGGAAAAAAAAAATGTTGTTCCTTTTGAAAGGAATAGCAAAAACAATCCACGGAAATGTTGTTCCTTTGAAAAGGGAAAGCAAAAACAGTCAGCAAAAAACATGCTATTCCTTTTGAAAGGAACAACAAAAAAAAGTGGGAAAAATGTTGTTCCTTTGGAAAGGAACAAAAAAAACAGGTGGGAAAAACTGTTGTTCCTTTGGAAAGAAACAAAAAAAACACGCTGCAAAAATTGTTGTTCCTTTGGAAAGGAATAGCAAAAACACACGGCCAAAGTGTTGTTCCTTTTGAAAGGAACGGAAAAAATGTTCTTCCTTTTGAAAGGAACAACAAAAATAATCAACGGAAATGCTATTCCTTTTGAAAGGAACAGCAAAAAGAAACACACAAACACGTTGTTTCTTAAGAGTAATGACTGTTGTTCCTTAAGAGGAACAATAGCTGTTCCTTAAAAGGAACAGCTTGAGAAATAAAATCTGTACAAAAAAACAAGCAAAGTAAAAATAAAAGCTTATGTACAAGTTTCAAAATAAAGGAATTATTCAGTGGATGGGTGCTGAGGAGGAGTTATCTCCCTCAGCAAGAATCTGCATCGTAAAATCTTCCCATAATTGCTGGTAAAAGGATTCCTGATTACGAGGTTTATGGTAAAGTCGTACTCGATGACCATTTTTTTTGAAAGAATGTCCAGATCCATCAATGGTAGTCAATGTGATGGTGCGATTTTCATACACTTTCTGTATCTCATAGGGTCCAAGCCATCGTGTATGGAGTTTTCCTGGGAAATACTGAAACCTAGAGTCATATAGGAGTGCCCAATCTCCTTCATGGAAGATCTTCTCTTTAATGAGGGCGTCGTGCCATTTTACTCTCTGCTGTTGAATTAATGCAGTGTGCTGGAGATTAGAGAGCATAATTTCATCTAACTCGTTGATTTGCTGTAATATTCTGACCTGGGCTTCATTTAAGTCCAAACCCACCTCCTAGGCTGTTCTTGATGTTTGAATTTCAAATTCTATTGGAAAGATGGGTTCTTTTCCAAATACTAATTGATATGGTGAATACCCAGTGGTATTTCTCCATGTTGTTCGGAAGCCCACAAGGCTTCCAGAAATCTTAAAGCCCAGTCACGTCGGTGTGATGCAACTGTTTTTGTCAGTGTAGATTCTATCACCTTATTCATGCTCTCTACCTGGCCATTTGCCCGTGGGTGGTATGGGGTCGTGATTTTGTGCTGAATGTGGTAGTTTTTTAATGTTGCAGTGATTTTATTACCTACAAATTGCAGTCCTCCATCTGTAATTACATCCCTAGGGAGGCCATATCACACAAATATTTGGAAAAGGAATTGTATTACAAAGTCCTTTGTAGCTCTTGGAAGTGCTTCTGCTTCAACCCATTTAGTAACATACTCTGTTGCAACTAGTATATATGTTTTCTGATTTGATGGTGGGTTAATAGGACCAACAAAATTGAGTGCCCAACGCTCAAATGGCTCGATTACTAACTGTGGGTTCAAAGGAATTTCATCGGACTATCCAGGGCGTCCTGCCCTTTGGAAACTATCACAGGCTTGTACAAACTTTTTAGCATCTTTAAAAATTGTAGGCCAGTAATAGCCTGTTTGTAAAACCTTGTGACCAGTTCTGCGATCTGCAAAATTTCTGCCACATGGCCCATCGTGGCATGCTTTCAGGATGTCAAATATTTCGTCTTCTCAGATGCATCTCCTGATGTGCATATCTACTCTGGTATGAAATAGGTAACCCCCAATCCAAGAGAATCGGGTGTTGTGCTGGACTACCTGTTTTCGTTCATTGGGTGTTAGATGCTTAGGTAATTTACCTACTGCTAAATAATTTGCAACATCAGCATACCATGGGGTTCTGGTAGTAACATCAAACAAATGTTCATCTAGGAACTGATCTTCGACTGCTGCTGCGTCTGTTGGTTTTGGCATTCGTTAGAGAAAATCAGCTACAGGATTCTCTTTTCCTGGTCGATCCTTTATTGTGATGTCAAATTCCTGCAATGGAATCAACCATCTTGTTACTCTACCATTTGTAATAGGTTTATTTGCTAAAAAATTTATGGCAGAGTGATCTGTATATAAAACTACAGGATACCCAGTTATATAATGTATAAATTTATTTACAGCATGTATTACAGCTAAAAATTCTTTCTCAGTCACAGTATAGTTTAATTAAGTAGGAGATAGATTCTTGCTAATATAATAAATTGCATATGGTTTTTTATCTTCTTCATGCCCAAGCACTGATCCAATAGCTGTGTCTGAGGCATCAGATGAAATTTGGAATGGCAAATCCCAATTTGGGCCCCTTAGCACTAGGGCTGTTGATAGAAGCTTTTTCAGATCCTCAAAAGCATGGTCACATTTATTTGTCCAATTAAAATCAACATTCCTTGTTAGTGCGTATAGAGGTGCAGCTATTTGAGAATAATGCTCTATAAATCTTCTATAATAACCAGAAAATCGAAGTAAGCTACGTACCTCTGTTTGTGTGGTGGGAGTAGGTATTAACAAAAGTATATGAATTTTTGCTGGATCTACCTGTATTCCAGCTGCTGAGATATAAAGACCCAAGATGAGTCCCTCGGTCATCATCATGTGGCACTTCTCATGGCTTAAGCAGAGTCTAGTGTCAATACACCTTTGCAACACCTTTTCCAACATTCCTTGTTAGTGCGTATATAGGTGCAGCTATTTGAGAATAATGCTCTATAAATCTTCTATAATAACCAGAAAAACGAAGTAAGCTACGTACCTCTGTTTGTGTGGTGGGAGTAGGTATTAACAAAAGTATATGAATTTTCGCTGGATCTACCTGTATTCCAGCTGCTGAGATATAAAGACCCAAGATGAGTCCCTCGGTCATCATCATGTGGCACTTCTTATGGCTTAAGCAGAGTCTAGTGTCAATACACCTTTGCAACACCTTTTCCAATGTTTCTAATGCTAGCTCAAAATCATCTCCATAAGGTGTAAAATCATCCATATATACTTCGAGCCCTTCATTTATTATATCTGAAAAGATCCTGAGAATGGCCCTCTAAAATGTAGCAAGGGCGTTTCATAGACCAAAGGGTAAAACCCTGTAAGAAAATGTCCCCCAAGGACAGGTAAAAGTAGTCTTATCTTGGTCTTCAGGGGCGATCTGAATCTGATTGTATCCACTGAAGCCATCTAAGAAAGAGAAGAATTTCTTCCCTGCTAATGTATCTAATACCTGGTCAATGAAAGGAAGGGGAAAGTGGTTTTTCTGGGTTGCTTTGTTTAGTTCTCTGTAGTCTACACATATCCTCCACTTCCCATTCTTTTTTGGCACCACCACTAGTGGAGAGACCCACTTTCTATCAGATATTGGATAAACAAAGTTTACATCCAAATTTTTTTGTAATTCAGCTTTCACAATATCCTTAAGGTGAGGGTTTAATCTTCGTTGGGGTTGGAAAATGGGTCTAGCATGTTTTTCTATAAAAATGTGGTGCATACATAACTGGGGATCAATTCCTTTCATGTCTGGGTAATCCCATGCAAAGGCTCCCTTATATTTTTTCAGTAGTTGGACCAACTCCTCTTCTTGTTCAACACTCAGATTTTTGTTAATGTTCAAAGTTTTTCCTGGCTCAATCTCTATAGTTTTGCTATTGTAAACAGAAGTGGTAGGTATTGATTGTTCTTGGATGTCTTTCAGGGGATATTCTTCATTATCAAATGCTGCCTTGATCATGTGACATTGAAAATGGGATCTGATTTTTTTTTGGTTGATAAAACGGTTAATGATGTCATCCTCTGTTTGATCTTTAAAGTCGAGGGCATCTTCTATGGTTAGTGGTGTTCTAATGTTTTCTATGAGATATGATACAAGTTGTCTCTTTGTTTTTATTATTGTTATACTTGGCTGGGCTGGAGGGTATAAAGCTAAGTTCTTGACATAACTCCCTCTAGTTATAGTCATGCTGCCTTGCCGGCAGCCAATATAGGCATCAGCAGTTGCCAGCCAAGGTCTACCTAAGATAAAAGGGTGTCCATCTAGCCGGTTTTTGGGGTTGATAATCAGGAAGTCAGCAGGATATTCCCAAGAGTCTACAGATACCATTACATCATGTAGTGTGCCTTCTGGCTTGACTACTGATCAGTCATCCAGTTCCAATAAGGTTGTTGTTGGATCTAATGATGTAATGCCAAGTTTTTGACAAGTGGTGGTTGTTAGGATATTAATTGCAGCTCCCAAATCAACTAAGGAATTTGGAAATGATTTTTTGTTGATTTGCACCGTAACTATAGGATTTCCTGGGTCCTCATACTTTACAGGTGCTTCCATTCCTGATAGTAAGTCAGATAGAGTGCCGACTACTTGGACATTTGAGTTAGTTGTTGTTCTCCTCTTTGGCTTCTTTATACATAGTTATTTGATGGTTTTTGCATAAATGGGAATGTCTTGGATAGCTTGGAAGAGAGGTATTTTTATACACAAATTTTTCAGTTCTCACAGAAGATCAAAATCAGGATGTTCTATTGGACGAGGTATGATAAATCGTTCTGGGAATGGTGGAGAAGAGGTGGTTTCTTGTTGATGAGTTTGTTGTATAACCACATTCTCCTGAGTGTTTGTTCTGAAGGTAATGGATTTTCAACTTGAAAATTTTTGTCTCCCTCTGTTTCTATTATGCACCCAGACCTTAGTTGAAGGTTGTTGCACTCCCTTAACTCGGTTTCTAGTTCTGGTGCTTCGATTATTTGAGCAGATTGAACCAGTCTGTTATTAGGGTTTGGGTTGGGTTGGGCTGGGAGTTGCAGTCGTAAGTTGGTCTGGGGATTTTGTTGCAATGTATATGGTGCTGGTAATGTAGCTGGAGGGAGAAGAGTTGTTCCATCTGGTTGATTCATAGATCTTTGCTAGTTCGACTGTCAGGTCTGACTCTGTGAGGTGGAGGGGGAACATTGTGTTGGATATGTATTATTTTTCCAAAATGGTGGACAGTAAGGAAAATTTGGCCAATTGGTTTGATTTGTTTGATTTGGCCATGGTGGTGTAGGAAATGGCTACTGTGGCCAATTGGGAAAGGGTGGTTGATTTTCCCACATTCCATTATATTGCTGAGCATTATACTAAGGAGACTGAAAAGAAGAGGATGGATCAATGGGCATATATGTTTGTTGTGGTTGCCATTGACAATGCTGATTGAGTAGATATACTATTTCTGTTTCTTCTTCCACTTCTTTGTAAACTGCTTTCAATCCCGGGAGTGAGGGGCAACTTTCTATTGAGTGATCTTTCATGCAGATAACACAGACTTGGACTATATCCAACGGGCACTCTCTATGGCTATGTTTCTTTCTGCATCTAGGGCAGAATATTGCTAAATTTTGTTCTGCTTCTGCTTGATTTTGTTTAGCTTGCATGATATCAAGCTGCGTTGTCAGAGTCCCTAGAATATCAGTTTTGAAATCTTCTAGTAGATTGCCAATTTCTGTGTGGGTTATACCTCGACCGGAGGTCTTTCTATTGCTTCTGGTCATGTCACGTTCTGCTGGTTTTAGTCTTGTGCTACCTCTTGAACTCCTGATACATAAATTAATAATGTCAGCAAAATTTTCCTGATATATATCACCTTTGCCCGTGATGTTTAATGTTTCAACCCGTTGTTCCTTCATCCCTTTAATTAATGTAGTTTTTAACACATTATCAGGTAAGGGTAAAGATGCATAGGGTGATCTCTGGAGGTTGTATTGAAAGCGTTCTACATATTCCTCGAGTGTTTCATTAGGTTTTGTTGTCATCTGAAATATTTCATCTTTTAATTCCCTGGACCTGCAATAATCCTGATATTTCTTTAGAAAAGCGGCTTTCATCTGATCCCAGTCATTTATAACACCTCCACCTAACCCCATAAACCATCGTAGAGCTGCTCCTTTTAATGTAGAAGGAAATAATTTTAAATTTTGGGGATCGGTGGTATAGTCATACCCTCTGCATAATACATCGAATTCAAACAGAAATGCATCTGGATCTTCTGATGTTAAGCCATGGAATGTAGGAATATGCTGAAGAGGAATGGCCTTCATAGGTGCATTAACTGCAGTTTCCACAATGGGATATTACAGTGTGGAAGTTTGTTGAGGTGGTTGCTGGTTGTGGGCCATTTGATCAAATATGTGCCAATATCCTTCTGGTATTTCTAGGGAATTATTCCTAGGCTGAATAGAAGGAGTAGGAATGACCTTGACAGCACTTCCTTGGTCTGGAATAATGAGTGTTCCTTGCTGACCTACTATCTAAAGAGATTCAGGTCCTTTAGATTTGTTTTGAATGACGTTGACAACACTTCCCTTATCTGGGCTGCTCACTGTTTGGATTACTTCAAGAGGAGATTTTGGTTCTTCTGTTTCCCCTGTTTCTCCTCCTCCTTCGCAGAGATTACTAGAGTTCCCTTCTTGCAGAGAAATTAGGCGAGAATTCTCAATTTCTTGGGAATCTTGCTCAATTTCTTCTGTTTGGCTATGCACCTCAGAAAAGGCTACATATGGTGACTCTGTGGCCTGAAGGGAGCTACTAGGTTGTCTAGAAGTAACTTTTCTAGGTCCTACTGATGGTTGAGATTCAGCTTCCTTAAGGATTTCGTCGATGAAAGTTGTTCGCCCAAGGGTCACCGATCCCTTAGGTTTTTCAGGTTTAGGAGGAATTTTGTTCTGTTTAGATTTTCTAGTCATTCAAAAAAACACAAGTATTCATTCCTACCTAAAACTTTCACTCAATTATGTTGTGAAGCGGGCCGATGAACGAGCATGTTCCTCGCTCGGTACGCAGGTTCTTACCTTCCATTTTTAATACCCAGTTCTTCCCTAGTAGAGAAAATCAAATGTACATTACTCTTTCCTAAATAGCTACACTCTCCCCGACAACAGCGCCAAAATTTTGAGGTATAAAAGGTGTCTTTTTAACTCCTATTTATCTCACATTAATTATCAATCCATGTACGATTTTTTATTTCAAGAGTGTACTCAGTCTGTGGCTGCAATTCAATATAAGAGTAATGCTTTCCAATATGCAATACAGTGTTATAAATACAAGAGTAAATGGATGCTTGGAAATGAAATCTAACTACAATGACATGAAACTAAATGCTTTGAAATCCAATCATTCACTCAACAATCATCAGTCAAGGATGTAGTAGTAATAACTCTTTCCTTTGGCAACTGATGTAAATGAAATCAAATAAGAACAAGACAATCAATCTGAGAACGTAGGTAGCAATAACCAATGTCCTTTATAGTTGATGATCTTACACTCCACACTAAAGCAATTAAATGGAAACTGAACTAAATCACTAATACTGCTAATGAAAGTAAACTAGGTAAGCTCTCAAAAGAAAAACCAAACTCTTTGTAGGTATGAAATAAACTATAAAATAATTAACTGAAATGAACATCAGATCTATTTTACTGGAATTGAACAGCAATAGAAATTAACAACAAACTCTATCTAATGGAATTGAATAGAAAATTCTATTGAACTATCTAATGGATTTGAATAGCAAATTCTATTGAACATCAATCCGAAATGAACAACAATCAAAATGGAACAAAAAATGGAATGGAACAGCAACTAGAATGGAACAACAGATGCTGAACAGTGAAGCTCTGTTAAAGCATAACAAGATAAGTTATACAGGAATCAAGATTCTTGTTAAATTGGAAAGGAACGACAACACAATCCAACAATGCAACACACCAAGATTATAAAGCAATAAAACATTAAACTATTAAACTTGAAACTATAATGAAAATAAATGCAAACCGTCACACAACTATAATCGAAAGATAATAGTACAAAAGAGCAAGTGGATCCACCAGGGCCGGGCCCTTAGCCACTAGGGAAACACCGCTGAGATACTCCAGAGTCAAGTGATGGAATGAAAACTAAATCATGTATTAATCATGCATAACAGCATTTACAAATAGTTGCTCTCTGCTTGAATCACGAGAGTCAATGAAATTATAGATTTACAAAAGAAGTTTCAATGATAATCATTCTATCCGATTTCTACAGGCGCTGCCTTTTATAAAAACTCGGCGGACAATACAAGAAACAAAGATAAACGTTGAACAATGATCCCTGAGGATGGAAAGATCCTGAGGGATTCGCTCTGTTTTCCTCTTTTATTTAACACTTCGTCTTCTTGTGCTGTAGCCGTGCTGTTCCTTGCATTTCTTTAACTATGCATTCTAATTTAATCCTTCTTGTCGGGATACGGCCCTTTACTGGAGGAACAAAAATTACTCCTGCTTTAGCTTTGCCTTTTGAATGGTGGTTTCCCACTTCATTTGTTTCATGTTTAGAATAAAAGACAATATTTAGCCAATTTCACAATAAACATTAATCTTTGCAATTCTATCATAATCCTTCAATATATCATCTTTCTAGAATAAAAGAGTTCTGTTGAAAGGAAAAATATAAAGAAATACATGGTGAATTAATACCTTTTCCAATGCTCAACAAAGGTTAAGGTAAGGTTAAAGTCAAGGTCAAGGTTAAGGTTAAGGGTAAAGTCAAGGTTAAGGTTAAGGTTAAGGTTAGGTTAAAGGTTCAGGTTAAGGTTAAGCTTAAGGTTAAATTTAAGGGTTTGATCAAGGTTAGGGTTAGGTTATCCCTTAAGGTTAGGGTAAAGTCAAGGTTAAGGTTGTGGTTATGGGAAGGTTGAGTTAAGGTTAAGGTTAAGTTAAGGTTAAGGCCAAGGCTAGGATTAGGTTATAGTTAAGGTTAAGGTTAAATTCAAGGTTAAGGTTTTAGTCAAGGTTAGGGTTAGGTTAAGGGGGTAAGGTTAAGGTTAAGGGTTTTGTCAACATTAAGGTTAGGTTATAGATAAGATTAAGGTTAAGGTTAAGGTTATGGGTTTAGTTAGGTTACACTTAAGGTTAAAGGTTTGGTCAAGCTTAAGGTTAAGGGTTTGGTCAAGGTTAGGGTTAGGTTGAGGGGGTAAGGTTAAGGTTAAGGTTAAGGGTTTGGTCAAAATTAAGGTTAAGGTTAAGGTTATGGGTTTAGTCAGGTTATGCTTAAGGTTAAAGGTTTGGTCAAGCTTAAGGTTAAGGGTTTGGTCAAGGTTAGGGTTAGGTTATAGTTAAGGTTAAGGTTAAGGTTAGGGTAAAGTTAAAGTTAAGGTTAAGGTTAGGTTAAGGTTAAGGTTAAGGTTAAGGTTTTGGTCAAGGTTAGGGTTAGGTTAAGGGGGTAAGGTTAAGGTTAAGGGTTTGGTCAACATTAGGGTTAGGTTATAGTTAAGATTAAGGTTAAGGTTAAGGTTACGGTTTAGTCAGGTTACGCTTAAGGTTAAGAGTTTGGTCAAGCTTAAGGTTAAAGGCTTGGTCAAGGTTAGGGTTAGGTTATAGTTAAGGTTAAGGTTAACGTTAGGGTAAATTTAAAGTTAAGGTTAAGTTTAGGGTAAGGTTAAGGTTAAGGTTAAGGGTTTGGTCAAGGTTAGTGTCAGGTTAAGGGGGTAATGTTAAGGTTAAGTTTAAGGTTAAGGTTAAGGGTTTGGTCAACGTTAGGGTTAGGTTATAGTTAAGTTCAAGGTTAAGGCTAGGTTATAGCTAAGGTTAAGTTTAAGGTTAAGGTTAATTTTAGGGTAAAGTTAAAGTTAAGGTTAAGTTTAGGTTAAGGTTAAGGGTTTGGTCAAGGTTAGGGTTAGGTTAAGGTAAAGGTTAAGGTTAATTTTAAGGGTTTGGTCAAGTTTAGGGTTAGGTTATAGTTAAGGTTAAGGTTAGGGTTAGGTTATAGTTAAGTTCAAGGTTAAGGTTAGGTTAAGGTTAAGATTAGGTTAAGGGAAAATTTAAGGTTATGGTTAGGGTAAGGTTAAGGTTAAGGGTAAAGATAAGGTTATGGTTAAGGTTAAAGGTCAAGGTTAAGGTAAGGTTAAGGTTACCGTTAGGTTAATGTTAAGGTTAGGTTAAGTTGAGGCTAAGGTTAGGTTAAGGGTAAAGTTAAGGGTAAGGTTAGGAAAAGAGATATCAATGCCTTAGAAATAAGCCACTTCGAGGGGGAAACATCCAATAGATTACATAAATGAACAATTCTTGGATGATACAATTTACAAAACCTCCTTTCTATATATAGGAGTCCATGGGGCCATAATGTAATCCTAGTGGGGCCACAATGTAATCCTAGCCAACCTAACAATGATAATTTAAGGGCACAATAATAACAATATGGGGGTTACAAGGGTACAATAATAAAAATAAGGGGGTTACAATAACAAAAATAAGGGACTATACTAGTAATATAGGGGTCTAACAGTATGAGAAAATGATTGTACATTTTGATATGCTAACTCAAAAGGACTCAAACGCATCAGGCCATCGAATGAATCCAATTCTGATTATGAAGGTACTATCCAAGGATCATCAAAGGACATAGTACTTGACAAAATCATATTGATATTAGCAATAGGAAGTTGTACGTTGGGAGCAGGTAGGGACAAAGTTCCCAATAAAGCTGAATCTTTAAGTAAACCTACTCCGACATCCTTATAAGGGATAATCGATTTTCTGATATGTTGGTTGCTATCAGTAGAGGCTGGGTCGGATGAATAATATGAGAGCTAATCTATTTTAACGATATTTCCTTTATGAGGAAACATGATGAGACGAAATATCAATGATACAATAGCAGTCATGGCGTAAGACCAACTGCGACCTAGGAGAAGGTTATAATCCAGAGGGGCATCAACCACCTCCACATCTAGATTATCTTTCCTTTGACCTCTATTGGTAGATCTTTTAAGATACCATATGGATGAAAACCTCTTCCGTCAAAAGCTTTGAGAATAGTTGGTGATTGGTTAATTGTCATAGAACCAAGTGATTTCCAACATTTTAATGACATAATACACGTATAAGCCCCTTCATCAACAACAGTATGAAAAATATGTTTTTTTTTACTATTACCGAAATCTAAAAAGCCATTTGATGGGCTAGGTGGGGTGTAAAATTCTCTAAATCAAAGATCATGAGGTTCGACTCTTGGAGATATAAAGCTCCTAAGGATGATAAAAGTAAATTTCTTTAGGCTGGGCATGATTGTAATACTTCCAAAGCTGACATTGCTGAAGGGGAAATTGCCAAATCTTCAACAATATTGTAATTTTGAGTAGCTCTCGCATGTGGATTGAAAGCTGATTTATGAAGTACACCTTTTGCAAGTGGTTTAATCACTAAGTCAGGATTTTGTTTCTCGATTTGTAATGGATCAGAAACTGAGGGAGATGTAGTCGATGCAGAATTGGATGTTTCTACTTCTTTACCAGCATTTTTATTACCATAATCTTACGATCGTGTTGCAACCATCAAGATATCCTCAACCATATTGGAGGAAGATACAACCATGTTAGTATCTTGAGCGGGAAAGGGATCCTTCAAGACAGCAGGTATAGGCAAACCCTGAATGAATTTTGATGCCTCGGCCCTATGCGGGCACTCTTTTGTAAAATAATCCTGGTCACAGATGAGACAAGGATATCGAGGTTTGTGTTTTTCGTTAGTTGGTTCAGTTGCATATTTTTTTTCTTTTGAAGGTTTTTTATTTTTATTCTTACCTTTCTTCTTACCACTGGTTTTAGATTTGGTTGTAGATAACTCTATAATGTGAATATCGACGGAAGCTTCTTGGGAAGAATCTCCTTTGGGTGAATCGGGTAAAGTGATAATAGGAGAAGTGGTCTTCAAAGAATTCTTCTTACTTTTACCAGTGCTAACAGAACCAATTACACCATCAGCGGCATGAGATCCAGAAGGAGTTGTAGTTAACTAACCAGGTCTTGGTAAATCGGGGATTTTATCATAAAGAGTACTTGACTGAGTATATACAAGGTCAAGGTACTAAGCTTAAGCAATGACTTGATCTTCCATAACAATGCCTCCTTTGGCCACATCTTCAGTAATTTTGGGAAATAATGATTTAATAAACCATTCAGCCAAAATTTGATCAGGAATAAAGACTTTCACTAAACGCCTTTTACGTCTCCACTCATGAATATGATCAGATAAGTATGTAGACGTAGACTATTTTAATGAAGTCAGCAATTCTGTGCCATTGTTGTATCTGACAGGCAACTGAAAATGGGTTAAGAAAGCAGTAGCTAGCGTGTTAAAATTATTAAAAGAGCTGCGTGGTAACTCAATGTACCATTTTGCAGCTAGACCAATGAGAGTTCTCTAAAAAAGACGTAATCGAATCGAATCATCGACTAGTGAATTGGATGTGCACTAGAGGTGATAAGTCATAACGTGATTAGATGGGTCCTCTCCTGACTTACCTTCAAATTTCAGAATATCACTGGGCAACTTGTTAGGCATCGGTGGCCAATATAGAAGATAAAAAATGGGATCGTTTGTAAGGCGCGATAGATCCGGTAAATCTAAAGTTGCTATGAATGGTAACCGATGGCTAGGGTCTTGATAACCTTGTGTGATCAAACCAATTCCAGGAGGAGGATATCCAGGATACCCTGGAATTGGATGTGCATTTTGAATCATGAAACCTCCTGGGTAACCAGGATTAACCAGACCATACTAGGGTTGTTGAGGTATTTGATAAGTATACCCAGGGTACGGCTGATACTGATATGCTAGATTTTGTGTAGTCTGACCAATTTGATACTGTCCTTGGTACGGTTGATAAGAAAACTGTGGTTGACTAGAGACAATTGTACTGGTACCATCTTGTCCCGTAGGCATCTGGACCGTAGTCTGAATTGTAGGTCCTGACTATGGCACAGAGGCTTGAGGAATTTTAACTGATGCAGGGATAGAAGAAACCAGAGCTACAAATAATCTAGAAATAGGTGTTGTATGTTGAACAGAAGTTCCAGTAGCTACAACATTTTGAGGACCAGAAACCAAAATTTTTCTAGGTTGATTAGGTAACTACACATTAGGTTGCCTAGTCTGTTGAATTTGGGATGGATTCCACACCATGTTCATTCCGGGGTATTGAGCCGTAGAAGGTTGTGCATATGAAGGACCATAGCCTGGTTGAACGTAGGGTTGATAATTAAGGGGTAAATTTTCAGCCCCTTGTAAAAATGATTGACCGGAAGGAGGTTGGAAACCTTGAGTTAAGTACTAACCATGAGGTTGGTAACCTTGAGGCATGTACTGAATCTGGGGTTGATAAGGACCCTGAGGAATATACTGAGTCTCGGGTTGACCTTGGGGTATGTACTATCCTTGAGGCTGATAACCTTGAGGTATGTACTATCCTAGAGGTTGTTCCATAGGTAAATAATATTATCCTACATTTTGTCCTGGTAAAAAATTACCTTGAGGTTTCCCCCCAGGCGGTAACTGACTACCTTGAGGTCGAGGATTTGGAATATTACCAGACATCATAAAAATTTTCTTTGCGTTCAACGTTTCAGTTTTAGCTCCATTTGTACCAGTTGATAACACTTGTTTAGTTGGTCGAGGAGTTGCTCCTGAGAAAGCACCAGAGAGTGACTGGTACCCCGAAGGAACAGAAGGACCACCGTATAAAAATGCTTCCGATGATTGGGAAAACATAGATGACTCACCTGACATAATTGATGAAGGATAATAACCTCTTAGTGTAGGATGAAAAGGAATTGGGGGTGGTGAAAAAATAAGACCCAGGTTTTCTAAAAAATCTGTCAATTACAAATACCAAGCGTCACTTCTAAAAGGACTATAGAATATTGATTCACGCTCCCTAAGATTCAAAGTCTGTTGGGTTTCGGGAAGAGTTACGTCTTCGTCTGGACCAACAAGTTCTTCAATGGATATGAGGTCAGAAGGAAGATTTTTAGTAATGATATGTCTTACCCTAGGTGAACCAGGATCACTAGAAGTTGGAGTAACAAATCCTGAAGATGGTTCCAATATAGCAGGTTCAGTGTCAGGTTCATAAATTTCAGGTTCTTCAGCTAATTCACTGGAAGGAGAAATACTACCAATAACTTCGGAAACTGAAATCAGCTCTTGAATGTGCTCTGTTGTTTGTAATTGATAATAAGGATGAATAACTATAGATGACTCTCCTGCTTCTATTGATTTAATTCTATTGTCACCAGGCAATACTAGAGCTCGCAACCCTTCAAGTTGGCTCGGTGTATACTCAGGGTGCTTCCCCTAGAGTCTATGTGATTGTCTTGGTAATTCAGCCATGATTAAAAATTATTAATCACGCACAATCAAATAAAATTTCAATGAAAACTCCTAGATTCGCTAAGGAAACAAACAAATGAATCACACGCCTAAAAATCTAGGAGATCAAACCACACACAAATAGTAGCTTCCCACACTAAAAAACACTAGTTGGTGATGAAATCCAACATCATAGTATTTAAGGTAGAAAGGGTGGTTGGAACAGTTACCCTGACAACCTGCTTAATGAAATAGACTGGTGCAATTTTTTCCACTTAAACCATCTCAAGTGAAGATAATCCTCTGGAGAGTCCAAGTGAGTCTAGTCGATGTCTGCTCCAGGTACAGTGGGATCTTTCCTCCACTGTCACCTTAGGAAAAAACCATAAGATTATGGTCACTATGGTTACCAACAGGAACTAATATACCTGGGGGAATAGTCTACGGTCCAACAAACGCGCAAGGGTAGAGTAACAAAGCTCAATCCCCTTTAAGGCTCCTTGACATAATCCAAATTATACTGAAAAGTGACCCCAGGCTCCTTGACAATGGTCTATCCGAGGTTTACCATTGTTAATACACACATATCTTCTATGGTTCCCAATGAGATAGAATTGATTATCCCATTGGTTCAGATATGACCTCGTGCTTGACTCCTGTAAGAGGAGCTTCCCAGAGCATACAAGTGACTATTGGATTTTTTCCTATCACAAGATCAACTACTTGTTTGTTTTAATTGTCTTGGAGAGTTAATTACTCCCTACTCCAAGACACTAGCCTAAGCTATATTGGTGAAAAGAGCCTTAGAAATATAAAAATTACTAGATTGATTTTAATTTAAGTGTTGATTTTAAAAGGTTTTTTCTTAGGAAAATAGGTGTGAAAGTGAAACTGATGATAAGTAGTGACCCGAGTCAAAACACACTAAAAAAAAATGCATCTATTATGAGAAACAATCCGTTTTCTTTCAATGACTTCTATCTAAAGGAAGAGTTGAGAAATGCAATCTTTTAAAAATAAATCTTTCCTTCAAACAAGAATAAATGAAAAGAAATATAATTTCAAAGAGAACTCAAAATGATCTATTGCTCAACAAGAAATCCCTTTTATTCAAGATCGAAACTACAAACCAAGTTTTTCTTCAAAAGAACACTACAATTTCTAGAAATAACAATCAAAGCTAAAAACTCTATTTTTGAGATCTAAAAACTCTAAGACTAAATTTGAATTAAAAATTCAAATATTCTGAGGATGTCTTACTCAGCTTGTTATCTAACTAAGAAATTATTTTCTTGGAACAACAAGAACTCAAAAAACATCCAATTTTGGTTTTTTAAGTGAAATTACAAATTTATAAACAAAAGTTTTTAAATATTTGCAAATGAGAAAAATAGGATCTAAATCTCATAAAACAATTTCTGCTATGATGTCAGACTCAACAAGAAAGCAAGGAAATACCAGTGATCTAAATTTATACCAGGGTTTCTAATCTTTGAGCGGGATATAAGATAAAACAAAAATCATTATACCATGAAGATCTTTCAGAAAATCATTCAAAACTAAAAACGCTAAAATAAACTCTTAACCAAGGATTTCTGACAGAAGATACAAGTCTGGGTATCCACTGAGAATCTAAAAAAATAATCCAGAAAAGAGGATTTTAATATTTTTCAAAAATTTTGACAGGGTCTACAGGATTTAGTGCAAACCACTGCAGTCCCGCACTGTGGGTACAAGAAAAGTGCGGAACTTCCCGCACTGTCTATAAAAGAAAAGAGCAGACACAAGAAAACTAAAGAAAAAATTAAAAAAATCTCAATCATTTCTCAAGGATTCTACAGGGATAAACCACCCAAGCCAATATCAATCAATCAAAATTAGAAAAAATAAATTCACAAGTCAAAAATAAAAGAAATCAAATTTCAAGATTTATTCCCCAGTGGAGTCGCCATTTTGTTGGATGGATAAGTCATTCTTGCAGACAAGACAGACCTCCCAAGTGTCCTATGGACAGCTAGCAAAAACAAACAACTAAATCTATATTTCTCTAGATATATTTCAATTCATAATTAAATGCTATAAAGGCTTAACGATCCTACCTTTGATCTAATGCTTGTTTGTAGTAGTAATATTTCAGTCGCGCGAAAGAGTTGCCTTCAAAGATCTGCAATCACAAACAAGAAAACATCAAATAGCACCTGCATAGCATATATTCATAAAGCATATCTATTATGGTGATCAAGGAATCCATAAAATAAACCAATCAATTGACAGCCTATTGAGAAAAATAGACTTATTTGTATTAACTTATATTAGAAGAGCCTTACACCCGTGTTTGCCTTGATGTCATACAGGTCTTCCTAGGGTCTGGAATAGGCTTTTCCTTTACTCTGAAAAGCCTTAAACTCTTCCAACCGAGATACATACAGGTATGTAATCTTTCTCACATAAATTCTCAACTAAAAGGGTCTAAGTTTCAACAGCATTTCACCTCCAACAATACTAAAAACTTCAACTCAACAATTGTAACCCTTTGAGGCTGCCCTATGCCTCTTTTTATAGTGAAAGAGAGGAACTTACAGCTCCATACAAGAAGGGATAAAATCCTCCTTCAAAGGGATTAGTTCCTTACATCAAGCGGTTAACTCCTTAATGGATGGGATGCATGAACTTGAAAAGAGCGGACTTTCCACCGCAAGAATGTTTCTAGAAGCTTCCAAAAATGACTCAAACTGAGCTTATAGATTTTACTTGTGCCTTTTCTTATCTTTTATAGAGGTCCACACCCTTACAAAACAGGAAGTGCATTTGGCTACGCATGAATTATAGCCAAAAAGTGCGGGACCATAGGAAATACTAAGAGAAAATGTGGTACAAGATTTTTAAGACTTTTATGAGCTTTTCACTTAATTTCAAGGCTTGACTTTAGGAACTTTGATATTGTAGACTTCTAAGGGAGTAATAAAATGTCATGGTGACAAATTTCAGTGTAACAGTTAGGCTAAGGGTAAGATAAGGTTAAGGTTAAGGTTAGGTTAAGGGTAAAGTCAAGGTTAAGGTAAAGTTAAGGTTAAGGCTAGGTTAAGGTTAAGGTTAGGGGAAGGTAAAGGTTAGGTTAAGGGGGTAAAGTTAAGGTTAAGGTTAAAGGTTTGGTCAAGCTTAGGGTTAAGTTATAGTTAAGGTTAGGTTATATTGAAGGTTAAGGTTAAGATAAGGTTAAGTTAGGTTAAGTTAAGGTTAAGGGTAAGGTTAAGGTTAAGGGTTTGGTCAAGGTTAGGGTTAGGTTATAGTTAAGGTCAAGGTTAAGGTTAGGTTAAGGGTAAAGTTAAGGTTAAGGTTAGGTTAAGGGCAAAGATAAGGTTAATGTTAGGTTAAGGGTAAAGTTAAGGTTAAGGTTAGGTTAAGGTTAAGGTTAGGTAAGGGTAAGGGTAAGGTTAAGGTTAAGGGTAAAGTTACGGTTAAGGTTATGGTTATGGTGAGGTTAATATTAAGATTAGGTTAAATCTAAATTTAAGGTTAAGGTTAAGAGTTTGGTCAAGGTTAGGGTTAGTTGTTATGGGTTTAGTCAAGTTAAGGTTAAGGTTAATGGTTTGGTCAAGGTTAGGGTTAGGCTATAGTTAAGGTCAAGGTTAAGGTTAGGTTAAGTTTAAGGTTTACTTAAGGTTAATGTTAAGGTTAAGGTTAAGGTTAACATTAAGGTTAAGGCTAAGGTTAGGTTAAGGTTAGGTTAAGGTTAAGGCTATGTAAGGGTAAGGTTAAGGTTACGGGTTTAGTCAGGTTAAGGTTAAGGTTACGGTCGGAACCTTAACCTTTATATAACCTTAACTATAACCTAACCCAAACCTTGACCAAACCCTTAACCATAACCTTAACCTGACTAAACCCGTAACCTTAACCTTAACCTTATGGGTTTATTGAAGGTTAAGGTGAAGGTTAAGGGTTTGGTTAAGGTTAAGGTTAACGTTAAGTTCAAGGTTAGGGTTAGGTTAAGGTTAAGGTTAAGGTTAGGTTAAAGATAAAGTTAAGTTTAAGGTTTGGTTAAAGTTAAACTGAAGGTTAATGGTAAGGTTAGGGTTAAGGCTAGGGGTAGGTTAAGGTTAAATTTAGGTTAAGGTAAGGTTAAGGTTAAGGTAAGGTTAAGGTTAAGGTTATGGTTATGGGAAGTGTAAGGGCTTAATCTCACCCTTAACCTTAACCTTAACCTTACCCTTAACCTTGACCTTAACTATAACCTAACCCTAACCTTGACCAAACCCTTAACCTTAAACTTACCCTAATATTAACCTTAACCTAACCTCAACCTTCCCATAACCATAAACTTAACCTTAACCTTAAGGTTAATGTTAAAGTAAGGTTAGGGTTAAGGTTAGAGGAAGATTAAGGTTAAGGTTAAGGTTAGGGGAAGCTTAAGGTTAAAGTCAAGGTTAAGGGTAAAGTTAAGGTGAAGATTATGTTAAGGTTAGGTTAAGATTAAGGGTAAGGTTAGGGTTAAGGTTAAGGTAAGGTTATAGTTAAGGTTAGGGTAAGGTTAAGGTTAAGGTTAAGGTTAAGGTTAAGGTTAGGGTTATGGTTAAGGTTAAGGTTAAGGTTAAGGTTTTGTAAAGGTTAGGGTTAGGTTATTATTAAAGTTAAGTTTAAGGTCAAGGTTAAGGACAAGGTTAAGGATAGGTTAAGGTTAATATTAGGTTAAGGGTAAAGTTAAGGTTATGGTTATGGTAATATTAGGGTTAAGGTTAGGGGAAGGTCAAGGTTAAGGTTTGGTTAAGGGTAAAGTCAAAGTCAAGGTTAAGGTTGTGGTTATGGGAAGGCTAAGGTTAAGGTTAGGTTATAGTTAAGGTTAAGGGTTTGGTGAAGGTTAAGGTTAGGTTAAGGTTAAGGTTAAGGTTAGGTTAAGGGTAAATTCAAGGTTAAGGTTATGGTTATCGGAAGGTAAATGTTAAGGTTAAGGTAAAGGTAAGGTTAAGGTTAAGGACAAGGTCAATTTAAGGGTGAGATAAGGTTAAGGTTAAGGTTAGGTTAAGGTCAAGGTTAAGGTTAGATTAAGGTTAGGGTTAGGTTAGGTTAAGGGTAAAGGTTAAGGGTAAGTTTAACGTCAAGGTTAAGTTTAAGGTTATGGTTAAGGTTAAGGTTACGGTTAGGTTAAGTTTAGGGAAATTCAAGGTTACGGTTAGGTCAAGGTTAAGTTAGGTTAAGGTAAAGTTAAGGTTAGGTTAGGCTATAGTTAAAGTTAAGGTTAAATTTAAGGTTAAGGTTAAGGTTAAGGCTAAGGTTAGGTTATGGTAAGGTTAAGATAAGTTTAAGGGTTACGGGTTTAGTCAGGTTAAGGTTAAGGTTACGGGTTTAGTCAGGTTAAGGTTAAGGTTAAGGTTAAGGATAAGGGGGTAAGGTTAAGGTTAAGGTTAAGGGTGAGGTCAAGGTTAAGGTTAAGGTTATGGTAATGGGAAGGTTAAGGTTAAGGTTAAAGTTAAGGTTAAGGGTTTGATTATGGTTAAGGTTAGGTTATGTTAAGGTTAAGGTTAAGGTTCACCTTAACCTTAACCTTAACTATAACCTTACCCTAACCTTACCCCTAACTATAACCTTAAACTAACCTTAACCTTAACCTTAACCTAAAATTAACCTTGACTTTACCCTTAACATAAGCTTAACCTTAATCTTACCCTTAACCTTATCTTAACCTTGACCTTAACGTTAACCTTAACCTTAACCTTAACCGTAACCTTAACCTTTACCCTAACCTTACCTTAACCTTAACCTTAACCTTAACTTTAACTATAACCTAACCCTAACCCTTACCAAACCTTAATCTTAACCTTGACCTTAACCTAAAATTCACGTTAACCTTGACTTTCTCCTTAACCCTAACCTTAACCTTAACCTTAACCTTAACATTAAACAAACCCTTAACCTTAACCTTAACCTGAATAAACCCGTAACCTTAACCTTAACCTTACCCTTACCATTAACCTTACCCTTAACCTAACATTAACCTTGACTTTACCATTAACCTTAACCTTAATCTAACCTTAACCTTAACCTTAACCTTCACCCTTAACCTAACCTAACCCTGACCTTAATCTAACCTTAACCTTGACCTTAACCTAAGCTTAACCTTATCTCACCCTTAACCTTGACCTTTTACTTAACCTTAACATTACCCTTAACTATAATCTTACCCTAACCTTACCCTTAACCTTAACCTTAACTATACCCTTAACCTAACCTTAACCTTAACCTAAACTTAACCTTGACTTTACCCTTAACGAAAGCTTAACCTTAATCTTACCCTTAACCTTATCTTAACCTTAACCTAACCTTAACCTTAACATTAACCTTAACCTTAACCTTTACCCTAACCTTACCTTAACCTTAACCTTAACCTTAACTTTACCCTTAACCTAACCTTAACCTAACATTCACCTTAACCTTGACTTTATCCTTAACCCTAACCTTAACCTTAACCTTAACATTAACCAAACCCTTAACCTTAACCTTAACCCGGCTAAACCCATAACCTTAACCTTAACCTTACCCTTACCGTTAACCTTACCCTTAACCTAACATTAACCTTGACTTTACCCTTAACCTTAACCTTAACATAACCTTAACCTTAACCTTCACCATAACCTTAACGTTGACTTTACCCTTAACCTAACCTTAACCTTAACTATAACCTAACCCTAAACCTTACATTAAATTTACCCTTAACCTTCACCAAACCCTTAGCCTTAACCTTAACATGACTAAACCCTTAACCTTGACCTAACTGTAACCTTAACCATAACATTAACCTAACCTTAACCTAACCTTAACATTAGCTTTAACTTTACCCTAACCTTAAGGGTTTAGTCAGGTTAAGAATAAGGTTAAGGGTTTGGTCACGACAGGTTAAGATTAAGGTTATGTTAAAGGTAAAGTCAAGGTTAAGGTTAAGGTTAAGGTTAGGTTAAGGGTAAAGTGAGGGTTAAGGTTAGGTTAAGGTTCAAGTTACGGTTTTAGTCAGGTTAAGGTTAGGTTAAGATTAAGGTTAAGGATAAGGTTAAGGTTAAGTGTAAAGTCAAGGTTAGGGTTAAGGTTAAGGTTAGGTTAAGGGTAAAGTTAAGTTTAAGGTTAATGTTATGGTTATGGGAAGGTTAAGGTTAAGGTTAGGTTATAATTAATGTTAAGGGTTTCGTCAAGGTTAGGGTTAGGTTAAGGTTAAGGTTAAGGTTAGCTTAAGGGTAAAATCACGTTTAAGTTTATGGTTATGTGAAGCTTAAGGTTAAGGTTAGGGTATTAAGGTTAGGTTAAGATAAAGTCAAGTTTAAGGTTAGGTTAAGGTTAAAGGTAAAGTTAAGGTTAAGGTTAAGGTTTGGTCAAGGTTAGGGTTAGGTTATAGTTAAGGTCAAGGTTAAGGTTAGGTTAAGGTTAATGTTAAGGGTTTGGTTAAGGTTAGGGTTAGATTATAGCTAAGGTCAAGGTTAAGGTTAGGTTAAGCTAAGGTTAGGGTTAGGTTATTGTTAAGGTTAAGGTTATGTTAAGGGTATGATAAGGTTAAAGTTAAGGTTAAGTCAAGGTTAAGGTTAAAGGTTTGGTCAAGGTTAGGAATAGGTTATAGTTAAGGTCAAGGTTAAGTTTATGTTAAGGGTAAAGTCATGGTTAAAGTTAAGGTTCAAGTTAGGGTAAAGGTTAAGGTTAAGGGTTTGGTCAAGGTTTGTGTTATGGTTTAGGTTATGGTCAAGATTAAGGTTAGGTTATAATGAAGGTTAAGGTTAAGATAAGGTTAAGGTTAAAGTTAAGGCTAGGGTTAGGTTATAGTTAAGGTCAAAGTTAGGTTAATGTTACGGGTCTTAACCTTAACCTTCACTATAAACGTAACCTTAACATAAATTTAACCTTACACTAAGCTTTACCCTAACCTTACCCTTAACCTTAACATTGACCTTGACATTAAGCTTACCGTTAACCTTAAATTAACCTTAACCTAACCTTAACTTTAACTTTACCCTTAACCTTACCTTAACCATAACATTAACCTAACCTAAACCTTAACCTTACCCTTAATCTTCTCTTAAAATTATCTTAACCATAACCTTAAGGTTAAGGTTATAGTTAAGGTTAGGGTTAGGTTAAGGGTAATATAAGGTTAAAGTTAAGGTCAAGGTTAAGGTTTGGTTAAGGTTAAGGTTAAGGGCTTGGTTAAGGTTAGGGTTAGGTTATAGTTAAGGTAAGGGTTAAGGTTAGGTTAAGGTTAAGGGTAAAGTCAAGGTTAAGGTTAAGGTTAAGGTTAAGGTTCAGGCTAAGGTTAAGGTTAAGGGTTTGGTCAAGGTTAGGGTTATGGTTTGGGTTAAGGTCAAGGTTAAGTTTAGATTATAGTGAACGTTAAGGTTAAGGTAAGGTTAAGGTTAAGGTTAAGGTTATGGTTAGGTTATAGTTAAGGTCAAGGTTAGGTTAAGGTTAAGGTAAGGTTAAGGTTAAGGTTAAGGTAATGGTTAGGTTATAGTTAAGGTCAAGGTTAGGTTAAGGTTATGGGTCTTAACCTTAACCTTCACTATAACTGTAACCTTAACATAACCTTAACCTTGCCCTAACCTTTACCCTAACCTTACCCTTAACCTTAAAACCTTTACCAAACCCTTAACCTTAACCTTAACTTAACCTTACCCTTGACCTTAAGTATAACCTTATCCTTGACCAAAACCTTAACCTTAACCTTAGCCTAGCCATAAGCTTAACCTTAACCTAACCCTAACCTTAACTTTACCCTTAACCTTAACCTATCCTTAACCTTAAATTTAACATTACCCTAACCTTAAGGTTAATTTTAGGTTATAATGAAGGTTAAGGGTAAGGTCAAGGTTAAGGGTAAAGTTAAGGTTAACCTTAATTTAACCTTAACCTTAACCTTAACCTTAAACTAACATTAAACTTAACTATAACGTAACCATACCTTTACCCTAACCATAACATTAACTATAACCTAACGGTAACCTTAAGCTTACCCTTAACATAACCTTAACCTTGACCTTAACCTTAATCTTAACTTAACCTTAACCTTAACTTTAACTATAACCTAACCTAACCTTGATCTTAAATATAACCTAACCCTAACCTTGACCAAACCCTTAACCTTAACCTTAACCTTAACCTAACCTTAACCTTAACATTAACCTTCACATAACCATAACCTTAACCTTAACTTTAACCTTCACCTTAACCTTAACCTTGAATTTACCGTTAACCTAACCTTAACCCCTTAACCTTAACCTTAACCTTAACTATAACCTAACCCTAAGTTTTACCAAACCCTTAAGGTTAACCTTAAGCTTAACCTAACCTTAAAATTACCTTAACCTTCCCATAAACTTAACCTTAACATTAACCTAACCTTAACCTTAACGTTAAACTTAACCTAACCTTAAACTTAACTATAACATAACCATACCTTTACCCTAACCATAACATGAACCATAACCTAACCTTAACCGTAAGCTTACCCTTAACCTAACCTTAACCTTAACCTTGACCTATACCTTAACCTTAACCTTAAATTTAACTATAACCTAACCTAACCGTAACCTTGACCAAACCCTTAACCTTAACCTTAACATTAACCTTAACCTTAACTTAATCTTAACCTTAACAATAACCTTCACATAACCATAACCTTAACCTTAACCTTCACCTTGACCTTCACCTTCACCTTCACCTTAACCTTAAATTAATCTTAACCTTAACAGTAAACTTCACATAACCATAACCGTAACCTTCACCTTAACCTTAACCTTAACCTTCACCTTCACCTTCACCTTCACCTTAACCTTGAATTTACCCTTAACCTAACCTGAACCCCTTAACCTTAACCTTAACCTTCCATAACCATAACCTTAACCTTGAATTTACCCTTAACCTAACCTTTAACTTAACCATAACCTAACCCTAACCTTGACCAAACCTTAAACTTAACCTTAACCTTAACATTCCCCTAACTTTAACCCTAACCTTAACCTTAACCTTAACTTTCCCCTACCCATAACCTTAACCTTAACCTTCCCATAACTGTAACCTTAACCTTAACGTTGACCTTACCCTTGAATTTATCTTAACCTTAACCCAACCTTAACCTTAAATTTACCCTTAACCTTACCTTAACCATAACCTTAACTTAACCTTACCCTTAACCTTATCTTAACCTTACCTTAAGCATAACCTTAACCTTAACCTTATCCTAACCTTAACCTTGACTTTACCTTTAAAATAACCTTAACCATAACCTTATATTACCCTTACACTTAACCTTAACCTTAGCCATAACTTTAACCTTAACCGTAACCTTAACTTAAGTATAACCTTATCCTTCACCTTAACCTTAACCTTGACTTTACCCTAAACTTAACCTTAACCTAACCTTAACCTTAACTTAACATTAACCTTAACCTTAATATTCACCTTAACCTTAACCTTAACCTTAACCTACACCTTGACTTTACCTTAACCTAACCTTAACCCCTTAACCTTAACCTTAATCTTAACCTTAACCAAACCCTTAACATTAACCTTAACTTAACCTTAACCTTAACCTTAACCTAATCTTAACATTGACCTGAACTATAGACTTCCCCTAACCTTAAGCTTAAGCTTAACCTTAACTATAACCTAACCCTAACCTTGACCAAACCTTACCATTAAGGTCAAGGTTAAGGTTAAGGTTAAGGTTAGGTAAAATTTAAGGTTAACATTATGGTTAGGGTTAAGGTTAACCTTGACTTTACCATTAACCTAACCTTAACCTTAACTATCACCTAACCCTAACCTTGACCTTAACTTTACCCTTAACCTTGACCTTAACCTTAACCTTAACCTTGAACTTGACCTTATCCTAACTTTAACCTTAAACTTAACCTTAACCTTCACCTTAACCTTAACCTTGACTTTACCCTTAACCTAACCTAAACCCCTTAACCTTAACCTTAACCTTCCCATAACCATAACCTTAACCTTGAATTTACCCTTAACCTAACCTTTAACTTAACTATAACCTAACCCTAACCTTGACCAAACCTTAACCTTAACCTTAACCTTAACATTCCCCTAACCTTAACCTTAACCTTAACCTTCCCCTAACCATAACCTTAACCTTATCCTTCCCATAACCATAACCTTAACCTTGACATTGACCTTACCCTTGAACTTATCTTAACCTTAACCTAGCCTTAACCTTAACTTTACCCTTAACCTTGCCTTAACCATAACCATAACCTTAACCTTACCCTTAACCTTATCTTAACCTTACTTTAACCATAACCTTAAACTTAACCTTATCCTAACTTTAACCTTAACTTTACCCTTAATGTAACCTTAACCATAACCTTATCTTTACCCTTAACCTTAACCTTAACCTTAACCATAACCATAACTTTAACTTTAAGATTAACCTTAACTTAACTATAACCTTATCCTTCACCTTAACCTTAAGCTTAACCTTGACTTTACCCTTAACTTAACCTTAACCTAACCTTAACCTTAACCTTAATATTCACCTTAACCTTTCCCCCTTAACCTTAACCTTAACCTTAACCTTAACCTAACCTTAACCTTAACCTTAATATTCACCTTAACCTTTCCCCCTTAACCTTAACCTTAACCTTAACCTAAACCTTGATTTACCTTAACCTAAACTTAACCCGTTAACCTTAACCTTAACCTTAATCTTAACCTTAACCAAACCCTTAACATTAACCTTAACTTGACCTTAACCTTAACCTGACTTTAACGTTGACCTTAACTAAAGCCTTCCCCTAACCTTAACCTTAACCTTAAACTTAACTATAACCTAACCCTAACCTTGACCAAACCTTACCCTTAAGGTCAAGGTTAACGTTATGGTTAGGGTTAAGGTTAACCTTGAATTTACCCTTAACCTCACCTTAACCTTAACTATAACCTAACCCTAACCTTGACCTTAAATTTACCCTTAACCTTGACCTTAACCTTAACCTTGACCTTGACCTTGACCTAACCTTATACTTAAACTTAACCTTAACCTTATCTTACCCTTAACCTTAACCTTAAGCTTTCCAAACCCTTAACCTTAACCTTAACCTTAACCTTAACCTTATCTTAACGTTAACCTTAACCTTAACCTTAACCTTAAGTTTGGTTAGGTAAAGTCAAGGTTAAGGTTACATTAAGGGTAAAGTCAAGGTTAAGGTTAGGGTTAGGTTATAGTTAAGGTCAAGGTTAAGGTTATGTTAAGGTTAAGGTTAGGTGTTTAGTCAGGTTAAGGTTAAGGTTAAGGGTAAAGTCAATGTTAAGGTTAGGTTAAGGTTAAGGTTAGGGTTAAGGTTAAATTTGAGGTTAGGTTAAGGTTATTTTTAGGGTTAGGTTAAGGTTAAGGTTAGGTTAAGGGTAAAGATAAGATTATGGTTAGGGTTAAGGTTATGGTAAGGTTAGGTAGGGGTTAAGGTTAAGGTTAAGATTAAGGTTAAGGTTAAGGGTTTGGTCAAGGTTAGGGTTAGGTTATAGTTAAGTTCAAGGTTAAGGTTAGGTTATGGTTAAGGATAAGGTTAAGGTTACGGGAAGGTTAAGGTTAAGGTTAAGGTTAAAGTTTGGTCAAGGTTAGGGTTAGGTTATAGTTAAGGTCAAGGTTAAGGTTAGGATAAGTTTAAGGTTACGAATTTAGTCAAGTTAAGGTTAAGGTTAAGGTTAAAGTTAGGTTAAGGGTAAATTCAAGGTTGAGGTTAAGGTTAAGGGGTTAAGGTTAGGTTAAAGTCAAGTCAAGGTTAGGGTTAGGTTATAATTAAATTTAAAGTTAGGTTAAGGGTAAGATAAGGTTAAGGTTAAGGTTATGGTTAGGTTAAGGTCAAGGTCATGGTTAATGTTAAGGTTAAGGTCAAGGTTAAGGTTAAATTTAAGGTCAAGGTTAGGGTTAGGTTAAGGTTAAGGTTTTGGTTAAGGTTAGGTTAGGGTAAGGTTAGGTTAGGTTAAGGTTAAGGTTTTTGTTAAGGTTAGGTTAAGGTTAAAGTTAAGGTTATGGTTAGTGTAAGGTTAGGGTAAGGTTAAGGTTATGGTTAGGGTAAGGTTAGGGTTAAGTTTAAGGTTAAGTTTAACGGTTTAGTTAAGGCATCGCTTGCCATGAGGACAACATTCTTACTAATTTTCATTTCCTGAGCAGACCACTAAAAAAATTTGTTTTTGCCTTGGTGGTGATAGCCCGTTATGCCCTCGTGCCAATGGGGGAAAATTAACACTGATCCCGTGTCAGTTGGCGCTCTTTCCCAGTTAAGCACCCTTGCCAATTTTCTTATGGAAATATTTTTTTAAAAAGAGGCCAAGTTTCGATTACAACAACTTCGTGGATGAGTCATAGGAAGTGGTTCGACTGAATAACCACAACCTTCCTCCTTTGGCCTCTTGTTTCCACCTTGTGGGGAAACCTTCCAAGGGATAAGGCCTCCCTTCCAATATTGTAGGGATCCCATCCTCCTCCTCTCCTCTATAAATATATCCATCTTCCTCCTCTCCTCTATAAATATATCCATCTTCCATTGATGTGCTGGTTGAACATGTTGGGGTTGAACAAGCTGAATAGCTGAAGGTTGAACTAGCTGAATAGCTGAAGGTTTGAATATGTTATCGCTGAACTTGTAGAAAGGAAACTATAGCCAAGAAGCCTTTGAGAGCCAAGCTGAAGAGAGAGAGCTTTGTCCAGATCTTCGACAGGCTTTGTTGAGACACACTCCACTCGCAAAAGGAAGATCATAGTGTCAGAGAATTTTGTTGTAATCTCCCTTTTGTCATTTATATTATAAGTGACTCTGATTTTGGTTCCATTCATGTGTTTATTTATTTATTTAATGCAATGAATTATATCCTCTCTGACTGATATATGGTTACATGCATTAGATTTTACGTTGTATGTCATTGTTTCCTTGCATGTGTACAGGTGTTCGGACATGTTGAACGGAAGGATCGTGATCTGTCAAGCGAGGGACGGGAAATGCCATCTTTTCTTCAACGAAAACTATGTGGGATTTGACGTAGGCTAATTATCGCAATATTTGTCTTTTGGTAACTAGGAACCAATGTCATTGCATGAATTGATTGTTGCTAGACCCGATTTGGGCTAGTGGGATCGCCTCTGTCCACAAAGGGGATTTACCTCTTCAACACTACCCTTAACATTAACCTTTACCTAACCTTAACCTTAACCTTAACCATAACCTTAACTTTAACCTTGACCTTAACTATAACCTTAACCTTAACCAAACCCTTAACATCAACCTTAACCTTAATCTTAACCTTAACCTAACCTTAACCTTGACCTTAACTATAACCTAACCCTTAACCTTAACCTTAACCTAACCTTAACCTTGAATTTACCCTAACCTTAACCTTAATCTTAACCTTAACCTAACCTTAACCTTGACCTTAACTATAACCCAACCCTTAACCTAACCTTAACCTTAACCTTAACCTTAACCTTAAACTTAACCTTAACCTTGAATTTACTCTTAACCCTTACCTTAACCTTACCCTTAACCTTAACCTCGACTTTACCGTTAACCTAACCTTAACCTTAACCTTAACCTTAACCGTAACCTAACTATAACCTTACCTTAACCTAACTTAACCTTAACATTGACATTTACCTTAACCTTAACTTTAAATTTACCCTAACCTTAAGCGTTTAGTCAGGTTAAGGTTAAGGTTAAGGTTAGGTTAAGGGTAAATTCAAGGTTAAGGTAAAGTTAAGGTTAAGGTTAGGTTAAGGGTAAAGTCAAGGTTAAGGTTAAGGTTATGGTTAAGGCTAAGTTTACGGTTAGATTAAGGGTAAAGTTAAGGTTATGGTTAAAGTTAAGGTTAGTATAAAGTTAAGGTTAGGTTAAAGTTAAATTTAAGGTCAAGGTTAATGGTAAAGTTAAGGTCAAGGTTAGGGTTAGGTTATAGTTAAGGTTAAGGTTAGTTTAAGGGTAATGTCAAGGTTAAGTAAAGGTTATGGTTAAGGTCAAGGTTAAGGTTAAGGTTAACCTTAACCTTGACCTTAACTATAACCTTAACCTTAACCAAACCCTTAACACTAACCTTAACTTAACTTTAACCTTAACCTTAACCTAACCTTAACCTTGACCTTAACTATAACCTAACAATAACCTTGACCAAACCCTTAACCTTAGCCTTAACCTAACCTTAACCTTGAATTTACCCTTAACCCTAACCTTAACCATAACATTTACCTTAACGTAACCTTAACCTTAACCTTTACCTTAACGTAACCTTAACTTGACTAAACCCGTAACTGGAACCTTAACGTAACCTTAAGCTTGAATTTACCCTTAAACCTAACCTTAAAAATAACCTTTACCTTAATGTAACCTTAACCTTACCCTTACCTTAGCCTCGACCTTACCCTTAACCTAACCTTAACCTTAACCTTAACCTTATCTTAACCTTAACCTAACCTTAACCTTAACCTAACTATAACCTTACCTTAACCTAAATTAACCTTAACATTGACATTGACCTTAACCTAAATTTACCCTAACCTTAAGCGTTTAGTCAGGTTAAGGTTAAGGTTAAGATTAAGGTTAGGTTAAGGGTAAAGTCAAGGTTAAAGTAAAGTTAAGCTTAAGGTTAGGTTAAGGTTAACGTTAGGTTAATGGTAAAATCAAGGTTAAGGTTAAGGTTACGGTTAGATTAAGGGTAAATTTAAGGTTATGGTTAAATTTAAGGTTAGGATAAAGTTAAGGTTAGGTTAAATGCAAGATAAAGTTAAGGTTGAGGTTAAGGTTAGGTTAAGGTCAAGGTTAAGGTTAAGGTTAAGGTCAAGGTTAAGGGTAAAGTTAAGGTCAAGTTTAGGGTTAGGTTATAGTCAAGGTTAAGGTAGGATTAATGGTAAAGTCAAGGTTAAGGTTAAGGTGAAGGTTAAGGGTAAGGTAAAGGTTTAGGTTATAGGTTTAGTTAGGTTAAGGTTAAGGTGAAGGTTAAGGGTAAGGCTAAGGTTAAGGTTAAGGTCAAGGTCAAAGTTTAGGTTAAGTTAGGTTAAGGGTGTTAACACTGGAAAAGTGTACAACAGAAGACGACATCAATTAATGTCGAGCCCAGTGATTTACAGGACAAGAATACTTTATGGTATCAAGAAGTATTTAAAATCTCTAAGGTTTTGAGAAAACTAGATTTGAACTAGTCATAAGGTTAAGGTTAATGGTTTGGTCAAGGTTAGGGTTAGGTTATTTGTAAAGTTAAGGTTAAGGTTAGGTTAAGGTTACGGTTATGATTAAGGTTAGGTTAAGCTTAGGTTAAAGTTAAGGTTAAGGTTAAGGTTAAGGTTAGGTTATGGTCAAGGTCAAGGTTAACGTTAAGGCTAAAATTAAGGTCAAGGTTAGGGATAGGTTATAGTTAAGGTTAAGGTTAGGTTAAGGGTAAATTAAAGGTTAAGTAAATATTAAGTAAAGGTTAAGGTTAAGATACGGTTAAGGGTATGGGTTTAGTAAGGTTAAGGTTACGTTAAGGGTAAAGTAAAGGTTAAGGTTAGGTTAAGGGTAAGGTTAATGTTAAGGGTTTGAGAAGGTTAAGGTTAAGATAAGGTTAATGGTAAGATTAATTTTAAGGTAATGTTAAGATAAGGTTAAGGGTAAGGTTAAGGTTAAGGTTAGGTTAAGGTTATGGTTAAGGTAAAGTTAAGGTTAAGGTTAAGGTTAAGATTAGGTTAAGGTTATGGTTATGGTTATGGGAAAGTTAAGGTTAAGGTTAAGGTTAAGGTTATGGTTATGGTTATGGGAATGTTAAGGTTAAGGTTAAGGTTACACTAAGGGTAAAGTTAAGGTTAAGCTTAGGTTAGGGTTAAGGTTAATATGAAGGTTATGGGAAGGTTAAGGTTAATGTTAGGTTAGGCTAAGGTTAAGGTTTGGTTAAGGGTTTAGAAAAGGTCAAGGTTAAGGTTAGGTTAAGAGTAAGTTAAAGGTTATGGGTAAAATTAATGTTAAGGTTAGGGTAAGATTATGGTTAGGTTAAGGTTAAGGTTAGGGTAAGGTTAAGGTTAACATTAAATTAAGTTTAATGTTAAGGGTTTGGTAAAGGTTAAGGTTAAGGATAAGGTTAAGGATAAAGTCAAGGTTAACTATAACCTCAACCCTAACCCTAACCTAACCATAACCTTAACTTTAACCTAAACCTAACCCTAACCTTAACCAAACCCTTAACATTAACCTAACTATACCCAAACCTTAACCTTAACCTTAAATTTACCCTTAACCTAATCTTAACCTTAACCTTAACATTACCCTTAACCTTAACCTTAACCTTAACCTTAATTTTAACCTTAACCTTAACCTTAACCTTAACCTAACCCTTACCCTTAATTTTCACCTTATCCTTAACATTCCCTTAACCATAACCTTAACCTTCCCATAATCGTAACCCTAACCTTAACCTTATCTTTACCCTTAACCTAACCTTAACCTTAACCTTAACCTAACTTTAACCTGACTAAACCCTTAAACTTAAACTTAACTATAACATAACCCTAACCTTACCCTAACCATAACCTTAACTATAACCTAACCCTAACCTTAACCTTACCCTTAACCAAACCTTAACCTTAACCTTGAACCTGATCTTAACCTTAACCTTCACCTTAACTTTATCTTACCCTTAACCTAAGCTTTACCTTAACCTTAACATTATCTTAACCTTAACCTATCCTAATCTTAACTTTCATCCTAACCTTAACCCAAAACTTATCCTTAACCTTAACTTTACCCTTAGCCTAGCCTTAAAGTTAACTTAACCTAACCTTAACCTTAACTTTAGCCAAACCCTTGACCTTGACTTTCACCTTAACCGTAACCTTAACCTTAACCTGAATAAACCCGTAACCTTAACCTTAACCTTAACCTTGATGTTTACTATAACATAACCCTAACCTTAACCTTGACTTTACCCTTAACGTAACCTAAACCTTGACTTTACCCTTAACCTTAAACTTATCCTTAACCTAATGTTAACCTTACACTAACCTTAACCCTACCCTTACCCTTAACCTTAACCTAACCTTAACCTTAACCTTAACGTAACCTTAACCTTGACTTTACCCTAACCTTGACCTTAACTATAACCAAACCCTAACCTTGACCAAACCTTAACCTAACCCTAACCTTAACCTTAACCTTAACCTAACTCTAACCTTGACCAAACCTTAACCTAACCTTAACCTTAACATTAACCTTTACCTAACCTTCACCTTAACATAACCTTAACCTTAACATTAACCTTCCCATAACCATAAACTTAACCCTAACATTAACCTAACCTTAACCTTAACATTAACCTTTACCTAACCTCCACCTTAACCAAACCTTAACCTTAAGGTTAAGGGTTAAGGTTAATGTTAAGGTTAAGGTTAAGGTTAGGTTGTAGTGAAGGTTAAGGGTAAGCTCAAAGTTAAAGGTAAATTTAAGGTTAAGGTTATGAGTAAGGTTAAGGTTAAGGTCAAGATTAAGGTTAAGGCTAATGTTAAGGTCAAAGTTAAGGTTAAGGTTAAGGCAAGGTAAAGGTTAATGTTAAGGGTAGGTTATAGTGACGGTTAAGGTTAAGACCCGTAAACTTAAACCTTAACCTTAACCTTGACCTTAAACTTAACCTTAACCTTAACCTTCACCCTTAATGTTAACGTAACCCTAATCTTGACCAAACCCTTAACCTGACTAAACCGTTAACCTTGACTTAAATTTAACCCTAACCTTAACCATAACCTAACCGTAACCATAACCTTAACCTAACCTTGACCTAACCTTAACCTTAACCTGACTAAACAATTAACCTTAACCTTACCTTAACCCAACTTAATCTTGACCTAACCATAACCTTAACCTTACCTTAACCTAACCTAACCTAACCTTAACCTTAACCATAACCATAACCATAACCTTAACCTTAACCTTAACTTTAACCTTTACCTTTACCTTTACCTTAACCTTACCCTTAAATTTCACCCTTAACCTTAACCTAACCTTAACCTTGACCATACCCTTAACCTTGACCTAACCATAACCTTAACCTTACATTAACCTAACTTAACCTTGACCTAGTCATAACCTTAACCTTACCTGAACCTAACTTAACCTTAACCTTGATATTGACCTTATCCTTACCCTTAACCTAACCTTAACCTTAATTATAACCTAACCCTAACCTTGACCAAACCCTTAACCTTAACCATAAACTTTACCTTAACCTTAACTATAACCTAACCTTAACTTCACCCTTAACCTTACCTTAACCATAACATTAACCTAACCTTAACCTTAACCTTACCCTTAACCTTGTCTTAACCTTACCTTAACCAGAACCTTAGGTTAATATTAGGTTAAGGGAAAATTTAAGGTTAAGGTTAAGGGTTTAGTCAAGGTTAGGGTTAGGTTATAATTAAGGTTAAGATTAGGGTTAATGTTATGGGTCTTAACCTTAACCTTCACTATAACCTAACCTTAACATTGAAATTAACTATAACCCAACCATAAAATTGAAGAAATCCTTAACCTTAACCTTAAATTTACCCTTAACCTAACCCTAACCTTGACCAAACCCTTAACATTAACCTTAACCTTAACCTTAACCTTAACCATAACTTTGACTTTACCCTTAACCTAACCTTAACCGTAACCCTTAACCTAAGCTTAACTTTAACCTTAACTTTACCCTTACCCTAAGTTTAACCTTAATGTTACCCTTAACCTTAAAGTAACCCTAACCTTGACCAAACCCTTAGGTTATGATTAGGGTTAGGTTATAGTTAAGGTTAAGGTTAGGTTAAGGTTAAGGTTAAGATTAAGGTTATGGGAAGGTTATAATGTTAAGGTTAAGGTTAATGTTTGGTTAAGGTTAATGGTTTGGTCAAGGTTAGGGTTAGGTTATAGTTAAGGTTAAGGTTAGGTTAAGGGTAAGATAAGGTTAAGGTTACGGTTAGTTTAAGGGTAAAGTCAAGGTTATGGTTAAGGTTAAGGTTAAGGTTAGGTTAAGGGTAAGGTTAAGGTTAATGTTAAGGTTAATGTTAAGGTTAAGGTTAAGGTTAAGGTCAAGGTCAAGGTTAAGGTTAGGTTAAGGTTAAGGTTAATGTTAGGGTAAGGTTAAAGGTTAAGGTTAAAGTTAGGGTTAACTTTAACCTTATCTTAAGCTTAACCTAATCTTAACCTTAACTTTACCTTTAACCTTAACCTTAACCTCAACTATAACTTTACCTTTAACCTTGACCAAACCCTTAACCTTAACCTTAACCTTACCCTTAACCTTAACATTAACCTTAACCTTAACCTTACCCTAAACTTACCCTAACCTTAACCTTAACTTTACCCTTAACCTAACATTAACCTTAACCATACCCTGAACCTTAAACTTAACCTTAATTTTAACCTTAACCTTCCCATAACCTTAACCTTAACTTTAACCATAACCTAACCTTAACCTTAACCATAACCTATCCTTAACCTTAACCTAACCTTAACCTTAACCTTAACTTGATTTAACCTCTAAACTTAAACTTACCCTTAACGTAATCTTAACCTTAACCTAACCTTAACCTTTAATTTACCCTTAACCCTATCTTTGACCAAACCCTTAACCATAACCTTGACCAAACCCTTAACCTTAACCTTAACCTTAACCTGACCAAAAACTTAAGGTTATGGGTTTATTCAATTTAAGATTAAGGGTAAAGTTAAGGTTAAGGTTAAGGGTATGGTTAAGGTTAGGGGTAGGTTATAGTTAAGGTCAAGGTAAGGTTAAGGTTAAGGTTACGGGTTTAGTCAGGTTAATTTTATAGTTAAGGTCAAGGTTAATGTTAGGTTAAGGTTAAGTTTAAGGTTACGTTAAGGGTAAATTCAATGTTAAAATTAGGTTAAGGTTAAGGTTAGGTAAGTGTAAAGTTAAGGTTAGGGTTACGTTAAGGTTAAGGTTAAGGTTAGGTTAAGGGTAAAGTTAAGGTTAGGGTTAGGTTAAGGTTAAGGTTGAGGTTATGGTTAGGCTAAGGTTAAGGTTAAGGTTGGGTTAAGATTAAGGTTAAGTTTAATGTTAAGGGTTTGGTCATGGATGTCAGGGTTAAGGTTAAGGTTAGGGTTAAGTTAGGATAAGATTAAGGTTAAGGTTATGTTATGCTTAAGGTTAAGGTTAACGTTAGTGTTAAGGTTAAGATTAGGGTTAGGTAAAGGTTAAGATAAGGATAACATTAAGGTTAAGGTTAGGGGTAAGGTTATGGGAAGGATAAGGTTAAGGTTATGGTTAGGGTAAGGTTAGGGTTAGGTTATAGTTAAGGTTAAAGTTAAGGTTAAGGTTAAGGCTATGGGAAGGTTAAGGTTAAGGTTAAGCATGAAGGTTAAGGGTAATTTTAGGTTGAGGTTAAGTTACGTTATTGATTTGGTCAAGGTTAAGGTTAAGATAAGGTTAAGGGTAAGGTTAAGGTTAGGGTTAGGTTATAGTTAAGGTTATGGTTAGGGTAAGGTTAGAGTTAGGTTAAGATTAAGATTAAGGTTAGGTTAAGGTTAAGATTAAGGTTAGGTTAAGGGTAAGATTAAGGTTAAGATTAGTTTATTGTAATTTTAAGGTTAGGTTAAGGTTAATATTAAAGTTAGGTTAAGGGTAAAGTTAAGGTTAAGGTTAGGTTAAGGTTACTATAAGGTTAAGGTTATGGTTAAGGTTAAGGTTAAGATTAGGGTAAGGTTAAGGTTATCGTTAAGGTTAAGGGTTAAGGTGAAGGTTAAGGTTAAGGTTAAGGGTCTGGTTAAGGTTAGGTTAAGGTTAAGGTTAAGGTTAAGGTAAGGTTAAGGTTGACATTGACCTTGACCTTAACCTTAACTGTAACCTAACGCTAACCTTGACCAAACCCTCAACTTTAACCTTAAACTTAACCTAACTTTAACCAAACCCTTAACCTTAACCTTAACCTTAACCTAACCTTAACCAAACCCTTAACCTTAACCTTAAACTAAACCTTATCCTAACCTTAACCTTGACCTTACCCTTAACCTTACCTTAACCATAACCTTAACTTTACCCTTAACCTTAACCTTAACTTTACCTTAACCTAAAATTAACCTTAAATATAACCTAACCTTAACCTTAACCCTAACCTAACCCTAAACTTGACCAAACCTTTAACCTTAACCTTACTAAACTCGTAACCCTAACCTTAACATAATATTAACCTTAACTTAACCTTAACCTTAACCTTAACCTTAACCTTCCCATAACCATAACCTTAACCTTAACATTGACCTTACCCTTAACCTTAACCTTAACCTTAAATTTAACCTTAACTGTTAGGTCCCTATATTACTAGTATAGTCCCTTATTGCTATTAGTGTAACCCCCTTATTGTTATTATTGTACCCTTGTAACACCCATTTTGTTATTGTTGTGCCCTTAAATTATTATTGTTAGGTCGGCTAGGATTACATTGTGGCCCACTAGGATTACATTATGGCCACATGGACTCCTATATATAGAAAGGAGGCTTTGTAAATTGTATCATCCAAGAATTGTTAATTTATGTAATGTATTGGAGGTTTCCCCCTCGAAGTGGCTTATTTATAAGGCGTTGATATCTCTTTTCTTCTATTTTTGGAGCTGGTTTCACAACAATTGGTATCAGAGCTTTGGATTCTAGGGTTTCGCTGCTCGAAACAGGTCATCGTGAAATTTTCGCTATAAAGTTTTTTCTACAAAGTTTCAGAAACTGAAATTTTTAGGGTACGAAGACAAAATCCTGAGGAAGATTGTCTAAAAATTTTAGAGCTTGGTTCGCACTATTGTCGGAGATATGATTTGTGTAAGTTAGGTCTTTTTTTAGGCTCCTAAACAGGTCATCATGGCATTTGCGCGATAAAATTTTTTCTACGAAGGTTCAGAATATGAAATTCGTATGGTGCGAAGCTGAAATCCTGAGGAAATGTTTCAAAAAAATTTAGAGCTTGGTTTGCAACATTTTTTGAGATATGATCTGTGGAAGGTAGTGCTTTTTCAGGCTCTTGAATTTCATCTCAAAGAGGTGATCGTAGGAAAATTTCAATAACTCTCTCTCTGGGCATCAGATTGGAGTGCCGTAAAATTGGTCACAATTACACAGACTTTAGTTTCTTGGCTATCAATTTCAGAGGCAAAGGATGAAACAGTGACACGTGGCAAGTCGTACAAGTTCGCTCTACTGAACTAGTCCATAATTAGGTCATTGTGGGAGATTGGACACAACTTTGTCTTGGAGAATCCAAATCAGGTCAGACCTATGGAATTCAAAATATAATTCAAAGGGCTACGTCGGTACTAAAATTTAGGTATTGAAGTGCTGCAATCACAGATATAATCCAATTTCAATATCGAGATCCTCAAAAGCAAGAAAAAGGAGTGTATTTTTTTCCGAATTGCATAAGTCTTGTTTGAAGAATCAATTTGAATTGATTCCAAAGGCATATTGTAGAATAGATATCAGTATTGGGTTCTAAAATATGCCTCGTAAAAATAGTTCAACACCCATTAAGCCTTCATAAATCTCTACTATGACTCATGAAGATGAAGAATTGCAACATGATCTATCAAAATTACAAGAGAAAGTGCAATAAATTTCACTCTCTCAAAGAGCAACAAAAAATGAAATGGAAGTTTTGAAGAAAGGCGTGGAAGCTAAGATGGATGGCGTGGAAGCTAAGATGGATGGCATGGAAGCTGGCATGGAAGCTAAGATGGATGACATGAAAGACAACATGGAAAACATGAAGAATGATCTAAAAGAAGACATCGAAGGTTTGAAAAAGTTGATACAAGAAATGTTTCCTAATGGAGAAAAGATAGTAGAAGAACCTCATGATGAGAACAAAATAAATGTTAATCGTGATTTCATAAACTCTAATGTTGGTGGGAAGAACCACCATATTCCAAAAATGGATATGAGGAAGTTTGATGGAAAGGATTCTGTAACATGGATACTACAGATGGAGCAATATTTTGATCTCCATAATGTGAAAAACACACAAAAGGTACGCATTGCAACTTTACATTTAGAACAAAATACATTTGTATGGTATCGATGGCTTTGCTCCCGTAAAAAAATTGTCACTTGGTCAATTTTTACGAAAGAAATGATAGCACATTATGAGGATACAAAGAGCAACACCTTCTTTAGCCAATTGGTAAATCTCAAACAAAATGGTTTAGTGGGGCAGCACATTGAGGAGTTCCAAAAATTGAATATAAGGGTAACTAATATTCTAGAGGAACACAGGATCAATCTCTTCATAGGCACTTTAAAGGATAACATCCAACATGAAGTTCGCGTTTTGGAACCGGATTCATTGGATAAGGCATTTAGGTTGGCAAGAAAAGTTGAATGTAAAATAATGGCGACAAGGAAGCCTACCACTCAATTATATAAAGAAGGAAGTGTTTCTACACCTAGATTTCCACAACCTACAAGGTTGACACCAAAAAAATTGGAAGAAAAGAGAGAAAAATGGCTTTGCTATAGTTGTGATAGCAAATATACTAAAGGTCATAAGTGTGCTGAGAAGAAATTATTTTACATAGATTGTGAAGATGAAGCAGAAAATGAACAAGAAGACGATATACACCAGGAACCAGCCCTAGAAGAGGAAGAAATGAATCCAGCCATATCATGTAATGCACTGGTAGGAATTACCACTCCTCAAACTCTCAAGATAGAAGGACATATCAAGAAAAAAAAGGTAATAGTGTTGATTGATTTAGGTAGCACCCATAATTTTATTCATTGTAAGGTAGCCACGGAATTAAATTGCTTCCTATACCCAGCACCAGAATGTCAAGTGATGATTGCAAATGGAGGAACTATAAATTTCTCTGTAAAATGCCATAATATCAAGCTAACCATGGGGGAATATGTATTGACTAGTCCAATGCTTTCCATTCCTATGGGAGGTGTTGATGCTATACTAGGAGTACAATGGTTACAATCTTTGGGGATGGTAGCTTTTAATTTTCAATAAATTTTCTTGAAATTTTTTTCAGAAGGAAAGGAAGTCGAATTAAGGGGTATTGCAGGGAAGCCGAGAAAGATAATAAGCTCTAATATCATGACAAATATTCTAAAGAAAGGACGACGAGGCGTGATTGCACAATTATTCTCACTAGAAGTTCCAACATCAAAATCATCTATTTCTGCAGATCTCCAACAAGTCTTGGACAATCATTCCAAGGTGTTTGAAACTCCCAAAAGACTCCCACCTATTCGTGATCATGATCATGCTATTCATTTGATTCCAGGAAGTGTTCCTCCAAACATCAGGCCTTATAGATATCCTTATGTCCAAAAGAGCGAAATTGAACGTATGATTGGAGAAATGTTAGAGGCGGGTATAATTCAACCTAGTCAAAGTTCTTTCTCTGCTCCTGTAGTATTGGTACACAAGAAGGATGGATCATGGCGAATGTGTCCGGATTATAGGGAGCTCAATAAGCTCACCATTAAAGATAAATTTCCCATTCCTGTGATTGATGGATTATTGGATGAATTACATGGAGCAATTTATTTTACCAAGTTGGATCTTCGTTCAGGATATCATCAAATTAGAATGAAGACTGAAGATATTCCAAAAACAACATTTAAAACTCATGAGGGTCATTATGAATTTTTGGTCATGCCTTTTGGCCTTACCAATGCACCTTCTACATTTCAAGGGTTGATGAATTCCATTTTCAAACCCTTCCTTAGAAAATTTGTGCTAGTATTTTTTGATATACTAATCTACAGCAGGTCTTGGAAGGATCATGTTGAACATGTTGACAGGGTGCTCAAACTATTGCAGGAGAAACAATTATATGCAAAAACATCCAAATGTTTCTTTGGAGTACAAGAGGTGGAATATCTTGGTCATATTGTATCTCACGAGGGTGTTAAGGTAGACCCTAACAAAATTAAAGCCATTAAGGAATGGAAAGTCCCCACAACCATAAAGCAGTTGTGAGGATTTCTTGGGTTAACAGGGTATTATCGCAAGTTTTTTAATAATTATGGGAGAATAGCAGCACCTCTAACAACATTATTGAAGAAAGATGCATTTTCATGGACTCCTGAAGCAACTAAGGCCTTTGAACATCTTAAAGAGGCAATGTGCCTAGCACCGGTCTTAGCTACGCCAGACTTTAAAAAAACCTTTATTGTGGAATGTGATGCCTCACGAAATGGAATTGGTGCTGTTTTAATGCAGGAAGGAAGACCCATTGCTTTTGAAAGTTGTCCAATCAAAGGAAAGTATTTACAGAAACCTATTTATGATAAGGAAATGTTAGCAATCCTACATGCACTAAAGAAATGGAGAACTTACCTAATGGGAAGACACTTTAAGGTAAAAAATTATCATGATAGTCTTAAACACTTTTTAGAACAAAGACTATCTTCAGAAGAGCAGCAAAAATGGGTCACAAAGATGTTGGGTTATGATTTTGAAATAATATACAAAAAAGGAAAGCTTAATGTTGTTGCAGATGCACTCTCAAGAAAGAATGAAGAGGTGGAAGCATTGCTTTGTGCCATTTCTATTATCCAACCAGATTGGATAACCGAAGCAAGAGATGAATGGAAGAAGGACAAAGATGTATGGACACTCATTCAAAAGTTACAACAAGATCCTAGTACATCTGATACATTTAGTTGGAAAATGATTCCTTATGGTACAAAGATCGCTTATATATTTGTAATAATTCCGAACTAAAACAAAATATTCTTCTGGAATTGCACACTTCTCCTTTAGGAGGACACTCAGGATTTTTAAAAACTTACCACAGGGTGAAGAAAGATTTTTTTGGGGATGGCCTTAAATCTAATATTCAAAAGTTTGTGGCGGAATGTTTGGTTTTCCAGCAGAATAAAGTGGAGACAATTAATACCCTGGTACTTCTACAACCTTTATCCATTCCAAGTCAATGTTGGGAGGAAATTTCAATGGATTTTATCACATTTTTACCTAAGTCCGAAGGAAAGAGTGTCATCATGGTGGTAGTTGATAGACTTACCAAGTATGCACACTTTTGTGCATTATCTCATCCATTTAAAGCAAGCACAATTGCTACTACATTTATGGACAGAATTCAAAAGCTACATGGAAGCCCAAGGGTCATTGTGAGCGACAGAGATCCCATTTTTACTGGAAATTTTTGGACGGAGTTATTTGCTTGTTTGGGTACTCAATTAGCTCATAGCTCATCTTATCATCCTCAATCTGATGGTCAAACTGAGATAGTAAATAAATGTTTGGAAGGATATCTTCTTTGTTTTGTATCTGATAAACAAACACAATGGGTCAAGTGGTTACCTCTTGCTGAATGGTGGTATAACACTTCCTTCCATACTACAACAAAAATGACCCCATTTATGGCACTTTATGGATATCATCCACCATCCATCACATAATATTTAAGAGAAAATTCGAAGGTTCAAGCAGTGGAAGATCACATCGAGCATCAGCAAGAAGTTCTCCAACTCTTAAAGGATAACCTGAATTTGGCACAAAATCGAATGAAACAACAGGAAGATCAACATCGCAGTGAGAGAAGTTTTGTTGTAGGAGATTGGGTATTTTTACGGCTACAACCATACAAACAAATGTCCCTCAAGCAAGCTAAGAAGGATAATAAATTATCGCCAAAGTACTATGGTCCTTACAAGGTGTTGCAAAATATTGGTACTATGGCATACAAATTGGAGCTTCCTTCTTCTTCGCGAGTACATCCAGTTTTCCATGTTTCATGCTTAAAGAAGATTATAGGTGAAAATCTTCCAGTTCAAACAATATTTCCAGAACTTGATGAGGAAGGAAAAATCATATTGGAACCTGAAGCGGTCACGGAAACAAGAACTCGACAACTACGGAATCGATCAATTTCAGAGTATCTCATTAAGTGGAAGAACTTACCCACTGAAGATTCTGCATGGGAGGATGAGAATTTTATACAGAAGCACCCAGAGCTACTCAAGCATTGAGGACAACACTTTTTTGAAGGAGAGGGGCATGTTAGGTCCCTATATTACTAGTATAGTCCCTTATTGTTATTATTGTACCCTTGTAACCCCCATTTTGTTATTATTGTGCCCTTAAACTATTATTGTTAGGTCGGCTAGGATTACATTGTGGCCCACTAGGATTACGTTATGGCCACATGGACTTCTATATATAGAAAGGAGGTTTCGTAAATTGTATCATCCAAGAATTGTTCATTTATGTAATGTATTGGAGGTTGCCCCCTCGAAGTGGCTTATTTCTAAGGCATTGATATCTCCTTTAATCTATTTTTGGAGCTGGTTACACAACATTAACCTTGACCTTACCTTTAAACTTCACCCTTAACCTTACCTTAACCTTAACCTAACCTTAACCTTAACTATAACCTAACCCTAACCTTGACCTTGGCCTTAACCTTAACCTTAATATTAACCTTAAACTTAGACTCACTAAGCCCGTATGCTTAATTTTGACCTTAACCTAATCTTAACCCCTTGACCAAACCTTAACCTTAACCTTAACTGGACCTTAGCCTTAACCTTAACCTTCCCGTAACCTTAACCTTAACCTTAACCATAACCTAACCTTAACCTTGACCTTAACTATAAGCTAACTCTAAACGTGACCAAACCCTTACACTTGACTTTAACCTTATCCGTAACCTTAACCTTAACCTAACCTTAACTTTGACCTAAACTATAACCTAACCCTAACCTTGACCAAACCTTTAACATTAACCTTAACCTTAACCTTATTGTTAATCTTAACGTTAACCTTAACCTTAACCCTAACTTAACCTTAACCTTAACATTCAAAAACCTTTATCGTAACCTTAACCTTACCCTTAACCTTAACCTTAACCTTTACCTTTACCCTAACCTTAGCCTTAACTTTACCCATAATATTAACCTTAACCTTAACCTAACCTTAAGCTTATATTAACCTTAACTAGAACCTAACCCTAACCTTGACCAAACCTTAACCTTATCCTTAACTTTACTCTTAACCTAACCTTAACCTTAACCTTGACTTTACCTTAACCTAACCTTAACCTTGACTTTACCCTTATGGTTAGGTTAAGGGTAAAGTCAAGGCTAAGGTTATGGTTATGGGAAGGTTACGGTTAAGGTTAAGGTTAAGGTTAAGGGAAGGTTAAGGTTAAAGTCAAGGTTAAGGTGAAGGTTAGGTTAGGTTAAGGGTAAAGTTAATGTTATGGTTAGGGTAAGGTTAGGGTAAGGTTAAGGTTAGGTTAAGGGTAAATTTAAGGTTAAGGTTAAGGTTAAGGTAAGGTTAGGGTAAAGTTTAAGGTTAAGGTTAATTTTAAGGGTTTGGTCATGTTAAAGGTAAGGTTGAGGTTAAGGTTAAGGGTAAGGTCAAGGTTAAGGTTAAGGGTATGGCTTTTGTAAGGTTAAGGTTAAGGTTATGGTTAAGGTTAAGTTTAAGGTTAAGGGTTTGGTCAAGGTTAGGGTTAGGGTATAATTAAGGATAAGTTTACGTTAAGTGTAAGTTCAAGGTCATGTTTATGGTTACGGGTTTAGTCAAGTTAAGGTTATAGTTAAGGTCAAGGTATAGGTTAAGGTTAACCTTACCCTTACCTTAGCCTTACCCATAAGGTTAAGGTTAAGGTTAAGGTTAGGTAAAGGTTAAGGTTTAGGTAAGTTTAAGGGTGAAGGTTAAGGGTAAGGTCAAGGATAAGGTTAAGGTTAGGGTTAAGGTTAGGGGAAGGTTAAAATTAAGGTTAAGGGTTTGGACAAGGTTAGGGTTAGGTCAAGGTCAAGGTTAGGTTAAGGTTACAGGTTTTGTCAGGTTAATGTTAAGGTTAAGGGTTTGGTTAATGTTAGGTTAAGGTTAAAGGTTTGGTTAAGGTTAGGTTAAGGTTAAGGTTAATGTCTAGGTTAGGGCTAGGTTAAGTTTAAGGTTAAGGTTAAGGTTAGGTTAAGGTTAAGATAAGGTTAAAGGTAAGGTTAAGGTCAAGGTCAAGGTTAAGGTTAAGGGTTAATGGTTTGGTCAAGGTTAATATTAAGGGTTTGGTCAAGGTTAGGGTTAAGGGTAAATTCAAGGTTGAGGTTAGGTTAAGGTTAAGGTTAAGACTCGTAACCTTAACCTTCATCCCTAATCTTAACGTAACCTTAACCTTAACCTTACTAAAACCGTAACCTTAACCTTAATCTTTACCTTGAATTTACCCTTAACCTTACCTTAACCTTAAATATAACCTAACCCTAACCTTGACCTTAAATTTATCCTTAACCTTAACCTTAACTATAACCTAGCCTTCACCTAACCCTTAACCTCTTAACTTTAACCCTAACCTTCCCATAACCTTAACCTTAACCTTAACCTTAAACTTAACCTTAACCTTAACCTTAACCCTAACCTTAACCTTGACTTTACCCTTAACCTTAACCTTAACCTTAACCTTCACCCTTAACCTTAACCTAAGCTTAACTTTAACCTTAACCTTAACCTTCCCCTAACCCTAACCTGAACCTTAACCCTAACCTTAACCTTAACCTAACCTTAACCTTGACTTTACCCTTAACCTTAACCTTAACCTGACTAAACTCGTAACCTTAACTATAACCTAACCCTAACCTTACCCTAACCATAACCTTTACTTAACCTTAACCTAACCTTAACCTTGACCTTAACCTTAACCTTGACTTGACCCTTAACATAACTTTAAACTTGACTTTAACCTTACTAAACCCGTACCCTTAACCTTATCTTAACCTTACCTTAACCTGACCAAACCTTTACCTTGACCTTAACCTTAACTTTACCCTTAACCTTCACTATAACCTAACCTTAACCTTAACCTTAACTTTAACCTTAACCCTTAACCTTAAGGTTAAGGTTTGGTCAAGCTTAGGGTGATGTTATAGTTAAGGTTAAGGTTAAGGTTAGGGTTAAGTTTAGGGCAAGGTTAAGGTTAAGGTTAAAGTCATGGTTAAGGGTAAGGTTAAGGTTATGTTAAGGTTAAGGTTAAGTTTAAGGGTAAGGGTAAGGTTAGTGTTAAGGTTAGGGTAAGGTTAAGATTAGGTTAAGGGTAAGGTTAAGGGATAAGGTGAAGGTTAGGTTAAGGTTAAGAGAAGGTTAAGTTTAAGGTTAAGTTCAAGGTTAAGGTTATCATTAAGTTTAAGGTTAAGGTTAATGTTAAGGGTTTGGTCAAGGTTAGGGTTAGGTTATAGTTAAGGTCAAGGTTAAGGCTAGGTTAAGGTTAAGGTTATGGGTTTAGTCAGGTTAAGGTTAAGGTTAACATTACCCTTACCTTAACCTTAGCCTTAGCCTTAACCATAACCTTAACCTTTACCTTTACCTTAACCTTAACTTTAACCTTACTAAGCCCGTACCCTTAACCTTATCTTAGCCTTACGTTAACGATGACCTTAACCTTGAACTTAACTATAACCTAACCCTAACCTTCACCAAACCCTCAACCTTAACCTCAACCTTCCCAAACCCTCAAGCTTAAGCTTAACCTAACCTTAACCTTATCCTTAACCTTAAACTTAGCCTAACTTTAACAGTAACCTTAAACTTAACTTTACCCTTAACCTTAACCTTACCATTAAACTTAACCAAACCCTTAACCTTATCCTTAACTGTAACCTTAACCCTAGGGTAAGGTTAAGGTTAAAGGTAAAGTTAAGGTTAAGGTTATGGTTATGGGAAGTTTAAGGTTAAGGTGAAGGTTAAGGTTAGGGTAAGGTCAAGGTTTTATTCAGGCTATGGTTAAGGTTAAGGTTAAAGTTAGGTTAAGGTAAGGTTAAGGTTATGGGTTTAGTCAGGTTAAGGTTAGGTCAAGGTTATGGTTAATGTAAGGTTAAGGGTAAGGTTAAGGTTAAGGTTATGGTTAACCTTTACTTAACCTTACCCTTAACTAAAACCTAACCCTAACATTGACCAAACCTTAACCATTACCTTAACCTTAGCCTTACCCTTAACTTAACCTTAACCTAACCTTAACCTTAACCAAACCCTTAAACTTAACCTTAACCTAACCTTAACCGAACCCTTAACCTTAACCTTAACCTCACTAAAATTGTAACCTTAACCGTAACCTTACCCTTAACCTTAACCTAACCTTAACATTAACGTTAATCTAACTATAACCATACCCTTAACTTTAACCTTGAGCTTAACTATAAGGTAACCCTAACCTTAACCTTAACCCTAACCTTAACCTTAACTTTACCCTTAACCTAATCTTAACCTTACCCTTAACTTAATCTTAACTTTACCCTTAACCTAATATTAACCTTAACCCTAACCTTAACCTTACCCTAACCTTACCCTTAACCCTTAACCTAACCTTAACCTTAACTATAACCTAACCCTAACATTACCTTAACCATAACCTTAAATTTACCCTTAACCTAACCTTAACCTTAACCTTAATCTAACCCTAACCTTGACCTCAATCTTAAACTTAACCTAACATTAACCAAACCCTTAACCTTAACCTTAACCTGACTAAACTCGTAACCTAACCATAACCTTAACCTTAACCTAACCTTAACCTTGACTTTACTCTTAACCTAACCTTAACCTAACCTTAACCGAACCTTATCTTAACCTTAACCTAACCTTGACCTTGACCTTAACCTAACCTTAACCTTATCCTTATCCTTAACCTTATCTTAACCTTAACCTAACCTTAACCTTAACCTTAGCCTAACTATAACCTTACCCTTAACCTTTACCTTAACCTAACCTTAAACTTAACCTTAACTTTAACCTTAACCTAACCTTAACCTTAACCTTAACTATAACCTTAACCTTAACCTTCCCATAACCATAAGCTTAACCTTGAATTTACCCTTAAGGTTAAGGTTAGGTTAAGGGTTTGGTCAAGGTCAAGGTTAAGGGTAAGGTTATAGGTGAAGTTAAGGTTATGGTTAGGGTAAGGTTAGTGTAAGGTTAAGTTTAAGGTTAAGGTTAGGGGAAGGGTTAAGGTTAAAATTAGGTTAATGTAAGGTTAAGGTTACGGGTTTAGTCAGGTTAAGGTTAAGGTTATGGTTAGGGTAAGGTAAAGGTTAAGATAAGGTTAAGGTTAAGGTTAAGGTTAGGTTAAGCGTAAAATTAAGATTAGTGTTAGGTTAAGGTTAGGTTAAGGGTAAGGTTAAGGTTAAGGTTAAGGTTATGGTTAGGCTAAGGATAAGGTTAAGGTTAAGGTTACGGTTAGGTTAAATTTAAGATTAGGTTAAGCTTAAGGTTAAGGTTTGGTCAAGGTTAGGGTTAGGTTATAGTTAAGGTCAAGGTTAAGGTTAGGTTAAGGGTAAAGTAAAGGTTAAGGTTAAGGCCAAGGTTAAGGGTAAAGTTAAGGTCAAGGTTAGGGTTAGGTTATAGTTAAGATTAGGTTAGGTTAAGGTTAAGGTCAAGGTTAAGGGTAAAGTTAAGGGCAAGGTTAAGGTTAGGTTATAGTTAAGGTTAAGGGTTTGATCAAGGTTAGGGTTAGGTTAAGGTTAAGGTTAAGGTTAGATTAGGATAAGGTCAAGGTTAAGGTTAAGGTTACAGGTTTAGTCAGGTTAAGGTTAAGGTTACGGTTAAGGTTAAAGTCAAGGTTAAGGGTTTGGTTAAGGTTAGGTTAAGTTAAAGTTAAGGTTAAGGTTAGGTTAAGGGTAAAGTTAAGGCTAAGGTTAGGTTTAAGGTTATTTTAAGGTGAGGGTTAGGTTATAGTTAAAGTTAAGGTTAGGTTAAGGGTAAGATAAGGTTAAGGTTAAGGTTCGGTTAAGGTCAAGGTCAAGGTTAAGGTTAAGGTTAAGGTCAAGGTTAAGGGTAAAATTAAGGTCAAGGTTAGGGTTATGTTATATTTGAGGTTAAGGTTAGGTGTAGGGTAAAGTCAAGTTTAAGGTTAAGGTGAAGGTTAAGGTTAAGGGTTACGGGTTTAGTCAGGTTAAGGTTAAGGTGAAGGTTAAGGGTAATGTTAAGGTTACGGTTAAGGGTTCGGTTAAGGTTAGGTTAAGGTTAATGTTAATTTTAAGGGCTTGGTCAAGGTTAGGGTTAGGGGTAAGGTTAGGGTTAAGGTTAGGGGAAGGTTGAGGTTAAATTTAGGTTAAGGCAAGGTTAAGGTTAAGGTAAGGTTATGTTTAAGGTTACATGTTTAGTCAGGTTAACGTTAAGGTTAAGGGTTTGGTTAAGGTTAGGGTTAGGTTATAGTTAACTTTAAGGTTAGCTTAAGGGTAATATTAAGGTTAAGGGTTTGATCAATGTTAGGGATAGGTTATAGTTAAGGATAAGGTTAAGCTTAAGGTTAGGGTTGAGTTTAGGGTAAAGGTTAAGGTTAAGAATTTGTTCAAGGTTAGGGTTTAGGTTTTAGTTAAGGTTAAGGTTAAGGTTAAGGGGGTAAGGTTAAGGTTAAGGTTAATGGTTAAGGTTAAGGTTAAGGTTAGGTTTAAGGTTAGGGGAAGGTTAAGGTTAAGGTTAAGGTTAATGTTAAAGGTTTGGTCAAGGTTAGGGTTAGGTTATAGTTAAGTTTAAGGTTAAGGTTACGGGTTTAATCAGGTTAAGGTTAAGGTTAAGGTTAAGAGTTTGGTCAAGGTTAAGGTTAAGGGTATGGTCAAGGTTAGTGTTAGGTTGTAGTTAAGGTTAAGGTTACGGGTTTAGTAAGGTTAAGTTTAAGGGTAAGGTTAAGGTTAAGGTTAAGGAATTGGTCAAGGTTAGGTTTAGGTTATAGTGAAGGCTAAGATTAAGTTAAGTGTAAAGTCAACTTTATTGTTGAATTTAAGGTTAAGGTTAAGGGTAAGGTTAACCTTAACTTTAACCTTAACCTTAAACCTTAACCTGAATCTTAACTTTAACCTTAACCTTAACCTAACCTTAAGCTTAATCTTAACCTTAACCTTCCCATAACCATAAGCTTAACCTTAAGCTTAAGCTTAACCTAACCTTAACCTTAAACTTAACCTTCCCATAACCATAACCTTAACCTTAACCTTAACCTATCCTTAACCTTAACCTAACCTTAACCTTAACTATAACCTAACCCTAACCTTACCCTAGCCATAACCTTAACTATAATAACCTAACCCTAACCTTACCCTTAACCTATCCTTAACCTTGACCTTGAACTTAACCTTAACCTTAACTTAACCTTAACCTTGACCTTAACCTTAAATTTAGCTATAGCCTAACCTAATTTTTAAATTATCTATAACCTATCCCTAACCTTGACCAAACCCTTAACTTTAACCTTAAGCTTAACATGAAACTTAACCTAACCTTAACCTTAACATTAACCTTCCCATAACCATAACCTTAACCTTAACCTTCACCTTCACCTTAACCTTAACCTTGACTTTACCCTTAACGTAACCTTAACCCCTTAACCTTAACCTCCCATAACCATAACCTTAACCTTGACTTTACCATTAACCTAATATTAACCTTAACAATAACCTAACCATAACCTTTTCCAAACCTTAACCTTAAATTTAACCTAACCTTAACCTTAACCTTAACCTTCCCCTAACATTAACCTTAACCTTCCCATAACCATATCCTTAACCTTAACCTTGAAGTTACCATTGACCTTAACCTTCACCTTAACCTTAACCTTGACCTTAACCTTACCCTTAAACTTATCTTAACCCTAACGTTACCTTAACCTTAACTTTACACTTAACCTTACCTTAACCATAACCTTAACCTAACCTTATCTTAACCTTACATTAACCATAACCTTAATCTTAACCTTATCCTAACCTTAACATTGACTTTACCCTCAATGTAACATTAACCATAACCTTATCTTTACCCTTATCCTTATCCTTAACCTTGAATTAACTATAACCTTAACCTTAACCTTAACCTTGAATTTAATCTTAAGTTAACCTTAACCTTAAATTACCCTTAAAATTAACCTTAACCTTCTCCTTAACCTTACCCCCTTAACCTTAACCTTAAACTTGAATTTACCTTAACCTAATCTTAACACCTTAACCTTAAGTTTACCCTTAACCTTAACCTTTACCTTAACCAAACCCTTAATATTTATATTAACCTAACCTTAAACTTAAGCTTAAGCTTAACCTTTACCTAAGCTTAACCTTAAACTTAACCTTAACCTTTACCTTACCCTTAAGGTCAAGGTTAAGATAAGGTTAAGGTTAAGATTAAGCTTAGGTAAAGGTTAAAGTTAAGCATAGGTTAAGGATAAGGTTAAGATTAAGGTTATGGTTATGGGAAGTTTAAGGTTAGGGTTAGGTTAAGGGTTTGGTAAAGGTTAGGGTTAAGTTATAGTGAAGGTTAACGTTAAGTTAAGGGTAAATTCAAAGCATAACCCTTAACCTTAACCTTACTCTTAACCTTCACCTTAAAATTAACCTTGACTTTACCGTTAACCTAACCTTAACCTTAACTATAACCTAACCCTAACCTTGACCTTAAATTTACCCTTAACCTTGAACTTAACCTTAACCTTAACCTTGAACTTGACCTTAACCTAACCTTAACCTTAGCCTTATATTACCCTTAACCTTAACCTTCCCAAACTTTTAAACTTAATCTTAACCTTAACCTAACCTTAACCTTAACCTTAACCTGACTAAACCCATAACCTTAACCTTAACCTAACCTTAACCTTATCTTAACTATAACCTTAACCTTAACTTTGGTTAGGTAAAGTCAAGGATAAGGTTATCTTAAGGATAAACTCAAGGTTAAGGTTATGTTAAGGATAAACTCAAGGTTAAGGTTAGGGTTAGGTTATAGTTAAGGTCAAGGTTAAGGTTAGATTAAGGTTAAGGTTAAGGTTTCGGGTTTAGTCGGGTTAAGGTTAAGGGTAAATTCAAGGTTAAGGTTAGGTTAAGGTTAAGGTTCAGGTTAAGGTTCAAGTTAAGGATTTGGTTAAGGGTAAGGGTAAGGATAAGGTTAAGGTTAGGTTAAGGGTAAAGTTAAGGTTAAGGTTAAGGTTAGGGGTTTGGTGAAGGTTAGGGTTAGGTTAGGGTTATGATTAGGGTTAGGTTAGGATTAGGTTAAAGTTAGGGTTTGGGAAGGTTAAGGTTAAGGTTAAGGGGTTAAGGTTAGGTTAAGGTAAAGTCAATGTTAGGGTTAGGTTATAGTTAAAGTTAAGGTTAGGTTAAGGGTAAGATAAGGTTAAGGCTAAGGTTAAGGTTAAGGTAAGGTTAAGGTCAAGGTTGAGGTTAAGGTTAATGTTAAGGTCAAGGTTAAGGGTAAATTTAAGGTCAAGGTTAAGGTTAGGTTATAGTTAAGGTTAAGGTTAGGTTAATGGTAAAGACAAGGTTAAGGTTAGGTTAAGGTTTAGGTTAAGGTTAAGGTTAACGGTTAGGTTAAGGTTAAGGTTATGGGTTTGGTTAAGGTTAGGTTAAGGCTAAAGTTAAGGTTATGGTTAGGGTAAGGTTAGGGTAAGGTTAAGGTTATGTTTAGGGTAAGGTTAGGGTTAAGGTTAATGTTAAGGTTAAGTTTAAGGTTAAGGGTTTAGTTAAGGTTAAGGTTGGGTTAAGGTTAAGGTTAGGTTAAGGTTAAGGTTAATTTTAAGGGTTTGGTCAAGGTTAGGGTCAGGTTATAGTTAAGGTCAAGGTTAAGGTTATGGTTAAGGTAAGGTTAAGATAAGTTTAAGGGTAAGGTTAAGGTTAAGGTCAGGTTAAGGTTATGGGTAAGGTAAGGTTAAAGGTAAAGTTAAGGTTAAGGTTAGGTTAGGTTAAGGTGAAGGTCAGGGTTACGATAAGGTTAAGTTTAAGGTTAGGTTAAGGTTAAGGTTTAAGGTTACGGGTCTTAACCTTAACCTTCACTATAACCTACCCTTAATATTAACCATTACCTAACCTCAACCTTAACCTTAACCTGTTGGTGTCCCGTGTTTTGATAGTTTGGCAAATCAAAATACAAGGCAACATCAGAACCAATCTTTAGAGTTACAAGATCTAGTCCTCCTGTTCTCAGAGAGGGATCTCTCAAATGTTTGTTTGCAAAATTTCATCTTGTGTGCTTATAGTATTGATTTTAGACTAGTTATTGAGTGCAAGTGTTTGTTTGTTTGTTTGGTTGGTTGGATTGAATTGATACAACAGAACATGAAAGGTCTAGGAAAGATACACAGAATAGAGAGACATCTGTTTCATTGGGCAATGGAGTCAAAATAAGGTCATGAAAAACTCATCAATGGATATGGGATATCAAAGGGAAAATATAACTTGGCCATATGATCCTTTTGTTTTTGGAATGGGATGAACATTAACGATTTGGAAAGAGAAATTGAATTCTCAAAAAAGGGAATTTGAAAGCATAACTTAAACAATAAAGAGATATTTGATAGACATGGCTAACCATAAATTCTACAAACATTCTTTAAGAAAATAATGACTTCAAAACAACTTTCAAAATTAAATCTAAGATTCAGGGAACACCCTATTTCCTCAAAGATTTTATTTTAAAGGACTTAGAAAACATAAAATATTTACTGATAATTATAGTCATAGAAGAGGGAACACCTAAAAACATCTATGATCATAATTATAACGACCTTTATGCCAACTGTTTAAGTGAGGACAAAGAGCAAGATCAAAACAGACCTCTTTGATTCACTATAGGCAAAGAAATTCAAAGGGAGACTTCAATAATAGTTTTTAAGTGGCAGCAGACAAGCAGGGAGAACCATAAATCATGTTGTAACCAACTGTTCAAACTATTAAGGAAATAAAAAAGTATGAAGAATAAAGAGAAAGATCAAAGCCTATAAAATACTTCAATAGAAGAAAACATAAAACAGTGAAGGAGCAAAACGTCTAAGGTGCTTCCAAGAGTCATTTCTTAGCCTAAAACTTTCGAACCTACTGTAGTAAGAGATTATGGAACATAATGAAAACAGGGGAAAACATGAAACAGTTCAGAATAATTCACCAACAGCCAAGCTCATAGATCCAATGATAGATCCTTCTCATTCATAAGCATGCAACAACATCATCAGGGCTCCAAGACTTCAATTTTTTATTTAACTTCAATAGACTATGTATTTACTTCAAAGAGTTTCAGTATTATAACTTGTGATCAAACAATAACCAACAATTACTCATATTCTACTGAAGTATTTATAGAAGGATTAGAAGGTGGGATTTAATAAAATATCTCAAAGATAATTAATATAGACTTAAGACTTCTCGGCCTTTTGAGGGGCTCGATGGAGAAGTTTAGAGGTGGACGGTTGTATTAATGTTTTAAAATTAATATTTAAACTCGATGGGAGCTTTGTTGACTTCCAGGCTTTGCATAACATGGAGTAATCCTGAATATATTTTTTTGCATAAGCTTCCTATGGTAGAATTAACTTCTTAGCAGCGCTGGAGGCAGATATTTCTTCAATCAATAACTTCGACCTCTGTTTTGAATGGTTTGAGGCAACAGGTGGCTCTTGTAGTAGCTTAGGAATCAATTCACCTCAAATGCAGGTGGAGGAAACTTTTATGTCAGTTTTAAACACTTATGATTTATTTTGACTTTGTTTGGATCCAGGGAATTAGGTTTTTGATAATTATTTTTAACTGTAATTCCCTAAATCTCTCTTCGATCTTCATCTTCGTTGCGTTCTATTCTTCAAACTTATACTCTTTTAAATCGCGTTTAAAACACAATGTCTTTTCAATGTGCAGAGCCGTGTAGGGATTTTAAAGGTGTCAATGCCCATGAAGCATTGATAAAACAATGGAACAGAGCCTGGCGGGTGATCTCCCTTAATGTAAAACATGCATGGGAAAAGTCTTTCCCGACCTTCGGCCTTTATCCTTTATACCATGGAAAACCATTTTAAAATGCCTGCAAAACACAAAAATAGTTAAGAAACCATTTGAAAATAGGTTAAACTGCTTCAGAAGCCGAGAGAGGATCGTAGCCATTGGATCTGTACATGTGGACGGTCCAGATCTAATCGGGAATTTGCAATCAGCGGGAGGAGAAAATGGGTGCGACGAGAAAACTCTGATGTGATTGCGCAATTTGGAGGGCAGAAGTGATTAGGAAATGATCTTTTGATCTGAGGATCAGATCAACAGCGGGGAGAAAATCAGAGGGATAGGCGGTTGGGGGAAAAACAAATGCATGCGATGAAAACTGCGCGATGCGATTTAAGAACTCCAATGCGATGGTGCGATCGGAACATCGCAATTAGAAGTTTCAAACAAACATAATCGGAGGAGCCTTACAAAGGTTTCTGATGCGATTGGGCCATCGCAATCGGAGGGGCAGAGTTTATATATATAAGACTCAATCGCATCGGATGTTCTGATGCGGTATTTTTAATCTACCCATTGTGATTTCTGTGATCGCAATTGTGTGATCGGGTTTTATTAATCTACCCATTTTTATATTTAAACCACGTGACTTTGGTTTTTTATAAAAAAATTTGGATAAGTGGGTTTTCTCATTTTTCAAAGGGAAAAAGCAGATTGGGGAAGAAATATAAAGGATAAGCGCTGGAGGCGGGCCCACGGGATATTTATACAAAGGTTTTAATCGCATCGGGTTTTTTCAATACAAAACCAATCGCATCAGAGTTTATATGACACGAAGCTAATCGCATCAGAACTTTCGAATATAGCAAGGACTTGCGTTCATTGGTTTTTTGCGATGCGATAAGAGCCCGGAACTATAGCTCTTGGTCTCGGGCATAGATTATATGAAACATTTTGCTGAACATTTTTGTCTTTGTTTAAGTCTGGTTTTTTGGCCAAAATGTTGGTTTTCTCCGCTGTCTTTTTGGGCTGAGTTTCTGTGTTTTTCTTGACAGCAGTATTAGTGTTCTTGTCTTTTAAGTTATCTACATTCCCTTTGCTCCTAAGATCGTATTGTTTATGCACTTCCATAATTGCATTTTCAAAACCCAATCTATAGTCATCAGAGTCTTCATAGGTGTTTCTATTTTGATCATAAGAGAAGAATCCATGTTCTTCCTTAGTGAGGAAAACATCATCTCCACTGTCTGATCCAATCAAGTTTACATGATCTTCTTCCAACCTTTCCAACTCCCTATCTTCCTCATATTGATCTACATAGTTTTGTTGGAAGGGAGGTCTAATCTGTTGGTCATTCTCGTTCTGTTTGTCTTGATTGTTTTCTCTTCTATAATTCTGATTTCTATTTGGAGGAGCAGTTTTATTTTGATTTTCTTGTGCTTTCTTAATTTTTCTCATCTCTTTCATCATTTCTTCCAACATCCTCTCCATTTTTGAGCTTGAAGTAGAAGGAGTGGACTCTTCTCTAAAAGATACTCTCTTCTCAGTTTTCATCCTTGCTCTTTTCTCCATTAAGTTGACTTCCACAGAAATAGCACCCTTTTTCATATCTTCAAGAGTTGAAAAATCTCTCTCTCTCAGTTGATAGGTCATGTCAGAGTCAAACCCTTCAGGAAATTTTTTTAAAGCTGAGCCCTGTGGAGGTTTTAGTTCCGGGGAAAGTGCATTATACACACTATTGAACCTAGTGCAGTAAGCTTGCACACTTTCTCCAGTGTTTCTATGGAGGTTCTTGTAGTCAGAAAGGCCTTGGAGAGGGTTTTTATTTACTTCCCATTTGTTTAAGAATGTTTTATGGAAGCCTTGGAGATCATTAATAATATGGGGGGCTAAACCTTTAAACCATTTTCTTACTTCTCCCCCTAGGCTCTGAGCAAATAACCCAAGCTTGACAGAATCATCATCAATTTCATTTCTGTCAAAGTAGTCATTCATTTTATCTACATGTTGTGATGTAGTTATAGCATTGTTAGCATCATATAATGGAATTTTAGACTTATAGTCCTGTGGAATATTAAATAATGGTACAAGAAGGACTAGGGGAGCATACCATGCTGCCATGATAGGTGGTGGGGGTGGATTTACAAGGAGCAGATTTATAACAGGAACAGTGGGCTGAGGTGTAGTGGTTTGAACAGTGGATGAAGGGTGAGAAGAAGTGGATGGACCAGGAATAGACTGCTGAGCTGATCTTGGATGAGAGACACCTAAGTTGTGAAGGAAATGTAAGTCAGGAGGTGCTGTTTCTCTGCTACTAATAGGTTCACTTGTTTCAGGAGATGATAGTGAAGACTCAGAATCTAACTGATCTAAATCACCAAGAGACCTAGTTCTAAAAGGATTTACTAAGTCAACTTCACATTGTTGTAGAGCTGAAAGATTTTTAGGAACTGAATTAGCTCTCAAGGGTGATCTGAAAACAGTTGATAATTTTATCTTAGGAGACTTCCTAAGGATACTTTCATGGTTGTCAACTATTCCCGGTGGGTTTGGGTCAGGGTGGGCTCTAGTATGAATCTTTCTAGGAGCCACTATGCTATGTTGTTCAAACCTAGTTAAAACAAAAGTTTAACTAAATATGACAATATTTAATAGGTTGACTGATATTTTCAGAAGAAGGAAAATTTTAATCTCAAAGCCTTCTAGCTGAGTTTGTAAGATGCTATTAATACTTGGGGTCTTCCCAGTGGAGTCTTAAGGTCTGATTTTAGGATTGTGGAGTTTCCAGGTGGGAATTGAGGAGGTAAAAAGGTTTTATGGTCCACCACGAAGTTTATTATGAAGCCAAACTGAAATTTGTTTTGGGTTTTTCTGAGTTATTTTGGTCTTATAGGTTAAGAGAGTGTTCTAAGTCTGATTTAACACTTAGCTAGGGTGTCAAAACGTACAGAGTTTACTCTTATGGCTTGGTAACTGAAATATTCAAGGTTTGACAAGGCTTTATGAGAATCCTAAGGGTTACTTAGTTTGTCACTGATTCAAAATGTCCTATCATGATTACCATTATGCTTGGTAGTGCTTGAAGAAGGTTACTTATGTTATGCTAGACAGTGAGTATTTTGTTTTTTGAAGATTTTACTCAGGGTCACCAGATATTCTTGAAATTAAGGGATTTCTGGAGTCCTAAGGGGTACTTAGATTTTCACTGACTCAGATTGTCCCACCGTGATCGCCATTATGTTGGTGTCTCGTGTTTTCATATTTTGGAAAATCAAAAGACAAGGCAACATCGAAACCAATCTTTAGAGTTACAGGATCTAGTCCTCCTGTTCTCAGAGAGGGATCTCTCAAATGTTTGTTTGCAAAAGTTTATCTTGTTTGCTTATAGTATTGATTTTAGACTAGTTATTGAGTGCAGGTGTTTGTTTGTTTGTTTGTTTGGTTGGATTGAATTGATACAACAGAACATGAAAGGTCTAGGAAAGAAACACAGAATGGAGAGACATCTGGTTCATTGGGAAATGGAGTCAAAATAAGGTCATGAAAAACTCATCAATGGATATGGGATATCAAAGGGAAAATCTAACTTGGCCATAGGATCCTTTTGTTTTTGGAATGGGATGAACATTAACGATTTGGAAAGAGAAATTGAATTCTCAGCAAAGGGAATTTGAAAGCATAACTTAAACAATAAAGATATATTTGATAGACAGGGCTAACCATAAATTCTACAAACATTCTTTAAGAAAATAATGACTTCAAAACAACTTTCAAAATGAAATCTAAGATTCAGGGAACACCCTATTTCCTCAAAGATTTTATTCTAAAGGACTTAGAAAACATAAAAGATTTACTGATAATTACAGTCATAGAAGAGGGAACACCTAAAAACATCTATGATCATAGCTATAATGAACTTTAAGCCAAATGTTTAAGTGAGGACAAAGGGCAAGATCAAAACAGACCTCTTTGATTCGTTGTAAGCAAAGAACTTCAAAGGGAGACTTCAATAACAATTTTTAAGTGGCAGCAGACAAGCAGGGAGAACCATAAATCATGTTGTAACCAACTTTTCAAACTATTAAGAAAATAAACAAGTATGAAGAATAAAGAGAAATATTAAAGCCTCTAAAATACTTCAACAGAATAATACATAAAATAGTGAAGGAGGAAAAGGTCTAAGGTGCTTCCAAGAGTCATTTCTTAGCCTAAAACTTTCGAACCTACTGTAGTAAGAGATTATGGAACATAATGAAAATAGGGGAAAACATGAAACAGTTCAGAATACTTCACCAATAGCCAAGCTCATGGATCCAATGATAGAACCTTCCCAGTCATAAGCATGCAACAACATCATGAGGGCTCCAAGACTTCAATTTTTTCTTCAACTTCAACAGACTATGTATTTACTTCAAAGAGTTTCAGTATTACAACTTGTGATCAAAAAATAACAAAAAATTACTCATCTTCTACTGAAGTATTTATAGAAGGATGAGAAGGTGGGATTTAACAAAATATCTCAAAGATAATTAATACAGACTTAAGACTTCTCGGCCTTTTGAGGGGCTCGATGGAGAAGTTTATAGGTGGACGACTGTATTAATGTTTTACAATTAATATTTAAACTCGATGGGAGCTTTTTTGACTTCCAGGCTCTGCATAACGTGGAGTAATCCTGAAGATATTTTGTTGCATAAGCTTCCTGTGGAAGAATTAAATTCTTGGCAGTGCTGGAGGAAGATATTTCTTCAATTAATAACTTTGGCCTCTGTTTTGAATGGTTTGAGGCAGGTGGCTCTTGTAGTAGCTGAGGAATCAATTCGCCTCAAATGCAAGTGGAGGAAACTTTTCTGTCAGTTTTAAACACTTATGATTTCTTTTGGCTATGTTTGGATCCAGGGAATTAGGTTTTTGATAATTATTTTTAACCGTAATTCCCTAAATCTGTCTTCAATATTCATCTTCACTGCGTTATGTTCTTCAAACATATACTCTTTTAAATTGCGTTTAAAACACAGCGTCTTGTCAATGTGCAGAGCCACGTAGGGCTTTTAAAGGCATCAATTCCCATGAAGCATTGATAAAACAATGGAACGGAGCCTGGCGGGTAATCTCCCTTAATGTAAAACAGGCACGGGAAAAGTCTTTCCCGGCCTTCGGCCTTTCTCCTTTATACCATGGAAAACCATTTTAAAACGCCTGCAAAACACAAACATATTTAAGAAACCCTGCAAAAATAAGTTAAAATGCTTCAGAACGTGGGAGAGGAGCGTAGCCGTTGGATCTAGACACATGAACGGTCTAGATCTAATCAGGAATTTGCAATCGGCGAGAGGAGAAAAGGGGTGCGATGAGAAAAATCCGATGCGATTGTGCGATCGGAAGGGCAGAAGCGATTAAGTGATGACCGTTTGATCTGAGGATCAGATCAACGATGGGGAGTGAATCAGAGGGATAGGCGGTCAGGGGAAAAACAAATGCATGCGATGAAAACTGTGCAATGCAATTTAAAAACTCCGATGCGATGGTGCGATCAGAACATCCCAATCGGAAGTTTCAAACAAACATAATCGGAGGAGCCTTACAAAGGTTTCTAATGAGATCGGGCCATCACAATCAGAGGGGCAGAGTTTATATATATAAGACTCAATCGCATCGAAAGTTCTGATGCGGTCTTTTTAATCTACCTGTTGTGATTTCTCCGATCGCGATTATGCAATCGAGCCTTCTTAATCTACCCATTTTTATATTTAAACCGCGTGACTTTGGTTTTTTATAACAAACTTTGGATAAGTGGGTTTTTTTCATTTTTCAAAGGGAAAAAGTGGATCGGGGAAGAAATATAAAGGATAAGCGCTGGAGGCGGGCCCACGGGATATTTATACAAAGGTTTTAATCACATCGGGTTTTTTCAATACAAAACCAATCACATCGGAGTTTATATGACGCGAAGCTAATCGCATCGGAACTTTCGAATATAGCAAGGACTTGCGTTCTTTGGTTTTTTGCGATGTGATAAGCACCCAGAACTATAGCTCTTGGTCTTGGGCATAGGGTATATGAAACAAAAATTGGGAGGGCGGGATTATAACATAGGGACTCAATCGCATCGAAAAACTTCGATGCGGTCTTTTTGATCAACCCATTTATGTTTTCTTTGATTGCGATTGCGCGATCGGTCTTTCAATCTACCCATTAAATATTTCAACATGTGATTTTGGTTTTTTTAAACAAACTTTGGATAAAATTGGTTCTTCATTTTTTTATAAAAGAAAAATGTGATCGGGCAGGTTTATATACAAGGGTTGATCGCCTTGGGTTTTTAAGTGGAATACAGGACTTATGCACCATCAAAAATCTCTAATGCGATAAGTGCTAAATGGGTTCAGTGCTTGGTTTTTATGGCAAGGGCACATGTGGGGAAGCGGTTAGGGGGCTCAGCGTGAGGGGCTAAAGCCTGTAATCAAAACATGAATTTTTATGGTTTTTTCAATGTTTTTAAAGTGGTTTGAAGGTTTTGGTAACGTTAAAAAGTGGGTTTCAAACCTTATAAAGTGGATTTTTATGAATGGAAGAAGGAAACTCATAAAAAATAGGGGAATTTTATGGAATAAATGGGTGCAAATGAAGGTTAGATTTGAGTGGGGGGGGAGGGGAAAATGATGTTTTTTTCAGCAGTCTTTCTCTTGGAATTTAGCAGAATTCTCAGAGTATAAAATGGAAACAGAAAATGAAGATTTTGGACAGAGGCATGAGGCCTTCTAGAGTCTTCAAGAGCCAACAATTTTTAAGCAATGAAATTTGTTTCTTGAAGGCTCAAAAGTCTTAGTCACCTTTTGCTATAACAAATATTATAGGTGACTAACATAACCATAGGTTATGGTTAGGGTAGGTTTAGGGTTAAGGTTAATGTTAAGGTTAAGGTTAAGGATTTAGTTAAGGTTAAGGTAAATGCCAAGGTTACAGTTAGGTTATAGTTATGGTCAATGTTAAGGTTATGGTTAAGTTAAGATTAAGATAAGGTTAATGGTAAGGTTAAGGTTAAGGTTAGGATAAGGTTATTGTTAAGGTAATATTAAGGGTAAAGTTAAGGTTAGGTTAAGGTTATAGTTAAGGTTAAGGTTAAGGTTAAGGGTAAAGTTAAGGTCAAGGTTAGATTTAGGTTATAGTTAAGGTTAAGGTTAAGCTTAAGGGTAAAGTTAAGGTCAAGGTTAGGTTTAGGTTATAGTTAAGGTTAAGGTTAGGTTAAGGGTAAAGTAAAGCTTATGGTTAAGGTTAAGGTTACAGGTTTAGTAAGGTTATGGTTAGGTTAAGGTTAAGGGTGAAGTTTAAGGTTATGGGTCTTAACCTTAACCTTACCCTTAACCTTAACCTTAACCTTCACTATAACCTAACCTTAACCTTGACCTTAACTATAACCTAACCTTGACCTTAACCTTAACCTTACCTTAACCTTAACCTTAAAATTAACATTAACATTACCCTTAATCTTAACGTTAACCTAACCTTCCCATAACCTTTACCTTAACCTAACTTTAACCTTAACCTTCCCCTAACCTTAACCTTAACCTTCACCTTAACGTAACCTTAACCTGAACCTTACCCTAACCTTAACCTTAACTTTATCCATAACCTTAACCTTACCCTTAACCTACCCTCAAGCTTGACCTTGACCAAACCCTTAACCTAACCTTAACCTTAGCCTAACCTAACCTTAACCTTAACCTTAACCTTACCTTAACCTTAACCTTCCCATAACCTTAACCTTAAACTTAACCATAACCTAACCTTAACCTTGACTTTTCCCTTAACATAACCTTAACCTTAACCTTAACATTAACCTTAACCTTCCCATAACTATAACCTTAACCTTAACCTTAACTTTACCCTTAACCTAACCTTAACCTTAACCTTATCTTAACCTTAACCTAACCTTAACCTTGAATTTACCCTTAACGTAACCTTAACCTTAAGGGTAAAGTTAAGTTAACCTTACCCTTAACCTTATCTTCACCTTAACCTAACCTAATCTTAACCTTAAACCCTAACCTAACCTTACCTTAACCATAGCCTTATCTTAACATTGCCTTAACCTTAACCTTCCCAATCCCTTAACCTTAACCTAACCTTAACCTTACCCTTAACCTAACTTTAACCTTGACTTTACCCTTAACGTAACCTTAACCTTAAATTTAACCTTACTAAACCCATACCCTTAACCTTATCTTAACCTTAACCTTAACCTTTACTTAACCTTAAGGGTTAGGTTAAGGTTAAGGTTAACCTTCACATTACCCTTAACCTAACCTTAACTATAACCTAACCCTAAACTTGACCTTAACTTTACCATTAACATTGATATTAACCTTAACCTTAACCTTGACCTTGACATTAACCTTGAATCCAAAAGCTCTTGTTTAAATCTCCTAACCTAACCCTTGCTAACTTTGTCATCCCAACCCAAACCTTAACATTAACCTTAATCTTATCTCTTAAAATTGACCTAACTAAACCTCAGAATCTACCCCTACACCTAATCCCACCTGACCTAACCTTAATATAACCTTCCAATTTAACCATAACCTTAATCCACTTGTTCAACCTAACCCATTATCTTAACCTTAACCTTCACTATAACCTAACCTTAACATTAACCTTAAGATAAATGCTATGGTTAAGGTTAGGGTTAAGGGTAAAGTCAAGGTTAATGTTAGGTTAAGGTTCAAGTTACGGGTTTAGTTAGGTTAAGGTTACGTTAAGGTAAAGGTTATGGTTAAGGTTAGGGTTAAGGGTAAAGTAAAGGTTAAGGTTGAGGGTTTGTTCAAGGTTAGGGTTAGGTTATAGTTAAGTTCAAGGTTAAGGTTAGGTTAAGGTTAAGGTTAAGGTTAAGTTAAGATTAATGTTAAGGGTTTGGTTAAGGTTAAGGTTATGGTTAAGGTTACGGTTAAGGTTAAGGTTAGGGTTAAGTTATAGTTAAGTTTAAGGTTAAGGTCAAGGTTAAGGTTACATTAGGTTAAGGTTAAAGTTAATGTTAAGGTTAGGTTAAGGGTAAAGTAAAGGTTAAGGTTAAGATCAGGGTAAGGTTAAGGTTACAGCTTTAGTTAGGTTAAGATTAAGGGTAAGGTTAAGGTTAAGGGTTTTCTCAAGGTTAGGGTTAAGTTAATTGTAAATTTAAGCTTGAGGTTAGGTTAAGGTTACGGTTATGGTGAAGGTTAGGCTAAGGTTAAGGTTAAGAATTTGGTTAGGTTAATGTCAAGGTCAAGGTTAAGGTTAAGGTTAATGAAAATGTTAAGGGTAAAGTTAAGGTCAAGTTTAGGGTTAGGTTATAGTTAAGGTTAAGGTTAGGTTAAGGGTAATGTGAAGGTTAACCTTAAGCTTCCCATAACCTTAACCTTAACCTAACCCTTAAGGTTAAGTAAAGGTCAAGGTTAAGGTTAAGATAAGGTTAAGGGTATGGGTTTAGTAAGGTTAAAGTTAAGGTTAAGGTTACGTTAAGGGTAAAGTCAAGGTTAAAGTTAGGTTACGGGTAAGGTTAAGGTTAGGTTAACATTAAGGGATTGAGAAGGTTAAGGTTAAGGCAATGTTAAGGTAAGGTTATGGTTAAGGTTATGGTTAAGGTAAGGTTAGGTTAGGGTTTAAGGTTAAGATTAGGTTAGGTTAAGGTGAATATAAGGTTAAGGGTAAGGTTAACTTAACTTTACCCTTAAGGTTAAGGTTACGTTAAGGGTAAACTCAAGCTTAAGGTTAGGTTAAGGTTAAGATAAGGTTAAGGTTAAGGTTAAGGTTAAGGTTAGGTTAAGGGTAAAGTTAAGGTTAAGGTTAAGGTTATAGTTATGGGAAGGTTAAGGTTAAGGTTACATTAAGGGTAAAGTCAAGGTTAAGGTTAGGTTATGGTTAAGTTTAAGGTTAAGGTTATGGGGAGGTTAAGGTTAAGGTTAAGGTTAAGGTTAGGTTAGGCTAAGGTTAAGGTTAGGTTAAGGGTTTGGTCAAAGTCAAGCTTAAGGGTAGGTTAAGGGTAAGGTTAAGGTTATGGACAAAGTTAAGGTTAAGGTTAGGGTAAGGTTCATGTTAAGGTTAGGTTAAGGTTAAGGTTAAGGTTAAGGTTAGGGAAAGGTTAAGGTTAAAGTTAGGTTAAGGTAAAGGTTATGGGAAGGTTAGGTTAAGGTTAATATTAAGGGTAATGTTAATTTTAAGGTTAAGGTTAAGGTAAAGGTAAGGTTAAGGTTAAGGTCAAGGTTAGGTTATAGTTAAGGTCAAGGTTAAGGTTAGGTTATAGTGAAGGTTAAGGTTAAGGTTAAGGGTAAGGTTAAGATTAAGACCCATAACCTTAAACTTCACCCTTAGCCTTAACCTAACCATAACCTTACTAAACCTGTAACCTTAACCTTAACCATAAGCTTGACTTTACCCTTAACCTAACCTTAACCTTAACTATAACCTAAATCTAACCTTGACCTTAACTTTACCATTAACCTTAACCTTAACCTTAACCTTAACTATAACCTAACCCTAACATTACCCTAACCATAACCATAACCATAACCTTACGTCAACCTAACTTAACTTTAACCTTGACCTTGACCTTAACCTTAACCTTAACCTTGACCTTAAAATTATCCTTAACCTTACCCATAACCTTAACCTTAACTTTACCCTTAACTTAACCTTAGCCTTAGCCTTACCCTTAACCTTATATTAACCTTAACCTTACCCTTCACCTTCACCTTAACCTTATGATGCAGGAGCATCAAGGCCATTTTTCATTTGTAAATATGTGATAAAGAGTCATGACATTTTTTATTATTTTATTAATTAATTTGGTATTTTTAATATAATGAGAGATAATTTAGGAAAAGTGAGATTTGTAAATATCTTTTAATTAATTAAAAGGATATGAGAGAAAATAGTTTGGAGAAAAAATTAAGGGTGGGAATTATGCATGAGACTGTTGAGTCCACACCTAAAATATAGATTAGTTGAGGATTAGGTGGAGAGATATTTCGAGTGAATTAAATGCATTATCTATGTATAAATATGAGTGGTTTTTGAGAGGAGAATGACACCTGAATAGTTGAAGAGTTGAGTGGAGGAGTGAGGAAGGGCCAAGAGCCAAGAGGCCGCCCAATGTAAAATCTGGCCACAGAATTTTAATGTAGTTATGTTGAGTTGATTTTTATGGCTCTTTTTTTCCTTCATGTTTAATTAAGATGAATGTTTTTTCATGATTTCTGTATAGAAATTTGAGCATTTTCAGAGTGATTGTGAAGCAGTTGTGGTTTTATATGCGGGATCTGCTTTCTAGCAGAATTCCTGCATCAAAGTGGTATCAGAGCGGGAAAAGATACCTGTTGTGAATTTGCATATATTTGTGTATGAAATATATGTAAGTTGTGGACACAGGAATTGATGGCAAATGGAGGAATTTATCAATCAGCTTTAGTCATTGAAAAGAGTGCTGGAGAAGTGTAAAGCTCTGCGCAAGCCAAGAACAGAGGAGAGCGTTGTGATAACTGGATCACACGTTGGAAGTGCAGCTACGTGGACCAGAATTTTGAAAGAGCAGCGTTGAAGGTAGCTGGCAGTGGATTGACAAATTCAAACAGTGGAATGAGCTGTAAAACGCAACAAAGGTATTACAGGTTCAGAATTTATGAATGAATGTTATGTTTGCAAAGTCAAATTTTGAATGGCGCGTTGGTTGACTGTTAAAACACGTTGAATGTTGGTATCAAATGATAAATTGTTGTTGTGGGTAAATTGGTATTGGATACGGTAGTAGTCAAATAGTGTTTGCTGTGATATCGATTTAAGCATTTGCTATAGTAGCGCTGAACTGTGAGTGATACCTTCGACATTTTCTAATGTAAGTTGTGACATCGATCTTTCAAAAACGAATTTGTGATCACTACGTGCTGCATAACTTCAATTGAATTCAAATTAACATCAAATATACCTATTGTTTGGTTGTGTTGGGGAATTCTGGTAGTATTGAATTCCATGTGCATAAATTCAAGATATCTGGAGGGTGACTATTCAGATTTGAGCTTTAAACATTAAGCTGCAAATACAATTCGATTTTTGGGTGTTTTGTATACATGTTTGACATTACAGGTAGAAGGCGCAGGAAGGAATTTATGATGGCGTTGGATTGCAAATCGTGGTCTTGTTGTAGAAACAGGGGCGTAAATCCACTTGAAGGAGTGCACTACCTAGGTTCACATGTTAATTATGGAAAGCTACAGCTGTGTTTTGTTGCAAAGCCTGTGTTGGAAAGGTTAATCTGCGTTGAAGGCGTTAAGAACATCGTTAAAATGTTGGCACGCTTTGCCAGACACAGCCAAGGTTTGGACTCTCTGCGTAATGATTGATTGTATTTAATACATATTCCAAAGTCAGATCTGTTGTGGTTAGTTTTATTGTAAGAATCGGTGCAAAAGGGACAAATCAATACAGAATTTCAATTAACGTGTTGATTGCTGGGCGCTCAACCAATCAATGACTTGGGTTTGATTTCTTATATAAGTCTATTTTACAATAGCGTGGAAGTGTTTACCATAGCATGGAAGTGTTGGGAACGATTTTATTAAACCGTGGAGTTATGTATGTGCAGACAGCAGTGCTATGCTATGTTTTGAAACCTTGACTTCACATAACTTGCTATTTTCATTGACTTAGAAATAATTTTAGTAATCACTGTGGTTTCCTTGGAATGCTGCAAAAACTTTAATTCGAATTTGAATTGATCCACACGCTGTTTGACGAGGTTGTTTAATTGTAAGTCGAGTTGAATGGTTGTGTAAAAGAGGTAATCGATTAAAGTTTCCACTGATTGTTTACTGTGAGGGTCGATGTAAATGTTACAGCCTTCAAATTATTGCTGTGATATGTTTGATATGAACATGGATTGGTTGTTGTGTGGCAATGAGAAGTCGGTATATATAAAGATCGGCTTTCCTGAGATAATTGATTGAAGTTTGGTGATAATCGATTGGAGTTGGGTTCTGTTTCTATGTCAATCAATCTGAATATTGATTCCTTTGCATGAATGGTTGATACAAATGTGTTGATCCGAAGAAAGTAGCAATAGTGGCAGTAGCTGATGTATCCCGAGCAGTGTTGATTGAAAATCCTGAGACTGTGGATGGCACGCGCAGAGACAGAGGCTATAAATCAAGTCGATCTGGCAGCATAGAGCGGCCTGTGTGTTCGTGGAAAATTGAAATTGGTGTGACCTATTGGCGTCGAACGGCGGATGGCCTAGTGCTGGTGGACACACAGAAGAGAGCTCAAAATGCAGTGGATCAGACGTAGTTATGCAAAGGCTTTCAAAAAGTATGGGGATTTCAGCCTGAAACGTTGAATAACTGGAAGGAAGCATTGCATGCTATTTCGCTCATTGTTTTATTATTTCACTGGAGCAGAGGATGATTCAGATTCCAAAGTTCATGAAATTTTGGAGAGCATATTGTTTATTAATTTGTGTTTACAGTGTTGACAGTGCATTCTTATTACAACCGTGGAGGGTCGAGAAGTTGAAGCGCTGGAAGAACGTGGAGAACTCTATTTCTTGGAGCGATGTCAGTGATAACATGGGTTAGCTCTGATGGTTGAATTCGAGTGATGCGGCAGTGAAAATTGGAAGCGCAGAAGCTTAACGAAGGCGCAGCCATAGCTTGGGCAAATCACATTGCAGGTGATTGATTGGGAAGGTACGTAGTTGGATGGTTAATTGCATTATGTGGTTAATTTCATTGTGATTATGGGCATTGGAAGTTATATTGCCTATTGACCATATGTGCATCAATAAAAAATGAACTCATATGGTTTTGCAAAAGGGATATTGTATTGAAGCTTGGTTGAAATAAAACTTTGCGCAATTGAATGTTAAATGAAAAGCCATATAGATAATGGCCAAGAGTGAGTGAAATCTAGGTGTGTATGAAAGAGAAGCTTCCAAGAAAAGGTTTGGTTGATATGCATTATAAAGTCAAGCTTTTGAATTGCGAGGTTTTGCATAATTCCAAGACTTTAATGAAAGGAAGAAACCTTACATATGATGAATGAAGGTTTTATCAAGTTTTCTAATTTGGGATTGTATTGAAGTTTGGGTTGGATATATGATGAATGGAAGCCGTGGTGCATTTAAATGAAGTTTTATAAATGTTGGTTCAAGCTATTTTGAGTGTTGTTGCAGCAAATTGTAGCAAGAAGGTTGCTAGGGATTGGTCCCAGGACAAAGAGAAGCCAAGCGCAGGGGGAGAAGTTGTATTTGATGAATGGTAAGTATGAGGGATTGCTGAGAAGTGTATTAAATGAAGTCCACACGTGAACATATGCAGTTCACAAAGGAGGGGAAGATGACTATTGATAGTCATTTTTGGAAATCTGATGAAGAGTACGAGCAGGAGAAGGCCGAGATAACAATTCACCTTGAATTGTTAATGGAGTTGTTGCAGGAAAATGTGAGAAACCAGACACATGGTTGGACCATGAGAAAGAAGGTGAAGTGGCAAAAGCTGCATGAAAGAAGGGAAAAGCAGGTAAACATACAGTTGATGGAGGAGCTGACGAAGCTCGAACAGATGCTGAGTGGTGAAGAACTCAGAGAGGCTGAGTTGAAAATGGATGTTTCCATTTGTGGCCCGGAACATGGCGAAATTATGGGTGAAGAGATCAGTGGAGAAGATCTCATGAACTATTGGGATAGTTCATAATCATATGAAGAGGTGATGGCGAGAGAAACAAATGAGGCTATGAAGCCTTGCAATTTTTCTTAGAGTTTATGTATGTCTGCAGGATGTGTGGAAGGTGGTGAATAGTTTGATGGATCTGTCACAAAGAACAAGGAAGTTCTTGAGGTAAAGTATGATAGAGAATTACTTTCAGAAAAGGAATGTGGTGGTTGGTTACAACAGGAAGGAATCACAAATGACTTCTTATTTGGGGTAAGACAGCAAGTCGAAGCTGTTATGGAACCAAAAGAAAGTGGAAATGCTGAAGGAAAATTCCAAGGAGGTAAGCAAGTGTGTTTGTTTAATAAGATTGCTGACAAAATTTTATAATGTAATGATGTTGAAACCAGGAAATTTCAGGAGGATTGTCAGAGGGAGAATGGAAGTAGTGATGAGACGGAAGGGAAATCTACAGAAGGACTGAATCAAATGAAGGATTCAAAACAACAAAGGGAGATGTTGACTGAAGTATTCAGTCAGATCACAAGGTCTTATGTGTTTAAGACTAATGATTTGTGTGTGATGACAGGTATATTACAGAGTGTCGAACAAACTTTGAATTTTGTTAAGGAAGAAAATTTGAATCTGAAACTTGTTCAGAATGATGCTGAGATATCAAGATCTCAAAAAAAGGAGTCTTATGGAAATATTCGGTAGAATATTGAAGCAGGGAAAGAAGGACCATATGATGATTGATCAACAGCAAGTGAAAGTATGGAAATTTGTGTAAAATTTCCGAGTTCTACTCCAGTTGAGATTGTTCAGTTATATCGGAAGTTAGATCTTCAAAGGAGAGAGTTGGAAAGGCAGAGGATCTATGTTCAGGAAGAGTTACTGAAAGACACAGAAAAAGGAAACATTTTTCAAACAGATGATGTGGAGAAGGGACTAACTGATAGTCTCACAGAGGAATTAAATCAGCATACTGATGTGTTGATGGATGAGGGAATTTCAGAGCAGCATACTGAAATGTTTCCAGCAGCAGAAGGGGCACTGAAGCCTTATTATTTTATTCTAACAATTGTTTTGTGGATACAAGTTTTATTGCAGATGCTGGAGGAAATATATTGGATCGAGAAACTAAACTGATGAGGCGAATGATGATGAAAGCATCCCAGAAGAGGCCAGCAGCAGTGAAACAAAGAAGAAGTAGCAAGATGAAGACAACAGAAGATTGTGAAAGCATAGCTAGTGGGGCGATGCAGCATAAAGTGTGGAAACCTGGAGAAGAACATCAGAAAGAAGCAACGACAAGTGGAAAGTTGCAACACAAGATATGGGATCCAGTCATACACAGATCTGAACACATGATCAGGCGATCATGATTAATTTCAATGTTGGGAGTCTGATGCAGGAGCATCAAGGCCATTTTTCATTTGTAAATATGTGATAAAAGGGGGGTGTGACATTTTTATTATTTTATTAATTAATTTGGTATTTTAAATAAAATAGGAGATAATTTGGAAAAGTGAGGATTTTGTAAATATCTTTTTAATTAATTAAAATGATATGAGAGAAATAGTTTAGGAGCAAAATTAGAGATTAGGAATTCTATGTATGGGACTTTGTTGAGTCCACACCTAAAATATAGCTTAGTTGAGGATTAGGTGGAGAGATATTTTGAGTGAATTAAATGCATTATCTATGTATAAATATGAGTGGTTTTTGAGAGGAGAATGACACTTGAATAGTTGAAGATTTGAGTGGAGGAGTGAGGAAGGGCCAAGAGCCAAGAGGCTGCCCAATGTAAAATATGGCCACATAATTTTAATGTAGTTATGTTGAGTTGATTTGTATGGCTCTTTTTTTCCTTCATGATTAATTAAGCTGAATGTTTTTTCATGATTTTTGTATAGAAATTTGAGCATTTTCAGAGTTATTGTGAAGCAGTTGTGGTTTTATATGCGGGATCTGCTTTCTAGCAGAATTCCTGCATCACCTTAACTTTACCCTTAACCTTGAATTTACCCATAAAATTAACATTAACCTTGACATTACCCTTAACCTAACTTTAACCTTAACCTTAACCTGACTCAAACCATAACCTTAACCTTAACCTAACCTTAACCTTAACCTTAATTATAGCCTAACCTTAAACTTGACCTTAACTATAACCTTAAACTTAACCTTAAACTTAACCTTGAACTTAACTATAACCTAACCCTCACCTTAACCTAACCTTAACCTTGACCAAACCCTTAACATAACCTTAACCTTGACTTTACCCTTAACGTAACCTTAACCTTGAACCTTACCCTTTGTTAGCTCCCTGTAATTTGCAAGATTGGAAAAGTCAAATTGTAGAGAGAACACTATTTCAACCACTTTGGGATTCTAGGATCTAGCCCTCCTAAATCCAAAGAATGATCTCTCCAATAAGTGCAAAGATGGATTTATCTTTAAAGCTTTTTGGGTAATGATATTAGGCTATTTATGAAGACCAAGGGTTTTTTTTTGTTTTGGATGGTTGAGCATGATTATTATTTGGATGGAAAGTTATAAATTAAAAGAGTTTCAAAGGTGTGAAGTTGCAAGCAATCAGAACAAGCTTTGGCTAAAAATATATATATAACGCTGGTTTTTAGTTCATTGGGCTATGGAGTCATAATAGGGCTTTTAATTGTGCATCAATTCAAGAGTGATCCAAGGGGCAAGTCATCTATATCACAAGATATTTTGAGATAAAATGATGAAATGGAAACAATAAAAGTGTTGGAGGGGTGGAAACTGATAATAATTTCAACAATGATTTATAGTCAGTCCAAACAAGAAAAATCCTTCAAGCAACTGTTTAAAACCAACCAAAGGGCAGGGCTCACCATAAACCTCTTTGGAAAAGCTTGTATTAAATATAACTCAAGAGACAAAAAATCCAGTAATCCACATAATTACCTTCAGAATGGATGAAAAACACATAAGAGAAACAAAATGCAACTTAAGATCAGATAAGGTACTTTTAAACCTAGTCTGCTTTCATCAAACACTTAGGGAAACTTTCAGAATTGCATTTGGAGAATAGAAGCTAGAAAATAGGGCTCACCATCACTTTTCTAGTCTAACTTTAATAATAAAATAATGAAAATAACATTCAAGAATAATGTTTAAAGAAAACATTAGGACGAGGGAACGCCAACATTCCTAACTGCTTAAAATGTATTGAATCATTCTTAAATAAACAAATTGGAGGAAAAATTTGAGATAAATCTTATCAGTCAGAGAAGGGTACTGTAAATAGTAAGTCCTAACTCTATGCTTTCTATTATTTATCAGATAATAGTGGAAAATATGGCATATATGGAAGGAAAAACAATAACAAAGAAAGGGGCACTTCACTAGTGATATAGACCAGGATCCCAAGAAAAAACTTGTATATTGAAGTCAAACCAGTTACATCTTCAAGTCCAATGTTTCAGTTCAACAATCATATTCACTTCTTAGCCTAAATTATTTAGATCACAAACAGAGCTTCAAGAGCCTTTGAACACTATTTACAAGTATAAATTTCTAACACAAGTATATTTCAAAGTTCAGCAACCAACGTTTACAATGAATTCCCCAATACGATTTTATAGAAGGATGAGGAGGTCGAAAGAGAAAATATCTATGGGTTCAATTAATACAGTTAATGCTTCTCGGCCTTTGAGGGGCTCGATGGAGAAGTTTACAGATATTTCCTTTGTATTAATTGTTTTATATTAAGATTTAAGCTCGGTGCGGAGCTTTTGTTGACTTTAAGGCTCTGTGTCATCTTTGTAGTAACTCAGCAGATATTTTGCAATAATTTCTTCAGCTGAATTAACTGTTCGACTGTCGTGAGGAAAATATCCTCTGTTCTAGTCATTACTTGGCCTTTTTTGAATGCTATGAGGCCACAAGTGGCAATCTGCTAGCTGAGAGGAATCGATTTGCCTCTTATGTGGCAGTGGAGGCTCTTTGTCTCATAGATATTTTTGATTTGCCTTTAACTGTGTTTAATTTAATGGATTAGGCTTTTGATAGTCGATCTTAGCGGTAATCCATTAAACTGTGGAATTAACCTTTAATCTTCAGTTCTGCTATAGTTAGGTCTTTTACCCTGATACTCTTTGATTATTTATGCATTTTCATGTCTTGTTGATGTGCAGGTGTGACAGAGGGTTCATATGGCATCAATTCTCATGATGCACCAATGAAACGTGGCATTGAACCTTGTGGAATGATTTTTATTTATGCACAAAGGCATGGGGGATTTTCATCCCCGGCCTTTGGTTTTCCCTTAATAAAATGGAAATACCATTTAAACCTTCAAAATACATAAAAACATTATGAAACCTTGCGTATTTAGTACAAATGCTTTGGGGGCCGTGGTTAGGAGAAAATGGTGGAGAGATTAGGTTAGATCCGTTGATCTAGCAAAGATCAATGGTGGGGAGCCACAATGACAATATAAAGTGAAAGAGTCACTTTACCAAAGGACGGGCGGAAAATGCGAAGAAAAGACAAAGGAAAAGGAAAAAATCCTTTAGCGAAAGAAATCTGAGTTAAAAATGGAAATTGGGGTTTCTGAACGATCGTAGACCGTCAGATCATACTAGACCTCGAGATCAACAGCGGAGATTGCTCGTTGAAATCCTTTGGTGAAGGTGGAGGGCGATAGTGTATGGCCAGATTAGATCTAAACCATTGATCTGCAAAGATCAGTGGCAGGGAGCGCACGCGATACCATATAATAAAAAATGAGGAAAGTGGTTTCGGAGGGAAAAACAGGCAGCATCACGTGATGAAAAGGCAGGTAGGCAGTATTTCCTTTTCGAACTTGATATGCATCCCCACCTGACATGTGGCATTTCAAGACAACTTATATCGCGTAATTTTTTGGGATTAATAGGCGCGCTAAAAGTTACGCATAACTACGCATCAGCCATCAGATCTGGGCCCTCAGATCGAATGGTGGAGAGTGAGCGCGAAATCAGCAAGATGTGTTGGTAGAAGCAGGAAGGGTAGTTTCAATCTGAGCCATTGGATCAAGGATTGGACGGCTGAGATTAAATCTAAGGAAGGTAGGACCCATAGGTGTCGGGCATTTCGAGGTTAATATGAGCCATTAGATGTAAAGGATCAATGTCAAGATTGAAACTAGGGATAATAAACAAATTTACAAAGTAGAGAAAAGGATTAATATGGGCCGTTGATATGCAGAGATCAACAGCTGTGATTTTTTGGAAAAACATTATAGAGCAGGGCTGCATGTTTTTAACCAAAGTCAAGAGACGCATTCTGGACTGTTCGCTCTAGAGACGTGGATGGCCTAGATGCAATCGGAGCTTTCGCAATTGGCGGGGAAATGGACAGGGATGGCACCGAAGCAATCAATTGTGGGTCGTTGATCTGCAGATCAGATCGACAACAGAGAACTCATCGGGGAATCGCCAATCCGAGACGGTGAAAAATATTAACGTGCCCAATGATATTTGCAGATGCGAGATTGCATGGGCCATCGGATTGGTCCAAGATCAACAACAGAGATGGGCTCTAACCAATGAACAAGCAAGACCACATTATAATATATTAAAAATAAAATTTTTTATGGAAAAACAAAGGTTTATGGTGTTGGGGTGGGTTTATTATATGAAATGGTGCCCAAATGCGGGGCCGTTGGTTTATATGAAAAGAAATAGGCCTAGGGCTTATATGTATAAGGGCTAATCGCATCGAAAATTTGGTGCGGGTCTTTCAATCTACCCATTTAACAGATCTCCAATGCGAGATTTTGTTTACCATTGATCGACTCATAAGATCAACAGTTCTTCTTATATAATAACATGAACCAACGGGTTTAGACCAAAACTTAGGATAATGGGTTTTTATGCATTTAAAAAGGAAAAATTCGATCAGGATGGGTTTATTAACAAATTTTAGGACCCGATTGTGGGTTCTGCGGTTATATGAAGTGGCAATGGGATCAGGGCTTTATATACAATGGAGCCAATCAGCATCACATGCTTATGAAAAAAAAAGTGTTGCGCTCATGGAAAATGATACGAAGCGATAAGCGCCTTTAGCCTTTAACTCTTGGTGTTTCCATAGAAAACAAGGGATCATGAGTTATGTATAAGAGGGCCAATCGCATCGGAAGATTTATAAAGGCAAAAAGACTTTCCTTCTTTGTTTGTTTCCAATGCGACAAGCACCGAAAGGGTTTAGTGCTTGGTTCCAACACTAAGGCGTATGGTGGGGAAGTGGTTAGGACTTAGCCCAAAGGGGCTTAAGCCTATAGTCAAAACACTTATTTTTTATGAAAATTTTCAAAGTTTTTGATGGATTTGGGGGTTTCAGTAAAGTTTAAAAATGAGTTTTAGACTTTGTGAAAGGATTTTCATGAAGGGAAGAAGGGAAATCATGAAAAATAGAGGAATTTCATGGGGGAAAAAAGGGGAATAAAATTAAGGTTAGTTTTTGAGTGGAGAAGGGAAAAAATGGGATTTTGCAGCAGTCTTTTCTCTATGAAAATAGCAGATTTTCAACATTTCGATTGGGAAACAGCAGTGAAGATTAAATAAAGGGCATGATGTCTTATTGAGTCTTCAAGAGATAACACTTTTAGCAATAAAACTTGTTTCTTGAAGGCTCCAAAAATGATTTAGCCACCTTTTGATATAAAAAAATTTATAGGTGGCTAATAGTGGCTCCACTTGGAGATGGTGCCTTCTTGAAGGCATCAAGAATTTCAGGCTTGCATTCTCTGTGAGGCTGATCAGTGCCTTATCCATTGGGTTGTATTTTCCATCATTTGGATGATCTTATTTTTCTTTGAAAAATTGCAAGCAGCCATGAAAAAAAATGGATCTTCATCGACACAAGCTTTCTACCTACCCAATCCTACTGATCTAACATTTTTTCTTTTTTAGAGTGCACTTGGATTGGTGAAATATCTTACAAAATTTTATTCCTTTGAAAGAAAAAAATATAATCTATTTCTACTTCTTATTTCTCCATGAACTCAGATTAAACAGTTGAGTCCATATGCTTCTCTACCTAATCTACTAATATGTTAGGATTAAATAGTCTATCAATTTTTTATTCACTAATTTCTAAAACAGAAATTTAAAAGCATACAAGTTATGATTGAACAGTCTAACTTGTTGCTAATCTATGGCATAAACAACAAGCTACACATAAATATTATTTTACATCAATTTAGATCAAAATGGAAGGCTTAAGATCTGAAAGTTCTAAGCACTTCATCCTTTTTCAGCTATGTTTTTACTTCTGTTTGAGTTGTTCTTTGCTTGTTCTCTGGTTCAAATTTTGAGCTGATTAGAACCAGTTTTACGTCTGTTTTGACTCAGAAATTTTAAAACAAATATGAGTCATTTCTCTTTTAAAAAATAAGGTTCGTATTTTGAGCTTGTTTGAACCTTTAATTTATAACCTAATCTATCTAACTGATAAGCCAAGATTAAGCAATTTGGAAAATCGAATTCACTAACCTATCAATAATCAATTTAAAACTAATTAGTCATGATTAGGCTATATGAATAACTAGAAGTGTGTTTTTTAGGAGTGGCACTTAAGCTTGCACACTTTCATATTTGTTTATCTTTTTTCGTATGGGGCTTTACCTTTCTTGTTTATACAATCTGCCCTCTTTTCTCTTTTTTTTGTTTTTGTATTTTTTTATTTTTCTAACTTTGAATGCAATGGTGGATGAAATATTTATAATGGAAAAAGATAAAAAGGCTTCAAAACATGTCATGGATCAATAAAAGTAATGTTTGAGCATCCTGCCATTGACAGGACCTCCAAACAGTTCGGCTCCATTAAAATATTGTAAGAAATAATCATTGTTACCAGCAGTTGAATGAATGAGATAAGGGCCAAGCCATAAGTTATCAAAATTTCCATGCTTGCCCTTGTCCTCTCTCCTTGAGTCCCACTTTAAAACTTTGTCCCCAACATTGAAATTGCTGGCCTTTGTTCTTCTATCAAAAGGTTTCTTGATACTGTCTTGCTTTTGTAATTCTTTGTTATAAACCTCCTCCCTGGTTTGCTGAAGGTGAACGGTCTAATTTATCCTTCTGATCATTTCATTATCTTCAGACTACACCTCTTGAATCAACTTCATAACTGGCACACCAAGGTTAGTTGGAAAAATTGCATCAGTACCATACACAAGCTGGAAGGGTGACATACCAATAGATTTATTCAATGTCAATCGGTCAGCCCATAGTGCATGCACTAGCTTTGTGCATGCACTTATGTTCACCAAACTCTTTTTTGAGGATTCTGCTAGTCCATTACCTTGAGGGTAATAGGCCATCGAATGACCCAATGTAATCTGATATTTGTGACAGAATTCAACCATCTTCTTGGATCCAAATGAAGCTCCATTATCAATGATGATCTTCCTAGGACAGCCAAATCTAGAGAGGATATGAGTCTCTATGAATTTTATGATGACTAAGTCATTGGCCTACCTAGAAGGGATGGCTTCTATCCACTTGGTGAAATATTCTGTTGCAGTGAGAATCCATTTATGTTGGGCAGATGAGGGTGGATGGATTTCTCCTATGAAGTCAAGTCCACATTGTTGAAAAGTAGTTTCAGCAGTGATTAGATGCATAGGTAAGGGTAGTAACTTTCTTTTGCCTTCAAACAGTTGGCATTTATGACGGGAAATTATCATCTTGTGTACATCAAGAAAGAGAGTGGGCCAATAGTAACCAGCCCTTAGGATTTTGTTGGCCATTGTCTTCCAGTAGATGGCCTCCACATTATCCTTCATGAAATTTGTGCTTAACCTTCTCTGCATCATACTCAGGCAAACATTTAAGCAATATTCCACTTGCATTTTTCCAATAAATACATTTATCTATAATGCAATAGTTTACATCTTTTAACTTCAAAAACCTTGCCTTTTTTTTTATAAACCGGGAGGTGTATTCAAATTAAGTAAAACAAATAAAATATTAGCATACTAAGAGGAATTTAAAAAATGATCTTCCACAATGGGAGTTGAGAATTCTTCTTGGTCATCTAAAGCATTAATCATATTAATATCAAGAACTTCAAGATTGGATTCAACCATTAATCTAGCTAGAGCTTGGCCTTTGATGAGTTTAGTGGGATTTATCTCTAAATCATATTCAAGAATAACAACTATCCACTTACCTCTCTTACCATCTGGGTCTTGTGTTAGAATGTCTTTCACAACTGAATTTGGGACAAAGGAAATGATGTGTGAGTGAAGGATGTATACTTTGAAGTCTTTTAAATCTTTGACCAAAGAAAAATATTTCTTTTCCAAAATGTTATACTTCAAAGGAGCATCCCTTAATGCCTTGCTGAAGAATGCAATAGGCTGCTCTTGTCCTTGTGAATTTTTCTGTAAAAGGACGACAACTATTGTATGTTCTAATGCAAATGAAAAAATATGAAAATCTTTTGAAAAATCAGGACTTATTAGAACCGATGTTTTGGTTAACGCTTGTTTCACCAGCTCAAAGGACTTATTTGCTTCAAAGATCCATTTTACCCCTTGCTCCTTCTTCAACATGTTTGTTATATTCCTAAGGAGCTCATCCAATTTGGGTATGAACCTTCTCAAGAAATTAATCTTTCCAATGAAATATTGTAATTCCTTGTTGTTTTGAGGATGAGAGATTTACAATATGGCCTCAATCCTCTTTGGATCTATCTTTATACCCTATTCTGAAATAATGTGCCCAAGAAGTTTACCTTCTTGGAGCCCAAAAAGTGCTTTCTTAGGGTTTAAAGATATTCCAAACTTTTTGCATTTCTTGAATACTTTTCTCAAATGTTCTAAGTGCTCTTCATCTATCTTTGAAAATAGAGTAACATAATCAAGGTAAATAATGATGAAGTAGCCTAATTATTCCGAGAATGCTATGTCCATGGTTCTCTGAAAGGTTGCTCCAGCATTCATTAGACCAAAGGGCATTTTCACATACATGAAAGTGCCCCAAGGTGTAGTAAACATTGTCTTTAGTTGATCATCAGGGTGGACTAAAATCTGATTGTACCCTGAATAGCAATCTAGCAAAGAAATTCTTTTGGAACCAACTACCCTTTTTAAAATATGGTCCATCTTGGGTAAAGGGTATTTTTCCTTGAGTGAAGCTTTGTTTAAGTCTCTCAAGTCTATAGAAAGCCTAATATCTCTTGTTTTCTTCCCCGATCGATGTCAGAGATTAGACACCCAATTGGAATATCTAATAGGGACAATAATACCGGCTTCATACATTTTCTTAATCTCCTTCTCAACCAAAGGTAAACTGAGCAGTGTTTTATTCTACACGAGTCTATTTGAATGGCTTTTGGTTTTCCTTGAGGGGGGATTTTTGTCTTGAATTATTTCGGTGTCATAGGATTTCGGATCTTCGTAACCTCCACGCAAAAACATCAGAAAATTCTTTAAACAACTCTATGTATTTGAGTTTAATGTGAGCTGGTAAAGTTTTAGACAGTTTAATCATCTTAGTTTTAAGTTCACTACCTATATTACACTCTTCAACTTCAGTCTCTACATGCTCCAGTTTTGGCTTCTTGGCCACATCGTTGAAATCGAACAACTCTTTTAAAGGAGACAGACCCTTTGGCAAACTTTCATCATTAGATTGCAGAGTTTTTAAGTCTTCTGTTTCTAACTCTGCAATCATTTCTATTTCGTTTTCAAGTTTTCTAGATAACAGGTTTATATCAGCAAGCTCAAGAGATGGTTCTCCTTCACCAAGAAAATTTTATTCACTAGGGCGATTGATTTCATAGTCTCGAATGCGATGCAGGTAGTTCAAATTCATTTCACGAACTCGCATGAAGTCTTATATTTGTTTGTCTTCGCAAACACTTGCCAATATTTATCGTTATCAGGGATGGCTGGTTTGAATTTAATCTAAGTTGTACATTCTTTGGTTTCATATGGCATTAAACATGTTCTAGCTGCAAAAGCTAAGATGTGGACCATGATATTTTTTCTTCTCGGGACAAAAATCAAATGGGACTCCTCAAAATTGTTAAGTAAATCCAAGACATCGTTTTGATAGGCCCTTAGTCTGGGGTGATTAGCGTTGTATTCCCTGTTGACTTGCCTAATAATTAATTCTGAATCCCCATATACTTCAATTCTCTTGGCTCCTAATTTTTTCAACAGATGCAAGCCTAAAAGAAGGGATTCATACTCTGTTATGTTATTTTAACACTAGAAGTTTAATCTACAGGAAAGGATTTCTATGTGGTTATTCTCAGTGTTGCGTATCCAGACCCCTGCACTAGCATTGCTCCTAGTGTAGGACCCATCAAAGTACATACTCCACAGGGGACTAGTTTCAAGTTCTTTCGTTTGATTACTGTCCTCTTCAACAAGTGTGCTTTCAACTCTTTCTTGAATATCAACACTCTATTGTATTTGTTTTAATTCCTCAGATTTTTCGTTGTGTTGAGGAATGATTTCTTGACTCTCAAGGTTAAAAAGCGATGGACTCATGATTTTTAGTTCAAAACCTGTGCGTTGTTTGCTATAGTTTACGGGTTCAAAAAACTGTTTTGAAATTTCCATGGTGTTTACCTCCTCCTCTCTATCGGCCATTAATTCACTTAAAGTGACTTGTTCATTGAATGATTCATCGTTAAATAGGATAAAATAATCAAGGCCTATATTTATAGAATACAGAGGAGAGTTTTATGGTCTGTCTTGGCTGGTAACCATATACTGCATACGGGACTCCCTGTAAAGTTTTCTTGTCTGATTAAACACAAGGATGGTCGCATATGTGATGTCCATCTGCATAGTTCCTTGTAACTTAGCCCCCCAAGACCTAGATAACAACATTCCATACTTTGGGGGCACATCAGCCACAACAATATCAATGACCAAACATTTGGTTGGAATCTAGGCTAAGTTAACATAGAGGTCTTTGATTAAACCTAAACATTTTACTCTGCTTGATTCAAAGGAGTAAAGGTATTTATAAGGTCTAGTGATTTCTAGACCCAAGCTCTCCATTACAGCTTTTGGCATTAAATTGTGAGAGGCCCCGGAATCATGCATAGCGTTATGTAAAATCTTGTCATGAACGTTTAAACTTACATAAAAGGGAGGAACGGGTCTCTCTTGATATCTACCTTCAATCTTTGGACCAAAAATAAGCTCAAGTCGGGTGATCGTTAAGATTGACTATGTCATTATTATCCTTTATGTTTAAAGCCTTCAAAATTTGGGTCCTATATACATTTTGAGGGCGACTAGTTCGTAGAGAGGAACAAAGATTTTAATTTTGGAAATTTCCCGCTCCAAATTGAAAGGAACTTGATTCTTCGAAATACTTATCTCGACTCTTATTAATCGTCACTCTGTCAAAAAAAATCATTCGCTGATTTTTTTCTCTATTTACATTTGACAAAAATGGTTTTAACAAGAGCAATGAGCGAGTTTCTAGTACTACTAAGTTACGCGCTACTGTTTTACATTGTTTTGAGTGCTTTTCTCTTTACCTTTATCGAATTTGCTGAACCCACTCGTTTTGTCTTTTTTGTTTTTACAATTTTGGGTTTATTTACAGAGTGTTGTTTTGTGAAGATTTGTTAGAGGTTTTGTTGTTGGGAGTTTGTTGAATGGTTTTACTTCTAAGGTCATATTCCCTTTGAGATTCTATGATGACATTCTCCATGTCTTGATAATAACTTTCATCATTATCTCTTTTGTCATCATAAGGTGTGTATAGACCTTTTTTCTATCATAATGAACCTCAAAGTCATCATTATATACTCCCAGCATGTTGATATCATCTTCCTCTATTTTCTCGTCTGTGTCTTCAACCTCAGTCACATAGTTTTAATGAAAGGGAGGAGTGATTTGTTGATCATCTTCCCTTGGTCTATTTTGAGGCTGGTTCCTTCTGAAATTCTGATTTTGGTTCTGGTTTCTATTTTGAGGAGCAGTTTGGTTTTGAATTGCTTGTGCTCTCTCAAGAATGCTCATTGTCTTCATCATCTCCTCCATCATTATTTCCATATTTGAGCAGGAAGTAGAAGGTGTGGATTCTTCTTTGAAGGACACTCTCTTCTCATTCTTCATTCTTTCTCTTTTCTCCATTAAGTTAACTTCCACAGCAAGAGCCCCTTTTTTCATATCTTCAAGGGTTAAAGGGTCTCTCTCTCTCAGCTGATAGGCCATTTCAGGGTCCAACCCTTCGGGGAAAACTTGTTTAACGCCGAGCCTTGTGGAGGTTTTAAATACTGGGGGAAGGGCATTATATACACTATTAAATCTAGTGCGTAAGCTTGTACACTTTCCCCAGGTGTTTCTGTGGAGATTTTTGTAATCGGAAAGTATTTGAAGAGGGTTCTTTTCGACTTCCCATTTGTTTAATAATGTATGATGGAAGGCTTGGAGATCATTTATACTGTGGGGGAGTTAAGCCTTTAAACCATTTTTCTTACTTCTCCCCCCCCAAAACTCCGAGCGAAATAGTCTAATTTTGTGAGTCATCATCAATTTCATTTTTACGTCAAAGTATTCATTCATTTTATCCACATGTTGTGATGCAGTTGTAGCATTACTGGCATTATACAATGGAATTTTGGATTGATAGTCCTGTGGAAGATTGACTAAGGGTACAGGAAGGAGTAAGGGAGCATACCATGCTGCCATGATAGGAGTTGGGGGTGGATTAACAAGAGGGAAAGTGAGTTGGAGTGGAGTGGTTTGGACAGTGGATGTAGGATGAAAAAAAGTGGAAGGACCAGGAATAGATTGTTGAGTTGATCTTGGATGAGAGAAACCTAAATTGTGAAGGAAATGTGAATCAGGTGGTATTGTTTCTCTGCTACCATGATGTTCACTTGTTTCTGGAGATGAAAGTGAAGACTCAGAATCTAACTGATCTAAATCATCAAGAGACCTAGTTCTAAATGGATTTATTATATCTACTTGTGATTGTTGTAGAGATGCAAGACTTTCAGGAACTGAATTAGCTCTCAAGGGTGATCTAAGAAGAGTTGAAAACTTTATCTTAGGAGACTTCCTAAGGATACTTTCTGGGTTATCAACTATCTCAGGTGGGTCCGAGTCAGGATAAGCTCTAGTATGGATCTTTCTAGGAGCCACTATGTTGTTTTTCACACCTAACTTAACAAGAACAGTTTAACTAGATATGACAATCTTCAAAAGGTTAACTAATACGTTTATTACAAAATTTAATCCCTACAGATCCTCTAACTGAGTTTAAATGATGTTATAATGATAAGGGTTCTTCCTAGTGGTCTGTTTAGGACTTTTGGAGTCACCAAGTGGAATTTTTTAGCTCTTTTCAGAGGTAAAAGGTTTTACGGTCCACCACCATGTTTATTAAATACCAATCTAAAATTTTTATGGGTTTTCTGAGTTATTTTTCATTCCTTATTGGTTTTTAAGAGTGTCCTAAATCTGTTTCAGAACTTAGCTATGGTTATGAGACAAAGACAGTCTGATCTTATGGCTAAGCTAGCTGATCCTTCAAGGTTAGATAAAATATTATGAGAATCCTAGGGTTTGCCTAGTTTGTCACTAATTCAAACAAGTTTTATCATGATTACCATCTATTTGGTAGTGCTTGAAGAGGGCTACTTCTTCTCAAGGGATTTTTGGAATGAATATTTACTCTCCCCATTGGAGTCACTAGAGATGTTAGCTCCTTGTAATTTGCAATATTAGCAAAGTCAAATTGCAGAGAGAACACTATTTCAACCACTTTGGGATTCTAGGATATAGCCCTCCTGAATCCGAAGAGGAATCTCTTTAATAAGTGCAAATATGGATCTATCTTTAAAGCTTTTTGGGTAATGATATTAGTCTAGTTATGAAGACCGAGGGTTTTTATTTTTTTTGGAGGGCTGAGCATGATTATTATTTGGGTGGAAAGATATAAATGAAAAGAGTTTCAAAGATGTGAAGTTGCAAGCAATCAGAACAATTTTTGGCTAAAAAGATGGATATAATGTTGGTTTTTAGTTCATTGGGCTATGGAGTCATAATAGGGCTTTTAATTTTGCATCAATTCAAGAGTCATCCAAGGGGAAAGTCATCTATATCACAAGATATTTTGAGATAAAATAATGGAATGGAAAGCATGATAAAAGTGTTGGAGGGTGGAAAGCGATAATAATTTCAACAAGGATTTATAGTCGATCCAAAACAAGAAAAAAAGCCTTCAATAAATCTGTTTAAAACCAACCAAGGCAAGGTAGCTCACCATAAACCTCTTTGAAAAAGCTCATATTAAAGATAAATCAAGAGACAAAACAAATCCGACAGATCCAGCATAATCACCTTTGAAGAGGATGAAAAACACATTAGAGAAACAAAATGCAACTTAAGATCGGATAAGGTACTTTTAAACCTAGTCTTCTTTCAACAAACACTTAGGGGAAACTTTCGGAAATTTCCTTTGGAGAATAGAAGCTAGAAAACGTGGCTCACCATTACTTTTCTAGTCTAACTTTAATAAGAAAATAATGAAAATAACATTCAAGAATAATATTTAAAGAAATAGTAGGAACGAGGAAACATGAAGCATTCCCTAATCGCTTAAACTATATTGAATCATTATTAAATAAACAAATTGGAGGAAAACATTGAGATAAAGCTTATCAGTCGGAGAAGAGTACTCTGTAAACAGTAAGTCCTAACTCTATGCTTGTTGTTCTTTATCAGAGAATAGTGGAAAATATGGCATACATGGAAGGAAAAAAAAAACAAAGAAAGGGGCACTTCACTAGTGATATAGACCAGGATCCCAAGAAACAACTTGTATATTGAATTCAAACCAGTTACATCTTCAAGTCCAATGTTTTAGTTTAGCAATCATCTTCACTTATCAGCCTAACTTATTTAGATCACAAACAAAGCTTCAAGAGCCTTTGAAAACTATTTACAAGTAGAAGTTTCGAACACAAGTATATTTCAAATTTCAGCAATCAACATTTACAATGAAATCCTCAATAATATTTTATAGAAGGATGAGGAGGTCGAAAGAGAAAATATCTATGGTTTCAATTAATACAGTTAATGCTTCTCGGCCTTTGAGGGGCTCTATGGAGAATTTTACAGATATTTAGTTAGGTCCCTATATCACTAGTATAGTCCCTTATTATTGTTAGTGTAACCCCCTTATTGTTACTATTGTACCCTTGTAACCCCCATTTTGTTATTATTGTGCCCTTAAATTATTATTGTTAGGTCGGCTAGGATTACATTGTGGCCCACTAGGATTACATTATAGCCCTCATGGACTCCTATATATAGAAAGGAGGTTTTGTAAATTGTATCATCCAAGAATTTGTTTCATTTATGTAATGTATTGGAGGTTGCCCCCTCGAAGTGGCTTATTTCTAAGGCGTTGATATCTCTTTTTCTTCTCTTTTTGGAGTCGGTTACACAACATTTGGTATCGAAAGGCTTTGGGATTCTAGGGTTTGGCTGCTCCAAACAAGTCATTGTGGCATTTTTCGCTATAAATTTTTTTCTACGAAGTTTCAGAAGCTGAAATTTTTAGGGTGCGAAGCTGAAAAATCCCGAGGAATATTTTCTAAAAAGTTTCAGAGCTTGGTTCGCAATATTTTCAGAGATATGATTTCGTGGAAGTTAGGTCTTTTTTCAAGCTCCTAAATAGGTCATCGTGGCATTTTCGCTATAAAAAAATTTTTCTACGAAGGTTCAAAATCTGAAATTTGTATGGTGCGAAAGCTGAAATCCCTGAGGCAATTCGTCAAAAAATTTCGGAGCTTGGTTCACAATATTTTTCGAGATATGATCCGTGGAAGGTAGTGTTTTTTCAAGCTCCAAAATTGTCATCTCAAAGAGGTGATCGTGGGAAAAGTTCAATAACTCTCTCTCCGGGAAGCGGATTTGAGTGTCTGTAAAAATTGGTCGTCAGTAACACGAGATCGTAGTTTCTTGGCTATCAATTTCAAGAGACAAATGGATAAAACAGAGGACACGTGGCAAATTTCGTACAATTTCGTCTCTACTTAACTAGTCCATAATTAGGTCATTGTGGGAGATTGGACACAAACTTTTCCTTGGAGAATCAAAATTGGGTCATACTGTGGCATTTGAAAGATAGCTTCAAAGGGATACTACGATGGTTGAAAATTTCAAATATTGAAGATTTTCAATTACAGAGATAATCCAATTTCAATATCGAGCTCCTCAAAAGAAAGAAAAAAGGTGTGTATTTTTTTTTCCGAATTGCATAAGTCTTGTTTTGGAAGAATCAATTTGAATTGATTCCAAGGGCATATCGTAGAATAGATACTATGGGTTCTAAAATATGCCTCGTATAAAATAATTCAACACCCATTAAGCCTTCGTAAGGGTCTACTATGACTCATGAAGATGAAGAATTGCAACATGATCTATCAAAATTACAAGAGAAAGTGCAACAAATTTCACTCTCGCAAAGAGCAACAAAAAATGAAATGGAAGTTTTGAAGAAAGGTGTAGAAGAGAAGATGGATGGCATGGAAGCTAAGATGGAAAACATGAAGAATGATCTAAAAACAGACATCGAAGGTTTGACAAAGTTGATATAAGAACAGTTTCCTAATGGTGAAAAGATAGTAGAAGAACCTCATGATGAGAACAAAATCAATGTTAATTGTGATTTGATAAACTCTAATGTTGGCGGGAAGAACCACCATATTCCAAAAAATGGATATAAGGAAGTTTGATGGAAAGGATCCCCGTAACATGGATACTACGTATGGAGCAATATTTTGATCTCCATAACGTACAAAAAACACACAAAAGGTACGCATTGCAACTTTACATTTAGAACAAAAATACATTTGTATGGTATCAATGGCTTTTGCTCTCGTAAAAAAATTGTCACTTGGTCAATTTTTACTGGAGGAAATGATAGCACATTATGAGGATACAAAGATCAACATCTTCTTTAGCCAATTGATAAATCTCAAACAAAAAGGGTTTAGTGAGGCAGACACATTGAGGACTTCCAAAAATTGAATATAAGGGTAACTAATATTCCGCAGGAACACAGGATTGATCTCTTCATAGGCACTTTAAAGGATAACATCCAACATGAAGTTCGTGTTTTGGAACTCGATTCATTGGAGAAGGCATTCAGGTTGGCAAGAAAAGTTGAATGTAAAATTATGGCAACAAGGAAGCCTACCACTCAATTCTATAAAGAAGGAAGTGTTTCTACGCCTAGATTTCCACAACCTACAAGGTTGACACCACAACAATTGGAAGAAAAAAGAGCAAAAGGGCTTTGCTACAAGCTAGTGATAGCAAAATACACCAAAGGTCATAAGTGTGTCGAGAAGAAATTATTTTACATAGATTGTGAAGAGGAAGAAGAAAATGAACAAGAAGAGGATATAACACCAAGAACCAACCATAGAAGAGGAAGAAATGAATCCGACCATATCATGTAATGCACTCGGGCAGAAATTACTACTCCTCAAACTCTCAAGATAGAGGGACAAATCAAGAAGAAAAAAGGTAATAGTGTTGATTGATTCAGGTAGCACCCATAATTTTATTCATTGTAAGGTAGCCAAGGAATTAAATTGTTTCCTATACCCAAAGACACACGAATGCCAAGTGATGGTTGCAAATGGAGGAACTATAAATTGCTTCTGGGAAAATGCCATAATATCAAGCTAACCATGGGGGAATATGTATTGACTATTCCAATGCTTTCCATTCCTATGGGAGGTGTCGATGTTGTACTAGGAGTACAATGGTTATAATCTTTGGGGGACTGGTAGCTTTTAATTTTTCAAGAACTTTTCTTGAATTTTTTTTCAGAAGGAAAGGAAGTCGAATTACGGGGTATTGAAGGGAAACCAGGAAGAATAATAAGCTCTAATGTCATGACAAAGCTTCTAAAGAAAGAACAACGAGGTGTAATTGCACAATTATGCTCTCTAGAAGTTCCGACATCAAAATCATCTATTTCTGCAGATCTCCAACAAGTCTTGGACAATCATTCCAAGGTATTTGAAACTCCCAAAAGAATCCCACCTATTCGTGATCATGATCATGCTATTCATTTGATTCCAGGAAGTGTTCCTCCAAACATCAGGCCTTATAGATATCCTTACTTCCAAAAGAGCGAAATTGAACGTATGATTGCAGTAAAAATGTTAGAGGCGGGTATAATTCAACCTAGTCAAAGTTCTTTCTCTCACTCCCGTAGTATTGGTACACAAGAAGGATGGATCATGGGCGAATGTGTCCGGATTATAGGGAGCTCAATAAGCTCACCATTAAAGACAAATTTCCCATTCCCCTGTGATTGATGAATTATTGGATGAATTACATGGAGCAATTTATTTTACCAAGTTGGATCTTCGTTCAGGGATATCATCAAATTAGAATGAAGATTGAAGATATTCCAAAAAATAGCATTTCGAACTCATGAGGGTCATTATGAATTTTTGGTCATGCCTTTTGGTCTTACCAATGCACCTTATACATTTCAAAGGGTTGATGAATTCCATTTTCAAACCCTTCCTTAGAAAATTTGTGCTAGTATTTTTTTGATGATATACTAATCTATAGCAAGTCTTGGAAGGATCATGTTGAACATGTTGACAGTGGTGCTCAAACTATTGGCAGGAGAAACAATTATATGCAAAAAAATCCAAATGTTTCTTTGGAGTACAAGAGGTGGAATATCCGGGTCATATTGTATCTCACGAGGGAGTTAAAGTAGACCCTAACAAAATTAAAGCCATTAAGGAATGGAAAGTCCCCACAACCATAAAGAAGTTGCGAGGATTTCTCCGGTTAACAAGGTATTATCGCAAGTTTGTTAATAATTATGGGAGAATAGCAACACTCTAACAAACATTATTGAAGAAAGATGCATTTTCATGGACTCCCGAAGCAACTAAGGCCTTTGAACGTCTTAAAGAGTCAATGTGCCTAGCAATCCGGTCTTAGCTACGCCGGACTTCACGAAAAACCTTTATTGTGGAATGTGATGCCTCGTAGAAATGGAATTGGTGCAGTTTTAATGCTAGAAGGAAGACCCATTGCTTTTGAAAGTCGTCCAATCAAAGGAAAGTATTTACAAAAACCTATTTATGAGAAGGAAATGTTAGCAATACTGCATGCACTAAAGAAATGGCGAACTTACCTAATGGGAATACACTTCAAGGTAAAACCGATCATGATAGTCTTAAACACTTTTTTGGAACAAAGACTATCGTCAGAAAAGAGCATGACGAAAAATGGGTCACAAAGATGTTGGGTTATGAATTTGAAATAATCTACAAAAAAGGAAAGCTTAATGTTGTTAGATGCACTCTCAAGAATGGATGAAGAGGTGGAAACATTGCTTTGTGCCATTTCTATTATCCAACCGTATTGGATAAATCGAAGAAAGAGATGAATGGAAGAAGGACAAAGATGTATGGACACTCATCCAAAAGTTACAAAGCAAGATCCTAGTACATCCGATACATTTAGTTGGAAAAATGATTCCTTATGGTACAAAGATCGCTTATATATTTGTAAGAATTCTACCTCTAAAACAAAATATTCTTCTCGGAATTGCACACTTCTCCTTTAGGAGGACACTCGGTGATTTTTAAAAAACTTACCACAGGGGTGAAGAAAGAATATTTTTTTGGGATGGCTTTAAATCTGATATTCAAAAGTTTGTGGCGGAATGTTTGGTTTGCAGACAGAGACAAAGTGGAAACAATTAAGACCCCGAGACTTCTACAACCTTTATCCATTCCAAGTCAACGTTGGGAGGAGATTTCAATGGATTTTATCACAGAGGTTTACCTAAGTCCGAAGGAAAAGAGTGTCATCATGGTGGTAGTTGATAGACTTACTAATTATGCACACTTTTGTGCATTATCTCATCCATTTAAAAGCAAGTACAAGCTTGCTACTACATTTATGGATAGAATTCAAAAGCTACATGGAAGACCAAGGGTTATTGTGAGCGATAGAGATCCCATTTTTACCGGAAATTTTTGGACGGAGTTATTTTCTTGTTTGGGTACTCAATTAGCTCATAGCTCATCTTATCATCCTCAATCCCGATGGTCAAAGCCGAGATCGTAAATAAATGTTTGGAAGGATATCTTCGTTGTTTTGTATCCGATAAAACAAAACACAATGGGTCAAGTGGTTACCTCTCGTTGAATGGTGGTATAACACTTCCTTCCATACTACGACAAGAAAATGACCCCATTTATGGCACTTTATGGATATCATCCACCATCCATCACATCATCTTTAAGAGAAAATTCTAAGGTTCAAGCAGTGGAAGATCACATCGAGCATTAACAAGAAGTTCTCCAACTCTTAAAGGATAACATGAGTTTGGCACAAAATCGAATGAAACAACAGCGTGATCAACATCGCTAGATGAGAGAAGTTTTGATGTAGGAGATTGGGTATTTTTACGGCTACAACCATACAAAACAAATGTCCCTCGAGCAAGCTAAGAAGGATAATAAATTATCACCAAAGTACTATGGTCCTTACAAGGTGTTGCAAAAGATTGGTTCTATGGCATACAAATTGGAGCTTCCTTGCTTTTCTTCGCGAGTACATCCATTTTTCCATGTTTCATGCTTAAAAGAAAGGTTATAGGTAGAAAATATTCCAGTTCAAACAATATTGCCGTAACTTGATGAGGAAGGAAAAATCATATTGGAACCTGAAGTGGCCATGGAAAACAAGAACTCGACAGCCCTACAGAAATCGATCAATTTCGCAGTATCTCATCAAGTGGAAGAACTTACCCAATCGAAGATTCTACATGGGAGGATGAGAATTTTATACGTAAAAGCACTCAGAGCTACTCAAGCATTGAGGACAACACTTTTTTGAAGGAGAGGGGGCATGTTAGGTCCCTATATCACTAGTATAGTCCCTTATTATTGTTAGTGTAACCCCCTTATTGTTATTATTGTACCCTTGTAACCCCCCATTTTTGTTATTATTGTGCCGCTTAAATTATTATTGTTAGGTCGGCTAGGATTACATTGTGGCCCACTAGGATTACATTATGGCCCCATGGACTCCTATATATAGAAAGGAGGTTTTGTAAATTGTATCATCCAAGAATTGTTCATTTATGTAATGTATTGGAGGTTGCCCCCTCGAAAAGGCTCATTTCTAAGGCGTTGATATCTGTGTTCTTCTCTTTTTGGAGCTGGTTACACAACATATTTCCTCTGTATTAATTGTTTTATATTAATATTTAAGCTAGGTGGGGAGATTTTGTTGACTTTAAGGCTCTGTGTCATCTCTGTAGTAACTCAGCAGATATTTTGCAATAATTTCTTCAGCTGAATTAACTGTTCGGCTGTCCTAAGGAAAATATCCTCGGTTATGGTCATTACTTGGCCTCTTTTGAATGCTGTGAGGCCACAGGTGGAAATCTGGTAGCTAAGAGGAATCAATTTGTCTCTTATGTGGCAGTGGAGGCTCTTTGTCTGATAGATATTTTTTATTTTCCTTTAACTGTGTTTAATTTAATGAATTAGGCTTTTGATAGTCGATCTTAGCCATTGTTAGGAATCTGTAATCAGCAATCTTGGAAAATTCTGATCACAAAAATAACATTGTTTCAACCAACTTTGGGATTCTAGGATCTAGCCCTCTTGAATCCGGAGAGGGATCTCTCCAATAAGTGCAAAGATGGATTTTTTCTTTGAAATTTGGGGTAATGATATTAGGCTAGTTATGAAGGTCAAGGGTTTTTTTTGTTTTTGGATGGTTGAGCATGATTACTGTTTGAGGTGGAAAGTCCTGAATGCAAAGAGTTTCAAAGGTGAGAAGTTGGAATAAATCAGAGTAAACTTCGGCCAAAAAGATAGATAATTGCAGGTTTTAGTCCATTGGGCTATGGAGTCATAATAAGGTTTAATTGGAACAGCAAGAGGCAAGAGTGTTCCATGGGGAAAGTCATCTATGTCTAAAGATCTCTTTGAAGTTTGATTTATGGAATGAAATGATACAATTAAGAAAGGAAATTAAACAGATGCAAAACAAAGAGTAGCCTAGGATCTGATAAGTACTTTTAAACTAGTCAGCCTTTGACAAACACTTAAGAAGAACATAAAAGAAAACTAGGATCTGGTAAATAATTTTAAACTAGCCAGCCTTTGATACACTTTCAATAGAAAACATCTTAAAACAAAGGGGAAACTTAAAGGCAACTCGTTGGACTAGAAACTAGCGGGTCGGCTCACCACAAATCCTCTCCTAGCTCTTGCTTTACTTGGTTACTTTCGAGACCAACACAAAGGTAACACTGAGAATGGCCCTAAGATGCGGTAAGTACTTCTCAACCAGCTGATTTTAACACATCCCAAGGGGAAATATTCGGATAGCCTTTGGAAATAAAACTAGGACCCAGGGGCATACCATATCTTCCATAGTTCATCTCTAATTAACTAATACTGAACATGAAATTCAAAAATAATATTCAAACTAAGGCAATAAGACGAGGGAACACCAACATTACTATGCTTAAACTAAATTAAATCATTCCTAAATAACACAAGATTGGAAGAAAACATATATATAAATATTTTCAATCAGAGAAGGTTACTACGCTTACACTAGATCCTAACTCTATGCATGCTATTATTTATAAGAGAATATGAAACACAGGTGAAAACAAAAACAAAATAACAAGTTACAATTAGAGAAACATCACCGTCAACATAGACCGAGGATCCCATAAATTAGCTTGTATTGATGTTCCAAACCGATTACTGACTTTAAGTCCAATGCTTTAGATCAGCAATCATCTACTCATCTCGACCTAACTTATCTATTACAAATAGAGCTCCAAGAGCCGGTGAACACTATTTACGATCGGGAAGTTTAAGCTTAAATGTATTTCAAAGTTCACGCAACCAACGCCTTCTCATCTTCTACGTAAGTATTTATAGAAGGATGGGGAGGTGAGATCTAAAATATCTTAAGGAAAATTAATACAGAGTGATGAATTCTCGAGCTTTGAAGGGCTCGAGTGACAAAGTTTACAGGGTTTCATCGTATTAACTAATTTTTACACTAATATCAAAGCTCGTTGGGAGCTTTATTGACTTTTAGGCTCTATCCAGGACGAAATAACTCCATCGATATTTATTTGCATTATTTTCCTTAGCGGAATTAATTGCTTGGTCGCTGTTTGTGAGGGAAAAATATTTTTCTTGATCAATAACTTCGGCCTCTCGTTTGAATGGTTTGAGGCAACTGGGTGGCTACGTGGTAGGTCGAGAGGAATCAATTTTCCTCAAAAGTGATGGTGGAGGCTTTTATGTCTACATTAAACAATTATGATGTTATTTTAATGGTGTTTTACAATTCTTGGAACTCTTTTGAATGTGATTTAAATCACGGTGTCTTGTTGATGTGCGGGTCGCATAGGTCTCTTCACGGCATCAATGCTCATAGAGCATTGACGAAACATAGATCTTGAACCACGTGAACGGCTTATTTTGATGAATCAAAGGAATAGGAAACGTCCTTCTCGGCCTCTAAATTTTCTTTTTTTTATAACGAAAAAACCATTCATCCCACAAATATACACAAAAATATTAGAAAAATCCCTGCGTTTTTTAGTTTTAAACGCCGAGAAAGGCGGGGAAGAAGCGTAGCCGTTGGATGAAAGCATCCAACGGTGGAGATTTATTACCGGGAAGAGGTCAAAGAAGAGTAGGGGAATGAATGAGACGAGGTGATTTTCGGGACCATCCGATCTAGACACGTGGATGGTCCGGATCTAATCGGAGGATCGCAATCGGGGGGATCTTTATCGCGGGTGGCAAGAAAAATACACCGATAGAAAGTTGCGATGCGATGTGGCGTGAAGACCGTCGATCTTAGGATTAGATCAACGATGGAGAATGAATTGGGAGGATGGCCGGTGGGGAAAGAAATATAACGCGACGATCGAGAAATGCAATGCGATTTGAGAAGAGCGATGCAATTGAGCATTGGTCGTTTGATCATCTCATGATCAATGACGGGGATTAGTTTTTGAAACAAACCGGCGAAAAAAACCTTCATAATAGATAAAACCCAAAGTTTAAATAAAACAAAGGTTTTTTATGGATCGGGGCGGGATATTTATATATGAAGTGGATAGGCACCCACTGCGGGCCTCTGGATACATCGAATACAATGGGCCCCGAGGGTTTATAAAAACAAAGGCCAATCGCAATCGGAGTTTTGGGTCCTGGTCTTTTTAATCTAACCATTGGAAAATTGCAATGCGATTTAGCGCCTCCGGGACTTCAACACTTGGTCCCGAGGAAAGTCATATGAAACAAAAATGCGGGGGTTAATATATATAGGCCCCAATCGCATCAAAAAAATTTTTGATGCGGCCTTTCCAATCTACCCATTGTATTTCCCCGATGCGATTGCGTGATCGGTCTTTTTTTTGATCTAACCATTTATATTTAGCACATGATTTTTGTGTTTTTAGATCAAACGTTGGATAAATGGGTTTTCGGGTTTTACAAAGGAAAAAAAACCGTCGGGGAAGAAAATTCGCAAGGTTTAAGCACCGAAGGCAGGCCCACGGGTTATATGAAACAATGATAAGATCGGGTGTTTTTAAATACAAAGGTTAATCGCAATCGGATCTTTCAAACATAGCAAAAATACTTGCGCGCTAGAAACTTTCTGATGGGATAAGCACCGGGACTATAACTCTTGGTTTTTCGCATAGGAAAAATGAGATCCAGAGTTTATAACAAAGGGGGCTGATCACATCAAGGTCTTTATAATACAAGGCTTAATCGCATCGGAATTTCAGAACATGGCAAGGACTTGCGCATTTGAAAATTTTCGATGCGACAAGCACCAAACAAGATTACTGCTGGGGTTCTAGGGTGTGGTCATGTGGGGGAAGTGTTTAGGACTTTAGCCCAAGGGGGCTTAAGCCTTTATGTAAAAACATGTATTTTTCATGAATTTTTTCAAAGTTTTTAATGGATTTGGGGGTTTCGGTATGGTTAAAGAGTGCACTTGGATTGGCAAACTCTTTTCACAACATTTTATTCTTTTGAAAGCAGGAAATATAATCTATTTCTACTCCTTATTTCTCCATGCACTCAGATTAAACAGTTGAGCGCATATGATTCTCTACTTATTCTATCAATATGTTAGGATTAAACAGTTTAACAGATTTTATTCTCTAATTTCTACAACAGAAATTTAAAAGCATTCAAGTCAGGATTAAACAGTCTAACTTGAAGCTGGTCTATTGCACAAACACATGCTACACACAGAAATTTATTTTACAGAAAATTAAATCAAAATGGAAGGCTTAAGATCTGAAAATTTCTCATCATGGCCTTCTCTTTTTACACTTCTGTTTTGGTTCTTGTTTGAGCTGTTTCTTCCTTGTTTTCTGGTTCAGATTTTGAGCTAATTAGAACTAGATTTTTACATCTCTTGACTCATAATTTGAAGTAGTTTTGAGTCATTTTCTTTTTGAAACCCTAGGTTCAGATTTTGATCTTGTTTGAACCTTTAATTTCTATCCTAAAATATCTACAGATAAGCCAGGATTAAACATTTTAGCAAATTTAATTCACTATCCTATCAGCAGAAAATTTAAAGCTAATTAGTCAAGTTTAGGCTGTTTGACTAACTAGAAGCGTGTTATTCAGGAGTGGCACTTGAGCTTGCACACTTTCAGATTTTTTTCTCTTTTTGGTATGGGGCTGTACCTTTCTTATTTTCACAATCTGCCCTCTTTTCTTTCTTTTCTCTGTTTTTGTATTTTTGAATTTTTGATTTTTCTTCAAAGCAGAAAACAACAACTACCTACATGCTCAGAACTGAGCTTTATTGACATTCCTATCTAACCTATCTAAACATGGAGTATTTAAATTTATCATATCATACAAAAATTCCAATGCAGCCAGCTGAGTAATGTCAATAAGAAGTAGAAACTATGGCTGCTTGTCGGAGGTACCCATAGAACATATTGAAGATTAACCTTCAATATCAAGGCTATCACAGAAGGTGACAAATTTTCATGTCTCTAGCTCTTGCAAAGGGTCACTGTTTGATAATTTGAGCCATTTGGGATTTCCACACACTCTTCCATAGGATCAACAAAGAAAAGATGAAGGTTCTCTTCCTTTTTGTCCTCCACAATTGGTAGATTATCTACTTCCAAGACATCAGCTTTGAGGACTATCTCTTCAGTATGTAGCTTGGAAGTATCATCATCCTTAACCTACATAATAGCAAACAGTGAAATATTTTCTTTCTCTAAAAATATGCTTGCTTCTAATATACATTCAGGTTCTTTGGATGACAGTTTGACATTAATGAAGGGAGAAGTCTCTTCTTGAAAATAGCGTATATCCACAGTAGGATAGTCTTCTATCTATTTCTCTCCCTCTTCTTCATCATGATCTAAACTAGAGGACTCATCATATTTGGCATTGTTGTCCTCTTGTAGCCCTGGTATGCTTGGATTCAGTGGGCTGAACTCTGTGAAGAGGTTATTATATTCTTGAGTGGGGGTGTTTTCAATGGTTTCCTCTTGCTCAAAAATTTCTTCATTACTCTTCTCTTCACCTTCTGAGTTGAAAGGTTGTTGATTCCCAATAAAGTGAAAGATTTTTATGATGTATCAAAAAGGATGATTGCGGATTTCAAGCTAATGATGGTGAAACTCATAACACCAATCAAATGCCGGTTGCCCTCCTTGATTAGTTTCTACTTGGAAATCATCATCATCATAAGACTGATTGAAGTTTGAAAATTTATTACAATAAACATTTTCATCAGTCAAACATATTGGGATATCAGTAGGTCCTTCTTCATTCTGATCCACAAAAGAACTTTCTAAATCTGTACAACAAAGTTCTCTATGTGAATGGGCAAGATTGTTTGTTTTGTGAAAAGTTTCAGAGACTGACTGTTTATAAATAGCCTGATCTATTTCCTTCTCTGTAAAAGGGGAAGATGTTTCCATGTCCCTTTGAACAGAAGTATAGCAGTTCTCTGTCTCTTGTGAAGATTGATTTTGAGGCTGAATGTCTTCTCGAGCCTCAGCTATAAGGGATGATGAATCAATATCTGAGTTTCCAGGGATATCTTGAGGGATTTTCTTTATTTCTTGGGTCATCTCTTCCTCAACTGATCCATCTATGTTCTTAAAATTTTTCAATAGGAGATTAAACTCATGAATGGTTGTTAAAATATCTTCAGGATGCATCTCTTCCAAAGCTTCCTCAATATCTATAATCTGTTGGGTGATGTTTTGTGATGGATCATAATATATTGCACCCAATGATAATGATGTAGTTTTTTCTTTATAGTTCTCATAGAACACATATTCAAGGTCTCTTAAAGAAAAAAAAATACTAGATCTTAAGCATTCATACCAATCCCTAGCTTTTCCTTCTAATGTTAACATGAACATTTTCATTAGGCAGTCTTCATGCCATTCAAATTTCAACCTCCATACATGTATGTGAAATTTGATAAGATGTAATAAAGGGTCATCAAACTTTTCACCTTGAAAAACAGGCAGGTTGTCATCCCAATTCACCTGGGGCATCTTATGTGGAAACCTAGGGATATGATTTCTACTCCTTGTGGCATATCTTCGTTGTATTCTTGGAATAATGTTTGTAAATCAAGAAAGAGGTCACTGTCTAGTTAATAAGTTCAGGGTCTTCTACCAGTGGAGTCATTTGGTCTTCTGGGAGTATCAGAGTGTGGAGTCGCCAGGTGGAACATTTTTAGCTCTTTTCAGAGGTAAAAGTTTTTATGGTCCACCACCATATGACTCTTGTAGAGATGCAAGGTTTTCAGGAACTGAATTAGCTCTCAAGGGTGATCTTAAAACAATTAATAATTTTATCTTAGGAGACTTCCTAAGGATACCTTCTAGGTTATCAACTACTTCAGGTGGATCAGGGTCAGGATAGGCTCTAGTGTGAATCTTTCTAGGAGACACTATGCTGTGTTTTTCAGACCCAAATAAACAAGACAAGTTCAACCAGGTATGATAATATTTAAGAGGTTAACTAGTCTGTTTTGCAAAAATTTTAATCCTGCAGTCTTCTGACTGAGTTTGAAAGATATTATAATGATAAGGGTTCTTCCCAGTGGAGTCTTAAGGTCTGTTCAGGATTGTGGAGTTGCCAAGTGGAAGTTTTAAGCCCCCAAGGAGGTAAAAGGTTTTATGGTCCACCACCATGTTTATTGGATACCAATCTGAAATATTTTTAGGTATTTTCTGAGTTATATTATAGTTTTGTAGTTTCTAATAATATCCTAACTCTGCTTCAAAACTTAGCTACGATTACGAAACAAAGATAGTTTACTCTTATGGCTAAGCCAGCTGAGTTTTCAAGGTTAGATAAAGTCTTAAGAGAATCCTAGGTTTTACCTAGCTTGTCACTGATTCAAACAAGTTTTACCATGATTACATCTCTTTGGTAGTGCTTGAAAGGCTACTTTTAACTCACCAGGTTTTATAAAAATGAAAATGATTCTGGGTTTGTGTTCCCCAGCGGAGTCGCCAGAAATGTTAGTTGTTGGTGGCTCAGCTGGAAAACAGAACAATTGTCATAAAACTAGGGGTTATCTAGAGTTTTAAGGTTTTTTTGAACTTTTATTAACTCAGAAAATATTCCCTAGCGAAGTCGCCATAAATGTTAGTTGCTAGTGGCTCAGCTGGAAAACAGAACAATTGTCATAAAACCACGGGTTATCTAGATTTTTAAGGTGTTTTTGAACTTTTATTAACTCAGAAAATATTCCCCAGCGGAGTCGCCAGAAATGTTAGGAATTTGTAATCAACAAGATTGGCAAAGTCTGATCACAGAAACAACATCGTTTCAACCAACTTTTGGATTCTAGGATCTAGCCCTCCACAATCCGGAGAGGGATCTCTCCAATAAGTGCAAAGATGGATTTTTTCTTTGAATTTTTGGGTAATGATATTAGGCTAGTTATGAAGGGCAAGGGTTTTGTTTTCTTTTGGATGGTTGAGCATGATTACTGTTTGAGGTGGAAAGTCCTGAATGCAAAGAGTTTCAAAGGTGAGAAGTTGCAAGAAATCAGAGTAAACTTCAGCCAAAAAGATAGATAATTGCAGGTTTTAGTCCATTGGGCTATGGATTCATAATAGGGTTTAATTGGAACAGCAAGAGGCAAGAGTGGTCCATGGGGCAAGTCATCTATGTCTAAAGATCTCTTTGAAGTTTGATTTATGGAATGAAATGATACAATTAGTAAAGGAAATTAAAAAGATGCAGAAAAAAGAGTAGCCTAGGATCTTATAAGTACTTTTAAACTAGTCAGCCTTTGACAAACACTTAAGAAGAACATAAACGAAAACTAGGATCTGGTAAGTACTTTTAAACTAGCTAGCCTTTGATACACTTTCAATAGAAAAGTTCTTAAAACAAAGGAAAACTTAAAGGCAATTGTTGGAGTCGAAACTAGCGGGCCGGGCTCACCACAAATCCTCTCCTAGCTCTGCTTTACTTGGTTACTTTCAAGACCAACACAAAGGTAACACAGAATGGCCTAAGATCTGGTAAGTAATTCTAAAGTAGCCAACTTTTAACACATCCCAAGGGAAATATTCAGACAGCCTTTGCAAATAAAACTACCACTAGGGCACACCATATCTTCCATAGTTCATCTCTAATTAACTAATACTGAACATGAAATTCAAAAATAATATTTAGCTAAGGCAATAAGATGAGGGAACACCAACATTCCTATGCTTAAACTGAATTAAATCATTCCTAAATAACACATATTGGAAGAAAACATATATATATAAAGATTTTCAGTCAGAGAAGGTTACTGCTGTACAGTAGATCCTAACTCTATGCATGTTTTTCTTTATAACAGAATATGAAACACAGTGAAAATAGAAACAAAATAACAAGTTACAATTAGAGAAACATCACCGTCAACATAGACCAGGATCCCATAAATCAGCTTGTATTGATGTTCCAAACCAGTTACAACTTTAATTCCAATGCTTTAGATCAGCAACCATCTACTCATATCAGCCTAACTTATCTATTACAAGAAGAGCTCCAAGAGCCGGCGAACACTATTTACAGTCATAATTTTAAGCTTAAATGTATTTCAAAGTTCTACAACCAACAGTTTCTCAGCTTCTACAAAAGTATTTATAGAAGGATGAGGAGGTGAGATCTAAAAGATCTTAAGGACAATTAATACAGAGTGATGACTTCTCAGCCTTTGAAGGGCTCGATGATGAAGTTTACAGGTGTTTCACTGTATTAACTATTTTACAATTAATATCAAAGCTCGGTGGGAGCTTTATTGACTTTTAGGCTCTATCTAGGACAAAATAGCTCTGCTGATATTTGTTTGCATTAGTTTCCTTAGCAGAATTAATTGCTTGGCTGCGTTGTGAGGTAGATATTTTCTTGATCAATAACTTCGACCTCTGTTTGAATGGTTTGAGGCAACAGGTGGCTCTGTGGTAGCCGAGAGGAATCAATTCACTTCAAATGTGATTGTGGAGGCCTTTCTGTCTATTAAACACTTATGATGTTCTTTTAATGGTGTTTTAATTCTGGGAATTAGGCTTTTGATAATCATTCTTAGTCGTAATTCCAAAAACTGTCTTCAATATTCATTCTTCTGTGCTATGTCTTCAAAAACTAATACTCTTTTTAATGTGATTTAAATCACAGTGTCTTTTCGATGTGCAGGCCGCACGGGTCTCTTCACAGCATCAATGCTCATAGAGCATTGACGAAACATAGATCTTGAACCCTGTGAATGGCTTCTTTTGATGAATCAAAGGCACAGGAAACGTCTTCCCTGGCCTCTGAATTTTCTTTTGTTATAACGAAAAACCATTCATCCCTGCAAATATACACAAAAATATTATAAAATCCTGTGTTTTTAGGTTTAACTACTTCAGAAGGCGAGGAAGAAGCGTAGCCGTTGGATGAAAGCATCCAACGGTGGAGATTTATTCTGGAAGAGGTCAAATAAGAGCGGGGGAACGAACGAGATGGGGTGATTTTGGACCGTACGATATGGACACGTGGACGGTCCAGATCTAATCGGAGGATCGCAATCGGGGGATCGCAATCAGGGGTGGCAAGAAAATACACTGATATAAAGTTGCGATGTGATGTGGTGTAGACCATCAATCTTAGGATTAGATCAATGGTGGAGAATGAATCGAGAGGATGGCCGATTGAGGGAAGAAATATAATGCAGCGATTGAGAAATGTGATGCGATTTGAGAAGAGCGATGAGATTGAGCGCTGGCTGTTTGATCGACTCATGATCAACGACAGGGATTAGTTTTTGAAACAAACCGGCGAAAAAACCTTCATAACATATAAAACCAAAAGTTTAAATAAAAGAAAGGTTTTTTATGGATCTGGGTGGGATATTTATATATGAAGTGGATAGGTGCCCAACTGTGGGGCCTTTGGATACATGGAATACAATGGGCCCGGGGTTTATAAAAACAAAGGCCAATCGCAATCGAAGTTTTGGGTCCAGTCTTTTTAATCTAACCATTGGAAAATTGCGATGCGATTTAGTGCCTCCGAACTTCAACACTTGGCCCCAGGGAAATTCATATGAAACAAAAAGGCGAGGGGGGGGGGGTGTTAATATATATAGGCCCCAATCACATCAGAAAATTTTGATGCGGCCTTTCCAATCTACCCATTGTATTTCCCCGATGCGATTGCGCGATCGGTCTTTTGATCTAACCATTTATATTTAGCACGTGATTTTGGGTTTTTAGATCAAACGTTGGATAAATGGGTTTTTGGGTTTTACAAAGGAAAAAGAATGTCGGGGAAGAAAATTTACAAGGTTTAAGCGCCAAAGGTAGGCCCACAAGTTATATGAAACAATGATAAGATCAGGGGTTTTTAAATACAAAGGTTAATTGCAATCGGAGCTTTCGAACATACCAAAAATACTTGCGCGCTTGAAAATTTTCGATGCGATAAGCGCCGGGACTATAATTCTTGGTTTTTCGCACAGTAAACATGAGATCTAGAGTTTATAACAAAGGGGGCCGATCGCATTGGGGTATTTATAATACAAGGCTTAATCGCATTGAAACTTTAGAATATGGCAAGGACTTGCGCATTTGAAAATTTCTGATGTGACAAGTGCTGAACAGGATTAGCGCTGGGGTTCCAGGGTGTGGTCATGTGGGGGAAGTGGTTTAGGACTTTATCCCAAGGGGGCTTAAGCCCTTATGTAAAAACATGTATTTTTCATGAATTTTTTCAAGGTTTTTAATGGATTTGGGGGTTTCAATATGGTTAAAGAGTGAGTCTTTAACCTTGTAAGAGTGATTTTCATGAAGGGAAGAAAAGAAATCATGAAAAAAAGGAGTTTTTATGGAGAAAAAGGGAAGAAAATGAAGGTTATTTTTGAGTGGGAGAAGGTGGAAAATGATGGTTTTTCAGCAGTCTTTTCTCATGAAATTTGCAGAATTTCTGAGTATAAAATGGGAACAAAAATGAAGATCTTGGATAGAGGCATGAGGCCTTCCAGAGTCTTCAAGAGCCAACAATTTTTAGCAATAAAATTTGTTCCTTGAAGGCTCAAAAATTCTTAGCCACCTTTTGCTATAACAAATATTATAGGTGGCTAACATTGGCTCAACTTGGGGATGATGCCTTCTTGAAGGCATCAAGAACTTCAGACTTGCATTCTCTGGGAGGCTGACCTGTGCCACTTCCATTATGTTCTCTGGGAGGTTGACCTGTGCCTGACCCATTGGGCTGCCCTTCCTTTGTTGGGATGATCTTCTCTGAAAACATATTAGCAGCTGTGAAAACAATGGACCTTCATCAATACAAACTTTCTACCTACCCAATCCTACTGATCTAGCATATTTTCTTCATTAGAGTGCACTTGGATTGGCACACTCTTTTCACAACATTTTATTGTTTTGAAAGTAGGAAATCTAATCTATTTCTACTTCTTATTTCTCCATGGACTCAGATTAAACAGTTGAGCCCATATGATTCTCTACCTATTCTATCAATCTGTTAGGATTAAACAGTCTAATAGATTTTATTCTCTAATTTCTACAACAGAAATTTAAAAGCATTCAAGTCAGGATTAAACAATATAACTTGAAGCTCGTCTATGGCACAAACACATGCTGCACACAGAAATTTATTTTACAAAAAATTAAATCAAAATGGAAGGCTTAAGATCTGAAAATTTCTCATCATGGCCTTCTCTTTTTACAGTTATGTTTTGGTTCTTGTTTGAGTTGTTTCTTCCTTGTTTTCTTGTTCAGATTTTGAGCTAATTAGAACCATATTTTTACATCTCTTGACTCAGAATTTGAAGCAGTTTTGAGTCATTTTATTTTTGAAACCCTAGGTTCAGATTTTGATCTTGTTTGAACCTTTAATTTCTATCCTAAACTATCTACTAATAAGCTAAGATTAAACAGTTTGGCAAATCGAATTCACTATCCTATTAGCAGAAAATTTAAAGCTAATTAGTCAAGTTTAGGCTTTTTGAATAACTAGAAGCGTGTTATTCAGGAGTGGCACTTGAGCTTGCACACTTTCAGATTTGTTTCTCTTTTTGGTATGGGGCTGTACCTTTCTTATTTTCACAATCTTCCCTCTTTTCTTTATTTTCTCTATTTTTGTATTTTTGAATTTTTGATTTTTATTCAAAGCAGAAAACAACAACTACCTACATGCTCAAAACTGAGATTTATTGACATTCCTATCTAACCTATTCTAAACATGGAGTATTTAAATTTATCATATCATACAAAAATTCCAATGCAGCCAGCTGAGTAATGTCAAGAAGAAGTAGAAACTCTGGTTGCTTGTCAGAGGTACCCATAGAACATATTGAAGATTAACCTTCAATATCAAGGCTATCATAGAAGGTGACATATTTTCATGTCTCTGGCTCTTGCAAAGGGTCACTGTTTGATAATTTGAGCTATTTGGGATTTACACACACTCTTCCATAGGATCAACAAAGAAAAGATGAAGGTTCCCTTCCTTTTGGTCCTCCACAATTGGTAGATTATCTACTTCCAAGACATCAGCTTTGAGGACTATCTCTTCAGTATGTAGCTTGGAAGTATTAACATCCTTAACCTGCATAATAGCAAACAATGAAATATTTTATTTCTCTAAACATATGCTTGCTTCTAATATACATTCAAGTTCTTTGGATGACAGTTTGACATTAATGAAAGGAGAAGTCTCTTCTTGAAAAGAGTGTATATCTACAGTAGGATAGTCTTGTATCTATTTCTCTGCCTCTTCTTCATAATCATCTGAACTGGAGGACTCATCATATTTGGCAGTGTTGTCCTCTTGTAGCCCTGGTATGCTTGGATTCAGTGGGCTGAACTCTGTGAAGAGGTTATTATATTCTTGAGTGGGGGTGTTTTCAATGGTTTCCTCTTGCTCAAAAATTTCTTCATTACTCTTCTCTTCACCTTCTAAGTTGAAAGGCTGCTGATTCCCAATAAAGTGAAAGATTTTTATGATGGATCGAAAAGGATGATTGCGGCTTTCAAGCTGATGATGGTGAAACTCATAACACCAATCAAATGCTGGTTGTCCTGCATGATTAGTTTATGCTTGGAAATCATCATCATCATAAGACTGATTGAAGTTTGAAAATTTATTAGAATAAACATTTTCATCAGTCAAACATATTGGGATATCAGTAGGTCCTTCTTCATTCTAATCCACAAAAGAACTTTCTAAATCTGTACAACAAAGTTCTCTATGTGAATGGGCAAGAGTGTTTGTTTTGCAAAAAGTTTCAGAGACTGACTGTTTATAAATAGCCTGATCTATTTCCTTTTCTGTCAGAGGGGAAGATGTTTCCATGTCCCTTTGAACATAAGTACAACAATTCTCTGTCTCTTGTGAAGACTGATTTTGAGGCTGAATGTCTTCTTGAGCCTCAGCTATAAGGGATGATGAATCAATATCTGGGTTTCCAGGGATATCTTGAGGGATGTTCTTTATTTATTGGGTCATCTCTTCCTTAATTGATCCATCTATGTTCTTAAAATTTTTCAATAGGAGATTAAACTCATGAATGTTTGTTAAAATATCTTCAGGATGCATCTCTTCCAAAGCTTCCTCATTATCTATAATGTGTTGGGTGATGTTTTGTGATGGATCATAATATATTGAACCCAATGATAATGATGTAGTGTTTTCTTTATATTTCTCATAGAGCACATATTCAAGGTCTCTTAAAGAAAACAAACTACTAGATCCTAAGCATTCATACCAATCCCTAGCTTTTCCTTCTAATGTTAACATGAACATTTTCATTAGGCAGTCTTCATGTCATTCAACTTTCAATGTCCATACATGTATGTGAAATTTGATAAGATGTAATAAAGGGTCATCAAACTTTTCACCTTGAAAAACAGGCAGGCTGTCATCCCAATTCACCTGGGGCATCTTATGTGGAAACCCAAGGATATGATTTCTACTCATTGGGGCATATCTTTGTTGTATTACTGGAATCATGTTTGTAAATCAAGAAAGAGGTCACTGTCTAGTCAATCAGTTCAGGGTCTTCTACCAGTGGAGTCATTTGGTCTTCTGGGAGTCTGAGAGTGTGGATTCACTAGGTGGAAAATTTTTATCTCTTTTCATAAGTAAAATTTTTTATGGTCCACCACCATATGAATCTTGTAGAGCTACAAGGTTTTCAGGAACTGAGTTATCTGTCAAGGGTGATCTGAAAATAGTTGATAATTTTATCTTAGGAGACTTCCTAAGGATACCTTCTGAGTTATCAACTACTTCAGCTAGATCAGGGTCAGGATAGGCTCTAGTGTGAATATTTCTAGGAGCCACTATGCTGTGTTTTTCGGACCCAAATAAACAAGACAAGTTCAACCAGGTATGATAATATTTAAGAGGTTAACTAGTCTGTTTTGCAAAATTTTTAATCCTACAGTCTTCTGACTGAGTTTGAAAGATATTATAATGATAAGGGTTCTTCCCAGTGGGTTCTTAAGGTCTGTTCAAGATTGTGGAGTTGCCAAGTGGAATTTTTTAGCCCCTAAGGAGGTAAAAGGTTTTATGGTCCACCACCATGTTTATTGGATACCAATCTGAAATATTTTTATGTATTTTATGAGTTATCTTACATTTGTGTAGTTTCTAAGAATATCCTGACTCTGCTTCAAAACTTAGCTACGGTTACGAAACAAGTATAGTTTACTCTTATGGCTAATTCAGTTGATTTTTCAAGGTTAGATAAAGTCTTAAGAGAATCCTAGGTTTTACCTAGCTTGTCACTTATTAAAACAAGTTTTACCATGATTACCTCTCTTTGGTAGTGCTTGAAAGGATGATTTTAACTCACGGGTTTTATAAAAATGAAAATGATTCTAGGTTTGTGTTCCCCAGCGGAGTCGCCAAAAATGTTAGTTATTGCTGGCTCAACTGGAAAACAGAAAAATTGTCATAAAACCAGGTATTATCTAGAGTTTTAAGGTGTTTTTGAACTTTTATTAACTCAGAAAATATTCCCCAGCGGAGTCGCCAAAAATGTTAGTTGCTGGTGGCTCAGCTGGAAAACAGAACAATTGTCATAAAACCAGGGGTTATCTGGAGTTTTAAGGTGTTTTTGAACTTTTATTAACTCAGAAAAGATTCCCCAGCGGAGTCGCCATAAATGTTAGGAATCTGTAATCAGCAATATTAGCAAATTCCGATCACAGAAAAAACATCGTTTCAACCAACTTTGGTATTCTAGGATCTAGCCCTCCTGAATCCTGAGAGGGATCTCTCTAATAAGTGCAAAGATGGATTTTGTCTTTGAATTTTTGGGTAATGATATTAGGCTAGTTATGAAGGCCAAGGGTTTTGTTTGTTTTTGGATGGTTGAGCATGATTACTATTTGAGGTGGAAAGTCCTGAATGCAAAGAGTTTCAAAGGTGAGAAGTTGCAAGAAATCAGAGTAAACTTCGGCCAAAAAGATAGATAATTGTAGGTTTTAGTCCATTGGGCTATGGATTCATAATAGGGTTTAATTGGAATAGCAAGAGGCAAGAGTGGTCCATGGGGCAAGTCATCTATGTCTAAAGATCTCTTTGAAGTTTGATTTATGGAATGAAATGATACAATTAAGAAAGGAAATTAAATAGATGCAGAACAAAGAGTAGCCTAGGATCTGATAAATAATTTTAAACTAGTCATCCTTTGACAAACACTTAAGAAGAACATAAAAGAAAACTAGGATCTTGTAAGTACTTTTAAACTAGCCAGCCTTTGATACGCTTTCAATAGAAAACATCTTAAAACAAAGGGAAACTTAAAGGCAATTGTTGGAGTAGAAAATAGCAGGCCGGGCTCACCACAAATCCTCTCTTAGCTCTGCTTTACTTGGTTACTTTCAAGACCAACACAAAGGTAACACAGAATGGCCTAAGATCTGGTAAGTACTTCTAAACTAGCCAGCTTTTAACACATCCCAAGGGAAATATTCAGACAGCCTTTGGAAATAAAACTAGGACTAGGGCACACCATATCTTCCATAGTTCATCTCTAATTAACTAATACTGAACATGACATTCAAAAATAATATTCAGATAAGGCAATAAGACGAGGGAACACCAACATTCCTATGCTTCAATTGAATTAAATCATTCCTAAATAACACGGATTGGAAGAAAACATATATATAAAGATTTTTAGTCAGAGAAGGTTACTGTTGTACAATAGATCCTAACTCTATGCATGCTGTTCTTTATAAGAGAATATGAAACAAAGTGAAAACGGAAACAAAATAACAAGTTACAATTAGAGAAACATCACCGTCAACATAGACCAGGATCCCATAAATCAACTTGTATTGATGTTCCAAACCAGTTATAACTTTAATTCCAATGCTTTAGATCAGCAATCATCTACTCATCTCATCCTAAATTATCTATTACAAGCAGAGCTCCAAGAGCCAGTGAACACTATTTACAGTCAGAAGTGTTAGCCCCCCCTATAAATTTTTTAGCAACCAAACAAGGGCTAAATTGTTTTTGAGCCTTCAAGGAATGCATTTCCTCTGAAAACACAGTCTCCTTGAAGCCTCCATGTGTCTTTTATCCTTTGATAAATTCCCCTCTGCTGATTCCTATTATAAAGCCTCTCTGTTTGTGAAGAAATGCCTAAAGGCCCCCTTTTCCCTCTTATTTCAACCCCCACTTAGCTTCTACTTGTTTCCCCTTCTATTTCCCTTCTTACCTTTTCGAATTCCCATTAATTTCTTCCCTTACCCTTTGTTGGCCATCATTCCCCTTTATTCCTCTATCGTACCCCTTCTTGCCTTTAAATCCGTTGAAATGGGCTTAAAACCCACTTTTAACTTTACCATAGGCCTAAACCACTTCCCCTTTTTATATACCCCGCAAATACATTCCATATAGAACTTTATTATAAAGTTTTTATATACTAACCCGCCGCTTATAGCGCAGATCGCAAATCACATTTTCATTGTTTGTGTTCGATTGATCCATCACAAATATTTGCGATGTGATCTGATCGAATCGCAAATATTTGCGATGCGATCTGATCGCGTCGCAAATATTTGCGATGCGATCGTCTGATCACGCCATCGCAGTTTTCCACCCATCGCAACCCCGCCCGATCGCATATGTCTCCGTTGCATATTCCCTCGATCGCACTTTCCGCCCATCGCATTTTCCTCATCGCACTTTCCGCCGGTCGCATTTTCGCCCATAGCACTTTCTCCATTTGCGATTTTGCGATCCAGTTTGGGCCCACCGTATAGTCTTTCTGCCCATCGTATTTTCCCCATCGCATTTCTGCTCCGTCGCAGAGCACAAAGCGCAGTTTTCTAGTTGGTGCTGATTTCCGCCGTCACACTTTCTCCATTTGCGATTTTGCGATCAGACCCCCGAGTCCCACATCCACGGCTCCCCTCATTACATTTTGTTCATTTCCTTTGTATTTCCTCCGTTAGTTAAACCTTTGCATTTTACATTAAAGTTTGATGAATCGCCCTCAGCCATGACCGGGTCCCGCCATTTTGAATGCATTTCATGTGTTTGACCTTTCCCCTTTGTAGCTCGGGCAACGGTTAAACCTTAGTGTTTAGCACTAAAGGCAGTCTCCACCATTTTTCCATGTGTTCGTCGTTTCCACAGTTGCCACCACCTTTCCACCACAGGCCCCCAAAGAATTTCTCCACCACCACTACCCGAGTTTGTAATAATTTTATTTGACTGTTCAGTTAGCACAGAGAGGCCAGTTCAGCGGCCAAACGAAACAACAAAGACGGATTTGAGGGATTCAAACCGGTTAATTGAAGATCAAAAATTATAATCTTGCATTCAAAGGGAAAAGGGGAATTTGAAGATCCAAGCACATTGTTAAAGTCTTATCTTTGTTTAATATCAGTAGGGTACTCTTCTCCAAACGTACACCTTCCTACAAGAAATCTCCATGCCTCCTCGAGCCCTGAAAAAACTAATTACACTGACTAAAGCTCATTTAAGACAGTCAGGCGGCAGTTATTGAGGTATGGAGTGGCCTTGCAGAATTTCATCCAGTTCATTTATTCCAAAATGGCAGCACAGAGCTCCAGACGCCATAAGAACTTGAAGAACATATCAGAGGTCAATCTCGACCTGACAGAGGCTACCAAACAGTCTACAAATTACACACAGCGACGCAGATTGCCATTAAACAGAGTGAGCATGAACTCTTTCTCCACTCTGTCTTAATGGGACTCATTTAATTTTTCACCTACTTCTATTTCTTCCTCTTCTCCTATAAGAACCCCCGGGAACATATTGTAAAAGGTTGTTGTTGTTGTTGCCTTGCTGTGGTAGTTGATGTTAGAGAGATTCATTCTTGACTGTTAGAACATTCGTGGGAGGGAGTAGTAGAGTAGTTGTATGTAATAGGCCAGGAGGAGAAATTCTGGACTGTATTAGCCATTGAGTTCAGTGTACATGACTGGTTTTGCATCAATCAATCAAAGCACATTTCACAGGATCCTGGTCTATTACTATTGGTGATGTTTTTCTAACTCTGTATATCACATTTTCATACTATTTCATGTTCTTCTGGTAGGCAATAGAAGTATAACATAGGATTCAACCTTGTTAGGTGCCCTATGCTTCCTGCTCTCCCTACCTTTAATGTTTTCTACCTTATGTGCTATCTAAGAGTTGATTTCAGTTGATTTAACCAGTGTAGTGGATGTTATTTCCTACTCTCTGATGTATGAATTGGTTGAATCAGTTCTTAGATGTTCTTGCTGGGTTTAAGCTGGAAGGTTTGGGAACACTGGGGATGAGTGTTAGCCATGTCCACTAGGATCCTTGCGCAACTAGCTGGCCTTTCTAAGATCCCTTCTATTTAGCTTATCTCTGTTTTTCCTTTGGAGTTGCTGAAGCAGACCTGGAGTTAAATGACCTCTGGTCTCATCTATAAGCAGCCCCTTTGTCCCTCTTTGAGAGCTGCCTTGAGTATGTCCAAGCAGGTCTGGAGTTAAATGACCTCTGACCTGGTCTATAGACAGAAAATTGGTTGTCTTTCCTTCTTCCACTTTCTCTCCTTAATTTTCCATTCCACCATCTGCCTAAAAGATCCTTTAGTGTAGATGACTTGCCCTTTGAAAGCCTTGGCTAGTTGTTGCATGTAATTTCCTTTCATGACTCCATAGCCCAATGGATGGCACTTTCTCGGCCTATCCACTTAGCTGAAACTTCCTGCTGCTTTGTTCCTTCCCTCCCATTACTTTCTCAGCCTATGATCTCCTAACCAACCCATCAACCCTTCAACCAAAACATTTTAGAACCCCCATTGTGCTTCATACCTAGCCTAACATCTCATTTTGAGCTCTCAAAGATACATCATTCTTTGATTTATTGGAGAGATCCCTCTCTGGGTCCACGAGGGCTAGATCCTAGGGCCCAAAAGTGGTTCTGATGTTGTCTCATCTTTTTGTCTTGCCAATCTGGCCAAAACATGGGAACCCCAATAAGAATTTTAAGCTTAAATGTATTTCAAAGTTCTGCAACCAACAGTTTCTCATATTCTATAGAAGTATTTATAGAAGGATGAGTAAGTGAGATCTAAAAGATCTTAAGGACATGTAATACAGAGTGATGACTTCTCGGCCTTTGAAGGGCTCAATGACGAAGTTAACAGGTGTTTCACTGTATTAACTATTTTACAATTAATATCAAAGCTCGGTGGGAGATTTATTGACTTTTAGGCTCTATCCAGGGTGAAATAACTCCACTGATATTTTTTTGCATTAGTTTCCTTAGCAGAATTAATTACTTGGATGTGCTGTCAGGCATATATTTTCTAGATCAATAACTTCGGCCTCTGTTTGAATGGTTTGAAGCAACAGGTGGCTCTGGGGTAGCTGAGAGGAGTCAATTCGCCTCAAATGTGACGGTGGAGGCCTTTCTGTCTGTTAAACACTTATGATGTTCTTTTAATGGTGTTTTAATTCTGGGAGTTAGGCTTTTGATAATAATTCTTAGCAGTAATTCCAAAATCTATCTTCAATCTTCATTCTGCTGTGTTATGTCTTCAAAAACTGATACTTTTTTGAATGTGATTTAAATCAAAGTGTCTTGTCGATGTGCAGGCTGCACAGGTCTCTTCACGACATCAATGCTCATAGAGCATCTACTAAACATAGATCTTGAACCCTGCGAACGGCTTCTTTTGATGAATCAAAGGCACAGGAAACGTCTTTCTCGGCCTCTGACTTTTCTTTTGTTATAACGAAAAACCATTCATCCCTGCAAATATACACAAAAATATTATAAAATCTTGTGGTTTTAGGTTTAACTACTTCAGAAGGTGGGGAAGGAGCATAGCCGTTGGATGAAAGCATCCAATGGCGGAGATTTATTATAGAATAGGTCAAAGAAGACCAGGGGAATGAACGAAACAGGGTAATTTTGGACCATCCGATCTGGACACATGGACGGTCCAGATCTAATCGGAGGATTGCAATCGGGGGATCGTAGTCGGGGGTGGCAATAAAATACACCGATAGAAAGTTGCAATGAGATGTGGCGTAGATTGCCGATCTTAGGATTAGATCAACGGTGGAGAATGAATCGGGAGGATGGCCGATTAGAAGAAGAAATATAACGCAAAGATTGAGAAATGCGATGTGATTTGAGAAGAGCGATGCAATTGAGCACTGGTGGTTTGATCGGCTCATGATCAATGGCGGGGATTAGTTTTCGAAACAAACTGGCGAAAAAACCTTCATAATATATAAAACCCAAAGTTTAACTAAAACAAAGGTTTTTTATGGATTGGGGTGGGATATTTATATATGAAGTGGATAGGCACCCGACTGTGGGGCCTTTGGATACATGGAATACAATGGGCCCGGGGTTTATAAAAACAAAGGCCAATTGCAATCAGAGTTTTGGGTCCGGTCTTTTTAATCTAACCATTGGAAAATTGCGATGCGATTTAGCGCCTCCGGACTTCAACACTTGGTCCCGAGGAAAGTCGTATGAAACAAAAAGGCGGGGGCGGGGAGGGGGGGGGGTCAATATATATAGGCCCCAATCGCATCGGAAAATTTTGATGCGGCCTTTTCAATCTACCCATTGTATTTCCTCGATGCGATTGTGTGATCGGTATTTTCTATCTAACCATTTATATTTAGCATGTGATTTTGGATTTTTAGATCAAACTTTGGATAAATGGGTTTTCGGGTTTTACAAAGGAAAAATAATGTCAGGGAAGAAAATTTACAAGTTTTAAGCGCCGAAGGTGGGCCCACGGGTTATATTAAACAATTATAAGATCGGGGGTTTTTAAATATAAAGTTTAATGGCAATCAGAACTTTTGAACATAGAAAAAAGACTTGCGCGCTTGAAACTTTTCGATGCGATAAGCGCCGGGACTATAACTCTTGGTTTTTCGCACAAGAAACATGAGATATAGAGTTTATAACGAAGGGGGTTGATCGCATTGGGGTCTTTATAATACAAGGCTTAATCGCATCAGAACTTCGGAACATGGCAAGGACTTGCACATTTGAAAATTTTCGATGCAAAAAGTGCCGAACAGGATTAGCGCTGGGGTTCTAGGGTGTGGTCATGTGGGGGAAGTGGTTTAGGACTTTATCCCAAGGGGGCTTAAGCCCTTGTGTAAAAACATGTATTTTTCATGAAATTTTTCAAGGTTTTTAATGGATTTGGGGGTTTCGGTATGGTTAAAGAGTGAGTCTTTAACCTTGTAAGAGTGATTTTCATGAAGGGAAGAAAAGAAATCATGAAAACAAGGGATTTTTTATGGAGAAAAAAGGAATAAAATGAAGGTTAGTTTTGAGTGGGAGAAGGGGGAAAATGATGGTTTTTCAACAGTCTTTTCTCATGAAATTTGCAGAATTTCTAAGTATAAAATGGGAACAGAAATGAAGATTTTAGATAGAGGCATGAGGCCTTCCAGAGTCTTCAAGAGCCAACAATTTTTAGCAATGAAATTTGTTCCTTGAATTCTCAAAAAGTCTTAGCCACCTTTTGCTATAACAAATATTATAGGTGGCTAACATTGGCTCCACTTGGGGATGATGCCTTCTTGAAGGCATCAAGAACTTCAGACATTCTCTAGGAGGCTGACCTGTGCCACTTCCATTATGTTCTCTGGGAGGCTGTGCCTGATCCATTGGGCTGCCCTTCCTTTTTTGGGATTATCTTCTCTGAAAACATATTAGCATCTATGAAAATAATGGACCTTCATCAATACAAACTTTCTACCTACCCAATCCTACTGATCTAGCATTTTTTCTTCATCAGAGTGCACTTGGATTAGCAAACTCTTTTCACAACATTTTATTCTTTTGAAAGCAGGAAATATAATCTATTTATACTCCATATTTCTCCATGGTCTCAGATTATGATTCTCTACCTATTCTATCAATCTGTTAGGATTAAACAGTCTAACAGATTTTATTCTCTAATTTCTACAACAGAAATTTAAAAGCATTCAAGTCAGGATTAAACAGTCTAACTTGAAGCTCATCTATGGCACAAACACATGCTGCACACATACATTTATTTTACAGAAAATTAAATCAAAATGGAAGGCTTAAGATCTGAAATTTTCTCATCATGGCCTTCTCTTTTTACAGCTCTGTTTTGGTTCTTATTTGAGTTGTTTCTTCCTTGTTTTCTGGTTCAGATTTTGAGCTAATTAGAACCAGATTTTTAAATCTCTTGACTCAGAATTTGAAGCAGTTTTGAGTCATTTTATTTTTGAAACCCTAGGTTCAGATTTTGATCTTGTTTGAACCTTTAATTTCTATCCTAAACTATCTACTGATAAGCCAAGATTAAACAGTTTGGAAAATCGAATTCACTATCCTATCAGAAGAAAATTTAAAGCTAATTAGTCAAGTTTAGGCTGTTTGACTAACTAGAAGCGTGTTATTCAGGAGTGGCACTTGAGCTTGCACACTTTCAAATTTGTTTCTCTTTTTGGTATGGGGCTGTACCTTTCTTATTTTCACAATCTGCCCTCTTTTCTTTCTTTTCTCTGTTTTTGTATTTTTGAATTTTTGATTTTTCTTCAAAGAAGAAAACAACAACTACCTACATGCTCAGAACTGAGCTTTATTGACATTCTTATCTAACCTATTCTAAACATGGAGTATTTAAATTTATCATATGATACAAAAATGCCAATGCAACCAGCTGAGTAATGTCGAGAAGAAGTAGAAACTTTGTCTACTTGTCAGAGGTACCCATAGAACATACTGAAGATTAACCTTCAATATCAAGGCTATCACAGAAGGTGACAACTTTTCATGTATCTGGCTCTTGCAAAGGGTCACTATTTGATAATTTGAGCCATTTTGGATTTCCACACACTCTTCCATAGGAGCAACAAAGAAAAGATGAAGGTTCTCTTCCTTTTGTTCCTCCACAATTGGTAGATTATCTACTTCCAAGACATCAACTTTGAGGACTATCTCTTCAGTATGTAGCTTGGAAGTATCTGTTAGAGTCAGCCTTTGTAGCTTTCCTTCAGTGATCAAACATGCTCTTACAAAGTGATTTTAAGGTGTCAAGGTCAAATTTTGTCATTTCAATGAGTCTTCAAGCAAAATTTGGTCACTAGGCATTAGGTCTAGGGTTTGTTTTCACTCTTTTCAAATTTGTCCAAATGTCGGTCCATGTCACCATTCAGCTGAGTGTGCCATCATTCAGAGGGTAGTCATCATCATGTCAAGTTCCATTGATTCATTTTACACCTTGTTCATGCTTCAGTTGTTCATGCTTCAGTTGTGCCTAGGTAAGGTCCATTTCCCTCTCCTAGGGTTTTGGAGGTAATTTCTATTGGATGGTCAAATCATCAAAAAAACTTGTATCCTGATGTTCATACACCTTCCCCTATCATTAATGTACCTTATTAAACGCTTAACATCACTGAGATCCCCCAAATTCCTCATTTTTGCACAAACCCTTGTTTCTTGCCACAACTTGGCAATTTTCTAGGCTAGGCCTATGTTTTGCCCTTTTGGACCCCTTCCCCTCACTCAATCTCTGAGATTCCACTTTCCCCTACTTCCTAACATCTCTCCTTACTTCCCAAAATTTCCCCAAGAATTTAGAAGCCCCTTATCCCCTTCATTTCGCTTCATTTTGACAAAATCCCTTGTTTCACACATCGGGATAAGTTTCACTCAAATGATGTTTCAGAGCAATAAAAGATGAATTTTGGAAACATGAGAGAGGTTTTTGTCCAAAACATTCCAAGGAAGAAAAACCTCCTTCACTTTTTACACAGGTATAATTTTTTTGGAGAAATATCAAGAATACCGTTTCCTCAGGAGAAATGATGCACCTGCAGGAAGTAGTGTTGGGAGATTTGACTTTTGACAGGGTAAATGAACTCCAAATTGCAAAATTCCACTTGGGTTGGAAATTTGACTCCAATATCTTTCCAACGCGCTATCACATGCTCAATTTGGAGACCGGGAATGCCTCCAAAATCCTCTTGCAAAATGCACTATGTAGCGCGCTACTTATTGGGCCAGAACACAAAAAAAAAACAAAATTGCCATTTCTCTCCAACATCAAATTTGCTTGGTTTTTCCATGTTTTAACATCAGCAAAGGCCAAGACACATCAATGAAGTGAAAAAATGAGTTTTGAAGCCAAATTGTGTGTTGGATCGACGCGCTACTCGTATAGCAAAATTTTTCAGTGTAAAATTACACTGGCGCTACTCGTTGGGTGACGCGCTACCCATATAATCTCAGAGCCAAAAAATTTCGCTCCTTCATCCAAATTCATGCCAAATTGCCTCCAACTTCTTGCAAGTAGGTTCTTTACATTTTCTCAGTGAATTTTGGACATGATTATGGTGTTTTGAGAGTGGAGAAACTAGTGTGTTTGATGTGGAGAAAAGTGAACCCTATGTTCATTGCAAATTCATTTCTTAGGGTTTTGAAAGACATGTTGATAGTCTTGTGAAGGATTTCTAAGCTTTTGTTGTTGATATATATGCTTATGCCTCTACTGTCTGTGGTGTCCCTGCTCATTATTTACCTCAGCCTCACGCTCTCTCATTGCCATTACATCACAGCTCTCATTGTTATTGCCATTGTCATTTTCACACTATTCATCATTCATGTTATGACATAGTCCCATTTTCACTTGTCCACTTCCTCCATTGAAAAAAGCCTAATCTCCATAACATTCAAGGGCTGTTTATTTGTCCTTGATTCCACTTGACTCACTGATATGTTGCCATTTCATTTCACTCATGTCCTTAAAAACTACCCCCCATCACCATATCCCATTCCTATCTCACTTATAGGGGTTCTCAATCCCTCATTCCCCTTTGGCACGCATTTGGTGATTGGAGACAAAGACACCAAGGTCTCATTTCTCATTTTCAACAAGCTGAACATACACATTGCAACACCATGACTGACAACAACACATCATACAACCGAGACATTGTTTTTACCACAGGAACTGCATGCACCAAGAGGGCACTAAAACAGCGAAAAAGGCCTGATCCGCTTAGAATCTTGGCCGAGGCTTTGTTGGCTGGGCATGATACATGATGGAGGGTATACGCTCCAAATTTTAGCAAATTGGGAGAAATTTTTTTCATTTTGAAAAATTTTGGTCTCAAAACAGATTTTTCAGCTATACGAGTAGCGCGTCGACATGCTCACTTTTGTTTGGGACACTTGATGAAGGAAATATTTGTATTTTTGGGTTTGTCATGGTAATTTATGCATGCTCAGGTATTTCCAAAGCATTTCGTCAGGTTCTGGATGATCAAAAGGCCCAAAAACACCATGAAAACCACCTTGCTGCCACCTTTTGCACCAGCAGGAAGTACTTCTGGGCGAATGCAGTTTTGGAGGGGAAAAGGAGCCCCAAATTGGGAAATTACACTTGGGTTGGATAGCCAACATCCAGGGCTTTCCAACGGGCTATCATGAGCTCAATTTGGATGCCGGGAAGTGCCTCAAAATCAGGCTGAAAGGCACGCTACTCATATAGATTTTTGGCTGATTTTTCATTTTCCAGCTCAAAATTTCGGCCAGTTGGACCAGTCTTGCTTATGAATGTAATTTTTGAGTTTTCATGATGTAAATTGAGGGTTAGCAGGTAAATTTGGCTCATTTTTACCTATTCTAGAAGATTCACTCTCAAAAAAGTGAAAATCATGTAAATGAATCAGTTTCCACTCTTTTAGAGGCAAGTTGTTAGCTGCCTAGATTTTAGCTCCTTGATTAGAATTTGGTTGAAACTGATCCCTAAAGAAGGAATTCGACCCCTAGAGGCATGGGAGGGGGTTAGGATGGTCTATATGATGTAATTTCTCAATCATTTTCAGAGGTTGGATAGGTTGGACTCTTGGGAAACTTTTGGCAAACTATTGTACATATTTTTCATATTTTGGCTAAGGAAAGATCAGAGGTTTTGCAACACCTGTTGGGATTCTTCTGGCTTTCAGTTCTTGATGGTGTTCTCTCAGTTTATTGTAATTTATTTCATGTTTAATGTATGCCATCCCTTCTTATGCTTCTGAAACTAAATGAATGAGTAGATGAGGTTGAATCCATTGTTTACAGTGCTCTGCCTTTGAATTCGTTTAGTTTTACATGTTTTCGCCTGTTTGGAGAGGATCCAAGTTCTTCTTTGCCCTCTTCAGCTCCTTGTCGTTATGATCTATCCATATACCCAATCAAAAGCATCAAGACTATTGCCTACCTCACCCCAACTCAAATTCTGCAAAGATCTGGACTTATCCCCGGACCCAAAATTGTTTTTTCCCATTTCTCCAAAAAAAACCCACAAAATCAAAATCAAACTTACCTATCTCTTTACTAGCCTAAAATCAGTATTCATTTTTCATTATAAGTCATCTCAGCCCCTCTGAAAACCTTTTGCCGAGATAGACCCGGAGAGAGCCCTCTCCTGTCCTCGTAGGGCTAGCTACGAGGTTGAGCGTGGTTTGATGTAGCCTTGAGTTTTACCTTATTTCAGCCTAAGGTAGATTTGAGCGCTAACATAGTGGCGACCATACTGGGGAAGAACTGGTTTTCTTGTGGGTGTTATTTGTTCTATAAGCTATAGACGGAGTCTGAAGTCATGCCAGGTAGCCTTCGAACTGCTCTTGCTCTGCGAGTGCATAGTAGATAAATGTTGCTTCAGTCGATCTCCGGTCTAGCTTGTAATCGTAACACTTAACTTATAAATTTCCCCAGTACATGTATCAAGTTCAGATCTGATGGTTGATGGTGGACAATGATCAGACATAAGAAGGCTGAAATCATTCACCTGGTGACTCCAATTCAAAGTGTGGAGGACTGACTCTTTCTCTGAGAAAATGGAAGGATCTTACACAAAGTTTAGGTATCTAAAGTGGAATGGTATTCAGGATCTAATCTGCTTTCTTGTAAACTATTTCTTTGTTGTTCTTGAAGCTGTCCTGAAAGTATTTTAGAATTTGTTGTATAAGAAAGGTGATCAAAATCTTCACTCGACCCATTCAAAAAGTGTGAATACTGAGTTTCCCTTTGATCTTGGTCTCCTTACTTTTCCCACATCTTATGATGACTCTCTTCAGAGTGATGAGCCTAAAGAAAACAAAACTGTTCCTGCAGCTCTTGTATATACTCCTACACCTTTCATAGTCCCAGATCAGTATAAACCTCTTGTTTTAACTTCTGTTCTTCATGCTTTCCCTAAAAATTATGACCTATATCTACCAAGATTTGACGGTGAATGTAACAATGTCAACGCTGAGCAACATGTGCAGAATGTTAAGAATTTTCTAGATCTTTTTGAAGTTGATGACGAAGATGTTAGTATTAGGATTTTTGCTCTTTCTTTGCAAGGCCAAGTGAAGAGTTGGTTTAAAGCCCTGCCTGATGCGAGCATCTCAGATTTCCAGCAGTTTGTCACAGTTTTCCTCGACAGGTGGATGATCGGAAAAAACTTTTTGTTGATTATAGAGGAGTATAACCAGCTGAAAAGATTGCCAGGGGAGACAGTACAACAGTTTTCTGCCAGATTTAACCAAGTATATTTTTCGATGCCAGCTGATATAAGACCTTCTCCTAGATCTGCTCTTTTGCACTACCCGGGTGCCTTTGATCCGGAAATGGAGTTTCAGCTGAGAGAAAAGAATATTGCAACACTTCACGAGATGCAGAACAAGGCAGTGAATGTAGAGGCTCATTTGCTGATCTTGAGGGCAAGGTTGAAGGAAGAAGAAAAGAAGAATGTTTCAAAGCAGCTGACACCTTCAGAGGAAAAGCTTGATCTTTTCGTAAATGCAGTAGAAGAGATGGTGCGGAAAATGACTGCAAAAAATGAAAATGACATTCAAGAACAAGCGGCTGACCCAAAACATTTTGTTTCTGATCCCAGTTGTCATAGTGATTGTTTTATAGATCATTGTGAAGAAGAGAGAGCTGTTGATATGATGTGTATGTTTGATGATGTGTTTTATACTAATGAATTGCCTCAGTTTGATCAGTATGATGATGATTATGTTCTCCAAACAGAAGCTAATCTTGCAGACAAATCAGTAGCTATTTTGTGCGAGGAGGAAGTTCACTTTCAGCAGCTCGAGTACAGTGATCAACCGATGCATATCAGCTATGGAAATGATGAGGAAAGTGCAGAAAATTTTGATGTAAGTGAAGGATCTTTGCCTTTTTGTTTTGATTCGTTTCAGTTCATTAGAGATAACTTCCATGCAATCAGAAATCAAACATCAACAAGTCTTGATCTGGATCGTCTTGAGGGCAACGAAAAATTCTCATATTCAGACTTGCAGCCCCCAAAATTCATTGATTGTAAAGTTGCAGCTGAAGACTTGGAAGTGGGCACACATGATTTAATGATTCAAGGTGACTCCGTACCTTTCTGTTTTGAATCATTTCAACTTTTGAAAGATAAATTTCATAGTAAATCTTCAGATGAGAAGCTTGTAGCATCAGATTTGCAGCCATCCAATGCAATTGAAGGTCAGATTACAGATGAAGGTGTGGAAGATGAAATACATGATTTGATGATGCAGGAAAATTCTATACCCTTTTGTTTCGAGGCATTTCAGTTTATAAGGCAGAATATTCGTAATAAATCTCAAGGAAAAGAAGAACAGCCAGTAGGATGTCATACAGTTTCAAGGGATACAGTGCAGCAATCTTCTCAAGTTTTTGATGATCCTATTTCTCGTGTGTTGGATGATGTTTGCTGTAAAAGTTTTCCTTCATTAGCTAACCATGTGCCGGAAAAGAATGTTGATGATAATCTTATTCAAAAGTTGCCTTCATTGTCTTGTCTAACATATTTTTCATTACAAAGCTCTCATCAAGGTTTGCAGTCATATGAGGAGATTGATAAAGGAGGCTTTTGTTCAGTTTGGAATCAGCAAGAGAGTTTGGTTATTCATGAATTTCAGGATCCTTTTGACAGCTTGCTGCAATCACCAAAGAAAAGCACCGCAGATGTGAGGAAAATTTTAAGATCAAGGTATGGAGATTATCTGGACCAGAGCTATGTTTATGAAGATCCTTTCGCGGTATTCTTGCAGTCATCCAGTCAATTCATGCTTTGCAAGTTTATCAGCAGTCCACTTGGTTCAAAGTTTCCATGGGAGTTGCTTTTCGATTCTTTCCTTTTCCTGTGCATCAGTAAGCATGTGGGAAGAAATCAAACAGCAGCCAGCATGCTTACATGGTTGCATTGGCTGTTCCATTTCACTTGATCGGGTGGTGAAAAGTACAATTAGAGTAGGTTTGATGAATAAGCTCTAATTTGAGCATATTTTCCAGTTTGTCAGTTGTGTTTAAGTATCAAGTCAGTTCTTAGTTGAGCGAGAGTCAATTTGTGTCATCAATTCATCAGTTTTCAGTCATGCATTTCAGTTTGAGTTTTTTATTCCATTGCCCAATGGATAAGGCACTGGTCAGCTCTCCCAAAGATCTGTCGTTGTTGGCACCTCCAAGGAGCTACCATCGCCATTGGAGCCAATGTTAGATTCAGCCTTTGCAGCTTTCTTTCAATGATCAAACATGCTCTTACAAAGTGATTTTAAGGTGTCAAGGTCAAATTTTGTCATTTCAATGAGTCTTCAAGCAAAATTTGGTCACTAGGCATTAGGTCTAGGGTTTGTTTTCACTCTTTTCAAATTTGTCCAAATGTCGGTCCATGTCACCATTCAGCTGAGTGTGCCATCATTCAGAGGGTTTTCATCATCATGTCAAGTTCCATTTATTAATTTTACACCTTGTTCATGCTTCAGTTGTTCATGCTTCAGTTGTGCCTAGGTAAGGTCCATTTCCCTCTCCTAGGGTTTTGGAGGTAATTTCTCTTGGATGGTCAAATCATCGAAAAAAATTGTATCCTGATGTTCATACACCTTTTCCCTATCATTAATGTACCTTATTAAACACTTCCCATCACTGAGATCCCCCAAATTCCTCATTTTTGCACAAACCCTCGTTTCTTGCCACAACTTGGCAATTTTCTAGGCTAGGCCTGTGTTTTGCCCTTTTGGACCCCTTCCCCTCACTCAATCTCTAAGATTCCACTTTCCCCTGCTTCCTAACATCCCTCCCTACTTCCCAAAATTTCCCCAATAATTTAGAAGCCCCTTATCCCCTTCATTTCGACAAAATCCCTTGTTTCACACATCGGGATAAGTTTCACTCAAATGATGTTTTAGAGCAATAAAAGACGAATTTGGGAAAACTAAGAGAGGTTTTTGTCCAAAACATGCCAAGGAAGAAAAACCTCCTTCACTTTTTACACAGGTATAATTTTTTTGGAGAAATATCAAGAATACCGTTGCCTCAGGAGAAATGATGCACCTGCAGGAAGTAGTGTTGGGATATTTGACTTTTGACAGGGTAACTGAACTCCAAATTGCAAAATTCCACTTGGGTTGGAACGTAGACTCCATGATCGTTCCAACAAGCTATCACATGCTCAATTTGGACACTAGGAAGGCCTCCAAAAGCCTCATGCCAAATGCACTATGTAGCGCGCTACTTATTGGGCCAGAACACACAAAAAAAATAAAATTTCCATTTCTCTCCAACATCAAATTTGCTTGGTTTTTCCATGTTTTAACATCAGCAAAGGCCAAGACACATCAATGAAGTGAAAAAATGAGTTTTGAAGCCAAATTGTGTGTTGGATCAACGCGCTACTCGTTGGGTGACGCGCTACTCGTATAGCAAAATTTTTCAGTGTAAAATTACACTGGCGCTACTCGTTGGGTGACGTGCTACCCATATAATCTCAGAGCCAGAAATTTTTGCTCCTTCGTCCAGATTCATGCCAAATTGCCTCCAACTGCTTGCAAGTAGGTTCTTTACATTTTCTCAGTGAATTTTGGACATGATTATGGTGTTTTGAGAGTGGAGAAACTAGTGTGTTTGATGTGGAGAAAAGTGAACCCTATGCTCATTGCAAATTCATTTCTTAGGGTTTTGAAAGACATGTTGATAGTCTTGTGAAGGATTTCTAAGCTTGTGTTGCTTATATATATGCTTATGCCTCTATTGTCTATGGTGTCCCTGCTCATTATTTACCTCAGCCTCACGCTCTCTCATTGCCATTACATCACTGCTCTCATTGTTATTGCCATTGTCATTTTCACACTATTCATCATTCATGTTATGACATAGTCCCATTTTCACTTGTCCACTTCCTCCATTGACAAAAGCCTAATCTCCATAACATTCAAGGGTTGTTTCTTTGTCCTTGATTCCACTTGACTCACTGATATTTTTCCATTTCATTTCACTCATGTCCTTAAAAACTACCCCCCAGCACCATATCCCATTCCTATCTCACTTATAGGGGTTCTCAATCCCTCATTCCCCTTTGGCACGCATTTGGCGATTGGAGAAAAAGACACAAAGGTCTCATTTCTCATTTTCAACAAGCTGAACATACACATTGCAACACCATGATTGACAACAACACATCATACAACCGAGACAGTGTTTTCACCACAGGAACTGCATGCACCAGGAGGGCACTAAAACGGTGAAAAAGGCCTGATCCGCTTAGAATATTGGCTGAGGCTTTGTTGGCTGGGAATGATACATGATGGAGGGTCTTCGCTCCGAATTTTAGCAAATTGGGAGAAATTTTTGTCATTTTGAAAAATTTTGGTCTCAAAACAGATTTTTCAGCTATACGAGTAGCGCGTCGACATGCTCACTTTTGTTTGGGACACTTGCTGAAGGAAATATTTGTATTTTTGGGTTCTTCATGGTAAGTTATGCATTCTCAGGTATTTCCAAATCATTTCGTCAGGTTTTGGATGATCAAAAGGCCCAAAAACACCATGAAAACCACCTTGCTGCCACCTTTTGCACCAGCAGGAAGTACTTCTGGGAAAATACCGTTTTGGAGGGGAAAATTAGCTCCAAATGGGAAACTTCCACTTGGGTTGGATAGCCAACATATAGGGCTTTCCAACGAGCTATCATGAGCTCAATTTGGATTCCAAGAAGTGCCTCAAAATCAGGCTGAAAGGCGCGCTACTCATATAGCTCAGGCGCGCTATTCATATAGATTTTTGGCTGATTTTTCATTTTCCAGCTCAAGATTTCGGCCAGTTGGACCAGTCTTGCTTGTGAATGTAATTTTTGAGTTTTCATGATGTAAATTGAGGGTTGGCAGGTAAATTTGGCTCATTTTTACCTATTCTATAAGATTCACTCTCAAAAAAGTGAAAATCATGTAAATGAATCAGTTTCCACTCTTTTAGAGGCAAGTTGTTAGCTGCCTAGATTTTAGCTCCTTGATTAGAATTTGGTTGAAACTGATCCCTGAAGAAGGAATTCGACCCCTAGAGGCATGGGAAGGGGTTAGGATGCTCTATATGATGTAATTTCTCAATCCTTTTCAGAGGTTGGATAGGTTGGACTCTTGGGAAAACTTTGGCACACTATTGTACATATTTTCATATTTTGGCTAAGGAAAGATCAGAGGTTTTGCAGCACCTGTTGGGATTCTTGTGGCTTTCAGTTCTTGATGGTGTTTTCTCTCAGTTTATTGTAAGTTATTTCATGTTTAATGTATTCCATCCCTTCTTATGCTTCTGAAACTAAATGAATGAGTAGATGAGGTTGAATCCATTGTTTACAGTGCTCTGCCTTTGAATTCGTTTAGTTTTACATGTTTTCGCCTATTTGGAAAGGATCCATGTTCATCCTTGCCCTTTTCAGCTCCTTGTCTTTCTGATCCATCCATATAATCAATCAAAAGCATCAAGACTATTGCCTACCTCGCCCCAACTCGAATTCTGCAAAGATCTGGCCTTATCCTCGGACCCAAAATTGTTTTTTCCCATTTCTCCAACAAAACCCCACAAAATCAAAATAAAAATTACCTATCTCTTTACTAGCCTAAAATCAGTATTCATTGTTCATTATAAGTCATCTCAGCCCTTCTGAAAACCTTTTGCCGAGATAGACCCGGAGAGAGCCCTCTCCTGTCCTCATAGGGCTAGCTACAAGGCTGAGCGTGGTTTGATGTAGCCTTGAGTTTTACCTTATTTCAGCCTAAGGTAGATTTGAGTGCTAACAATATCGTCATCCTTAACCTACATAATAGCAGACAGTGAAATATTTTCTTTCTCTAAACATATGCTTGCTTCTAATATACATTCAGGTTCTTTGGATGATAGTTTGACATTAATGAAGCGATAAGTCTCTTCTTGAAAAGAGGGTATATCCACAGTAGGATAGTCTTCGATCTATTTCTCTCCCTCTTCTTCATCATCATCTGAACTAGAGGACTCATCATATTTGGCAGTGTTGTCCTCTTGTAGCCCTGGTATGCTTGGATTCAGTGGGCTGAACTCTGTGAAGAGGTTATTATATTCTTGAGTGGGGGTGTTTTCAATGGTTTCCTCTTGCTCAAAAATTTCTTCATTACTCTTCTCTACACCTTCTGAGTTGAAAGGCTGCTGATTCCAAATAAAGTGAAAGCTTTTTATGATGGATCGAAAAGGATGATTTCGACTTTGAACCTGATGATGGTGAAACTCATAACACCAATCAAATGCTAGTTGCCCTGCATGATTAGTCTCTTCTTGGAAATCATCACCATCATAATACTGATTAAAGTTTGAAAATTTATTAGAATAAAAATTTTCATCAGTCAAACATATTTGGATATCAGTAGGTCCTTCTTCATTCTGATCCACAAAAGAATTTTCTAAATCTGTACAACAAATTTCTCTATGTGAATGGGCAAGAGTGTTTGTTTTGAAAAAAATTTCAGAGACTGAATGTTTATAAATAGCCTGACCTATTTCCTTCTTTGTCAAAGGGGAAGATGTTTCCATGTCCCTTTGAACAAAAGTACAGCAGTTGTCTATCCTTGTGAAGACTGATTTTGAGGCTGAATGTCTTCTTGAGCCTCAGCTATAAGGGATGATGAATCAATATCTGAGTTTCCAAGGATATCTTGAGGGAAGCTCTTTATTTCTTGGGTCATCTCTTCCTCAAATGATCCATCTATGTTCTTAAAATTTTTCAATAGGAGATTTAACTCATGAATGGTTGTTAAAAGATCTTCAGGATGCATCTCTTCCAAAGATTCCACATTATCTATAATGTGTTGGGTGATGTTTTGTGATGGATCATAATATATTTCACCCAATGATAATGATGTAGTGTTTTCTTTATAGTTCTCATAAAACACATATTCAAGGTCTCTTAAAGAAAAAAAACTACTAGATCTTAAGCATTCATACCAATCCCTAGATTTTGCTTCTAATGTTAACATGAACATTTTCATTAGGCAGTCTTCATTACATTCAACTTTCAACCTCCATACATGTATGTGAAATTTGATAAGATGTAATAAAGGGTCATCAAACTTTTCACCTTGAAAAACAGGCAGGTTGTCATCCCAATTCACCTGGGGCATCTTATGTGGAAATCCAGGGATATGATTTCTACTCATTGGGGCATATCTTCATTGTATTCTTGGAATAATGTTTGTAAATCATGAAAGAGGTCACTGTCTAGTCAATCAGTTCAGGGTCTTCTACCAGTGGAGTCATTTGGTCTTCTGCGAGTCTCAGAGTGTGGAGTCGCTAGGTGGAATATTTTTAGCTCTTTTCAAAGGTAAAATTTTTCATGGTCCACCACCATATGACTCTTATAGAGCTGCAAGGTTTTCAGGAACTGAATTAGCTCTCAAGGGTGATCTGAAAACAGTTGATAATTTTATCTTAGGAGACTTCCTAAGGATACCTTCTGGGTTATCAACTACTTCAGGTGGATCAGGGTCAGGATAGGCTCTAGTGTGAATCTTTCTAGGAGCCACTATGCTCTATTTTTCAAACCCAAATAAACAAGACAAGTTCAACCGGGTATGAAAATATTTAAGAGGTTAACTAGTCTGTTTTGAAAAAATTTTAATCCTGCAGTCTTCTGACTGAGTTTGAAAGATATTATAATGATAAGGGTTCTTCCCAGTGGAGTCTTAAGGTCTGTTAAGGATTGTGGAGTCGCCAAGTGGAATTTTTTAGCCCCTAAGGAGGTAAAAAGTTTTATGGTCCACCACCATGTTTATTGGATACCAATCTGAAATATTTTTAGGTATTTTCTGAGTTATCTTATAGTTGTGTAGTTTCTAAGAATATCCAAAATCTGCTTCAAAACTTAGCTATGGTTACGAAACAAATATAGTTTACTCTTATGGCTAAGCCAGCTGAGTTTTCAAGGTTAGATAAAGTCTTAAGAGAATCCTAGGTTTTACCTAGCTTGTCACTGATTCAAAAAAGTTTTACCATGATTACCTCTCTTTGGTAGTGCTTGAAAGGTTTCTTTTAACTCACCAGGTTTTATAAAAATGAAAATGATTCTGGGTTTGTTTTCCCCAGCGGAGTCGCCAAAAATGTTAGTTTTTGATGGCTCAGCTGGAAAACAGAACAATTATCATAAAACTAGGGGTTATCTAGAGTTTTAAGGTGTTTTTGAACTTTAATTAACTCAGAAAAGATTCCCTAGCGGAGTCACCAGAAATGTTAGTTGCTGGTGGCTCAACTGGCAAACAGAACAATTGTCATAAAACCAGGGGTTATCTAGAGTTTTAAGGTGTTTTTGAACTTTTATTAACTCAGAAAAGATTCCCCAGCGGAGTCGCCAAAAATTTTAGGAATCTATAATCAATAATATTGGCAAATTCCGATCACAAAAACAACATCGTTTCAACAAACTTTGGGATTCTAGTATCTAGCCCTCCTGAATCCGGAGAGGGATCTCTCCAATAAGTGCAAAGATGGATTTTGTCTTTGAATTTTGGGGTAATGATATTAGGCTAGTTATGAAGGCCAAGGGTTTTGTTTGTTTTTGGATGGTTGAGCATCATTAATGTTTGAGGTGGAAAGTCCTGAATGCAAAGAGTTTCAAAGGTGAGAAGTTGCAAGAAATCAGAGTAAACTTCAGCCAAAAAGATAGATAATTGCAGGTTTTATTCCATTGGGCTATGGAGTCATAGTAGGATTTAATTGGAATAGCAAGAGACAAGAGTGGTCCATGGGGCAAGTCATCTATGTCTAAAGATATCTTTGAAGTTTTATTTATGGAATGAAATGATACAATTAAGAAAGGAAATTAAATAGATGCAGAACAAAGAGTAGCCTAGGATCTGATAAGTACTTTTAAACTAGTCAGCCTTTGACAAACACTTAAGAAGAACATAAAAGCAAACTAGGATCTTGTAAGTTCTTTTAAACTAGCCAGCCTTTGATACACTTTCAATAGAAAACATCTTAAAACAAAGGTAAACTTAAAGGAAACTGTTGGAGTAGAAACTAGCGGGCCGGGCTCACCACAAATCCTCTCCTAGCTCTGCTTTACTTGGTTACTTTCAAGACCAACAAAAAGGTAACACAGAATGGCCTAAGATCTGGTAAGTACTTCTAAACTAGCCAGCTTTTAACACATCCCAAGGGAAATATTCAGACAACCTTTGGAAATAAAACTAGGACCAGGGCACACCATATCTTCCACAGTTCATCTCTAATTAACTAATACTAAACATGACATTCAAAAATAATATTCAGCTAAGGCAATAAGACGAGGGAACACCAACATTCCTATGCTTAAAATGAATTAAATCATTCCTAAATAACACAGATTGGAAGAAATCATATATATAAATATTTTCAGTCAGAGAAGGTTATTGCTATAGAGTATATCCTAACTCTATGCATGATGTTATTTATAAGAGAATATGAAACATAGTGAAAACAGAAACAAAATAACAAGTTACAATTAGAGAAACATCACCGTCAACATATACCAGAATCCCATAAATTAGCTTGTATTGATGTTCCAAACCAGTTACAGCTTTAAGTCCAATGCTTTAGATCAGCAATCATCTACTCAGCTCAACCTAACTTATCTATTACAAGCAGAGCTCCAAGAGCCAGTGAACACTATTTACAGTCATAAATTTAATCTTAAATGTATTTCAAAGTTCTGCAACCAACAGTTTCTCATCTTCTACAGAAGTATTTATAGAAGGATGAGGAGGTGAGATCTAAAATATCTTAAGGACAATTAATACAGAGTGATGACTTCTCAGCCTTTGAAGGGCTCAATGACGAAGTTTACAGGTGTTTCACTGTATTAACTATTTTATAATTAATATCAAAGCTCACTGGGAGCTTTATTGACTTTTGGGCTCTATCCAGGATGAAATAACTTTGCTGATATTTGCTTGCATTAGTTTCCTTAGTAGAATTAATTTCTTGGCTGCGCTGTGAGGCAGATATTTTCTTGATCAATAACTTCGACCTCTATTTGAATGGTTTGAGGCAACAGGTGGCTCTATGGTAGCTGAGAGGAATAAATTCGCCTGAAATGTGATGGTGTAGGCCTTTCTGTCTGTTAAACACTTATGATGTTCTTTTAATGGTGTTTTAATTCTGGGAATTAGGCTTTTGATAATCATTCGTAGCCGTAATTCAAAAATCTGTCTTCAATCTTCATTCTTCTGTGCTGTGTCTTCAAAAACTGATACTCTTTTGAATGTGATTTAAATCACAGTGTCTTGTCGATGTGCAGGCCGCACAGGTCTCTTCACGGCATCAATGCTCATAGAGCATCGACGAAACATAGATCTTGAAACCTGTGAACGGCTTCTTTTGATGAATCAAAGGCATAGGAAACGTATTTCCTGGCCTCTGACTTTTCTTTTGTTATAACGAAAAACCATTCATCCCTACAAATATACAAAAAAATATTAGAAAATCCTGTGTTTTTAGGTTTAAGTGCTTCAGAAGGCGGGGAAGGAGCATAGCCGTTGGATGAAAGCATCAAACTGTGGAGATTTATTCTGGAAGAGGTAAAAGAAGAGAAGGGGAATGAAAAATACGGGGTGATTTTGGACCGTCCGATCTGGACATGTGGATGGTCCAGATCTAATCGGAGGATCGCAATCGGGGGATTGCAATCATGGGTGGCAAGAAAATACACTGATAGAAAGCTGCGATGCGATGTGGCGTAGACCGTCGATCTTAGGATTAGATCAATGGTGGAGAATGAATCGAGAGGATGGCTGATTGGGGGAAGAAATATAACACAGTGATTGAGAGATGCGATGCGATTTGAGAAGAGAGATGCAATTGAGCACTGGTCGTTTGATCGGCTCATGATCAACGGCGGGGATTAGTTTTGGAAACGAACCTGTGAAAAAACCTTCATAATATATAAAACCCAAAGTTTAAATAAAACAAAGGTTTTTTATGGATCGGGGCATGATATTTATATATGAAGTGGATAGGCGCCCGACTGCGGGGCCTTTGGATACATGGAATACAATGGGCCTAGGGTTTATAAAAACAAAGGCTAATCGCAATCGGAGTTTTGGGCCTAGTCTTTTTAATCTAACCATTGGAAAATTGCGACACGATTTAGCGCCTCCGGACTTCAAAACTTGGTCCCAGGGAAAGTCGTATGAAACAAAAAGGCACCGGGGGGGGGGGGGTTAATATATATAGGCCCCAATCGCATCGGAAAATTTTGATGCGGCCTTTTCAATCTACCCATTGTATTTCCCCAGTGCGATTACGCGATCAGTCTTTTTGATCTAACCATTTATATTTAGCACGTGATTTTGGGTTTTTAGATCAAACTTTGGATAAATGGGTTTTTGGGTTTTACAAAGGAAAAGGAACGTCGAGGAAGAAAATTTACAAGGTTTAAGCGCCAAAGGTGGGCCCATGGGTTATATGAAAGAATGATAAGATCGGGGGTTTTTAAATACAAAGGTTAATGACAATCGGAACTTTTGAACATAGCAAAAAGACTTGCGTGCTTGAAACATTTCGATGCGATAAGCGCCGAGACTATAACTCTTGGTTTTTCGCACAAGAAACATGAGATCTAGAGTTTATAACAAAGGGGGTTGATCACATTGGGGTCTTTATAATACAAGGCTTAATCGCATCGGAACTTTGGAACATGGCAATGACTTGCACATTTGAAAATTTCCGATGCGACAAGCGCCGAACAGGATTAGCGCTGGGGTTCCAGGGTGTGGTCATGTGGGGGAAGTGGTTTAGGACTTTAGCCCAAGGGGACTTAAGCCCTTATGTAAAAACAAGTATTTTTCATGAAAATTTTCAAGGTTTTTAATGGATTTGGGGGTTTTGGTATGGTTAAAGAGTGATTCTTTAACCTTGTAAGAGTGATTTTCATGAAGGGAAGAAAATAAATCATGAAAACAAGGGATTTTTTATGGAAAAAAATGGAAGAAAATGAAGGTTAGTTTTGAGTGGGAGAAGGGGAAAATGATGTTTTTTTAGCAGGATTTTCTCACGAAATTTGCAGAATTTCTGAGTATAAAATGGGAACAGAAATGAAGATTTTGGACAGAGGCATGAGGCCTTCCAAAGTCTTCAAGAGCCAACAATTTTTAGCAATGAAATTTTTTCCTTGAAGGCTCAAAAATTCTTAGCCACCTTTTTCTATAACAAATATTAGAGGTGGCTAACAACCGTAATCCATTAAACTATGGAAATAACCTTTAATCTTCAGTTCTGTTGTAGTTAAGTCTTCAACCCTGATACTCTTTGATTATTTATGCATTGCCATGTCTTGTTGATGTGCAGGTGCGACAGAGGGTTCATATGGCATCAGTGCTCATAATGCGCCAATGAAACGTGGCGTTGAACCCTGTGGAATGATTTTTCTTTATGCAAAAAGGCGTGGGGGATCGCCATCCCTGGCCTTTGGTTTTCCTTCAATAAAATGGAAATACCATTTCTACCTGCAAAAAACATAAAAACATTATGAAACCCTGTGTATTTGGTGAAACTTCTTTGGAGGCCGTGGTTAGGAGAGAATGGTGGAGAGATTAGATTAGATCCATTGATCTAGCAAAGATCAACGGTGGGGAGCCACAATGATAATATAAAGTGAAAGAGTCACTTTACCAAAGGACGGGCAGAAAATGTGAAGAAAAGACAAAGGAAAAGGGAAAAATCCCTTGGCGGAAGAAATCTGAGTTAAAAATGGAAATTGGGGTTTCTGAATGATTGTAGACTGTCAGATCATACTGGACCCCAAGATCAATGGCGAATATTTCTTGTTGAAATCCTTTGGTGAAGGTGGAGGGCGATAGTGTATGGCCAGATTAGATCTAAACCGTTGATCTGCAGATATCAACGGCGGGGAGCACACACGATACAATATAATAAAAAATGAGGAAAGTGGTTTCGGAGGGCAAAACAGGCAACATCGCGCGATGAAAAGGCGGGTAGGCAGTATTGCCTTTTCGAACGTGATATGCATCCCTGCCTGACACGTGGTGTTTCAAAACAGCTTATATCGCATAATTTTTTGGGATTAATGGGAGTGCTAAAAGTTATGCATAACTACGTATCAGCCGTCAGATCTGGGCCCTCAGATCAAACGGTGGATAGTGAGCATGAAATCGGCAAGATTCTCGGGCAGAAGCAGGAAGGGCGGTTTCAATCTGAGTCGTTGGATCAAGGATTGGACGACTGAGATTAAATCTAGGGAAGGTAGGACCCACAAGGGTCGGGCCCGTTGGGGTTAATATGAACCATCATATGTAAAGGATCAACAGTCAGGATTGAAACTAGGGATAGTAAAAAAATTTACAAAGAGGAGAAAAGGATTAATATGGGCTGTTGATCTGCAGAGATCAACAATTGTGATTTGTTGGAAAAAAATTATAGAGCGAGGCTGCATGTTTTTAACCAAAGTTGGGAGACGCATTCTGGACCATCTGAACTAGATACGTGGATGGCCCAGATGTAATTGGAGCTTTCGCAATTGGCAGGGAAATGGATAGGGAGGGCATCGAAGTGATTAACTGTGGGCCATCGATCTGCAGATCAGATCGACAACTGAGAACTCATCGGGGAATTGCCAATCGGAGATGGTGAAAAATATTAACGCGTCCAATGAGATTTTTCGATGCGAGATTGCGCAGGCCATCGGATTGGTCCAAGATCAATGGTAGAGATGGGCTCTGACCAATGAACGAGCAGGACCACAACATAATATATAAAAAATAAAATTTTTTATGGAAAAACAAAGATTTATGGTGTTGGGGCGGGTTTATTGTATGAAATGGTGCCCGATTGTGGGCCCGTTGGTTTATATGAAAAGCAATAGGCCCAGGGCTTATATGTATAAGGGCCAATCGCATCGGAACTTTGGTGCGGGTCTTTCAATCTACCCATTAAACAGATCTCCGATGTGACATTCTGTTTACCGTTGATCGGCTCATAAGATCAACGATTCTTCTTATATAATAACATGAACCAGTGGGTTTAGACCAAAACTTAGGATAATGGGCTTTTATGCATTTAAAAAGGAAAAATTCGATCAGGATGGGTTTATTAACAATGTTTAGGACCCAATTTTGGGTTCTGAGGTTATATGAAGCGGCAATGGGATCGGGGCTTTATATACAATGGAGCTAATCAGCATCAAAGTTTTATGAAACAAAAATTGTTTCGCTCATGGCAAATGCTCCGAAGTGATAAGTGCCTTTAGCCTTTAACTCTTGGTCTTTCCATAGAAAATAAGGGATCAGGAGTTATGTATAAGAGGGCTAATCGCATCGGAAGATTTATAAAGGCCAAAATACTTGCATTATTTGTTTATTTCTGATGCGACAAGGGTTTAGCGCTTGGTTCTAGCACCAAGGCATATGGTGGGGAAGTGGTTAGGACTTAGCCCAAAGGGGCTTAAGCCTATAGTCAAAACACTTATTTTTTATGAAATTTTTCAAAGTTTTTGATGGATTTGGGGGTTTCGGTAAAGTTTAAAAATGAGTTTTAAACTTTGTAAAAGGATTTTCATGAAGGGAAGAAGGGAAATCATGAAAAATAGAGGAATTTCAAGGGGAAAAAAAGGGAATAAAATGAAGGTTAGTTTTTGAGTGGAGGAGGGAAAAAATGGGATTTTACAGCAGTCTTTTCTCTGTGAAAATAGCAGATTTTCAACATTTCAGAAGGGAAACAGCAGTGAAGATTAAACAAAGGGCATGATTTCTCATTGAGTCTTCAAGAGATAACACTTTTAGCAATAAAACTTGTTTCTTGAAGGCTCCAAAAATGATTTATCCACCTTTTGATATAACAAATTTTATAGGTGGCTAACACCCTTAACATTAACCTTAACCTTAACCTTAACCTTAACCTTACACTTAACCTTAAACTTAACCTTAACTATAACCTAACACTAATATTCACCAAACCTTAACCTTAACCTTACCCTTAACGTAAACTTAACCTTGACTTTACCCTTAACCTTACCCTTCTCATGATCATAACCTTTCCCTAACCTTAACCCTAACCTTACCTGTACCCTTTGTTGAGCCCAAAGATTGTGCTTTCTTTCATCTTACTTTACGTCATTTTCCTTTGTCCATTGTTATCCCAGACCCAAATTATCAATGAAATTAGTTAAAATTAATTTTAGAATGATTACCATGGCTAAGTTGCTAAGTTTTGTGATTTTTTCATTGTAATGCATTTTGACCGAAACTAGCTGCAGAATGCAGACATTCCGTAGCTAACCAGAAATTCTGCAGCTGTCTTCATGTTCAAGCATGTTCCAGGTGTCCTCTCAGGAAAATCCACACATGGGTATATTCCACATTATTTCCTCATCATTCGTTGCTCACCATGAAGAATTCCGAATTCTGGACGTGGTTTTTGTACGTGGGAACTCATTCAAGGAGGCAGACTTCTAATAGGACTGTCCTAGTCCAGATGTCCTTTGTCCCTTTACGCTGCCATCTTTAGAGTCCTAGTACGATTTTTATAAGGAAAGACAATGATCCCCATATTGTTGCAAGTTCTGTTATGTATATTTGTTATAAAAGCACTCGGGAAACCGAGAGACAAGCTCTAGATTTTGCTTAGATTTCATGTATTGATTGCTATATTTCTGAAGACCGAGAATACTATGTTTCAAGTTATTTTCCTTTAATGAAGAAGACAACATTGCTTTGAACGCGTTGAGTTGATTTTGAGTTAGATTCTGTCTGGTGGTAGAGGGCCCTTGCCTCCTGCACGGCTTTACTTTCGTAATTTATATAAGTATCTTAGTTGTTTTCACGTTTTTGAAGTTTGAGTTCATAGTTAATTTCTTTAGCCACTATAGCTATACTTGTTCTAAGAAACTCTTCCAAAAGATCATGATAATGAATGGGAAATGGTTGTAGTGTTGTAGGATTTATTTGTAATTTCTTTTGTTCATTATCACAGTTGAAATTATTCTAAGCAAACTCTTCCAAAAAATCCTTATGATGTCTAAGGCATGACTGTGATACTGAATGTTTCAGTTGTTTGTTTACACTAAGTAGCATAGCTGATCTTACTCTTAAAACGCTCTTCCAAAATATCATAATAATGGGTAGGATATAGTTGTGATGTCTTAGTTTTTAAATTGCTTTCAGTCTTTATGTTTGCATTTGCACTAAATTGTATAGCCAGGATTGTTCTAGCAAGCTCTTCCAAAATACCATTCATGAAGGACAAAATAGGCTGTAGAATTCCATAGATTAATGCATGATAACTTAGTTAGGGTACTCCGGAGTCAAATTGCATTCAATTCATGCTCCATTATTTTGTTTTAAGTTTGATAATGGCTTGTTAGTTCAACACTGTTTATTGTAGACTAGTGACAACTCAGTTCAGTTTTAGCTTAGCTCATTGTATTTACATTCCACATTTAGTTGTCATCCATTGCATATTAGATTACATTAGTTGTTAAACTTAAACAATACGGCCTTCATTATTTACAAAATCTCTTTTGTTCCAAATCTATAATTGACTCATAACCATCTGAACAGAAGACAGTATCATCTCAAGGCCTGAAGTACTTTTGCAACTTCTTTACCACTTCATAAACAAATCATTTCCTCAAAAGACTACTTTAAAAAGAAATCTATAACTTTTGAGTAAGGTTTAGTGACGTTAAACTAAGTTGCAGAATAGAATTAGGAGCTAGTCTTAGAGTAGAAATATTATTATGTTAACAATGTTTTTCTCCAAATATGTTTCAACAAATCTTTAATCATGGATAAAATGTTGTATCATTATAAGCTGATTGTTTAATTGTTTAGTTAGGAGAATTTGTATACTTTAGCTGACCATTTCTCAAGCTCTCCCAAAATACCTTTAATGAAAGAATTGGACAAGTTAAGTTTATGTTTTGATTCATTTTCTTGAAGTCATTATCAAGCTTTGTATTTTGCTTAGTCATAGTTTAGGTTTGATTATGTTTCAGTACTTGCATTTTCATTTGTCATTTGTCATCAACCAATTAGGCTTCACTCTGCTTTTACCCAGTAGCTTCTTTCCACTAGCTTTTTAGTCATTTTCCTTGTGAACATAAAAACCATCAAAAGACCAAAAAAATCATAAATCATCATAAAAGACCAAAAACATCATAAAACACTAAACACAACGCATTAGGAAACAAACACCTAGGCACATACAGTGCACTTCACTTCAGCAGTTTACCAACCCTGGTTGACAATTAAATGAACTCAATTTAGGAGACTAGGTTGAGCACAAACACCCTTAACATTAACCTAAACTCAACCTTAACCTTATCGTTATCTTAACCTTAACCTTAACCCTAACCTTAAGGTTAAATTTACGTGTGAGGTTAGGTTAATTTTAGGGTTAGGTTATAGTTAAGGTCAAGGTTAAGGTTAAGGTTAAGGTTAAGGTTAAGTTAAGGTTAATGTTAAGGGTTTGGTTAAGCTTAAGGTTAAGATTAAGTTAGGTTAAGGTTAAGATAAGGGTAAGGGTAAGGTTAAGGTTACTTTAAGGGTAAAGTCAAGGTTAAGGTTAGGTTAAGGTTAAGATAAGGTTAAAGTTAAGGTTAAGGGTTTGGTCAAGGTTAGGGTTAGTTTATAGTTAAGGTTATGGGAAGGTTAAGTTTAAGGGTTAGGTTAAGGTTACGGTTAAGGTTTTGGTCAAGGTTAGAGTTAAGTTAAGGTTAAGGTTAGGTTAAGGGTAAAGTTACGGTTAGGGTTAGGTTAAGGTTAAGGGTAAAGATAAGGCTATGGTTAAGGTTAATATTAAGGTTAGGTTAAGGTTAAGGTCAAGGTTAATGTTAAGGGTAATGTTATAGTTAGGTTAAGGTTAAGGTTAGGTTAAGGTTATGATAAGGATAAGGTTAAGGTTAAGGTTAAGGTTAGGTTAAGGGTAAAGTCAAGGTTAAGGTTAACCTTGACCTTAACTTTACCCATAACCTTAACCCTAAACTTAACTTTAACCTTAACCTTAACCTAACCTTGACCTTAACCTTGACCTTGACCTTGATATTGACCTTAACCTACCCTTAACCTTAACCTTAACCTTAACCTTATCTTACCCTTAACCTTAACCTTAAACTTCCCATACCCTTAACCTTAACCTTAATCTCAATCTTAACCTGAACCTTAACCTGACTAAACACATAACCTTAACCTTGACCTTAACCTAACCTTAACCTTATCTTAACCCTAACCTTAACCTTAACTTTAACCTTACCCTTACCTTAACCTTAAGGGTACAGTTAAGGTTAAGGTTAAGGTTTGGGTTTAGTTAGGTTAAGGTTAAGGGTTGGGTTAAGGTTAGGGTTAGGGTTAGATTATAGTTAAGTTTAAGGTTAGGTTAAGGGTAAAGTCAAGGTTAAGGTTAAGGTGAAGGTTAAGGGTAATTCTAAGGTTAGGTTAGGTTAAGGTAAGTTTAAGGATAAGGTTAAGGTTATGGTTATGGGAAGTTTAGGTAAAAGTTAAGGTTATGGGAAGCTTAAGGTTAAAGTTAAGTTAAGGTAAGGTTAAGGTTAAGGTTAAGGTCAAGGTTACGGTTAAGGTTAGGTTAAGGTTAAGTTTAAGGTTAAGGGTAAAGATAAGGAACTTAACCTATTCTTAAGCTTAACCTAACCTTAAGCTTACCCTTAACCTTGACCTTAAGCCTGACCTTAACCTAACCTTAACCTTAACCTTATCTTAACCTTAACCTAACCTTAACCTTGAACTTAACCTAACATTAACCTTAACCTTAACCTTAACCTTATCTTAACCTTAACCTTAACCTTAACCTTAACCTTATCTTAACCTTAACCTAACCTTAACGTTAACCTTAACGTAACTATAACGTTACCCTTAACCTTAACCTTAACCCTAATCTTAACCATAAATTTACCCTTAACCTAACCTTAACCTTAACCTTAACCTTACCTTAACCTTAACCTAACCTTAACCTTTACTTTACCCTTAACGTAACCTTATCCTTAACCTTACCCTTAACCTTATCTTAAACTTAACCTAACCTTAACCTTAACTATAACCTTAACGTTAACTTTCTCATAACCATAACTTTAACCTTGACTTTACCCTTAACCTTAACCTTAACCTGACTAAACCCAGAACCTTAACCTTAAACTTGACATTAACTATAACCTAACCCTAACCTTAACCCTAACCTTACCCATAACTTTAACCTTAAGGTTAGGGTTAAGGTTAGGTTTAAGTTTAAGGTTAATGTTAAGGTGAAGGTTAAGGTTAGGCTAAGGTTAAGATAAGTATAAGGTTCAGGTTAAGGTTATGGGTAAGGGTTTGGTCAAGGTTAAGGTTAGGTTATAGTTAATGTCAAGGTTAAGGTTATGCGAAGGTTAAGGTTAAGGTTTGGTCAAGGTTAGGATTAGGTTATGGGTAAGGTTAAGGTTAGGTTAAGGTTACGGTTAGGTTAAGGTTAAGGTTAAGGTTAATGTTAAGGGTTTGGTCAAGGTTAGGGTTAGGTTAAGGTTAATTTTAAGGGTTTGGTCAAGGTTAGGGTTTGGTTATAGTTAAGGTCAAGGTTAAGGTTAAGGTTAAGGTTAAGGTTAAGGTTAGGTTAAGGTTAAGATAAGGATAAGGTTAAGGATTTGTTCAAGGTTAGGGTTAGTTTGAGTTTAAGGTCAAGGTTAAGGGTAAGGTTAAGGTTAGGTCTAGGTTAAGATTAGGCTAATGGTAAATTTAAGGCTAAGGTTGGGTTAAGGGTAAAGTTAAGGTTAAGGCTAGGGTTAAGGTTTGGGGAAGGTTAAGGTTAAGGTTAAGGTTAAGGTTAAGGGTTTGGTCAAGGTTAGGGATAGGTTATAGTTAAGGGTAAGGTTAATGTTACAGTTTTAGTCAGGTTAAGGTTAAGGTTAAGGTTAAGGTTAAGGTCAAGGTCAAGGTTAAGGTTACATTAAGGGTAAAGTCAAGGTTAAGGTTAAGGTTAAGGTTATGCTTAAAGTTCAGGTTAAGGTGAAGGGTATATGTTAAGGTTAAGGTTATGTCAAGGTTAAGGTTAAGGTTAATGGTTATGTTAGGGTCAAGTTTAAGGTTAGGGTTAAGGCTAAGGTTAGGTTAAGGTTAAGGTGAAGGTAAGGTTAAGGTCAAGGTTAAGGTTTAGGTTAAAGTTAAGGGTAAGGTTAGGTTAAGGTTAAGGTCAACCTTAAATTTACCCTTAAACTTACCTTAACCTTGACCTTAACATTAACTTTAACCTTACTAAACCCATACCTTACTTTAACCTTGACCTTGACCTTGACCTTAACTATAACCCAACCCTAACCTTGACATAACCCTTAACTTTAACCTTAACCTTCCAAAAACCTTAACCTTAAAGTTAACCTAATGTTAACCTTAACCTAACCTTAACCTTAACCTTAAAATTAACCTTACCCTTAACCTTCACCTTAACCTTAACCTTAACCTTAAACTTAACCTGACCAAAAGTTAACCTTAAACTTCACTTTACCCTTAACGTAACCTTAACCTATACCTTAACCTTAACTATAAACTAACCCAAAACTTAACCTTAACCATAACCTTATATTTACCCTTAACCTTAACATTAACCTAACCTTAACCTTAACCTAACCCTAAACCTTGACCAAACCCTTACCCTTAAACTTAACTTAACCTTAACCTTAATCTTAACCTTCCCATAACCATAACCTTAACCTTATCCTTAACCTAAATTAACCCTAACCTTGACCAAACGCTTAACCTTAACCTTAACCTTACCCCCTTAACCTAACCCTAACCTTAACCAAACCCTTAACATTAACCTTAACCTTAACCTAACCTCAGGTTACAAAATGACAAAAACATAACGAATTTCCTACCCCAGGTCCTACGCAATGGTTGTTGGAGAAAGGATGATGCTTCCCGTCCTTCACTTTGGCAGATCAGGATCCTTCCGCTTAACATGTCTGAACACCTACACACATGTGAAGAAACACAACGATATACAACATAGAATCTAAATCTTGTAACCATACATCAGTCAGAGAGGATGTAATTCATTGCATCAAAGAAAAAGACACACGAATAAAACCATAATCAAAGTCTCTTATCATTAAAATAACAAAGGAAATATACAACCCAAAGCTCTGATGCTGGATCTTCCCTGCGAAGGATTTTCTTTGATGAATCGAAGGCGAGAGGATTGTCATCCTCTACCTTTAAATTTTCTTCAGACATAGCAGAAAAAACCATTAAACCCTGAAAAATACAAAAAAATATTATAAAATCCTTCATGTATAGGTTAACTGCTTTGGAAGGCACGTGGAGGGAGCATGGTTGTTGGATGGAATCATCCAATGGTCGAGATTTTTAATCCGGGTCAAAGGGAATCAGAGGAGGAAATTAAATCAGAGTCGTTGATCACGCAGAGATCGACAGTTGGGATCGAGGGTGACTAAACAACGCGAAGGGGTCATGTTATTTATAAAAATAATAAAAAATAGAAAAAAGGTTTAAAACCTTATTTTTGGGGAAAAAATGGTCAAAAATCATGTTCGGTGTTTGGGACGATCGTGGGCCATCAGATGAGATCAGCCCATGCGATCAACGACAGAGAATAGGTGCCAATAAACCTTATAACATGTGCCCGGACATCAAACCTTTAATTAAACCATGCTGAAAAAAGTTTCCGGGTCCGAATTTGCTGACTGGGTGGAGAAAACAGAGCGATCAAGTTTGGTCCGTCGATCTGCAGATCAGATCGATAGCGGAGACACTTTAACGAAAATGCGCCATACTTGTTTATTGCACGAACATCTTCAGAGAGTGATCAGCGTCCGATGAGCAGCCTCAGATCAGAAAGTGGACGTCAATATCGCGTCGGGTCCACGTCTGATCTTTAACACGCGATGAACGGCGGTTTTGTGAACAATGTTGAGGCCAAGCATCAAACAGTGTATGGAATCGCCGCAAAATAAAATAAATCGCCCTACTTTCAAAAGTGGTGCGATGGATACCACGTATTTTTGCAATGGTGAGTGGTTGGCGGGGACCACCGAGGCGAGAGCTTGTGCATCGTCGATCTATGGATCAGATCGATGGCAGAGATTGACTGGAGTTTTGTGCCATTGGAAACTTTAGAAAATAATAAAAAACCCAAAGTTTCAATATAACATAAATTTTCAATATCTTCGGGGGTGGGATATAAATACAATATGGTTAGGCGCTCGTCTGCAAGGCCACTGGTTACATGGAAAGCCGTATGACCGAGGGTTATGGATGAAGGGATAATAGACATGGGGCAATGCAATAAGCACTTAGATGGCCAACGCTTGGTTCTAGCACCAAGGCGTGTGGAGAGGAAAGGTTAAAGACTTAGCCCAAGGGGCTTAAGTATATAATATGAAAATGTGACTTTTATAGGTTTTCAATGGTTTTCAAAGGATTTTGAGGATTTCGATAAGGTAAAGAAAGGGTCTTAGGCCTTATCAAAGGGTTTTGATGAAGGGGAAAAGGGAAAAAAACATGAAAATGAGGGATTTTCATGGGAAATGGAGGGGTAAAATGAGGTTAGTTTTGGAAGAAGGGGGAAAAGGAAAATAGTGCTTGCAACAGTTTTTCTTCATGTAATGACAACAAAATTTCTGAGTTGAAAAGGGGAAAAACAGTGATGATTATCCAAAGGATATGATATTATCAAAATAATTTAAGAATCAACAATTTTAGCAATGAAATTGTTTCTTGAAGGCTATCCAAAATATTTTAGCCACCACTTGATATGACAGAATTTATGGGTGGCTAACACCTCTCGCATCTGTTAACGACTTTCATCATTGGCTGGTAATCAGAAGATGTTCTTGCATGTTCGACTTCAGCTCACTTATTCACATGCTGGGAATTGTAATCTATTCGGGTTGAGATGGAGCGCAAGACCTTGGGTTTTGTTTGATAGAATCTAGGCTACCGATATTTGTGGATTATCATGATTAGTTACATGACTCATTGATTGGATGACTGCGACCATACCTGATTCTGTTTGTTGATCCTTATTGGATGGATGCGTCCATACCTTGGATCCTGATTATTGTATACTCTATTATGGATGGTTGTGCCCATACCACATATTTGCATTGAGATATCAATTATATTTCTTTACATAGCCTAGTTGTTTCGCTGTTATTAATTTCAAGTAAATCATTTTAATTTCCTCTTCTTCTTGTACATGTTTAGGCATCTTTACGCATTTTCACATCTCGCAATTTTCCATCCACATGAGCGGGTCTTCCCTACTTATCTATGAGCAGCTGACATACCTAAAATCATTTCATGGTACTTCCGACAAGGACAATCATTCTCAAGAAATTTTCCCTGAAAAACTTTAAAATCGATCTCTTTAGCACTCTGATTAAAGGCCCGTACCCGTGCCAAAGGGGAAAATCCACCATAGGGAGGGCACGCCACCGGTGCTCTATCCTAGTTTCGTCACGCCAAGCTTTATAAGGATTTTAAATAAATGTATTTTAAGTTTGATTCCAACCAACTCCTGAACGAGTCTCTAAATGAGTTGGGAGGTTTGGCTCCGGATCTCCATGTAGGGGAAGTGGTTTTCCACCTATCATGGAAGCTTCCTTGAGGATAGGGCCAATCCCACCATTGTAGGGATCCCAACTCTCCTTCCACCATCTATAGCTTTTTTCTCGTTGTTAGTAGCACTAGACAGGGCGAGATTGGTCGCTGCATGCCCTTGAGAGCCAAGCCGAAGAGAGAGAGATTTTTCCCATTTCCGACGAGCTTCGTTGAGACATGCTCCACTGTCATCCCCACGAAGCTCGTTAGAAATGGGACAAAGCTCTCTCTCTTTGGCTTGGCTCTCAAAGGCTGTCTGGCGATAGTCTCCTTGCTATAAGTTCAGCTCTTTTGTTCTCTAGTGCTACTAGCTTGCTAAGGAAAAAAGGAAAGCTTATATAGATGGTGGAAGGGGAGTTGGGATCCCTACAATTATGGGATTGGCCCTATCCTTAAGGAAGCTTCCATTATAGGTGGAAAACCACCTCCCATACATGGAGATCTGGAGCCAAACCTCCCAACTCATTTTAGAGACTCGTTCAAGAGTTTGTTGGAATCAAACTTCCGCCATTTATTAAAAAAAAAAAATCCTTATAAAGCTTGGTGTGAGTGAGACACTAGGATAGAGCACCAGTTGGCGTGCCCTCTATGGTGGATTTTCCCCATTGGCACGAGGGCTGAACTAGCTAGTCGTGCCAATGCTAAAAGATCAGTTTTTATGGTTTTTCAAGGGAAAATTTCTTCAGAGGAATGATTTTCCTTGTCAAGAGGGATACCATGAAAGTGGTTTTAGGTTATGTCACTACTCATAGGTCATGGGAAAGGCCCTTCAATGTGTGGGATGGAGAATTGCAGGGATGGTGACAAATTACTGTGTAAAAGATGCCCCCTAAAGCATGAGGCCCGAGAGAGAGAGAGGAGTAAAATGATTTATGAGAACATGCCCAACTGAAAACACTACTGTCGGAAAACCTATGTAGACAAGTACAATTGATATCTCAAATACATGATATGTGGTATGGGCACAACCATCCATAATAGAGTATACAATAATCAGGATCCAAGGTATGGACGCATCCATCCAATAAGGATCAACAAACAGACTCAGGTATGGTTGCAGTCATCCAATCAATGAGTCATGTAACTAATCATGATAATCCACAAAAATTGGTAGCCTAGATTCTATCAAACAAAACCTAGGGTCTTGCGCTCCATATCGACCCGAATAGAGTACAATTCCCAGCATGTGAATAAGCGAGCTGAATTCGAACATGCAAGAACATCGTTTGATTACCAGCCAATGATGAAAGTCGTTAACAGACGCGAGAGGTGTTAGCCACCCATAAATTTTGTCATATCAAGTGGTGGCTAAATGATTTTGGATAGCCTTCAAGAAACAATTTCATTGCTAAAATTGTTGATGCTTAAATTCTTTTGATAATATCCTATCCTTTGGATAATCGTCACTACTTTTCCCCTTTTCAACTCAGAAATTCTGTTGTCATTACATGAAGAAAAACTGCTGCAAGCACTATTTTCCTTTTCCCCCTTCTTCCAAAACTAACCTCATTTTACCCCTCCATTTCCCATGAAAATCCCTCATTTTCATGTTTTTTTCCCTTTTCCCCTTCATCAAAACCCTTTGATAAGGCTTAAGACCCTTTCTTTACCTTATCGAAATCCTCAAAATCCTTTGAAAACCATTGAAAACCTATAAAAGTGACATTTTCATATTATATACTTAAGCCCCTTGGGATAAGTCTTTAACCTTTCCTCTCCACACGCCTTGGTGCTAGAACCAAGCGTTGGCCATCTAAGTGCTTATTGCATTGCCCCATGTCGATTATCCCTTCATCCATAACCCTCGGTCATACGGCTTTCCATGTAACCCGTGGCCTTGCAAACGGGCGCCTAACCATATTGTATTTATATCCCACCCCCGAAGATATTGAAACTTTATGTTATATTGAAACTTTGGGTTTTTTATTATTTTCTAAAGTTTTCAATGGCACAAAACTCCAGTCAATCTCTGCCATAGATCTGATCCACAGATCGATGGTGCTCAAGCTCTGGCCTCAGTGGTCCCTGCCAACCACTCACCATTGCAAAACTACGTGGTATCCATCGCACCCCTTTTGAAAGTAGGGCGATTTATTTTATTTTGCGGCGATTCCATACACTGTTTGATGCGTGGCCTAAACATTGTTCACAAAACCGTCGTTCATCGCGCGTTAAAGATCAGACGTGGACCCGACGCAATATTGACGTCCACTTTCTGATCTGAAGCCGCTCATCGGACGGTGATCACTCTCTGAAGATTTTCATGCAATAACCAAGTATGGCACGTATTCGTTAAAGCGTCTCCTCCATCGATCTGATCTGCAGATTGACGGACCAAACTTGATCGCTCTGTTTTCTCCGCCCAGTCAGCAAATTCAGACCCGAGAACTTTTTTCAGCATGGTTTAATTAAAGGTTTGATGTCCAGGCACATGTTATAAGGTTTATTGGCACCTATTCTTTATCGTTGATCGCATGGGATGATCTCATCTGACGGCCCACGATCGTCCCAAACACCGAACTTGATTTTCGACCATTTTTTCGCCAAAAATAAGGTTTTAAACCTTTTTTCTGTTTTTTATTATTTTTATAAATAACACGACCCCTTCACGTTGTTCAGTCACCCTCGATCCCAACTGTCGATCTCTGCACGATCGACGACTCTGATTTAATTTCCTCCTCCGCTTCCCTTTGAACCGGCTTAAAAATCTCGACCATTGGATGATTCCATCCAACAGCCATGCTCCCTCCACGTGCCTTCCGAAGCAGTTAACCTATACATGAAGGATTTTATAATATTTTTTTGTATTTTTCAAGGTTTAATGTTTTTTCCGCTATGTCTGAAGAAAATTTAAAGGTAGAGGGTGACAATCCTCTCGCCTTCGATTCATCTAAGAAAATCCTTTGCAGGGATTAAAAATCCACGTTTCGTCAATATTCAATAAAGCATTGATTCCATATCACCCCTGCGCAGCCCTGCATACTAGAAAAACACAGTAAATCAAGCATAGTCAAAGAGTATCAGTGCCGAAGAAAAAATATATCTGGATAGAAGATTGAAGAGAGATCTATGGGGATTACGGCTAAAAAGGATTATCAGAAGCCTAATCCTTCCCACTAAAACATAGTTTAAAGAAAATCATGAGTGTTTTATCAAACAAGAAGCCTCCGCTGCCACATCAGGGGCTAATTGAATCCCCCAGCTACCAAAGAGCCACCTACAGCCTCAAAGAAATCAAAAGAAGATCGAAGTTATTACCAGACCAGGAGATATTTTGCATCTATACAACTGAACAGTTATTTCAACCAAAGGAACTATTGAAAACTGTCAGAAAAAGTTATTACAAGGATAGCCAGGAGCCTTGAAGTCAAAAAATTCTTTCCAGCAAGCCCAAGAGTTAATGTAAACCAATTAATACAGAGGAAATACAAAAATATTCTCCATTAATCCCCTCAGAGGTCGAGAGACAGTACACTGTATTAATTGAACTCATAAGATATTTTATCCCATTCCACCTCCTCATTTCTTCTATAAATACTTCTGTAGAAGATGAGGACATGTTGGTTGGCTTTTGGTTGATCACTAGTTGTAATATTGGAACTCTCTGGAATAATACATAGTCTGTTGAAGTTGAAGAAGAAATTGAAGTCTTGGAAGCCCTGATGATGTTGTTGTATGCTTGTTACTGAGAAGGCTCTATCATTGGATCCATGAGCTTGGTTGTTGGTGAAGTATTCTGAAATTTTTAATGTCTTCCCCCTGTTTTCATTATGATCCATAATTTCTTACTACAGTAGGTTGAAATTTTTAGGCTAAGAAATGACTCCTAGAAGCACCTTAGACCTGTTCATCCTTCACTGTTTTATGTTTTCTTCTGCTGAAGTATTTTAGAGTATTTAATCTCTCTCTTTAGTCTTCATGCTTTTTTATTTCCTTAATAGTTTGAATAGTTGTTTCAACATGATTTATGGTTCTCCCTGCTTGTCTGCTGCCACTTAAAAATTGTTATTGAATTCTCCCTTCGAAGTTTTCTGTTTACAATGAGTCAAGGAGGTCTGTTTTGATCTTGCCCTTTGTCCTTGCTTAAACAGTTGTTTTTAAGGTCTTTATAGTTGTAAGAATAGATGTGTTAGGTGTTCCCTCTTCTATGAATGCAACTATCAGTGAATCTTTTATGTTTTCTAAAGTCATTTGCAATAAAATATTTGAGGAAATAGGGTGTTCCTTGAATCTTAGGTTTCATTTCAAAAATTGTTTTGAAATCATTGTTTTCTTAAAGGTGTGATTTGTATAATTCATGGTTAGCCCTGTCTATCAAAAATCTCTTTATTATTCAAATCGTGTTTTAAAATTCCCTTTGTTGAGAATTAAACTTCTCTTTCCAAATCATTGATGTCCATCTCATTTCAAAAACCAAAGGATCTTGTGGCCAAGTTAGATTTGCCCTCTGATATCCCATATCCATTGATAAGTATGTTATGATCTCTTCTTGACTCCATTGCCCAATGAACCAGATGTTTCTTCTTTCTATATCTCTTTCCTAGGCCTTTCATTTTCTGTTGTGTCAATCCAACCAAACAAACAAACAAACACCTGCACTTAATACCTAGTCTAAAATTCATACTCCAAGCACACAAGATGAACCTTTGCAAACAAACATTTGAGAGATCCCTCTCTGAGAATAGGAGGACTATATCCTGTAACTCTAAATATTGGTTCTGATGTTGCCTTGTATTTTGATTTTCCAAACTATCAAAACATGAGACACCAACATAATGGTGATCACGGTGGGACATTGAGTAAAACCTTAAAAACAAAACACACACTGTCGAGTATAACATAAGTGACCTTCTTCAAGCACTACCAAGCGTAATGGTAATCATGATAGGACTTTTTGAATCAGTGACAAACTAAGTGACCCTTAGGATTCTCATAGAACCTCATCAAACCTTGAAGAAATCAGTTACCGAGCCATAAGAGTGAACTCTGTATGTTTTGACACTCTAGCTATGTTTTAAGTCACATTTAGGACACTCTCATAACCTATAAGAACGAAATAACTCAGAAAAACCCAAAAAAAATTTCAATTTGGCTTCACAATAAGCATGGTGGTGGAACCATCCAATATTTTATCTTCATAAAAGCTAAAAAGTTTCCACCTGGCAACTCTGCTAGCCCCAGTAGGCCTATTACTTATCTAGGTCTCCAGGTTTCTTTAAGACTGTGTTAACCAGCCTTGAAGAAGTTTAGAAGCCTAGTCCCATACTAGATAAGATATCACGAGAGGTAAAAAACTTCCAAAAAATAGTCCTTAAAACTTTAACCTCTCTCATTTTTTTTTTTTTTGAAAAACAGTCTGGCTTCACACAAAATCAACACTACATCCCATCCAGACCCAAATCCTCCTTTAATATTTGACAATCCAGAAAGGACTTTGTGGTAGAATTCTAAATCTGGAAAATCAGCTGCTAATAGGGGCCTCTTAAGAACAAGCTCTGCCCCTGAAAACTTTGTTGTCTTAGAGGATTCACTCTTTGATTTACATCATACACATAACATATTTAGAACTAGATCTCAAGGTGATTTAAACAAGACTGATCTTAAATTTTTATATTTGCAATAGAGCTTTAGTAGAGAAGCTTTACCTTCTACTCCTCTTGATTCCCAGCTTCTTCATCACTTTAGCCTTTTCCATAACAAATCTGCTCAAAATCAATTTGCTGAACCAAGTGTTTCTCCCACTCCAATATATACTACCACTGTTAAAAACACTCCTTTTTAGCCCACTTTTCCTCTTATAAATCCACCCTTATTTCCAGCCATGGCAACATGGTATGCCCCATTAGTGTTACCACAACTTCTAATTCCCTTACCAAATGATTACCAATCCAAAATCCCTCACTTCACTAGAAAAGAGTCTACAACAGCTCAACATCATGTAGATAGGATGGAAGATGCATTTGATTACATGGAGATAGAAGAAGAAATTGTGAATATGAGGATATTCGCCCAAAGTTTAGGAGGAGATGTAAAGAAATTGTTTAAAATTTTACCTCCTAATAGCATAAATGATCTCCCTGCCTTGCATCAAACATTTATCAACAAATGGGAACTCAAAAAGAACCCTCTCCAAATACTAGCAAAGTATAGCAGCCTTAAGATAAATAAAGGGGAGAGTGTCCATGATTACTCCACCAGGTTCAATAGCTTTTACAATGCTCTCCCACCTCACATGAAACCTCCTCAAGTCATGGCCTTGGTAAGGTATCCCGAAGGCCTTGATGCTGAAATGAATTATGAGTTAAGGGGGAGAGATTACTTAACCTTAGAAGACATGCAGACAGGAGCTTTGAATGTAGAAGCAAACATAATTGAGAAAAGAAATAGGTTGATATTAGAGAAGAGGGTAACTTATAATGATGACCTGACACCCTCAACCTCAGCTTCTGACACGCAAATTGACAACCTAGTAAAGGTGATGGAGAGGATGCTTGAAAATATCAATTTGAATGAGAGATTGCCACTAAGAGAACCTCAAAATAATCAAAACAGAAACAGAAATCAGAATTATAGAAGAGAAAACAATCAAGACAAACAGAAGGAAAATGACCAACAGATTAGACCTCCCTTCCAAAAAAACTATGTAGATCAATATGAAGAAGATAGGGAGTTGGAAAGATTGGGAGAATCTCATGTAAAATTGATTGGATCAGACAATGGGGATGATGTTTTCCTCACTGAGGAAGAACAATATTTCTTCTCTTATGATCAAAATAAAAACACCTATGAATATTCTGATGACTATAGATTTGGTTTTGAAAATGCAATCATGGAGGTGCACAAACAATACGATCTTAGGAGCAAGGGGAACATAGAAAATTATAAGGATAAGAACACTAATGTTGCTGTCAAGAAAAACGCAGAAAGTCGGCCCAAAAAGACAGCAGAGAAAACCAACATTTTTTCCAAGAAACCAGACTTAAACAAAGACAAAAGTGTCTAGCCAAATGTTGAACAGAGTACCCCTAGCACTTCAACTAGTGGTCCTAATAAAACTGTCCCAATTACCAATCCAAAAAAGGTTTAGCAAATCAAAATTGCTAAAAAGAATTCAATTGAAAAGACAGATGTAAATATCAACAGGTCAATTGTTCCTTTCATCCTTGAGGGAGAGATTTCTAAGATAAAAATTACCATTCCCCTAGTTGAACTAGTAACCCAAGAAGTGTACAAAAACCAACTTTTGAAAGCTTTGAACCTAGGAAGTGATACTAACACCTTGAACTTGACAAATGACAAACCTGAGTTGTTGTTTGGTCCAGAAGTTGAAGGAAAATACCAAGAAGGGGTTGTCCCTCCCTTCTATGTTAACTTGAACATACACGAGAAAATTTTACACAATTCCATGTTAGATTCAGGAGCTTCACACAATCTAATGCCCAAGGTGGTAATGGAAAGCTTAGGCTTGGAGATTACTGAACCATATAAATATTTGTATTCCTTTGACTCGAGCAGAGCCAAATGTCTGGGTTTAATCAAAGATTTATATGTTAATTTAGCTCAAATCCCTGCTAAGAGTCTAGTAATGGACATAGTTGTAGCTGACATTCCCCCTAAGCATGGCATGCTCTTATCAAGATCTTGGGGATCCAAACTTCAGGGGAGCCTTCAAATGGACATGTCTTATGCCACCATCCCCGTTTTTAACCAAAAAATAAGATTATACAGGGAATCTCACATGAAGTACATGGTGAGAAACATAGATAAACCAAACAACTCTCCAATCTATTCCATTCAATCGAGTTTATATTCCTTTATATTATGTAACGAAGATGAAATTACTCAACAAGATAAGGAAAACATGTACCCAATTAGTTCACCAGAATAATCAAGTCTTCCCTTTAATCAAATTCAAAACATTGACAATCAACATCAAAAAGAAAATGAAAATGAGGCAAATGTACTTTGGACAATAAACTTTGATGGATCCTGCAACAAAAAAAGTGCAGGGGCAGGTGTTTGGATTCAAAATACGAATCAAAGTTTTTCATACAAATTGGATTTCCCATGCACTAACAATATCACTGAGTATGAAGCCCTTCTCCTAGGCTTACAATTGCTTAAAAAATTAGAAGCCAAAAAGATATCCATCCTAGGGGATTCGGAACTTATCATAAAACAAATCAAAGGAGAATACTCGGCTAGAAATCCAAGGCTTAGGGAATATCGGAACGCTGCCCTTGATTTATTGAAAACCTTCAAAAAATATGAACTCATTTTCATCCCTAGAGCATTGAATCATCTAGCAAATGAACTCACCTTCAATGCCAAAAACTGCCAAATACCTGAGATAAATCAACAGCTCAGCATGAAGGTAAAACACAAGCCTGTTGTGCCTGATAACGAAGATCACTGGAAAGTTTTTGAATCTGAAAAACACATAGATGATTTCCTAAAATCAAAAAAATGATTTCAGCATACCAATATCAGAAACCAGCCATAAAGAAAATTGTTTGCATATTGAACAAATCCCAGAAGTTGAAATGACATATACTACTGATATAAATCATTATGAAAATCCTTTTGAAGCAAAGATAACTGACAACGTAGACCAAGAAGACTTGGAAGTTTTACAATGCAAAAATGATAAAATCCCAAGAGGTATCACCCCTTTAGAACACCTTTTCAATTTTAATGATGTAGCCAAAGAACCGAGAATGGAGCCTGTGGAAACCAACGTAGAAGAGCACAACATAGGCAGTCTAGCAGAACCCAAGATGATCAAACTATCTAGCACTCTCCCAGCTCACATAAAATCTCAATACATAGAGCTGGTCAAAGAGTTTAAATATGTGTTTTCTTGGGGATAAAAATACCTGAAATCATATGATACCAGCATCATCCAGCACAAGATTCCCTTGAAGGAAAATAAAAAGCCTTTCAAACAAAAACTAAGGAGAATAAATCCTCTCTTACTACCTCTAGTTAAGGCAGAGATTGAAAAAATGCATGATGTTGGGATCATAGTACCCATTAGATTTTCAAAATGGGTATCAAACTTAGTTTCTGTTAGAAAGAAAATAGGGGAAATCAGGCTCTGTATTGACTTCAAAAATTTAAATAGAGCCTCTTTAAAAGATAACTACCCCTTACCTAAGATGGACCATATACTTCAAAGGGTAGTTGGGTCAAGAATAATATCCCTCTTAGATGGGTTCTCGGGTTACAACCAGGTGTTAGTGCTCCCAAGTGATCAAATCAAAACTGCTTTTACCACACCTTGGGGCACCTTTATGTATGCCAAAATGCCTTTCGGATTAATGAATGCAGAGGCCACTTTCCAAAGAACCATGGACATAGCCTTCTCTAAAGATATTGGCTATTTCATAATCATTTACCTTGATGACATAACCGTTTTCTCAAAAAATGATGAAGAGCATTTGATTCACCTGAGAAACGTTTTTGAGAAGTGTAGGAAATTTGGCTTGTCATTGAATCCCAAGAATACACTCTTTGGTCTCCAAGAAGGTAAACTTCTTGGCCATATAATTTCAAAAGAGGGAATCAAAATAGACCCTACAAGGATATATGGCATATTGCAGATCAGCCATCCAAGAAGCCTCAAAGAGTTGCAATCTTTCATAAGAAAGATTAATTTTCTAAGGAGGTTTATCCCTAATATTGTTGAGCTATTAAAAAACATTACAAACATGCTTAAGAAAGATGTCGGTGTAAAATGGACTTTACCAACTAAACAATCATTCGAACTGGTCAAACAAGTTCTTACTCAAACACCAGTCCTGATTAGCCTAGATTTCACCAAAGACTTTTATATATTTTCTTTTGCATCTGAACATACAATAGCTACAGTTTTACTTCAAAAGAATGATTTGGGGCAGGAAAAACTAATATATTTCTTTAGTAGGGCCTTAAGAGATGCTCCTCTCAAATATAATATCATGGACAAACAAGCCTTAGCATTAGTGAAAGCTTTAAAAGACTTTAGGGTCTATATTTTACACTCTCACATAATTGCTTTTGTTCCACATAATATTGTCAAGGACATTCTAAGTCAAGAACCTGATGGTAAAAGGGGAAAATGGATTGCAACTATTCTTGAATATGACTTAGAAATCAGGCCCACCAAACTAGTTAAAGGGCAAGGATTAGGAAAACATATGGCTGAGTCTAACTTCCAAGCACTGGAAATGAATATGGTAGATGTGTTGTAAGAAATAGAATAATCTACTGATCCTTTTATTGAAGAAATGTTTCTGAATTCTCCTTGGTATGCTGACATTATTTATGTGGTTTTATATTTAAATGCCCCTCCTTCTTTGTCTAAAACTAAAGCTAGATTTTTGAAACAAAAGGCTTTGATTTTTTTCATCTTAGATGGGGTGTTATATTGGAAAAATGTTGTTGGAATTTTGCTTAAATTTGTACTTGAAGGTGATGCAGGGAAAATCATGCATGAGTTACATGACGGAGAATGTGGAGGACACCTATACTGGAAGGCCACATCAAACAAAATTCTTAGGTCAGGTTACTATTAGCCTACCCTTTTCCCAGACACTCAAAAGTTGGTCATGTATTGCCATAAGGTTCAAATATTTGATGGCAAAATAAAACTCCTTCCCTTACCCTTACATCCTATCAGAGTTGAGGCACCTTTTCAACAATGGGGGCTGGACTTCATTGGGGAAATCCACCCATCCTCCTCAGCTCAACATAAGTGGATCCTCACGGCCACTGACTTCTTTACCAAGTGGATAGAAGCTATACCCTCTAGAAATGCTAATGAATCTATCATTATCAAGTTTCTTGAAACTAATATCCTATCCAGATTTGGTTTTCCTTGAAAAATGATAACAGACAATGCTGCTACTTTTAAATCTAAAAATATGGTTGAATTCTATTACAAATACCAAATAACCTTGGGCCATTCCACTGCTTACTATCCCCAAGGAAATGGATTAGCTGAATCTTCCAATAAGAGCCTCGTCAATATCATTAAAAAACTGGTGGAACAAAATCAGAGATCATGGCACAGTAAACTGGTTCATGCCTTATGGGCTGATAGGTTAACTACAAAGAAATCAATAAATATGTCCCCCTATCAGCTAGCTTGCGGCATGGACACAGTTTTTCCCACCTCATTGGGAGTGCCAGTCATGAAGCTCCTTCAATAATTACATGTTGAAGAGAATGATATGCAAAGGAGAATCAATCAAACCATCCATTTACAGCAGACTAGAGAAGAAGTTTATGCAAGAACACAGTTAGTCCAAGAAAATATGAAGAAGCTATTTGATAAGAGGACTAAGGCAAATAATTTCCAAGTTGGAAATGTTGTTCTTAAGTGGGATTCAAGGAGAGAATAGAAGGGAAAACATGGCAAGTTTGAGAACTTGTGGAAAGGTCCCTATATTATTCATGCTGAGAGGGGTCACAATGCATTTTTCCTGAAAGAATTGAATGGAGAAGACTTATATGGAGGTCCTTTAAATGGCAGGATGCTAAAGCATTACTTCTGCCAAGATTCTTGAGTTTAAATAATTTTATTTTTCATTGTAAATATCATAGTCTATACATTGCATTCAAAGTTGGAAAAATAAAAAATACAAAAACAAAGAAAAGAAATAAAAGAGGGTAGATTGTAAAAATAGAAAGGTATAGCCCCATACCAAAAAAGAGAAACAAATTATGAAAGTGTGAAAGCTTAAATACCACTCCTGAAGAACACACTTCTAATTAGTCATATATCCTAATCTTGACTGATTAGCTTTAAATTTTCTGCTGATAGGATAGTGAATTTGATTGGCCAAACTGTTTAATATTGGCTTATAAGTAGATAGTTTAGGATAGAAATTAAAGGTTAAAACATGCTCAAAATCTGAACCTGAGTTTCCAAAGAGAAGATGACTCAAATCTCTTTTAAGTTCTAAGTCAAAAGATGTAAAAATCTGGTTCCAATCAGCTCAAAATATGAACCAGTTAGCAAAGGAAAGACAGCTCAAGTAAGAGTCAAAACAGAGCTGTGGAAAAGATGAAGGAAATATTTTAAAATCTCAAATCTCAAACCTTCCATTTTTGTTTTAAATTTTTTGAAAAATAAATGTCTATGTGCAGCTTGTTTTTATGCCATAGATTACATCAAGTCAGACATCTTAATCTTGACTTGACTGTTTTTTAAATTTATGTTGTAGAAATGTAGAGAATAAAAATTTGTTGGATAGTTTAATCCCAACAGATAATAAATTAGGTAGAGAATCATATGGGCTCAACTGTTTAATCTGATTCCATGGAGAAATAAGGAGTAGAAATAGATTAGATTTCTTGCTTTCAAAAAGAATAAAATGTTGTAAGAGATTTTGCCAAACCAAGTGCACTCTAATGAAGAAAAAATGTTAGATATGAAGGATTGGGTAGGTAGAAAGATTGTATTGATGAAGATCCATTGTTTTTATGGCTACTAATATGTTTTTGAAACAAGATCATCCCAGCAAAGGAAGGGCAACCCAATGGATGAGGCAACTAATTAGCCTCCCAGAGAATGCAAGTCTGAAGTTCTTGATGCCTTCGAGAAGGCACCATCCACAAGTGGAGCCACTGTTATCCACCCATAAATTCGGTCATATCAAGTGGTGGCTAAATGATTTTGGATAGCCTTCAAGAAACAATTTCATTGCTAAAATTGTTGATGCTTAAAGTCTTTTGATAATATCCTATCTTTTGGATAATCGTCATTGCTTTTCCCCTTTTCATCTCAGAAATTCTGTTGTCATTACATGAAGAAAAACTACTGCAAGCACCATTTTTCTTTTTCCCCTTCTTCCAAAACTAACCTCATTTTACCCCTCCATTTCCCATGAAAATTCCTCATTTTCATGTTTTTTCCCCTTTTCCCCTTCATCAAAACACTTTGATAAGGCCTAAGACCCTTTCTTTGCCTTATCAAAACCCTCAAAATCCTTTGAAAACCATTGAAAACCTATAAAAATCACATTTTCATATTATAGACTTAAGCCCCTTGGGATAAGTCTTTAACCTTTCCTCTCCACATGCCTTGGTGCTAGAACCAAGCACTGGCCATCTAAGCGCTTATCGCAGCACCCCATGTTGATTAGCCCTTCATCCATAACCCACAGTCATATGGCTTTCCATGTAACCTGTGGCCTCGCAGACAGGTGCCTAACCATATTGTATTTATATCCCGCCCCCGAAGATATTGAAACTTTATGTTTTATTGAAACTTTGGGTTTTTTATTATTTTCTAAAGTTTCCAATGGCGCAAAACTCCAGTCAATCTCCGTCTTCGATCTAATCCACAGATTGACAGTGCACAACCTCTCACCCCGGTGGTCCCCGCTAATCACTCACCATTGAAAAACTACGCGGTATCCATCACACCGCTTTTGAGAGCGGGGCAGTTTCTTTTATTTTACAACGATTCTATACACCGTTTGACGCATGGCCTGAACACTGTTCACAAAAACGCTGTTCATCGTGCGTTAAATATCAGACATGGACCCGGCATGATATTGACATCCACCATCCGATCTGAGGCTGCTCATCGGATGGTGATAGCTCTACAAATTTTCTCATGCAATAACCAAGTACTGCGTGTTTTCGTTAAAGCGTATCCACCATCGATCTGATCTACAGATCGACGACCCAAACGCGATCACTCTGTTTTCTCCACACAGTCAGCAAATCCAGACCCAGGAACTTTATTCAGGATGGTTTAATTAAAGGTTTAATGTCTGGGCGCGTGTTATAAGGTTTATTGGCACCTGTTCTCTGCCGTTGATCGCATGGGCCGATCTCATCCGACGGCCCACGATTGTCCCAAACCTTAAATATGATTTTCGACCATTTTTTCGCCAAAACTAAGGTTTTAAACCTTTTTTTTGTTTTTTATTATTTTTCTAAATAACGTGACCCCTTCACATTGTTCAGTCACCCTGGATCCCGACCGTCGATCTCTGCGCGATCGACGGCTCTGATTTAATTTCCTCCTCCGCTTCCCTTTGACCCCTCTAAACAATCTCGACCATTGGATGATTCCATCCAACAGCCATGCTCCCTCCACATGCCTTTCGAAGTAGTTATCCTATACATGTAGTATTTTATAATAGTTGTTTGTATTTTGCAGGGTTTAATGGGTTTTTCTGCTATGTCTGAAGAAAATTTAAAGGCAGATGGTGACAATCCTCTCGCCTTTGATTCATCAAAGAAAATCCTTCGCAGGGTTTAAAAATCCACGTTTCGTCAATATTTCATAAAGAATTGATGCCATATCACCCCTGCGCAACCCTGCATACCAGAAAAACACAGTAAATCAAGCACAGTCAGAGAGTATCAGTGCCAAAGACAAAATATATCCAGACAGAAGATTGAAGACAGATCTATGGGTATTATGGCTAAAAAGGATTATCGGAAGCTTAATCCTTCCCACTAAAACATAGTTTAAAGAAAATTATGAGTGTTTTATCAGACAAGAAGACTCTTTTGCCACATCAGGGGGTAATTGAATCCCCCAGCTACCATAGAGCCACCTACAGCCTCAAAGAAATCAAAATAATATCGAGGTTATTACCAGACGAGGAGATATTTTGCATCTATACAACTGAACAATTATTTCAACCAAAGGAACTATTGAAAGTTGTCAACAGAAATTATGACAAGGATAACCAGGAGCCTTGAAGTCAACAAATGCTTTCCAGCAAGCCCAAGAGTTAATGTAAACCAATTAATACAAAGGAAATATAAAAATCTTCTCCATTAAGCCCCTCAGAGGCTGAGAGACAGTACACTGTATTAATTGAACTCAGAAGATATTTTATCCCATTCTACCTCTGCATTTATTCTATAAATACTTTTGTAGAATATGACGACATGTTGGTTTGTTTTTGGTTGATCACTAGTTGTAATATTGGAACTCTCTGAAATAATACATAGTCTGTTGAAGTTGAAGAATAAATTGAAGTCTTGGAAGCCCTAATGATGTTGTTGCATGCTTGTTACTGAGAAGGCTATATCATTGGATCCATGAGCTTGGTTGTTGGTGAAGTATTCTGAACTGTTTAATGATGAAAACCTTGCACTGAATGCGAAGAACCTGCCAATGATGAAAACCTTGCGCTGAATGCGAAGAACCTACCATTGAGGCATGCAGGCTCCAAGGTACCTGAAGGGAGTCTCTAGATCATCTTCCTAGATAATGAGATAAAGTCGACAGGAAGTGACCTTGATCGAAGGTGGGCCATAGTGTTTCCCACATCATTGAAATGAGACAGAGGAACATAATGTTCATGAATCAGGATCAGATGAGAATTAGAGGAGGGTTGAGAACTGCAGAGGTCAACTTCTCTTAAACATATCGGTGGCATGACACTGGATTTGGCAGTATTTGACATCAAAAGGTCTGAGTTCATGATGACAAGGAAAAGAGCAGATGAGCGATGAAAAAGGATTACCCAAACCCACAGAGGCAAGCAATAAACAAGATGAGATGTCCCCAACCCGACACGAATTTAGACAAGTGCCATGTTCAAGAGCGACATACTACCGACAGGACGATGATACTGGTTCCATTTTTCCCCACCATTTCTGGCGATTACCCCAATTATTTTTGAAAAAAAGCTTGAAGGGGATAGCATATGCTTACGATATAAGTTTTTCCTTCGGAAAAATCCAACCTAGTACATTTAACGAGCCCTAGGAAGGAGGAACTCGAGTATCGTCATTACGACGGAATCCGATGTCATCAGGTTTTAACGAGTCTGACAAAGGAAGAACTCAGCATATTTTCATGTTTAGAGAGTTTCAAAAGACAGTGGAAAATTAAGCTCCTACAGTCCCTTTTCGTAGATAGTTCCTCAGATCCGAAAAGGTAGAAAACTATGTCTGAGAAAACCTCCTAGTCGCAACAGGCTAGGGTATTCCTTTTTCGTAAATAATCTATCCCAGCCCAAAAAAGGGGTAAACGTATACTGGGTAGATGTTGTTTCGTAGCCAATTTAACGAGATCAAAATGACAAGTGACTTGGAAATATTTTCAAGTTTAGAGAGTCAGAAAAGAGCTGAAAGATGACTCCAGTAGTGAATTTTTCGTGTTTTTTACTGATTTCGAAAATTTATAAAATACAACTTGCATCGTCATCCTAGTTGTGTGAAAACCTGTTGCTACACAAGAAAGCAAGCGTAAAACCTATTTTCGACAAAATATTATAAAATATTGGAAAAATAAGCTTCAAAACCTAATTTGATCTTCAAAAGTTATAAATATGACAAAAATAGTAAAAACGTATTTACTTTTACTTTTTACCTTTTGTGGAGAGCTACAGTGAGTTTTTCTTATGCGAACTTGCAGCGATAATTTTGGATGATCCAGTGCATCATTTCAGATCTCGTTTTTTCCAGGTAAGAGACGCTTCCCTTATCTATTTTTTAATCCATTTTTTATAGCATTCCACTGTGATTTAGGATCCCTAAGGGGATATTTGCAAATTTAGGGCTCGCCCAATTGGCGCGAGTATTGGGCACGGACCCACGCTAATCGGGTTCTTTTTGCAAAGGGGTCACACCATTTTGGCGCGAATGTCAGCAAAACAGTTGCACCAACTACGCAACCTAAATTTCCGCTCATTTTTTACAAAAAATGAACCAATCAATTGGATTTTTGAATGCTCAAGGGATCTAATGAAGTGTTTGTGACTATTTTGGTGTAGGTACAAAGCCACAATGGTGATAAAATGGAAAGAAATGGAGCATAGTGAAGAAGATGAAATGACAATGGGGAATGAGTAATGCATGAACACTCTCCGAGATTGCGGCTTAAAGAATTTCTTCTTGACACCATGTCTCAGGGCACAACCTGAATTGCTGTAATACTTAATCAGTATCTGGGATGAGAATGAAGAGAAGTTTAGGCCTTGAGACCAAGTGTTGGAGCTCGAAGTATCCGATGTTTACTTCATAACTGGATTGTCTCGTAGAGGTCTAGTCTCGATCTTGAGAGGTACTAGGTCATCTGGTGAAAAGATGTCAATGGTAATGGAAAGAGTGTGCCCAGGGGCACAAACAGGATCAGGTAGCGGGAAGGTTGACATCCACATGGTTCCCGATCTAGCACTCAGGGTGGTGCTCCATACCATTACTCGGGTTGCGGGGTTGCAGTCGCCGCATCAGGCTACAAAAACACAAATCCTCTTAGCATTGGAATGCATGCACCTGACACTATTTGATTGGGATACTGTCGTAACCATGAATATCAAATGGCAATTGACGAAGTGTAAGAAGACCAAACTGAAGCAGTTTGGGTACGGATCCATCTTGGTATCATTCATCCTTGAACGACTACCAATATTCCAGGGACAGGGGGTGATATTCACTGATCCACCATTGAGAGAGCCATGGATGGCTCGATGGGTAACATTGATTCCCAAAGCAGGAGGGGGCTAGCAGATGTCATGGAGGCTCGAGTTCTTCGTATGGCTTCAGTGAGAGTTGATCTTCATACATGACTGGCCCTATGCCGATACTGACTTCATGGGAGATCCAGATCTTCCACTCCCAGAGGGAGAAGATTGGGATGAGGAGCTAGGTAAGACTCTTTTTGATTTTATGTATTTTATGATTTTTTTTTTGGTATACATGCATGTTCTAACAAAAAATTCTATGTGTATGCATATGTTGGCCCAGATAGGCCCGCCGGGATGTTGCCGATCACACGGAGGACCCCTCTCACCTATGACCCTCGAGGCGAGGGTGGCGAGGGGAGTTAGCTAGTCTAGAACTTGGAGGGAATCCCCTGTGGGATCCCAGATTATGCTCGCCTATTTGATGTCCCTTTGGCTTATCAGAGGCACATCATGGGGGTGCCTAGTCGCCTTCATTGTTTACTGAGGCGATTGGTGCGAGCAGTGACATGCTACCATGAGCACCATGTTGATTAGTCATCTAGGCTTTTCATTGCACATTTTTGAGAGACATGTTGTCTCCGGATATTATTAAAACAGAAATGTATATTTTTTATTTTATGTGATGCACACAAACAGAAAACATTTAGACATATATATATAGATATATATATATATATATATATATATATATATATATATATATATATATATTTATAGATGGATATTTTCACATATGATGATGTTTTTTACAAGTTGCGTAAATGTCTATCTAAAACCATGTTAGCTACTACATATGTTAATGCATTCACGTGTTTGGGTATATGTTGATATGTGATGTAATAAAAATTTCCTTCCAGTAAATGAATACATAGATACAATCATAAAATGGATGGGTTCCTAACTGAATAATGACCATTGAGTTGTAACACTACAAGCTATGAGTCCAAATATACAAGTAATGCACAAATACCGAGGTTAACAACCTCGTTCAACAATTCCAAAACGGCACTATATTCTGCGAAATTATTTGTAGTAGGCCCTAGACAAACACCTCACAAATTGACTAACTCACCAGCATTATTGTAGATTACCCAGGCTGCTAAGGATAGATTCCTGGTACTGCGAGAGGCACCATCCGCGAAACTGAAAAAAGGCATAATAGAAATTTGCACAATCAGGAAGACCCAATCAGCAGAAAGATGCTTACAAAGCTCACCACACCACACATGCACAAAAATGAAATCACTCACTTATGTACAAACACCACATAAGAATAATTCAAGCATGGTACTTCTTTAGGTACAACCCATTTCTAGGTTGCGCCAGAGGAATACCTTCATAGTCGATTAGCTCATAGGCACCATTTTTTAATACACGTTTTATGATATAGGGCCCATGCCATATGGACTAGAATTTTCCCGCTCCAAGTTTATCATGTAATTTGTCATATAAGAGGACGAGGTCCCCTTCGATGAAATAACATGGAGAAACCATTTGATCAAAATGAGCTTTAACCTAATTTTTGTGTGCCTCGATAACCAAAGCAGCCAAGTGGCGAGTTTCGTCCATTCATTCCAGATACATGACACGTTCTTCCTCCGGGGAAGTATTAGGTAGTAATTCCATAGCCAAATTTAGTGAAGGGATCTCACATTCAACTAGAAGAGTTGCTTCCAGACCATACACCAACTGGAAAGGTGTGAATCTAGTCGCGCTCTTTACTAACGTTCAATAGGCCCAGAGAGCTGAGAACAATTGGAGATTCTAATTGGATTTATGAATACCAATTGTTTGATGAAGCATCGTGACAAGTAACTTATTCACGGCCTCAACCTGTGTTGTGTAACCAGCTCCAAAAATAGAAGAAAAGAGATATCAACGCCTTAGAAATAAGCCACTTCGAGGGGGCAACCTCTAATACATTAAATAAATGAAAAATTCTTGGATAATACAATTTACAAAACCTCCTTTCTATATATAGGAGTCCATGTGGCCATAATGTAATCCTAGTGGGCCACAATGTAATCCTAGCCGACCTAACAATAATAATTTAAGGGCAGAATAATAACAAAATGGGGGTTACAAGGGTACAATAATAACAATAATGGGGTTACACTAATAACAATAAGGGACTATACTAATAATATAGGGACCTAACATGCCCCTCTCCTTCAAAAAAGTGTTGTCCTCAACGCTTGAGTAGCTCTGGGTGTTTCTGTATAAACTTCTCATCCTCCCATGTAGAATCTTTAGTGGGTAAGTTCTTCCACTTGATGAGATACTCTGAAATTGATCGATTTTGTAGCTGTCGAGTTCTTATTTCCGTGATCGCTTCAGGTTCCAATATTATTTTTCCTTCCTCATCAATTTCTAGCAGTATTGTTTGAACTGGAAGATTTTAACCTATAATGTTGTGTAACCAGCTCCAAAAATAGAAGAAAAGAGATATCAACGCCTTAGAAATAAGCCACTTTGAGAGGGCAACCTCCAATACATTACATAAATGAATAATTCTTGGATGATACAATTTACAAAACCTCCTTTCTATATATAGGAGTCCATGGGGCCATAATCTAATCCTAGTGGGCCACAATGTAATCCTAGCCGACCTAACAATAATAATTTAAGGGCACAATAATAAAAAAATGGGGGTTACAAGGGTACAATAATAACAATAAGGGGGTTACACTAACAACAATAAGGGGGTTACACTAACAACAATAAGGGACTATACTAGTAATATAGGGACCTAACATGCCCCTCTCCTTCAAAAAAGTGTTGTCCTCAACGCTTGAGTAGCTCTGAGTGCTTCTGTATAAAATTCTCATCTTCCCATGTAGAATCTTCAGTGGGTAAGTTCTTCCACTTGATGAGATACTCTGAAATTGATCGATTCCGTAGTTGTCGAGTTCTTGTTTCCATGACCGCTTCTGGTTCCAATATGATTTTTCCTTCCTCATCAAGTTCTAGCAATATTGTTTGAACTGGAAGATTTTCTCCTATAACCTTCTTTAAGCATGAAACATGGAAAACTGGATGTACTCGCGAAGAAGTAGGAAGCTCCAATTTGTATGCCACAGTACCAATCTTTTGCAACACCTTGTAAGGACCATAGTACTTTGGCGATAATTTATTATCCTTCTTAGCTTGCTTGAGGGACATTTGTTTATATGGTTGTAGCCGTAAAAATACTCAATCTCCTACATCAAAACTTCTCTCGCTGCGATGTTGATCTGCCTGTTGTTTCATTCGATTTTGTGCCAAATTCAGGTTATCCTTTAAGAGTTGGAGAACTTCTTGCTGATGCTCGATGTGATCTTCCACTGCTTGAACCTTCGAATTTTCCTTAAAGATGATGTGATCGATGGTGGATGATATCCATAAAGTGCCATAAATGGGGTCATTTTTGCTGCAGTATGGAAGGAAGTGTTATACCACCATTCAGCGAGAGGTAACCACTTGACCCATTGTGTTTGTTTATCAGATACAAACCAACGAAGATATCCTTCCAAACATTTATTTACTATCTCAGTTTGACCATCAGATTGAGGATGATAAGATGAGCTATGAGCTAATTGAGTACCCAAACAAGAAAATAACTCTGTCCAAAAATTTCCAGTAAAAATGGGATTTTTGTCGCTCACAATAATCCTTGGGCTCCCATGTAGCTTTTGAATTTTGTCCATAAATGTAGTAGCAACTGTACTTGTTTTAAATGGATGAGATAATGCAAAAAAGTGTGCATACTTGGTAAGTCTATCAAATACCACCATGATGACATTATTTCCTTCGGACTTAGGTAAACCTGTGATAAAATCCATTGAAATCTCCTCCCAACATTGACTTCGAATGGATAAAGGTTGTAGAAGTCCCGGGGTCTTAATTGTCTCCACTTTATTCTGCTGGCAGACCAAAAATTCTGCCACAAACTTTTGAATATCATATTTAAGGCCATCCCAAAAATATTCTTTCTTCACCCTATGGTAAGTTTTTAAAAATCCTGAGTGTCCTCCTAAAGGAGAAGTGTGCAACTCCAGAAGAATATTTTGTTTTAGTTGGGAATTATCACAAAGATATAAGCGATCTTTGTACCGTAAGGAATCATTTTTAAAACTAAATGTATCAGATGTACTAGGATCTTGCTGCAACTTTTGAATGAGTGTCCATACATCTTTATCCTTCTACCATTCATCTCTTGCTTCAATTATCCAATCTGGTTGGATAATATAAATGGCACAAAGCAATGCTTCCACCTCTTCATTCTTTCTTGAGAGTGCATCTGCAACAACATTAAGCTTTCATTTTTTGTAGATTATTTCAAAGTCATAACCCAACATCTTTGTGACCCATTTTCACTGCTCTTCTGAAGATAGTATTTGTTCAAAAAAGTGTTTAAGACTATCATGATCAGTTTTTACCTTGAAGTGTCTTCCCATGAGGTAAGTTCGCCATTTCTTTAGTGCATGCAGTATTGCTAACATTTCCTTCTCATAAATAGGTTTCTGTAAATACTTTCCTTTGATTGGACGACTTTCAAAAGAAATGGGTCTTCCTTCTTGCATTAAAACAACACCAATTCCATTTCTCGAGGCATCACATTCCACAATAAAGGTTTTTGTGAAGTCTGGCGTAGCTAAGACTGGTGCTAGGCACATTGCCTCTTTAAGATGTTCAAAGGCCTTAGTTGCTTCAGGAGTCCATGAAAATGCATCTTTCTTCAATAATGTTGTTAGAGGTGCTGCTATTCTCCCAAAATTCTTAACAAACTTGTGATAATACCCTGTTAACCCGAGAAATCCTCGCAACTGCTTTATGGTTGTGGGGACTTTCCATTCCTTAATGGCTTTAATTTTGTTAGGGTCTACCTTAACACCCTCATGAGATACAATATGACCCAGATATTCCACCTCTTGTACTCCAAAGAAACATTTGGATGTTTTTTCATACAATTGTTTCTCCTGCAATAGTTTGAGCACCCTGTCAACATGTTGAACATGATCCTTCCAAGACCTGTTGTAGATTAGTATATCATCAAAAAATACTAGCACAAATTTTCTAAGGAAGGGTTTGAAATGGAATTCATCAACCCTTGAAATGTAGAAGGTGCATTGGTAAGGCCAAAAGGCATGACCAAAAATTCATAATGACCCTCATGAGTTCGAAATGTTATTTTTGGAATATCTTCAGTCTTCATTCTAATTTGATGATATCCTAAATGAAGATCCAACTTGGTAAAATAAATTTCTCCATGTAATTCATCCAATAATTCATCAATCACAGGAATGGGAAATTTATCTTTAATGGTGAGCTTATTGAGCTCCCTATAATCCGTACACATTCGCCATGATCCATCCTTCTTTTGTACCAATACTACGGGAGCAGAGAATGAACTTTGACTAGGTTGAATTATACCCGTCTCTAACATTTCTACAATCATACGTTCAATTTCGGTCTTTTGGAAGTAAGGATATCTATAAGGCCTTATGTTTGGAGGAACACTTCTTGGAATCAAATGAATAGCATGATCATGATCACGAATAGGTGGGAGTCCTTTGGGAGTTTCAAACACCATGGAATGATTGTCCAAGACTTGTTGGACATCTGCAGAAATAGATGATTTTGATGTCGGAACTTCTAATGAGCATAATTGTGCAATTATGCCTCGTTGTTGTTTCTTTAGAATATTTTTCATGACATTAGAGCTTATTATCCTTCCCGGATTCCCTTCAATACCCCGTAATTCAACTTCCTTTCCTTCTGAAAAAAATTTCATGAAAAGTTCTTGAAAATTAAAAGCTACCGTCCCCAAAGATTGTAACCATTGTACTCCTAGTACAACATCAGCACCTCCCATAGGAATGGAAAGCATTGGACTAGTCAACACATATTCCCCCATGGTTAGTTTGATATTATGGCATTTTCCAGAGCAATTTATAGTTCCTCCATTTGCAACCATCACTTGACATTCTGGTGCTGGGTATAGGAAACAATTTAATTCCTTGGCTACCTTATAATGAATAAAATTATGGGTGCTACCTGAATCAATCAACACTATTACCCTTTTCTTCTTTATATGTCCTTCTATCTCGAGAGTTTGAGGAGTGGTAATTCCTGCCAGTGCATTACACGATATGGTCGGATTCATTTCTTCCTCTTCTAGGGGTGGTTCCTGGTGTATATCCTCTTCTTGTTCATTTTCTTCTTCTTCTTCACAATCTATGTAAAATAATTTCTTCTCAGCACAATTATGACCTTTAGTGTATTTGCTATCACAACTGTAGCAAAGCCCTTTTGCTCTTTTTTCTTCCAATTGTTGTGGTGTCAACCTTGTAGGTTGTGGAAATCTAGGTATAGCAACACTTCCTTCTTTATAGAATTGAGTGGTAGGCTTCCTTGTCGCCATTATTTTACATTCAACTTTTCTTGCCAACCTGAATGCCTTCTCCAATGAATCTAGTTCCAAAACACGAACTTCATGTTGGATGTTATCCTTTAAAGTGCCTATGAAGAGATCGATCCTGTGTTCCTCTAGAATATCAGTTACCCTTATATTCAATTTTTGGAAGTCCTCAATGTGCTGCCCCACTAAACCCTTTTGTTGAGATTTATCAATTGGCTAAAGAAGGTGTTGCTCTTTGTATCCTCATAATGTGCTATCATTTCCTACGTAAAAATTGACCAAGTGACAATTTTTTTACGGGAGAAAAGCCATCGATACCATACAAATGTATTTTGTTCTTAATGTAAAGTTGCAATGCGTACCTTTTGTGTGTTTTGCACGTTATGGAGATCAAAATATTGCTCCATCTGTAGTATCCATGTTACAGGATCCTTTCCATCAAACTTCCTCATATCCATTTTTGGAATATGGTGGTTCTTCCCGCCAACATTAGAGTTTATGAAATCACGATTAACATTGCTTTTGCTCTCATCATGAGGTTCTTCTACTATCTTTTCACCATTAGGAAACATTTCTTGTATCAACTTTGTCAAACCTTTGATGTTTGTTTTTAGATCATTCTTCATGTTTTCCATCTTAGCTTCCATGCCACCTTCCATGCCATCCATCTTAGCTTCCACACCATACATCTTAGCTTCCACGCCTTTCTTCAAAACTTCCATTTCATTTTTTGTTGCTCTTTGCGAGAGTGAAATTTGTTGCACTTGCTCTTGTAATTTTGATAGATCATGTTGCAATTCTTCATCTCCATGAGTCATAGTAGAGCCTTATGAAGGCTTAATGGGTGTTGAATTATTTTTACACGGCATATTTTAGAACCCAATACTGATATCTATTCTACAATATGCCCTTGGAATCAATTCAAATTGATTCTTCAAACAAGACTTATGCAATTCGGAAAAAAAAAAAACACACCTTTTTCTTGCTTTTGAGGAGCTCGATATTGAAATTGGATTATATTTGTGATTGCAGCACTTCAATATTTTATTTTCAGTACCAACGTAGCCCTCTGAATTATATTTTGAATGCCATAGTTCTGACCTGATCTGGATTCTCCAAGACAAATTTGTGTCCAATCTCCCACAATGACCTAATTATGGACTGGTTCAGTAGAGCGAACTTGTACGAATTGCCACGTGTCACTGTTTCATCCTTCATCTCTAAAATTGATAGCCAAGAAACTACAGTCTGTTTACTTGCGACCAATTTTTACGACACTCTAATCCGATGCCCAGAGAGAGAGTTATTGAACTTTTACCACAATCACCTCTTTTAGATGAAATTCAGGAGCTTGAAAAATCACTACCTTCCACAAATCATATCTCCAAAAATATTGTGAACCAAGCTCTGAAATTTTTTAACGAATTTCTTCAAGATTTCAAATTCGTACCATAATAATTTCAGATTCTGAACCTTCATAGAAAAAATGTTATAGCGCAAATTCCACGATGACCTGTTTAGGAGCCTGAAAAAATACCTAACTTCCACAGATCATATCTCCGAAAGTATTGCGAACCAAGCTCTGAAATTTTTAGAAAATATTCCTCAGGATTTCAGCTTCATACCCTAAAAATGTCAGCTTCTGAAACATCGTATAAAAAAATTTATAACGAAAATTCCACGATGACCTGTTTGGAGTAGAAAAACCCTAGACTCCAAAGCCTCTCATACCAAATGTTGTGTAACCAACTCCAAAAATAGAAGAAAAGAGATATCAACGCCTTATAAATAAGCCACTTCGAGGGGGAAACCTGCAATACATTACATAAATGAATAATTCTTGGATGATACAATTTACAAAACCTCCTTTCTATATATAGGAGTCCATGGGGCCATAATGTAATCCTACTGGGCCACAATGTAATCTTAGACGACCTAACAATAATAATTTAAGGGCACAATAATAACAAAATGGGGGTTACAAGGGTACAATAATAACAATAAGGGGGTTACACTAACAACAATAAGGGACTATACTAGTAATATAGGGACCTAACATATAACCTTCTTTAAGCATGAAACATGGAAAACTGGATGCACTCGTGAAGAAGTAGGAAGTTCCAATTTGTATGCCATAGTACCAATGTTTCTTGTACTCCAAAGAAACATTTGGATGTTTTTTAATATAATTTTTTCTCCTGCAATAGTTTTAGCACCCTGTCAACATGTTCAACATGATCCTTCCAAGACCTGTTGTAGATTAGTATATCATCAAAAAATATTAGCACAAATTTTCTAAGGAAGCGTTTGAAAATGGAATTCATCAACCCTTGAAATGTAGAAGGTGCATTGGTAAGGCCAAGAGGCATGAACAAAAATTCATAATGACCCTCATGAGTTTGAAATGTTGTTTTTGGAATATCTTCAATCTTCATTCTAATTTGATGATATCCTGAACGAAGATCCAACTTGGTAAAATAAATTTCTCCATGTAATTAATCCAATAATTCATCAATCATAGGAATGGGAAATTTATCTTTAATGGTGATATTATTGAGCTCCCTATAATCTAGACACATTTTTCATGATCCATCCTTCTTGTGTACCAATACTACAGGAGCAGAGAAAGAACTTTGACTAGGTTGAATTATACCCGCCTCTAACATTTCTACAATCATACGTTCAATTTCACTCTTTTGGATGTAAGGATATCTATAAGGCCTGATGTTTGGAGGAACACTTCCTGGAATCAAATGAATAGCATGATCATGATCACAAATATGTGGGAGTCCTTTGGTAATTTCAAACACCTTGGAATGATTGTCTAAGACTTGTTGGAGATCTACAGAAAAAGATGATTTTGTTGTTGGAACTTCTAGTGAGCATAATTGTGCAATTACACCTCGTTGTTCTTCATTTAGAAGCTTTTTCATGAAATTAGAGCTTATTATCTTTCCCGGCTTCCTTGAAATACCCCATAATTTGACTTCCTTTCCTTATGAAAAAAATTTCAAGAAAAGTTCTTGAAAATTAAATTCTACCGTCCCTAAAGATTGTAACCATTGTACTCCTAGTACAACATCAACACCACCCATAGGAATGGAAAGAATTGGAATATTAAATACATATTCCCCCATGGTTAGCTTGATATTATGGCATTTTACAGAGCAATTTATAGTTCCTCCATTTGCAACCATCACTTGACATTCTGGTGTTGGGTATAGGAAACAATTTAATTCCTTGGCTACCTTATAATGAATAAAATTATGGGTGCTACCTGAATCAATCAACACTATTACCTTTTTCTTCTTGATATGTCCTTCTATATTGAGATTTTGAGGAGTGGTAATTCCTTCCAATGCATTACACGATATGGTCGGACTCATTTCTTCCTCTTCTAGGGCTGGTTCCTGGTGTATATCCTCTTCTTGTTCATTTTCTTCTTCCTCTTCACAATCTATGTAAAATAATTTCTTCTCAGCACACTTATGACCTTTTGTGTATTTTCTATCACAACTATAGCAAAGCCCTTTTTCTCTTTTTTATTCAAATTTTTATGGTGTCAACCTTGTAGGTTGTAGAAATCTAGGCGTAGCAACACTTCCTTCTTTATAGAATTGAGTGGTAGGCTTCCTTGTTGCCATTATTTTACATTCAACTTTTCTTGCCAACCTGAATGCCTTCTCCAATGAATCCGGTTCCAAAACGAAAACTTCATGTTGGATGTTATCCTTTAAAGTGCCTATGAAGAGATCAATCCTATTTTCCTCTGGAATATCAGTTACCCTTATATTCAATTTTTGGAAGTCCTCAATGTGCTGCCCCACTAAACCCTTTTGTTTGAGATTTATCAATTGGCTAAAGAAGATGTTTATCTTTGTATCCTCATAATGTGCTATCATTTCCTCCATAAAAATTGACCAAGTGACAATTTTTTTACGGGAGAAAAGCCATCTATACCATACAAATGTATTTTTTTCTAAATGTAAAGTTGCAATGCGTACCTTTTGTGTGTTTTTCATGTTATGGAGATCAAAATATTGCTCCATCTGTAGTATCCATGTTACAGGATCCTTTTCATCAAAATTCCTCATATCCATTTTTGGAATATGGTGGTTCTTCCCGCCAACATTAGAGTTTATCAAATCACGATTAACATTTATTTTGTTCTCATCATGAGGTTCTTCTACTATCTTTTCACCATTAGCAAACATTTCTTGTATCAACTTTGTCAAACCTTCGATGCCTGCTTTTAGATCATTATTCATGTTTTCCATGTTGTCTTTCATGTCATCCATCTTAGCTTCCATGCCAGCTTCCATGCCATCCATCTTAGCTTCCACGCCTTTCTTCAAACTGTCCATATTCGCTTCCACGTCTTTCTTCAAAACTTCCATTTCATTTTTTGTTGCTCTTTGCGAGAGTGAAATTTGTTGCACTTGCTCTTGTAATTTTGATAGATCATGTTGCAATTGTTCATCTTCATGATTCATAGTAGAGCCTTCTGAAGGCTTAATGGGTTTTGAATTATTTTTATGGGGCATATTTTAGAACCCAATATTGATATCTATTCTACAATATGCCCTTGGAATCAATTCAAATTGATTCTTCAAACAAGACTTATGCAATTAAGAAAAAAATACACACCTTTTCTTGCTTTTGAGGAGCTTGATATTAAAATTGGATTATCTCTGTGATTGCAGCACTTCAATATTTGAATTTTGGTATTGAGGTATCCCTCAGAATTATCTTTTGAATGCCACAGGTCTGACCTGATTTGGATTCTCCAAGACAAATTTGTGTCCAATCTCCCACAATGACCTAATTATGGATTGGTTTAGTAGAGAGAACTTGTACAAATTTCCACGCGTCACTGTTTCATCCTTTAGCTCTTAAATTGATAAAAAATAAACTAAATTTCATTTACTTACAACCACTTTTTACGGAACTCCAATCTGATGCTCAGAGAGAGAGTTATGAAGATTTTCCCATGATCACCTCTTTCAGATGAAATTTGGGAGCCTGAAAAAGCACTACCTTCCACAGATCATATCTCTGAAAATATTGTGAACCAAGATCTAAAATGTTTTGACAATTTTCCTTAGGATTTTTTCTTTGCACCCTAAAAATTTCATCTTCTAAAACTTCGTAGAAAAAGAATTGTAGCGCAAATTCCACGATGACCTATTTAGGAGCCTGAAAAAATACCTAACTTCCACAAACCATATCTCAAAAAATATTGTGAACCAATATCTGAATTTTTTTGACGATGTTCTTCAGGATTTTGGCTTCCCACCCTAAAAATTTCAGCTTCTGAAACTTTGTATAAAAAAAATTTATAGTAAAAATGCCACGATGACATGTTTGGAGCAGCGAAACCCTAGAATCTAAAGCTTTGATACCAAATTTTGTGTAACCAGCTCCAAAAATAGAAGAAAAGAGATATCAACACCTTAGAAATAAGCCACTTCAAGGGGGCAACCTCCAATACATTACATAAATGAAAAATTCTTGGATGATACAATTTACAAAACCTCCTTTCTATATATAGGAGTCCATGTGGCCATAATGTAATCCTAGTGGGCCACAAAGTAATCCTAGCCGACCTAACAATAATAATTTAAGGGCACAATAATAACAAAATGGGGGTTACAAGGGTACAATAATAACAATAAGGGGGTTACACTAATAACAATAAGGGACTATACTAGTAATATAGGGACCTAACAACCTGGCCATTTGCTTGAGGGTAGTATGGCGTCGAGCTGTCATGACGCAAGCCCAACTTGGATGTCAGCTCTACCATCATGTAGTCCTGAAAATGAGTTCCATGATTGGTGAAAATGGCTTGAGGAACTCTGAAATGCGGAATTACATGGTTGAAAATCAATTGAGCGGTTGTCTTACTGTCGGTAGTTAATGTAGGCATCGCCTTGGCCCACTTGGTGAAGTATTCCACGGCAACGATTATATAAGCATGCCCCCTAGCCGAGTGAGGGTTACATGTCATAAAATCAACGCTCCATTTGGAAAAAGAGCCTATGGTAATGACAAGATGTAAAGGTAGGGGTGGTTCATGCATCTTGCACTGAAAGACCTGGCATGCATGACATTTTCGAATTGCAACAATACAGTCTTTGAATATAGATGGCCAGAAGTAACCCACACACATAATATTTTGGGCGGTAGCATAACTAGACATATGACCACCACTGTGACAGTCATTTAGGAATTTATCTGCCTCTTCCAAGGTCAAACATCGGTGGAGCACATAATCAACTCTGACATGATATAAGGTATCTCCGACAATGCGATATGGTTGAGATTGATGCCGAACGCAACGTCGAGCATCCTTTGTCAAATCGGACTGGAAATTAGATGTCTGAAGGTACATGATGATGTCACCGTACCATGGATCATGAGTGTTGATTATAAATATTGTTTCATCTGGGATTTGATCCTCGGATTGGGATGGAATAGAGTCTGTAGGGAGATAGCAGATAAGATCAGGAAAAACCAGTGACTTTGTTGATTTGGAAGTGGTGAACTCTAAATCAAACTCCTAAAGGATGAAAATCCATTTGGAGTACTTTCCCCCCAGCAATTTTCGATACAAGATGTAAGTCATGGGGTTACAGTCGGAAATCACAGTTACCGTGCGCAACAGGATGTAATGGCGGAACCGCTGAATGGCCTGTACAGCGGCAAGCACCAACTTCTCAACGTGGGCATAATGTGTTTCAGTGTCGAGAATATTCTGAGACAGATAGTAAACCACATGTTCATTTCCACATCATCATCCTGTACCAGAACCATGGAAATCGTGTTAAACGCAGCGACCAAGTAAAGGGTAAAATCACGATGATAGTTAGGAGGACGTATTAATGGAGTGTTGACAAGCAACATTTTAATTTTATCGAAGGATTGCTGGGAAATCTCGTCCCAATGGAAGGGAACATCCTGTTTCAGAAGTCGCATAAACCCCTTGGCCACTTCTGTATAGTTTGGGATAAAGCGACATAAGAAATTCACTTTCCCCTGAAGACTCTAAAGTTGATGCAACGAGGATGGGGATGGGAGATTAACGATGGCCTCGACCTTGAGGGGGTCCAGGTGAATTCCATCTTTGGAGACAATGAAGCCCAAAAGACGACCAAAATCCATGTAGAAGATGCACTTGTGAGGATTAAGCCTGATATTGTAACATCTGCAGTGGAGAAAAATATGGCAGAGGTGTTCAGGATGGTCGTCGCACTGAGCTAAGTGAGCTATAAAATCATCTAGATACGGCTGAAAAATGTGACATATGTCATGAAAGGCATAGGAAATAGCATTTTGGAAGGTGGATCCAGCATTTTTCAAGCCAAATGGGAGCTTCTTATAGGAGAAAGTGCCCCACAGACAGATAAAGGCGGTCTTATGTTGATCAGCGGGTAAAATATTAATTTGATTGTAACCCGAGAAGCCATCCATAAGGGAATAGATCTCACTCCCCACACAATCATCGATGATCTGATCTATAAAGGGAGTGGGATAATTGTCCTTAGGACAAGCCCAATTGATGTCTCGGTAGTCAACACAGACCCGTATAGTGCCTTGCTTCTTATCTACAGGGACAATATTAGAAACCCATTCTGTGAGGGAAATTGGATATATGAAGCCCGCGTTAAGAATTTTCTCAACTTCTGCCTTTATAGCTGCGGCTTTTCGGGGATGCAATGGGTGCAGATGCTAACGCACGGGCTTCACACCTAGATAGGTGGGAATTTCATGCACGACTATATTGGGATCAATCCCAGGCATCTCTTCATAGGACCATTTGAAAAAATCTTGGAATTCGCAAAAAAGGCTCCTGTATATTTGAATCTCTTCAGGAGAGCAAGTAACTCCCACGTGAATGTTCTCGATGATCCTTGGTTTAACAGAGATGTCTATAGGATTTTTTTGTGTGATGTTACTCAGATTTAGCTCTAAAAGAACCTCATGAGTCAATATTGGCGTTTGGAGAGGCAGAGTGGGAACCTGAGCTGCGAAGCGCTCCAAAGAATTTGATATTGCCCCCAGGCCAGGCATGAACGAGGAATGATGATGTCCATCACTCCATGACAGATCTTCAAGAGACATCGCTTCAATGATAGCTTCGTCAAAGGGGAAGACTTCTCTTAAAGGATCGGGAAAATTTGCATTTCCGAGCCAAGGGGATTAAGAATATGCATCTAGAGCCATGCTCATAGGAGCATGTTTAGAAGGAGCAGGATTTGATGCAACGAAAATCTCGCAATAATTTATTTCAATTGGAGTCAAAGGCATCAATTCTCCAAAAGAGGTCACCTATTCAGGAGAAGGGATGATCCACGGGTCATCTGACCTAGAGATCATATTGACTTGAACGGTGTTCAGTGGTGGCATGGGAAAAATACCCATGAGAACTGGGTCCTTGAAAAGACCGGGTCCTACACTGTCAGGGGGATTGGGAATTTAATCCATGTATGGTACACTATTCTCAGAGGATGAGGTAAAGAAAGACAACTGATTGACAGTGATAATCTTGCCCTCATGAGGAAAATTCAGAAGCCGTAAGAGGGTGGACGGAACGCATAGCATGGCATGGGTCCAGCTGTGACCAAGAAGAAGATTGTAGTTGAGTTTGGCATCAACCACTTCTACTTCCACGTTGATTGTCTTACCTTGTAATGTGATCGGAAAATTCGTGAGAAAACCCAAGTGTTTTGATTCCCTACCATCAAATGCCTCAAGGGCATTGGGAAATGAAGTGAGGGCTAGAGAGCCAATGGCCTTCTAATAGGCAGATGACATAACACAGGTGGAAGCACCTTCATCCACAACGGCTCTATGGATGTTGAGGCCATTGATACTGACTTGTATAACAAGATCAATTTGATGTGGAAGTCTGGGGACAAAATTTTCCATATCGAAGGTGAGAAGACTAGAATCAGTAGGATCGATCCCACCAATTGTGGACAACAAAGCTTTCCATTGTGATGGAAAAATTTGAAGCACTTCCAATGTAGACATTGCTAAAGGTGCCTGTGCTAAATCCTCAACAATGATGTAATGTTGTGCAGCATGGGAATTTGGATTATAGGAAGATTTTCAAAGAACACCTTTGGAAGGTGGCCTTATAACGGGTTCAGTGCTAGGCTTCTCAACTTCTAAAGGACCAGAGACAGGTGGGGGAGGGGGCCATCAATGACTTCCTTCCCATATTCTTGACGTGATCCAGCATAATCCTTCGAACGAGTGGCAATCGAAACAAGTGCAGCACCATTCATCATGAAAACTTGAGACCCAAATGGTGTAGATGGTGAAAGCTGCTTAAACATCTGGGTCTGCTGAGATGGAAATGGTTCTTTTAGAATATCCGGAGTCCCCTTAGATCCTTTTAGAAGCTGACTAACCTGGGATCATCTGGGACAATATTTGGTGTAGTGTTCTCCATCACAGATTAGGCAGGGGTACTTCAGTTTCTGTTGGAAACCATCATCAACACGAGGTTTGGTGGATTCTGGTTTCGGGGCATCAGATTTGGATTTTTCTTTGCCCTTCTTCTTCCCTTTGGAGGTCTTTTTTGCAATATTGGCCTGAACGGCATTGACCTCCGTGATCTTACCAAAATATGAGGTTATGGGAAGAATAGAATTATTGGAAGAATTCGACTTCTGATTCCCATTAGAGGACTTCTGGGAAGTCTAAGAAACAGAACCAATAACACCATCCACCGATGGCATAGCTGGTGCTTTAGAGGTCCCTGGCCATGGGACATCAGTCAAGATATCATATAACGTGCCAGACTGAGAGTACACTAGATCAAGGTACTGGGCATGACCGATGGCTTGTTCTTCGGTTACGCATGCCCCCATAGCAATATCCTGAGCGATTTTGTTAACAAACGAGGTAGTGAACCAGTGAGTTAGAAACTAATCAGGAATATCAAACTTGATCAGAAAACGATGACGTCTCCACTCATGAATATGATCTAATATTTGAGTGGCTTTATCCTATTTCAAAGAAGTCAGAAGATGCGTCCCAGCTTCGTAACGAACCGATAACTAGAAATGTGTCAGAAAAGCCATAGCTAGAGTATTAAAGTCTTGAAAAATACCGCGGGGTAGTTCTATATACCACTTAGCAGCAACACTGGTAAGTGTGCAATGAAAAAGACATAGACAAATTGAATCATCCACCCAAGAGTTCAAGGAACACCACAAATGGTAGGTCATGACATGTGGTTGGGGGTCTTCTCCAGCTTTACCCTCAAATTTAGGATAGTCACCAGGCACCTTGGTCGGAACCGAAATCCAATATGGACTATGGAGAATCGGATCATTGGTCAATTTAGATACATCCGGAAATTCCAATGTGGCAAGGAAAGGTAACTGAGGATTTAAAGGCATGCCAGGCCCTCGATAAGGACCTATACCTATACTCCACCCTGGTTGAGCATAATTTTCCCCCCATTGGTTCTGTTCCGGAGGATTCTGACCATAGGGGTGTAAGTCGTATAGTTAGGTTGATACGATTGTTGATAACCAATGCAAGGGGGTTGATAACCAGGGTGCTGACCCTGATTATATGTAGGCCCCGTTTGAGCAGTACATGGATTTGATTGTTGAGTATAGGTATAGCCTGGTTATTGAAGATAATAACCAGAACCTTGGGGCGGGTTGTAAACCAGTCGAGACTGACCTTGTAGGTAATAAATGCCTTGGGGTCGAGCAGGATGCTGGTAAGTGGGGCCCTGCTGAGCTTGATAAGTTGGGCGTACAGGAAGATTCAGCTGCGGCATAGAATAAATCGGCTGTTGAACAGGGTTAACTAGATGTGCAGGCTGTCCTGGTTGAACAGGTTGACCTGGTTGTGCAGGCTGCCTTGGTTGAACAGGTTGGCCTTGGTGAACAAGTTGTCCTGGTTGAATAGGTTGACTTGGCTGATGGAGGACACCAGGCTGCCCCGGCTAAATCGGTTGGCCTGGCGGCGGGAGAGGGCTAGGTTGTGCCTGATAACCAGGTTGACCTGTGACAGGACCATAAGATAGCCCTGGTTGTGCAAAATTCGGACCGATGGGAAACTAAGGTTGCACCATAGGTTGAGAAGGATGGATTTGCCACCCAGGACCATACAACGGTCTGGGTTGATACCTCGATTGGCCTGTGGGTCCTTGAGGTTGCCCTGGTTGGACCATAGAGTGAGGCTGTAGAGTTTGACCTTGAGGGTTGTAGGACTACCCTTGTGAACCATGAAACAATCCCTGCTAGCCTGAAGGTTGGCCCTGTAAGGGTTGTCCTTTCGGGTCATATAGATAATGAGGTTGGCCCAAAGGTTGACCCTGGAAAGGTTGTCCTTGCGGGTTAGAGGGTTGCCCAGCCTGGGCAGACAGAAAACCTTGAACATACTGATAAGCCTCAGGAGCAGGAAAACGAAGAGGGTTACCCTGCTCATCATATTGATATGGAAATACATAAATGGGGGTACCATCTGGTCCATAATGGGAAAATTAAGGACGGTTGAGATCTTGGGAGGACTGACCAACCTCGGAGTTGGACGGCTGTAAAGACAACCGATACTCCTCAGGAGAGATATTCTCCAGAATAGCAGATGCTATGTAAATGTCTTCAGGAAGTGACAAGGTCCTGGTGGACTGAGTAGTGACCGTGTGCATAGACGCATCTACGTATATAGTAGGCCTAACAGGTACAGATGTTACATGAGGAGATGACATCTCCACCATTGGATGATTCCATCCAACGACCACGCTCTCTCCCCACACCCTCTGAAGCAGTTCACCCCACAAATGCAATATTTCATAATATTTTTTGTATTTTGCAAGTTTTAATGGTTTATCCATTGTGCTAAAGAAAGGCTGAAGGCCGGGAATGATGATTCCCATGCCTTTGATTCATAAAAGGAAACCAATTGTAGAGTTCAAACTCCATGTCTTGTCGATGCTCCATGGGCATTGATGCCATGCGAGCCTTCTGCGGCCCTGCACATCAACAAGACATAGTGAATGAAATCACATTCAAAGAGTATTAGTGTTGAAGATTAAAACACAACAGAAACAGAATTTTGAAGACAAATTTGTGGGGATTCCGGCTAATATTGATTATCAAAAGCTTAATCCTCCAAAATAAAACAGGATTTAAAGGAAAATAAAAAATATCTATCAGACAGAAAGCCTCCACCACCACATCAGAGGAAAATTAATTCCTCTCAGCTACCACAATGCCACATGTAGCCACAAGCATTTAACAAAGGCCAAATTTATTGATCAAAAGGAAGATATTAGCCTCATCACAGCCTAATAGTTAATTTGGCTAAAGGAATTTAATGCAAAAAATATCCACAAAGTTACTACAGCGTGACACAGAGCCTTAAAGTCAACATGAGCCTCCAACGAGCTTAATTATTTAATGCAAACCAATTAATACAGATGAAATGTTAGAATGTTCTACATTGAGCCCCTCAAAGGCTGAGAAACAGTAAACTATATTAATTGAACTTAGAAGATATTTTACCCCATTCCACCTCCTCATTTCTTCTATAAATACTTCTGGAGAAAATGAGATAAAGGTTGGTGTTTGATTACTAGTGGTAATACTGAAACTCTCTAAAATAATACATAGTCTGTTGAAGTTAAAGAAGAAATTGAAGTCTTGGAAGCCCTGATGATGTCGTTGCATGCTTGTTCTTGAGAAGGCTCTATCATTAGATCCATGAGCTTGGTTTATGGTGAAGTATTCTGAACTATGTTATGTTTTCCCCTATTTTCATTTTGTTCCATAAATTCTTACTAAAGTAGGATGAAAGTTTTAGGCTAAGAAATGACTCTCAGAAGCACCTTAGACCTATTTATCCTTCACTTTTTTATGTTTTCTTCTGCTGAGGTATTTTAGAGTCTTTCACCTCTCTCTTTATTCCTCATGCTTGTTTATTTCCTTAATAGTCTGAATAGTTGGTTTCAGCTTGATTTATGGTTCTCCCTGCTTGTCTACTGGTGCTTAAAACTGTTATTGAAGTATCCCTTTGAAGTTTCTTTGTTTACAGTAAATCAAGGAGGTCTATTATGATCTTGCCCCTTTTCCTTACTTGAAAAGTTGGCTTAAAGGTCTTTATAGTTGTGATCATAGATGTATTTAGGTGTTCCCTCTTCTATGATCGTAATTATCAGTGAATCTTTTATGTTTTCTAAAGTCATTTGAAATAAAATCTTTGAGGAAATAGGGTGTTGCCTAAATCTTAGATTTCATTTTAAAAGTTGTTTTGAAGTCATTATTTGCTTAAAGTGTGGTTTGTAAAATTCATGGCCAGCCCTGTATATCAAATTCCTCTTTATTGTTCAAGTTATGTTTTCAAATTCCCTTTGTTGAGAATTAAAATTTTCTTTCCAAATCATTGATGTCCATCTCATTTCAAAACTAAATGATCCTGCGGCCAAGTTAGATTTTCCCTTTGATATCCCATATCCATTGATAAGTTTGTCATGACCTCTTTTTGACTCCATTTCCCAATGAAGCTACTAATTCCTCTTTCTACCTACCTTTCCTATATCTTTCATATTCTTCTATATCAATCCAACGAAACAAACAAACAAACACCTGCACTTGATAACTAGTCTAAAACCAATACTCTAAGCACGGAAGATAAACCTTTTCAAACAAACATTTGAGATATCCCTCTCTGAGAACAGGAGGACTAGATCCTGTAACTCTAAAGATTGGTTCTGATGTTGCCCTGTCTTTTGATTTTCCAAACTATCAAAACACGGGACACCAACACAGTAGACGAAACTGAGGGTTCCGCCACTGTGACAGTAACAAAAAGAAGAAAAGATCAAAACAAAGACACACAGGCTAAAACCAAGGAAAACAATCAAACGACCAAAAAACAATCTCTAAAAGGGCGTGTGATTGTAGGTGATTAATTTTACCACATTGAAACTAGAAAAATTCACTGTTTCATGTTTTAAGAGTCTAGAAACGAGTAAAAGATGACTCTATCTATTTCAATTTGGAAATAATCATGAAAGGACAAGCGCTTGATGATATTTTCAAATTTAATGAGTCAGAAAAGATCGAAATGACTACTCTAGTAATCTAGGCAGAAGGGTGTACAAGATATCCGTGAACTGCCATATACACCTTGGTTAAAAAATGAAAGAGAAATCAACCAAAGACTTGACGTACGTGCAGGTAATCTCCCCGAATGTTGTGTTCGGTGTATCACGGTATAAGGCGACATATTAAGCTTCCTAAGGATAAAGTATAGCAACCTAGTGGGGTCTCCCTTTATATACGTGACGGTACGGGGAGCACAAGTCTGTATTAGTGCTGTCTAAAGCCAAGAGGCGAACGACAGCTACTAGGTTTAACGACGCCGGAACACGTCACTAGCCTAGACCTCTAAATATTTCGTTAATGTTTTAGTGTTTCCTTAAGGTAAATTGAATAAATTTTAGAGTTTGTCTTCAATTATGTTTCAATTTCAGGCCCTACTGAATGTTATGTCTCAAAAATCCTCTAAATGCACACTACATGCCACAATATATCACTTTGTTCGATGAAGAGCTAACTACGGGAAGGTTGAGAGCTTTTCAAACAATAACCAAATGATCAAAAAACACCCACTACTGTCTCTAATGCATGCTAATGAAACTAAACCTTTTCCCTTAGAGTTATATAACACTAATAATGTAGAAAAGATTTCAATTTTCAATAACTCATCAAAAGCAAAAAGATTTGTTTTGTATTTTTCAATGTTTTAGAGCAAAATGCACCAGACGAAATGAAAAATTAATGAAGAGACCAATCTAAGAAATGATAGCGAAAGAGTAGAAACAAGCAATTTTACGCAATGCAAAACACACAATCAGAACTCAAGTTGATGGAGAAATCCCTCAAATCAAAGAGGAATCCCAAAACATACAAATTGTGTAATATAGGCTCGAACTGAGAGAAAGAAAAACTTGAATGAAAAAGAGAGCAATCACTCAAATAATGCAATGATCCAATGGAAACCAACCAAACGAATGCAAGGAAGCAAAAATGAAGTTGACTGAACAAGATAAAACCAAAAACTCACACAGGAGACTCAGCGCACTATAGCATCTAGAAGCCCTGGGGCTAGAATGCAAAACTGATGGTAGAGGGCAAAAACCTGGAGGATAGAGGTCGAAAACAGTTAACAAGGACTTCAAGGCACTCAGAAAGTCAGAAAAATGACACGAAAACCAAAAATCAAACTCAAAGGGCTCAAAACAAGTAAACCCTAACACCAAACAGGGTTGGCACGACTATTTGGCTGTATCTTGCACGAAAACAGGGTTGGTGGGGGGGCCTAACTAGAAAAAAGTGCCAGTTCGCACGAATGTTAGGCTATAAAGCGTGCCAATCAAGTTTACTAAGGAAAAGAATGAAAAACAGCAAACAGAGAGTATATCAAGTATGGTGGGGGCTGAACAAAGGTTTTACACTAGAAGGAGACAAACCATAAGAGTAAATCAAGCAGACACAAGCCAAAAACAACCGAAAGAGATCAGAAAAACTCCAATCAACATCCCTACTGGCCTAGATCAAGTTTAGAAATAATTAGTCACGTAGTGACGTAGATCTCTAGTTACAAAACGACAAAAAACATAATGAATTGCCTACCTCAGGTCCTACACAATGGTCATTAGAGAAAGGATGACACTTCCAGCCCTTTGCTTTGGCAGATCATGATCCTTCCGCTTAACACATTCGAACACCTGCACACATGTGAAGAAACATAATGATACACAACATAGAATCTAAATCTTGTAACCATACATCAGTCAGAGAGGATTTAATTCATTGCATCAAAGAAAAAGACACACGAATTAAACCATAATCAAAGTCGCTTATCATTAAAATAACAAAGGAAAGATACAACCCAAATCTCTAACGTTGGATCTTCCTTTGGTGTGGCTAACAGTGAAGCACGTCTCAATGAAGCTCGTCGAAAATGGGACAAATCTCTCTCTCTTTGGCTTGTCTCTCAAAGGTTGTCTAGCGATAGTCTCCTTGTTCTAATTTTAGCTCTTCTATTCTCTACTGCTACTAGCTTGCTAAGGGAAAAAGGCAATCTTATATAGATGGTGGAAGGGGAGTTGGGATCCCTACAATTATGGGATTGGCCCTATCCCTAAGGAAGCTTCCATGATAGGTGGAAAACCAACTCCCATACATGGAGATCCGGAGTCAAACCTCCCAAATCATTTTAGAGACTCATTCAGGAGTTTTTTGGAATCAAACTTCCGCCATTTATTTTTTAAAAAAAATCCTTATTAAGGTTGGCACGAGTGAGAGACTAGGACAGAGAGCCAGTTGGCGCGTCCTCTATGGTCGATTTTCCCCATTGGCGCGAGGGCTGAACTGGCTAGTCGTTCCAAGGCTAAAATATCAGTTTTTTGGGGTTTTTTGAGGGAAACTTTCTTCATAGGAATGATTGTCCTTGTCAAGAGGGATACCATGAAAGTGGTTTCAGGTTATTTCACTGCTCACATGTCATGGGAAAGGCCCTCCAATGTGTGGGACAGAGAAATACAAGGATGGTGACAAAATACTGTGTAACAGTTATGTTAAGGTTAGGCTAATATTAAGGGTAAGGTTTGGGTTAAGGTTAGGGTAAGGTTATAGTTAAGGTTAGGGTAAGGTTAAGGTTAAGGTTAGGGTTATGGTTATGGTTAAGGTTAAGGTTAAGGTTAGGGTTAGGTTATTGTTAAATTTAAGGTTAAGGTCAAGGTTAAGGGTTAGGTTAAGGCTACTATTAGGTTAAGGGTAAAGTTAAGGTTATGGTTAGGGTAATATTAGGTTTAAGGTTAGGGGAAGGTCAAGGTTAAGGTTTGGTTAAGGGTAAAGTCAAAGTCAAGGTTAAGGTTGTGGTTATGGGAAGGCTAAGGTTAAGGTTAGGTTATAGTTAAGGTTAAGGGTTTGGTCAAGGTTAGGGTTAGGTTAAGGTTAAGGTTAAGGTTAGGTTAAGGGTAAATTCAAGGTTAAGGTTATGGTTATCGGAAGTTTAAGGTTAAGGTTAAGATAAAGGTAAGGTTAAGGTTAAGAACAAGGTCAAGGTTAAGGGTGAGATAAGGTTAAGGTCACGGTTAAGGTTAAGGTTAAGATTATGGGTCTTAACCTTAACCTTCACTATAACCTAACCTTAACCTTAACCTTAACCTTAACCTTTACCCTAACCTGAACCTTAACCTTGACCTGAACCTTAAGCTTATCTTAACCTTAACCTTCACTATAACGTAACCTTAACCTTGACAAAACCCTTAATATTAACATTAACCTTAACCTTATCTTACCCTTAACCTAACCTCAACCTTGCCCTTAACTTTACCCTGAACTTAACCTTAACCTTAACCTAACCTTAACCTTAACCTAACTTAACCTTAACCTTGACCTTAAACTTAACTTTAACTATAACATAACCCTAACCTTGACCAAACCCTAAGGTTAGGCTAAGGGTAAGATGAGGTTAAGGTTAAGGTTAGGTTAAGGGTAAAGTCAAGGTTAGGTAAAGTTAAGGTTAAGGCTAGGTTAAGGTTAAGGTTAAGGTTAGGGGAAGGTAAACATTAGGTTAAGGGGGTAACATTAAGGTTAAGGTTAAGGGTTTGGTCAAGGTTAGGATTAAGTTATATTTAAGGTCAAGGTTAGGGTTAGGTTATAGTGAAGGTTAAGGTTAAGATAAGGTTAAGTTAGGTTAATTTAAGGTTAAGGGTAATGTTAAGGTTAAGGGGTTGGTCAAGGTTAGAGTTAGTTTATAGTTAAGGTAAAGGTTAAGGTTAGGTTAAGGGTAAAGATAAGGTTAAGGTTAGGTTAAGGGTAAAGTTAAGGTTAAGGTTAAGGTTAAGGTTAAGGTTAAGGTTAAGGGTAAAGTTACAGTTAAGGTTATGGTTATGCTTATGGTGATGTTAAGCTTAAGATTAGGTTAAATGTAAAGTTAAGGTTAAGGTTAAGGGTTTGGCCAAGGTTAGGGTTATTTGTTATGGGTTTAGTCAGGTTAAGGTTAACGTTAATGGTTTGGTCAAGGTTAGGGTTAGGTTATAGTTAAGGTCAAGGTTAAGGTTAATGTTAAGTTAACATTAATGTTAAGGTTAAGGTTAAGGTTAACATTAAGGTTAAGGCTAAGGTTAGGTTAAGGTTAAGGCTAGGTAAGGGTAATGTTAAGGTTACGTGTTTAGTCAGGTTAAGGTTAATGTCACGAGTCAGAACCTTAACCTTCATACAACCTTAACCCTAACGTTAACCTTAACTATAACCTAACCCAAGCCTTAACCAAACCCTTAACCATAACCTTAACCTGACTAAACCCGTAACCTTAACATTAACCTTAACCTTATGGGTTTATTGATGGTTAAGGTGAAGGTTAAGGGTTTGGTCAAGGTTAAGGTTAAGGTTAAGGTTAGGTTAAGGGTAAAGTTAAGGTTAAGGTTAGGTTAAATTTAAGCTGAAGGTTAAGGGTAAAGTTAGGGTTAAGGTTAGGGGTAGGTTAAGGTTAAAGTTAGGTTAAGTTAAGGTTAAGGTTAGGTTAGGTTAAGGTAAGGTTAAGGTTAAGGTTATGGTTATGGGAATTTTAAGGGCTTAATATCACCCTTAACCTTAACCTTAACCTTAACCTTACCCCCTTAACCTTAGCCTTAACCTTAACCTTAACCTTAACCTGACTAAAACTGTAACCTTAACCTTACCTTAACCTAAATTTAACCTTAACCTTAACCTTAACCTAACTATAACCTTACCCTTAAACTTAAACCTTGACCTTAACTATAACCTAACCCTAACCTTGACCAAACCCTTAACATTAACCTTAACTTTAACCTTGACCTTAACATTAATCGTAACCTTAGACTTACCTTAACTTAACTTAACCTTAACCTTAACCTTACCCTAAACCTTGACCTTAACTATAACCTAACCCTAACCTTGACCAAACCCTTAACCTTAACCTTACCCTAATCTTAACCTTAACCTAACCTTAACCTTCCCATAACCATAAAATTAACCTTAACCTTAAGGTTAAGGTTAAAGTTAAGGTTAGGTTTAAGGTTAGGGGAAGCTTAAGGTTAGGGGAAGTTTAAGGTTAAGGTTAAGGATAGGGGAAGCTTAAGGTTAAATTCAAGGATAAGGGTAAAGTTAAGGTGACGGTTATGTTAAGGTTAGTTTAAGATTAAGGGTAAGGTTAGGGTTAAGGTTAGGGTAAGTTTATAGTTAAGGTTAGGGTAAGGTTAAGGTTAAGGTTAAGGTTAGGGTTATGGTTAAGGTTAAGGTTAAGGTTAAGGTTTTGTAAAGGTTAGGGTTAGGGTATTGTTAAAGTTAAGGTTAAGGTCAAGGTTAAGGGTAAGGTTAAGGATAGGTTAAGGTTAATATTAGGTTAAGGGTAAAGTTAAGGTTATGGTTAGGGTAATATTAGGGTTAAGGTTAGGGGAAGGTCAAGGTTAAGGTTTGGTTAAGGGTAAAGTCAAATTCAAGGTTAAGGTTGTGGTTATGGGAAGGCAAAGGTTAAGGTTAGGTTATAGTTAAGGTTAGGGGTTTGGTCAAGGTTAGGGTTAGGTTAAGGTTAAGGTTAAGTTAAGCATAAATTCAAGGTTAAAGTTATGGTTATCAGAAGGTTAAGGTTAAGGTAAAGGTAAGGTTAAGGTTAAGGAAAAGGTCATGGTTAAGGGTGAGATAAGATTAAGGTTAAGGTTAGGTTAAGGTCAAGGTTAAGATTAGATTAAGGTTAGGGTTGGGTTAGGTTAAGGGTGAAAGTTAAGGGTAAGGTCAAGGTTATGGTCAAGGTTGTGCTTAAGGTTACGGTTAGGTTATGTTTAGGGAAAGTTAAGGTTATGGTTAGGTCAAGGTTAAGTTAGGTTAAGGTAAGGTTAAGGTTAGGTTAGACTATAGTTAAAGTTAAGGTGAAGGTTATGTTAAGGTTAAAGTTAAGGTTAAGGTTAAGGTTAAGGTTAAGGTTATGGTAAGGTTAATATAAGTTTAAGGGTTACGAGTTTAGTCAGGTTAAGGTTAAGGTTAAGGTTATGGGTTTAGTCAGGTTAAGGTTAAGGTTAAGGTTAAGGATAAGGGGGTAAGGTTAAGGTTAAGGTTAAGGGTAAGGTCAAGGTTAAGGTTAATGTTATGGTAACGGGAAGGTTAAAGTTAATGTTATGGTCAAGGTTAAGGTCAAGGTTAAGGTTAAGATAAGGTTAAGGGTAAGGTCCATAACATTAACCTTAAACTTAACCTTAACCTTAACCTTAACCTAACCTTAAACTTAACCTTAACCTTAACCAATGTTAACCTTCACCTTAACCTTAACCTTAAATATAACCTAACCCTAACCTTACCCTACCCTTACCCTTAGCCTTAACCTTAACTATACCCTTAACCTAACTTTAACCTTAACCTTAACCCAAAATTAACCTTGAATTTACCCTTAACGTAAGCTTAACATTAATGTTACCCTTAACCTTATCTTAAACTTAACCTAACCTTAACCTTAACATTAACCTTAACATTAACCTTACCTTAACCTTAACCTTAACCTTAAATTTACCCTTAACCTAACCTTAACCTTAACTTTAACTATAACCTGACCCTAACCCTTACCAAACCTTAACCTTAACCTTAACTTAACCTTAACCTTGACCTTAACCTAACATTCACCTTAACCTTGACTTTCTCCTTAATCCTAACCTTGACCTTAACATTAACCAAACCCTTAACCTTAACCTTAACCTTATCCTTAACCTTCACCTTAACCTTAACCTTGACTTTACCCTTAACCTAACCTTAACCTTAACTATAACGTAACCCTAACCCTTACATTAACTTTACCGTTAACCTTCTCCAAACCCCTAGCCTTAACCTTAACATGATTAAACCCTTAACCTTGACCTAACTGTCACCTTTACCATAACATTAACCTAACCTTAACCTTAACCTAACCTTAACATTAGCTTTAACTTTACCCTAACCTTAAGGGTTTAGTCAGGTTAAGGTTAAGGTTAAGGGTTTGGTGATGGGAGGTTAAGGTTAAGGTTACGTTAAGGGTAAATTTAAGGTTAAGGTTAAGGTTAAGGTTAGGTTAAGGGTAAAGTGAAGGTTAAGGTTAGGTTAAGGTTCAAGTTACGGTTTTAGTCAAGTTAAGGTTAGGTTAAGATTAAGGTTAAGGATAAGGTTAAGGTTAAGTCTAGGTTAGGGTTAAGGTTAAGGTTAGGTTAAGAGTAAAGTTAAGGTTAACATTAAGGTTATGGTTATGGGAAGGTTAAGGTTAAGGTTAGGTTATAGTTAAGGTTAAGGGTTTGGTCAAGGTTAGGGTTAGGTTAAGGTTAAGGTTAAGGTTAGGTTAAGGGTAAAATCAAGGTTAAGGTTATGGTTATGGGAAGGCTAAGGTTAAGGTCAAGGGATTCAGATTAGGTTAAGTTAAAGTCAAGTTTAAGGTTAGGTTAAGGTTAAGATTAGGTTAAGGTTAAGGTTTGGTCAAGGTTAGGGTTAATTTATAGTTAAGGTCAAGCTTAAGGTTAATGTTAAGAGTTTGGTTAAGGTTAGGGTTAGGTTATAGTTAAGATCAAGGTTATTTTTAGGTTAAGTTAAGGTTAGGGTTATGTTGTTGTTAAGGTTAAGGTTAGGTTAAGGGTAAGATAAGGTTAAAGTTAAGGTCAATGTTAAGGTTAGGTCAAGGTTAAGGTTAAAGGTTTGTTCAAGGTGTTGACGGGAAAATTTGTCCGGCCAACAGTAGGGGATCTCCCCGGTAGAAAGTCCCAATTAGACCTTAAACCGTTTGGAGTAGGGATCCCGTCCGGGGTGTGGGTCCGGCTACCACTTAAGATGACTTCCTTTCGGTCTCAAAAGAACCTGTTTGAACCTGCGGACATACACTTATTCACATGATAATAGAATACAAGATTAATGTGTTAAACATGAATCAAACACTATGCGTAGCAAGATTACAGATAAAGCAAGTACACCTCAAGAGATGTCATTAGCAACACATCTTTTGTGGGGTAATGCTTGTATGGTAGTCTGATCACAAAAGAAATAGTTCTTTATGATAAGATACCTCTTCACTTCCTGAAAGATGAAACGAAATGCTAACAAAATAGTTCGTTAACATACATTAATAGAACATATAATAAAATGAACATCATTGATACAACACGGATAGCCATGACGCATAAACAATGAAAAGTGCAGCTTCATTAATCATAGGATATTCTGAAACTGTATAAGGAATATGCAAAGTGTTCATACAGCAAAACACATCATAACCATAAGGTATTTTAACAAGACTCTGTATTCATATGCTCAAGTGTAGAATCTTTCAATACAATTGCATGTAACCCTTGAGTTTTCCCAAAAAGAAAATCCCTTTTACAATGTCCCGTAGGAGTATTTATAATGCCAAAATTGTCCGTTGGGTTTCCTTGACTGTTCGCCTTCTTGACCTTTGGGTTACCTTGCGACCCACTCCTTCTGCGACCTGGGCAGGTGATGCGACCTGCGACCTAGGCAGGAGATGCGACCTGCGACCTATCCTGTTGGTGCGACTTGCGACCTGGTTCTAATTGCTGCTCAGGACTTGCTGCTGTCGGGACGCGAAATATTAATGTCAGGGATGTCAACCTGTTGCTCTCTTAGGAAATCCTGCCATGCCTGGTGTTCTGCCGCTATGGGGGACACCAGAGGTACCTCCTCCTTCAACCTATGCACACATTCCAAAGCGTTTGGTACCAAGGTCTCCCTTTTCTGTCCGATCTGATTTGAAAGCGACGCAAGCTTGGTATAAATCCGCGCTGGAGTGGCGATGAATTGACTAAGATGCTCTTGAGATGCGGAGGGCTCTGGATCAGCTGCGGCCTGCTTGATAGGTTGCAAGAACGCTTGAATGTCCTGGTTTACTTGTTCCCAGGTTTTCTCTTCTTCTAGTGCCCCAAGCGATGGGATGTGATGCAGCGTATGCATTGAGTCGATACCACTAATCAGGTGGTTGTACGAGGACATCACTTTGTCCAGGTCTTTAGACAATTTGTCTCCAGATTGCATCGCCATGCGGAGTTGAACTTTTGCATCCTGCGTGTGAATCCAGTCCCTCTTAGAAAAATTTTCAGGTGCCTGAGGGTACTGTATTGTCCAACCCATCATCCTGTCCAAAGCCTGTGAAGCCTCTTTGAGCTGATCTTGTCTTTGCCTGGTTTCCATTCGTGCTCTTGCCAGAGGAGCGACTGTTTGTTTGATGGTGAACATTTCACCATATACTTGTCTCATAGTTACTTCCAACACCTCACACTCCTTGAAAATGGCAAGCGAGACTTCATTTGCTGGTAGAGCTTGGTTTCGAAGTTGCTGGACCTCTGCTTGCAATTCTGCTTTCTCCTGCTCTGCTAACTTTTCGCGTTGCTCAGCTGCGTGCAGTCTGTTTTGTAGAGATACTATTTCTCTACTCATCCGGGTTACATTCTCTTCCGTAGCCGCAGCGAAGGCAGTACCTGCTGATGCTATCATTACCGGATTAGTCCTGGTATCCAAAACTATATCCTTGCCTGTTGACACTGCGGATGATGCAGAGGAACTTTGTGCCAACGACCTCCTCTTCTCTTGACGGATTTTGAACGAAAACTGATCAAATGTGAGTCTGGTCAGGTCGAACACATCTTCTTCCTGTCTCTGGGGTGATCTAACATCGGAGAGTTTTGTACGGCCCAGAGGTATGTCGAGAGGAGTTACCTCAAGATCGTCCAGCATGTCATCCTCCCTTTCCTCTGTGTTCTTCTCTTCTTCTTCCTTCCTCCGCCGTTCAGCTTCTGCTGCTGCTTCTATCTCGGCTCTCTTCTTCTGTTCAGCTGCAGCAGCCTGTTCGGCTTTCTTCTTCTGTTCAGCTGCAGCAGCCTGTTCGGCTTTCTTTTGGCGTTCAGCCTCTGCCTTGTCCAGCTCTGCCTTAAGTGCCCGTTCTGCTGCGGCTTGTGCCTCCTTGTCCTCTTTTTCTTTCCTGGCCTCTTTGGTCAGCTTCTTCTTTTGTGTTGCTGTTGCACTCTTTTGGCGCGCCTCCTCATCTTCTTTTAGCTTTTTCTCCTTTTCTTGCTGGGCTTTTGCCTCTGCTTCCTTTTGTTTGATGGATGGAGTTGGCCCTGTGTTGATTCGAGATTTCTTGAGTATAGATGAAGAGGCACCTCCTAACTGACGCCTTCTGTCTTCTAAGTTCTGATCATCTGAGTCTTCCTGGACCACGTCAATTTCCGGAGCAAGTTGTCTTTCAGCATTATACCAGTTTCTCCTTTCATCTTCCGCTGGGCGTTCAAGATGCTGATAAGTCCACTTGAGGTTGGCTCTCCGGAAGTGTTCAGGGACTATTCTTTCTGGGTCATATGTTCGGTGTTCAAGTGCCCCCAGCTGATAACTTCTCATTTCTTCTGCCTCTGCTAGTACTTCCTTTAAGTCTTTAACCGTGAATGCACCAATGGTGAGGGGCAGAGTGGGCCACGGCTTCTTTTTTCCCTTCGACAGGATGTTGGAGAATCCGTGTGACATCTGAAAACACACCTCCTGAATAAGCATTTTGTCCGTCACGAAGCGAGGCATAGCATGTGGCGCCTTGTAAGTTCCAAAGACTCGGATGAAGGTGTACCTAGGGAAAGGGAACCAGTGCGCCACTTTAACCAGAGACTCCTTGGCCCGCCACGACATGCAAGGGGCGTCTTGGCCAAATAAATGTCTGTAGAGAGCGGGAACAAATATTTGGGAGATCTGATCTATATCCTGTTTGTATTTGGAATCCCAAAATACCTTGAGTTGTAGATGAATTGTGCGCGTGTTCTCGGAGTCCCAGTTGTGCTCCCATCCATCAAAATCTACTCGGGCGCAAACCGCGTCTAGTAGGTATGAGGCCATGTAAAATTCAGCAGGCATTCCTTCGTCCGGGGCCAATGCCGAGTTCAAGTTGGTCTGCATTGACGTCATCAGTATGCCGGCCCAGTTGAAACGGGTGCCCTGTGTTGTCACATACTCCATAATAGTAGCCCAACTGCCGCTGAAGGTGGAGAAATCTGGCCGCCCGTAAAGTCTGCAGAGCATGGCGGCAACCAATTTGTAAACCTTCCTTAGGCTTGCCACTGGGTATTCCTGGTTCTTTTTTACCTTGAACTTCTCGGGCTCCTCCCACCATTGTTTAATAGTATCAATTATTGGAATGGCGTGAGCAGCAGCCCATTCTGGAGAGAAATGCTCGTTTGGGCGAGGCAGTGAATAATAAATGTGTGCATCCGAGCCTACCAGTGTAGTGAAAGCTCTGCCTTGGTGATCCCTGATCACAAACTTCTCGGGGTCTGTCTTTTGTATGATCCAGTCTATGATCTCCGGACATGGGAATATGGCTGGATGCGCCCCTGCCAGATGTAGTTTGGACCTCTTTACCGCCAAGTATACTTCCCGGTCTGGGAGATCTTCTGGAAATTCTTCTTCTGGTGTGGAGAACTCATGATAAATCTGGTACCATCTCATGCTGTCGTCTTTTGAAAAAGTACATAGTGTATCTCGGAATATTGGGGGTGGGGACACCACCTCCAGCTCATCAATCTCTTCCACTTTTTTCTTGTCCTTCCTCCGAGATAGCGGGGGTGCCATGTCACTAGAATCTGAGAGCACAGGTATGCACTCTATGTCTTCTTGAGTTTCACCTGTCAAATTTAGAAAGGAGTCCCACGATAAGAACGACATGGTGATAAAAAACCAATTACAATTTAGTGATGAAATCTAGCTGCGTTAATGCAAAACTGGACTGCTGAGTCGCTGGGTCGCGGATCGCACAACCAGGGCCCGGGCGCGACCTTGCGACCTTGCGACCTGGCGACCTGGGGTCGCTGGGTCGCTAGGTCGCTAGGTCGCAGATCTCCGAAAAATTGGAAAACGCGACCTAGCGACCTAGCAACTAGGTCGCTGGGTCGCAGGGTCGCAAATCCCAAAAAATGGAGAAAATGCGACTCTGCGGCCTTGCGACTAGGTCGCTGGGTCGCAGGTCGTAGACTGGCTTGCCGGGGTTTTTGCGCGCACGGCCTTGAACTCTTTTGCCCCCCTTCTCTTGGGAATTTACAAGATTTCTGGGCCCAGAGGGAGCTGTGGGATGATTTCAAAGGCAAAGGGATGATGCCTTGGGGTGAAACAACAAACGGCGAGGTTTTGAGCAATTGATGCAACATATAATTTACAAAAACCTCAGAAAACATCAAAGCTCAACCAAAAGACAATTTAAAGGCTAAAGGGGAGATGGGTTTAGTAAGAAAAGCATTAAAATGGAAACAACAGGAAGAAATGGAAACTTACCCGGGAAAAACGCGTCAGTTGAGCTGTCAGAGGCGTTTTCCTTAGAAATCGCTGAATGTGAAAAATGCGACCTGCGACCTCCCTTTTATAGAAAGTCGCACGTGCGGGCAATTAATGCAGGTCGCTGGGTCGCAGATTTTTCAAACTTTGAGTTTTGCGACCTGGCGACCTTGCGACCTGGCGACCTGGGGTCGTTGGGTCGCAAGGTCGCTAAGTCGCGCTTTTCTGAAAAATGACATAATTGCGACCTGGCGACCTGGCGACCTGGCGACCTGGGTCGCCAGGTCGCTAGGTCGCTAGGTCGCATTTTTCATGGATTGTTTACTTTTGCGACTTAGGGACTTAGCAATATCTCCTTGTTTCTAAGGGGCTCCGAAAATTTGAAATGGTGGTCAAAATTTTGGAGGGTGTTGTAGGGACTGCAACAAATGGCGATTCACTGGACGAACTCAGAGTCTCTGCTGATGGTTAGTATTTGTGGGGGGAGGGAGGGGCTTATGCTAACTGTTGATGGGAAAATTCTGTCCTACCAACAAGAGGATTCTGTAGAAAGTCCTACCGTACCTTAAAACTGCTTGGGAGGTAGGGATCCCGTCCGGTGTGTGGGTCCGGCTACCACTTAAGATGACTTCTCTTCGGTCTCAAAAGAACCTGTTTGAACCTGCAGACATACACTTATTCACCTGATATAGAATACGAGATTAATGTGTTAAACATGAATCAAACACTATGTGTAGCAAGATTATAGATAAAGCACATACACCTCAAGAGATGTCATTAGCAACACATCTTTTGTGGGGTAATTGCTTGTGCAGTAGTCTGATCACACAAGAAATAGTTCTTTATGATAAGATACCTCTGCACTTCCTGATAGATGAAACGAAATGCTAACAAAATAGTTTATTAACATTCATTAATAGAACAGATAATAAGATGAACATCATTGATACAAGACGTATAAACGATATCATGAAAAGAACAGATTCATTAATCATAGGATATTCTGAAACTGTTAAAGGAAATACACAAAGTGTTCATACAGCCAAACACATCATAACCATAGGGTGTTTTAACAAGATTCTATATTCATATGCTCAAGTGTCAGATCTTCACACAATGCTTGTAGCTCTTGAGTTTTTTCCCTCAGAAAAGCCCCCTTTTACAATGTCCCGTAGGAGTATTTATACTGCAAAATTGTCCGTTGGGTTTCCTTGAATGTTCGTCTTCTTGACCTTTGGGTTACCTTGCGACCCACTCCTTCTGCGACCTGGGTAGGAGATGCGACCTGCGACCTGTCCTGTTGGTGCGATTTGCGACCTGGTTCTATTTTCTGCTCAGGACTTGCTGCTGCCGGGACGAGAACTGTTAATGTCAGGGATGTCAACCTGTTGTTCCCTGAGGAAATTCTGCCATGCCTGGTACTCTGCCGCTATGGGGAAGACCAGAGGTACCTCCTCTTTCAGCCTATGCACACATTCCAAAGCGTTTGGTACTAAGGTCTCCCTTTTCTGTCCGATCTGATTTGAGAGCGACGCAAGCTTGGTATAAATCCACGCTGGAGCGGCGATGAATTGACTGAGATGCTCTTGAGATGCGGAGGGCTCTGGATCAGCTGCGGCCTGCTTGATAGGTTGCAAGAATGTTTGAATATCCTGGTTTACTTGTTCCCAGGTTTTCTCCTCTTCTAAGTCTCCAAGCGATGGGATGTGATGCAGCGTATGCATTGAGTCGATACCACTAATCAGGTGGTCGTACGAGGACATCACTTTGTCCAGGTCTTTAGACAATTTGTCTCCAGATTGTATCGCCATGCGGAGTTGAACTTTTGCATCCTGCGTGTGGATCCAGTCCCTCTTGGGAAAATTTTCAGGTGCCTGAGGGTACTGTATCGTCCAACACATCATCCTGTCCAATGCCTGTGAAGCGTCTTTGAGCTGATCTTGTCTTTGCCTGTTTTCCATTCGTGCTCTTTCCAGAGGAGCGACTGTTTGTTTGATGGTGAACATTTCACCATATACCTGTCTCATAGTCATTTCTAACACCTCACACTCCTTGAAAATGGCAAGCGAGACTTCATTTGCTGGTAGAGCTTGGTTTCGAAGTTGCTGGACTTCTGCTTGCAATTCTGCTTTCTCTTGCTCTGCTATCTTTTCGCGGTGCTCAGCTGCGTGCAGTCTGTTTTGTAGAGATACTATTTCTCTACTCATCCGGGTTACATTCTCTTCCGTAGCCGCGGCGAAGGCAGTACCTGCTGATGCTATCATTACCGGATTAGTCCTGGTATCCAAAACTATATCCTTGCCTGTTGACACTGCGGATGATGCAGAGGGACTTTGTGCCAACGACCTCCTCTTCTCTTGACGGATTTTGAATGAAAACTGATCAAATGTGAGTCTGGTCAGGTCGAACACAGCTTCTTCCTGTCTCTGGGGTGATCTAACATCAGAGAGTTTTGTACGGCCCTGAGGTATGTCGAGAGGAGTTACCTCAAGATCGTCTAGCATGTCATCCTCTCTTTCCTCTGTGTTCTCCTCCTCTTCTTCCTTCCTCCGTCGTTCAGCTTCTGCTGCTGCTTCTATTTCGGCTCTCTTCTTCTGTTCAGCTGCAGCAGCCTGCTCGGCTTTCTTTTGGCGTTCAGCCTCTGCCCTGTCCAGCTCTGCCTTAAGCGCCTATTCCGCTGCAGCTTGTGCCTCTTTGTCTTCTTTTTCTTTTCTGGCCTCTTTGGCCAGCTTCTTCTTTTGTGTTGTTGTTGCACTCTTTTGGCGCGCCTCCTCATCTTCTTTTAGATTTTTCTCCCTTTCTTGCTGGGCTTTTGCCTCTGCTTCCTTTTGTTTGATGGATGGAGTTGGCCCTGTGTTGATTCGAGATTTCCTGAGTATAGATGAAGAGGCACCTCCTAACTGACGCCTTCTGTCTTCTAAGTTCTGATCATCTGAGTCTTCCTGGACCATGGCAATTTCCGGAGCGAGTTGTCTTTCATCATTATACCAGTTTCTTCTCTCATCTTCCGCTGGGCGTTCAAGATGCTGATAAGTCCACTTGAGGTTGGCTCTCCGGCAGTGTTCAGGGACAATCCTCTCTCGGTCATATGTTCGGTGTTCAAGTGCCCCCAACTGATAACTTCTCATTGCTTCTGCCTCTGCTAGCACTTCCTTGAAGTCTTTAACTGTGAATGCACCAATGGTGAGGGGCAGAGTGGGCCACGGTTTCTTTTTGCCCTTAGACAGGATGTTGGAGAATCCGTGTGACATTTGAAAGCACACCTCCTGAATCAGCATTTTGTCCGTCACGAAGCAAGGCATAGCATGTGGCGCCTTGTAGCTGCCAAAGACTCGGATGAAGGTGTACCCAGGGAAAGGGAACCAGTGCGCCACTTTAGCCAGAGTCTCCTTGGCCCGCCACGACATGCAAGGGGCGTCTTGGCCAAATAAATGTCTGTACAGAGCGGGAACAAATATTTGGGAGATCTGATCTATGTCCTGTTTGTATTTGGACTCCCAAAATACTTTGAGTTGCAGATGAATTGCGCGTGCGTTCTCGGAGTCCCAGTTGTGCTCCCATCCATCAAACTCTACTCGGGCGCAAACCGCGTCTAGTAGGTACGAGGCCATGTAAAATTCAGCAGGCATCCCTTCGTCCGGGGTCAATGCCTAGTTCAAGTTGGTCTGCATCGACGTCATCATTATGCCGGCCCAGTTGAAACGGGTGCCTTGTGTTGTCACATATTCCATGATGGTAGCCCAACTGCCGCTGAAGGTGGAGCAATCTGGGCGCCCGTATAGTCTGCAGAGCATGGCGGCAACCAATTTGTAAACCTTCCTTAGGCTCGCCACTGGGTATTCCTGGTTCTTTTTTACCTTGAACTTCTCGGGCTCCTCCCACCATTGTTTAATAGTATCAACTATTGGGACGGCGTGAGCAGCAGCCCATTCTGGAAAGAAATGCTGGTTTGGGCGAGGCAGTGAATAATAAATGTGTGCATCCGAGCCTACCAGCGTAGTGAAAGCTCTGCCTTGGTAATCCCTGATCACAAACTTCTCGGGGTCTGTCTTTTGTATGATCCAGTCTATGATCTCCGGACATGGGAATATGGCTGGATGCGCCCCTGCCAAATGTAGTTTGGACCTCTTTACCGCCAAGTATACTTCTTGGTCTGGGAGATCTTCTGGAAATTCTTCTTCCAGTTTGGCGAACTCCTGATAAATCTGGTACCATCTCATGCTGTCATCTTTTGAAAAAGTACATAGTGTATCTCGGAATATTGGGGGTGGGGACACCACCTCCAGCTCATCAATCTCTTCCACTTTTTTCTTGTCCTTCCTCCGAGATAGCGGGGGCGCCATGTCACTAGAATCTGAGAGCACAGGTATGCACTCTATGTCTTCTTGAGTTTCACCTGTCAAATTCAGAAAGGAGTCCCATGATAAGAATGACATGGTGATAAAAACCAGTTACAATTTAGTGATGAAATCTAGCTGCGTTAATGCAAAACTGGACTACTGAGTCGCTGGGTCGCGGATCGCAAAAACAGGGTCCGGGCGCGACCTTGCGACCTCGCGACCAGGTCGCTGGGTCGCTAGGTCGCAGATCCTCAGAAAAGTGGAAAATTCGACTTAGCGACCTCGCGACCAGGTCGCTGGGTCGCAAAGTCGCAAATCCCAAACAAGTGTAGAGAGTGCGACTTTGCGACCTCGCGACTAGGTCGCTGGGTCGCAGGTCGCAAACTAGCTTGCCGGGGGTTTTCGCGCGCGCGGCCTTGAACTCTTTTGCCCCCCTTCTCTTGGGAATTTACAAGATTTCTGGGCCCAGAGGGAGCTGTGGGATGATTTCAAAGGCAAAGGGATGATGCCTTGGGGTGAAACAACAAACGGCGAGGTTTTGAGCAATTGATGCAACATATAATTTACAAAAACCTCAGAAAACATCAAAGCTCAACCAAAAGACAATTTAAAGGCTAAAGGGGAGATGGGTTTAGTAAGAAAAGCATTAAAACGGAAACATCAGGAAGAAATGGCAACTTACCCTGGAAAAACGCGTCAGTTGAGCTGTCAGAGGCGTTTTCCTTAGAAATCGCTGAATGTGAAAAATGCGACCTGCGACCTCCCTTTTATAGAAAGTCGCACGTGCGGGCAATTAATGCAGGTCGCTGGGTCACATATTTGTCAAACTTTGAGTTTTGCGACCTGACGACCTTGCGACCTGGCGACCTGGGGTCACTGGGTCGCAAGGTCGCTAAGTCGCGCTTTTCTGAAAAATGACATAATTGCGACCTGGCGACCTGGCGACCTGGCAACCTGGGTCGCTAGGTCGCAGTTTTCATGGATTGTTTACTTTTGCGACTTAGGGACTTAGCAATATCTCCTTGTTTCTAAGGGGCTCCGAAAATTTGAAATGGTGGTCAAAATTTTGGAGGGTGTTGTAGGGACTGCAACACAAGGTTAGGAATAGGTTTTAGTTAAGGTCAAGGTTAAGGTTATGTTAAGGGTAAAGTCATGGTTAAAGTTAAGGTCTAGTTTAGGGTAAAGGTTAAGGTCAAGGTTAACGTTAAGGGTTTGGTCAAGGTTAGGGTTATGGGTTAGGTTAAGGTAAAGATTAAGGTTAGGTTATAGTGAAGGTTAAGGTTAAGATAAGGTTAAGGTTAAGGTTAGGGTTAGGGTTAGGTTATAGTTAAGGTCAAGGTTAGGTTAATGTTACGGGTCTTAACCTTAACCTTCACTATAACCATAACCTTAACATAACCTTAACCTTACCCTAACCTTTACCCTAACCTTACCCTTAACCTTAACCTTGACCTTGACATTAAGCTTACCCTTAACCTTAAATTAACCTTAACCTTAACTTAACCATAACCTTAACCTAACCTTAACCTTAACCTTACCATTAACCTTCTCTTAACATTATCTTAACCATAACCGTAAGGTTAAGGTTATAGTTAAGGTTAAGGTTAGGTTATGGGTAATATAAGGTTAAATTTAAGGTAAAGGTAAAGGTTAGGTTAAGGTTAACGTTAAGGGCTTGGTCAAGGTTAGGGTTAGGTTATAGTTAAGGTAAGGGTTAAGGTTAGGTTAAGGGTAAAGTTAAGGTTAAGGTTAAGGTAAAGGTTCAGGTTAAGGTTAAGGTTAGGTCAAGGTTAGGGTTATGATTTGCGTTATGTTCAAGGTTAAGGATAGGTTATAGTGAAGGTTAAGGTTAAAGTTAAGGATAAGGTAATATTTAAGGATAGGTTATAATTAAGGTTAAGTTTAAGGATAGGTTATAGTTAAGGTCAAGGTTAGGTTAATGTTACAAGTCTTAACCTTAACCTTCACTATAACTGTAACCTTAGCATGACCTTAAACTGACCCTAACCTTTACCCTAACCTTACCCTTAACCTTAACCTTTACCAAACCCTTAAACTTAACCTTAGCCTAACCTTACCCTTGACCTTAACTATAACATTAACCTTGACCAAAACCTTAACCTTAACCTTAGCCTAACCATAACCATAACCTTAACCTAACCCTAACCTTATCTTTACCCTTAAATTTAACCTAACCTAAACTTTAACTTTAACATTATCGTAACCTTAATGATCAAGAGCTCAAGTCCAAGCCATGGAAAAAAAAAAGACTCAAAATTGAAAATGTTTAAAATTGGTTGAAACCAAGATGGTTTCATAGGTCTCGCCTTCCTGATTCTAGTGCCATAAATGGTTCGAAAAATGAACACCGTATGAAGAATTTATTGCACTTTTAGTGGAGTGGGTCCGATGGAGCACGGAGGGGCCAGTCCTCCTCCCATGGAACCTCATCATATGACCAGTGTGGGAGCTTAATGATTAAGAGTGCTTAATGTTAAGGTTATGGTTAGGTTATAGTTAAGGTCAAGTTTTGGTTAAGGTTACAAGTCTTAACCTTAACCTTCACTATAACTGTAACCTTAACATGACCTTAACCTGACCCTAACCTTACCCTTAACCTTAACCTTTACCAAACCCTTAAACTTAACCTTAACCTAACCTTACCCTTGACCTTAACTATAAAATTAACCTTGACCAAAACCTTAACCTTAACCTTAGCCTAACCATAACCTTAACCTTAACCTAACCCTAACCTTAGATTTACCCTTAACCTTAATCTAACCTAAACTTTAACTTTAACATTATCGTAACCTTAATGATCAAGAGCTCAAGTCCAAGCCATGGAAAAAAAAAAAAAAAACTCAAAATTGAAAATGTTTAAAATTGTTTTAAACCAAGATGGTTTCATAGGTCTCGTCTTCCTAATTCTGGTGCCATAAACGGTTCGAAAAACGGACACCGTATGAAGAATTTATTGCACTTTTAGTGGAGTGGGTCCGACGGAGCACGGAGGGGCCAACCTTCCTCCCATGGAACCTCATCATATGACCAGTGTGGGAGCTTAATGATTAAGAGCGCTTAAGGAGCCTAATATAAATTTTAATATTTAATTAAGCTTTAGTTAAGTGGAGTTTAATATGGTAGATATTCTGGAGGCACTCCCAAATTTAGGTGGACTTCCACTTTTGGTGGAGTTAACTGGCAGTTGCCCCACATTTAGTGGAGGAAATTGGGGCAAAGTTGTTTTGGTCATAACTTTATCATTACTCAACCTTTTGGAATGATTTTTTTTTTATTTCATATGTTCTCGGCATTTTGGACTTAATGGCGCAGGTTTCAGAGCCATTGGAGCTCATTTTCAGTCTGTTTAGCTTCAGAGAAGCTTTTTGAGCCACTAGGGCCATTTTGGGTTTTGAGTTTGGTTGAGCTGTGGTTAACCTTTTTTGGTGAAAAAAAAGTCATTTTAGATTATTTCCTACATTCTAGAGCCATTGGAATAGGCCTTAGCTCTGTTTGAAGACTTTCAGAGGTCGAAAACCTTTAGGAGAGTTTTCAGGGCCACCATGGCCATTTTGGGGTTTGAGCTGTTTTGAGTTGTGGTTATCAGTTTGAGGTGAAACAAAGCTCTATTTCAGATAATTTTGAACTTATGAAGCCATTTGGAGTGGTTGCAAAGGAATTTGAGGACTTCTATAGCCTGAAAAGATGTATAGAATTTCAAAGCACCAGTAGGACATTGATGAAGAAATCACTATTTATGGTAATCTTTCACTGTTTAGTGAATTTGAAAAGGAATTATTAGCTTTTTCCTGCCTTCTAAATAAGTTTATATATTCATACTTGTCTATTTAGACACTTATAATCTTGTATTGCATTTGAGAGCTTTTAATACAAGAGGACAAGCCCATTTTGGGAGGCTTGATCCAAGAGATGTAGCCCAAGAGTTGGGGTGAACTCCTATATTATATTGTTGTTGTGTTTTGATATTATATTGCTGAATATTTTTGCTGATACCCATGTTAATTTTCAGCAAAAATAATTACTCTTAAGATACATAAACAGTGAAAATACATACACCATTTGCAAGCTAAATTTCCGCATAACGTCAAGTTTAAAGCAAGATCATTTTAATTAAATCTGAGTGTTTACTTCTTTTATTTCTTTAGGAAGAGTCTGTAAGAGGGCCAGGTAGCCTCTAGATTCATCCTTTCTTTGAAAGGTGAAATATCTGGTAAATACCCCTACAGTCTATCTCTGTATTAGAAATATGAAGTTCTCACATTTTCAGATTGAAACTTAGAGTATTTTTGCACTCATTGACATAATTGAAAATGGATACCTTGCACCCTTTTCAGGTACCTTCCATTTTTAGATCAGATGGTATCAGAGCTTAGATTAAGCTTGTTTGTGCTTAGGTTGAGCATTGGATGAGCATTTTCTTTTGTGAAAAAGGTGTTAAAACAGTCAATCTCACTGTTTTATGGCTGCTTGATTAAGAAGGAGTCTTTACTAACATTTGGTTAAAAGCTTGTCATTTGTTGGAAAGCTTTGAGAAATTTTATTTGGAAGTTCATTTTGTTAAATTGACCATTTACATAATTTCAAATTCTTCTACAAGTGAAGTTTCCTCCTTCACGAGATTCTTCAATGATGACATGAAGAATGAGTTCTTTAAGGTGAAGGACATGGTGCAGATTCTCATTGAGGATCAAAGAGAAAGTGTTAAGCTTCATGCACAATTGTTAGCTATGAAGGATGAGAAGGAAGCAATTCTCCAAAGGTTGCATGACATGGAGAAACAACTCCTTCAAGCTCAAGAAGCTTTGTCCAAGAACAATCATGAGGAAGAGGTTAATCGTTCCAACTTGTCTTCAATTTCCTCCATTGAAAAGTGTGTTGGTTCTTTTGAAAGAAATACAAGAGGTATTGGGTCCAAATTGATGTTGAAAATGGGCTATCAAGAAGGCAAAGGTTTGGGCAAGCATGAACAAGGCATTTTTTAGCCTATTTGTGTTGTGGAGCGTCCCAAGAATATTGGTCTTGGCAATGAGCAACTTAATGGCGAAGCTTTGAGCACATGCATTCAAGAATGTGATGAAAATTTAAAGAGAACCTTTTTTCCAAGTTGTCACATGCATTTATGTCAAAACTTTTCTAAGGATGATTGCCATTGTTTGAAGCCATCATTGCAGAAAGTAGAAGGTAAACATGTCGCTTATGGGGAGCACGAAAATGTAAGCAGTTTTCAAGAAGTGATGAAAGTCTAAAAAGGGAAGTTGTCTCCTCTACTAGTTCATCGTCTTTCGAAAACAAAAAGGATGGACATTCCATGCAGAAAAAGAGGTATAATTATTCACATGATAAATTTGATTATGTTTCAGCAAAGAATAATAATTATTCTTGTTCGAATGAAAGAAAATTTTGTTGCACATTTTGTGGTGGAGTTAACCATGTTGCTTCAAGATGCTGGTTGAAAAATAAAGCACACAGGAAGCAGAAAAGGCAAAGAGAACTTTATCAGAAAGTGCTTAAGAGTTGCACATTTTTTCAACGAAAGGGACATGATGTCTCTCATTTTTGGTCCTTGCATCCAACAAAGCGTCCAAAGCACATGCAACTAGATGACAAAAAGCTTGGCGTAAGTGGATCTATGGAGTCCATTATCAATGTGGAAATGAAAGATTCACATGAAGAATTGTGGTTGCAAAAAAAGACGCCATGGAGTTGGCTTGGTAGGAAGTGGATTAACTTCTTAATGCATTAAGTCATACTCATTTTGTACATGCAAATTTCAGTTTGGTATGCATGTATTTCAGTTGAAAAGTTGATGCAAGATTGCATGTAAAAGAAGTTTCAGTTGAAGGAATTTCTTTGTTGTTGCAAAATTTCACCATGGAGGTGTAAAAGATGAGTATGATACTCACTTATGTTGCAGCAATTTCTTTTGGTTCAGCTCTTAATCACCCACATTTAACTTTTTGGTATTTGAAAAGAAGAGTTGAAGTTGCACATGTACATAGAGGTTGTATGTGTAATTAGCGAACTGTATATAGTTCATTGTACATGATACATACACATATGTTTGTCAAGATGTATCATGTTGTTTATCGACTTGTGTTGATTGTGTCATACATGTTTATCGACTTGTGTCAGTTGTGTGCACACACTTTTTACAGATTTTGTCTGTTATTTGTATAGCACATTTTATTTTCAACTGGTTGTTGATGTTGTATGTTGCACAAGATGCCTTTGGTGTCGTTTGGTGCAGAGAACGAAGTGTCAGTGCAAAGAAATGAAAGATTCCATGAGTTGGAAAGGCATGAAAGCAAAGAGGGCACAAATTTCAGCAAGTGTCATTGCTAGTTTTAGTATGGCAGATTGGTATGGCGAGAAAACTTGGTCGAGATTCGGCGCAAGTACGTGGCTCATTCAACAAAATTCTCCATGTGAGCAGTTGGAAATTCAGGAAAACTTTTGGAGGCTGAAGAGAAGAAGATGTCTTTATTCTCTCATTTTCTATAATATAGTTCAGTTTCAAAATTTTAGTGAGATTTTGGGGTCCAAAAGCCTCTCATTTGGGAGGTGTGATCAGGAGCTCAAGTCCAAGCCATGGAAAAAAAAAAAAAACTCAAAATTGAAAATGTTTAAAATTGGTTGAAACTAAGATGGTTTCATAGATCTCGTATTTCTAATTCTGACGCCATAAATGGTTCGAAAAATGAACATCGTATGAAGAATTTATTGCACTTTTAGTGGAGTGGGTCCGACAGAGCACGGAGGAGCCAACCCTCCTCCCATGGAACCTCATCATATGACCAGTGTGAGAGCTTAATGATTAAGAGCGCTTAAGGAGCATAATCTCAAGTTTATTATTTAATTAAGCTTTAGTTAATTGGAGTTTAATATGGCGGAGATTCTGGAGGCGTTCCCAGATTTAGGTGGACTTCCACTTTTAGTGGAGTTAACTGGCAGTTGCCCCACATTTAGTGGAGGAGATTGGGAAAAGTTGTTTTTGTCATAACTTTCTCATTACTCAACCTTTTGGAATGAAATTTTTTTTATTTCGTATGTTCTCAACATTTTCGACTTAATGGCACAGGTTTCAGAGCCATTGGATCTCATTTCCATCCTATTTAGCTTCGGAGAAGCTTTTTGAGCCACTAGGGCCATTTTGGGTTTTGAGTTTGGTTGAGTTGTGGTTAACCTTTTTTGGTGAAAAAAGAGTCATTTTCGACTATTTCCTAAATTCCAGAGCCATTGGAATAGGTATTAGCTCTGTTTGAAGACTTTCAGAGGCCGAAAACCTTTAGGAGAGTTTTCAGGGCCACCATGGCCATTTTGGGCTTTGAGCTATTTTGAGTTGTGGTTATCAGTTTGAGGTGAAAAAAAGCTCTATTTCAGATAATTTCGACCTTATGAAGCCATTGGGAGTGGCTTCAAAGGAATTTGAGGACTTATACAGCCCGAAAAGTTGCAGAGAAGTTCAAAGCACGAGTAGGACATTGATGAAGAAATCACTGTTTATGGTAATATTTCACTGTTTAGTGAATTTGAAAAGGCATTATTAGCTTTTTCCTGCCTTCTGAATCAGTTTATATATTCAGATTTTTCTATTGAGACACTTATAATCTTGTATTGCATTTGAGAGCTTTTAAAACAAGAGGACAAGCCCATTTTGGGAGGCTTGATCCAGGAGATGTAGCCCAAGAGTTGGGGTGAACTCCTATATTATATTGCTGTTGTGTTTTGATATTATATTGCTGAATATTTTTTTTGATACCCATGTTAAGTTTCAGCAAAAACAATTACACTTAAGATACATAAACAGTGAAAAGAAATACACCATTTGCAAGCTAAATTTCTGCATAACGTCAAGTTTAAAGTAAGATCATTTTAATTAAATCTAAGTGTTTACTTCTATTATTTCTTTAGGCAGAGTCTGTAAGAGGGCCAGGTAGCCTCTGGATTCATTCTTTCTTTGAAAGGTGAAATATCCGGTAAATGCCCCTACAGTCTATCTCTGTATTAGAAATATGAAGTTCTCACATTTTCATATTTAAACTTAGAGTATTTTTGCACTCATTTACATAATTGAAAATGGATACCTTTCACCCTTTTCAAGTACCTTCCATTTTTAGATCACTTAAGGTTAAGTTTAGGTTATAATGAAGGTTAAGGGTAAGGTCAACTTTTATGGTAAAGTTAAGGTTAAGGTTAGGTTAAGGGTAAAGTCAAGGTTAGGGTTAGGTTAAGGTTAAGGTTATGTTAAGGTTAAGTTAAGGGTAAAATCAAGGTTAAGGTTGATGTTAAGGTGAAGGTTAAGGTTATAGTTAAGTTAAGGTTAAGGTTAAGGCCAAGTTCAAGGTTAAGGTTAAGGTTATAGTGAAGGTTAAGGTTACAGTTAGGTTAAGGGTAAAGTTATAGGTTAATGTTAAGGTTAGGTTATAGTGAAGGTTAAGGGTAAGGTCAAGGTTAAGGGTAAAGTTAAGGTTAAGGTTAAGGTTACGGGTTTAGTAAGGTTAAGGCTAGGTTAAGGTTAAGGTTAGGTTAATGTTAAGATAAGGTTAAGGGTAAGTTTAAGGTTAAGGTTAAGGTTACACTAAGGTCAAGGTTAAGGTTAAGGTTAAGTTTGGTCAAGGTGAGGGTTAGGTTATAGTTAAGGTTAATGTTAAGGTTAATGTTAGGTTTAAGGTCAAGGTAATGGTAAGGTTAACATTAACATTAACCTTAAACTTAACCTGACTAAACCTTAACCTTAACCTTAACTTTACCCTTAACCTAACCTTAACCCCTTAACATTAACATTAAATTTACCCTTAACCTTAACCATAATAAGCCCGTAGCCTTAACCTTAACCTTAACTTTACCCTTAACCTTGACCTTACCCTTAACCTTAACCTTCCCCTTAACCTTAACCTAAGATTAACCTTAACCTTAACCTAACTATAACCTTACCCTTAACCTAACTTAACCTTAATCTTGACCTTGACCTTAACCTTTACCTTAACGTTACCCTTAACCTTCACCTTCACCTTAACCTTAACCTTAACTTGACTAAACCTGTAACCCTTAACCTTAACCTTACCCTTACCCTTAACCTTAACTTTGACTTTACCCTTAATCTAACCTTAACCTTAACCTTTCCCTGAACCTTAACCTTAACCTTAACCTAACCTTAACCTTAACCTAACTATAACCTTACCCTTAACCTAACTTAACCTTAACCTTGACCTTGACCTTAACCTTTACCTTAGCGTTACCCTTAACCTTCACCTTAACCTTAATCTTAACCTGACTAACCCTGTAACCCTTAACCTTAACCTTACCCTTACCCTTACCCTTAACCTTAACCTTGACTTTACCCTTAACCTAACCTTAACCTTAACCTTCTCCTTGACCTTAACCTAACCTTAACCTTATCTTACCCTTAACATAACCTTAACCTTAACCATAACCTAACCCTCACCTTAACCTAACCTTAACCTTAACCTAACATTAACCTTACCCTAACCTTAACCTTAACTTTACCCTTAACCTAACCTTAACCTTAACTTTAAACTTAAATTAACCTAACCTTAACCTAACCTTAACCTTAACCTTAACCAAACCTTATCCTAACCTAACATTAACCTTAACCTTGACCAAACCCTTAACCTAAACTATAACCTAACCCTAACCTTGACCTTAACTTTACCCTTAACCTTGACCTTAACCTTAACCTAACCTTACCCTTAACTTTAGCCTTAACCTAACCCTAACCTTGACCAAAACATTAAAATTAACCTTAACCTTAACCTTTACCTAACCTTAACCTTAACCTAACCTTGACCTTAACTAGAACCTAACCCTAACCTTGACCAAACCTTAACCTTAACCTTAACTTAACCTTAACCTTAACCTTAACCTCACCTCAAGCTTAACCATAACCTAATCTTAACCTTGAACTTAACTATAACGTAACCCTAACCTTAACCAAACCCTTAACATTAACCTTAATCTTAACCTTACCCTAACGTTAACCTTAACCTAACCTTAAATTAACCTTAAACTTAACCTAACCTTAACCTTAACCTTACCCTTAACCTAACCTTAACTATAACCTTAACCTTAACCTAACCTTAACCTTACCCTTAACCTTGAATTTACCCTTAACGTAACCTTGACCTTGACTTTACCTTTGACCTTAACTATAACCTAACTTTAACCTCAACATAACCTTAACCTTAACCTTAACCTAATGCTAACCTTGACTAAACCTTAACCTAAAATTAACCTAATCTTAACCTTAGCCTTGACCTTAACCTAACCTTAAGGGTTTGGGAAGGTTAAGGTTAAGGGTAAGATTAGGTTAAGGTCAAGGTTAAGGGTAAGGTTAAGGGTTTGGTTGTAGTTAAGGTCATGGTTAAGGGTGAGGTTAAGATTCAGGTTAAGGTTATTGTTAAGAGTTTGGTTAAGGTTAATGTTACGTTAAGGTAAATTCAAGGTTAATGTTAGGTTAAGGGTAAAGTTAAGGTTAGGGTTACGTTATGGTTAAGGTTAAGGTTAAGGGTAAGTTTAAGGTAAGGGTAAGGTTAACCTTAACCTTAACCTTAACATTAACATCACCAAGCCATAATCTTAACATTAACTTTACCCATAACCTAACCTTAACCTTGACTTTACGTTAACGTAACCTTAACCCCTTAACCTTAATCTTAACTTTACCTAAGGTTAGGGTTAAGGTTAGGGAAAGGTTAGGTTAAGGTTAACCTTGACCTTGATCTTAACCTTAAATATAACTTAACCCTAACCTTGACCAAACCCTTAATGTTAACCTTAACCTAACCTTAACCAAACCCTTAACATTAACCTTAACCTTAACCTTAACCTAACCTTAACCTCACTAAACCCTTAAGGTTAGCTTAAGGATAAAGTTAAGGTTAAGGTTAAGGTTAAGGTTAAGGTTAAGGTTAAGGGAAGGTTAAGGTTAAGGTTAAGGTCAAGATTAAGATTAAAGTTAAGTTAAGGTTAAGGGTAAAGTTAAGGTTAAGGTTGATGTTAAGGCTAAGGTTAAGGTCAAGGTTAGGTTAAGGTTAAGGTTAGGGTTAGGTTATAGTTAATGTCAAGGTTTGGTTAAGGTTAAGGTTAGGTAAAGGTTAAGGTTAAGGGTTAAGGTTAAGGTTAAGATCAAGGTTAAGATTAGTTTAAGGGTAAGTTCAAGGTAAGGTTAAGGTTTAGGGTTAGGTTAAGGTTAGGTTTAGGTTAAGGTGAAGGTTACGTTTAGGGTTAAGTTAAGGTTAGGGTTAGGTTAAGGTTAAGGTAAAGGTTAGGTTAAGGGTAAAGTTAAGGTTAGGGTTAGGTTAAGGTTAAGGTTATGGTTAGGCTAAGGTTAAGGTTAAGGTTAAGGTTAGGTTAAGGTTACAGTTAGGTTAAGGTTAAGATTAGGTTAAGGTTAATGTTAAGGGTAAAGTTAAGGTTCGGGTTAGGTTCAGCTTAAGGTTAAGGTTAGGTTAAGGTTAAGATTAGGTTAAGCTTAAGCTTAAGCATAATGTTAAGGGTTTGGTCAAGCTTAGGGTTATGTTAAGGTTAATGTTGAGGGTTTGGTCAAGGTTAGGGTTAGGTTATATTTAAGGTCAAGGTTAACGTTAAGGGTAAGGTTATAGTTAAGTTAAGGTTAAGGTTAAGATAAGGCTAAGATTAAGATATAGTTGAGGTTAAGGGTTTGGTGAAGGTTAGGGTTAGGTTATAGTTAAGGTTAGGGTTAAGGTTAGGTTAAGTTAAGGTTAAGGTCAAGGTTAAGGGTAAGGTTATGGTTAGGTTAATGTTAAGATTAAGCGTAAGGTTAAGGTTAAGGTTAAGGTAAGGTTAAGGTTAAAGTCAAGGTTAGGTTATAGTTAAGGTCAAGGTTAAGGTTAGGTTATAGTGAAGGTTAAGGTTAAGGTTAAGGTTAAGGTTTAGGGTGAAGGTTAAGGTTAAAATCTGTAACCTCAACCTTCACACTTAACCTTAACCTAACCTTAACCTCAACCTTAACCTTAACCTGAACCTTAACCTTTCCCCAACCCTAACCTTAACCTTAACCTGAGCCTTAACCCTAACCTTGTCCTTAACTATAACCTAAACCTAAACTTAACCAAACCCTTAACCTTAACCTTAGCCTTAACTATAACCTTAACCTTAACCTTAACCTTGGGCTTACCAAGTTTATAGTTAGGTTATAGTTAAAGTCAAGGTTAGGTTAAGGTTAAGGTAAGGTTAAGGGTGAAGGTTAAGTTTAAGTTTACATTCAAGGTTAATGTTAAGGTTAAGGTTAAGGTAAGGTTAAGGTTAATGTTAAGGTTAATGTTAATTTTATGGGAAGGTTAAGGTTAATGTTAATGTTAAGGTTAAGGTTAAGGTTTAGGTTAATGGGGTAAGGTTAAGGTTAAGGTTTAGGTTAATGGGATAAGGGTAAGGTTAAGGTTAAGGGTAAGGTCAATGTTAAGGTTAAGGTTATGGTTATGGGAAGGTTAAGGTTAGGTTAAGGTTAAGGTTAGGTAAAGGTTACGGGTTTAGTCAGGTTAAGGTTAAGGTTAAGGTTAAGGTTACGGTTAAGGTTAAGGTTAAGGTTAAGTTAACATTAACCCTTAAACTTACCCTAACCTTACCCTTACCTTAACCTTAACCTTAATATAACCTTAACCTTAACTTTACCCTTAACAGAATCTTAACCTTAACCTAACCGTAACCTAGACCAAACCCTTAACCTTAACCATAACATGACTAAAATTTTAACCTTAACCTTAAACATACCCTTAACCTTAACCTTAACTATAACCTAACCCTAACCTTGGCCAAACCCTTAACCTTAACCTTAAATTTAACCTTAACCTTCTCGTAACTTTAACGCTAACCTTAACCCTGACCTTAACCTTAACTTTACCCTTAACCTAACCTTAACCTTAAGTATACTATTAACCTAATATTAACCTTAACCTTACCCTTAACCTTGACCTTGACCTTAACTTAACCTAACCTTAATCTTAACCTTAACTATATCATAACCCTATCCTTGACCAAACCCTTATCCTTAACCTAACATTAACCTTAACCTTAACCTAACTATAACATTACCCTTAACCTTAACCTTGACCCTAACTATAACCTAACCCTAACCTTGACCAAACCCTTAACATTAACCTTAAAATAACGCTAACCTTGACCAAACCCTTAACATTAACCTTAACCTTATCCTTAACCTTAACCTAATATTAACCTTAACCTAACCATAACCTTAACCCAACCTTAACCTTATCCTTACCTTAACCTTGCCTTTACCCTTAACCTTAACCTAACCTTAACCTTGAATTTACCCTTACCATAACCTTAACCTTGACTTTACCCTTGACCTTGACCTTACCCTAACCTTAACCTTGACTTTACCATTAACTTAACCTTAACCTTCACTATAACCTAACTCTAACTGCTACCAAACCCTTAAAATTAACCTTAACCTGACTAAACCCATAACCTTAACCTTCATCTTAACCTTAACTTTACCCTTAACCTAACCTTGACCTTAACCTTGAACTTTTCCTTGTCCTTAACCTTAACCTTAACCTTACCCTTAGCCTTAACCTTAAATTTACCCTTAGGGGAAGGTTAAGGTTAAAGTTAGGTTAATGTAAGGTTAACATTAAGGTTAAGGTTAGGGTAAGGTTAAGGTTAAGATGAGGTTAAGGTTAGGTTAAGGGTAAAGTTAAGGTTAGGGTTAGGTTAAGATTAAGGTTAAGGTTAAGTTAAGGGTAAAGTTAATGTTAGGGTTAGGTTAAGGTTAAGGTTAGGTTAAGGGTAAAGTTAAGGTTAGGCTTAGGTTAAGGTTAAGGTTAGGGTTAGGTTAAGGTTAAGGTTATGGTTATGGTTATGGTTAGGCTAAGGTGAAGGTTAAGGTTAAAGTTAATGTTAAGGTTAGTGTTAACACTATAAAATCGTACAGCAAAATATGACATCAATTAATGTCGAGCACAAGGATTTACAGGACAAGAATACATGATGGAATCAAGAAGTATTTAAAATCTCTAAGGTTTTGAGAAAATCATATTTGAACTAGTCATAAATGCTCAAATGCGCGCTTTATCCTTCGATAAGAGCGCCTTCTGTGCACCTTTTTGCCCAATAAGTGCGCATTCCTAGAAATGGAAAAAAGTCACTTTTTGGGACCACAACAAGCAAAGGATAGTTACTCCTTATGTGAAAGTCACCTAAGGACAACCACCTGTGCCTCCTTAGACATTATGTGAGCACACAAAATAATATTTGATCACACAATGGAATCACACCTCTCCCTTGGGTCACCATCCATCATGTACCAAGGGAGGGAAGGAGGATTTGAAGCTCACCTTTATAAACCCACCAAGAGATGAAGAAATTGTGATGACACTGTTATGCTAGCCAAAGTATCCCAAGAAACACCAGAATTGTGTGTGACCCAGAGCTAGAGCTAAAGAGGACTCAATAGTTGGCCACCCAACATCTTAGTCCACCACAGTAGAGAGAGAGTGTGAGACTACATCAGAGGCAAAGCTTGGAAGGCAACATCCTTGCATCAGGACTTAGAGCCATTGTCTAGGGGCCCTTTGGCAAGCGGGTAAAATTTCCTCTCCATTTCGAACATTTAATAAGAAGAGGCCATTGAGCCATTGTTTGCCATCATTTGTGTTTTTAGTTTTAGTTTAACCAGAGCATACTTCAGCATACTATTTCCATTAAGTTTTATGATTTTGAGCTCCCCCCATTTTCTTCCTGTTACCAATAGTTTAGAGAGTAGAAGGTTAAGGTTAAAAAAAGGTTAAGGTTAAGGTCAAGGTTAGGTTGTGGTTAAAGTTAAGGTCAAGGCTAGGTTAAGGGTAAAGTCAAGGTTAAGGTTATGGGAAGGTTAAGGTTAAGGTTAAGGTTAAGTTAAGGTTAAGGTAAAGGTTAGGGTTAGGTTATAGTTAAGGTCAAGGTTAAGGTTAGGTTAAGGTTAAGGTCAAGGTTAAGGTTAGGTTATAGTTAAGGTTAATGTAAAATTCAAGGTTAAGGATTTGGTCAAGGTTAGGGTTAGGTTATAGTTAAGGTCAAGGTTAAGGTTAGGTTAAGGGTCAGGTTAAGGTTAAGTGTTTGGTCAAGGTTAGGGTTAGGTTATAGTTAAGGTTAAGGTTAGGGTTAAGGTTACTGGTTTATTCAGGTTAAGCTTAAGGTTAAGGGTTTGGTCAAGGTTAGGTTTAGGTTATAGTTAAGGTTAAGGTTAAGGTTAAGATTAGGATAAAGTTAAAGATAAGGTTAAGGTTATGTTAAGGTTAAGGCTAACATTAAGGGTTTGGTGAAGGTTAGGGTTAGGTTAAGGGGGTAAGGTTAAGGTTAAGGTTAAGGGGTTGGTAAGGTTAGGGTTAGGTGACAGTTAAGGTCAAGGTTTAGGATAGGTTATAGTTAAGGTTAAGGTTAAGATTACGGTTAAGTTAAGGTTATGGTTAAGGTTAAGGTTAAGGTTAAGGGTTTGGTCAAGGTTAGGGTTAGGCTAAGGGGGTAAGCTTAAGGTTGAGGTTAAGGTTAAGGTTAAGGGTTTGGTCAAGGTTAGGGTTAAGTTAGGCTAAAGATAAGGTTATGGTTATGGTTATGGGAAGGTTAAGATTAAGGTTAAGGTTAAGGTTAAGTTAAGGGTAGGGGTTTGGTCAAGGTTTAGGGTTAGGTTAAGGTTAAGGTTAGGTTAATGTTAAGGTTAAGGCTAAATATAAGGTGAAGGTTACAGTAAGTTTATAGTTAAGGTTAAGGTTAAGGTTACGTTAAGGGTAAAGTTAAGGTTAAGGTTAAATTTTGGTCACGTTAAGTTTAAGTTTAAGGTTAAGGTTAAGGTGAAGGTTAATGGTAAGGTTAAGTTTAAGGTTAAAGTTAACGTTAGGTTAATGTTCAGGTTAAGGGATTTGGAAGGTTAAGGTTAAAGTTAAGGGTTTGGTCAAGGTTAGGGTTAGGTTATAGTTAAGGTCAAGGTCAAGGTCAATGTTAAAGTAAGGTACATGCTTACTAATGTTAAAGTTAATGTTAAGGTCAAGGTTAAGGTAAGTTTAAGGGTAAAGTTAAGGTTGACCTTAACCTTAACCTAACCTTACCATTAACTTTAACCTTAACCTTGACCTTGACCTTAACCTTACCTTCACCTTAACGTTAACCTAACGTTAACCTAACCTTAACCTTAACCCTAACCTTAACCTTGACACTAACATAACCATTAACCTTAACATTAACCTTTAAATAACCTTAACCTTAACCTATACCCTTTACCTTAACCTTAACCTTAACCATAACCTTAACCTTAAACTTAACCTTAACCTTAACCTTTACTTTACCCTTAACGTAACCTTAACCTTGACCTTAACGTTAACCTTAACCTTAACCTGACTAAAATTGTAACATTAACCTTACCCTTAACTATAACCTATCCCTAACCTTGACCAAACCCTTAAACTTAACCTTAATGTTAACCTTAACCTTCCCCAAACCTTAACCCTAGCCTTAACTTTAACTTTAACCTTAACCTAACCTTAACCTTAACTTTACCATTAACCTAATCTTAACCTAGAAATAACCTTAACCTTACCCTTAACCTTGACCTTAACCTCAACCTAACACTAACCTTGACCAAACCCTTAAACTTAACCTAACCATAAACTTAACCTAACTATAACCTGACCCTTAACATTAACCTTGACCTTAACTATAACCCAACCCTAACCTTGACCAAACCCTTAAGATTAACCTTAGCCTAAAACTAACCTTGACCAAACCCTTAACATTAACCTTAACCTTAACATAATCTTAACCTTAACCTAACCGTAACCTTAACCTAACCCTAAGCTTAGCCATAACCTAACCCTAAGCTTGACCAAACCCTAACCTTAACCTTAACTTAACCTTAACCTTAACCTTAATTATAACCTAACCTTAACCTTGACCAAACCCTTAACCGTAACCTTAACCTTAACCTAATCTTAACCTTAACCTTATACTTATCTTAACCTTAGCCTAACCTTAACCTTAACATTAACCTTAAACCTAACCTTAACCCTAACCTTAAGGTTAAAGTTATGGGTAAGGTTAGGGTTAAGGTTAGGGTTAGGTTATAGTTAAGGTCAAGGTTAAGGTTAAGGTTATGGTTATGGGAAAGTTAAAGTTAAGGTTAGGTTAAGGTTAAGATAAGGTTAAGGGTAAGGTTAAGGTTAAGGTTAAGGTTACATTAAGGGTAAAGTCAAGGTTAAGGTTAGGTTAAGGTTAAGGGTAAATTTATGGTTAAGATTAGGGTTAAGGTTAAGGTTAGTTTAAGGTTAAGGTTAAGGGTAAGGTTATAGTTACCTTAAGGTTAAGGTTAAGGTTAGGTTAAGGTTAATATAAGGTTAAGGTTAAGGTTAGGTTAAGTTCAAGGTTGAGGTCAAGGTTAAGGGTAAGGTCAAGGTTAGGTTAAGCTTAAGAATAGGTTAAGGTCCATAAATTTACCCTTAACCTTAAACTTAACCTTAAACTAACCTTAACCGTAATCTTGACCTTAACCTCACCTTAACCTAACTTTAACCTTAAGCTTCCCATAACCTTAACCTTTATCTAACATTCCCATAACCATAACCTTAATCTTACCTTAACCTAACCTAACCTTAACGTTAACATTAACCTTACCGTTAACCTTCACCTTAACCTTGACTTTACCCTTAACCTAACCTTAACCTTAACTATAACCTAACCCTAACCCTAACCTTAACCAAACCCTTAACCTTAACCTGACTAAACCCAAAATTTAACCTTAACCTTAAATTTACCCTGAAGGTTAAGGTTAAAGGTAAGGTTAAGGTTAAGGTTAAGGTTAAGGTTAAGATAAGTTTAAGGTTAGGTTAAGGTTAATTTTATGTGTTTATTCAGGTTAAGGTTCAGGTTAAGGTTAAGATTAAGGTTAAGGTTAAGGATAAGGATATGGGAAGTTTAAGGTTAATATTAAGGGTAAGATAAGGTTAAGGTTAATGTTAAGGTTAAGGCTAGGTTAAGGTCAAGGTCAAGGTCAAATTTAAGGTCAAGGTTAGGTTAAGGTTAAGGTTAATGGTAAGGTTAATGTTAAGGTTCAGGTTAAGGTTATGGGTAAATTTAAGGTTAAGGTTAAGGTTAAGGTTTGGTCAAGGTTAGGGCTAGGTTATAGATAAGGTTAAGGTTATGGTTATGTTTAAGCTTAAGGTTATGGTTAAGCCTCTAACCCTAACCTTGAACAAACCCTTAATCTTAAGCTTAACCCTTAACCTTAACCTTAAACTGAACCTTTACCCTAATCTTACCCTAACCTTAACCTGACTGAACATGTAACCCTTAACCTTAACCTTACCCTTACCCTTAACCTTAACCTTGACTTTACCCTTAACCTAACCTTAATCTTAACTATAACCTAACCCTAATATTTACCTTAACATTACCCTTAACCTTAACCTTCACCTTGAACTTAACCTAACCTTAACCTTATCTTACCCTTAACCTAACCTTAACCTTAACTATAACCTAACCCTCACCTTAACCTAACCTTAATCTTAACCTAGCCTTAACCTTGCCCTAACCTTAACCCTAAACTTAACCTTAAATTTACCCTTAACCTAACCTTAACCTTAAATTAACCTAACCTTAATCTTAACCAAACCTTAACCTTCACCTTATCCTAACCTAACCTTCACCTTAACCTTAACCTAACCCTAACCTTGACCAAACCCTTAACCTTAACTATAAACTAACCATAACCTTGACCTTAACTTTAACCTTAACCTTGAATTTAACCTTCACCTAATCTTACCCTTAAATTTAGCCTTAACCTAACCCTAACCTTGACCAAACCCTTAAAATTAACCTTAACCTTTACCTAACTTTAACATTAAGCTAACCTTGACCTTAACTATAACCTAACCTTATCCTTGACCAAACCTTAACTTTAACCTTAACCTTAACCTTAACTTAACCTTAACCTTAACCTCACCTCAAGCTTAACCATAACCTAATCTTAACCTTGACCTTAACTATAATGTAACCCTAATCTTGACCAAACCCTTAACCTTAATCTTAATCTTAACCTTACCCTAACCTTAACCTTAACCTTAACCTAACCTTAACCTTAACTGTACCCTTAACCTTAACCTAACCTTAACCTTGACTTTACCCTTAACGTAACCTTGACCTTGACTCTACCATTAACATTAACTATAACCTAAATTTAACCTTAACCTTAACCTAACCCTAACCTAAAATTAACCTAACATTAACCTTAACCGTAACCTCAACCTTAACCTTAACCTAACCTTAAGGGTTTGGGAAGGTTAAGGTTAAGGTCAAGGTTAAGGGTAAGATTACGTTAAGAGTAAGGTTAAGGTCAAGATTAAGGGTAAGGTTAAGGGCTTGGTTATAGTTAAGGTCACCGTTAAGGGTAAGGTTAAGGTTCAGGTTAAGGTTATTGTTAAGGGTTTGGTTAAGGTTAATGTTACGTTAAGTGTAAATTCAAGGTTAAGGTTAGGTTAATGGTAAATTTAAGGTTAGGGTTACGTTACGGTTAAGGTTAAGGTTAGGGTTAAGGTTAATGGTAAGTTTAAGGTAATGGTAAGGTTAATATTAACCTTAACCTTAACGTTAACTTTACCCGTAACCTAACCTTAACCTTGACTTTACCTTAACATAACCTTAACCCCTTAACCTTAACCTTAACTTTACCTAAGGTTAGGGTTAAGGTTAGGGGAAGGTTAGGTTAAGGTTAACCTTGACCTTAACCTTAACCTTAACTATAACATAACCCTAACCTTGACCAAACCCTTAACGTTAACCTTAACCTAACCTTAACCAAACCTTGAACATTTACCTTAACCTTAACCTCACTAAACCCTTAAGGTTATCTTAAGGATAAAGTTAAGATTAAGATTAAAGTTAGGTTAAGGTAAGGTTAAGGTTAAGGTCAGGGTCAAGGTTAAGCTTAAGGTTAGGTTAAGGTTAAGGTTAAGGTTAAGGGTAAAGGTTAAGGTTAAGGTTAATGTTAAGGATAAGGTTAAGGTCAAGGCTAAGGTTACGTTAAGGGTAAAGTGAAGGTTAAGGTTACATTAAGGGTTTGGTAAAGGTTAAGGTTAGGTTATAATTAAGGTCAAGGTTAAGGTTAGGTTAAGGTTAAGGTTAGGGTTAGGTTATAGTTAATGTCAAGGTTATGTTAAGGTTAAGGTTAGGTAAAGGTTAAGGTTAAGGCTAAGGTCAAGGTTAAGGTTAAGATTAGGTTAAGGGTAAGTTCAATGTAAGGTTAAGGTTAAGGGTTAGGTTAAGGTTAAGGTTAAGGTTTAAGTTAAGGTTAGGTTTAGGTTAAGGTTAAGGTTAAGTTTAAGATTAAGGTTACGTTAAGGGTTAAGTTAAGGTTAGGGTTAGGTTAAGGTAAAGGTAAAGGTCAGGTTAATGGTAAAGTTAAGGTTAAGGTTAGGTTAAGGTTAAGGTTATGCTTAGGCTAAGGTTAAGGTTAAGGTTGAGGTTAGGTTAAGGTTACGGTTAGATTAAGGTTAATGTTAAGGGTAAATTTAAGGTTCGAGTTAGGTTTGGTTAAGGTTAAGGTTAGGTTAAGGGTAAAGTCAAGGTTAAGGTTAGGTTAAGGTTAAGGTTAAGGTTATGGTTATGCTAAGGTTAAGGTTAAGGTTAAGGTTAGGTTAAGGTTACGGTTAGGTTAAGGTTAAGATTAGGTTAAGCTTAACCTTAAGCTTAAGCTTAAGCATAATGTTAAGGGTTTGGTCAAGGTTAGGGTTAGGTTAAGGTTAATATTAAGGGTTTGGTCAAGGTTAGGGTTAGGTTATGGTTAAGGTCAAGGTTAAGGTTAAGGGTAAGGTTATATTTAGGTTAAGGTTAAGGTTAAGATTAGGTTATGGTTAAGATAAGGTTAAGGTTAAGGGTTTGGTGAAGGTTAGGGTTAGGTTATCGTTAAGGTTAAGGTTAAGGTTAGGTTAGGTTAAGGTCAAGGTTAAGGGTAAGGATAGGTTAAGGTTAAGATTAAGGGTAAGGGTAAGGTTAAGGTTAAGTTCAAGGTTTGGTTATAGTTAAGTTCAAGGTTAAGGTTAGGTTATAGTGAAGGTTAAGGTTAAGGTTAAGGTTAAGTTTAAGGGTGAAGGTTAAGGTCAAGGTTAATGTTAAGATCCGTAACCTTAACCTTCACCCTAAACCTTAACCTTCTCCCAACCCTAACCTTAACCTTAACCTTAACCTTCTCCCAACCCTAACCTTAAACTTAACCTCAGCCTTAACCCTAACCTTAACCTAACCTTAACTTTGACTTTACCCTTAGCCTTAACCTGACTAAACCTATAACCTTAACCTTAACAATAACCTAACCTTAACCGTGTCCTTTACTATAACCTAAACCTAACCTTAACCAAACCCTTAACCTTAACCTTAGCCTTAACCATAACCTTAACCTTCCCATAACCGTCACCTTAACCTTAACCTTGAGCTTACCAAGGTTAGGGTTAGGTTATAGTTAAAGTCAAGTTTAGGTTAAGGTTAAGGTAAGGTTAAGGGTGAAGGTTAAGTTTAAGTTCAAGGTTAAGGTTAAGGTTAAGGTTAATGTTATGGGAAGGTTAAGGTTAATGTTAATGTTAAGGTTAAGGTTAAGGTTTGGGTTAATGTGGTAAGGTTAAGGTTAAGGGTAAGGTCAATGTTAAGGTTAAGGTTATGGCTATGGGAAGGTTAGGGTTAAGGTTAAGGTTACAGTTATGGTTAAGGTTAAGGTTAAATTAACTTTACCCTAACCTTACCCTAACCTTAAACTTAACCTTAATGTAACCTTAACCTTAACTTTATGCTTAACATAACCTTAACCTTAAGTTTACGCTTAACCTTAACCTAGCCCTAACCTTGACCAAACCCTTAAACTTAACCTTAACATGACTAAAATTGCAACCTTAACCTTAAACTTACCCTTAACCTTAACCTTAACCTTAACTATAACCTAACCCTAACCTATACCAAACCCTTAACCTTAACCTTAAATTTAACCTTAACCTTCCCGTAACTTTAACGCTAACGTTAACCCTAACCTTAACCTAACCTTAACCATAACTATACCCTTAACCTAATCTTAAACTTAACCTAACCTTAACCTTACCCTTAACCTTAACTTAACCTGACCTTAACCTTAACCTTAACTATATCATAACCCTAACCTTGACCAAACCCTTAACCTTAACCTAACATTAACCTTAACCATAACCTAACTATAACCTTACCCTTAACCTTAACTTTGACCTTAACTATAACCAAACCCTAACCCTGACAAAACCCTTAACATTAACCTTAAAATAACCCTTAACCTTAACCTAATCTTAACCTTAACCTAACCGTAACCTTAACCCAACCTTAACCTTGACTTTACCCTTAACCTTAACCTAACCTTAACCTTGAATTTACGCTTACCGTAACCTTAACCTTAATTTTACCCTTAAACTTGACCTTACCCTAACGTTAACCTTGACTTTACCATTAACTTATCCTTAAGCTTCATTATAACCTAACCCTAACCATTACCAAAGCCTTGAAATTAAGCTTAACCTAACTAAACCCATAACCTTAACCTTAACCTTACCCTCAACCTTCATCTTAACCTTAACTTTACCCTTAACCTAACATTAACCTTAACCTTCAACTTGACCTTTAACTTAACCTTAACCTTACCCTTAGGGGAAGGTTAAGGTTAATGTTAGGTTAATGTAAGGTTAAGGTTACGGGTTTAGTCAGGTTAAAGTTAAGGTTAAGGTTAAGGTTAGGGTAAGGTTAAGGTTAAGATAAGGTTAAGGTTAACGTTAAGGTTAGGTTAAGGGTAAAGTTAAGGTTAGGGTTAGGTTAAGGTTAAGGTTAAGGTTAGGTTAAGGGTAAAGTTAACATTAGGGTTAGGGTAAGGTTAAGGTTAAGGTTAGGTTAAGGGTAAAGTTAAGGTTAGGGTTAGGTTAAGGTTAAGGTTAAGGTTATGGTTAGGCTAAGGTTAAGGTTAAGGTTATGATTAAAGTTAAGGTTAGTGTTAACACTAGAAAATCATACAGCAGAAGACGACATGAATTAATGTCGAGCCCAAGGATTTACAGGACAAGAATACATGATGGAATCATGAACTATTTAAAATCTCTAAGGTTTTGAGAAAATCATATTTGAACTAGTCATAAATGCTCAAATGTGCACTTTATCCTTCGAGAAGAGCGCCTTTTGGGTGCCTTTTTTCTTGATAAGTGTGCATTCCTGGAAATGGAAAAAAGTCACTTTCTGGGACCACAACAAGAAAAGGACAGTTACTTCTTATGTGAAAGTCATCTAAGGACAACCACCAGTGCCTCCTTAGACATTATGTGAGCACAAAAAATTTATTTTTTCACACAATGGAATCACACCTCTCCCTTGGGTCACCATCCATCATGTACCAAGGGAGGGAAGGAGGATTTGAAGCTCACCTATATAAAACCACCAAGAGATGAAGAAAGTGTGATGACACTGTTATGCTAGCCAAAGTAGCCCAAGAAACACCAGCATTGTGTGTGACCCGGAGCTAGAGCTAAAGAGGACTTGATAGTTGGCCACCCAACATCTTAGTCCACCAAAGCAGAGAGAGAGAGTGAGACTGCATTAGAGGCAGAGCTTGGAAGGAAACATCCTTGCATCGGGACCTAGAGCCATTGTCTAGGGGCCCTTTGGCAAGTGGGTAAAATTTTTTCTCCATTTCGAACATTTAAGAAGAGGAGGCCATCGAGCCATCGCTTGCCATCATTTTTGTTTTTAGTTTTAGTTTAACCAGATCATACTTCAGCATACTATTTCCATTAAGTTTTATGCTTTTGAGCTCCCCCCACTTTCTCCCTGTTACCAATAGTTTATAGAGTAGAAGGTTAAGGTTAAGGTTAAGGTTAAGGTCAAGGTTAGGTTATGGTTAAAGTTAAGGTCAAGGTTAGGTTAAGGTTAGGTTAAGGGTAAAGTCAAGGTTAAGTTTAATATTATGGGAAGGTTAAGGTCAAGGTTAGGGATAGGTTATAGTTAAGGTCAAGGTCAAGGTTAAGGTTAGGTTAAGGTTAAGGTTAAGGTTATGGTTAGGTTATAGTTAAGGTTAAAGTAAAATTCAAGGTTAAGGATTTGGTCAATGTTAGGGTTAGTTTATAGTTGAGATAAAGGTTAAGGTTCAGGTTAAGGTTAAGGTTAAGTGTTTGGTCAAGGTTAGGGTTAGGTTATAGTTAAGGTTAAGGTTAAGTTTAAGGTTACAGGTTTAGTCAGGTTAAGCTTAAGGTTAAGGGTTTTCTCAAGGTTAAGGTTAAGGGTTTGCTGAAGGTTAGGGTTAGGTTATAGTTAAGGTTAAGGTTAGGATAAAGTTAAAGATAAGGTTAAGGTTACGTTAAGGTTAAGGTTAACGTTAAGGGTTTGGTGAAGGTTAGGGTTAGGTTAAGGGGGTAAGGTTAAGGTTAAGGTTAAGGTTTTGGTAAGGTTAGGGCTAGGTTACAGTTAAGGTCAAGGTTAAGGATAGGCTATAGTTAAGGTTAAGGTTAAGGTTAGGGTAAAGTTAAAGTTAAGGTTAAGGTTAGGTTAAGGTTAAGGTTAAGGTTAAGGTTAAGGGTTTGGTCAAGGTTAGGGTTACGTTAAGGGGGTAAGGTTAAGGTTAAGGTTAAGGTTAAAGGTTTGCTCAGGGTTAGGGTTAAGTTAGGTTAAGGATAAGGTTAAGGTTATGGTTATGGGAAGTTTAAGATTAAAGTTAAGGTTAAGTTAAGTTTAAGGGTAAGGGTTTGGTCAAGGTTTAGGGTTAGGTTAAGGTTAAGGTTAGGTTAATGTTAAGGTTAAGGTTAAATATAAGATTATGGTTAAGGTTAACGTTAGGGTTAGTTTATAGTTAAGGTTAAGGTTACGTTAAGGGTAAATTTAAGGTTAAGGTTAAATTTTGTTCAGGCTAAGTTTAAGGTTAAGGTTAACGTTAGCTTAATGTTAAGGTTAAGTGTTTTTGAAGGTTAATGTTAAAGTTAACGTTTTGGTCAAGGTTAGTTTTAGGTTATAGTTAAGGTCAAGGTCAAGGTTAAAGTAAGGTATAGGTTTAGTAAGGCTAAAGTTAATTTTAAGGTCAAGGTTAAGGTAAGTTTAAGGGTAAAGTTAAGGTTTACTTTAACCTTAACATTAACCTTAACCTAACCTTACGCTTAACTTTAACCTTAACCTTAACCTTGACCTTAACCTTACCTTCACATTAACCTTAATCTAACCTTAACCTAACCTAACTTTAACCTTACCCCTAACCTTAACCTTGACCCTAACATAACCATTAACCTTAACCTTAACCTTTACATAACCTTAACCTTAACCTATACCCTTCACCTTAACCTTAACCTTAACCATAACCTTAACCTTAACCTTGACTTTACCCTTAACGTAACCTTAACCTTGACCTTAACCTTAACATTATACTTAACCTGACTAACAATGTAACATTAACCTTTCCCTTAACTATAACCTATCCCTAACCCTGACCAAACCCTTAACGTTAACCTTAACCTTTGACAAACCTTAACCCTTGCCTTAACCTTAACTTTACCCTTAACCTAACCTTAACCTTAACTTTACCATTAACCTAATCTTAAACCTGACCTAACCTTAACCATACCCTTAACCTTGACCTTAACCTCAACCTAACCCTAACCTTGACCAAACCCTTAACATTAACCTTAACCTTAACCTAATGTTAACCTTAACCTAACCTTAACCTTACCCATAACCTAACCCTAACCTTGACCAAACCTTAACCTTAACCTTAAAATTTACCTTTCCATAACCCTAACCTTGACCTTAACTACAACCTAACCTTAACCTTGACCAAACCCTTACCCATAACCTTAACTTTAACCTAACCTTAACCTTAACCTTATACTTATCTTAAGCTTAGCCTAGCCCTAATCTTAACCTTAACGTTAAACCTAACCTTAACCCTAACCTTAAGGTTAAAGTTATGGGTAAGGTTAGGGTTAGGTTGTAGTTAAGGTCAAGGTTAAGGTAAGGTTAAGGTTAAGGTTATGGGTTTAGTCAGGTTAAGGTTAGGCTAAGGTTAAGGTTATGGGTTTAGTCAGGTTAAGGTTATGGGTTTAGTCAGGGTTAGGTTGAGGTTAAGGTTAAGGTTAAGGTTAAGGTTAGGTTAAGGGTAAAGTCAAGGTTAAGGTTATGGTTATGGGAAAGTTAAGGTTAAGGTTATAGTGAAGGTTTAGGTTAGGTTAAGGTTAAGATAAGGTTAAGGGTAAGGTTAAGGTTACGTTAAGAGTAAAGTCAAGGTTAAGGTTAGGTTAAGGTTAAGATAAGGTTAAGGTTAAGGTTAAGGTTAAGATTAAGGGTAAATTTATGATTAAAATTGGGGTTAAGGTTAAGATTAGGTTAAGGTTAAGGGTAAGGTTATAGTTATGTTAAGGTTAGCTTAAGATTTAGATAAGGTTAAGGTTAAGGTTAAGGTTAATGTTAGGTTAAGGTCAAGGTTACGGTTAGGTTAAGGTTAAGATAAGTTTAAGGTTAAGGTTAGGTTAAGGTCAAGGTTAAGGGTAAGGTTAAGGTTAGGTTAAGCTTAAGAATAGTTTCAGGTCCTTAACTTTACCCTTAACCTTAAACTTAACCTTAACCTAACCTTGATTTTAACCTTGAACTTAACCTTAACCTTACCTTAACCTAACTTTAACCTTAAGCTTCCCATAACCTTAACCTTTATCTAACCTTCCCATAACCATAACCTTAACCTTATCCTTAACCTTACCTTAACCTAACTTAACCTTAACCTTAACCTTAACCTTACTCTTAACCTTAACCTTGACTTTACCCTTAACCTAACCTTAACCTTAACTATAACCTAACCCTAACCCTAACCTTAACCAAACCCTTAACCTTAACCTGAATAAACCCAAACCTTAACCTTAACCTTAACTTTACCCTTAAAGTTAAGGTAAGGGTAAGGGTAAGGTTAAGGTTAAGGTTAGGGTTAAGATAAGGTTAAGGTTAGGTTAAGGTTAAGGCTAAGGTTAGGTTAAGGTTAAGGCTAAGGTTATGCATTTAGTGAGGTTAAGGTTCAGGTTAAGGTTAAGATTAAAGTTAAGGTTAAGGGTACGGGAAGTTTAAGGTTAAGGGTAAGGGTAAGATAAGGTTAAGGTTAAGGTTTAGATTAAGGCTAGGTTAAGGTCAAGGTCAAATTCAAGTTTAAGTTGAGGTCAAGCTTAGGTTAAGCTTAAGGGTAAGGTTAAATTTAAGGTTAGGGTTAAGGTTATGGGTAAAGTTAAGGTTAAGGTTAAGGTTAAGGCTTGGTCAAGGTTAGGGTTAGGTTATAGTTAAGGTTAAGATAAGGTTAAGGTTATGGTTAAGTCTCTAAACCTAGCCTTGACCAAACCCTTAACCTTAACCTGAACCTGAACCTTTACCCTAACCTTACCCTAACCTTAACATTAACCTTAACCTAACGTTAAACTTAGCTTTACCTTAACCTTGACTTTACCCTTAACCTAACCTTAACCTTAACATTATCCTTATCTTAACCTTAACCTAACCTTAACCCTAACCTTAACCTAACTATAACATTACCCTTGACCTTAACCTTAACCTAACCTTAATCTTAACCTTAACCATAACCTCATCTTTACACTTAACCTTGACCTTATCCTTAACCTTAACCTGAACCTAACCCTAAACTTAAATTTACCCTTAATCTAACCTTAACCTAACCTTAACCTTAACCTAACCCTAACCTTTACCAAACCCTTAACCGTAACCTTAACCTTTACTTAACCTTCCCATAACCTTAATTATAACCTAACCCTAACCTTGACCAAACCCTTAACCTTAACCTTATCTTAACCTTAACCTAACCTTAACCTTGACTTTACCCTTAAAGTAACCTTAACCTTACCCTTACTCTTATCTTAAACTTAACCTAACCTAATCTTAACCTTAACCTTAACCAAACCCTTAACATTAACCTTAACTTAACCTTAACCTTAACCTTAACCTTGACCTTAACTATAACCTAACCCTAACCTTAACCTAACCTTACCCTTAAATTTAACCTTAAGGTTAGGGTTAAGGTTAAGGTTAAGGTTAAGATAAGGATAAGGTTAAGGTTAAGGGTACAGGTAAGGTTAGGGTTAAGGTTAGGGTAAGGTTAAGATTAGGAGAAGGGTAAGGTTAAGGGTAAGGTTAAGGGTAAAGTCAAGACTAAGTTAAGGTTAAGGGTAAGGTTAAGGTTAAGGTTTGGTGAAGATTAGGGTTAGGTTATAGTTAAGGTTAAGGTTAAGTTTAAGGTTAAGTGTAAGGTTACAGTTAAGGTTAAGGTTACGGGTTTCGTCATGTTAAGGTTAAGGTTAAGGTTAATGTTAAGGTCAAGGTAAAGGTTAAGGTTATGTTAAGGGTAAAGATAAGGTTAAGGTTACGTTAAGTGTTTGGTAAAGGTTAGGGTTAGGTTATAGTTAAGGTCAAGGTTAAGTTTAAGGTGAAGGTTAAGGTGAAGGTCAACGTTAAGGTTAATGTTAAAGATTTGGTCATGGTGAGGGTTAGGTTATAGTTAAGGTTAAGGTTATGGGAAGGTTAAGGTTATGGTTGAGGTTAAGGTTAAGGTTAAGGTGAATGTTAAGGTCAAGGTAAAGGTTAAGGTTATGTTAAGGGTAAAGATAAGGTTAAGGTTACGTTAAGTGTTTGGTAAAGGTTAGGGTTAGGTTATAGTTAAGGTCAAGGTTAAGTTTAAGGTGAAGGTTAAGGTGAAGGTCAACGTTAAGGTTAATGTTAAAGATTTGGTCATGGTGAGGGTTAGGTTATAGTTAAGGTCAAGGTTAATGTTATGTTATAGTTAAGGTTAAGGTTAAGGTTATGGGAAGGTTAAGGTTATGGTTGAGGTTAAGGTTAAGGTTAATGTTAATGTTAAGGTCAAGGTAAAGGTTAAGGTTATGTTAAGGGTAAAGATAAGGTTAAGGTTACGTTAAGTGTTTGGTAAAGGTTAGGGTTAGGTTATAGTTAAGGTCAAGGTTAAGTTTAAGGTGAAGGTTAAGGTGAAGGTCAACGTTAAGGTTAATGTTAAAGATTTGGTCATGGTGAGGGTTAGGTTATAGTTAAGGTCAAGGTTAATGTTATGTTATAGTTAAGGTTAAGGTTAAGGTTATGGGAAGGTTAAGGTTATGGTTGAGGTTAAGGTTAAGGTTAGGTTAAGGTTAAGGTTACGGATTGAGTCAGGTTAAAGTTAAGGTTAGGTTAACGGTAAAGTCAAGGTTAATGTTAAGTTTATGGGTAAAGTCAAGGTTAAGGGTAACATTAAGGTTAAGGTGAAGGTGAAGGGTAAGGTTAAGGTTAAGGTTAAGATAAGGTTAAGGGTAAAGCTAAGGATAAGGTTAAGTTAAGGGTAAAGGGTAAATTTAAGGTTAAATTTAAGGGTAAATTTAAGGGTAAATTTAAGGTTAAATTTAAGGGTAAATTTAAGGTTAAATTTAAGGGTAAATTTAAGGTTAAATTTAAGGGTAAATTTAAGGGTAAATTTAAGGTTAAGGTTATGGGTATGGTTAAGGATAATTTTAAGGTTAAGGTTAAGGTCAAGGTCAAGGTTAAGGTTAAGTTAGGTTAAGGCAAGGTTAAGGTTAAGGTTATGGTTAGGGTAATGGTAGGGTTAGGTTATAGTTAAGGTTAAGGTTAAGGGTAAAGTTAAGGTCAAGGTTAGAGTTAGGTTATAGTTAAGGTTAAAGTTAGGTTAAAGGTAAATTCAAGGTTAAGGTTAAGGTTACGGTTACGGGTTTAGTAAGGTTATGGTTAGGTTAAGGTTAAGGGTGAAGTTTAAGGTTAAGGGTCTTAACCTTAACCTTACCCTTAACATTAACCTTAACCTTCACTATAACCTAAATTTAACCTTGACCTTAACTATAACCTAACCTTGACCTTAACCTTAACCTTACCTTTACCTTAACCTTAACCTTAACATTAACATTACCCTTAACATTTAACCTTAACCTAACCTTCCCATAACATTTACCTTAACCTAACTTTAACCTTAACCTTCCCCTAACCTTAACCTTAACCTTAACCTTAACCTTACCCTACCCTTAACCTAACCTTAACCTTAACTTTACCCATAACCTTAACCATAACCTTACCTTAACCTTAACTTTCCCATATCCTTAACCTTAAACTTAACTATAACCTTAGCTTAACCTTGACTTTAACCTTATTGTAACCTTAACCTTAACCTTAACATTAACCTTAACCTTCCCATAACCATAACCTTAACTTTACCCTTAACCTAACCTTAACCTTAACCTTAACATTATCTTAACCTTAACCTAACCTTAACCTTGAGTTTACCCTTAACGTAAACTTAACCTGAAGGGTAAAGTTAAGTTAACATTACCCTTAACCTTATCTTCAACTTAACCTTACATAATCCTAACTTTAAACCCTAACCTAACCTTACCTTAACCATAACCTTATCTTAACATTACCTTAACCTTAACCTTCCCAATCCATTAACCTTAACCTTAACCTAACCTTAACCTTACCCTTAACCTAACTTTAACCTTGACTTTACCCTTAACGTAACCTTACCCTTAACTTTAACCTTAGTAAACTCGTACTCTTAAATTTATATTAACCTTAACCTTAACCTTTACTTAACCTTAAGGGTTAGGTTAAGGTTCAGGTTATGGGAAGGTTAAGGTTAACCTTAACTTTACCCTTAACCTAACGTTGACCTTAATTATAACCTAACCCTAAACTTGACCTTAAATTTACCTTAAGGTAAATATTATGGTTAAGGTTAGGTTAAGGGTAAAGTCAAGGTTAAGTTAAAGGTTAAGGTTAAGGGTAAGGTTCAGGTAAGGGTAAGGTTAAGGTTACCTTAAGGTAAATGTTATGGTTAAGGTTAGGGATAAGGGTAATTTCAAGGTTAATTTTAGGTTAAGGTTCAAGTTACGGGTTTAGTCAGGTTAAGGTTATGTTAAGGTAAAGGTTATGGTTAATGTTAGATTTAAGGGTAAAGTCAAGGTTAAGGTTAAGGTTATGATTAAGGGTTTGGTCAAAGTTAGGGTTAGGTTATAGTTAAGTTCAAGGTTAAGGTTAGGTTAAGGTTAAGGTTAAGTTAAGGTTAATGTTAACGGTTTGGTTAAGGTTAAGATTAAGGTTAAGGTTAGGTAAAGGTTAATGTTAAGGGTAGGTTATAGTGAAGGTAAAGGCTAAGACCCGTAACCATAAACCTTAACCTAACCTTAAACTTAACCTTATCTTAACATTAACCTTAACCTTAACCAAACCTAACCTTAACCTTAACTTTACCCTTAACCTTGCCTTAACCATAACCTTATCCTTACCTTAACCTTAACCTTACCCTTAACCTTATCTTAACCTTAGCTTAACCATAACCTTAACCTTGAACTTAAATATAGCCTAACCCTAACCTTGACCAAATCCTTAACATTAACTTTAACATTAACCTAACCTTAACCTTAACTAAACCCTTAACCTTAACCTTAACCTTAACATTAACCTTAAACCTAACCTTATCCTAACCATAACCTATGGTTAAGGTTAAGGTTAATGTTAGGTAAAGGTTAATATTAAGGGTAGGTTATAGTGAAGTTTAAGGTTAACACTCGTAACCTTAAACTTTAACCTTAACCTAACCTTAAACTTAACCTTATATTAACCCTGACATTAACCTTAACCTAACCTAACCTTAACCTTAACTTTACCCTTAACTTTACCTTAACCATAACCTTAAACTGACCTTAACCTTATCATAACTTTACCTTAACCACAACCTTAACCATGAACTTAACTATAATCTAACCCTAACCTTGACCAAACCCTTAACATTAACCTTAACCTTAACTAAAAACTTAACCTTAACCTTAACCTTAACATTAACCTTTACCCTAACCTTAGCCTAACCATAACCTTAACCTTACTCTAACCTTACCGTAACCATAACCTTAACTTTAGCATTAACTTAACCTTAACCAAACCCATAACCTTAACCTTAACCTTAACCTAAGCTTAACGAAACCCTTAACCTTTACCTTAATCTTAACCTAACCTTAACCTTGATTTTACTATTAACCTAACCTTAATCTTAACTATAACCTAACCCTAACCTTGACATTCACTATAACCTAACCCTAATCTTGACCAAACCCTTAACCTAACCTTAACCTTAACCTTCCCATAACCATAACCTTAATATTAACCTTAACCTTAACCTAACCATAACCTTTACCTAAGATTAACCTTAACCTTAACCTTAACCTTAACCTTATCTTAACCTTGACCTTAAGGGTAAGGTCAAGGTTAAGATAAGGTTAAGGTTAAGGTTAAGGTTAAGGTTAAGCTTAGGTAAAGGTTAAGGTTAAGGTTAGGTTAATATAAATATTAAGGGTTTGGTTAAGGTTAAGGGTAATTTTAAGGTTAAGGTTAAAGGGTTAAGATTAGATTAAGGTAAAGTCATGTTTAACGTTAAGGTTAAGGTTAAGGAGGTAAGGTTAAGGAGAAGGTGAAGGTTAAGGTTAGGTTAAGTTTAAGTTAAGAGTAAGGTCAAGGTTAAGGTTAAGGTGAAGGTGAAGGTTAAGGTTATAGTTAAGTTAAGGTTAAGGTTAGGGTGAAGGTTAAGGTTAAGGGTAAAGATAAGGTTATGGTTAACATTACGTTAAGGGTAAAGTCAAGGTTAAGGTTAGGATAAGGTTAAGGTTATGGTTAAGGTAAGGTTAAGATAAAGTTAAGGTTAAGGTTAGGTTAAGGTTATGGTTAAGGTAAGGTTAAGTGTAAAGTTAAGGTTAAGGTAACGTTAAGGTTAATATAAGTTTAAGGGTAAGGTTAAGGTCAAGGTTAAGGTTAAGGTTAAGGTCAATTGTAAGTTCAAGGTTAAGGTTAAGGATATGGTTATGGGAAGGTTAAGGTTAATGTTAGAGGAAGGTTAAGGTTAAGGTTAAGGTTAAGGTTAGGAGAAAGTTAAGGTTAAGGTTAAGGTTAAGTTAAGGTTAAGGTTAAGGTTTGGAAAAGGTTAGGGTTAGGAAATGGTTAAGGTTAAAGTAAAGGTTAAGGTTATGGTTATGGGAAGGTTAAGGTTAAGGTTCAGGGGTTAAGGTTAGGTTAAGGGTAAAGTCAAGGTTAAGGTTAAGGTTATGGTAATGGGAAGGTTAATGTTAAGGTTAAGGTTAGGTTAAAGTTAATGTTAAGTTTAAGGTTAAGGGTTTAGTCAAGGTTAGGGTTAGGTTATAGATAAGGTCAAAATTAGGTTGGGTTATCGTTAAAGTTAAGGCCAAATTCAAGGTTAAGGTTAAGTTAAGGTTAAGGTTAAGGTTAAGTTCAAGGTCAAGGTCAAGGTTAAGGATAAGTTAAGGGTAAGGTTCAGGTTAGGGTTAGGTTATTATAGTTAAGGTTATGGTTAGGGTAAGGTTTGGGTTAGATTATAGTTAAGGTTAAGGTTAGGTTAAGGTTAAGGTTAAGGATAGGTTAAGGTTAAGGTTAAGGTTATGGTTATGGGAAGGTTAAGTTTAAGGTTAAGGTTAGGTTAATTTTAAGGTTAAGGTTATGGTTATGGTTATGGGAAGGTTAAGGTTAAAGTTAATAAGTATAAGGTTAAGGTTAAGGGTTAAGGTTAAGAAGGTTAAGGTTGAATTTAATTTTAAGTTTAACCTTAACCTTAATCTTAACCTTAAATTTAACCCTAAACTTGACTTTACCCTTAACTTAACCTTAACCTTCACTATAACCTAACCCTAACCTTGACCAATTCCTTAACCTTAACCTTAACCTTACCCTTAACCTTAACCTTACTAAACCCATAACCTTAACCTTAACTACAAAAAAATCCTAACCTTGACCAAACCCTTAACCTTAACCTTAACCTGACTAAACCTATAAACTTAAACTTAACCTTAACTATAACCTAACCCTAACCTTGACCAAACCCTTAACATTAACCTTAACCTTAACCTTAACCTTCCCCTAACCTTAAACCTAACCTTAACCTTAACCTTACCCCCTTAAACTTATCCTTAACCTTAACCTTAACCTTAACTAAAACCTAAACCCTAACCTTGACTAAATTCTTAACCTTAACCTTAACCTGAACCTTTACCCTAAACTTAACCCTAACCTTAACCTTAAACTTAACCTTAACTATAACCTAACCCTAACATTGATCAAACCCTTAACCTTTATATTACTCTTAACCTAACCTTAAAGTTAACTATAACCTAACCCTAACCTTGACCAAACTCTTAACCTTATCCTTAACCTGACTAAACATGTATCCTTAAACTTACCCTTACCTTAACCATAACCTTGACTTAACCTAACTTTAACCTTAACCTTCCCCTAACCTTAACCCTAACCTTACCCTAACCTTACCACTAACCCTAACCTTGACCAAGCCCTTAACCTTAACCTTAACGTAACCTTAACCAAACCCTTAACCTTAACCTTACCCTTACCCTTAACCTTCACCTTAACCTTAACCTCACTATTGTGTAACCAGCTCCAAAAATAGAAGAAAAGAGATATCAACGCCTTAGGAATGAGCCACTTTGAGGGGGCAACCTCCAATACATTACATAAATGAACAATTCTTTGATGATACAATTTACAAAACCTCCTTTCTATATATAGGAGTCCATGGGGCCATAATGTAATCCTAGTGGGCCACAATGTAATCCTAGGCGACCTAACAATAATAATTTAAGGGCACAATAATAACAAAATGGGGGTTACAAGGGTACAATAATAACAATAAGGGGGTTACACTAACAACAATAAGGGACTATACTAGTAATATAGGGACCTAACATGCCCCTCTCCTTCAAAAAGTGTTGTCCTCAACGCTTGAGTAGCTCTGGGTGCTTCTGTATAAAATTCTCATCCTCCCATGTAGAATCTTCAGTGGGTAAGTTCTTCCACTTGATGAGATACTCTGAAATTGATCGATTCCGTAGTTGCCGAGTTCTTGTTTCCGTGACCGCTTCCGGTTCCAATATGATTTTTCCTTCCTCATCAAGTTCTGGCAATATTGTTTGAACTGGAAGATTTTCACCTATAACCTTCTTTAAGCATGAAGCATGGAAAACTGGATGTACTCGCGAAGAAGCAGGAAGCTCCAATTTGTATGCCATAGTACCAATCTTTTGCAACACCTTGTAAGGACCATAGTACTTTGGCGATAATTTATTATCCTTCTTTGCTTGCTTGAGGGACATTTGTTCGTATGGTTGTAGCCGTAAAAATACCCAATCTCCTACATCAAAACTTCTCTCGCTACGATGTTGATCTGCCTGTTGTTTCATTCGATTTTGTGCCAAATTCAGGTTATCCTTTAATAGTTGGAGAACTTCTTGCTGATGCTCGATGTGATCTTCCACTGCTTGAACCTTCGAATTTTCTCTTAAATATGATGTGATGGATGGTGGATGATATCCATAAAGTGCCATAAATGGGGTCATTTTTGCTGCAGTATGGAAGGAAGTGTTATACCACCATTCAGCGAGAGGTAACCACTTGAACCATTGTGTTTGTTTATTAGATACAAAGCAATGAAGATATCCTTCCAAAAATTTATTTACTATCTTAGTTTTACCATCATATTGAGGATGATAAGATGAGCTATGAGCTAATTGAGTACCCAAACAAGAAAATAACTCCATCCAAAAATTTCCAGTAAAAATGGGATCTCTGTCGCTCACAATAACCCTTGGGCTTCCATGTATCTTTTGAATTCTGTCCATAAATGTAGTAGCAACTGTACTTGCTTTAAATGGATGAGATAATGCACAAAAGTGTGCATACTTAGTAAGTCTATCAACTACCACCATGATGACATTATTTCCTTCGGACTTAGGTAAAACTGTGATAAAATCCATTGAAATCTCCTCCCAACATTGACTTGGAATGGATAAAGGTTTTAGAAGTCCCATGGTCTTAATTCTCTCCACTTTTTTCTGTTGGAAAACCAAACATTCCGCCACAAACTTTTGAATATCAAATTTAAGGCCATCACAAAAAAATTCTTTCTTCACCCTGTGGTAAGTTTTTAAAAATCCTGAGTGTCCTCCTGAAGGAGAAGTGTGCAATTCCAGAAGAATATTTTGCTTTTGTTGGGAATTATTACAAAGATATAAGTGATCTTTGTACCATAAGGAATTATTTTTCCAACTAAATGTATTAGATGTACTAGGATATTTCTGCAACTTTTGAATGAGTGTCCATACATATTTTTCCTTCTTCCATTCATCTCTTGCTTCAGTTATCCAATCTGGTTGGATAATAGAAATGGCACAAAGCAATTCTTCCACCTCTTCATTCTTTCTTGAGAGTGCATCTGCAACAACATTAAGCTTTCATTTTTTGTCGATTATTTCAAATTCATAACCCAACATCTTTGTGACTCATTTTTGCTACTCTTCTGAAGATAGTCTTTATTCCAAAAAGTGTTTAAGACTATCATGATCAATTTTTACCTTGAAGTGTCTTCCCATTAGGTAAGTTCGCCATTTATTTAGCGCATGCAATATTGCTAACATTTCCTTCTCACAAATAGGTTTCTGTAAATACTTTCCTTTGATTGGACGACTTTCAAAAGAAATGGGTCTTCCTTCCTGCATTAAAACTACACCAATTCCATTTCCTGAGGCATCACATTCCACAATAAAGGTTTTTGTGAAGTCTGGCATAGCTAAGACCGGTGCTAGACACATTGACTCTTTAAGATGTCCAAAGGCCTTATTTGCTTCATGAGTCCATGAAAGTGCATCTTTCTTCAATAATGTTGTTAGAGGTGCTGCTATTCTCCCATAATTCTTAACAAACTTGCAATAATACCGTGTTAACCCGAGAAATCCTCGCAACTGCTTTATGGTCGTGGGGACTTTCCATTCCTTAATGGATTTAATTTTGTTAGGGTCTACTTTAACACCCTTGCGAGATATAATATGATCCAGATATTCCACCTCTTGTACTCCAAAGAAACATTTGGATGTTTTTTCATATAATTGTTTCTCCTACAATAGTTTGAGCACCCTATCAACATGTTCAACCTGATCCTTCCAAGACTTGTAGATTAGTATATCATCAAAAAAGACTAGCACAAATTTTCTAAGGAAGGGTTTGAAAATAGAATTCATCAACCCTTGAAATGTAGAAGGTGTATTGGTAAGGCCAAAAGGCATGACCAAAAATTCATAATGACCCTTATGAGTTCGAAATGCAATTTTTGGAATATCTTCAGTCTTCATTCTAATTTGATGATATCCGAAACGAAGATCCAACTTGGTAAAATAAATTGTTCCATGTAATTCATCCAATAATTCATAAATCACGGGAATGGGAAATTTATCTTTAATGGTGAGCTTATTGAGCTCCCTATAATCCAGACACATTCACCATGATGCATCCTTCTTGTGTACCAATACTACAGGAGCAGAGAAAGAACTTCGACTAGGTTGAATTATACCCGCCTCTAACATTTATGCAATCATACGTTCAATTTCTATCTTTTAGAAGTAAGGATATCTATAAGGCTTGATGTTTGGTGGAACACTTCCTGGAATCAAATGAATAGCATGATCATGATCACGAATAGGTGGGAGTCCTTTGGGAGTTTCAAACACCTTTGAATGATTTTCCAATACTTGTTGGAGATCTGTAGAAATAGATGATTTTGATGTCGGAACTTCTAGTGAGCATAATTGTGCAATTACACCTCGTTGTTCTTTATTTATAAGCTTTTTCATGACATTAGAACTTATTATCCTTCCCGGCTTCCCTTCAATACCCCGTAATTCAACTTCCTTTCCTTCTGAAAAAAATTTCAAGAAACGTTCTTAAAAATTAAAATCTACCGTCCCCAAAGATTGTAACCATTGTACTCCTAGTACAACATCAGCACCTCCCATAGGAATGGAAAGAATTGGACTAGTCAATACATATTCCCCCATGGTTAGTTTGATAGTATGGCATTTTCCAGAGAAATTTATAGTTCCTCCATTTGCAACCATCACTTGAAATTCTGGTGCTCGGTATAGGAAACAATTTAATTCCTTGGCTACCTTACAATGAATAAAATTATGGGTGCTACCTGAATCAATCAACACTATTACCTTTTTCTTCTTGATTTGTCCTTCTATTGTGAGAGTTTGAGGAGTGGTAATTCCTGCCAGTGCATTACATGATATGGTCGGATTCATTTCTTCCTCTTCTAGGGCTAGTTCCTAGTGTATATACTATTCTTGTTCGTTTTCTTCTTCCTCTTCACAATCTATGTAAAATAATTTCTTCTCAGCACACTTATGACCTTTAGTGTATTTTCTATCATAACTATAGCAAATCCATTTTGCTCTTTTTTCTTCCAATTTTTGTGGTGTCAACCTTGTAGGTTGTGGAAATCTAGGCGTAGCAATATTTCCTTCTTTATAGAATTGAGTGGTAGGCTTCCTTGTCGCCATTATTTTACATTCAACTTTTCTTGCCAACCTGAATGCCTTCTCCAATGAATCTGGTTCCAAAATGCAAACTTCATGTTGGATATTATCCTTTAAAGTGCCTATGAAGAGATCGATCCTGTGTTCCTCTGGAATATCAGTTACCCTTATATTCAATTTTTGGAATTCCTCAATGTGCTGCCCCACTAAACCCTTTTGTTTGAGATTTATCAATTGGCTAAAGAAGGTGTTTCTCTTTGTATCCTCATAACGTGCTATCATTTCCTCCGTAAAAATTGACCAAGTGACAATTTTTTTACGGGAGCAAAGCCATCGATACCATACAAATGTATTTTGTTCTAAATGTAAAGTTGTGATGTGTACCTTTTGTATGTTTTGCACATTATGGAGATCAAAATATTGCTCCATCTGTAGTATCCATGTTACAGGATCCTTTCCATCAAACTTCCTCATATCCATTTTTGGAATATGGTGGTTCTTCCCGCCAACATTAGAGTTTATGAAATCGTGATTAAAATTTATTTTGTTCTCATCATGAGGTTCTTCTACTATCTTTTCACTATTAGGAAACATTTCTTGTATCAACTTTGTCAAACCTTCGATGTCTGTTTTTAGATCATTCTTCATGTTTTCCATGTTGTATTTCATTTCATCCATCTTAGCTTCCATTCCAGCTTCCATGCCATCCATCTTAGCTTGCACGCCATCCATATTATCTTCCACGCCTTTATTCAAAACTTCCATTTCATTTTTTTTTTCTCTTTGCGAGAGTGAAATTTGTTACACTTGCTCTTGTAATTTTGATAGCTCATGTTGCAATTCTTCATCCTCATGAGTCATAGTAGAGCCTTCTGAAGGCTTAATGGGTGTTGAATTATTTTACGCGGCATCTTTTAGAACCCAATACTGATATATATTCTACAATATGCCCTTGGAATCAATTCAAATTGATTCTTCAAACAAGACCTATGCAGTTCGGAAAAAAATACACACCTTTTTCTTGCTTTTGAGGAGCTTTATATTGAAATTGGATTATATTTGTGATTTTAACACTTCAATATTTAATTTTCAGTACCAACATAGCCCTCTAAATTATCTTTTGAATGCCACAGGTCTTACCTGATTTGGATTCTCCAAGACAAAGTTGTGTCGAATCTCCCACAATGACCTAATTATGGACTGGTTCAATAGAGCGAACTTTTACGACTTTCCACATGTCACTGTTTCATCCTTCCCCTTTGAAATTAATAGCCATGAAACTAAAGTCTGTGTACTTGTGACCACTTTTTACAGCACTCCAATCTGATGCCTAGAGAGAGAGTTATTGAACTTTTCCCACGATCACCTCTTTGAGATGAAATTCAGGAGCTTGAAAAATCACTACCTTCCACAAATCATATCTCAAAAACTATTGTGAACCAAGCTCTAAAATGTTTTGATAAATTTCTTCAGGATTTTAACTTCTCACCATAATAATTTTAGGTTCTTAACCTTCGTAGAAAAAAAATTATAGCGCAAATACCACAATGACCTATTTAGGAGCCTGAAAAAAGACCTAACGTCCACAGATCATATCTCAGAAAATATTGCGAACCAAGCTTTGCACTTTTTAGAAAATATTCCTCAGGATTTTGGCTTCGTACCCTAAAAATTTCAGCTTCTGAAACTCCATAGAAAAAAAATTATATTGAAATGCCACGATGACCTGTTTGGAGCAGCAAAACCCTAGAATCCAAAGCTCTGATACCAAATGTTGTGTAACCAACTCCAAAAATAGAAGAAAAGAGATATCAACACCTTAGGAATGAGCCACTTCGAGGGGGCAACCTCCAATACATTACATAAATGAAAAATTCTTGGATGATACAATTTACAAAACCTCCTTTCTATATATAGGAGTCCATAGGGCCATAATGTAATCCTAGTGGGCTACAATGTAATCCTAGCCGACCTAACAATAATAATTTAAGGGCACAATAATAACAAAATGGGGGCTACAATGGTACAATAATAACAATAAGGGGGTTACACTAACAACAATAAGGGACTATACTAGTAATATAGGGACCTAACACTCACTAAACCCGTAACCCTTAACATTAACCTTACCCTTAACCTTCACCTTAACCTTAAACTTGACTTTACCCGTAACCTAACCTTAACCTAAAATATAACATAACCCTAACCTTAAACTTAACTTTACCCTTAACCTTGACCTTAACATTAACCTTAACCTTGACCTTGACCCTAACCCTTAACCTTAACCTTGACCCTAACCCTTAACCTTAACCTTATCTTACCCTTAACCTAAACTTAACTTTAACTATAACATAACCCTCACTTTAACCTAACCTTAATATTAACCTTAACCTAACATTAACCTTCCCCTAACCTTAACCTTAACTTAACCTAACCTTAACCAAACCCTTAACCTTGACTTTAACCTTAACCTGACTAAACCTGTAACCTTAACCTTAACCTAACCTTGACCTTGACCTTATCCTAATCTAACTGTTGTAGAGTTAAATCCCCTCTGCGGATAGAGGTGATCCCTACTAGCCTAGATCGGGTCTAGAAACAATCGTATCGCGCTAAGGTGCAAGTTCCTAATTGCAATAGACCAAATTGCGAAGAAGGCCTACCTCAATTCCAACGATGTTGTTCGTAGAGAAGATGGCGCTCTCGTTTCCTTGCTGCAGCAGATCATGATCCTCTCGCTCGCCACGATCAAACACCTGCACACACAAGAAACACGACAAACACAAGCGTAAAACCTAATATATGCAATTATGTATGAGTGAGGGAGGACACAACTCATGATCATAATGAACAATACGAGTGGAACCATAACCAAAGTCACTTATCATTAATTCATACAAAGGAAAATAAAACCTGGCTCTGACGATGAATATTTCTTCGGCGGGTCGTCAGTGGAATACGTCTCGTTAAAGCTCGTCGGGGATGGGACAATCCTCTCTCTTCGATCATAAATCTCCTTGCTATTGATTTGGCTCTATGAGGACTATTGTAGCATCCTTCAGGCTATGAAGGCTCTTGGAGACTCTTGGAGACTAGCTTGCAAAGGGAAATGGCAAGCTTATATAGATGGTGGAAGGGGAGTTGGGATCCCTACAATCATGGGATTGGCCCTATCATCAAGGAAGCTTCCATGAGAGGTGGAAAACTACTTCCTCTACATGGAGATCCAAAGCCAAACGTCCCAACTCAATTTAGAGACCCGTTCAGGAGTTGGTTGGAGTCAATCTTCCGCCATTTATTTTTTAAAAACACTCCTTAATAAGCCTGGTGCGGGTACAACACTAAGAAAATGTGCCAGCTGGCGTACCCTCTTTGGAGGATTTCCCCAATTGGTACGGATATAACACTGGCGAGTCGCGCCAAGGATAAAAAGGCTATTTTTAGGGTTTTTCTCAAGGAGTTGTCTTCAGGAGAATGAAAGTCCATGTCTAGGGTGTTAGAGTCGGTCTCTTCATCCCTCCGTCAGAGATCAAAATCTCTTTTGTTGCATTTCATTTTAGGTGTCTCATTCACTTCAGTCATTTTCATTCCATTAGGAGCATCGATCGTCTGACGGAAGGGTCTTTTCACTCATGTTTCTCATGTATTGTACCTACTGGCTCTCGTTTGTTCATCAAAGTCCATCAAAATCATTTTATAGTCAATGATAGTCAATTTTTGGTCTTTTGGTGGGCAAAGAGTCTTTTTAGGGTTTTCAGTCTCATTAGGTCTAGGGTTTCACAAATTTAGTCTTCAAAGTGTCCAATAATGCCAGCAGGCACATGAGGGAGGTTCAAAATAAGTTTTCATTTCAAAATTTCATCGTTATAATGTTAGATCATGATTATTCTTCAAAACTCTGTTTTGAAGAGAAATCGTCCATTTTTATCTTTTGTAATAAATTTCCATGTAATTTTCAATATTTTTAGTTGTGAAGTTATTCAAGCGCAGCCTTGGTCTCCTTTGCCAAATTTCATGTCAGCCATCCCTGCAAAATAATTGAAATTTTTTTTCGTGATTCAGCTCAAAAAATCAAAGTGGAAGAGCAAAACAGAGTTTACATTAAAATGTGAAAGTGCGAAAGTTCTGCAACATAACAAAAGTGGGTTGGTCAAAATGAAAAATCAAAATGCATTGATATATAAGATATTTTCCACATTCAAATTTTATTTGCACGCCAAAGATAAGAGAGAAACCAAGTCAAATTTGGAGGAGCGAAAGCTTGTGTTTGAAGCCGAGACTGTGGTGAAAGTGCAGGCGCGGCGCGTTGGGAGAAGCCACGATGCATATAGTAGTTGCGGCGCATAGAGCCGCCCCTTCCTTTGCAAAATACAACGTGCGCGGTGCACAAGGAGGGCGCGGTGCACTGGGTTGTGCGAGCGGCGCACAAGGCCGACACACACAAAAAATTTGCCACTGTTCCACAAAATCAAATCGGTTCAAACTCCCATGCTCTGAGTAAGTTTGTGATGACTTTGAATTGATATTAGCTTGAGTTTGGTGTGGGTTCAAGATTGGTTATAAGAATTTGAATGGTGAAAATATAAACCCTATCATTTTGTTAAAGATGCTCTTTACGGTTTTAAATTGGTGTTTTAAAAATAACTTTGGTGTCAAAATAATCTAAACCCATTCTCCACTTATGGTTCCTTTCCCATCACTGTAACCCTATCATCATTATCAATCCCTTATTCCCTCACATTCCCAAAACCACTTATTCCTAAAGTCATATTATCCTTATCCCTAAACCCTACCATTCCCTATCATTCTCCCTCTCCCATATCATTTGCAAAAATTCCTAAATCCCAAATCCCCAAACAGTCAAGTGACTGTCCTCACACTTCAATTTTCACTTGACAAAGCTCCACTATACCCACTGTCCATATTTACCACAATCCTTTCCTATTTTGGCACACATTTGGCAATTGGAGGCAGATACACCAAATTCTTATTTTCAACTCCTACAGATCAACATACACTTGGCATAGACTTGTAACACCATGACGGACACTGAGTCATCATATGAAAAAGACAGTGACTCTACCACTAAGTTACATGCACCGAGAAGGCCTCATAAAGGTGGCAAACACATGAGAGAAGAGCCCACCTCATTGACTCAGTTGCAGGCCTACCCGCTTGCCATGGCATGTTTCAGAGAGCAGTCATGTTATCAGTACTGTGAGATGATTGCTCGGATTCAGAATCATCAGGAGTTGGCTCGGTTATTTTTTTTACATTTTCATGATGGTCAGGTAAGTCTTGCTGGTGTAAACTTCACCGTGACACCAGAAACCACTTCTCAGGCAACAGGAATAACGAATGTCGGTGAAGAGTGGAACAAGAGACAGTGGGTGGAAAGAGTGCATTATGAACCTTACATCAGGCATAGCTATGTGAGACAGCTCAGCAGGGTATTCCCATTTTGGTTTTTTAAGGAATGCTATGCACCTTTGATGAGACTCATTATCAGATACTTCAGTTGTGAGGGTCGGTTCTCACGCTTGTATGCATACCACATCAGATTATTGATGCATTTCATGAGAGTGAGGATGATGAACATACTGTATCTCATGTGCCGCAACATCGATAGGATGACTATTCTTGTGCAGAAGAAGACTCCCGAGCAGCAGTATAACAACATTTACCATTATGCGCTCATCAAGATCATTGTTGTACATCATCTTGGATTGCAGGGCATTGCATGGGAGTATTTCATTTCCCATGACTTCTTCACAGCCCCTCAGCCTCCTCCGGAGATCCTTCATGAGCCAAGTGAACCTTCACGTCAGTTTGAAGGTCCCGAGACAGAGCCTATCAGTGTGCCAGTGTATGTCACTTATCAAAGAGGCACGAGAGTATTATTTGCAGCAGCCCGACAAGTACTATCTCTACCCGAGGTGGAAGGGGTCTCGTTTCCATCATCAGCAGCACAGGTATAGGTATAGGACAGAGGCAAGAGGCCCATGCAGGAGGAGGGCCCTTCAGGAGGCCAAGATATTGATTTCATATTGATTGATGAGGATTTGAGCTCTCCAAGCTCAAAACTAAGAGAGATCATTCAGGAGTAGAAAGCTGAGATCGACACATTGAATGAAAAGTTGAAGAGATCTCAGTGGATCATAAACTCTCTGGAGCAATGCAACAAGCAGTTGGAGGATTAGCAGATGGTCATGGAGTTGCAAAACATCCGTGAGAACCGGTAAGCTTCCCGAAGAAGCCCATCCGAGATGACACCTATTAAGCATGAGATTGAGGCTGATAGAGAGACTTGGATTGAGAGGGTCAAAATTCATCTTGAGAAGCTATTGGAGAAGGAAAAAAAAGAGAAGAACATGCTTAGACACATGAAGAACCATTATTGGGTGCGACATCATGTTTGTAAAGCAAGGATCAAAATCCTGAAGGCAAGGCTAAGGAGGGCACTGAAGCGTCGCAAAAGGCATGATAGGCTCTAAATATTGGGTGAAGCTTCTTTGGCTGAGCATAAAATTTGATCAGGGACCTTCAACCCAAATTTCCAGAAATTTGGGAAAAAATTTGTCAATTTTGAATTTTTTGATCACAAAACATGTTTTTCTGCCCGACGTGTAGCACCACTTTGCGCGCACTTATAATTGGCAGCTCTTCAGGGGGGAAAAATTGTATTTTTGGATTTTTTATCAAAATTTATGCATTCTCATGGATTACCTAAGTATTTCATCAAGTTTTGGGTTGCCTAAAGGGTCAAAAACACCCTAAAAATGGCCTTTCTGCCACTTTTTGCACACACAAGAAGCAGTGTTGGGAGATTGAGTTTTTGGAGGGGAAAATGGCAACCAAATCCAGAAATTCCACTTGTATTTGAAGGTAGACAGGTAGGGCTTTCCAAAAAGCTATCCTACACTCAATTTGGACTTTGGGAAGGGCCTCAAAATCAGATCCAAAATTGTGCTACGCATAGAGATTTTAGGCGCTACGCATAGAGAATTTTGGCCTATTTTTCACTTAGCAGCTCAGAATTTCACCTATTTTTGGCCAGTTTCACTTTTTTCATGTAATTTTTGATGTAACTTGATGTAATTTCATGTTCATGATGTAATTTTGGCACACTTTTACTCATTATAGAATATTCATTCACCAAAAGGTGAAATGTAAGTGAATGGATCAGTTTCCTAGCATATAGAGGCAAGTTGTTTCATTGCCTATTTTCTAGTTCCTAGTTTAGATATGGTTGAAACAACTCCTAGAATTATGAGCTCGACCCCTAGAGGCATGGGGACGATTTAGGCTTGTCTATTTCATGTAGTTATTCAGTCATTTTTAGGGTTGGACAATCAGGATTGCTTGGCACTTCACTGTACATTTCATCTCTGGACTTTTGGCAAAGGAATAGACCAGGGTTTGCAACACTCTTTGGGATCCTTGTGGCTCTGTGTTTTGATGGTGTTTTTCTATATGTAATTTTAAGTTCACTGATGTTTATGTGTATCATTTCGCTTCTCCTTTCTTCTTAGATTAAACAAATCAGTGTCAAAGGTGGAATTCATTAGATTGCTCTGCTCCGCCTTTAGTTTTGTTTAATTTTTCATTTTTTCATCTGTTTGACGAGGATTATTGAAACCATCTTGCCCTATTCATCTCCTCACTAGTCTAAAACATACATTCATTCAATCTAAAGCATCAAAAAAATTTCCTTCCTTGCCCCAATCAGAACTCTGCAAAAACTAGGCCTAATCCCCGCACCCAAAACTGCATTTCCCTTTGATTCAACAAAAACCCCCAAAATCAAAATCAAACTCCTTACTTATATATCTAGCCTAAAATTAGCTTTTATTTCAAGTCATCTCAAGCCCTATTGATTATATTTGCTGAGATTGACCTGGAGAGAGCCCTCTCCTGTTCTGGTAGGGCTAGCTACCAGACTGAGCGTGGTTTGATGTTACCCTGAACTCTACCTTCCTTCATCCTGAGGTAGATTTAGGAAATAACATAGTGGTGACCATAATGGGGAATAAAATGGTTTTATTTTTGGTGTTATTTGTTTTATAAGCTATAGATGGAGCCTGAAGTTATGCCAGGTAGCCTTCGAAACGCTCTTGCTTTGCATCGGTGAAAGTAGATAAATGCTGCTTCAGTCAATCTCCGGTCTAGCTTGTGAACGTGACACTTGAATTGTGAATTGCCCCATTACATCAGATCATTCTAGAATTTTTGGTGATGAGTCTAGAATTCGATAGGCTGAACAAGTTGTTTTTGTCCCTTTGATTTTGAAATTAATCCAACACGATGGCTTCCAGAAGACATACTAGAGCAAATCCAGATCCCAATCCACCTCCAGTGTATGAGAGTCCCAATCTGATTTCAAGAATCCATTGTAGAGAAATTCCTTTGATTCCTCTTTTCAAATCTCATTCATGTCCCGCTGTGTTTTAATACCTTGAAGATATTGAATTTGACGAGCAATTTGAGTTGTCGTTGTTTGAAACTAAGTCTGAAATTGCGATTGGTTCTACTGTCATAAATCTCGAGTTTATCAAGTATCTTGAAATTTGTTGGCTAATAGATCCATTGATAGTTACGTCTTGAATATTCAAAACTCCATTGTGGCAACAAACATTCCTGATTTTATAGAGTCTACATCTCAAACTCTTGGGCCATCAGCAGTTACTTCCGATTCACAAGTTCATACCCAGCCACCTTTCATTCCTACCATCCCCATGCAACCATCCACTTCTGATCTATAATCTACAGTAGTATCACCTCCATCCACACCACATACACCTCATACATCTACTACTCCTACTCCACCTGTTTCTCCAAGACAGATTGTAAATCCACCAAGAGCAATGGCTGCTAGATTCACACCCCTTGTCTTGCCTCCAAACTTGGATGCTATGCCCGCTGATTATCAAAGTAAGATCCCATTTTTTGATGGCACTCCTCAAAGTGTTCCTGCTTAGTATCATATTGATAGAATGGCAGAATTCTTTTATCTTCATGAAATTGACGAAGAAAATGTGACCATGAGATTGTTTGTGCAAACTTTTGGAGGCGAAGTGAGAAAATGGTTCAGAGCTTTGTAGCCTAGAAGTATTGCTACATTGGCCGAGCTGCAGAGAAAATTTTTAGATCGGTGGGAAGTAAAGAAAGATCCTCTTCAGATCACTTCTGAATATACCAAGATCAAGTGCAACGTAGGTGAGTCAGTCCAAGACTATTGTATCAGATTCAATGCGGTTTATAATGAAATTCTTGATGATTTAAGGCCATCTAGGAAGTCAGCTTTGCTTAATTTTCCAGATGGTTTTGATCCAGATATGGCCTATTCATTACGAGAAAGAGATCCAACCCACTTTGGAGGAGATGCAGAAAATTGCAGTAAGTGTTGAAGCTAATCTGAATGACAAGAGATCTAGATTGAGAGCATAAAAGAAAGTCGCAATAAAGGAAGAAGCTTCTACGTCAGATCAAGTACTTTGCAAGGTGGAAAATATGATTGAAAAACTGACACTTGATAAGCCCGAACCGCAGATCAAAAATCCAAATTTCCATGGACAACAACAACCACAATTCTGGATTAAACAACGAGAGCAGTGAGCACAAGAACCACCGACACAACAGCAGGTAAAAACTCCTTTGCAGTAGAATTTTGTTGGCCCTGAATCAGATGATGAAGATAATGTAATTGGAGAAGAAAATCACTTTTTTACCCCTGATGATATGCCAACCTTTATCATGGTGGATTATGAGTATGTAGAAAATTCATATGAACAAAAGGATGAGGATTTTATATTGGCAAATGATGCAGCTCTTGAAGAAGAGTCGGATGAGTATCAGAGAGGTTATATGAATGATTTGTCCACCTGTTGGGAATCTGTAATTTATTAGCAAGATTGGCAGAGTCCAATTACATAAACAACATCATTTCAACCAACTTTGGGATTCTAGGATCTAGCCATCCTGAATCCGGAGAGGGATCTCTCCAATATGTGCAAAGATGGATTTGTCTTTGAAGTTTGGGGGTAATGATATTAGGCTAGTTATGAAGTCCAAGGGTTTTGTTTGTTTTTGGATGGTTGAACATGATTGATGTTAGAGTTGAAAAGCCCCAAGGGTAAAAAGGTTCAAAGGTGATAAGTTGCAAGCAAAAGAGTAATTTTTGATCAAGAGGAAAGATGTAGGCAGGTTTTCAGTCCATTAGGCTATGGAGTCATAAGAGGATTTAATTGAAACAATCAAGTTCAAGAGTGGTCTATGGGGCAAGTCATCTATGCCTAAGGATCTCTTTAAGGTTTTATTTATGGAAAGGAATGATACATCAAGAAGGGGAAATAAACAGATGTAGAACAAAGAGCAGCCCAAGATCTGGTAAGTACTTTGAAACTAGCCAGCCTTTGACCAGGCACTTAAGAAAGACATGAAAGCAAACTAGGATCTGGTAAGTACTTTGAAACTATCCAACCTTTGATACACTTCCAATAGAAGACATACAAAAAAACTAATGGAAACTTGAAGGCAACCTTTGGAGGAGAGACTAGCGGGCCGGGCTCACCAAAAATCCTCTCCTAGCTCTTCTTTACCTGGCTACTTCCAAGACAATCATAGAGATAACACAGAATGTCCTAAGATCTGGTAAGTACTTTGAAACTATCCAGCTTTTAACACATTCTAAGGGAAACAATCAAACAATTATGTAAACAAGACTGGGACCAGGGCTCACCATATCTTCCTCAGTTCATCTTCACACAACATATACTGAAAGTAACATTCGAAAATAATATTCAGCTAAGACAATAAGATGAGGGAACACCATCATTCCTATGCTTAAACTGAATTAAATCATTTCCAAATAACACAGTTGAAAGATTTCTCAGCCAGAGAATGTTACTGGAATACAGTAGATCCTAACCCTGTTTAAACTGTTCTTTACAGAAGAAAATGAAACAAAATGAAAATAGGAATAAAATAACAAGTTATAATGAGAATAACATCACCGTCAACATAGACCAGGATCCCATAAATCAACTTGTATTGATGCTCCAAACCGGTTACAATATTCAAGTCCAGTGTTTTAATTCATCTTTCTTTCATAACCTAACTTATCTGTTACAAGCAGAGCTCCAAGAGCCAATGAATCACTATTTACAATCAGGGATCTTCAACTCAATTACATTACAATGCTTCAGTAATTACATCAACAACCAACCCCTCACTCATATTCTACTAAAGTATTTATAGAAGGATGGGGAGGTGAGATCTGATTAAAGATCTCAAATACAATTAATACAGAGTTAATGTTTTCTTGCCCCTTGGGAGGCTCAATGAAGAAATTGTACAGGTGTTTCACTGTATTAATTGGTCTACACTTATGAATTAAGATCGGTGGGATATTTTGTTGACTTTGAGGCTCTGTGTGGTGCTAGGGCTACTCTGAAGACATTATTTCATTAAATCCTTCGCAGAAATAACTCTTTGGCTACGTTGAGGTAAAATATCTGATCTTGATCAATAAATTTTGTTCCTGATTGAATACTTTGAGGCACAGGTGGCACTTTAGTCGTTGGGAGGAATCAATTCGCCTCCATTTGTGGCGGTGTAGGGTTTTCCTGATAAAACACTTTAGGCTTTTCTTTAAACTGTGTTTTAGATTGAGGATTAGGCTTTTGATAACTGTCTTAGCCATAATCCCCGCTACTCTATCCATCAATTCTCTTCTCTGGTTCATCCATGGTCTTCGACATTGATAATCTTCGACTGTGCCCGTTCCATGGTTTTCCTTGCTGTCCTACAGGGCTGTGCAGGGTTCATAAGGCATCAATGCCTGAGAAAACATCGACGAAACATGTAATTTAACCCTGCGGATGACTTCCCTGATGCATTCGAAGGCCGGAGGATCGTCATCCTTGACCGACGACATTTCTTCATTTAAGCGGAAAAAACATTGAAACCTGCAAAAACAAACAAATTTTACAAAATCCTGCGTTTATAGGTCAATCTGCTTCTGAGGATGTGTGGAGGAAACACGGCCGTTGGATGGCATCATCCAACGGTCGGGATTTAATCTTAGAATGGAAGAAAAAGCATGAGGGAGGAGGATGAAATATGAGTCGTTGATCGCGCATGATCGATGGTCGGGAGCAGGCAATGGAAAGTCAGCGGCGGGGAATCGTTGACTGGGCAACGAAATCGGGCGACGCGATATGGGCCGTCGATCTGCAGATCAGATCGACGGCGGGGATTGATCTGCTGCTTTACGAGGGCCTGTTTATCGCGTAGGCACTTTGGTTAATCATTGGATACTTTCGAAGAGTGATGGCCGTTGGATGAGGGGGGCCAGATCGGATGGCAAAGATTTATTTCGCTGGGCGTCCTGGTCCGGTCTTTAATGCGTGATGGATGACGGTTGCATGATGGTTTTTTAATCGTACAAAAGACACGCGTCGGACGTTGTATGGAATTGCTGGCTGCTGGGAGAAAACCGCCTTTGCCCGAAGAGTGGTGCGATGGATATCGTCGGTTTTGGGCGACTGACCTTCGAACGGTGGGGACCACGGACAAAGGTGCACTCTACACCATCGGATCTATGAGTGGGATGAACGGCTATGATGTGTTTGAGTGGCAGGTCCACCCATTTAAAAATAGAAACACGTGACTTGATTTTTCACGTTAAAACTTTGGAAATATGGGTTTTCAAACTTTACAAAGGAAAAATAGAGCGGGGATGGATTATTCATTGGTTTAGCGCTCGATTGCACAGCGGTCAGTTCTGGCGCCAGGACGTATGGATGAAAAGGGTTAGAGGCTTAGCCCGAGGGGGCTTAAGCCCAGAACATAGAAAACATGCATTTTCTATGGTTTTTGAATGTTTTTTGAAGGAATTTAAAGGTTTCGGTAAGGTTAAAAAGTGGGTTTTTAACCTTATAAAATGGATTTTAATAAGGGGAAATAGCAGAAACATGGAAACGAGGTATTTTCATGAGGAATGGAGGGATAGAAGAGGAGGTTAGTTTTGAGGAGAAGGAAGGGGAAAGGGATTTTTGCAGTAGTATTTGACTTTGGATTTTTGTAGGATTTCAGAGGTTTTTAGGATGTAAACAGCAGTATGGGATTTGGACAGAGGCATGAGGCCTTCAAGATTCTTCAAGAGCCAACAATTTTTGATAGGGAAAAAATTGTTCCTTGAAGGCTGAAAAAAAAATTTAGCCACCTTTAGTATAATCAAATTTTACAGGTGGCTAACAGTGGCTCCACTTGGGGATGGTGCCTTTTTGAAGGCATCAACAATTCAGACTTGATTTCTCTGGGAGGATGACTTGTTCCTGATCCTTTAGATTTCTCTTCTTTTGCTGGATGATCTTGCTTTACTCTGAAAAATAACATCAGTTATGAAAAAATAATGGACCTCATCAATACAGCTTTCTACCTACCCAATCCTACTGATCTAACATTTTTTCTTCATCAGAGTGCACTTGGATTGGAAAACTCTTTTCACAACATTTTATTCTTTTGAAAGCATAAAAAATAATCTAATTCTACTCCTTATTTCTCCCCGAACTTAGATTAAATAGTTGAGCTCAGATTATTCTCTACCTAATCTACTGTCTGTTGGGATTAAACTATCCAACAGACTTTCATTCTCTAAATTCTACAACAGAAATTTAAAAACAGCCAATTCAAGATTAAGTTGTTTGACTTGCTGTGATCTATGGCATAAAGAAAGCTGCACATATATTATTATTTGCTGAAAATCAAAAATCAAAATGGAAGGCTTGAGATCTGGAAGTTTATCATCATGGCCTTCTCCTTTCTGCACAGCTCTGTTTTTGCTTTTGTTTGAGCTGTCTCCTCCTTATTCCATGGTTCATATTTTGAGCAAATTAGAACCAGTTTTTCTCTTTTTTGACTCAGAAGATAAAACATTTTTGAGTCATATCTCTTGGGAAACTTTGGTTCAGATTTTGAGTTTGTTTGAACCTTCAATTTATATCCTAATCCATCTATTGATAAGCCAAGATTGAATAGTTTGGCAAATCAAATTCACTATCCTATCAGCAGAAAATTTAAAGCTAATTAGTCAAGTTTAAACAGTTTGAATAACTAGAAGTGTGTTTGGTAGGAGTGGCATTTGAGCTTGCACACTTTCAGAATTTGTTTCTCTTTTTGGCATGGGGTTTTTCCTTTCTTGTTTTCATTTCTTCCCTCTTTTCTTCTTTTCTTTGTTTTTTTGTATTTTTTGATTTTTTATAACTTTGAATACAATGATGGATGGAATATTCATAATGGAAAATTATAAAAGGCTTAAAAACATAAAATGGATCAAGAGAAGTAATTATTAAGCATCCTTCCATTGATAGGACCCCCAAACAATTCTGTTCCATCCAGTTCTTGTAAGAAAAATGCATTATTACCGGCAACTGAATGAATAGAGTAAGGGCCAAGCCATAGGTTTTCAAATTTCTCATGCTTGCCCCTTTCTTCCCTCCTTGCGTCCCACTTTAAAAATTTGTCCCCAATCTTGAAATTGCTGGCCTTTGTTATTCTGTCAAAAATATTTTTGATGCTGTCTTGTTTCTGTGATGCTTTGTTATATACTTCCTCTCTGGTCTATTGAAGATGAATGGTCTGATTTATTCTTCTGATCATGTCATTTTCTTCAGTTTGCAACTCTTAAACGAGCTTCATCACTGGTACACCAAGGCTGTTAGGAAAAATTGCATCTGTACCATACACAAGTTGGAAAGGTGACATACCAATAGATTTCTTCAAAGTTAATCTGTCAGCCCAAAGTGCATGGACCAGCTTTGTGTGCCAAGACTTTTTGTTGTCCTCCAACAGTTTCTTGATTATGTTCACTAAGCTTTTGTTGGAAGATTCTGCAAGTCCATTACCTTGAGGGTAATAAGCTGTGGAATTCCCCAGTGATATCTGATATCTATGACATAAATCAACCATCCTCTTTGATCCAAATGCTGCTGCATTATCAGTGATGATCTTGGTAGGACAACCAAATCTGGAGAGAATGTTAGTCTCGATAAATTTTATGATGTCTGAATCATTGGCCTGCCTACAAGGAATGGCTTCTATCCACTTAGTGAAATAGTCTGTGGTAGTCAGGATCCACCTATGCTGGGCAGAAGATGGTGGATGGATTTCTCCGATGAATTCAAGTCCCCACTGTTGAAAAGGAGCTTCAACAGTGATTGGATGCAGAGGAAGGGGTAGCAGTTTTCTCTTGCCTTTAAAACATTAGCATTTATAGTAGGCAATGATCATCTTGTGTATATCAGGAAAAAGAGTAGGCAAATAGAAACTAGCCCTCAAATTTTTTTTGGTTGTTGACTTCCAGTACAAATGACCCCCACACTCTCCTTCATGGAATTCCTGCTTAACCTTCTCTGCATCAAACTCAGGAAAAAATTTAAGAAATATACCACTTGCATTTTTCCAATAAAGACATCCATCTATAATGCAATAGCTTACTGCTTTCAGCTTCAAGAACCTTTCCTTTGTTTTTGATAAACCAGGAGGTGTATTTAAATTAAGAAAAACATAAACAATATCAGCATACCAAGAGGAATTCATGAAATGGTTTTCAACAATGGGTGTCGAGATTTCCTCTCGGTCATCTAAATCATTAATCATATGAATATCAAGAACTTCACAATTTGACTCAGCCATTAATTTGGATAGACCTTGGTCTTTGATGAGTTTAGTGGGTCTTATCTCTAAATAATATTCAAGAATAAAAACAATCCACTTACCTCTCTTACCATCTGGGTCCTGTGTTAGAATGTCTTTAACAACTGAGTTTGGGACAAAGGAAACGATGTGTGAGTGAAGGATGTACACCCTAAAATATTTTAAAGCTTTAACCAAAGCAAAAGCTTTCTTTTCCATAATGTTGTACTTCAATGGGGCATCCCTCAATGCCTTACTAAAGAATGCAATAGGCTGCTCTTGTCCTTGTGGATTTTTTTGTAAAAGGACAACAGCTATGGTATGTTCTGATGCAAATGAGAAGATATAAAAATCCTTTGAAAAATCAGGACTTATCAGCACCGATGTTTTGGTTAATGCTTGTTTCACCAGTTCAAAGGATGTCTTTTCTTCCAAGGTCCATTTTACCCCTTGCTCCTTTTTCAACATATTTTTGATATTCCTAAGGAGCTCAGCTAAGTTGGGGATGAACCTTCTCAAAAAGTTAATCTTTCCGATGAAAGACTGCAACTCTTTGATGTTTCGAGGATGAGAGATTTGCAATATGGCCTCTATCCTCTTTGGATCTATCTTTATACCCTCCTCAGAAATAATGTGCCCAAGAAGCTTACCCTCTTGGAGACCAAAAAGTGTTTTCTTAGGATTTAAAGATATCCCAAACCTTCTGCATCTCTCGAAAACCTTTCTTAAATGTTGTAAATGCTCTTCATCTATTTTTGAAAACACAGTGACATCATCAAGATAGATAATGATGAAGAAGCCCAATTCTTCCGAGAATGCTATGTCCATGGCTCTCTGAAAGGTTGCTCCAACATTCATTAGACCAAAGGGCATTTTCACATACATGAAAGTGCCCCATGGTGTAGTAAAGGTTGTCTTTAATTGATTAGCAGGGTGAACTAAGATCTGATTATACCCTGAATAGCCATCAAGCAAAGAAATTCTTTTAGACCCTACCACCCTTTGTAAAATATGATCCATCTTTGGTAAATGGTAGTTGTCTTTCAATGAAGCTTTGTTTAAATCTCTAAAATCTATACAAAGCCTGATTTCTCCAGTCTTATTCCTAACAGAAACTAGATTAGATACCCATTCAGAATATCTAATAGGGACAATAATACCAGCATCATACATTTTCAAGATTTCCTTCTTAACCAAAGGTAGTTGTACAGGGTTTATTCTGCGCAGTTTCTGTTTGAATGGTTTTTGGTTTTCTTTAAGAGGGATTTTTTGCTGTATTATTTCAGTTTCGTAGGTTCAATATCTTTGTAACTCCATGCAAAAACATCAGAAAATTCTTTGAACATCTCTATGTATTTGAGTTTAATGTGAGCCGGCAAAGTTTTGGACAGTTTGATCATTTTCAGTTTTTCCTTACTGCCTATGTTGCACTCTTCCACTTCAGTCTCTACAGGTTCCATTTTAGGTTTTTTGGCCGCGTCGTTAAAATCGAACAACTCTTTTAAAGGTGTCAGACCACTTGGAAAACTTTCATTTTTAGAATGCAGAGTTTCTATTTCCTTTGTTTCTGATTCTACACTCAATTCAGTTTCGTTTCTAAGTTTGCAAGTCTGAAGGTTAATATTGACAAGCTCAGGAGAAGGTTCTTATTCACCAAGAAAAGTTTCTTCACTGCAGTCTGTATCATAATCTGAATCTGAACTATGCAGTTCAAATTCATTTATGAATTGCATGAAGTCTTCTATTTGTTTATCTCCATCAAACACCTGCCAATATTTTTTATTATCAGGCACAACTATTCTAAATTTTATCTGAGTTGAGAAATATTCGGTCTCATATGGTGTTAAACATGTCCTAGTTGTAAAGGCTAAATTGTGGGCTATAAGATTTCTTTTTCTTGGGACAAAACTCAGGGTGGATTCCTCGAATGTTTTCAAAAGATCCATGACATCATTCCAATAGGCCCTAAGTCTGGGATGATTTGCATTATACTCCCCATTGACTTGCCTAATTATTAACTCAGAATCCCCATACACAGTTATTTTCTTGGCTCCTAACTTTTTCAACAAATGTAAGCCCAAGAGTAGGGATTCATACTCCGCTATGTTGTTGGAAAACTGAAAGTTTAGTTTGCAAGAAATGAATTCTGTGTGCTTGCTTTTCATGTTAGTAATCCAGACACCTGCACCAAAATTTGTTCTAGTGCATGACCCATCAAAATACATATTCCAGATAGGATTTCTCCCAGTTTTATCAGTTTTGTGAATGTCCTATGTATGATTTGATTCCTCAAGTTTTTCAATATGTTGAGGAATGCTTTCTTCGCTGTCAAATTTTAAAAGCAATGGACTTATGACTTGTAAATCAAGACCCGTGTTTTGTTTGCCAATGTTTTTAAGTGTATAAAACAGTTTTGACACTTCGGGGTTGTGCTCTCCTTCCTCCTTATCAGCAATTGATCCTGTTAAAGTGATTCGTTCAGTGAGGGTTTCATCATTAAACATGATAAAAGAATCAAGGCTTGTACTTATAGAATAAAAAGGGGAGTTTTGAGGCCTGTCTTGACTTGTAACTGTGTATTGCATATGAGACTCCCTTTAAAGTCTTCTAGTCTGATTGAAAACGGGGATAGTCGAATAGGTCATATCCATTTGCATAGTCCCCTGTAACTTAGCCCCCCAAGATCTTGATAAAAGCATTCCATAATTTGGGGGTACATCAGCCACAAAAACATCCATAACTAGGCATTTGGCTGGAATCTGGGCTAAGTTAACACAAAGGTCTTTAATCAATCCTAAACACTTGACTCTGCTTGAGTCAAAAGAATAAAGATCTTTATAAGGTCTGGTGATTTCAAGACCCAGGCTCTCCATTACAGCTTTTGGCATTAAATTATGAGAAGCGCCTGAGTCATGCATAGCGTTGTATAGAATTTTTTCATGAACGTTCAAACTTACATAAAAGGGAGGGACGGGTCCCTCTTGAAACTTACCTTCAATATTTGGACCAAAAATAAGCTCTGGCTGGTCGTCATTAATATTGAGTGTATCCTCATTTTCTTCTATGTTCAAAGCCTTCAAAATTTTGGACCTGTATACACGTTGGGCAGCTAACTCAGTCAAAGGGACAGAAATTTTGATCTTTGAGATTTCCTGTTCCAAGCTAAAATAAATTTGATTCTTTAAGGTGCTGGTTTCAGTCCTATTTACTGCCACTCTTTCAACAACAACAGCTTGTTGATTTGTTTTATCTACAATTGACACATCGGTTGAAAAAGGAGTACTAGCTGAAGTGTTAGTACTACTAATGTTTGCACTCTGTTTTTTAAAATTTGGAGTGTCTTTCTCTTTACTTTTACCAAAATTAACATCCACCATTTTGTCCTTTTGTTTGACTATTTTAGGCTTGGTTGTAGTGGTGTTTAGAGAAGATTTGTCAGAGGTTTTGGTGTTGGGGTTTTGTTGACTAGATTTACTTCTGAGTTCATATTCTTTTGAAGGTTCTTTGATGGCATTTTCCATATCTTGACAACAATTTTCATCATCATCTCATTTGTCATCATAAGGTGTTTAAAGACCCTTTTTTCTATCATAATGAACCTCGAAGTCATCATCATCTACCCCAAATAGGTTCATATCATCTCCCTCTGTCATTTCATCTGTTTCCTCAACCTCACTCACATAGTTTTGATGAAAGGGAGGAGTGATCTGGTGATCATCTTCCCTAGGTCTGTTAGGAGGTTGGTTCCTTCTAGCATTCTAATTCTAGTTTTGGTTTCTGTTTTGAGGAGTAGTTTGATTTTGACTTTCTTGTGCTCAATGCTCATTTTCTTCATCATTTTCTCCATCATTCTTTCCATATTTGAACTTGAGGTAGTAGGTGAGGATTCCTCTCTAAAAGATACTCTCTTTTCAGCTTTCATCCTTGCCCTCTTCTCCATTAGGTTGACTTCCACAGAAAGAGCACCTCTTTGCATGTCTTCAAGGGTTGAAAAATCTCTCTCTCTGAGTGAATAGGTCATGTAAGCATCAAACCCTTCAGGAAACTTGTTTAAGGCTGAGCCTTGTGGAGGTTTTAATTCTGGGGAAAGTGCATTATACACACTGTTAAATATAGTACAATAGACTTGTACACTTTCCTCGGGGTTCCTATGAAGATTGTTATAGTTAGAAAGAACTTGGAGAGGATTCTTCCTCACTTCCCATTGGTTTAAGAATGTTTTATGGAAGCCTTGTAGATTGTTGATACTGTGGGGGGCTAGGGCTTTAAACCATTTCATTACTTCTCCCCCTGAACTATGAGCAAACAATCTGAGTTTGACAGAATCATCATCAATTTCATTTATGTCAAAATAGTCATTCATCTTATCCACATGTTGTGATGCAGATATAGTATTTCTAGCATCATATAATGGAATTTTGGACTGATAGTCCTATGGAAGATTGACTAATGGTACAGGAAGGACTAAGGGAGCATACCATGCTGCCATGATATGTGGTGGAGGTGGATTGACAAGAGGGGGTGTGGGCTGAAGTGAAGTGGTTTGAGTGGTGGATGAAGGATGAAAAGAAGTGGATGGGACTGCAGTAGATTGTTGAGCTGATCTTGGATGAGAGACACCTAGATTATAAAGAAAATGTAAATCAGGAGGTGTTGTTTCTCTACTCCCAAGATGTTCACTTGTTTCAGGAGATGAATGTGAAGACTCAGAATCTAACTGATCTAAATCATCAAGGGACCTAGTTCTAAATGGATTTAATAGGTCATCTTGTGAGTTTTGCAGAGCTGAAATATTTTCAGGGACTGAATTAGCTCTTAGGGGTAATCTGAAAACAGTTGAAGATTCTATCTTAGGGGATTTCCTAAGGATTCTTTCTGGGTTATCAACTATCTTAGGTGGATCAAGGTCAGGATGGGCTCTAGTGTGAATATTTCTAGGAGCCACTATGCTGTGTTTTTAGACCCAAATAAACAAGAAAAGTTCAACCAAGTATGACAATATTTGAGAGGTCAACTAATCTATTTTCACAATTTTAATCCTACAGCCCTCTAACTGAGTTTGAAAGATATTATAATGATAAGGGTTCTTCCCAGTGGAGTCTTAAGGTCTGTTCAGGATTGTGGAGTCTCCAGGGGGAAAGTTTAGAGTGTTTTCAAAGAGGTACACTGTCCCCCACAGTGCTTATGAAACATCCTTTTTCAAGGATATCCCGAAACACAACAAGATATAACCAGAGATTGACTGGGAGGGCATTTACCAGATATTTCAGCTCTAAAAGAGGATGAGATCTGGAGGCTACTTGGACCTTCCCAGAGTCTTTCTAAGAGTATGAGGTAAAACAAAAAAAAGGTAAGTGAAAAGTAAGAGCAAGTGTTTTACTACCAATCTGAAATGTTTTGGGTATTTTCTGAGTTATTTTATTTGTGTGGTTTCTAAGAATGTCCTAAATTTTCTTCAAAACTTAGCTACGGTTGTGAGACAAAGATAGTCTACTCTTATGGATAAGCTAGCTGTTTTTCTAAGGTTAGATAAAGACTTACGAGAATCCTAGGGTTTACCTAGATTGTCACTGATTCAAACAAGCTTCATCATGATTACCATTCTTTTGGTAGTGCTTGGAAAGGCTGCTTTTTACTCATAATGTTATAAAGATTTTTTAAGGGGAAACCAAATCTCTGATGTCCTATGGTCTTCCCCAGTGGAGTCGCCAGAAATTTTGGGAATCTGTAATTTATTAGCAATATTGGCAGAGTCCAATTACAGAAAAAACATCGTTTCAACCAACTTTGGGATTCTAGGATCTAGCCCTCTTGAATCTGGAGAGGGATCTCTCCAATATGTGCAAAGATGGATTTGTCTTTGAAGTTTGGGGGTAATGATATTAGGCTAGTTATGAAGTCCAAGGGTTTTGTTTGTTTTTGGATGGTTGAACATTATTGCTGTTAGAGGTGAAAATACCTAAGGGTAAAAAGGTTCAAAGGTGAGAAGTTGCAAGCAAAAGAGTAAGTTTTGATCAAGAGGAAAGATGTAGGCAGGTTTTCATTCCATTAGGCTATGGATTCATAAGAGGATTTAATTGAAACAATCAGGTTCAAGAGTGGTCTATGGGGAAAGTCATCTATGCCTAAGGATCTCTTTAAGGTTTGATTTATGGAATGGAATGATACATCAAGAAGGGGAAATAAACAGATGCAGAACAAAGAGCAGCCTAGGATCTGGTAAGTACTTTGAAACTAGCCAGCCTTTGACTAGGCACTTAAGAAAGACATGAAAGAAAACTAGGATCTAGTAAGTACTTTGAAACTATCTAGCCTTTGATACACTTCCAATAGAAGACATACAAAAAAACTAAGGGAAACTTGAAGGAAACCTTTGGAGGAGAGACTAGTGGACCGGGCTCACCACAAATCCTCTCCTAGCTCTTCTTTACTTGGCTACTTCCAAGACAATCACAAAGATAACACAGAATGGCCTAAGATCTGGTAAGTGCTTTGAAACTATCCAGCTTCTAACACATTCTAAGGGAAACAATCAAACAATTATGTAAACAAGACTGGAACCAGGGCTCACCATATCTTCCTCAGTTCATCTTCACACAACATATACTAAAATTAACATTCAAAAATAATATTTAGCTAAGAAAATAAGACGAGGGAATGCCAGCATTCCTATACTTAAACTGAATTAAATCATTTCCAAATAACACAGTTGAAAGAAAAAATTTAGATAAAAATTTCTCAGCCAGAGAAGGTTACTGGAATACAATAGATCTTAACCCTGTTTAAACTATTATTTACAGAAGAAAATGAAACAAAACGAAAATAGGAATAAAATAACAAGCTACAATGAGAATAACATCACCATCAACATAGACCAGGATCCCATAAATCAACCTGTATTGATGCTCCAAACCGGTTACAATCTTCAAGTCCAGTGTTTTAATTCATCTTTGTTTCATAACCTAACTTATCTGTTACAAGCAGAGATCCAAGAGCCAGTGAATCACTATTTACAATCAGGGATCTTCAGCTCAATTACATTACAATGCTTCAAAAATTACATCAACAACCAACCCCTCACTCATCTTATACTGAATTATTTATAGAAGGATGGGGAGGTGAGATCTGATTAAAGATCTCAAATACAATTAATACAGAGTTAATGTTTTCTTGGCCCTTGGCAGGCTCAATGAAGAAATTGTACAAGTGTTTCACTGTATTAATTGGTCTACACTTATAAATTAAGCTCGGTGGGAGCTTTTGTTGACCTTTGAGGCTCTGTGTGGTGCTAGGGCTACTCTGCAGACATTATTTTATTGATTCCTTGGCAGAAACAACTCTTCGGCTGTGTCGAGGTAAAATATCTAATCTTGATCAATAAATTTTGTTCCTGATTGAATACTTTGAGGCACAGGTGGCACTTTAGTCGCTGGGACGAATCAATTTGCCTCTATTTGTGGCAGTGGAGGGTTTTTCTGATAAAACACTTTAGGTTTTTCTTTAAACTGTGTTTTAGATTAGGGATTAGGCTTTTGATAACTATCTTAGCCGTAATCCCTGCTACTCTGTCCATCAATTCTCTACTCTGGTTCATCCATGGTCTTCGACACTGATAATCTTCGACTGTGCCCATTTCATGGTTTTCCTTGATATTTTGCCAGGCTGCGTAGGGTTCATAAGGCATCAATGCCTGAGAAAACATCGAAGAAACATGTAATTTAACCCTGCGGATGACTTCCCTGATGCATTCAAAGGCCGGAGGATCGTCATCCTTGACTGATGACATTTCTTCATTTTAGCGGAAAAAACATTAAAACCTGTAAAAACAAACAAATTTTACAAAATCCTATGTTTATAGGTCAATCTGCATCGGAGGATGTGCGGAGGAAATAGGGCCATTGGATGGCATCATCCAACGGTCGGGATTTAATCTTATAATGGCCAAAAAAGCATTGGGGAGGAGGATCAAATCTAAGCCGTTGATCGCGCATGATCGACGGTCGAGAGCGGGCAATGGAAAGTCAGCGGCGGGGAATCATTGACTAGGCAACGGAATCGGGTGACGTGATATGGGCCGTCGATCTACAGATCAGATCGACGACGGGGATTGATCTGCTGCCGTACGAGGGCCTGTTTATCATGCGGGCACTTTGGTTAACCATCAGATACTTTCGAAGAGTGATGGCCGTTGGATGAGGGAGCCCAGATCGGACAGCAAAGATTTATTTTGCTGGGCGTCCTGGTTCGGTCTTTAACGCGCGATGGACGACGGTTGCATGGTGGTTTTTGAATCGTACAAAAGACACGCATCGGAAGTTGTATGGAATCGCTGGCCGCTGGGAGAAAACTGCCTTTTCCCGAAGTGTGGTGCGATGGATACCGCTGGTTTTGGGCAACCGAGCTTCGAACGGTGGGGACCACAGACAAAGGCGCACTCCGCACCGTCGAATCTGTGAGTGGGATGCATGGCTATGATGCGTTTGAGCAGCAGGTCCACCCATTTAAAAATAGAAACACGTGACTTGATTTTTCACGTTAAAACTTTGGAAACATGGGTTTTCAAACTTTACAAAGGAAAAATAGAGCGGGGATGGATTATTCATTGGTTTAGTGCCTGATTGCGCAGCAGTCGGTTCTGGTGCCAGGACGTATGGATGAAAAGGGTTAGAGGCTTAGCCTGAGGGGGCTTAAGCCCAGAACATAGAAAACATGTGTTTTCTATGGTTTTTGAATGTTTTTTGAAGGAATTTAAAGGTTTCGGTAAGGTTAAAAAGTGGGTTTTTAACCTTATAAAATGGATTTTAATAAGGGGAAATAGCAGAAACATGGAAATGAGGTATTTTCATGAGGAATGGAGGGATAGAAGAGGAGGTTAGTTTTGAGGAGAAGGAAGGGGAAAGGGATGTTTGCAGCAGTATTTGACTTTGGATTTTTGTACGATTTCAGAGGTTTTTAGGATGTAAACAGCAGTATGGGATCTGGACAGAGGCATGAGGCCTTCAAGAGTCTTTAAGAGCCAACAGTTTTTGATAGGGAAAAAATTGTTCCTTGAAGGCTAAAAAACAAATTTAGCCACCTTTAGTATAATAAAATTTTACAGGTGGCTAACACCACCCAGCAGCAACAAATTTCACTTAGAAACAGAGATGTGCCTATGAACCCAATCCAAAAAATAAAATAAGTTTCAGCACCAAAGAATGATGCACAGAAGAAGTTAAAGGATGTAGCTGATCCTGCTACAAGAAAGTCTCTAACAGCAAATGAAATATCTAATCAACCAATTGTATCGAAAGAGAAAGTTGAAAAGAAGGATGCTCCAACCAAAGAGGTAGAAAAAAATTCAGCTTTTAACTTAGAGAGTGAGATTTCTAAGTTAAAATTTTCCATTCCTTTGACTGAGTTAATGAGAAATAGCAGCTACAAGGGTCAATTCTCTAAAATTTTGAATTTTGATCCAATGTCTGATATGGTGAATGTGGAAGATGATCAACCCGAGTTGATATTTGTTCCAACATTGGATGGTGGGTCTCCCGATAGCGATGTGCCCCATTTTTATATCAGTCTCAGATTGCATGAGTTTGTGTTGCATAATGCCATGTTTGATTCTAGAGCTTCCCATAATCTCATGTTGAGGGCGATCATGGAGAAACTGGGATTGGACATCACTAGGAAATATCATGATCTTTATTCTTTTGATTCCAGTAGAGTAAGATGAATCAGGCTCATCAAAGATTTGGTGGTTAGTTTAGATCAGATTCCTATGAAGAACATTTTGATGGATGTGGTTGTGGTGGACATACCTCCTAGATTTGGCATGCTTCTTTCCAGATCTTGGGGAGCGAAGTTGAAGGGAACATTACAACTTGATTTCTCCTATGCTACCATTCCTTTGTTCAGTCAGATGAGAAGATTATATCGAGAGAAAAAAATGAAGTATATGATCACCAGCAAGGAGAAACCGGTAAATCATCTGATAAATTATGTACATACAGATTTAGAGTCTTTTGTGTTGTATTCAGATAGTTTCAATGATGTAGATAGTCAGTTAGTTGAAGCAGAGGACATTCTAGAGATCACAAAAATTTTTAGAGAAGTTTTGATGAAAGAAAGGCAAGAACTTGAGAGTTCTGCTGAGTAATCAGCCGCCCGACAGCAGCAGAAAGTTGATGGACAACAAGCAAAAATAACAGAGCAAACAAAATTTTAGCACTTGGAAGAAGATGAAAATGGTTTATGGACTATGGATTTCGATGGTGTAGTTGGGAGTGACGGTGCTGGAATTGGTATTTGTGTACGTAGTCCTTTTTCCGCCCCAAACAAGGTACTGAGTAATGTGAGGGTTTGTTCTTACAAATTAGCATTTGATTGTTCGAATAATGAAGCAGCATATGAAGCTTTGATTGCTGGTCTGAAAATACTTAGAAAGTTGAATGCTAAGAGAATTTCAGTGTATGGTGACTCCGAGTTGGTAATTAAGCAAGTGAAGGGTGAGTTTCAAGCCAAGCATCCTCGAATGCGGGCTTACCGAAATGTTGTTTTTGATATCTTGAAGTTGTTTTCAGACTATACTTTGACTTGTATCCCTCGTATTCAGAATGGTATTGCAGATTCTCTTGCTAAGGTAGCAAGTAATTTGAAGATCCAAATGAACTCAAGTAACAAGTTTTAAATCCATGTAAAACATCATCCAACTATCCCAGAAAACCAAAGGCATTGGCAAGTATTCCAAGATGATGATGAGATTGATGAATTTATGCAGAACAAAGGCAAATTCAAAGAGACTTCAATTGACGTGGAGCCTAATGATGGTGAGGTTGATGTGAAAATAAATCAGATGGAAGTATTACAACTGAAAGATAATGTCATTCCTAAGGGTTTGATACCTTTAGAAGAACTTTTTGATCAAGATGACGTAGCTAGGAAACCAACCTTGCGGCCAACTGAAAAGGGAGTTGAAGACGTGAACATTGGATCAGCTGAGAATCCAAAGATGGTGAAGTTGTCCAAGGCATTTCCACCGGAGGTAAAAGAAAAATATGTTAGTTTATTGTCTTGTTTTTCTAATGTATTTTCTTGGGAATATTCAGATTTAAATACGTATGATACAAATATAATTCAGCACACCATTCCTATCAAACCAATTCAAAAGCCCTTCATGCAGAAGTTCAGAAGGATAAATCCGAAATTGCTGCCCTCGATTGAGAAAGAGGTGAATTGATTATACAAGGTTGGTATCATTGTTCCTATTAGATTTTCAGATTGGATTTCCAATTTGGTGCCCATCCGTAAGAAGACAGGTGAGATTCGTTTGTGCATTGATTTTAGGAATTTGAACAAGGTTTCTTTGAAAGACAATTATCCATTGCTGAAAATGGATCACATATTGCAGCGAGTAGTTGGAGCATCTCGTATGTCACTGCTCGATGGTTATTCCGGGTATAACCAAACTCTGGTCCATGAGGATGATAGAGACAAAACAACATTCACCACTCCGTGGGGAAATTTCCATTACGCTAAAATGCCTTTCGGTTTGAAGAATGCTGGTGTGACATTTCAGCGTGCAATGGACATGGCATTTGCGAATGAGAAATATGTTTTCCTTGTTGTGTATCTTGATGATTTGACGATCTTTTCCAATTCTGAAGAAGAGCACCTTTACCATCTGAAAATTGTTTTTCAGCGATGCAGAAAGTATGGTGTGTCACTCAATCCGAAAAAGAGTTTGTTTTCCATATATGAGGGCAAACTTCTTGGTCATATTATCTCAAAAGATGGCATCTGTATTGACCCAGCACGAGTTGAAGCAATTCAGAAAATTGATCTTCCCCAAAACAAGAAGAAGATTCAGTCTTTTAATGGTAAGATGAATTTTTTACGCCGCTTTGTGCCTAACCTTGTTGAAAATTTAAGAGAAATTACAGAAATTCTTAAGAAATACAATGTAGTAAAGTGGAGTGAGGAGGTGGTAAAGTCTTTCAATCTAGTAAAGTTGGTTCTTTCTTCAGCTCCTGTTTTGATCAACCCGGATTACACTCAGGACTTTATTTTTTTTTCATTTGCTTCGGAGCATACTATGGTAGCAGTATTAATGCAGAAAAGAGATGGGCATGAAAAACCAATTGCTTTTTTCAGCCGTACTATAAGAGATGTAGCCTTAAAATATAACATCATTGAAAAGAAAGCTCTTGCTCTTGTGAAGGCGTTGAAATATTTTCTAGTATATATTCTGCATTCTCATATCATTGCTTATGTTCCTAACGTTGTTGTAAAGGATGTTTTAGTGCAAACAGATCCAGAAGGGAGACGAGGCAGATGGATTGCAGCCTTGTTGGAGTATGATGTGGAGATAAAGCCCACAAAGCTTATAAAAGGACAAGGGCTGGAAAATCTAATGGCTGAATCTAATTTACATGCATTGGACATAAATCTTATTGCTACTATGTCCGAGGAGAATGAGGAAAGTTCATCAGTTCAGGTATGAGACATCTTTGTGCTTTCTCCTTGGTATTCAGATATTGTATATGTGCTTCAAAATTTGTCACCACCACCTGGCATGGCTAGAAAAATGTAGAACTCTGAAGTTGAAGGCTGCTATTTTTTGTGTTTTTAATAATTCACTCTATTGGAAAGATCCTGGTGGTGTTTTATTAAACTTTTTAGTGAAAGAAGAGGCAAAGCAGGTTATGGAGAATTTTCATAAGGGAGATTGTGGCGGTCACATTTTTTGGAAGACAACAGCCAATCATATTTTGAGAGCGGGATACTATTGGCCGAAACTTTTTGCTGATGTGTATAAGACTGTCAAAAGCTGTCACGAATGTTAGATTTTTGAAGGGAGACAGAAATTGCAGCCTTGCCACTTAAGCCCATTGAAGTAAGTGCTCCTTTTCAGCAGTGGGGTTTGGACTTCATTAGCGAAATTCATCCCGCTTCTTCTAGTCAGCATAGGTGGATCCTAACAGCGACTGATTATTTCACGAAATGGATTGAGGAAATTCCCACCAGGCAAGCTACGGATTCGGTAATAATTTCTTTCCTTGAGAATAACATTTTGTCTCATTTTGGTTGCCTGAATAAGCTAATCACTGATAACACAGCAGCTTTCAAATAAAAAAGGATGATTGAGTTTTGTGACAAGTATCATATCATTTTGGGACACTCAACCACTTATCATCCACAAGGCAACGGATTGGCGGAGTCTTCCAACAAATCTTTGGTCAACATCATTAAAAAGTTTCTGGAAATAAACAAGAAAAGTTGGCATAAGAAGCTAGTCAATGCACATTAGGAAGATCGAGTAAGTCAGAAGAAATCCATTGGTATGTCCCCCTTTGAGTTGGTTTATGGAGTTGATACAGTGTTTCCTACCTCTCTCGCAGTTCCGGTGGTCAAACTTCTACAGGAAGCTGGCAGTGAAGATGATCATATGCAAAGCAGAATAAATCGAATGATCCATTTGTAGTAGATGAGGGAAGAAGTTTTTCAAAACACATTCAAGCTGCAGGAGAGAATTAAGAAGATCTATGACAGAAAATCAAAGGCAGACAAATTTCAATTGGAAGAAGTGGTGCTGAAATGGGATGCAAGGAACGCGGAAAAGGGTAAGCACGGTAAGTTCAAAAATCTCTGGAAAGGACCCTTTAAAATTGCTGCATATCGAGGTCAGAATTCTTTTCTTCTGAAGGAGATGAACGGGGAAGATTGTCCAGGAGGGCCATTCAATGGTCGGCTGCTCAAGAGGTATCATTTCTGAGATGTTTTCTGTTGTTTACATTGTCACTGTACATACCATTTATTTTAGTTTCATTGCATGTGTGCACTGTGGTCTTTTCTTCAGTTTAGGGCCCCAAGTGAAGGCTATAATTTTGAAGATGGATTGTAGCTTTGGTTTGAGTTTGTCAAGTCAGTTTTTTCAGTCATTTCAGTTTTAAAGTTGAGTCAGTTTGAGTTAAGTTTTCAGTCAATAAACGAGTCAAGAGTCTTGTGTTGACTCCATAGCCCAATGGATGAAGGCACTACCTACTCTCCCAAAAATCTGTAGTTCTTGGCACCTCCAAGGAGCTACCATCCCCATTGGAGCGAATGTTAGAGTTAGTCTCTTCATCCCTCCATCAGAGATCAAAATCTCTTTTGTTGCATTTCATTTTAGGTGTCTCATTCACTTCAGTCATTTTCATTCCATTAGGAGCATCGATCGTCTGAAGGAAGGGTATTTTCACTCATGTTTCTCATGTCTTGTACCTGCTGGCTCTCGTTTGTTCGTCAAAGTCCATCAAAATCATTTTACAGACAATGACAGTCAATGTTTGGTCTTTTGGTGGGAAAAGAGTCTTTTTAGGGTTTTCAGTCTCATTAGGTCTAGGGTTTCACAAATTTAGTCTTCAAAGTATCCAATAATTCCAGCAGGCACATGAGGGAGGTTCAAAATCATTTTTCATTTCAAAATTTCATCATTATAATGTTATATCATGATTATTCTTCAAAACTCTGTTTTGAAGAAAAATCATCCATTTTTATCCTTTGTAATAAATTTCCATGTAATTTTCAATATTTTTAGTTGTGAAGATCTTCAGGCGTAGCCCTGGTCTCCTTTTCCAAATTTCATGTCAGCCATCCCTGCAAAAAAATTGACAAAAAGCTTCATCATTTAGCTCAAAAAGTCAAAGTGGAAGAGCGAAATAGAGTTTACATTAAAATGTGAAAGTGCCAAAGTTCTGCAACATAACAAAAGTGGGTTGGTCAAAATGAAAAATTTAAATGCATTGATATATAAGATATTTTTCACATTCAAATTTCATTTTCACGCCAAAGATAAGAGAGAAGCCAAGTCAAGTTTGAAGGAGCAAAAGCTTGTGTTTGAAGCCGATACTGTGGTGAAAGTGCAGGTGCGGCGCGTTGGGAGAAGGCGCGACGCATATAGCAGTCGTGGTGCATAGAGTCGCCCCTTCCTTTGCAAAATACAACGTGCGCGGTGCACAAGGAGGGTGCGGCACACTGGGTTGTGCGCGTGGCACACAGGGTCAACACACAAAAAAAAAAATTTCACTGTTCCACAAAATCAAATCGGTTCAAACTCCCATGCTCCAAGTAAGTTTGTGATGACTTTGAATTGCTATTAACTTGAGTTTGGTGTGGGTTCAAGATTGTTTATAAGAATTTGAATGGTGAAAATATAAACCCTATCATTTTGTTAAAGCTGCTCTTTAGGGTTTAAAATTGGTGTTTTAAAAACAACTTTGGTGTCAAAATAATCCAAACCCATTCTCCACTTATGTTTCCTTTCCCATCACTGTAATCCTATCATCATTATCAATCCCTTATTCCCTCACATTCCATAAACCACTTATTCCTAAATTACTATTATTCTTATCCCTAAACCCTACCATTCCCTATCATTCTCCCTCTCCCATATCATTTGAAAAAATTCCTAAATCCCAAATCCCCAAACAGTCAAGTGACTGTCCTCACACTTCAATTTTCACTTGAAAAAGGTCCACTATACCCACTGTCCATATTTACCACAGTCCTTTCCTATTTTGGCACACATTTGGCAATTGGAGGCAGATACACCAAATTCTTATTTTCAACTCGTACAGATCAGCATACACTTGGCATAGAATTGTAACACCATGACAGACACTGAGTCATCATATGAACAAGAAAGTGACTCTACCACTGAGTTACATGCATCGAGAAGGCCTCGTAAAGGTGGCAAAAATGTGAGATAAGAGCTCACCTCATTGACTCAGTTGCAGGCTTGCCCACTTACCATTGCATGTTTTCGAGAGCAGTCATGCTATCAATACTGTGAGATGATTGCTCGGATTTAGCATCATCAAGATTTGGCTCGATTATTTGTTTTACATTTGCATGATGGCCAGGTAACTCTTGCTGGTGTAAGCTTCACCGTGACACCAAAAACCATTTCTCAGGAAACAGGAATACCGAATGTCGGTGAAGAGTGGAACAAGAGACAGCAGGTGGACAGAGTGAATTATGAACCTTACATCAGGCATAGCTATGTGATACAGCTCAACATGGTATTCCCATTCCGGTTTCTGAAGGAATCCTATGCGCCTTTGATGAGACTCATTATCAGATACTTCAGTTGTGAGGGTCGATTCTCACGCTTGTATGCATACCACATCAGATTATTGATGCATTTCACGAGAGTGAGGATGATGAACATACCATATTTCATGTGCCACAACATCGAGAGGATGACTGTTCTTGTGCTGAAGAAGACTCCCGAGCAGCAATACAACAACATTTACCATTATGCACTCATCAAGATCATTGTTGTACATCAGCTTGGATTGCAGGGCATTGCATGGGAATTTTTCATTTCCCATGACTTCTTCACATCCCCTCAGCCTCCTCTGGAGATCGTTCATGAGCCAGGTGAACCTTCACATCAGTTTGAAGGTCCCGAGACAGAGCCTATCAGTGTGCCAGTGTATTTCAATTATCAGAGAGGCACGAGAGTATTATTTGTAGCAGCCCGACGAGTACTATCTCCACCCAGGGTGGAAGGGGTCTCGTTTCCATCATCAGCAGCATAAGTACATGTACAGGATAGAGGCAAGAGGCCCATGCAGGAGGAGGGCCCTTCAGGAGGCCAAGATAATAATTTCATATTGATTGATGAGGATTTGAGCTCTCCAAGCTCAAAACTGAGAGAGATCATTCAGGAGAAGAAAGCTAAGATAGACACATTAAACAACAAATTGCAGAGAGCTCAGTGGATCATAAACTATCTGGAGTAGTAGAACAATCATTTGGAGGATCAACAGACGGTCATGGAGTTGCAAAACATCCGTGAGAACCAGTAAGCTTACCAAAGAAGCCCATCCGAGATGACACCTATTAAGCGTGAGATTGAGGCTGATAGAGAGACTTGGCTTGAGAGGGTCAACATTCATCTTGAGAAGCTGTTGGAGAAGGAAAAAAATTGAAGAACATGCTCAGACACATGAAGAACCATTATTGGGCGCGACATCAGGTTTGTAAAGCAAGGATCAAAATCCTGAAGGCAAGGCTAAGGAGGGCACTGAAGCGTCGCAAAAGGCATGATAGGCTCCAAATCTTGGCCAAATATTCTTTGGCTGAGCATAGCATTTGATCAGGGACCTTTAGCCCAAATTTCAAGAAATTTGGGAAAAAAATTTTCAATTTTGAATTTTTTGATCACAAAACAGGTTTTTCTGCCCGACGCGTAGCGCCACTTGGCGCGCGCTTATAATTGGCAGCTCTTCAGGGGGGAAAATTTTCATTTCTGGATTTTTTATCAAATTTTTTGCATGCTCATGGATTACCTAAGGATTTCATCAAGTTTTTGGTTGCCTAAAGGGTCAAAAACACCCTAAAAATGGCCTTTCTGCCACTTTTTGCACACACAGGAAGAAATGTTGGGAGATTGAGTATTTGGAGGGGTCAATTGCAACCAAATCCAGAAATTCCACTTGGGATGGAAAGTAGACAGGTAGGGATTTCCAACAAGCTATCATGTGATCAATTTTGACTTTGGGAAGGGCCTCGAAATCAGCTCCAAACTTGTGATACGCATAGATATTTTGGGCACAGCGCATAGAGAATTTTGGCGTATTTTTCACTCAGCAGCTCAGAATTTCGCCTAGTTTTTGTATGTTTCACTTTTTTCATGTAATTTTTGATGTAATTTTATGTTCATGATGTAATTTTGGCACACTTTTACTCATTCTATAAGATTCATTCACCAAAAGGTGAAATGTAAGTGAATGGATCAGTTTCCTAGCATATAGAGGCAAGTTGTTTCATTGCTTATTTTCTAGTTCCTAGTTTAGATATGGTTGAAAAAACTCCTAGAATGATGAAATCTACCCATAAAGGCATAGTGAGGATTTAGGCTTGTATATATCATGTATTTCTTCAGTCATTTTTAGGGTTGTACATTTGGGATTGCTTGGCACTTCATTGTACATTTCATCTCTGCACTTTTGGCAAAGGAATAGACCAGGGTTTGCAGCACTCTTTAGGATCCTTGTGGCTCTGTGTTTTGATGGTGTTTTTCTCTATGTAATTTTAAGTTCACTAATGTTTATGTGTATTATTTCCCTTCTCCTTTCTTCTTATAATAAAAAAATCAGTGTCAAAGGTGGAATTCATTAGATTGCTCTGCTCCGCCTTTAGTTTTGTTTAATTTTTCATGTTTTCATCTGTTTGAGGAGGATTCTTGAAACCCTAATTACCTCTTCAGCTCCTCACTAGTATAAATCATCCATTAATTCAATCTAAAGCATCAAAAAAAATTTCTTCCTTGCCCCAATCAGAACTCTGCAAAAACTAGGCCTAATCCCCGCACCCAAAACTGCCTTTCCCTTTGATTCAACAAAAACCCCCAAAATCAAAATCAAACTCCTTACTTATATATCTAGCCTAAAATTAGCTTTTATTCAAGTAATATCAAGCCCTATTGATTATTTTTGCTGAGATTGACCTGGAGAGAGCCCTCTCCTGTTCTGGTAGGGCTAGCTACCAGACTGAGCATGGTTTGATGTTACCCTGAACTATGCCTTCCTTCAGCCTGAGGTAGATTTAGGCAATAACATAGGGGAATGCCATGAAAGTGTTTTTAGGTCATGTCACTGCTCAGAGGTCATGGAATAAGCCCTCCAATGTGTGGGACGGGGAATTGCAGGGACAGTGACAAATTACTGTGTAACACTAACCTTAACCTTAACCTTAACCTAACCCTAACCTTGATCAAACCCTTAACCTTAACTATAACCTAACCCTAGCATTGACCTTAACTTTACACTTAACCTTAACCTAACATAACCTTAACTATAACCTAACCCTAACCTTGACCTTAACTTTACCCTTTTTTACACAGCAATTTCTCACCGTCCCTGCAATTCCCCATCTCGCACATTGGACGACTCATTCTGTGACCTCTGAGCAGTGACATAACCTAAAAACACTTTCATGACATTCCCCTAGACATGGAATTTCATTTTCCTGAAGACATATCCTTGTGAAAAACCCTAAAAATAGCCTTTTCATCATTGGCGTGACTAGCCAATGTTATACCCGTGCCAATGGGGGAAATCTTCTAAAGAAGGCGTGCCAATTGGCACTCTGTCTCAGAGTCGCACTCGCGCTAGGCTTAATAAAGGGTGTTTTTTAAAAAAAAATGGAGAAATATTGACTTTAACCAACTCCTGAACTGGTTTCTAAATTGAGTTGGGATGTTTGGCTCCATATTTCCATGTAGAGGAAGTATTTTTCCACCTCTCATGGAAGCTTCCTTGAGGATAGGGCCAATCCCATGATTGTAGGGATCCCAACTCCTCTTCCACCATCTATATAAGCTTGCCATTTCCCTTTGCAAGCTAGTCTCCAAGAGTCTCCAAGAGCCTTCATAGCCTAAATAATGCTGCAATAGCCCTCATAGAGCCAAATCTATAGCAAGGAGATTGACGATCGAAGAGAGAGGCTTGTCCCCATCCTTGACAAGCTTTACCGAGACGTATTCCATTGATGACCCGTCGAAGGAGAATTCAGCGTAAGAGCCAAGTTGCATTTTCCTTTGTATGAATTAATGATAAGCGACTATTGGTTATGGTTCCACTCATTTTGTTCATTATGATCATGAGTTTTGTCCTCTCTGACTGACGCATAATTGTATATATTGGATTTTACGCTTGTGTTTGTTGTGTTTCTTGCGTGTGCAGGTGTTTGATAGCGACGAGCGTGAGGATTGTGATCTGTCGGAGAAAAGGAACAGGAGCACTACCTTCTCTACAAAAAACAACGTTGGATTCGAGTTAAGACTTCTTCACAAGTTGGTTTATTGCAATTAGGGACCTACGCCATAGCGTGTTACGATTATTGCTAGACCTGTTTTGGGCTAGTAGGGATCGCCTCTGTCCGCAGAGGGGATTTACCTCCACAATAAATTGGCGACTCCACTGGGGAGTTAGCTTGTTGTTTGTTTTATAAACTACAGATGGAGCCTAAAGTTAGCCAGATAGCCTTCGAAACACTCTTGCTCTGCATTAGCCAAAGTAGATAAATGCTGCTTTAGTCAATCTCCAGTTTAGTTTATAAACTGAACACTTGGGGTATTGTCTTGTCTTTTGGTCGATTTTTGACTTTTCTTTCTTGATCAAATATTTTGGCTGGCTCTTTTTGTGTCTTTGGCTTTTGGTTTGAGCTCCAACATCACTGGTCTGCTTCTTGGATTGCTCATTTTTTATTTTTTCATAGTGAACTTGACTGGCGTGCTTAATAGCGTGACAGTTGCGCCAATTGGCACTAGTTGCTAATTCACTACTCGCACCAATCTTGTTATGGTGCTAGTTTCAGCCTGACAGTCATGCCAGGGCTGTGAAGTGCTAGGGTTTGCTTGGTTCTGAGCTTTCTGAGCTTAATCTGTGACTTTGGTTTCATTTTTTTGATTGCTTGAGTGTTCTGGAGCCTTGTTTGACTGACTGTGACCTTCTTCCTTTGGTTGTTTGCCCATTTCTATCGATTTTACATTTTAGCCCTAGGGCATCTAGGTGCTATTGTGCATCGAGCCTCCCTATGGGAGTTTTTGGTTTCTGTCTGATCAGTCAGCTTTGTGATCGCTTCTTTGAACTCGTTTGGTGGTTGTCTATTGTCTTATTGCATTGTTTGAGTGATTGGCTCCTTCTTCATTCGAATTCCGCCTTTTCTCGTTTTGGGCCTAGATTACATGGTTCATTTGAGTCTTTGGGTGTCTTTTGATTTGAGGGACTTTTTGTCGATTTGAGATATGATTGTGTGCTTGCATTGAGTGAAATTTGATTTTTTTCCTCTCTTTCTTTTGCTTCTCAAATTGCTTGTCTCATTTGTTTTCATTTTGTTAGTGCATTTTTCTCTTAAACAGTGAAAATACAAAAAAATTCTCTTTTGCTTCGGATTAGTTAGTGTGAATTAAATATTTTCGGTGTTATTAGTGATTAGTAACTTTGAATGAAAAGCTTTTAGTTTCCATTATCCGCATTAGAGATATCATTGGTTGTTTTCTGGTCATTTTTTTATTGTGTGAAAAGCTCTTAACTCTCTCTTAATTAGCTTTCATCGAATGAAATGATATAGTGTGGCATGTAGTGTGCATTTAGGCAATTTTGAAATGTAACACTCACTAGGGCCTGAAAACTGAAACATAATTGGAGATAAAAATTAAAATTCATTCAATTTACACTAAGGAAGCATTGAAACATTATCGAAATATTTAGAGGTCTAGGCTAGAGACGTGTTTCGGCGTCTTTAAACCTAGTAGTTGTTGTTCTCCTCTTGGCTTTAGACAGCACTAGTACGGACTTGTGCTCCCCATACCGTCGCGTATATAAAGGGAGACCCCATTAGGTTTCTATTTTTTATCTATAGGAAGCTGAGTCTACCACCCTATACTCGTGATACACCGGACACAACATTCGAGGAGATTTCCTGCATGTACATTAAGTCCTTGGTTGATTTCTATTTCATTTTGAAACCAAGGTGTATATTGCAGTTCACGGTTATTTGGTACACCCTTTGCTTAGCATTCCTAAGTAGTCATTTTGATCTTATCTGACTCCTTAAATTTGAAAAGATCACCAAGCGCTTGTCATTTCATGCTTGCTTCAAAACTGAAAGAGATAGAGTCATCTTTCATCCGCTTCTCGACTCTTAAAACATGAAACGGTGAAGTTTCTAAGTTTCAATGTCGTAAAATAAATCACCTGCGATCACACGCCCTGTTAGAATTTGCTTGTTGGCTGTTTGATTGTGTGCCTTGGTTCTTTTTCAGCCCCTGTGTTGTGTTTGATCTTTTCCTTTCGTCATTACTGTCACAGTGGCGGAACCTTCAGTTTCATCTACTAGTAGTCCATATACAGATGATTCATCAGAGGCCTCGCAAACCTCTGCTGAGTTACAGAAACCCATTGTTTCTGAGTTTCTTGACGGGGGACCAGTTCTCTCTGAGCTTCCCTTTGGAGGACCAGTTGAGTTCAATTGGCCCTTTTCTGATGATCCAAATTTATGCAGGAATGCAACAGAATACGGATATAACCATAAGAACAGAGATGCAGCAGAAATAATGCTTCATTTTATTAATAAAAGAATGACTGCAATAAGCTTACAAACATAATGGAAACAAGCTAGGGCGCTGGTAGCGTATCTTTGAGAAGAGATGTAGCGTACGCCGGCCTCTGAACTGTGTTACATTGAGGCTCACAGGCCTATTATAGAAATAATGGAAATATATGAGCTAAGGTACTTGCAGCGTATCCCTGAGAAGATATGTGGCGACTACCAGCCCCAGAACTGTGTTATAATGCAGACATAATGGAGATGTGGTGAGCTAGGGCACTGGTAGCGCTTATCTCTGAGAAGAGATGTATCGGCTCCCAGCCCCCTGAACTGTCTTAAAATGAGGCTCGAGGGCCTATTTATTATTGAGAAACAATGTAGAATCCAAAACGTCCAAAAACCTAACCGTAGGAGATGAGGCGCCAAAACTGTGGGCGCCCGTTTGGGTAAATTGGTGGTTCAACTTCCCGGGGGCGTAACTTTGGCATCCGATCTCCGTTTGACGTGCTCAATAGCTTGTTAGAAAGATCTATCCAAGTACAATTTTTGAACAAGGAAAATTATTCCATGGACCCATGTTGCTTTCTGTTTTTCCAAAAAGCGTCGTTTAGGGCCTCAAAATGGCTCCGGAAGTTTAAGACCCAAAAAACTGCTAAAAATAGTAAGTTGTGTCGAAACTTACAAACTAAAATAAATGATGGTGGGGGTTAAAATGGACTCGATGGGTGGCCACCAATATCCACCTGAATTATTAATCCCCCAAAATGGCTCTGAGAGTGGAGGACCCGAAAACCTGCTAAAAATAGAAAGTTGTGTTGAACATGAAAAGCTGCAAGAATTTATGGTGCTGGTCCAAATGGAATAGGTGGGTGGCCACCGATATCCACCTGGATCATTCCTCCCTCCTTAGGAAGCAATGGTCCCCATTGCGTTGAGATCCTCCATGAGATGAGGAAAATTCTATTGAACTGAGTATTAGATGTGTTGAAGATGTCATGGATCCGCGGGTGGACATGCTGGATGCGTTTAGTAAATTTGGTTTCTTTATCAGCCTCAAAAAATACATGTTTGGATCTATATGTGTAGTTGCAGGATGTATGGCAACATCAAGCAGTGGGGCGTTGGGATTCAGATCAATGGAGTGCTTGTCTTGACAATGTAGATGAACCTCTATGAGTGAGGAGAAATTGTCATCATATTCCTCCATGACTTTGTCCATCTGCTGCAGTCGTGCAAGGGAGCCCTGTTTCGAGGTTGTGGCCACAACATTCTTCTTTCCCTATGAGTGAGTCATAAGGAAAATGAATTTCCTGGCTTGGGAAACAATCTTACTACGTTTTTTTGCAGCAGTCAAAGAGATGACAGGAGGTGGTACTACCTCTGGTATCCTGTACAAGTTATTTCCCAAAGTAATAATAACAGCACGACGCCTAGACTCATACACAGGGAAAGAAGAATGTTGTGGCCACAACCTCGAAACAGGTCTCCCTTGCACGGCTGTAGCAGATGGACAAAGTCATGGAGGAATACGATGACAATTTCTCCTCACTCATAGAGGTTCCTCTACACTGTCAGGACAAGCACTCCATTGATCTGACTCCCAACGCCCCACTGCCTGATGTTGCCATACATCCTGCAACTACACATACAGAATCCAAACATGTACCAGATTTTACACAGGAATGCAAAAGAATATAGATATAACCATAGATACAGAGATGCAGCGGAAATAATGCTTCATTTTATTAATAAAATAATGACTGCAATAAGCTTACAAACATAATGGAAACAAGCTAGGGCATTGGTAGCGTATCTATGAGAAGAGATGTAGCATACGCAGGCCTCTAAACTATGTTAAATTGAGGCTCGTAGGCCTATTACATACATAATGGAAATATATGAGCTAGGGTACAGGAAACATATCCTTGAGAAGATATGTGGCAGCTACCAGCCCCTGAACTGTGTTACAATACAAACATGATAGAGATGTGGTGAGCTAGGGCACTGGTCGCGCTTATCTCTGAGAAGAGATGTGTCGGCTCCCAGCCCCCTGAACTATATTACAATGAGGCTCAAGGGCCTATTTATTGTTGAGAAATAATGTAGAATCTGAAAAATCCAAAACCCTAACCGTAGGAGATGAAGCACCAAAACTGTGGGCCCCGTTTGGGTAAATTGGTGATTCAACTTCCCAGGGACGTAACTTTGGCATCTGATCTCCGTTTGACGCGCTCAATAGCTCGTTAGAAATATTTGTCCAAGGAGTACAACTTTTGAATGAGCAAGATCGGTCCATGGACCCATGTTGCTCTCTGTTTTCCCAAAAAACATCGTTCAGGGCCTCAAAACGGCTCCGGAAGTTTAAGACCCGAAAAACTACTAAAAATAGTAAGTTGTGCCGAAACTTACAAACTGAAATAACCGATGGTGGGGGTTTAAATGGACTCGATGGGTGGCCACCAATATCCACCTGGATTATTAATGCCCCAAAACGGCTTCGAGTGTGCAGGACCCGAAAACCTGCTATAAATAGTAAGCTGTGCTGAAGCTGAAAAATTGAAAGAATTGATGTTGCGGGTCCAAATGCAATAGGTGGGAGGCCACCGATATCCACCTAGATCATTCCTCCCTCCTTAGGAAGCAATGCTCTCCATTGCGTTAAGTTCCTCCATGGGGGGGAAAATTTTGCTGAACCTGGTGTTGGATTTAGATGTGCCACTGGTGGGCAGCCGTTGAAGGATCTGAAAAAAAAATTTCCATCATCGCGTTCCTCTGTTTCTCGAGGGCATCCTCGAGCAATATTTTGATAGGATCTCATGCTCCCTCGTCGTTCTTTCCTTTCACCATGGGGGGTATTCTGGGTTGCGAGGTTGAACTCCTTATACCCTAGCTGCGTTGGAGACATGAAGAGAAAAACAGAGAAAGAGCAGACCCGCTCTGATACCACTGATCCGGATTTATGCAGGAACGCAACAGAATACGGATATAACAATAAGAACAGAGATGCAAAAAAAATAATTCTTCATTTTATTAATAAAAGAATGACTGCAATAAGCTTACAAACATAATGGAAACAAGCTAGGGCGCTGGTAGCATATCTCTGAGAAGAGATGTAGCGTATGCCGGCCTCTGAACTGTGTTACATTGAGGCTCGCAGGCCTACTATAGACATAATGGAAATAGATGAGCTAGGGTACTAGCAGCGTATCCCTGAGAAGAGATGTGGCGGCTACCAGCCCCAGAACTGTGTTACAATGCAGACATAATGGAGATGTGGTGAGCTAGGGCACTGGTAGCGCTTATCTCTGAGAAGAGATGTATCGGCTCCCAGCCCCCTGAACTATCTTACAATGAGGCTTGAAGGCCTATTTATTGTTGAGAAACAATGTAGAATCCGAAACGTCCAAAAACCTAACCGTAGGAGACGAGGCACCAAAACTGTGGGCGCCCGTTTGGGTAAATTGGTGGTTCAACTTCCCGGGGGCGTAACTTTGGCATCCGATCTCTGTTTGACGCGCTCAATAGCTCGTTAGAAAGATCTATCGGAGTAGTACAATTTTTGAATGAGGAACATCAGTCCATGGACCCATGTTGCTCTCCGTTTTCCCAAAAAGCGTTGTTTAGGGCCTCAAAACGGCTCCGAAAGTTTAAGACCCAAAAAACTGCTAAAAATAGTAAGTTGTACTGAAACTTACAAACTGAAATAACTGATGGTAGGGGTTCAAATGGACTCAATGGGTGGCCACAAATATCCACCTGGATTATTAATCCCCCAAAACGGCTCTGAGAGTGGAGGACCCGAAAACCTGCTAAAAATAGTAAGTTGTGCTGAACGTGAAAAGCTGCAAGAATTGATGGTGCTGGTCCAAATGGAATAGGTGGGTGGCCACCAATATCCACCTAGATCATCTGACCCTTTGTCTGGATTTGGAGTAGGGGAAAATTTCCCTCCTCTTACATCGGGTTCACCTTTTTTAGTTGCTGTTATTCCTCCTAGTCCTCGCCGCCTGTTACAAGATCTAGCGGCAGGTTCAAATATGAGTGAATCCAACCATTCTCCTAGTGGGGAAATCCCCACATCTGCTGAATATTACCAGTTATTTCCAGAATTAACTCAAAATTTATTCCCAGAAGACAACCCCGAATCATCTATTATGTCTTTTCCCGGTCCCTCACTACCAACAGGGTATAGATCCTTAGGTCAGATTATCACCGCCGCTGCCTCTATGGGGGTATCATCTCCTTCTACGAGGCCGATTGTTCCTTCATTGGGGATGTCTCCTAGGACACCCATCACGTCATCCCCTCAGGTCACTTGTGTACCCTTCAGGCCCACTGTTTGTGTGGCTGCATCTACACCTGCTGTTACTACTCAGTCCATAAGGACCACATCGCTTCCCAAAGACGTCTACATAGCTTCAGCTATGCTGGAGAATATCTCTCCTGAGGAGTATCGATTGTCCTTACAACAATCGAACCCCGAGGTCAGAAAATCCTCTCAAGATCCCAACCGCTCGTATTTTTCACATTATGCACAGGATGGTACGTCCGTATACATTTTTCCATATTAGTATGATAAGCACAGGACTCCTTTACGTTTACCCACTCCTGAGGCTCAGCTTCATGCTCAGGGTTTACTGTATAACCAGGCTGGGCAGCCTTATAACCCGCAAGGACAACCTTTTCAAGGCCAACCTTCGGGCCAGCCTGGCTATCCTTATGACCCGCAAGGTTACCTTGTAGGCTAGTAGGAGTTGTCATACGGTCCGCAAGGACAATATTACAATACTTCAGGTCAACTCGTGCAGCCTCTTCCTGGAGTCCAACCAGGGCAACCTCAAGGACTCGCAGGTCAACTGGGGTACCAACTCAGGCCAGTATACGGTCCTGGGGGGCAAGTCCAACCTTCCGAACCCATGCAACCTCAGTATCCTATTGCTCCAAATGTTGCACATCAGCCAAGACCATCTTATGGTCGTGCTGCAGGTCAAATTGGTTACCAACCACCACCTGGCTCCATTCCTCGACCAGGCCAACCGGTCGATTCGGCACAACCCGGTGTTCCACCACTAGGCCAGGCGACCCATCCAGTACAACCTGGTGCTCCTCAACAGCCAGGTCAACCTGTACAACTGGCACAACCTGTTTATCTGGGTCAACCTGTTCAACCAGGGTAGCTTGTTCAGCCAGGTCAGCCTGTCCAACTAGGCCAGCCTGCACATTCTGTCAACCCTGTCCAACAGTTGATTTATTCGATGCCACAACTGAATCTAACGGTGCACCCCAATTATCAGGCTCAATAGGGTCCCACCTATCAGCATCCCACTCAACCTCAAGGCGGTTACTATTCTCATGGTTAATACCGACCCAATTACAACCAGCCCCAGGGTTCCAATTATTACTCTCAACAACCCGACAACACCTATGCTCAGCAGCCGATTCCGCATACTGCTCAAATGGGGCCGACGTATAATCAAGCTCCATACTATGGTTATCAAGCCCCGTACACTGGTTACCAGCAACCAAATCTGACTGGTTACACACCCTATACCCCCTACGATCAAAATCTTGCCAGACAGAACCCATGGGGGCAAGGATATTCTCAACCAGCGTGGAGTATAGGTACCGGTCCTTATCGAGGGCCCAACATGCCATTCAATCTATAGTTTCCGTTCTTAGCTACCTTGGAATTACCAGACATTTCTAAATTAACCAATGATCTGATTATGCACAATCCTTATTTGCCTCTGGTTCTGACCAAAGTACCTAGCGACTGCCCAAAGTTTGAAGGTAAAGCTGGAGAAGACCCCCAAGCTCATGTAATGACTTACCATCTTTGGTGTTCGTCCAATTCTTGGGTCGATGGTTCAATTTGTCTACGTCTCTTCCAGCGCACTCTTACCAGTGCTGCCACTAAGTGGTATATTGAACTACCCCGTGGCGTCTGTCAGGACTTCAATAATTTAAAAATGGCTTTTCTGACTCACTTCCAGTTACCAATTCGCTACGAAGTCGGGACGCATCTCCTGACTTCCTTGAAGCAGGATAAAGCCACCCACATATCTGATCACATCCATGAGTGGCGACGTTGTCGTAGGCTAATCAAGTTTGATATACCTGATCAACTACTAACTCATTGGTTCACCACATCCTTCATTAACAAAATCACTCAAGATATTGCTATGGGGGCATGTGTGACTGAAGAAGAAGCCATAGCGCGTGCCCAGTATCTTGATCTAGTATACTCTTAGTCTGGCACGTTGTATGGTATTTTGACTGATGCTCCATGCCTAGGAACCTCTAAAGCTCCTCATACCCCAGTGGTGGATGGTGTTATTGGTTTCGTGTCTCAAAATTCTCGAAAATCTTCGAATGGGAAGCAGAAGTCTAATTAATCCAATAATTTTGCTATTCCCGCCCCTCCAGATTCTGGAAAGACTGTGGAGGTTAACGTTGTTCAGGCTACTCCTACGGAAAAAGCCTCTAAAGGAAAAAATAAGGGCAAAGGAAAATCTAAACCCCGACTCCCCAAAGCCAGAGTCTTCTAAACCTCATACTGATGACGGTTCCCAATGTAAACCGAAGTACCCCTACCTTATTTATGAAGGAGATCATTATACCAAGGATTTTCCCCGACGATCTGAAATTAGTCAACTTCTCAAAGGCTCCAAAGGGACTCCGAAAATCCTCAAAGAACCATTCCCATCTCAGCAAACCTAGATGGTTGAGCATCCCTCACCATCTGCACCATTTGGGTCCCAGGTCTTTATGTTGAATGGCGCTGCACCTATCTCAATTGCTATGCATTCGAAGGATTATACCAGATCGCATCAGGAAGCTGGAAAGGAAGTTGTGGATGGCCCACCTCCCCCACCTATCTCCGATTCTTTGGAAATTTAGAAGCCTAAAGCTGAACCTGTTGTGAGGCCACCTTCTAAAGGTGTTCTGCGAAGATCTTCCTACAACCCAAATGCCCGTGCCGCTCAGCACTATAGTATTGTTGAGGATTTGGCGCAAGCCCCTTCTGCCATGTCCACATTGGAAGTTCTTCAAAGTTTCTCTTCACAACAGAAAGATTTGTTTTCTGCAATCAGTGGAATCGATCTTGCTGATTCTAGTCTTCTCACCTTCGACTTAGAAAACTTTACCCCCCGACTTCCGCATCAAATTTCTCTTGTGATACAAGTCGGGATCAACGATCTTAACATACATAGGGCCATTGTGGATGAAGGTGCCTCCACTTGTGTCATGTCATCCGCCTGTTGGAAGGCCATTGGCTCTCTGACTCTTTCATCATCTCCCAATGCCTTAGAAGCATTCGATGGTCGGGAATCCAAACCCCTGGGTGTTCTTGAGAGTTTTCCGATTACGTTACAAGGGAAGAGAGTCAACATATAAGTAGAAGTGGTTGATGTCAAAGTTAACTAAAATCTGCTTCTCGACCGCAGTTAGACTCACGCCATGTTATGCGTGCCGTCCACCCTCTTTCGGCTTTTGAAGTTCCCTCACGAGGGTAAAATTTTTACCGTGGATCAGTTTTCTTTCTTCACTTCATCCTATGAGAACAATGTTCCTTACGTGGATAAGATCCCCAATCCCCCTGACAGTGTAGTACCCGGTCTCTTGAAGGACCTCGTACTCATGGGTATTTTTCCCACGCCACCACCACTCACTGTTCAAGTTAATATGGTCTCTAGGTCTGATGACCCATGGATCATCCCTTTGCCTGAACAGGTGACCCATTTTTGAGAATCGATGCCTTTAACTCCAGTAGAGATTAATTACTGTGAAATCATCGCCGCATCTGATTCTCCTCCCCTTCAGCATGCTCCTTCGAGCATGAATTTAGATATCTATTCCCAATCCCCTTGGCTCGGTGAGGCCGACTCGCCTGATCCTCTAAAAGATATTTTTCCTTCTGACGAAGCCATTTTTGAAACAATGTCTCTTGAGGAGCTGCCTCGGAGCAATGGACATCATCGTTCCTCCTTTGTGCCTAGCTTGGGGGCAATGTCAGATTTTATAGAGCGTTTTGCATCTCAGGTTCCTACTCCACCTCTCCAGATTCCCATATTGACTCATGAGGTCTTTTCGGAAAGAAACCTGAGCAACATTACCCAAACCATGCCGATCGACATCTCCATCAAACCGGGGGTAGTCGAGAACATACATGTGGGAGTAACTTGTTCTCCTGATGAGATACGAGTTTATACTGATCTTTTCTGTGAATTTAGAGACGTGTTCACTTGGTCCTATGAGGAAATGCCTGGGGTTGATCCCAACATAGTAGTGCACGAGATTCCTACCTACCCCAGTGCGAAACCCATGTGCCAGCGCCTACGCCCAGTGCATCCTTGCAAATCCGCTACCATCAAAGCAAAAGTTGAAAAACTTTTGAACATGGGCTTCATTTACCCGATTCCCCTCACAGAATGGGTCTCAAACATTGTCCCTGTAGATAAGAAGCAGGGTACTATAAGAGTCTGCGTTGATTATCGTGATATTAATCGAGCCTGTCCTAAAGACAACTATCCCACTCCCTTCATAGATCAAATCATCAACGAATGTGCTAGGAGTGAGTTCTATTCCCTGATGGATGGCTTTTCTGGGTACAATCAGATAAATATTCTACCCGCCGATCAACACAAGACTGCATTCATCTATCCATGGGGTACCTTTGCTTATAAAAAGCTCCCATTCGGCTTGAAGAATGCTGGAGCTACTTATGAGCGTGCTATGTCTTACACATTCCATGACATATGCCATATTAGTCAGCCTTATCTGGACGATTTTCCAGCTCACTCAGCTCGGCGAGAGGACCATCCCGAACATCTCCGCCAGATTTTCCTTCACTCTAGACGTTATAATATCCAACTCAACCCTCATAAATGCATCTTTTGTGTGGATTCTGGCCGTATTTTGGAGTTCATAGTCTCCAAGGACGGGATTCACCTTGACCCTCTAAAGGTCGAGGCCATTGTCAATCTCCCATCACCCTCTTCGTTACACCAATTGCAGAGTCTGCAGGGAAAAGCTAATTTCCTACGACGCTTCATCTCGAACTACATGGAAGTGGCCCAAGGTTTCACACGTCTTTTAAAGAAGAACGTTCCCTTTCATTGTGATGAGATTTCTCAGCAATCCTTTGAGAAGCTAAAGACGTTACTCATTAATGCTCCATTGATTCATCCTCCAAACTATCACTGAGATTTCACTCTATACTTGGTCGCCACGTTTAGCACCACAGCTATGGTTATGGTGTAGGATGATGATAATGGCAATTAACATCTTGTTTATTATATATCACAGAATCTTCTCAACACAAAAACACGTTACGCTCACGTCGAGAAGTTGGCATTAGCCGCAGTGCAAGCTATGCAGCGTTTTCGCCACTACATCCTGCTGCGTACAAAAACCGTGGTTTCGGATTGCATCCCCATGGCATATATTCTATCTTGACAATTACTGGGGGGGAAATACTCCAAATGGATAGTCATCCTTCAGGATTTTGACCTAGTTTTTACCACTGCTAAGTCAACCAAATCACTGGTTTTTGCAGATCTCATTTGCTCCCTCCCGACAGACTCCACCCCATCTCATTTCGAGGAACATATCCCAGACGAAACACTCTTCTTGATCAGCACTCACGACCCATGGTATGGTGACATTATTGTGTATCTTCAAACATCAAAATTTTGATCTGAGTTGACCAAGGATGCCCGACGTCAGATTCGGCATCAGTCTCAACCCTACCGCATAGTAGGAGATACTTTATATTGGGTTGGAGTAGATTCGGTGCTCTGCCGGTGCTTGACCCTAGAGGAAGCTGAAAGAGTCTTGAATGAATGTCACAGTGGCGCCTATGGTGGTCACATGTCTGGATATGCTACCGCCCAGAAGATTCTGTGTGCGGACTACTTCTGGCCATCGATATTCAAAGACTGTATTGTTGCAGTCCGAAAATGTCATGTGTGTCAGGTTTTTCAGCCAAGATGAGCACGCCACCTCTTCCTCTCTGTCATGTCATTACTATCGGCCCTTTTGAAAAATGGGGCGTAGATTTCATGACCTGTAACCCTAATTCAGCCGGGGGGCATGCATATATAATCGTCGCTGTCGACTACTTTACTAAGTGGGCCGAAGCGATGCCTACACTAGCCGCCGACGATAAGACAACTACCCAATTTATTTTCAACCACATTATTGCACGTTTTAGGGTCCCTCAAGCCATTGTTACCGATCATAGCACTCACTTTCGAGATTACATGATGGCCGAGCTGACATCAATATTGGGCTTACGACATGATATCTCAACGCCATATTACCCCCAGGAAAATGGCCAGGTTGAGGCTGTGAAATTTTTTTTGGTCACAATGCTTCAACGGACAATTGGTATTCATAAGTCCAATTGGCATCTCCAATTTTTCTCAGCTGTATGGGCCTACCAGACGCCAACAAAGAGTGCAACTGGATTCACACCATTCCAATTGGTATATGGTATGGAAGCAACTCTTCCGGTTGAGTGAAAAATTCCTTCTTTAAAGTTGGATGTGGAACTTTTTCCCAACACTTCTCCTAAATAAGGGTGTCTCTTGTATTCGGAATGGTTGGATGGAACTCGCCGCTTGGCTGATTTAGTTATTCAAGCATAAAAGAAGCGAGTCAAAGCCCACTTTGATCAATCTGTATCTCCACGTTCCTTTGTCAAAGGGGACCTCGTCCTCCTATACGACCAAGCGCACAACAAACTTGGAGCAAGAAAGTTCCAGCCGATGTGGCATGGGCCCTACATTGTAAAATGAGTATTAAAAAATGGGGCTTATGAGCTTGTTTATTATGAAGGAGTTCTGTTGGCGCAGCCTAGAAATGGGTTGTACCTCAAAAAATACTACGCTTAAGTTATTTTTGGTGTGGTGTGTGTACATAGGTGTGTATATTCATTTGTGTGCATCTGTGGTGTGGTGTGTGATGTAAGCATAATTTTGCTAATTGGGTCTTCCTAATTTTTTAGATGTCTATTACTCTGTTTGTGGGTTTCGTGGATGGTGCCTCCCGCAGTACCAGGAATCTGTCCTCAGCAGCCTGGGTAATCTATGATCCTGCTGGTGAGTTGGTTAACCTGCAAGGTGTGTGTCTGGGTCCTGCTACAAATAATATCACAGAATATAGTGCCGTATTGGAATTATTAACCGAGGTTGTAGACCTCGGCATTCGTGAATTACTTGTGTATCTAGACTCACAAATTGTAGTATTACAGCTTAATGGTCACTATTCAGTTAGAAACCCATCCATTTTACGTCTGTATCTGCGTATTCATTTACTAGAAAGAAATTTTGATTATATCACATATCAACATATACCCAGCATACGAATACATTAACAGATGCAGTAGCTAATTTGGTTTTAGATAGACATTTGCGCAATTTATAAACAAAAAAATCATCACATGTAAAGAGAACCATCCAGAAATAGGTATATATATATATATATGTGTGTGTGTGTCGAAATGTTTACATAGTGTGCATCACATGAAATCAAAAAATATATATGTTTGTCTTAATACAACCGGAGATGACATGTCTCTCAAAAAATATATATGCATATGAAATCCATAAATATCTAATCAGCATGGTGCTCGTGGTAACACGCCACCACGCACACTAAGTGTCTCAGTAGTCAGTGGAGGTGACTAGGCACCCCCACAGTGTGTCGTTGGTATGCTAGAGAAACATTTGCTAGCCGTGCATAGTCCGGGATCCCCTGGGAAATTCCCTCTAGGTTCTGGATCAGTTCGCCCCCTTCGCCACCCTCAGCCTGAGGGTCATGTACAAGATGGGTCCTCCATGAAATGGGTGACATGCCCGTAGGCCTCTCTGGGCCAACATCTGCATACACATAAAATCATTGTTAGAACGGACATGTATTACCAAAAAAATCATAAATACATAAAAAATCATAAAAGAGTACCATACCCAACTCCTCATCCCAATCCTCCCCCTCCGGGAGCAGAAGATCGGGATCTCCGGTGAAATCGGTCCTAGCGTAGGGCCAATCCTCGACCACGATTAGTTGTCACCATAACCACCCAAAGAACTTTGGTCTCCAAGACATCTGTTGACCTCCTCCTGACATGGGCATAAGTTTTGCTCAGCGAGCCATCCTTGGCTCTCTTGGTACCAGCTCAACAACTATGGCCCCTTGGCCCTGAAAAATAGGTAGTCGTTCTAGGATGAACGAAACCAAAATGGAACCATAGCCAAACTGATTTAGTTTGACTTGCTTGCATCTTGTCAGCTGCCTTTTGATATTTCTTGTCACTACAGTAGCCTAATCGAACAATGTGGGGCTCATACACTTGGAGGCTAGTATGAGTTGGGCTTTGGTCGCCTCATGCAGTGCCTGCGATCCTGCAGCCTGCGTAATGGTGTGTAGCACTAATCTGAGTGCTAGATCATGGACAGTGTGGATATCCACCTTCCCACTTCTCGATCTGGTTCGTGCCCCTAGGCACACCCTCTCCATCACTTGTTCCATATTTTCTTTGGAAGGTCTACTGCCTGTCAAAATGGGTACTGGGCCTCTGTGCGACAGCCTGGTGATGAAATATACGTCGGAAACCTCAAGTTCCAAAATTTGGTCCCGAAGTTTAAATACTTCCTCATTTTCATCCCATATGCTGACCAAGTACTGTAGCAGCTCAGGCTAAGCTCGTAAACATGGAGTAAGGAAGACTTTTTTGAGTCCACAGTTCTTGAGTGCATTCATGTAGGCTTCATTTTCCATAGCCATTTCATCTTCCTCCCCATGTTCGCTCTCCTTCCATTCAATAACCATTGTGCTTGGTTACCTACATCAACATGATCAAAAACCCTTGTTAGATCTTTTTCATGCTTGAAAAAATAGATGGATGCCTCATTGTTTGGAAATCTAAAGCGAAAATTATGTTGCACCATTGGCGAGACTGTTTTCCTAATAGTCGTGCCAGTTGGTGCGACCCCTTTGTGAGGAAGATTCCATTGGCGCGGGTCCGTGCCCTATACCCGCGCCAATGGAAGAGCCCTAAAATTTTTAAAAGTCTCCCCTAGAGATCGACTGTGCAATGGAAACTCATAAAAAATGGATTAAAATGGAGCTTAAGGGAATGCCTTTTACCTGGAACAGACGAGGAGCTGAATGACATCCCGGATTAGTCGCAATCACCGCTACAAGTTTGCACACAAACAGACCACTGTTGCTCTCCAAGTAAGGTAAAAAGTAAAAGTAAATTTGTTTTACCATTTGAAGCCTATGTATAAATTTTGAGTCAAAAATTAGGTTTTAAATGTCATTTTTTCCAGTATTTTAATATATTTTGTTGAAAATGGATTTTAAACTTGCTTTTATGTGCAGCGACAGTTTTTTTTTGTGACTTGGACAGTGATACAAGTTGTATTTTAATACTTTTTTTGACTCGGTAAATACACGAAAAAGTCATTTTGGAGTCATTTTTCAGCTCTTTTCTAACTCTTTAAACATGAAAAGATTGTCGAGTCCCTTGTCGCTTCGATCTCGTTAAAGTGGTTACGAAACAACATCTATCCAGTATACGTTTACCCCTTTTTCAGGCTGGGATAGATTATTTACGAAAAAGGAATACCCTAGCCTATCGCAACTAGGAGGTTTCCTCAGACATAGTTTTCTACCTTTTCGGATCTGAGGAACTATCTACGAAAAGGGATTGTTGGAGTTTACTTTTCTGATGTCTTTTCAAACTCTCTAAGCATGAAAATATGCCAAGTTCTTCCTTTTTCAAACTCGTTAAACCCTGATGACATCGGATTCAGTCGTAATGACGATAGCCGAGTTCCTCCTTCCTAGGGCTCGTTAAATGTACTAGGATGGATTCGTCTGAAGGATGAACTTATATAAAAAGCATATGCTATCCCCTTCAAGCTTGTTTCCAAAAATAATTGGGGTACTCACCAGAAATGGTGGGGAAAAATGGAACCATCATCATTGTCGTGTCGGTAGTATGTCGCTCTTGAACATGGCACTTGTCTGCATTCGTGTCAGGTTGGGGACATCTCATCTTGTTTTTCACTTGCCTCCGTGGGTTTGGGTGATCCTTTTTTGGCCTCTCATCTGCTCTTTGCCTCATCATCATGACCTCTAATATTTTGATGTCAAATACTGCAAAAATCACTGTCGTGTCACCGATATGTTCAAGAGAAGTTGACCTCTGCAAATATCAACCTTCCTCTGATTCTCATATGATCCTGATTCACAAAGACATTATGTTCCTCTGTCTCATGTCGATGATGTGGGAAACACTATGGCCCACCTTTGATCAAGGTCACTTCCTATCGACTTCATCTCATTATCCAGGAAGCTGATCTAGAGACTCCCTTCTGGTACCTTGGAGCCTGCATGCCTCGATGGCAGGTTCTTCGCATTCGACGCAAGGTTTTCATCATTGACCTTCGATCATATTATTCTGCGAGTGTTCGATGCCAGCTCATTGTTCACACTCCATGGATTGTACCTATATTACCTTGAGGACCATTGTCACTATTGGTGGTACCTCTCACGTCTATTATCAGCTTTCATCATTGGCTGGTAATCAGGCGATGTTCTTGCATGTTCAACTTCAGCTCACTTATTCGTGTGCTTGAACTTGTACTTTGTTCAGGTCGATATGGAGCACAAGACCCTGGATTTTGTATGTTAGAATATAGGATACGATTATGTGGATTACTATGATTGCTTACATGACTCATTCATTGGATGGCTGCGACCATACCTGAGTCTATTTATCGATCCTCACTGGATGGCTGCATCCATACCTCAGATCTGGATTATTGTATACTCTATTATGGATGGTTGCACCCATACCACATATATCATGTATATTGAGATATCAGTTGTACTTCTCTACGCAGGTTTTCCGACGGTGATGTTTTCATTTGGACACGTTCTCTTAAAGCACTTCACTCCTCTCTCTCTTTCAGGCCTAATGCTTTAGGGGGCATCTGTTACATAGCAATTTGTCACCATTCCTACAATTCCCCATCTCGCACATTGGAGGGCTCATTCTGTGACCTGTGAGCAGTGACATAACCTGAAAACACTTTCATGACATTCCCCTAGACATGGACTTTCATTTTCCTAAAGACATCTCCTTGTGAAAAACCCTAAAAATAGCCTTTTCATCATTGGCGCGACTAGCCAATGTTATACCCGTGCCAATGGGGGAAATATTCTAAATAAGGCACGCCAATTGGTACTCTGTCTCAGAGTCACACTCGCACCAGGCTTAATAAAGGGTGTTTTTTAAAATTAAATGGTGGAATATTGACTTTAACCAACTCCTGAACAGGTCTCTAAATTGAGTTGGGACGTTTGGCTCCGGATTTCCATGTAGAGGAAGTAGTTTTCCACCTCTAATGGAAGCTTCCTTGATAATAGGGCCAATCCCATGATTTTAGGGATCCCAAATCCTCTTCCACCATCTATATAAGCTTTCCATTTCCCTTTGCAAGCTAGTCTCCAAGAGCCTTCATAGCCTAAAGAATGCTGCAATAGCCCTCATAGAGCCAAATCTATAGCAATGAGATTGATGACTGAAGAGAGAGACTTGTCCCCATCCTTGACAAGCTTTATCGAGACGTATTCCACTAACGACCTGTTGAAGGAGAGTTCAGCGTCAAAGCCAGTTTGTATTTTCCTTTGTATGAATTAATGATAAGTGACTATTGTTTATGGTTCCACTCGTTTTGTTCATTATGATCATGAGTTGTGTCCTCTATGACTGACGCATAATTGTATATATTGGATTTTATGCTTGTGTTTGTTGTGTTTCTTGCGTGTGCAGGTGTTTGATCGCGACGAGCGTGAGGATTGTGATCTGCCGGAGCAAAGGAACGGGAGCGCTACCTTCTCTACAAACAACTGCGTCGGATTCAGGGTAAGCCTTCTTCGCAATTTGGTTTATTGCAATTAGGGACCTGTGCCATAGCGTGTTACGATTGTTGCTAGACTTGTTCTGGGCTAGTAGGGATCGCCTCTATCCACAATGGGTATTTACCTCCACAACACCCTTAACCTTGACCTTTACATTAACCTTTACTTTACTCTTAACCTAACCTTAACCTTTCCCTTAACTATAACTTAACTCTAACCTTGACCAAACCTTAACCTTAAGCTTAACCTAATGTTAACCTTAACTTAACCATAACCTTAACCTTAACCTTATCCTTAGCCTAACCATAACCTTAATCTTAACTTTACCCTTAACCTAACCTTACTGTTGAGTCTCAAATATGCATTGTTCTTATACATCTTCCTAGACATTTTTCATTCACCTGAACCTCCCAAGTTGTTAATATCATTGTATATTAATTGCAAAAGAGCATCTAAAATGGTTTTTAACTATATTTTTGTGTCTGCTGTTTGATTTAGATTTTGCTCATTTAGCTGCGGAATCTTGCCACTTTCCGCAGCTGCTGCAACTTTCCGCAGCCATTTTGTGAAACTCTATGTTACAGGTGTGTTCAGGTAAAACGAGCCACATGGGCAAGTCATAAATGATGTGGACATGGATCGTGTCCTATTGGCTCGAGCAAATTCACCTAAGGAGGCTACGGTCAAAGGTGGCCAAGTGGAAGTCAACCGTAGAGTCCCACGGTGACAGGACTCTGTTTCTCGTCACGTGGAGATTTATATGGCCGTTTCTGAATTGCGGGAGACAAATCAACACCTGTACATGGCTCCATAAGCCACATTCAAACATCCACTCTTCATATATTTACTCCTCAACGCGGCCATGATCCTAGATCTCTGGACGTTGTTAGACTCCTATACCAATAGGTTTCATTTTTCATGATTGTCTTGATTGAACTATGGAATATGTTCAAACCTTCTTTCTTGAGCAAAGGTGTTCCATATTCCTAAAAAATAAAAATCAAAAAATCAAAAAATTTAAAAAAAAAATGTAAAGAGGGTATACCCTAAAAGAAAAATCAAAGGGTAAGAAAAATAAAATGGTCAAAAAAGAGAAAGAAACGAACCCCAAGCAAAAATAGACCAAGGAAAGTGTGCAAATCCAAATGCCACTACTATTTCATTTTTTTGTAATAAAGCAATTGTGTGCAGCTTGTCAAAACCTTTGCCACAATTCATGAATAAGTCAAACTGTTTAAACTTGGCTTACTCATATTTCAATTTCATGTTGTAGATTAGAGAATAAACATCTGACCAAACAGTTTAATCTTGGCAGATAAGTAGATAGGTAGAGTGAATAAAAGGTGCTCAACAGTTCAATCTGAGCCCTTGGATGTAATAAGGGTAGAGATAGATAGATTTATCATGTAAAAAGAAAAGATTGATAAGGGTTTGCAAGTCTAAATGCACCCTAATAAAGAAAAGGAAATGGTAGTGTCAAGTAGATAGGGTAGGTAGACGGTGCTGCAAAGTGTTATCTGATGAATGATGCTGCTACATGTTTTTAATCCTTTACTTTCATCACAAATACTAAAGCAGGAAATACACTGGAAAATCATAGCAAACAAAGTCAAACTCATTAACTTCCCTCATCACTTTCCCCTCAAAAGTTTTACTAATTTCCCCCAAAATACTAAGGTATTTGGAGATCAAAAGGGCTCAAGGCATTTCCTTGACTTTTGGAGGGACCGGACCCTCAGCCTAATGATCAAAAAGACCTAAGTACTTGAGATAATCCATCATTATAATCATTCACCTTTAACATTGTCCTAAGTAAAATCCTATTTTACTTTGGAAAATCATGCAAAATTCCATAAAAAATCCCTCAAAATAACTTACTATTCTAAGTTCAAGTGTTGAAGATGAGATATTGCAAATTACTTCAAAAATTATCACTTTCTTAGATGTGCAAAGTGTTTTGAGTTCCCTTGTCCCTTTGTCATATTAATGTTTAACTCTATTTACTAAATCCCTAGTCAAATGCCCTATCCTAAGTATATAACTCCTTTTTTATAAATACCCCAAAAACCCCTCTATTATAAAGTTTAACCAAAGTAATTATTTCCCCTTGCATTCCAATAAAAACCCACTATATAAGCCCTTTGGTTAAATTATATCTTTATATCGTAAACCCGCCCCTATGGTAAGTTAATTACATTTGTTAATTTACCATATAATAAAATAAAAACATATATATGAAAAATAAAACTTTAAACATACGATATATATGTTTAAACCCAAAAATATAAATAAAACCTGAAGTTTTTCGAAACTAAACTTTGGAAAATCCTGTGCCAACGTGGCTCATCCACCTGGCATTTCACCCGACGTTTTAACCCCACCGCGACCCCTATTTCCTTTATAAACCATGGAATTAGTTAATTATCTGAATTAACTAATAATCATACCTTTCCGCCTATTATATGCCCCCCGGGATGTTTAAATAGAGTTAATTGTGTTTTAAAACCCGTCGGGCCCGCACACGAAAACCCCACCATCTATTTGTCCTTTCCGCCGTCCGATCTCCCACTGTAATATCTACGGCTAGCGTTCATCCCACTACCCATACCTTGTCAGCATTTTAACCAGCGGGGGATTAGTGGTATTTGACTAGTCACCCGTCCACGCGTCAATAACTTTGTCGAATCGCTGCCCTCGTGGTTAATACCGCCTTTGCTCATAAGCAATGCGGGGACTTACCACTTACCGCCCGGCCCCTCCACCATACGTCAGCCCATACATTGATGACGTCACTCCTCGAAAAACTAAAAAACCCTTTTAACTTGTAAATAAAGCCAATTTTCATGTTTTTTCCGTTATTTTCGTTATTAAACACGACTGTGCTCTCTGCTACGGTTTTCGAATTTTCATTGAAATCCACTGTTCCATTTAATTTCGCTCCATAAATCCGCCAGACCTGCGTTCAAGCGTCCTTCTGCTACCGTCTGTTACCTGTTAAGAACCAGCTTTCTTCCAAAAACAGGTATTTATCCTATTCCGCCCCGAACTGCAAGTAAAACTCTGTTTTCTTTGTTTTTCGCTGAATTAGTGATTAAAAATCATCATTGAGATCTTCCCCAGAGGTTTTAAAACTGTGTAATTGCTCCCTGAACCTACAAATTGTGCCAATTCCCTTCATTTTAGAAATCACGCCCGGCCTGTGAAGAAAACCAGAAACCTCCATTTTGAATCCACAAGAACCAAAATGGAGGCCCCAGCAGCTTTGAATATAACTCCACTAAATGCTCCTCACCGTGAATTGGAATATTTACCTTTGGTAGATAGAGATTTTCAGATTAAAGACTTGCATTTTGATGAAAGCCCCCTTCTGAGTTTTTGTCGCTGCAGAGACGATTATTCAAAGGGGCAAGATGTCATTGGACTATGGGAATCCAATCTCCGAAGGTACCTCGTCCCCTCAGTCATTAATTTCCCAGAAATTATCCACTATTGCCATTCAAACTATGATCCCACTCAAAGGGCTGTAATAGTTCCTGATCAGAGTGTTCTATTCCCCATTACTCCCCAGGCCATCAATCAAATGCTACACTTTGAACCTGACCAAGAATTGGCACCTCTGTCTATGGAAGAATTGATTGAGAAGACTAGGCAATTAACTTCAGAAAAGCTAAAATCCATGTGCCAGATTTTCATGTTGCCTGAGCATCAACCTAAGGGGTCTCCTCCCTATGGTTTTTATTATTTCAATCAATTAGGAAGACTCATCCTCAATATGATATCTTTTGTCTTGGGCTTCAACACCAGTGAATATCTTGATGAGATAACCTTGGTTTTGCTATCCATTTTTACTCCTAGGCAACCTCCTGAGATTAAATATGACTTTGCCTCCTTCATAGCCAACAAGATCCATGATCAGTTCATGAGGCTAGATGATGAAAAAGTTTGTAAATATTCCTTAGTCATCTATCATCTCATTATCTACTATCAGTCAGAAAAATTCCCTTTCCCTGTTCAAAAACTTGATGCCAAGGGAAACCAAAGGTCAGTTATATTTTGGTCTCCCATAATTCATTCTTATGAGTCTCCCTATTCCTATTCTGAGTTTATAGATCTTTTTGTATATCCTGCAACTACATTGTTGACAGGGATTCCTCCCCCAAGACTTAGTAATGAAATAAAAAAGACCTTACAACTTTCAAGGACCTATAAAGTTGGGGATTGGTATTTGTATCAAAACCATACAGTCATCAGAATTTATGGATGTGAATTACATCCATTCAAGTTACCAAAGTATGTACCCATGAGACTATTTGCCTTGGAATATTTCAGGAAAATGAACAATTTAGATGTGATCCATTTTTGTAGTGTGAAAAAGAAATCTCAACTCCGGATTAAAAGCCAATTAGGTCCCTACATATGCAATTCTAGAGAGGTTGAGCGAGAAGCAGAGGATATATTACAAAACCGCTGCAAATTTCAAAGAAGTTTTCGTTGGGTTCCTTATGACCCATTTGGTTTCATCTGTGAAAAAAGATTAAAGAACAAATCTTCCCCTTATGTCCACCACAAGATTCCTGATATAGAGCAATATGCTAACCAAGATGAATGGGTGGAAAAAACACTTGTTGAAGAAGAAAGTGCAGAAGAAAAAATGAATAAAGTTATGAAAGATCTTCAAAAGAAATATGACCTAGAATCTTGTGGTCAAGTGCAGGTACCCCAAATTGGTACATCTTCAGCAGCAAATCCACAGCAGAGATTGCAGGAAGGCAGTCCACCAGTGGCAGCAGAGACTAAAGGTAAAGGAAAGGAACCTGCATTACAGGTGATTGAAACTTTAGTCATGACAGAGAAACCACAAACTTCCAAAGCACCTGAACAATCACAGGTTTCTCCCACTCAGGTAAATCATCCACAAGTTCCAGAGTTACAAACTCCATCAAATGTGGAAATAGGAAAGAAAAGGCAAGTTCCAGATACCACACCTCCTAAAGAGCCTTCAGGAATACATCAAGCTAAAAAACATAAATCAGATCCACTTCCAGAAGTGGAAATCATAGATGAAGTGTTTGATGATGGGAGGGAAGACAGTCAACTAACTGGCACAGTTAGTGAAACAAACACAGGACAGAAAGGGAAAGCTTTGCAAAAGCAATTAAGTACTGAGGTATCCTCTTTCAGACCACCAAAAACAGATACAGGGGATATTAAAAGAACCTTCATTAATATTAAAGCAAAGAATGATCCATTAAAAATAAAGGTATATGATCAATATATGAAAATGGCTCCCCATAATCAAGAAAGGCTAATGTCAGCATTTGACATGTCACAAGGCAAAATGATAATGAGCCACTTCAAGTCAAAGGTGCCAAAACCCATTACTGCAGCTGACTACATCAGGACAAATTTTGAAGTTTTGCAAAGGATATCCATCCTCTGGACCAGATAGAGCTACACAGAAAAACTGGGGAAATGGTCTATTCTACTCTTACCAATAAGGCCATGGCAGCTATAACGCTGCAGGATTCTTTGAATAACACAACTGCACAATTGCAAATCGAGAAGGCCTCTTCACAGGCCAAAGATAATAGAATAAAGTCTTTAGAAGACATAATCATTGGTTTGGGTCACAACCCCAAAGACATTAAAAGTATTGAGGCATTAATAAATAAGAAAGATGATGACATAGCTGCACTGAGAAAGCAGCTAAAATTGCCAGCCTCAAGGCACCCTCAGACCCAAGAAGTTCTAAAGGGCAATTCACAGGAAGAAATAATGGAGTTGCTCCTAAATATGACTGAGCGACTAAGTGAAACGGAGAAGGAATTGGAACAAGCTTTGCAGGAACAGGAAACTATCAGGCAGACATCAACCACAGGTACTACAACAACAGGTCAGCAAACACAGCCATCCCAGGTAAACACTTCTGGTTTAAGTTCTGATGAATTAATAAAACAAATGGAAAGTCTACAACTAAGGGTCACAGAACTTCAAACCACGAAATTGCAATTAGTAAAATTGGAGGAGAAATATGATACATCTAAAAAGACAGTTGCTGATAACACCAGGGAAATAAAAAGATTCGAACATTTGGTTCAGGCTTTGGAAAAAGATCTTTCATTGGAAAAGCCTTTAAAGGAAATAAATGACATTCTTTGGGGTAATATCATTGAGTTAATAAAGGGTATTTGGCCCTCTATTCAAGCTATTTTTGAACAAAATGATTTGGTTAAAATAGCCCAAGAAGAAATAAACAGAACCAGAAATGAATTAAGAGGCAAGCCTGAGCAGGCCAATCAGCTTATTCAATTTTTGAACACCCGGACAAAGCAACAGCTTGCAGTTTTAGGGATTGAGGACAGGACCGGCACAGTTTTGGAAATAAAGAGAGTTTTCATCAAAAGAACTTTCATGCAGAATTTAGAAAGGAAGTGCACAGATATTTTGGTTGATATCAATATTTTTAGAGAGAAATTTCAAGCTTTGTTGGACAGTGGGTTACCAAGTCCTATGCTTTCAGAGGATCAAATAATGGACTTGGAAACCTATGTAAAGAAAATAAATGCTCATGCTCAAAATACAGCTGCTTGTTCTCCTAGTTTACCACAATCAACATTACCAACAGGGAGAAATATCTATGATAGAGTGAGGAATTTATTTCATTTGGAACATGAAATAAAGTATCTATTTCCTACTGAGCCCACCTTTTACAAACTCACAGAAGCAGATGAGACATTGAGAAAACTCAAAAGGACTGTGATACCAGACGATTCATGGTGGAGAGACTTATTGGAAATTTTATAAAAGTTATTTTCAGGATGAGAATTTTATCTTTACTATCAGGTAAATGATAAAAATGAGTACAGATGAAAGATTATCAGTTACACAAGTTAAAGAGTATCCGTAAAGACAAAGAGTATCAAACAAGAAAAGAAATTACTCAAAAAGACAGCAACAAGCCCTTTTTCAGCACTTACCTCCAGCACATCCATAAAGAAAGGAAACAACACATCAGCAGTTACCTATTATTCTATCCACGAGACCATTTGTCTCCTGTTTATTTGTAAATCACTCCTTAGTCACCATAGATTATGGGCTAAGTTAGTATGAGATTTTTTCAAGTTTTTCTTGTATAAATAAACCCTCAAAGGAAGTATTGAGGGTGGATTCTATTACTCTGTTGTAACATTGAGATTTTCGGAATAAAAGCATTTTGGAGAAATTTATTCGTGGCTTACTGGATGACGATTTAAAGCACTGGACTTGTTGCAGGATTCATGTGTTGGACTACAATTCAATAAGTTTTCTACCCTTTTGTCTGAAATTTTATATTAGTTTATAATATCATCATATCCATTTCTGAATAATTTACATAAAGGATTGAATCAGAATTTGCTTAATTGTACTCTGATTTCAAATGTGGTTGTTCTTAATGTTTTCTTCTAAATTAGTTATAAGCATGAATTCTTAAATGCTCTTGCTTTGCTAATTTAAACTTTGTTGATTACTATAATAAAGAATTATTCATTGCTCTTTATTTGTAGTCATCTCATTTCTTTCTTTTGAACATGGTGAAAGATTCTTAGCTGCCTTTCATCCCTTCAAAATCATCCCATCCACTTTAAATTTTAAGGATTGTTCTCTGTCTAGCTATCTTTCCCTGTAATACCATCTTGTGTTTAGAATAGAAATCCAGTAAAGCCATCCCTTGACTCCATAGCCCAATGGACTGAAAGCCCTCAACCTTGCCCTTAGTTTGTGGATTCCACCATTTTCCCAAAACAAACTCTTGAATCTATAAACTAGCCTAAAACCTTCAAGAACAAAGATAAATCATAAAGAGAGAGCCCTCTCTGGATGCAGATTGGCTAGATTCTGCATCTAAAAGGTTGGTTTGTGGTTACCTCGGGTATATTTTCCTCTTACACAACTTCTAGGAAAACCTGAGTGATAACATAGTGGCGACCATACTGGGGATCTGAATCATTTATTGATACTATTGTTTGATTTATAAGCTATAGACAGAGTCTGAAGATCAGCCAGGTAGCCTTTGAAATTGATTTTGCTCTGCAATTGCAAAAGTAAATAAATGATGCTTCAGTCTATCTCTGATTTAGCTTATATATTGAATCTTAGTTTCAAAATACTCAATTAGATTCTCTAGTTTAACAGATCTTTGAGAAAATTTTAATCACACATCATTATTTCTTGAAGAATTTGTAGAAGTTGTATTTATTCTTTCAATTAAAATCAAAAATTCAAAAAACACATAGTCTAAGAAAACTGGCTTCAGAAAGGATTCGACATGCTAGGTCAAACCCTGACCCCAATCCACCACCAATATTTGAAAATCCAAATCTGATTCCTAGGATTCTTAGAAAACAAGGAATTCAAGAGAGTTCTGAAAGAGGAAGTCAGGAAAGTTCAGGAAGTTCTAGACCACTTTCTAGATCTGCATCTTGTCCTGTGAAAATTATATATATTGATGACATTCCTTTTGATGCACGATTTGAAACATCTTTATTTGTGAATTTTTCTGAAACCGAATTATCCAGATTAGTTCCAGATCCATTGTTCTTTGAAGATTTGCAATACAGATTTGTTTCACATCATCTTGACAGAGAATTACATAACTCTATTTAGACTGAACAAACCTTTGAAGAAATTTCAAACATCTCTGTAATTACTGAAGCATCTCCAAGTTCAGTTACTGTTTCTCAAGCTTTTCAAACACCTGTCATCCCTTCTACTCCTCCATCTCCTCCTGCCAGACCATCAACTCCTATTACCCTACTTTATCTTCCAATGGCTAATCGATATGCCCCTTTACAGTTACCAGCCAACCCTCCAGCTTTACCTCAAGATTATCAAAGTAAGATCACACCTTTTGATGGATCAGGTACTTACACAGCTCAAAAACACACCAAAAGGATGACTGATTACTTTGAGTTTTACGAGATTGATACTGATAATATCCGAATGAGAATTTTCGTTCAGAGTCTTACTGGAGAAGTTAGAACTTGGTTTAGGGCCCTTGCCCCGAACAGTATTTCTGATTTAGAAGCTTTATATAGGGCATTTTTGAACAGATGGGAGAAGAAAAAGGATCCTCTTCAGATCCTATCAGAATTTGAGAAATTAAGAAGAAGACCTAACGAAACCGTACAAGATTACATCATAAGATTCAATGAAGCATATAATGCAGTTCCTCAAAACCTAAGACCCCCACCTGACTCTGTATTGGTTAAATTTCCAGACGGTTTTGATTCTGACATAGCTTATTCCCTCAGGGAAAGGGCTCCTCAAACACTAGAGTAAATGCAAAGCATAGTGGTGAGTGTAGAAGCAAATCTGATAGAAAAACGAGCCAGAGCTAGGGCAGAAAGAAGAATTCCTATGAATGAAGAACCTTCAGCTTTTGAAAAGAAGCTGGATGTAATCATCAAAGGCATGGAAAGATTAGGAGACAGAGTGGAAACCATTGAAAGAAATTCTTCTAGTGACAATCAGAATGTTGCAAGAAACCCAAACTTTAGGAGGAATCTGAATCAAAATACTGGAAAGAATGTTCCTGACCAGAACATTAGACCACCTTTCCAAGAAAACTTTGTTGAAGGTTCAACTTCTGAAGAACCTACAGAAGATGTAGAAATAAACAATGTAACAGATGACAAAAATGAACCAGAAGTCTTCCTATCCCAAGATGATCAAGAGAATCACATCCTTGAAACATTCCAAACTCATTCAGGTGAGACTTTTGATTTCAAGGAAGGCTATGACACAGCAATTTATGAGGTCCATAAACAGTATAATTTGAGAAGTAGACGGATTGATGTGCCAGAGAATAGCAAACAGAAAACTGCAAAACAAAATGTCAAAGGTAAACAAAACATTCCCCCTGTACAAAACAGTCCCCAAGTACAAATTTTGTCTAGAATGACTCCCAACTCTTCAAATCCAATAATTGAAGATGTCTCTGACAACCAACCAAACAAAAAACAACAGTCTAATACTTTTCCTCCTATGGGAAACGTAGAAGAATCAGTAGAGGTTAGTCCAGAAACATCTTCAAAACAAAACTTCATTCATGAAAAAGAGAAAAACGTTGAAGACCCAAGAAACAGAGAAAACCCAACTGTGCAAAACACTAAAACTCAAACAGAAAAACCTTTCAATCTAGAGGCTGAAATAGGAAAACTAAAGATAGTTGTTCCTTTATCAGAATTGGCTAAACATGATGTCTATAGAAGTCAAATTACCAAGTCCCTAAACATTAACATTACTGGATTGGATGATTCAGTAAACATTCTTGATGATCAACCCAAACTTCTTTTTGGCCCCGAGGTAAATGGCAAACCAGAAAGTGGAGGAACTCCTCCGTTTTATGTAAGCCTGAATGTTCATGACAAGATACTCCATAATGCAATGCTTGATTCTGGAGCATCTCACAATTTGATGCCAAAAGAAGTAATGGAAAGATTGAATCTAGATATTACCAGACCGTACAAAGATTTGTTTTCATTTGATTCTAGTCAGGTAAAATGTTTAGGTTTGATTAAAGATTTGTGTGTAACTTTGGTACAATACCCTGCTAAGTCTGTCTTAATGGACATAGTAGTGGCTGATATTCCACCTAAATATGGTATGTTATTGTCTAGATCTTGGGGTGCTAAACTTGGAGGGTCTATTCAATTAGACATGTCATATGCAACTATTTCAGTATTTGGTCAGCCTAAAAGACTTTACAGAGAAACATTGATGAAATATTTAGTTAGTAGCCATGAGAAGCCCGAAAACTTCCCTGTTTACTCTATACATTATGATATGGATTCTTTTATTTTATACAATGCTGAGTTAGATCTTCCTACTGAAATAGAAGCTTCAGAATTGGAAACCACAAACAAAACTACTGTTAAAATTGAAGAAATTTTTGAAAACAAAGAAACACCAGATGATCAAGAAAAACGAGAAGAAACTAAACAACTAGCTCCTGTCAAGAAACATTTTAAAACAATTGATGAAGATTATGGACATGAAATTCTATGGCATTTAGAGTTTGATGGCTCAATAAACAAATTAGGGGCAGGAGCTGGGATTTGGTTACATAATGTTGAAAATAATCATGCGGAGGGTCATGCTTATAGGTTGAATTTCAAATGCACTAACAACATGGCAGAGTACGAAGCTCTTTTATTAGGGCTTAAACATGTCAAGAAGTTAGGAGCTATTAGGGTATCAATCATAGGAGACTCTGAACTAATCATTCAACAGATTAAAGGAGAATGTTCGACAAAAGACATGAGACTGAAACAATACAGAGAGACAGTTGTAGAGATTCTCAACACATTTTTACAAGCTCAACTTGCCAAGATTCCCAGGAAACAAAATTTGCATGCTCACAGTTTAGCAATGTTTGCTAGCACTTGCAAGTTACCTTTTGACCCTAATCATCAGTTTTCAGCTGAAATTAGGCATAGGCCTGCTATACCAGACAATCTTTTGAATTGGCAAGTATTTGTGAATAACAATCAAATCAATAATTTTTTGACACTTCAAAATGAGTTTTCTAACTGTAATATAGATGAATACATAACTATTGATGAATTTGATCAAGAAAAAGAACAAAAAATAGAAATTTCAAGAGAAAATGAAATTCATATGTTCCATCCAACCACATTAATAGAAAAGGACATGCAAAATTTGAAACACATGGAATCTGATGAGATCATAGAAGATGAGACAAAAATCATCAATTTAAAAGATAATCATTTACCCAAAGGATTAACTCATTTGGAATATCTGTTTGACTCAAATGATATTCCATTTAGACCTAAAATGGAACCTATGAAGGCTGATATGGAAGAATGCAACTTAGGAACCCCAGAAAATCCCAAAATGGTCAAGTTGTCCAAATCTCTTCCAAAAGATCAAAAGGTTAAATATGTTGAACTATTAAAAGAATTCCAGGATGTTTTTGCCTGGAGTTATGAAGACCTCAAATCTTATGATACATCCATCATTCAACACACTATACCTTTGAAACCAGACCAGAAACCTTTTAAACAAAAGCTTAGAAGAATAAATCATGTTTTATTACCCTCAATTGAAAAGGAAATCAAAAGGATGTTTGAAGCAGGGATTATAGCCCCTATCAGATTCTCAGAATGGGTTTCTAACCTGGTACCAACAAGAAAGAAGACAGGAGAAATTAGACTGTGTGTCGACTTAAGAAATTTGAATAAAGTTTCTTTAAAATACAACTATCCTCTGCCGAAAATGGACCACATTCTGCAAAGGGTAGTAGGATCTTCGAGAATATCACTACTGGATGGATTTTCAGGGTACAACCAGATTCTGGTTCACCCTGATGATCAGGATAAAACAACATTCACTACACCATGGGGTACGTTTAAATATGTCAAAATGCCATTTGGGCTCAAGAATGCAGGAGCTACATTTCAAAGAACAATGGATATTGCTTTTGCCAAAGAGATACATGATTTTCTGGTTATTTACCTAGATGATTTGACTGTTTTTTCTAAAACAGATCAAGAACATTTAGATCACCTAAGGCAAGTATTTATAAAGTGCAGAAAATATGGGATTTCTTTAAACCCCAAAAATTCATTATTTGGTTTGGAAGAAGGAAAGCTCTTAGGGCACATCATTTCTAAAGATGGCATTAGGATTGATCCAGAAAGAATACAAGCAATTTTACAGATACCTCATCCTAGAAACATAAAAGAGTTGCAAGCATTCATAGGAAAAATTAATTTCTTGAGAAGATTTATTTCTAGTTTAGCTGAATTACTTAGATTGCTTACTAACATGTTGAGGAAAGATTCAAGCATTGACTAGACTGTAGAAGCCAAACAATCATTTGAGGAAATTAAAATGGCTTTAACAAGGACACCAGTTCTGACCAGTCCTAAATTTGATAGAGATTTTATTATTTTTTCATTTGCTTCTGAACATACTGTTGCAGCTATTTTACTTCAAAAAGATGACCAAGGGTGCGAAAAGCCAATAGCATTTTTTAGTAAAGCACTGAGGGATGCATCTCTAAAATACAATATTATGGAAAAACAGGCTTTTGCATTGGTAAAAGAAATTAAAGATTTCAGAGTTTACATATTATATTCTCATGTGATAGCTTATGTGCCTAATGCAGTAGTTAAAGATATTTTGACTCAAGATGGCATTGAAGGTAAACGAGGTAAGTGGATAGCTACCATTTTAGAATATGACATTGATATTAAACCAACAAAACTCATAAAAGGTCAAGGATTGGCACAACTCATGACTGAAACTAATTGCCGAGCCTTAGACATTAATGAACTGGATGACAATCAGGAGATGGCGACTCCACAGATCAGTCAAGCTTTCTTAGATTCACCCTGGTAGACTGATATAATTCATGTTTTATTAAACCTGCAAGCTCCTCCAGGGTTGTCCAGAACCAAAAGAAGATTTTAAAAAATGACATCTTTGAAATATTGTATTTTAGATAGCACTCTATTTTGGAAAAATCATGAAGGAATCTTGTTGAATTGTCTATTAAAAGATGAAACTGATAAAGTGCTTAATGAATTTCATGCAGGGGATTGTGGAGGACATCTCTACTGGAAATCAACTGCAGACAAAATCTTAAGGGTTGGCTTTTACTGGCCAACTTTATTTTCTGATGTTAAGAAATTTGTAACAACTTGTCACAAGTGTCAGATATTTGAGGGTAAAAGAAAGTTGTTACCTTTGCCTTTAAAACCAATTTCCACAGAAAGACCTTTTCAACAATGGGGATTAGATTTTATTGGAGAAATTCATCCCCCTTCTTCAGGACAACACAGATGGATTTTAACTGCCACGGACTACTTCACTAAATGGATTGAAGCTATCCCATGCAGACAGTCCAATGATTCTGTGATTATAGGGTTTTTAGAAACCAACATACTTTCAAGATTTGGCTGTCCAGAAAAGATTATAACAGATAACGCTGCTGCATTTAAGTTAAAGAAAATGATTAGTTTATGTATTAAATATCATATTACTTTAGGCCATTCAACAGCTTATTACCCTCAGGGTAATGGACTAGCAGAATCCTCCAATAAAAGCCTTATCAATATCATCAAAAAATTATTGGAAGAAAACAAAAAGAATTGGCACAAGAAACTGACCAATGCATTGTGGGCAGACAGACTTACAACCAAGAAATCAATTGGGACTAGCCCATATGAGTTAGTTTATGGCCTTGAAGCAAGATTCCCATCATCTTTAGGAATTCCTGTTATGAAATTACTTCAGGAGGCTCAAGTGGAGCCAAATGACATTCAAAGAAGAATTAATCAAAAAATCCACCTGCAACAAACCACGGAAGAGGTATACCAAAGATCACAAATCTTGCAGGAAAAGCTAAAGAAAATGTTTGATAAAAGGACTAAAGCAGAAGATTTTCAACTAGGTGATAAAGTCCTAAGATGGGATTCTAGAAGAGAAGAAAAAGGGAAACATGGAAAGTTTGATTTCTTGTGGAAAGGGCCTTATATCATTCATGCCTTGCAGGGAAACAACACATACCTTTTGAAGGATTTGGACAATTCAGAAGTTGAAGAAGGACCAGTCAATGGTCGAATGCTCAAGCATTATTTTGATCCCATTTACTAGAATGTTTTGATTTTTCTAACTTGTACATAATATATCCTTTTTTCTAATGCAGTTTTGATTGGATGGTGACTTCTTGAAGTTGAAGCCCGAAGTGAAGGCCCTAATCTTCAAAAAGTTTCACTATCATATGTAAAATAAAAGCTACCAGGAGAAGGAGATTACATAATTCAGTTTGAAGACATATTTAGGCAACTGACCTGCTATTCTTGAATTTTCACATGGAAAAGCCATCCCCAAGTGGAGCCAGTGTTAGACTCCTATACCAATAGGTTTCATTTTTCATGATTGTCTTGATTGAACTATGGAATATGTTCAAACCTTCTTTCTTGAGCAAAGGTGTTCCATATTCCTAAAAAATAAAAATAAAAAAATCAAAAAATTTAATAAAAAATGTAAAGAGGGTATACCCTAAAAGAAAAATCAAAGGGTAAGAAAAATAAAATGGTCAAAAAAGAGAAAGAAATAAACCCCAAGCAAAAATAGACCAAGGAAAGTGTGCAAATCCAAATGCCACTACTATTTCATTTTTTTGTAATAAAGCAATTGTGTGCAGCTTGTCAAAACCTTTGCCACAATTCATGAATAAGTCAAACTGTTTAAACTTGGCTTACTCATATTTCAATTTCATGTTGTAGATTAGAGAATAAACATCTGACCAAACAGTTTAATCTTGGCAGATAAGTAGATAGGTAGAGTGAATAAAAGGTGCTCAACAATTCAATCTGAGCCCTTGGATGTAATAAGGGTAGAGATAGATAGATTTATCATGTAAAAAGAAAAGATTGATAAGGGTTTGCAAGTCTAAATGCACCCTAATAAAGAAAAGGAAATGGTAGTGTCAAGTAGATAGGGTAGGTAGATGGTGCTGCAAAGTGTTATCTGATGAATGATGCTGCTACATGTTTTTAATCCTTTACTTTCATCACAAATACTAAAGCAGGAAATACACTGGAAAATCATAGCAAGCAAAGTCAAACTCATTAACTTCCCTCATCACTTTTCCCTCAAAAGTTTTACTAATTTCCCCCAAAATACTAAGGTATTTGGAGATCAAAAGGGCTCAAGGCATTTCCTTGACTTTTGGAGGGACCGGACCCTCGGCCTAATGATAAAAAAGACCTAAGTACTTGAGATAATCCATCATTATAATCATTCACCTTTAACATTGTCCTAAGTAAAATCCTATTTTACTTAGGAAAATCATGCAAAATTCCATAAAAAATCCCTCAAAATAACTTACTATTCTAAGTTCAAGTGTTGAAGATGAGATATTGCAAATTACTTCAAAAATTATCACTTTCTTACATGTGCAAAGTGTTTTGAGTTCCCTTGTCCCTTGGTCATATTAATGTTTAACTCTATTTACTAAATCCCTAGTCAAATGCCCTATCCTAAGTATATAACTCCTTTTTTATAAATACCCCAAAAACCCCTCTATTATAAAGTTTCACCAAAGTAATTATTTTCCCTTGCATTCCAATAAAACCCACTATATAAGCCCTTTGGTTAAATTATATCTTTATATCGTAAACCCGCCCCTATGGTAAGTTAATTACATTTGTTAATTTACCATATAATAAAATAAAAACATATATATGAAAAATAAAACTTTAAACATACGATATATATGTTTAAACCCAAAAATATAAATAAAACCTGAAGTTTTTCGAAACTAAACTATGGAAAATCCCGCGCCAACGTGGCTCATCCACCTGGCATTTCACCCGACGTTTTAACCCCACCGCGACCCCTATTTCCTTTATAAACCATGGAATTAGTTAATTATCTGAATTAACTAATAATCATACCTTTCCGCCTATTATATGCCCCCCGGGATGTTTAAATAGAGTTAATTGTGTTTTAAAACCCGCCGGGCCTGCACACGAAAACCCCACCATCTATTTGTCCTTTCCGCCGTCCGATCTCCCACTGTAAGATCTACGGCTAGCGTTCATCCTGCTACCCATCCCTTGTCAGCATTTTAACCAGCGGGGGATTAGTGGTATTTGACTAGTCACCCGTCCACATGTCAATAACTTTGTGGAATCGCTGCCCTCGCGGTTAATACCGCCTTTGCTCATAAGCAGTGCGGGGACTTACCACTTACCGCCCGGCCCCTCCACCATACGTCAGCCCATACATTGATGACGTCACTCCTCGAAAAACTAAAAAACCCTTTTAACTTGTAAATAAAGCCAATTTTCATGTTTTTTCCATTATTTTCGTTATTAAATGCGACTGTGCTCTTTGCTACGGTTTTCGAATTTTCATTGAAATCCACTGTTCCATTTAATTTCGCTCCATAAATCCGCCAGACCTGCGTTCAAGCGTCCTTCTGCTACCGTCTGTTACCTGTTAAGAACCAGCTTTCTTCCAAAAATAGGTATTTATCCTATTCCGCCCCGAACTGCAAGTAAAACTCTGTTTTCTTTGTTTTTCGCTGAATTAGTGATTAAAAATCATCACTGAGATCTTCCCCAAAGGTTTTAAAACTGTGTAATTGCTCCCTGAACCTACAAATTGTGCCAATTCCCTTCATTTTAGAAATCACGCCCGGCCTGTGAAGAAAACCAGAAACCTCCATTTTGAATCCACAAGAACCAAAATGGAGGCCCCGGCAGCTTTGAATATAACTCCACTGAATGCTCCTCACCGTGAATTGGAATATTTACCTTTGGTAGATAGAGATTTTCAGATTAAATACTTGCATTTTGATGAAAGCCCCCTTCTGAGTTTTTGTCGCTGCAGAGACGATTATTCAAAGGGGCAAGATGTCATTGGACTGTGGGAATCCAATCTCCCAAGGTACCTCGTCCCCTCAGTCATTAATTTCCCAGAAATTATCCACTATTTCCATTCAAACTGTGATCCCACTCAAAGGGCTGTAATAGCTCCTGATCAGAGTGTTCTATTCCCCATTACTCCCCAGGCCAGCAATCAAATGCTACACTTTGAACCTGACCAAGAATTGGCACCTCTGTCTATGGAAGAATTGATTGAGAAGACTAGGCAATTAACTTCAGGAAAGCTAAAATCCATGTGCCAGATTTTCATGTTGCCTGAGCATCAACCTAAGGGGTCTCCTCCCTATGGTTTTTATTATTTCAATCAATTAGGAAGACTCATCCTCAATATGATATCTTTTGTCTTGGGCTTCAACACCAGTGAATATGTTGATGAGATAACCTTGGTTTTGCTATCCATTTTTACTCCTGGGCAACCTCCTGAGATTAAATATGACTTTGCCTCCTTCATAGCCAACACGATCCATGATCAGTTCATGAGGCTAGATGATGAAAAAGTTTTTAAATATTCCTCAGTCATCTATCATCTCATTATCTACTATCAGTCAGAAAAATTCCCTTTCCCTGTTCAAAAACTTGATGCCAAGGGAAACCAAAGGTCAGTTATATTTTGGTCTCCCATAATTCATTCTTATGAGTCTCCCTATTCCTATTCTGAGTTTATAGATCTTTTTGTATATCCTGCAACTACATTGTTGACAAGGATTCCTCCCCCAAGACTCAGTAATGAAATAAAGAAGACCTTGCAACTTTCAAGGACCTATAAAGTTGGGGATTGGTATTTGTATCAAAACCATACAGTCATCAGAATTTATGGATGTGAATTACATCCATTCAAGTTACCAAAGTATCTACCCATGAGACTATTTGCCTTGGAATATTTCAGGCAAATGAACAATTCAGATGTGATCCATTTTTGTAGTGTGAAAAAGAAAGCTCAACTCCGGATTACAAGCCAATTAGGTCCCTACATCTGCAATTCTAGAGAGGCTGAGCGAGAAGCAGAGGATATATTACAAAACCGCTGCAAATTTCAAAGAAGTTTTCGTTGGGTTCCTTATGACCCATTTGGTTTCATCTGTGAAAAAAGATTAAAGAACAAATCTTCCCCTTATATCCACCACAAGATTCCTGATATAGAGCAATATGCTAACCAAGATGAATGGGTGGAAAAAACACTTGTTGAAGAAGAAAGTACAGAAGAAAAAATGAATAAAGTTATGAAAGATCTTCAAAAGAAATATGACCTAGAATCTTATGGTCAAGTGCAGGTACCCCAAATTGGTACATCTTCAGCAGCAAATCCACAGCAGAGATTGCAGGAAGGCAGTCCACCAGTGGCAGCAGAGACAAAAGGTAAATGAAAGGAACCTGCAATACAGGTGATTGAAACTTTAGTCATGACAGAGAAACCACAAACTTCCAAAGCACCTGAACAATCACAGGTTTCTCCCACTCAGGCAAATCATCCACAAGTTCCAGAGTTACAAACTCCATCAAATGTGGAAATAGGTAAGAAAAGGCAAGTTCCAGATACCACACCTCCTAAAGAGCCTTCAGGAACACATCAAGCTAAAAAACATAAATCAGATCCACTTCCAGAAGTGGAAATCATAGATGAAGTGTTTGATGATGGGAGGGAAGACAGTCAACTAACTGGCACAGTTAGTGAAACAAACACAGGACAGAAAGGGAAAGCTTTACAAAAGCAATTAAGTACCGAGGTATCCTCTTTCAGACCACCAAAAACAGATACAGGGGATATTAAAAGAACCTTCATTAATATTAAAGCAAAGAATGATCCATTAAAAATGAAGGTATATGATCAATATATGAAAATGGCTCCCCATAATCAAGAAAGGCTAATGTCAGCATTTGACATGTCACAAGGCAAAATGATAATGAGCCACTTCAAGTCAAAGGTGCCAAAACCCATTACTACAGCTGACTACATCAGGACAAATTTTGAAGTTTTGGCAAAGGACATCCGTCGTCTGGACCAGATAGAGCTACACAGACAAACTGGGGAAATGGTCTATTCCACTCTTACCAATAAGGCCATGGTAGCTATAACGCTGCAGGATTCTTTGAATAACACAACTGCACAATTGCAAATTGAGAAGGCCTCTTCACAGGCCAAAGATAACAGAATAAAGTCTTTAGAAGACATAATCATTGGTTTGGGTCACAACCCCAAAGACATTAAAAGCATTGAGGCATTAATAAAGAAGAAAGATGATGACATAGCTGCACTGAGAAAGCAGCTAAAATTGCCAGCCTCAAGGCACCCTCAGACCCAAGAAGTTCTAAAGGGGAATTCACAGGAAGAAATAATGGAGTTGCTCCTAAATATGACTGAGCGACTAAGTGAAACGGAGAAGGAATTGGAATAAGCTTTGCAGGAACAGGAAACTATCAGGCAGACATCAACCACAGGTACTACAACAACAGGTCAGCAAACACATCCATCCCAGGTAAACACTTCTGGTTTGAGTTCTGATGAATTAATAAAACAAATGGAAAGTCTACAACTAAGGGTCACAGAACTTCAAACCACGAAATTGCAATTAGTAAAAATGGAGGAGAAATATGATACATCTAAAAAGACAGTTGCTGATAACACCAGGGAAATAAAAAGATTAGAAAAATTGGTTCAGGCTTTGGAATCAGTGGAAAAGCCTTTAAAGGAAATAAATGACATTCTTTGGGGTAATATCATTGAGTTAATAAAGGGTATTTGGCCCTCTTTTCAAGCTATTTTTGAACAAAATGATTTGGTTAAAATAGCCCAAGAAGAAATAAACAGAACCAGAAATGAATTAAGAGGAAAGCCTGAGCAGGTCAATCAGCTTATTCAATTTTCGAACACCTGGACAAAGCAACAGCTGGCAGTTTTGGGGATTGAAGACAGGACCGGCACAATTTTGGAAATAAAGAGAGTTTTCATCAAAAGAACTTTCATGCAGAATTTAGAAAGGAAGTGCACAGATATTTTGGTTGATATCAATATTTTCAGAGAGAAATTTCAAGCTTTGTTGGACAGTGGGTTACCAAGTCCTATGCTCTCAGAGGATCAAATAATGGACTTGGAAACCTATGTAAATAAAATAAATGCTCATGCTCAAAATACAACTGCTTGTTCTCCTAGTCTACCACAATCAACATTACCAACAGGGAGAAATATCTATGATAGAGTGAGGAATTTATTTCATTTGGAACATGAAATAAAGTATCTATTTCCTAATGAGCCCACCTTTTACAAACTCACAGAAGCAGATGAGACATTGAGAAAACTCAAAAGGACTGTGATACCAGACGATTCATGGTGGAGAGACTTATTGGAAATTTTATAAAAGTTATTTTCAGGATGAGAATTTTATCTTTACTATCAGGTAAATGATAAAAATGAGTACAGATGAAAGAGTATCAGTTACACAAGTTAAAGAGTATCCGTAAAGACAAAGAGTATCAAACAAGCAAAGAAATTACTCAAAAAGACAGCAACAAGCCCTTTTTCAGCACTTACCTCCATCACATCCATAAAGAAAGGAAACAACACATTAGTAGTTACCTATTATTCTATCCACGAGACCATTTGTCTCCTGTTTATTTGTAAATCACTCCTTAGTCACCATAGATTATGGGCTAAGTTAGTATGAGATTTTTTCAAGTTTTTCTTGTATAAATAAACCCTCAAAGGAAGTATTGAGGGTGGATTCTATTACTCTGTTGTAACATTGATATTTTTGGAATAAAAGCATTTTGGAGAAATTTATTCGTGGCTTACTGGATGACGATTTAAAGCACTGGACTTGTTGCAGGATTCATGTGTTGGACTACAGTTCAATAAGTTTTTCTACCCTTTTTTCTGAAATTTGATATTAGTTTATAATATCATCATGTCCATTTCTGAATAATTTACATAAAGGATTGAATCAGAATTTGCTTAATTGTACTCTGATTTCAAATGTGGTTGTTCTTAATGTTTTCTTCTAAATTATTTATAAGCATGAATTCTTAAATGCTCTTGCTTTGCTAATTTAAACATTGTTGATTACTATAATAAAGAATTCTTCATTGCTCTTTATTTGTAGTCATCTCATTTCTTTCTTTTGAACATGGTGAAATATTCTTAGCTGCCTTTCATCCCTTCAAAATCATCCCATCCACTTTAAATTTTAAGGATTGTTCTTTGTCTAGCTATCTTGCCCTGTAATACCATCTTGTGTTTAGAATAGAAATCCAGTAAAGCCATCCTTTGACTCCATAGCCCAATGGACTGAAAGCCCTCAACCTTGCCCTTAGTTTGTGGATTCCACCATTTTCCCAAGACAAACTCTTGAATCTATAAACTAGCCTAAAACCTTCCAAGAACAAAGATAAATCATAAAGAGAGAGCCCTATCTGGATGCAGATTGGCTAGATTCTGCATCTAAAAGGTTGGTTTGTGGTTACCTCGGGTATACTTTCCTCTTACACAACTTCTAGGAAAACCTGAGTGATAACAGACGTAATGGTTTACGTGTTCTCTATCAGCATAAACTTTAGGAAATTAGTTATATCACCTTCAGTATAAATAATGCGTTTGCATACGCATAAGAGTTAGTTTTTATTAGTCTCCATTAGCTTCCAGATAGCTCTGTAATGTAATTACGTTGCCACTGTGCCGTAATATCACCTCTATGTTATGACTGCATTTTAATATATAACAAGACTCTGTTTCCAAGCGTAATTCGTACTTGAAGTTTGTTTCCGAGGTTGGTGCAGAGGGCCCCTGCACACACTGAGGTTTTGTGCATTATTGTATAGTTCTTGTTTTATTTCTTTAAGCTCATTGTGCCATAATTCATTCACATGTTTATACATTGCATCTTTCATGGTATATATGCTTCATTTCTGTTTATAATCTTTCATGCTTTACATTTTGCTTCTATCCATAATCTTTCATGTTTTATGTTATTGTTAACTGATCAGTGTTCTTGTTTCAGGTTATAAATAGGCAGCCCGGGCATTTGCATAACTTTTTGACTAATGACATGGAATTAATATTGTTCTGCTGCTAATTTACTTTTCTTAGTTTCTGTTTAATTTTAGTACTGCTTTGATTATTTCAGTCTTGCACATTTGTTTCAGTAGTTAGATTTAGATATATCAAATTGCTCATGACATCTTCAGTTACCTCCGAAAGCCACAGCTGGACTGATGGTGAGGGATTGAATTATGAATGTGTAGTTTGATATTAGTTTACTTTCTGCAAATTAGAAATATTAAATTGCTCATGACATCTTCAGTTACCTCTGAAAGCCACAGCTGGACTGATGGTGAGGGATTGAATTATGAATGTGTAGTTTGATATTAGTTTACTTTCTGCAAATTATAAATATTAAATTGTTCATGACATCTTCAGTTACCTCCGAAAGCCATAGCTGGACTGATGGTGAGGGATTGAATTATGAATGTGTAGTTTGATATTAGTTTACTTTCTACAAGTTAGATATCAGGTTACTCAAGTTGTTTATGGTTACCTCCGAAAATCATAGCTGGACTAACGATGAGGGATCAGAAGATAAGTTGATGTAATTTGATTTAGATTTACTTTGTTGCAACTTTTGGATTTCTTTCAGCATATTTTCTTTTATGTTTGAACAGCAACAAGAATAATGAGTTTCATGATCAGTAGTTCATTGTTTGTTTGACTAGAGTAGTGATGCAATTTCATTTTCTTTAATTTCATTTTCTCTGAAGAATTAATTTTGTCATTGTGTGTTTTTAAAATTGTTTTGAAGTTTGGAAAATCATTAGAAATACATTGTTGTCTCGAATATTTGTCTCCATACTTGTCGTTTATAATTTCACAAAAATCCAAAAACGACAAAAAAGTAAGAGATAGGTTATCTTGCACATATAGTGCGCCACACTTCGTCAGCTTACGAATCCCGGATTGACAAATTAAATGTAGCAATTTAGGACACACTAAATTGACCAAACACTTACCCTTAACCTTAACCTAACCTTAACCTTAACCTTAACCTAACTATAACCTTAACCTTAACCTTAGCCTTAGCCTTAACCTAACCTTAACCTTACCCTAACCTTAAAATTACCCTTAACATAACCTTAACCTTAACCTAACCTTCAACTTAAGCTTGACTTTCACCTTAACCTTCCCCTAACCTTAACCTTAACATTCCCATAACCATAACCTTAACCTTCACTTTACCCTTAACCTAACCTTAAGGGTAAATTCAAGGTTAATGTTAAGTTAAGGTAAAGTCAAGGTCAAGGTTAAAGGTTAAGGTTAGGTTAAGGGTAAAGTTAAGGTTAAGGTTAAGGTTTGGTCAAGGTTAGGGTTAGGTTATAGTTAAGGTTAAGATAAGCTTAAGGTTAGGTTAAGGTTAAGGTTAAGATTATGGGTAAAGTTAAGGTTAAGGTTAAGGTAAAGTTAAGGTTAGGGTAAAGGTTCAGGTTAAGGTTAAGGGTAAGGTTAAGGTTACGATTAAGGTTAGTAAATTTTAAGGTTAAGGTTAAGGTTAAATTAAGATTAAGGTTAAGATTAAAGTTAAGATTAAGAATAAGGTTAAGGTTAAGGTTAATGTTAAAGGTTTGGTCAAGGTTAGGGTTAGGTTATAGTTAAGTTCAATGCTAAGGTTAGGTTAAGGTTAAGGTTACAGGTTTAGTCAGGTTAAGGTTAAGGTTACGGTTAAGTTTAAAGTCAAGGTTAAGGGTTTGTTCATGTTTAGGGTTAGGTTATAGTTAATTTCAAGGTTAATGTTAGGTTATGGTTAAGGTTAAGGTTAAGGCTAAGGTTAAGTAAATTTAAGGTTAAGGTTTGGTCAAGGGGTTAATATTAGGTTAAGGTCAAGGTTAAGCATATGGGCTTAGTGAGGCTAAGTTTGAGGTTAAGTTTAAGGTCAAGGTCAAGGTTAGGGTTAGGTTATAGTTAAGGTCAAGGTTAGGTTAAGGTTAAGGTTAGGTAAAGGTTAAGGTTAGGTCAAGGTTAACATAAGGTTAAGGGTGAAGGTTAAGGGTAAGGTCAAGGTTAAGCTTAAGGTTAGGTTAAGCTTAAGGTTAAGCTTAAGGTTAAGGTAAGGTTAAGGTTAAGGTTAAGGTTAATGTTATGGAAAGGTTGAGGTTAAGGTTAAGGTTAAGGTTAAGGAGGTAAGGTTAAGGTTAATGGTAAGGTCAACGTTAAGGTTAAGGTTATGGTTATGGGAAGGTTAAGGTTAAGGTTAAAGTTAGGTTAAGGTTAAGATTATGTTAAGGTTAAGGTTATGGGATTAGTCAGGTCAAGGTTAGGTTTAGGTTAGGATTAAGGTTAGGGTTAGGTTATATTTAAGGTTAAGGTTAGATTAAGGTAAAGTTAAGGTTAAGGTTAAGGGTAAAGTTAAGGTTATGGTTAAGGTAAGGTTAAGATAAGGTTAAGGGTAAGCTTAAGGTTAAGGTTAGGATCAAGTTGAGTTTAAGGTTAAGGTTAAGGTTAAGGGTTTGGTTAAGGTTAGGTTAAGGTTAAGGTTAAGGTTAAGGGTTTCTTCAAGGTTAGCGTTAGGTTATAGTTAAGGTTAAGGTCAAGGTCAAGGTTAACCTTAACCTAACCTTAACCTTACCTTAATATTAACCTAACCTTAACCAAACCCTTAACCTTAACCTTAACCTTAAACATCACCTTAACCCTTAACCTTAACCATAACCTTAACCTTAACCTTACCCTAATCTTAACCTTAACCTTAACCATAACCTTAACCTTAACCTTATATTAACCTTAAACTAACCTTAACCTTCAATTTACCCTTAACCTAACCTTAACCTTAACCTTAACCTAACCTTAAAATTACCATAAACTAACTTATCATTAACCTTGACCTTAACCTTAACCTTAACCTTAACCTTAACTATAACCTAACCCTAACCTTAACCTTACCCTTAACATTATCTTAACCTTAAACTTGACCAAACCATTAACCTAACTTAACCTCAACCTAACATTACCCTTAATCTTCACGCTTAACTTTAACCTTAACCTTCCCATAGCCTTAACCTTAACCTTAATCTTAACTATAACCTAACCCTAACCTTACCCTAACCATAACCTTAACCTTAACTTTCCCATAACCTTACCCCTAACCTTAACCTTAACGTTATCCTTATCTTAACATTTACCTAGCCCTAACCTTAAACTTAACACTAATGTTAACCTTAACCTTCAGCATAACCTAATCTTAACCTTAACATTATCCTATCTTAACCTAAACCTAACCCTAACCTTAACCTTAACCTTAACCCTGACCTCCTTGACCAAACCCTTAACATTAACCTTAACCTTAACCTTATCCTAACCATAACCTCAACCTTAATGTTAACCTAATCCTAACCTTAACTTTACCCTTAACCTAACCTTAACCTTAACCTTAACGTAACCCTAACCTCAACTTTACCCTTAACCTAACCTTAACCTTAACCTTAACCTTAACCTAACCTTAAGCTTGAGCTTAACTATAACAAAAACCTGCCTAAACCCGTAACATTAACCTTAACCTTACCTTGACCTTAACTATAACCTACCCCTAACCTTAACCAAACCCTTAACCTTAACCTTAGCTTTACCCTTAAACTTAACTTGAATAAACCTGTAACCTTATGTTTTTGGTCAGGTTAAAGTTAAGGTTAAGGGTTTGGTCAAGGTTAGGGTTAAGGGTAAAGTGAAGGTTAAGGTTAGGTTAAATTTATGATTAGGTTAAGGGTGAAGGTTAAGAGTAAGTTTTAGTTTAGACGTTTAATCAGGTTAAGGTTAAGGTTAGGTTAAGGTTAGGTTACTATTAAGGTTAAGGTTTGGTTATGGTTAAGGTTAAGGTTAAGGTTATGGAAAGTTTAAGGTTAAAATTAAGGTTATGTTTAAGGTTAAGGGTATGTTTAAGGTTAAAGTTAGGTTAAGGGTAAATTTAAGGTTAAGGTTTTGCGTAAGGTTAAGGTTAAGGTTAAGGTTAAGATTAAGGTTACGGTTAATGTTAAGGTTAAGGGTAAGGCTAAGGTTAAGGGTTTGGTCAAGGTTAGGGTTATGTTACAGTTAAGGTTAAGGTTAGGTTAAGGGTAAATTTAACGTTAAGGTTAGGTTAAGGTTAAAATAAGGTTAACGTTAACCCTAACCTTAACCTTAACCTTAACCTTTAACCTTACCCTAACATTAACCTTAAACTTAACCTAACCTTAACATTAACCTTGACCTTAACCTTAACATTAACCTTAACCTTACCCTTAACCTAACCTTAAATTTAACCTTAATGATAACCTTGACTTTACCCTTAAACTAACCGTAACCTTAACCTTAACCTTAACATTTTAACCTTCCCATAAACTTAACCTTAACCTTAACCTTAACCTAAGGGTTTGGTCAAAGTTAGGGTTATGTTAAGATTAAGGGTAATGTTAAGGTTAAGATTAGGGTAAGGGTAAAGTTAAGGTTAAGGTTAAGGTTAGGTTAAGGGTAATTGTTAAGGTTAAGGTTAAGGATTTGTTCAAGTTTATGGTTGGGTTATAGTTAACCCTAACCTTAACCTTAACTATAATCTAACTCTAACCTTGACCAAACCCTTAACCTTAACCTTAAATTTTCCCTTAACCTAATCTTAACCGAACTTTCTGGTTAAAGTAAGGTTAAGGGTAAGGTTAAGGTTAAGGTTAGGTTAATGTTATGGTTAAGGTAAGGTTAAGGGTAAAGTTAAGGTTAGGTTATAGTTAAGGTTAAGGTTAAGTTTATGGTTAAGGTTAAGGTTAAGGGTTTGGTAGAGGTTAGGGTTAGGTTATAGATAAGTTTAAGGTTAGGTTAAGCGTAAGGTTAAGGGTAAGATAAGGTTAAGGTCAAGGTCAAGGTTAAGGTTAAGTTAGGTTAAGGTAAGGTTAAGGTTACGACTAGGTCAAGTTTAAGTAAGGTTAAGGTAAGGTTATGGTTACGGTTAGGTTAAGGTTAAGGGTATGGTCAAGGTTAGGGTTAGGTTAAGCTTAAGGGTGAAGGTTAAGGGTAAGGTTAAGGTTAAGGTTAAGGTTAAGGTTGTATTTAAGGTTAAGTTTACGATTAGGTTAGGTTAAGTTAAGGTTAAGGTTATTGTTATGTCAAGGTTAAGTTGACTTAAGGTAAGGTTAAGGTTAACCATTTAGTTAGGTTAAGGTTAAGGTTAGGTCAAGGTTAGGTTAAGGTTATGGTTAGGGTTAAGGTTAGGTCAAGGTTAGGTTAAGGTTAAGGTTAAGGTTAAGTTTAAGGTCAAGGTTAAGGTTAAGGTTTAAGGTTACGAGTCTTAACCTTAACCTTCACTGTAACCTACCCTTAACATTAACCTTAACCTTAACCTTAACCATAACCTTAACCTTAACCTTGACCTTAACATTAAACTTAACGTTAACCTTGACCTTAACCTTAACCTTAACCTTACTCGTAACCTTAAACTTAACTTTACGCTTAACTTTGAGCTTACCCTTAACCTTCACTACAACCTAACCTTAACCTTAACCTTAACATTAACCTTAACCCTTAACCTTAAGGTTAAGGTTTGGTCAAGGTTAGGGATAGGTTATAGTTAAAGTTAAGGTTAAGGATAGGGTTAAAGATAGGGGAAGGTTATGGTTAAGGTTAGGGTTAAAGCTAGGGGAAGGTTAAGGTTAAATTTAAGGTTATGGTTATGTTAAGGTTAAGGGTAAGGTTCATGGTTAAGGTTAGGGTATGGTTAAGACAAGGTTAATGGTAAGGTTAAGGGTATAGTTAAGGTTAAGGGTAAGGTCACGGTTAAGGTTAAGGTTATGGTTATGGGAAGGTTAAGGTTATGGTGAAGGTTATGTTAAGGTGAAGGTTAGGTAAAGGTTAATGTTAAGGTTAGGGTTAGGTTAAGGTTAGGTTAAGGTTTGATCAAGGTTATGGTTACGTTAAGGTTAAGGTTAAGGTTAGGGCTAGGTTAAGGTTTGGTCAAGGTAAGGGTAAAGTCAAGGTTAAGGTTAGGGTGAGGTTAGGGTTAAGAGTAAAGGTAGGGTTAAGGTAATGGTAAGGTTAACATAAGGTTAAGGGAAAAATCAAGGTTAAGGTTAGGTTTATGATATATTTAAGGTCAAGGTTAAGGTTAAGGTTAAGGTTACGGGTTTAGTCAGGTTAAGGTTAAGGTTAAGGTTACGGTTAACCTGATATTGAAGGTCAAGGATTTGGTTAAGGTTAAGGTTAAGGTTAGGTTAAGTTAACTTTAAGGTTAGGTTAAGGGTAAAGTTAAGGTTTTAGGTTAAGGTTAAGGTTAAGGTTAGGGTTAAGGTTAGGTTGAAGCTTAAGATTAGGTTAGGTGAAGGTTAAGATAAGGTTAAGGTTAAGGTCAAGGTTAGATTAAGGGTAAGATAAGGTTAAGGTTAGGGTTAATTTTAAGGTTAAGGTCAAGTTCAAGATCAAGGTTAAGGTTAAGGTTTGGTTAAGAGTAAGGTTAAGGTTAGGGTTAGGTTATAGTTAAGGTTATGGTTAGGGTTATGTTATAGTTAAGGTTAGGGTTAAATTTAAGGTTAAGGTTAAGGGTTTGGTCAGGTTAACATTAGGTTAAGGTTAAGGATAAGGTTAGGTTAAGGGTAAAGATAAGGTTAAGGTTAGGGTTAAGGTTAGGGGAAGGTTAAGGTTATGGCTATGGGAATGTTAAGGATAAGGTTAACATTAAGGGTAAGGGTAAGGTTAAGGTTAAGATTAAACTTAAGGTTAAGGTTAAGGTTAAGGTTAAGGGTAAAGTTAAGGTTAAGGTTAAGATTAGGTTAGGGGTAAAGTTACGGTTAAGGTTAAGGTCTGGGTATAGTTAGGTTAAGGTTAAAGGTTTGGTTAAGGACAAGGTTAGGCTTAGGTTACAGTTAAGGTTATGGTTAGGTAGGGTTAGGGTTAAGGTTATAGTTAACCTTGACTTTACCCTTAACCTTAACCTGAACCAAACAGTTAACATTAACCTTAACTTAATTTTAACCTTAACCTTAATCTTAACTTTCCCCTAACCTTAAACTTAACCTTACCCTAACCTTAATATTAATTTTACCCATAACCTTTACCTTACCCTTAACCTAACCTTTACCTTGACATTGACCAAACCCTTAACCAAACCTTAACCTTAGCCTGACCTAAGCTTAACCTTATCTTAACCTTAACCTTCCCATAACCTTCATATTAACCTTAACCATAACCTAAGCTTAACCTTAACTTTTCCCTTAATGTAACCTTAACCTTAAGCTTAACATTCCCATAACCATAACCATAAACTTAACCTTAACCTTAACTTTCCCATAACCATAACCATAACCTTATCCTTAACTTTACCCTTAACCGAATATTAACCTTAACCTTAAATTTACCTTAACCACAACCTTAAACTAACCTTAATCTTAACCTTACCCTTAACATTATCTTAACATTACCTTAACCTTAAGCTTACCATTAGCCTTATCTTAACCTTAACCTTAACCTTAACGTTCCCAAACCCTTAACATTAACCTTAATCTAATCTTAACCTAACCTTAACCTTGACTTTACCTTTAATGTAACCTTAAAATAACTTTAGCCTTACTAAATCTGTACTCTTAACCTTATCTTAACCTTAACCTTTACTTAACCTTGACTTTACCCTTAACCTAGCCTTAACCTTAACTATAACCTAACCCTAACCTTGACCTTAAATTTAGCCTTAACGTTAATCTTAACCTTGACCTTGACCATAACCTAACCTTAATCATAACCGTAAAATTAACCTAACCTTAACCTTAACTTTACAAATAACCTAACCCTAACCTTGACCAAACCCTTAACCTTAACCTTAACCTTACCCTTAAACTTAACCTTACTAAACACATAGCCTTAACCTTACCCTAATCTTAACCTTAACCTAACTTTAACCTTGACTTTACTCTTAACCTAACCTTAACCTTAACCTTAACCTAACATTAACCTTAACCTAACGTAACCTTAACCTTGACCTTAACCTTAAACTTAACTATAAACTAACCCTAACCTTACCCTAACCATAACCTTCAGTATAACCTAACCCTAACCTTAACCTTACCCTTAACCTTATCTTAACATTAATTATAATCTAACCTTAACCTTAACCATACCCTAACCTTAACCTTAACCTTAACATTAACATTAGCCTGACTAAACCCATAACCTTAACCTTACCTTAACCTAACCTTAACCTTAACCTTAACCTTAACCATAACCATAACCCTAACCTTGACCAAACACTTAACCTTAACCTTAACTTGACTAAACCCATAACCTTAACCTAACTAAACCTGTAACCTTAACCTTCACCTAACTATACCTGTAACCTTAACCTAACCTTAACCTTAACCTAACTATAACCTTACCCTTAACCTAACTTCACCTTAACCTTCACCTTGACCTTAACCTTAACCTTAACCTTACCGTTCACCTTAACCTTAACCTTAACCTTAACCTAACTAAAACCGTAAACCTAAAACTTAACCTTACCCTTAACTTTCACCTTAACCACATCCTTAACTTTACCATTAACCTAACCTTAACCTGAACTATAACCTAACCCTACCATTGACCTCAACTTTACCCTTAAGCTTGACCTTAACCTTGATCTTAACCTTAACCTTAACCTTGACCTTGAACTTAACATAACCTTAACCTTAACCTTAATGTTATCTTACCCTTAACCTAAACTTAACCTTAACCTTAACCTAACCTAAACTTTAACCATAACCTTAACTTTACCCTTAATCTAACCATAACCTTAACCTTAACCTTAACCTTAACCTTGACTTTACCCTTAACCTAACCTTAAGTTTAACCTTAACCTTAACTTTAACCTTACTAAATCCGTACCCTTAACCTTATCTTAACCTTAACCTTTACTTAAACTTGAATTAACCTTGAATTTACCCTTAACCTAACCTTAATCTTAACTATAACCTAACCCTAACCTTGACCTTAAATTTAGCCTTAACGTTAAACTTAACCTTGACCTTGATCATAACCTAACCTTAACCTTAACCTTAACCTTAACCTAAACTTAACCTAACCTTAATCATAACTATAAACTTAACCTAACCTTAACCGTAACTTTACAAATAACCTAACCCTAACCTTGACCAAACCCTTAACCTTAACCTTAACCTTACCCTTAACCTTAACCTGACCAAACCCGTAGCCTTAACCTTACCCTAATCTTAACCTTAACCTAACTTTAACCTTGACTTTACTCTTAACCTAACCTTAACCTTAACCTTAACCTAACCTTAACCTTAACCTAACGTAACCTTAACCTTTACCTTAACCTTAACTATAACCTAACCCTAACCTTACCCTAACCATAACCTTAACTATAACCAAACCCTAACCTTAACCTTACTCTTAACCTTATCTTAACCTTAACCTTCACTATAACCTAACCTTAACCTTAACCTTAACCTTAACCATACCCTAACCTTAACCTTAAACTTAACATTAACCTTAACCTAACTAAACTCGTAACCTTAACCTTACCTTAACCTAACATAGCCTTAACGTTAACCTTAACCATAACCCTAAGATTGACCAAACACTTAACCTTAACCTTAACCTGATTAAACCCGTAACCTTAACCTGACTAAACCCATGACCTTAACCTTAACCTTAACCTGACTATACCTGTAACCTTAACCTAACCTTAACCTTAACCTTAACCTAACTATAACCTTACCCTTAACCTAACTTCACCTTAACCTTGACCTTGACTTTAACCTTAACCTTAATGTTACCCTTCACCTTAAACTTAACCTTAACCTAACTAAAACAGTAAACCTAAAACTTAACCTTACCCTTAACCTTCACCTTAACCTTATCCTTGAATTTACCCTTAACCTAACCTTAACCTTAACTATAACCTAACCCTAACATTGACCTCAACTTTACCCTTAAGCTTGACCTTAAGCTTGACCTTAACCTTAACCTTGACCTTGAGCTTAACATAACCTTAACCTTAACCATAATGTTATTTTACCCTTACCCTAACCTTAACCTTAACCTTAACATAACCCTAACTTTAACCATAACCTTAACTTTACCCTTAATATAATCGTAACCTTAGACTTAACCTTGACTTTACCCTTAACCTAACCTTAACCTTAACTTTACCTTAACCTTGACTTTACCCTTAACGTAACCTTAACCTTAACCTTAACCTGACTAACCTTAACCTGATTAAACCCTTAAGGTTAGGGTAAAGTTAAAGTTAAGGTTAAGGTCAACCTTAACCTTAACCTAACCCTAACCTTACCCTAACCATAACCTTAACTATAACCTAACCCTAAACTTAACCTTACCCTTAACCTTATCTTAACCTTAACCTTCACTATAAAATAACCTTAACCTTACCCTAACCTTAACCTTAACCTTAACCTTAACCTGACTAAGCCCGTAACCTTAACCTTCTTACCTTAACCTAACTTTAACCTTAACCTTAACCTTAACCTTAACCTAACCCTAACCTTACCCTAACCATAACCTTAACTATAACCTAACCCTAAACTTAACCTTACCCTTAACCTTATCTTAACCTTAACCTTCACTATAACATAACCTTAACCTTACCCTAACCTTAACCTTAACCTTAACCTTAACCTTACTAAGCCTGTAACCTTAACCTTCTTACCTTAACCTAACTTTAACCTTAACCTTAACCTTAACCATAACCCTAACCTTGACCGAACCCTTAACCTTAACCTTAAATTGACTAAACCTGTAACCTTAACCTTAACGTTAACTTCAATAAACCTGTAACCTTAACCTTAACCTAACTATAACCTTACCCTTTGCTTTTGTGGATTAATCGCACCAGTTTACAAAATCGCACAATCTTAGAGAGTGTGGTCTAATCTCGAAACTATTGGTAACATGCAGAAAGTGGGAGAGCTTAAAAGCATAAAACTTAATGGAAATAGTATGTTGAAATATGCTCCGGTTAAACTAAAACTAAAAAACACAAATATATGAAGCTATATAGAGAGTTCCAAACAATAATAATGCAAATGATGGCTCAATGGTCTCTTCTTATTAAATGTTCGAAATGGAGAAGAAATTTAAGCCACTTGCCAAAGGGCACCTAGGCAATGGCTCTAGCTCTTGATGCAAGGATTTTTCCTTCCAAGATCTGCCTCTAATGCAGTATCACTCTCTCTCTCTCTCTGCTGTGGTGGACTAAGATGTTGGGTTTCCAACTATTGAGTCCTCTTTAGCTCCAGCTCCGGGTCACACACGATGCTGGTGTTTCTTGGGCAACTTTGGCCAGAATAGACTTGTGATCACCATTTTCTCATCTCTTGGTGGGTTTATATAGGTGAGCTTTAAATCCTCCTTCCCTTCCTTGGTACATGATGGATGGTGACCCAAGGAAGAGGTGTGATTCCATTTTGTGCTCAAATATTCTTTTGTATGCTTGTCTAAGGAGGCGCTAGTGGTTGTCCTTAGGCGGCTTTCACATAAGGAGTAACTGTCCTTTGCTAGTTGCGGTCTCGGAAAGTGACTTTTTTCCATTTCCAGGAATAAATGTTTATCGAGCAAAAATGCGTGCAGAAGGCACTCTTATCGAAGGAAAAAGCGCACATTTGAGCATTTATGACTAGTTCAAATCTAATTTTCTAAAAACCTTAGAGATTTTAAATGCTTCTTGATTCCATAAAGTATTCTTGTCCTGTAAATCCTTGGGCTCGACATTAATTGATGTTGTCTTTTGCTGTACAATTTTCCAATGTTAACACCCTTAACCTATCTTAACCTAAACCTTGACCTTAACCTTAACCTTAACCTTAACCTTAACCTTACCCTTAACCTTCACCTTAACCTTAACCTAACTAAACCACTAATCCTAAACCTTTACCTTACCCTTAACCTTCAACTTAACCTTAACCTTGACTTTACCATTAACCCAACCTTAACCTTAACTATAACCTAACCCTAACCTTGACCTTAACTTTACCCTTAACCTTGACCTTAACCTTAACCTTGACCTTGACCTTGACCTTAACCTAACCTTAACCTTAACCTTAACCTTATCTTGCATTTAACCTAACCTTAACCTTATCCTAACATTAAATTTAACCATAACCTTAACTTTACCCTTAATCTAACTGTAACCTTAACCTTAACCTTGATTTTACCCTTAACCTAATGTTAACCTTAGCCTAAACTTAACCTTAACTTAACCTTGACTTTACCCTTAACCTTAACTTTACCTTAACCTTGACTTTACCCTTAACCTTATCCTCACTAAACACTTAAGGTTAGCGTAAATTTAGGTTAAGGTCAAAGTCAATGTTAAGGTTAATTTAGGCTAAGGTAAGGTTAAGGTGAAGGTTAGGTTAAGGTTAAGATAAGGTTAAGGTTAGGTTAAGGGTAAAGTCAAGGTTAAGGTAAAGGTTAAGGTTAAGGGTAAGGTTAAGGTAAGGGTAAGGTTAAGGTTACGTTAAGGTAAAGGTTAAGGTTAAGGTTACGTTAAGGTAAAGGTTATGGTTAAGGTTAGGGTTAAGGGTAAATTCAAGGTTAAGGTTAGGTTAAGGTTAAGGGTTTGGTCAAGGTTAGTGTTAGGTTATATTTAAGGTCAAGGTTAAGGTTAGGTTAAGGTTAATGTTAAGTTAAGGTTAATTCTAAGGGCTTGGTTAAGGTTAAGGTTATAGTTAAGGTCAAGGTTAAGTTTAACCATAACTTTTACCGTAACCATAACCTTTATTTAACATTGACTTTACCCTTAAAATAACCTTAACCTTAACTATAACTTAACCCTAACCTTGACCTTAACTTTACCATTAACGTTGACCTTAAATTTAACCTTAACCTTATCCTAACCTTAACTTTAACCATAATCTTAACTTTACCCTTAATCTAACATTAACCTTAACCTTAACCATAACCTTAACTTTACCCTTAACCTAACCTTAATATTAACCTAACTTTAACCTTAACTTTACCTTAACCTTGACTTTACCCTTAACCTAACCTTAACCTTAACCTTAACCTGACTAAACGCTTAAGGTTAAGGTAAATTTAAAGTTAAGGTTAACGTCAATGTCAATGTTAAGGTTAAGTTAGGTTAAGGTAAGGTTATAGTTAGGTTAAGGTTAGGTTAAGGGTAAAGTCGAGGTTAAGGTAAAGGGTAAGGTTAAGGTAAGGGTGAGGTTAAGGTTACGTTAAGGTAAAGGTTATGGTTAAGGTTACAGTTAAGGGTAAATTCAAGGTTAAGGTTATGGGTTTAGTCAGGTTAAGGTTACGTTAAGGTAAAGGTTAAGGTTAAGGTTACGTTAAAGTAAAGGTTGTGGTTAAGGTTAGGGTTAAGGGTAAAGTCAAGGTTAAGGTTAAGGTTAAGGGTTAGGTTATAGTTAAGGTAAAGGTTAAAGTTAAGGTTAGGTTAAGGTTAAGATTAAGGTTAAGGTTAAGGTTAAGGTTAATGTTAAGGGTTTGGTTAAGGTTAAAGTTATAGTTAAGGTCAAGGTTCAGGTTAAGGTTATGGTTATGGTTAAGTTTAAGGTTAGGTAAAGGATAATGTTAAAGGTAGGTTATAGTGAAGGTTAAGGTTAAGACCCGTAACCTTAAACCTTAACCTTAACCTAACCTTAAACTTAACATTATCTTAACTTTAACCTTAACCTTAACCTAAGCTAACCTTAACCTTAATTTTATCCTTAACCATAACCTTAACCTAACCTTAACCTTAACTTTACCCTTAAGCTTATCTTAACCTCACCTTAACCATAACCTTAAACTTGACCTTAACTATAACATAACCCTAACCTTGAGCAAACCCTTAACATTAACCTTAAACTTAACCTAACCTTAACCTTAACTAAACCCTTAACCTTAACCTTAAACTTAACATTAACCTTAACCCTAACTTTACCCTAACCATAACCTTAACCTTACCCTAACCTTACACTAACCATAACCTTAACTTTAACCTTAACCAAAACCTTAACATTAACCTAACCAAACCTTACCCTAACCTAACCTTAACCAAAACCTTAACCTTAGCCTAACCCTAACCTTGACCTTAAATTTACTCTTAACCTTGACCTTAACCTTAACATTAACCATGACCTTGACCTTAACCTAACCATAACCTTAACCTTAACCTTAACCTTATCTTACCCTTAACGTAACCTTAACCTTAACTATAGCCTAAACCTAACCTTGACTTGACCTTAACCTAACCTTAACCCCTTAACCTTAACCTTAATCTTCCCATAACCATAACCTTAACCTTGACTTTACCCTTAACCTAACTTTAACTTTAACCTGACTAAACCCGTAACCTTAACCTTATCCTAACCTTAACCTTGACCTTAACTATAACCTAACCCTAACCTTGACCAAACCTTAACCTTAACCTTAACCTTAACCTTCCCATAACCTTAACCCTATCCTTAACCAGAACCTAACCCTAACCTTGACCTTAACTATAACCTAACCCTAACCTTGACCAAACCCTTAACCTTAACCTTAATCTTAACCTTAACCTTAACCTTTACCTAACCTTACCATAACCTTAACCCTAACCATAACCTTATCTTTACGATTAACCTAACCTTAACCTTGACTTTACCCTTAACCTTAACCTTAACCTGACTAAACACGTAACCTTAACCTTAACATAACCTTAACCTTGACCTTAACTATAACCTAACCCTAACCTTTAGCTTGACTTTACCCTTAACGTAACCTTAACTTTGACTTTACCTAACCAAACTTATGGTTAAGGTTAAGATTAATATAAAGTTAAGGCAAGGTTAAGGTTAAGGTTAAGGTTACAGGTTTAGTCAGGTTAAGGTTAAGGTTAAGGGTTTGGGAGGGTTAAGGTTAAGATTAAGGGTAAGATAAGGTTAAGGTTAAGGTTAGGTTAAGGTCAAGGTCAAGGTTAAGGTTAAGGTCAAGGTTAAAGGTAAATTTAGGGTCAAGGTTAGGGTTAGGTTATAGTTAAGGTTAATGTTAGGTTAAGGGTAAATTTAAGGTTAACCTTAACCCTAACCATAACCTTAACCTTGATCTTAAGGGTAAGGTTTGGTCAAGGTTAGGGTTAGGTTATAGTTAAGTTTAAGGTTAAGGTTAAGGTTAGGGTTAAGGTTAGGGGAAGGCTATAGTTAAGGTCAATGTTAAGGTTAGGTTAAGGTTAAAATTAAGGTTAAAGTTAAGGTTAAGTTAACGTTAATGTTAAGGGTTTGGTTAAGGTTAAGATTAAGGTTAAGGATAAGGGTAAAGTTAAGGTTAAGGTTAAGGGGTCAAGGTTAGGTTAAGGTAAAGTCAAGGTTTACGTTAAGGTTAAGGTTAAGGGGGTAAGGTTAAGGTTAAAGTTAAGTTAAGTTTAAGGTTAGGTTAAGGTTAAGTTAAGGGTAAATTCAAGGTTAAGGTTGAAGTTAAGGTGAAGGATAAGGTTATAGTTAAGTTAAGGTTAATGTTAAGGTTAAGGTTAAGGTGATGGTTAAGGTTAAGGTTAAGATTAAGGTTAAGGGTAAAGATAATGTTATGGTTAAGGTTACGTTAAGGGTAAAGTCAAGGTTAAGGTTAGGATAAGGTTAAGGTTATGGTTAAGGTAAGGTTAATATAAGGTTAAGGGTTAGGTTAAGGATAGGTTAAGGTTATGGTTAAGGCAAGGTTAAGGGTAAAGTTAAGGTTAAGGCTTGGTTAAGGTTAACATAAGTTCACGGGTAAGGTTAACATTAAGGTTAAGGTTATGGTTATGGGAAGGTTAAGGTTAAATTTATGGTTAGGGGAAGGTTTAGGTTAAGGTTAAGGTTAGGGTTAAGATTAGGGTTAAGGTTAAGGTTAGGGTTAAGGTTAAGGTTTGGTCAAGGTTAGGGTTAGGTTATGGTTAAGTTAAATGTTAGGTTAAGGGTAAATTCAAGGTTATGGTTATGGGAAGGTTAAGGTTAAGGGGTTTAGGTTAGGTTAAGGGTAAAGTCAAGGTTAAGGTGAAGGTTAAGGTTAATTTTAAGGTTTAGGTTAGGTTAAGGTTAAGGTTAAGGTTAAGTTAAGGTCAAGTTCAAGGTCAAGGTTAAGGGTAAAGTTAAGGTCAAGGTTAGGGTTAGGTGATAGTTAAGGTTAAGGTTAAGGTTAAGGGTAAAGTCAAGGTTAACCTTAACCCTAACCATAATGTTAATCTTAAATTTTACCTAACCTTAACCTTAACCTTGACCTTAAGGGTAAGGTTTGGTCAAGGTTAGGGTTAGGTTATAGTTAAGGTTAAGGTTAAGGTTAAGGTTAGGGGAAGGCTATAGTTAAGGTCAACGTTAAGGTTAGGTTAAGGTTAAGGTTAAGTCAAGGTTAATGTTAAAGGTTTGGTTAAGGTTAAGATTAAGGTTAAGGTTAAGGGTAAAGTTAATGTTAAGGTTAAGGGGTTAAGGTTAGGTTATGGTAAAGTCAAGGTTTAGGTTAATGTAAAGGTTAAGGTTAAGGGGGTAAGGTTAAGGTGAAGATTAAGGTTAAGGTTAAGGTTAAGTTAAGGTTAAGGTTAGGTTAAGGTTAAGTTAAGGGTAAAGTCAAGGTTAAGGTCAAGGTTAAGGTGAAGGATAAGGTTATAGTTAAGTTAAGGTTAAGGTTATGGCCAAGGTTAAGGTTAAGGATAAGGTAAGGTAAGGTTAAAGTCAAGGTTAAGGTTAAGATAAGGTTAAGGTTAAGGTTATGGTTAAGGTAAGGTTAAGATAAGGTTAAGGGTAAAGTTAACTTTAAGGTTAGGTTAAGTTTATGATTAAGGTAATGTTAAGGGTAAAGTTAAGGTTAAGATAAATTCAAGGATAAGGTCAACGTTAAGGTTAAGGTTATGGTTATGGGAAGGTTAAGGTTAAGGTTATGGTTAGGGGAATGTTAAGGTTAAGGTTAAGGTTAAGGTTTGGTCAAGGTTAGTGTTAGGTTATGGTTAAGTTAAAGTTAAGGTTAGGTTAAGGTTAAGTTAACGTTAATGTTAAGGGTTTGGTTAAGGTTAAGATTAAGGTTAAGGATAAGGGTAAAGTTAAGGTTAAGGTTAAGGGGTTAAGGTTAGGTTAAGGTAAATTCAACGTTTAGGTTAAGGTTAAGGTTAAGGTTAAGGGGGTAAGGTTAAGGTGAAGATTAAGGTTAAGGTTAAAGTTAAGTTGATTTCAAGGTTAGGTTAAGGTTAAGTTAAGGGTAAATTCAAGGTTAAGGTGAAGGATAAGGTTATAGTTAAGTTAAGGTTAAGGTTAAGGTTAAGATTAAGGTTAAGGGTAAATATAAGGTTATGGTTAAGGTTATGTTAAGGGTAAAGTCAAGGTTAAGGTTCGGATAAGGTTAAGTTTAAGGTTATGGTTAAGGTAAGGTTAAGATAAGGTTAAGGGTAAGGTTAAGGATAGGTTAAGGTTATGGTCAAGGAAAGGTTAAGGGTAAAGTTAAGGTTAAGGCTGGGTTAAGGTTAAGATAAGTTCAAGGGTAAGGTCAACGTTAAGGTTAAGGTTATGGTTATGGGAAGGTTAAGGTTAAGTTTATGGTTAGGGGAAGGTTAAGGTTAAGGTTAGGGTTAAGGTTAGGGGAATGTTAGGTTAAGGTTAAGGTTAAGGTTTGGTCAAGGATATGGTTAGGTTATGGTTAAGTTAAAGGTTAGGTTAAAGGTAAATTCAAGGTTAAGGTTATGGTTATGGGAAGGTTAAGGTTAGGGTTAAGGGGTTTAGGTTAGGTTAAGGGTAAATTCAAGGTTAAGGTTAAGGTGAAGGTGAAGGTTAAGGTTAAGTTTAAGGTCAAGGTCAAGGTTAAGGTTAAGGTCAAGGTTAAGGGTAAATTTAAGGTCAATTTTAGGGTTAGGTGATAGTTAAGGTTAAGGTTATGTTAAGGGTAAAGTTAAGGTTAACCTTAACCCTAACCATAATCTTAACCTTAAATTTTACCTAACTTTAACCTTAACCTTAACCTTGACCTTAAGGGTAAGGTTTGGTCAAGGTTAGGGTTAGGTTATAGTTAAGGTTAAGGTTAAGGTAAGGGTTAGGGTTAGGGGAAGGCTATAGTTAAGGTCAACGTTAAGGTTAGGTTAAGTTAAGGTTAATGTTAAGGGTTTGGTTAAGGTTAAGGGTAAAGTTAAGGTTAAGGTTAAGGGATTAAGGTTAGGTTATGGTAAAGTCAAGTTTTAGGTTAAGGTTAAGGTTAAGGTTAAGGTAGTAAGGTTAAGGTGAAGATTAAGGTTAAGGTTAAGGTTAAGTTAACGTTAAGGCTAGGTTAAGGTTAAGTTAAGGGTAAAGTTAAGGTTAAGATTAAGGTTAAGGTGAAGGATAAGGTTATAGTTAAGTTAAGGTTAAGGTTAAGGTTATGGCTAAGGTTAAGGTGAAGGTTAAGGGTAAAGGTAAAGATAAGGTTATGGTTAATGTTACGTTAAGGGTAAAGTCAAAGTTAAGGTTAGGATAAGGTTAAGGTTAAGGTTATGGTTAAGGTAAGGTTAAGATAAGGTTAAGGGTAAGGTTAAGGTTATGGTTAAGCTAAGGTTAAGGGTAAAGTTAAGGTTAAGGTTGGGTTAAGGTTAAGATAAGTTCAAGGGTAAGGTCAACGTTAAGGTTAAGGTAATGGCTATGGGAAGGTTAAGGTTAAGGTTATGGTTAGGGTAAGGTTAAGGTTAAGGTTAAGGTTAAGGTTAGGGTTAAGTTTAGGGGAATGTTAAGGTTAAGGTTAAGGTTAAGGTTTGGTCAAGGTTAGGGTTAGGTTACCGTTAATTTAAAGGTTAGGTTAAGGATAAATTCAAGGTTAAGGTTATGGTTATGAGAAGGTTAAGGTTAAGGTTAAGGGGTTCAGGTTAGGTTAAGGGTAAAGTCAAGGTTAAGGTTAAGGTGAAGGTTAAGGTTAAGGTTAAGGTTATGGTTATGTGAAGGTTAATGTTAAGGATAAGGTTAGGTTAAGGTTAATGTTAAGGTTCGGTTGTGGACAGGTGTCTTCGGTATGCTGAGGGTTTGATTGTATAACTAGTGCTCAAAATGCATTGATCAAACCATGGAATTAACCCTGGAAGCTTCTATTCTACATTATTTTGGCTTCAGAGGTGGTAATCTTCGGCCCTATCCCTTTATGGACTATGGAAAGGGTTTTCACCCTTAAAATTTCCATCAAACCCTGCATAAAAAAAACAAAAATGTTACAAAACCTTGCGGTATTAGATAGACTTCTTGCAGAGGTTGGCGGAGGGCGAGAGGAGCCGTAAGGAGGGAAAACATTATGCAGGAGGAGGTTCCATGGAGGAAACCTACGGAAATCAGGTTTAAATGTGAATTTGGGTTCGAAATATGGATTGGTGGTTTTGCGAAAATCATCGGTGGTTTTCGCGCGGCATTCAGGCAGTAAGTGGTTTAGGCCTGACCGAACGCGATATCGTCCTTCGGGCGACACGCGTCCTCCTAATACCGCTGATTTCATGTGAGAAATGTGTGATTGGTTTGATTGGATATTTGAATGCGAAATAGGTTCGGGACCATTAGATCTTCGGGCTGAAGATCAATGGTCCTGGATGAACACGAAATGTTGGAAGTTGCATGGTGGACGAGGCGGGGGACCAAGGTGACGTAACCTTTTTTGTTGCATAGTGGGTTTGGTTGATCAACGGGGTTGTTTGATCAGGTTAAAGGAGAACCGTTGGATGAGATGAATCAATGGTAGAGATGCATTTGCGAGGATGGATGGATAGATATTATTCGGGAGAATGGAGGGTGAGAGGGGAAGCATGGTGGCCATCAGATAAAGGCTTAAGGCCTTTGATCTATGGCTGATATTTCTATGGGATTTGATAAGTATGGAATGGGAAAAACAAAGGGAAGGGGGGCTTAAAGAATGAGGAAGGAAAGAGTCTGATGGAGGAGTATGGGACCAGAAGCAGGGTGTGAAGGGCTAGGAGGAGGGATGAGGGAGGTGATTTAGCGTCGTCGGATCAGACAGATCTACATCCAAGTTTTAGGTGGGGGTTTAACAAGCATAGCAGGGAAAATAAAAATAATAAGGCATTTTAAAAGGGGAGTGGGGGTAAATAAAAGGTAAGGGAAGGGGGTTAGGGATAAGGTAGAAGTTTGGTTCTGTGGGGAGATAAGGTGACCAAGAGCAGAGGAAAAAGGAGCTAGCGGGCTAGCACCTAGTTGTCGGTGCAGGTCATATGAAGAAAAAGGAGCAGAAGATTTAAGCCCTCAGGGGCTTAAAGCCTGTATATAAAAGGGCGCATTTTTAGGCCAAAAGACGGGTTTTTTAATGTTTTTTGAGGTCCCGATAGGTAAAATAAGGTAATTCAAACCATCAAAATGTGTTTTTAATAGGTTTAAAAGGGATTTTTGAAGGATTTTTAGGAAAATGAAGGGTAAATGAGAAGGAGAAAAGGGGATTTTCAAAGGAAAATGAAGGATAAATAAAAGGGAAAAATGAATGGAATAGGCTTATAAAATGATGGAAAATGGCCTAAAAAATAGTCTCTTTTGATATTAGTAGGGTTTCTTGGTGCATTTTTTGAATGAAACAGCAGTGAAGATTACTCTTAAGTTAGAAAGCACCAGAAGGCTTCAAGAATGAAAAATTTTGTGTAAAAATAATTTCTTGAAGGTCAAGATTTGTTTTAGCCATTATTTTCTATGACAAAAATTTGCTGATGGCTAACATGGTCAAGGTTAGGGTTACATTATAGTTAAGTTCAAGGTTAAGGTTAGGTTATGGTTAACCTTGAGGTGAGGTTAAGGTTAAGGTTAAGTTAAGGTTAAGGTTAAGGTTTTGTCAAGGTTAGGGTTAGGTTATAGTGAAGGTCAAGGTTAGGTTAAGGTTAAGGTTAATTTTAAGGGTTTGGTCAAGGTTAGGGTTAGGTTAAGGCTAAAATTAAGGGTAAGGTTAGGTTAAGGTTAAGGTAAAGTTAAGGTCATGGTTAGGGTTAGGTTATAGTTAAGGTTAAGGGTTCGATCAAGGTTAGGGTAAGGTTTAGGCTAGGTTAGGATAAGGTGAAGGTTAAGGTTAGGTTAAGGTTAGGTTAAGTTAAGGTTAAAGTTAAGGTTAAGGTTAGGTTAAGGGTAAAGTTAAGGTTAAGGTTTGGGTTAAGGTTAGGGGAAGGTTAAGGTTAGGTTAAGGTTAAGGTTAAGGTTAAGGTTATGTTAAGGTCAAGGTGAAGGTTAAGGTTAAGGTTAAGGTCAAGGTTAAGGGTAAATTTAAGGTAAAGGTTAGGGTTAGGTTATAGTTAAGGTTAATGTTAGGTTAAGGGTAAAGCCAAGGTTAAAGTTAAGGGTAAGGGTAAGGTTAAGGTTAGGGGTTACAGGTTTAGTCAGGTTAAGGTTAAGGTGAAGGTTAAGGGTAAGGTTAAGTCAAAGGTTAAGTTCAAGGTCAAGGTTAAGGTTAAGTTAGGTTAAGGGTAAGGTTATAGTTAGGTTAAGGTTAAGGTTAGGTTAAGATTAAGGTTAAGGTGAAGGTTAAGGGTATGGTCAAGGTTAAGGGTAAAGTTAAGGTTAAGGTTAAGGTTACGAGTTTATTATGGTTAAGGTTAAGGTTAAGGGTGAAGTTAATGTTAATCTTAAGGGGTTAAGGTTAGGTTAAGATAAATTCAAGGTTAAGGATAGGTTAAGGGTAAAGTTAAGGTTAAGGTTAAGGTTTAGTTAGGTTAAGTTCAAGGTTAAGGTTAAGGTTAACCTTACCATTACCTTAACCTTAACCCTAACCTTAACCTTACTTAACCTTAACCTTGACCTTAGTGTAACTTTAACCTTAACCTTAACCTTACCCTTAACCTTATCTTAACATTAACCTGACCTTAACCTTAACCTAGCCTTAACCTTACTAAACCCGTAACCTTAACCTTAACCTTAACTTTACCCTTAACCTTGAACTTACCCTTAACCTTCACTATAACCTAACCTTAACCTCAACCTATAACTTTACCCTTAACCTAACCGTAACCTTAACCTTAACCATAACCTCAACCTTAACCTTGAGCTTGATCTTAACATTAACCTTAACTTAACTATAACCTTAACCTTCAACTTAGCCTCAAACTTAACCTTGATTTTACCCTTAACTTAACCTTTACCTAACCTTAACCTTAACCTTAACCTTAACATTACCCTTAACCTTCACCTTAACCTTAACCCTAACCTTAACATTAGCCTAACCATAACCTTAACCTTAACCTTAACCTAACCCTAACCTTAACTTTACTCTTAACCTAACCTTAACCTTAGCCTTAGCCTTAACCTTAACCTTAACTTTACCCTTAACCTTGACCTTACCCTTAACCTTCACTATAACCTAAACTTAACCTTAACGTTAGGGTAATGTTAAAGTTAAGGTTAAGGTTAGGTCAAGGTTAAGGTTATGGTTAGGCTAAGGTTATAGTTAAGGTCAAAGATAAGGTTAGGTTAAGGTTAAGGTTAAGGGTTTCGTAAATGTTAAGGTTAAGGGTAAGGTTAGGGTAAAGGTTAGGGTAAGGTTAAGGTTATTTTAAGGTTACAATTATAGTGAAGATTAAGGTTAAGACCTGTAACCTTAACCTAACCTTAACCTTAACTATAGCCTAACCATAAAATTAACCTTAACCTTAACCTTACCTTAACCTTAACCTTCACTGTAACCTAACCTTAACCTTAACCTTAACCTAAACCATAACCCTAACCTTGACCAAACCCTTAACCTTAACCTTAGCTTGAACCTTTACCTTAACCTTAACCTTAACCTTAACTTTGAATTTACCCTTAACCTAACCTTAACCTTGACCTTAACTATAACCTAACCCTAACCTTGACCAAATCCTTAACCTTGACCTTAAATTTAACCTTATATTACCATTAACCTAACCTTAACCTTAACTATAACCTTAACCTTAAGGTTATGGTCAAGATAAGGTTAAGCGAAGGTTAACCTTGACCCTAACCTTAACCTTAACCTAACCTTAACCTTGACCTTAACTATAACCTAACCTTAACCTTGACCAAACCCTTAGCATTAACCTTAACCTTGACCTTAACTATAACCTAACCCTAACCTTGACCAAAATTTAACCTTAACCTTGACTTTACCCTTAACATAATCTTAACCTTAACCTAACCTTAACCTTGACTTTATCTTAACCTAACCTTAACCTTAACCTTCCCATAACCATAACCTTAACCTTGAATTTACCCTTAACCTAACCTTAAACTTAACCTTAACCTAACCTTAACATTGACCAAAACCTTAACCTTAACTATAATGTAGCCTTAACTTTAACCTTCTCATAACCATAACCTTAACCTTAACCTTAAATTTAACTTTACCCTTAACCTAACCTTAACCTTAACCTTAACCTTGAATTTACACTTAACCTTAACCTTATCCTTAACCTTAATCTTAACCTAACCTTAACCTGACTAAAACCATAACTTAAACCTTAACCTAACCTTAACCTTGACTTTACCCTTAACATAACCTTAACCTTAACCTCTCGTGACCAAACCCTTAACCTTAACCTTAACCTAACTAAACCCTTAAAGTTAGGGTAAAGTTAAATCTAATGTTAAGATTAGGTTAAGGTTAAGGTTAAGGTTAGGTTAATGTTATGGTTAAAGTTAAGGTTAGGTCAAGGTTAAGGTTTTAGTCATGTTAAGGTTAAGGTTAAGGGTTTGGTGAAGGTTAAGGGGAAAGTTAATGTAAGGGTTAGGGTTAGGTTATAGTTAAGGTTAAGGTTAGGTTAAAGGTAAAGTCAAGGTTAAGGTAAGGTGAAGGTTAAGGGTAAGGTTAAGGTTAAGGTTAAGGTTAGGTTAAGGTTAAGGTTAAGGGTAAAGTCAAGGTTAATGTTAGGTTAAGGGTAAGGTTAAGGTTACGGGTTTAGTCAGGTTAAGGTTAGGGGTTTGTGATCCAGGTGGATATTGGTGACCACCTGCCTATTCCACTTGGGCCCCCACCATTGTCTCTTTCAGTTTTTCAGTTTTGGCATAACTTACTATTTTTAGCAGTTTTTCAGGTCCTGGACTTCTGGAGCCATTTTGAGGCCCTAAATGAAATTTTTTGGGTATGAAATTTGTTGTGATTTGATCATCAAATTGTCACAAAAGTTGTAGTCCTCGGATAGAGATTTCTAATGATGTATCATGTGCGTCAAACAGAGATAGTATGCCAAAGTTACGTCCCTAGGAAGTTGAAACACCAATTTACCCAAACGGGGCCCATAGTTTTGGCGCTTCATCTCCTAGGGTTAGGTTTTTGGGATGTTTAGGGTTCTCCATTGTTTCTCAATAATAAATAGGCCCTCGAGGCTCATTGTAACTCAGTTCAGAGGCCTGTAGCCGCCACATCTCTTCTCAGAGATAGCTACCAGCGCCCTAGCTAGTTTTATTTCCATTCTGTCTGTAAGCAAATTTCAGTTCTTTGATGTTAATGAAATGAAGTGTTATTTCCATTTGCTCTGTGACACATGGTTGCTGTGTTTAGTCATTTATTGTTCATGACATCGGTCGGATCAATTGGTATCGAATGATCTGCTTTCTCGATCCTTCTTTGCATGTCCTTGAGGTGGGGTATAAGGAACGGGCTTGATCTGGTGGAACCTTTGCAAGATCGGCCTCACAAACCTTGACGGACGCCCATGGGGGACAAAGAAACAACAGAACAGGAGATCCTTCATCAAAATAGCATGCTCCAGAAAGCTCGAAAAACAAAGGCATGATGATGGATAACTGTTCCCGGATCCTTCAACGGCCTTATAGAGGCGCACAAAGTTGGGTATCAAGGTCAGAGAAAAGTTCGGTGCTAAAGAATGTCACGTTGTACGCACGGGCCATTCAAGGAGGAAATGGAGTTCCTCGGCATCTCTTCGCTTGGTGCGGCATCTTAGGTATGCTGCCAAGATTGAAATTCAAACCGAAGAAGCGAGACTTTGGATTTGCGAATCAAACGCAAGGGAAAGGTGCTCCCAAACTGCAGAACAAAGGACAGAGCCAAGGCATGGCGACTCAAGACAACCTGTCAAAGCCACAAGAAAAGAACAACACCGCAAAGCCAAAGAAGGACACAGGAAAGTAGTGTGAGTTCCATAAGAGCTCCATTCACAACACATGTGAGTGTCGGGCCAAGCAGTCGCTGGTGGCCGAGATGAGGGCTTTTGAGTCAGATGCGGTCGACTCAGAATCGGGAGCTAAAGGGGAATGAAAAGGAAGCAGTTATTGATGGGGCCAAGTACATGACACTTTTAAAGGTCAGAAGGAAGGGGCAAGAAAGATCAGAGGAGGAAGAACGATGCCCACTCCCGAATGTGATAAGAGATAAAGATGTAAAGTTCAGTGAAAGACAATGGGCCAAAGAACCTCATTTCAGCAGAGGCAGCAAATGGCTTGGGTTGGGCTTGCCAACCACAGCTCACCCACATCCATATACCATTAGGTGGCTTCACCAAGGACGAGATCTCCGCGTCAGCCGGCAGTGTCGCCTTCCCTATAGCATCAAGCCCTTCACGGATGAGGTATTATGTGACGTTGCTCCTATTGTTGTTTCTGATGTATTATTAGGACAACCATACTTGTGGAAGCGTCATGCTGTGTATGAGTCTCGGCCTCGTGCTGTTATTGTTACTTTGGGAAATAAGTTGTACAGGATACTGGAGACTTACCTCCTACACATTGTCTCTTTGGTTATTGCGGAACAATGCTTCAGTAGAAACAACCGACACAAGGAAATTCCGTTTTCACGATGATCGCCCCCAGGGGCAGAAGAAGGCATGGCCACGACCTCAGACGGGGCCCTCTTGCAGTGACAACAACAAATGGATAAGGTCGTGGAGGAGTACGGGGACATCTTCACCTCACCCACAGGGGTTCCTCTACACTGCCAGGTCAAGCACCCGATTGATCTGACCCCAGGTGCGCCGCTACCCAATGGACCGATCTATCGACGCTCTATTCTCGAAAATGATGAAATCAAGAGGCAGATTCAGGAGCTGTTGCAGAAAGGTCACATCAGACCAAGTTCATCGCCCTGTGGGAGCCCGATCGTGTTGGTACAGAAGAAGGATGGGACGTGGAGACTCTGTATTGACTATCGGGCGCTGAACAAGATCACTGTCCGAAATAGGTACCCAATCCCACGGATTGATGACCTTCTGGACCAACTCCAAGGTGAAAAATATTTCAGTAAGATCGACCTGAAGTCTGGGTATCACCAGGCACCAATTGAACCCTCTGATGTGTGGAAGACTGCCTTCAAAGCTAAGGAAGGCCTTTTTGAATGGCTGGTCATGCCTTTCGGGTTGACGAATGCTCCCGCAACCTTCATGAGGATGATGGACGACATCTTGCGGCCATTCACCCACTCATTCGTAGTGGTGTACTTGGATGACATTCTGATCTTCAGCAAGACTTGGGAAGAGCACCTTCATCACATCCGACAAGTCCTCCAAACACTGCGGCAACACAAGTTGTGTACCAATTTGGAGAAGTGCACGTTTGGCATGACCCAGGTTCAATATCTGGGATACATTATTGATGAAAGGGGGGTGCATGTGGATCCAGCCAAGATCCAAGTCATTCGGGATTGGCCAGCCCCAACCACTATAACAGAGCTTCGCAGCTTTCTGGGTCTTGCTAATTTCTACCGTAAATTCGTGTTGGGATTCTCTCATATCACTTGGCCCTTGAGTCAAGTCACCAAAGGAGGAGCGAGAGCAAAATTCTTTTGGTCGGAACCTCAACAGAAGGCGTTCAAAGAATTGAAAAATCGCCTCTGTTCTGCCCCAGTGCTCACCTTACCAGACTTGCAGCAGCCATTTGAGATCGAGACAGATGCCTCCGACTATGCTATTGGGGCAGTTCTTACTCAACAGGGACATCCAGTGGCATATCACAGTGAGACATTGTCTGAGACAGTTCGCAAGTATCCCACCTATGATAAAGAAATGTATTCCATTGTGCAAGCCTGTCGACAATGGAAGCATTACATTTTGGGGAAAGAAACAATCATCCACACAGACCAGGCCCACCATGGATTTCATGGAACCTAAGGGAAGTTGGGGGAGATGATGGCTATCCAAAAGAGGTCCATTTCTGCCATGAGTTTCATGAACATCGAAGTACAAGAAGAGATGCTCAATAATGTTGCACCTTTGCCTCCCCGTGAGCCATGATGCGTGGCGCTCACCATAGTGCTCAACTCTTGTGGGCACGAGACTTCTGATTGGTCGCTCCTCTATGAGAGTGACCCAGAATTCGGCCACACTTACAAGGCACTCTTGGGGGGCACGCAAGTTCCAAATTTTCACCTCCAAGATGCACTTTTATGTCACCTAAGACACCTTTGTGTTCCTTCAAGCGAGCGTGCAAGATGATATGGGAAGCACACTACAGTCGAGTCGCTGGGCATTTCAGGGTCAAGAAAATAGTAGCAATACTACAAAATTATTTCTATTGGCCGAACCTTCGAAAGGATGTCGAGAAGCACATCAGATCCTGCACTGCTTGTGCCATTGCCAAACCTACCATCAAGAAGCAAGGCCTATATACTCCACTACCTACCCATAGTCGACCGTGGGAATCCATATCCATGGATTACATGTCGGGCCTGCCCTCTACTAAGAATGGCAATGACTGTGTTTTCGTGGTCGTTGACAGATTCTCGAAGATGGCCATTATGGTGGCCTGTAAGAAGAATATCACAGCAGAAGCCACTACTAAACTCTTCTTTGAACGAGTATGGGTGCACTTTGGGATCCCATAGTCTATCATATTAGATCGAGATAGCAGGTTCCTCAGCACATTTTGGTCCAGCCTCTGGTCAATGATGGGCACAAAGCTCACCAAGTCCACAGCTTTCCATCCCCAAATAGAAGGCCAGACAGAGGTCGTCAACAGAATGATTGTACACATTCTTCGCATGTACAATTCAAAGCATCCACGCACATGGGACGAGAGCCTCCCTTATGTACAACATAGTTATAACCGGGCTCTCCACAGTTCAATTGGCCATAGCCCCTTTCAGGTGGGCTTGGGATTCCGGCCACTATGTCCCATTGACGTAGCCATGCCATTTGCAGCTGCTCAGGCCGATTCAGCTCATGTCCAGTCTGAAGTTGACAAAGCAAGTAGCTTCATCGAGCGCATTCAACACATCCGCCAACAGGTTCATGATATATTGGACAGAGCCAATGCGAAGTACAAGCAGTGCCATGATCAACACCGGGTGCCACACAACTTCCGGGTGGGCGACAAAGTATGGCTGCATTTGCAGAAGGAGCGCCTCACTGGACCTCACCGCAAGCTTCGCCCGCTCTGATACGGGCCGTACACCATCACCAAGGCTGTAGGTAACAATGCCTTCGAGCTTAGTATTCCACCATTCCTTGGTCACCGCACCCTGTGGTCTTGATGTGGACCACCTTCGTCCTTACTTCCCACCTCTACTGGACACCTCTGACATTGCAGAACAACTCACACCAATAGAGTTAAACCCAGACTGCATGGTACGGGCCACCACAGATTGTATCATGGACATGTAAATCAAGAACACTCGCCAACAGAAGATCCAACTGTATCGGGTTGTCAAAGTTGGCCAACTCCTGAACCAAGGAAAGTGGTTCACCAGGGACCAAGTTCAGCAGAAATTTCCTCATCTCATGGAGGAACTTAACGCAATAGGGACCATTGCTTCCTAAGGGGGGAGGAATGATCCAGGTGGATATTGGTGGCCACCCGCCTATTCCACTTGGGCCCCCACCATTATCTCTTTCAGTTTTTCAGTTTTGGCATAACTTACTATTTTTAGCAGTTTTTCAGGTCCTGAACTTCCGGAGCCGTTTTGAGGCCCTAAACGATGTTTTTTGGGTATGAAATTTGTTGTGATTTGATCATAAAATCATCACAAAAGTTGTATTCCTCTGATAGAGCTTTCTAATGATGTATCATGTGCGTCAAACGGAGATAGTATGCCAAAGTTACGTCCCTGGGAAGTTGAAACACCAATTTACCCAAACGGGGCCCATAGTTTTGGCGCTTCATCTCCTAGGGTTAGGTTTTTGGGATGTTGAGGGTTCTCCATTATTTCTCAATAATAAAAAGGCCCTCGAGCCTCATTGTAACTCAGTTCAGAGGCCTGCAGCCGCCACATCTCTTCTCATAGATAGCTACCAGTGCCCTAGCTAGTTTTATTTCCATTCTGTCTGTAAGCAAATTCCAGTTCTTTGATATTAATGAAATGAAGTGTTATTTCCGCTGCATCTCTGTATTTATGGTTATGTGTTTATTCTGTTGCGTTCCTACATAAATCTGGATCAGTTTGGTTAATTTTAAGGTTAAGGTTAAGGTTAGCGTTAATGATAATGTTAAGGTTAAGGTGAATGTTTGGTTAAGGCCAAGGTTAAGGTTAAGTTAAGTTTAAGGTTAAGGTTTGGTCAAGGTTAGGGTTAGGTTATAGTTAAAGTTAAGGTTAAGGTTAGGTTAAGGGTAAAGTAAAGGTTAAGTTTAAGGTTAAGGTAAGGTTAGGGTAAAGTTTGAGGTTAAGGTTAAGGTTAATGTTAATGTTAAGGTTAATATTAGGTTAAGGGTAAATACAAGGTTAAGTTTAGGTTAATGTGAAGGTTAAGGTTAAGGTTAGGTTAAGGGTATAGTTAAGGTTAAGGGTAAGGTTAGGGTAAGGTTAGGGTTAGGTTATAGTTAAGGTTAAGGTTAAGGTTGGTTAAGGTTAAGGTTAAGGTTAAGATAAGGTTAAGGTTAAGGTTAACATTAAGGACCTTAACCTTAACCTTATCTTAACCTTAACCTTAACCTTAACCTTAACCAAACCCTTAACCTTAACCTTAACCTTAACCATAACCTTAACCTTAACATTCCCATTACCATAACCTTAACCTGACTAAACCCGTAAGCTTAACCTTAACCTTAACCTGACTAAACCCGTCACCCTTATACTTATCTTAACCTTACCATAACCTAACCTTAACCTTAAGCTTAACCTTAAACAAACTTTAACCTTAACTTTAACTATAGCCTAACCTAACCTTCACCTTACCTTAACCTAACTTAACCTTGACCTAACCGTAACCTTAACTTTCTGTTAACCTAACCTACCCATATACTTAACCTTAACCATAACCTTAACATTACACTTAACCTTAACCCTTAACCTAACCTAACCCTAACTTTAATCTAACCTTAACCTTAACCTTAACCTAACCTTAACCGTATCCTTATCTCACCCTTTACCTTGACCTTGTCCTTCACCTTAACCTTACCTTTAACTTAACCTTAACCTTAACCTTCCCATAACCATAACCTTAACCTTGACTTTACCCTTAACCTAACCTTAACCTTAACCTTAACCTAACCCTAACCTTGACCAAACCTTTAACCTTAACTATAACCTAACCTTAACCTTAACCTTTACCTTGACTTTACACTTAACCAAACCTTAACCTTGACCTTCCCCTAACCTTAACCCTAATATTATCCTAGCCATAACCTTAACTTTACCCTTAACCTAATATTAACCTTAACATAACCTTAACGTTACCCTTAACCTTGACCTTAACCTTAACTTTAACAATAACCTAGCCCTAAAATTTACAAAACCTTAACCTTAACCTTATCCCTAACCATAACCCTAACCTTAACCTTAAACTTAACCTTACCCTTACCCTTACCTTTATCTTAACCTTAACTATAACCTTACCTGAACTTTAACCCTAACCTTACCCTTAATCTGAACCTAACCTTAACATAACCTTCACCTTAACTTTACCCTTAATCTTGACTTTAACCTTAAACTTCCTCTAACCTTAACCTTCCCCTAACCTTAACCCTAACCTTAACTTTAACTTTAACCCTAAGGTTAAGGTTAAGTTTATGGTTATCGGAAGGTTAATGTTAGGTTAAGGTTAATATTAGGGTAAGGTTAAGGTTAAGGGTTTGGTCAAGGTTAGGGTTAGGTTATAGTTAAGGTCAAGGTTAAGGGTAAAGTTAAGGTTAAGGTTAAGGTTAGGTCAAGGTAAGGTTAATGTTACGGTTAAGGTTAAGGTTAAGGTTAAGGTTAAGTAAAGGTTAAAGTTAAGGTTAATTTTAAGGGTTTGGTCAAGGTTAGGGTTAGGTCATATTTAATTTCAAGGTTAAGGTTAAGGGTAAGGTTATAGTTATGTTAAGGTTAAGGTTAAGGTTAAAGTTAGGTTAAGGTAAGGTTAAGGTTACGGGTTTATTCATGTTAAGGTTAAGACTAGGGTTAAGGGGGTAAGGTTACGGTTAGGGTTAAGGTTAAGGGTAATATTAAGCCCTTAAAATTCCCATAACCATAACGTTAACCTTACCTTAACCTAACCTAACCTTAACCTTACCTTAACCTAAATTTAACCTTAACCTTCCCCTAACCTTAACCCTAACCTTACCCTAACCTTCAGCTTAACTTTAACCTAACCTTAACCTTAAATTTACCATTAACCTAACCTTAACCTTAACCTTAACCTAACCCTGACCTTGACCTTAACCTTAACCTAACCTTAACCAAACCTTTAACCTTCACCTTAACCTTCAATAAACCCATAAGGTTATGGTTATGGGTTTAGTCAGGTTAAGGTTATGGTTGAGGGTTTGGTCAAGGTTAGGGTTACGTTATAGTTAAGGTTAAAGTTAGGGTTAAGGTTAGGGTTAAGTTTATATGAAGGTTAAGGTTCTGACCCGTAACCTTAACCTTAGTATGACTAATCCCGTAACCTTAACCTTACCCTTACCTAGCTTTAACCTTAACCTAACCTTAGCCTTAACCTTAATGTAAACCTTAACCTTAACTTTAACATTAACCTTAACCTTAACCTTCACCTAACCTTAACCTTGACTTAACTATAACCTAATCGTAACCTTGACCAAACCCTTAACCTTAACCTTAACTTGATTAAACCCGTAACAACTAACCCTAACCTTGACCAAACCCTTAACCTTAACCTTAACTTTTCCTTTAACCTAATCTTAAGCTTAACCTCACCTTAACCTTGACTTTACCCTTAGCCTAACCTTAACCTTGACCTTAACTATAACCTAACCCTAATCTTGACCAAACCTTAACCTTAACCTTAACCTTAACCTTCCCATAACCATAACCTTAACCTTAATTTTACCCTTAACCTTAACCTTAACCTAACCTTAACCTTAACTTTACCCTTAACCTAACCTTAACCCTGACCTTAACTATAACCTAACCCTAACCTTGACCAAACCCTTAACCTTAACCTTACCCTTAACCTTAACTTAACCTAACTTAACCTTAACCTTCATTATAACCCAACCTTAACCTTTACCTTAACTATAACCTAACCCTAACCTTGACCAAACCCTTAACATTAACCTTAACGTTACCCCCTTAACCTCACCTTAACCTTCCCCTAACCTGAACCTTAACTTAACCTAGCCTTAACCTTAAATTTACCCTAACCTTGACTTTACCCTTAACCTAACCTTAACCTTAACCTTATCTTACCCTTAACCTAACCTTAGGGTTTGGTCAAGGTTACTATTAGGTTATAGTTAAAGTTAAAGTTAAGGTCAAGGTTAAGGTTAAGTTAGGTTAAGGTTAAGGTTAGGTTAAGGTTAAGGTTAAGGATAAGTTCAGGGTAAAGTTAAGGGCAAAGTTAAGGTTAGGTTAAGGGTAAGATAGGGTTAAGGTTAGGGTAAGTTTAAGGTTAATGTTAATGTTAAGGGTTTGGTCAAGGTTAGGGTTAGGTTATAGTTAAGGTCAAGGTCAAGGTTAGGTTATAGTGAAGGTTAAGGTTAAGATAACGTTAAGGTTCAAGTCAAGGTTAAGGTTAAGGTTAGGGTAAAGGTTAAGGTTAAGGTTAAGGTTAAGGTTAGGTTATAGTGAAGGTTAAGGTTAAGACCTGTAACCTTAACCTTGAATTTACCCTTAACCTAACCTTAACCTTAACCTTAACCTAACTATAACCTTACCCTTAACCTTAACCTTGACCTTAACTATAACCTAACCCTAACCTTGACCAAACCATTAACGTTAGCCTTAAACTTAACCTTTGCTTAACCTTGACCTTGACCTTATCCTTAACCTTAACCTTACCTTTAACCTTAACATTAACCTTAACCTTAAACTTAACCTTACCCTAACCTTACTCTAAACTTAACCTTAACTTTACCCTTAAAATAATGTTAACAGTGGAATATTGTACATCAGAAGATGACATCAATTAATGTCAAGCCCAAGGATTTACAGGACAAGAATACATTATGGAATCAAGAAGTATTTAAAATCTCTAAGGTTTTGAGAAAATCAGATTTGAACTAGTCATAAATGCTCAAATGCACGCTTTATCCTTCAAGAAGAATGCCTTATGCGTGCCTTTTTTCCCGATAAGTGCACATTCCTGGAAATCGAAAAATTCACTTTCTGAGACCACAACAAGTAAATGATAGTTACTCCTTATGTGAAAGCCGCCTAAGGATAGCCACCAGAGCCTCCTTAGACATTATGTGAGCACACAAAAGAATATTTTAGCACACAATGGAATCACACCTCTCCCTTGGGTCACCATCCATCATGTACCAAGGGAGGGAAGGAGGATTTGAATCTCACCTATATAAAACCACCAAGAGATGAAGAAAACATGATCACAGTGTTATGTTGGCCAAATTTGCCCAAGCAACACCAACATTGTGTGTGGCCCAGAGCTGGAGCTAAAGAGGACTCGATAGTTTGCCACCCAACATCTTAGTCCACCACAGCACAGAGAGAGAGTGAGATTGCATTAGAGGTAGAGCTTGGAAGGCAACATCCTTGCATCGAGACCTAGAGTCATTGCCGAGGGGCCCTTTGGAAAGTGGGTAAAATTTATTCTCCATTTTGAACATTTAATAACAAGAGGCCATCAATCCATCGTTTGCATTATTATCATTTGGAACTCTCTATATAGCTTCTGTATATTTGTGTTTTTCTACTTTTAGTTTAACCAGAGCATACTTCAGCATATTATTTCCATTAATTTTTATGCTTTTGAGCTCCCCCCACTTTCTACCTGCTACCAATAGTTTAGAGAGTAGACCACACTCTCTAAGCTTGTGCGATTTCGTACACCCGTGTGACTAATCCACAACAAAACCTAACCTTAACCTTAACATAACCTTAACCTTATCTTAACCTTAACTATAGCATAACCCTAACTTTGAGAAAACCTTAACCTTAACCTTAACCTTGAAATTACCCTTAACTTAACCTTAACCTCCACTATAACCTAACCCTAGCATTGACCAAACCCTTAACCTTAACCTTAACCTTACCCTTAACCTTGACCTTAACCTTAACTTTAACTATAACCTAACCCTAACCTTGACCAAACCATTAACATTAACCTTAACTTAATCTTAACCTTAACCTTAACCTTGACCATAACTATAACCTAACCCTAACCTTGGCCAAAACCTTAACCTTAACCTTAACCTGACTAAACCCTTAAGGTTAGTGTAAAATTAAAGTTAAGGTTAAGGTCAAGGTCAAGGTTAAGGTTAAGTTTGGTTAAGGTAAGGTCATATTTAGGTTAAGGTTAAGGTTAAGGTTAAGTTTAAGGGGGTAAGCCTTAACCTTAACCTGACTAAAACCATAACCTTAACCTTAACCTTAGCCTAACCTTAACCTTAACTAAACCCTTAACCTTAACATTCCCCTAACCTTAAACTTAACCTTACCCTTAACCTTCACCCTTAACCTTAACCTAACCCTAACCTTGACCTGAATCTTAACCTAACCTTAACCTTAAGCTTACCCTTAACCTTGCCTTAACCTTAACCTTAACGTAACCTTAACCTTAACTTTACCCTTAACCTAACCCTAACCTTAAGGTTAAGGTTAGGGTTAGGTTAAGGGTAAAGTTAAGGTTAAGGTTATGTTGAGCGTAAAGTTACGGTTATGGTTAGGGTAAGGTTAGGGTAAGGTTATGGTTAGGGAAAGGTTAAGGTTAAGGTGATGGTTATGGCTAACATTAAGGTAAAGGTCAAGGTTAATTTAGGTTAAGGTAAGGTTAAGGTGACAGTTAGGTCAAGGTTAAGGGTTTAGTCAGGTTAAGGTTAAGGTTAAGGGTTTGGTGAAGGTTAGGGTTAGGTTAAGGTTAAGGGTGAAGGTTAAGGGTAAGGTTAAGGGTAAGGTCAAGGTTAAGGTTAAGGTTAAGGTTAAGGTTACAGTTAGATTAAGGGTAAAGTTAAGGTTATGGTTAAAGTTAAGGTTAGGTTAAGGTTAGGTTCTAGTTAAGGTCAAGGTTAGGCTAAGGTTAAGGTTAGATAAAGGTTACGGGTAAGGTTAAGGTCAGGGTTAACCTTAAGCTAATGTTAACCTTAACCTTAACCCTAAACTTAACCTTAAATTTACCCTTAGGTTACGGGCTTAGTCAGGTTAAGGGTTTGGTCAAGGTTAAGGTGAAGGTTAAGGGTAAGGTCAATGTTAAGGGTAAAGTTAAGGTTAAGGTTAAGGTTAAGGGTAAGGTCAAGGTTAAGGGTAAAGTTAAGGTTAAGGTTAAGGTTACGGGTTTAGTAAGGTTGAGTTTAAGGTTAAGGTGAAGGTTAAGGGTAAGGTCAAGGTTAAGGGTAAAGTTAAGGTTAAGGTGAAGGTTAAGGGTAAGGTTAAGGTTAAGGTTATGGGTTTAGTAAGGTTAAGGTTAAGGTTAAGGGTGAGGTTAAGGTTAATGTTAGGGGAAGGTTAAGGTTAAATTTAGGTTAAGGTAAGGTTAAGGTTAAGGTTACAAGTTTAGTCAAGTTAAGGTTAAGGTTAAGGGTTTGGTCAAGGTTTGGGTTAGGTTATATTTAAGGTTAAGCTTTAAGGGTAAGATAATGTTAAGGTTAAGGTTAAGGTTAAGGTTAGGTTAAGTTCAAGGTCAAGGTTAAGGTTAAGGGTAATTTCAAGGTTAATATCAAGGTTAAGGTTAGGGTAAAGGTTCAGGTTTAGGTTATGGTTAAGGTTAAGGTAAAGGATTTGGTCAAGGTTAGGGTTAGGTTATCCCTTAAGGTTAGGGTAAAGTTAAAGTTATGGTTAAGGTTAGGTTAAGGTTAGGCTAAGGGTAAAGTCAAGGTTAAGATTATGGTTATGGGAAGGTAAAGGTTAAGGTTAAGTTAAGGTTAAGGTCAAGGTTACGATTAGGTTATAGTTAAGGTCAAGGTTAATGTTAGGTTAAGGTAAAGGTCAAGGTTAGGGTTAGGTTATAGTTAAGTTTAAGGTAAATTTCAAGGTTAAGGATTTGGTCAAGGTTAGGGTTAGGTTATAGTTAAGGTCAAGGTTAAGGTTAGGTTAAGGTTAAGGTTAAGGTTAAGGTTAAGGGTTTGGTTAAGGTTAGGGTTAGGTTATAGTTAAGGTTAAGGTTAAGGTTAAGGTTATGGGTTTAGTCAGGTTAAGCTTAATGTGAAGAGTTTGGTCAAGGTTAAGGTTAAAGGTTTGGTTAAGGTTAGGGTTAGGTTATAGTTAAGGTTAAGGTTAAGGTTAAGGTTTGGTTAAAGTTAAATTTAAGGTTAAGGTTAAGGTTAAGGGTTTGATGAAGGTTCGGGTTAGGTTAAGGGGGTAAGTTTAAGGTTAATTTTAAGGGTTTGGTAAGGTTAGGGTTAGGTTATTGTTAAGGTTAGGTTATATTTGAGGTTAAGGTTAAGGTTAGGGCAAAGTTAAAGTTAAGGTTATGGTTAGGTTAAGGTTAAGGTTAAGGATTTGGTCAAGGTTAGGGTTAGGTTAAGGGGGTAAGGTTAAGGTTAAGGTTAAGGGTAAGGGTTTGGTCAAGGTTAGGGTTAAGTTAGGCTAATGATAAGGTTAAGGTTATGGTTATGGGAAGGTTAAGAATAAGGTTAAGGTTAAGTTAAGTTTAAGGGTAAGGGTCTGGTCAAGGTTTAGGGTTAGGTTAAGGTTAAGGTTAGGTTAATGATAAGGTTAAGGGTAAATATAAGGTTATGGCTATGGTTAAGGTTAGGTTAAGGGTAAAGTTAAGGTTAAGGTTAAGGTTTTGTCAGTTTAGGTTTAAGGTTAAGGTGAAGGTTAAGGTGAAGGTTAAGGGTAAGGTTAAGGTTAAGGTTAGGGTTAGGTTAAGGTTAATGTTAGGTTAACATTAAGGTTAAGGGTTTTGGAAGGTTAAGGTTAAATTTAAGGGTTTGGTCAATGTTAGGGTTAGGTTATAGTTCAGGTCGAGGTCAATGTCAAGGTTAAAGTAAGGTACAGGTTTAGTAAGGTTAAATTTAATGTTAATGTTAAGGTTAAGGTAAGTTTAAGGGTAAAGTTAAGGTTGACTTTAACCTTAACCTTAACCTAACCTTAATTTTAACCTTAACCTTTACCTTCACCTTAACCTTACCTTCACCTTAACCTTAACCTAACCTTAAACTAACCTTAACCTTAACCCTAACCTTAAAATTGACCCTAACATAACCATTAACCTTAAGCTTAACCTTTACTTAACCTTAACCTATACCCTTCACGTTAACCTTAACCTTAACCTTGAATTTACCCTTAACGTAACCTTAACCTTGACCTTAACCTTAACCTTAACCTTAACCAGACTAAAAATGTAACATCAACCTTACCCTTAATTATAACCTATCCCTAACCTTGACCAAACCCTTAACCTTTACTTTAACATTAATCTTAACCTTCCCCAAACCTTAACCCTAGCCTTCACCTTAACTTTACCCTTAACCTAACCTGAACCTTAACTTTACCATTAACCGAATCTTAACCTAGACCTAAGCTTCACCTTACCCTTAACCTTAACCTTAACCTCAACCTAACCCTAACCTTGACCAAATGCTTAACCTTATCCTTATCTTAACCTTAACCTAACCTTAACCTAACTATAACCTTACCCTTAACCTTAACCTAACCCTAACCTTAAGGGTTAGGGTTAGGTTATAGTTAAGTTCAAGGTTAAGGTTAGGTTAAGGTTAAGGTTACGGGTTTAATCAGGTTAAGGTTAGGTTAAGGGTAAATTCAAGGTTAAGTTTATGGTTATGGGAAAGTTAAGGTTAAGGTTATAGTTAAGGTTAAGGTTAGGTTAAGGTTAAGATAAGCTTAAGGGTAAGGTTAAGGTTAAGGTTAAGGTTACCTTAAGGGTAAAGTCAAGGTTAAGGCTAGGTTAAGGTTAAGATAAGGCTAAGGTTAAGGTTAAGGTTAAGGTTAGGTTAAGGGTAAATTTATGATTAAGATTAGGGTTAAGGTTAAGTTTAGGTTAAAGTTAAGGTTAAGGGTAAGGTTATAGTTACGTTAAGGTTAAGGTTAAGGTTAGGTTAAAGTTAAGATAAGGTTAAGGTTAAGGTTAATGTAAGGTTAAGGTCAAGGTTAAGGTTAGGTTAAGGTTAGGTTAAGGTCAATGTTAAGGTTAGGTTAAGGTTAAGAATAGGTTAAGGTCCTTAAATTTACCCTTGACCTTAAACTTAACCTTAACCTAACCTTAACCCTAACCTTGACCTTAACCTTAACCTTACCTTAACCTAACTTTAACCTTAAGCTTCCCATAACCTTAACCTTTACGTAACCTTCCCATAACCATAACCTTAACGTTACCTTAACCTAACCTAACCATAACCTTAACCGTAACCTTACCCTTAACCTTCACCTTAACCTTAACCTAACCTTAACCTTAACTATAAGCTAACCCTAACCCTAACCTTAACCAAACCCTTTACCTTAACCTGACTGAACTCAAACCTTAACCTTAACCTTAACTTTACCCTCAAGGTTAAGGTAAGGGTAAGGTTAAAGTTAAGGTTAAGGTTAAGGTCAGGGTTAAGATAAGGTTAAGTTTAGGTTAATTTTAAGGTTAAGGTTATGTGTTTAGTCAGGTTAAGGTTAAGATTAAGGTTAAGGGCATGAGAAGTTTAAGGTTAAGGTTAAGGCAAAAATAAGGTTAAGATTAAGGTTAAGGTTAAGACTAGGTTAAGGTCAAGGTTAAGGTTAAGGTTAAGGTCAAGGTTAGGTTAAGGTTAAGGTCAAGGGTAAGGTTAAAGTTAAGGTTGGGTTAAGGTTATGGGTAAAGTTAAGGTTAAGGTTAAGGTTAAGGTTAAGGTTTGTTCAAGGTTAGGGTTAGGTTATAGTTAAGGTGAAGATAAGGTTAAGGTTATGGTTTTGGTTAAGGTTAAGGTTAAGGTTATGGTTAAGCCTCTAACGCTAACCTTGACCAAAACCTTAACCTTAACCTTAACCTGAATCTTTACCCTAACCTTAACCTAACCTTAACATTAACCTTAACCTAACCTTAAACTTGACTTTACCTGAACCTTTACTTTACCCTTAACCTAACCTTAACCTTTAATTTACCCTTAACCTAACCTTAACCTTAACCTTAACCTAACTATAACATTACCCTTAAAATTAACCTTGACCTTAACCTTAACCTAACCTTAACCTTAACCTTAACCTTAACCATAACCTTATCTTTACCCTTAACCTTAACCTTAACCTTAAGCTGACCCTAACCTTAATTTTACCCTTAACCTAACCTTAACCTTAACCTTAACCTAACCCTAACATTGACCAAATGCTTAACTGTAACCTTAACGTAACCCTTAACCTTAATCTTTACCTTAACGTTCCCATAACCTTAACTATAACCTAACCCTCACTTTGACCAAACCCTTAACCTTAACCTTATCTTAACCTTAACCTAACCTTAATCTTGACTTTTCCCTTAATGTAACCTTAACTTTACCCTTACCCTTATCTTAAGCTTAACCTAACCTAATCTTAACCTTAACCTTAACCAAACCCTTAACATTAACCTTAAATTAACCTTAACCTTAACCTTAACTTAACCTTAACCTTGACCTTAACTATAACCTAACCCTAACCTTAACCTAACCTTACCCGTAAATTTAACCTTAAGGTTAGGGTTAAGGTCAAAGTTAAGGTTAAGATAAGGATAAGGTTAGGGTTGAGGTTAGGTTAAGGTTAAGGGTAAAGATAAGGTTAGAGTAAGGTTAAGATTAGGAGAAGGGTAAGGGTAAGGGTAAGGGTAAATTCAAGGTTAAGTTTATGTTAAGGGTAAGGTTAAGGTTAAGTTTTGGTGAAGATTAGGGTTAGAATATAGTTAAGGTTAAGGTTAAGTTTAAGGTTAAGGTTAAGGTTAATGTTACGGGTTTATTTAGGTTAAGGTTAAGGTTAATTTTAATGTTAAGGGTAAGGTCAAGGTCAAGCTTAAGGTTATGTTAAGGGTAAAGTCAAGGTTAAGGTTACGTTAAGGGTTTGGTCAAGGTTAAGGTTAGGTTGAGGTTAGGGTTAGGTTATAGTTAAGGCCAAGGTTAAGTTTAAGGTTAAGGTGAAGGTCAAGGTGAAGGTCAATGTTAAGGGTTTGGTCATGGTGAGGGTTATGTTATAGTTAAGGTCAAGGTTAAGGTTAAGGTGAAGGTTAAGGTTATGGGTTAAGTTAGGTTAAGGTTAAGGTTATGGGTTAAGTTAGGTTAAGGTTAAGGTTAGGTTAAGGGTAAAGTCAAGGTTAATGTTAAGGTTATGTGTAAAGTCAAGGTTAAGGTGAAGGTTAAGGGTAAGGTTAAGGTTAAGATAAGGTTAAGGGTAAGGGTAAGGTTAAGGTTAAGGTTAAGATAAGATTAAGGGTAAGGGTAAGGTTAAGGTTAAGTTAAGGGTAAAGCTAAGGTTAAGGGTAAAGGTAAGGTTAAGGTTAAAGGTAAGGTTAAGGTTAAGTTTAAGGTTAAGGGTAAGGTCAAGGTTTTGTTTAAGTTAGGTTAAGGTAAGGTTAAGGTTACAGTTATGGTTAGGGTAATGTTAGGGTTAGGTTATAGTTAAGGTTTAGATTAAGGTTAAGTGTAAAGTTAAGGTCAAGGTTAGAGTTAGGTTATGGTTAAGGTTAAGGTTAGGTTAAGGGTAAATTAACGATTAAGGTTAATGTTAAGGTTACTGGTTTAGTAAGGTTATGGTTAGGTTAAGGTTACGGGTCTTAACATTAAACTTACCCTTAAACATAACATTAACCTTCACTATAATCTAACCTTAACCTTGACCTTAACCTTAACCTTACCTTTACCTTAACCTTAACCTAACCTTCCCATAACCTTTAACTTAACCTAATTTAACCTTAACCTTCCTGTAACCTTAACCTTAACCTTATAGTAAGCTTAACCTGCACCTTAACCTTAACTTTACCAATAAACTTAACCTTACCATTAACCTACCCTTAACCTTGACCTTGACCAAACCCTTAACCCAACCTTAACCTTAGCCTAGTCGAACCTTAACCTTAACCTTAACCTTACCTTAACCTTCCCATAACCATAACCTTAACCTAACCATAACCATAACCTTAACCTTAACCTTAACCTTAACTTTACCCTTAACCTAACCTTAACCTTAACCTTAACCTAACCTTAACCTTGAGTTTACCCTTAACGTAACCTTAACCTTAAGGGTAAAGTTAAGTTAACCTTACCCTTAACCTTATCTAAAACTTAAGCTAACCTAATCTTACCCTTAAACCCTAACCTAACCTTACCTTAACCATAACCTTAACCTAACCTTAACCTTAACCTTACCCTTAACCTCATCTTAACATTACCTTAACCTTAACCTTCCCAATCCCTTAACCTAACCTTAACCTTACTCTTAACCTAACTTTAACCTTGACTTTACCCTTAATGTATTCTTAACCTTAACTTTAACCTTACTAAACCTGTACCCTTAACCTTATCTTAACCTTAACCTTAACCTTTACTTAAGCTTAAGGATTAGGTTAAGTTTATGTTTATGGGAAGGTTAAGGTTAACCTTGACTTTACCCTTAACCTACCCTTAACCTTAACTATAACCTAACCCTAAACTTGACCTTAAATTTACCCTTAATGTTGACCTTAACCTTAACCATAACCTTGACCTTGACATTAACCTAACCAAAACCTTAACCTTAACCTAACCTTAACCATAACTGTAACCTTAACCTAACCTTAACCTTAACTTTACGATTAACCTAACCCTAACCTTGAGCAAACTCTTAACCTTAACCTAACTAAACCCATAACCTTAACCTTACCCTAATATTAACCTTAACCTTGACTTTACCCTTAACCTAACCTTAACATTAAATTTAACCTTAACCTTGTTGGTGGTCCTGTGATTTGGCCGATTGGTAAACCAAATGACAAGGCAACATGTAAACCAGTCTTTAGAGCTCTAGGATCTAGCCCTCCTAGTCTCAGAGAGGGGTCTCTCAATATTTTTGTAAAGATATAGCTTGATTTCTTTTAAGAGGTTGATTTTAGGCTAGTTATTAAGTACAAGTTTGTTTGATTGTTTTTGGTTGGTTGGACATGAATAATCTAGGAAACATAGATAGAAAGGGGAAACATCAAAGACATTGGGAAATGGAGTCAAGAATAAGTCATAACAAGCTCAATCAATGGATATGAGATACCAAAGGGCAAGTCTAAATTGGCCAGTGGATCTTGGGTTTGGTGGATAAAATGAAATGGACATTAAGGAATTATAAGGAGAAGCAGAACTAAGGGCAGTTAAGAATCTTTAATTATATGTACTTCTCAACAAAGGGACTTAAAACATCATTTGAACATGAAGAGGCATTTATTAGAGAGGGCTAACCATAAATTATAGAAACCACACTTTCAGCAAATAATAATTCCAAGAAAAACTATTCAAACAAAATATAGGAGTCGGGGAATGCCCTATTTCATCCAAAGATTTCATTTTCATGGATAAGAAAACATTTAAGATTCAAAAATAACTGCATCATAGAAGAGGGAATGCCTAAAAATTTAAGGCTACAATTATAAAGACCTTCAAAACACTCATTTCAGTAAGAACAAAGGGCATGATCAAAACAAACCTCTCTAGTGGACTGTAAATAATGGTACTTCAAAGGGAGACTTCAGAAACAGTTTTCAAGTGGCAGCAAGAAAGCAGGGAAAACCATAAATCATCCTTGGGACCAACTGTATGAACTATTTCAGAAATAAAGAATCATAAGGGTTTAAAGAAGTCAAAATACTCAGAAACCTTCAACAGATGAAAACATAATGGCAGTGAAGAGCAAACAGGTCTAAGATGCTTCTAGGAGACATTTCTTAGCTTAAACTTTTCACTCTACTACAAGCAAGAAAATGATGAAACATAATGGAAAACAAGAAATAACAATAACAGATCAGAATACATCAACAACATCCATGTTCAGGGATCCAGTGATAGAGCCTTCTCATTAACAAAACATGTTAGAACATCATCAGTCTTCCAGAACTTCAATTTCTTCTTAAGATTCCGCCAGACTATGTACAAGTGCAAAGAGCTCGAATGCCAGTGACCAACCCCTAACAAAGAGCTCCTCATAGATTATTTATAGAAGAATGAGGAGGTGGAACTCTTTTTAGCTTTCAAAATGTCATTAAATAAAGAGTAATTGCATTCCTAGCCTTGAAAACCACGCAGGGTATAAGGTAGGAATGTCTTGCACTACTTCTCTGTTTTAAAAACTCTGCCTTAACTCCTAAGATAAAATAGGTGAAAATTTTGACATTTAGGCCTTCTGCTGTCTTTTACAGTAATTTCCCTGACAGTCAAAAATATATTCCTTTGTGCAATAACTATCATTATGATTTTATGGACAAAAAGTAGGTGAAAGGTGGCAATCTGATTTATTAAGTGAATTACTGCTCTTTTTGATGTATCTGAGGCTACTTTAGGCCTAAGTTTTCTTGATTGAATTATAAAACTGCTCTTTAGGCCTAATTTTTCCTTTATTTCATCATTAAACTGTGTTTTAAGGCCTGATGATACTTTTGGCCTTCATGATGGACAATTGATGTTCCTTTCCTTTATACACTGCTTTAAACCTTCGTTTATTTGTCTTTAGTTGTGTCTTAGGCCCGATTTTCTTTTGAACTTTACAATGCATCGTTGTTGTTTCTTAACCCTTTCTGATTGAGTTGAACCTTTGTTTCTCTATTTCTTTGGCCTTCAATTTTCCTTTTGATGACTGTATCCACCTTTATACTGTGTATTTAACCTTAAAACTACGGGATTTAAATATTTAACCTTCAATCTTTATGCATAATCCTTTATCTTCAATCTCCTCTACCTTTTCCTTTTGTTGTTGTCGACAGGTGGCTTTAGTATGTGGAGGGTTTCATAATATGGCCAATGTTCATGATATATTGGTTAAAACGTAGATTTTCACCCCTTTTGGTCTTTTTTCTTTGATTTTTGGGCCACAGAGGATTATGATCCTCGGCCTTAGCACTGTCTTGGGCCGTTAATAGCTTCCTCTGCCATTGAACCTACGAAAAACCATCAAAAACATTATAAAATCCTGTGCGAGGGCTTAAAACTGTTTTACAGAGGCTAATGAAGGGTGGAGGGGCTTTGCAGAGAGAGGCGGAAGAAGCAATGGTGGGTTTTAATGGCGGAGGGTGAAAAAATGGATTTGAATGGAATTTTGCGTGAAGGAATGAGGATGGGTGGTAATGGAAAATCGTCGACGGTTTTCGTACTCGTAAATAGTGGTAAGCGGTTTATCATAAAACGAACGCAATATTTTTTATTGCATGACACGCGTCCCTTATGAAACCATCGGTTTCGCGTGATTTTTGGTTGTTAAAACTCGGGAGCGAATGTTGCGTGAAATAATTTATGAACCGTTAGATCTGGGAGCTTTAGATCTACGTTGGATGATGAACGCTTCAGGGGAAGGTGCGAGGTGGAAGGGGATAGTGGAAGTCAGGTGGCAGCTAGAGATTGGAGGAGCGGCTCTGTGGGTGGCAGTAGGGCCCAGCTGACGTTACAGGACTTGTCAGGAAGTGGAAAGGTTGGGAGTGGAATAGTCATTGGATCATCGGGTTTTGATGGTGGAGATCGTTCCATGGAGTGGTAAGGCAGGGAGAAAGGTGGATGAGTGGATTCACGAGGTTAAATGTGGGCCATTAGATCAAATGAATCGACGATGGGGGTTGATTGTAGGGGTGAAAGTGTAAGGGATGGTTCAGAGGATGGAGGGTGATTTAACGCTATTAGATTAGATATATCTACATTCGAGAGTGCCCCAAGGGATTGCATCGGCGGGGGAAGAGGTGAAGGAAAAAGGAATGGGAAATTCCGATGGAGCGATGCGATGGGGGCTAAAGGTAGGTGTTGGGGCAGGGTCCTGTGAAGGAGTATGGGATCGAGAGCCAATGAGAAAGGGGCTAAGCGCATCGATGGGGAAAAAGGAGTGATGCAATGGGAAATGATGGTGTCGATGTGATTAAAAACATCGATGCGATTGAAAGTGCCGATGTGATGGATAATGCCTGATGTGATGAGCGCATCGACATATCGCAAATCTATGGAACAAAAAAGGCAATGGGATAAAACTTTAAAACACCGAGATGCGATAAGGAATTAAGGCTTTAGCGCAAGGTTTCTAGCCTCGGTTCTGTGGTGGAAGAAATGGGAAGGGGTTTAGCCAAGGGGGCTTAAAAAGCCTGTTTTTAATATAAAAGAGAAGAATAAGGATTAGGTGGCTTTTTTTTGGTTTTTGTGTTCCGATAGGTAAAATAGGGATTTTTAAACTAGAAAAGGGATTTTAATGGTTTAAAAGGATTTTTAGGGGAAAATGAAGAATCGGTGAAGGGAAAATGGGCTATTTTCAGAGGGAAATGGACTAATGAAAACATGGATAAATAACCTGAACTGAGCTTCTTCTTGAAACAACAGGATAAAATTTTAGGAGACATAAGTGAAGATTTTAGTGAACTGATGGACTTAGGATGATGAAGGCAGTGAGATTTATAGAACTCACAATTTTTCTTCAAATATTGTTTCTAGAAATATAGGATGGGAAATTTAGTCATCTTTGGATAAAATCAAAAATTATGGATGACTAGCAAACCTAATGTAACATTAACCTTAACCTTAACCTTAACATTAACTATAACCTAACCCTAAGCTTACCCTAACCATAACCTTAACTATAACCTAACCCTAACCTTAACCTTACCCTTAACCTTATCTTAACCTTAACCTTCACTATAACCTAACCTTAACCTTAACATTAACCTTAACCTTACCCTAACATTAAACTTAACCTTAACCTTAACCTTAACCTCACTAAACCCATAACCTTAAAATTACCCTAACATAACTTTAACCTTAACCTTAACCTTAACCATAACCCTAACCTTTACCAAACCCTTATCCTTAACCTTAACTTGACTAAACCCGTAACCTTAACCTTAACCTTAACATGACTAAACCTGTAACCTTAACCTTACCTTAACCTTAACCTTAACCTAACTATAACCTTACCCTTAACCAAACTTAACCTTAACCTTGACCTTGACCTTAACCTTAACCTTACCCTTACCCTTCACCTTAACCTGACTAAACCCGTAACCCTAAACCTTAACCTTACCCTTAACCTTCACCTTAACCTTAAACTTGACTTTACCCTTAACCTAACCATAACCTTAACTATATCCTAACCTTAACCTTGACCTTAACTTTACCCTTAACCTTGACCTTAACCTTAACCTTGACCTTGACCTTATCCTAACCTTAACCTTAACCTTAAACTTAAAATTATCTTACACTTAACCTGAACCTTAACCTAACCTTAAATTTAACCATAACCTTAAATTTACCCTTAATCTAACCGTAACCTTAACCTTAAATATAACCTTAACCTTAACCTTGAATTTACCATTAACCATAACCTTACCTTAACGTAACCTTAACCTTAACCTTGACCTTGACAAGGTTAGGTTAAGGGTAAATTAAGGGTTAAGGTAAAGTTAAGGTTAAGGTTAGGTTATGGTAAGGTTAAGGTTAAGGTTAAGATAATGTTAAGGTTAAGGTTAAGGTTAGGTTAAGGGTAAATTCAAGGTTAAGGGTAAGGTTAAGGTAAGGGTAAGGTTAAGGTTACCTTAAGGTAAAAATTATGGTTAAGGTTAGGGTTAAGGGTAAAGTCAAGGTTAATTTTAGGTTAAGGTTCAAGTTACGGGTTTAGTCAGGTTAAGGTTACGTTAAGGTAAATGTTATGGTTAAGGTTAGGGTTAAGGGTAAATTCAAGGTTAAGGTAAGTTTAAGGTTAAGGTTAAGGGTTTGGTCAAGGTCACGGTTAGGTTATAGTTAAGTTCAAGGTAAAGGTTAGGTTAAGGTTAAGGTTAAGGTTAAATTAAGGTTAATGTTAAGGGTTTGGTTAAGGTTAAGGTTAAGGTTAAGGTTAGGTAAAGGTTAATGTTAAGGGTAGGTTATAGTAAAGGTTAAGGATAAGACTCGTAACCTTAAACCTTAACCTTAACCTAACCTTAAACTTAACCTTATCTTAACCTTGACCTTAACCTTAACCTAAACTAACCTTAACCTTAACTTTACCCTTAACCTTACCTTAACCATAACCTTAACCTGACCTTAACCTTAACCATACCCTTAACCTTATCTTAACCTTACCTTAACCATAACCTTGACCTTGACCTTAACTATAACCTAACGCTAACCTTGACCAAACCCTTAACATTAAACTTAACCTTAACCTAACCTTAACCTTAACCTTAACCTTAACAATAACCTTAACCGTAACCTTACCCTAACCATAACCTTAACCTTACCCTAACCTTACCCTAACCATAACCTTAAATTTAGCCTTAACATAACCTTAACCAAACCCATAATCTTAACCTTAACCTTAACCTAAGCTTAGCCAAACCCTTAACCTTTACCTTAACCTTAACCTGAACCTTAAACTAACCTGAACCTTGACTTTACCATTAACCTAACCTTAACCTTAACTATAACCTAACCCTAACCTTGACCTTAAATTTACCCTTAACCTTGACCTTAACATTAACCTTAACCTTGACCTTGACCTTAACCTAACCTTAACCTTATCTTACCCTTAACCTAACCTTAACCTGAACTATAACCTAACCCTAATCTTGAATTTACCTTAACCTGAACTGAACCCCTTAACCTTAAACTTAACCTTCCCTCACCCTAACCTTAACCTAACCCTAACCGTACCCTAACCTTGACCAAACCCTTAACCTTAACTTTACCCTTAACCTAAGCTTAACCTTAACCTTACCCTTAACCTTAACCAAATCCTTAACCTGAAACTTAACTTGAACCTTAACCCTAACCTTAACTTTAACCTAACCATAACCTTGACTTTACCCTTAACCTTAACCTAACTAAACCCATAACCTTAACCTTAATCTAACCTTAACCTTGACCTTAAATATAACCTAACCCTAACCTTAACCTTGACTTTATCCTTAATGTAACCTGAACATTGACTTTACCTAACCAAATTTAAGGTTAAGGTTACAGTTAAGATAAGATTAAGGTTAGGTTAAGGTTAAAATTTTGGGAAGGTTAAGGTTAAGGTTAAGGGTAAGATAAGGCTAAGGTTAATGTTAAGGTTAAGGTTAGGGTTAGGGTGAAGGTTAAGGTTAAGGTTAAGGTCAATGGTAAGTTCAAGGTTAATGTTAAGGATATGGTTATGGGAAGGTTAAGGTTAATGTTATGGTTAGGGGAAGGTTAAGGTTAAGGTTAAGGTTAGGGTCAAGGTTAGGAGAAGGTTAAGGTTAAGGTTAAGGTTAAGTTAAGGTTAAGGTTAATGTTTGGAAAAAGTTAGGGTTAGGTTATGGTTAAGGTTAAGATTAGGTTAAGGGTAAAGTCAAGGTTAAGGTTATGGTTATGGGAAGGTTAAGGTTAAGGTTAAGGTTAAGGTTAAGGTTATGGTTATGGGAAGGATAATGTTAAGGTTAAGGTTAGGTTAAGGTTAAAGTTAAGGTTTTGGTCAAGATTAGGGTTAGGTTATAGATAAGGTCAAAATTAGGTTAGGTTATAGTTAAAGTTAAGGTCAAGGTTAAGGTTAAGGTCAAGGTCAAGGTTAAGGATAGGTTAAGGGTAAGGTGAAGGTTAGGGTTAGGTTATTATAGTTAAGGTTATGGTTAGGGTAAGGTTAGGGTTAGGTTATAGTTAATGTTAAGGTTAGGTTAAGGTTAAGGATAGGTTAAGGTTAAGGTTATGGTTATGGGAAGGTTAATTTTAAGGTTAAGGTTAGGTTAAGGTTACGGTTAAAGTTAAGGTTAGGCTAAGGTTAAGGTTAAAGTTAATGTTAAGGTTAAGGTTAAGAAGGTTAAGGTTAAAGTTAAGGTTAACCTTACCCTTAACCTTAACCTTAAATTTAATCCTAAACTTTACTTTACCCTTAACTTAACCTTAAACTTCACTATAACCTAACGCTAACCTTGACCAAACCCTTAACCTTAACCTTACCCTTAACCTTAACCTTAACCTTAAAAAACCTATAAACTTAACCTTAACTACAACCTAACCCTAACCTTGACAAAACCCCTAACCTTAACTTTGAGAAAACCCTTAACCTTAACCTTAACCTGACTAAATCCGTAACCTTAACCTTAAACTTAACCTTAAATATAACCTAACCCTAACCATGATCAAACCCTTAACATTAACCTTAACCTTAACTTTAACCTTCCCCTAACCTTAACCCTAACCTTAACCTTAACTTTAACCCTTAACCTTAACCTTATCCTTAACCTTAACCTTAACCTTAACTAAAATCTAAACCCTAACCTTGACCAAATTCTTAACCTTAACCTGAACCTTTACCCTAAACTTAACCCTAAGCTTAACCTTAACATTAACCTTAACTATAAACTAACCCTAACCTTGATCAAACCCTTAACCTTAAGTCTACCCTTAACCTAATCTTAAACTTAATTATAACCTAACCCTAACCTTGACCAAACCCTTCACCTTAACCTTAACCTTAACCTGACTAAACACGTAACCTTAAACTTAACCTTACCTTAACTTTAACCTTGCCTTAACCTAACTTTAACCTTAACCTTCCCCTACCCTTAACCCTAACCTTACCCCTAACCCTAACCTTGACCAAGCCCTTAACCTTAACCTTAACCTGACTAAACTCGTAACCCTTAACCTTAACCTGACTAAACCCGTAACCCTTAACCTTAACCTTACCCTTAACCTTAAACTTGACTTTACCCTTAACCTAACCTTAATGTCAAATATAACATAACCCTAACCTTGACCTTAACTTTACCCTTAACCTTGACCTTAACCTTAACCTTAACCTTAACCTTGACCTTGACCTTAACCAAACCTTAACCTTAACCTTAACCTCAACCTTATCTTACCCTTAACCTAACCTTAAGTTTAACTATAACCTAACCTTCACCTTAACCTTAACCTTAACCTTAACCTAACCTTAACCTTGCCCTAACCTTAACCTTAACTTTACCATTAAACTAACCTTAACCTTAACATAACCTAACCTTAACCTTAACCTTAACCAAAACCTTAACCTTGACTTTAACCTTAACCGTAACTTTAACCTTAACCTGACTAAACCTGTAACCTTAAGCTTAACCTAACCTTAACCTTGACCTTATCCTAATCTAACCTGTAACCTTAACCTAACCTTAACCTTGACCTTGTCATAATCTAACCTTAACCTTAACTATAAACTAACCCTAACCTTGACCTTAACTTTACCCTTCACCTTGACCTTAACCTTAACCTAACCTAACCTTAACTATAACCTAACCCTAACCTTGACCTTAGCTTTACCCTTAACCTTGACCTTCACCTTAACCTTTACTTTACCCTTAACCTAACCTGAACCTTGACCTTAACTATAACCTAACCCTAACCTTGACCAAACCTTAACTGTAACCTAATCTTAACCTTAACCTTAACCTTATCCTTAGCCTAACCTTAACCTTAACCTTAACCTAACCCTAACCTTAACTTTACCCTTAACCTAACCTTAACCTTAACCTTAACCTAACACTAACCTTAACTTTACCCTTAACCTAACGTTAACCTTAACCTTATCTTAACCTTTACCTTACCCTAACCATAACCTTAACCTTAACCTTAACCTTAACTTGACTAAACCCATAACCTTAACCTTACATTAACCCAACTTTAACCTTAACGTTCCCCTAACCTTAACCTTAACCTAACCTTAACTTTACCCTTAACCTAACCTTACCCTAACCATAACCTTAACTTTACCTATAACCTTACCCTTAACCTAACATTAACCTTGACCTTGACCAAACCCTCAACCTAACCTTAACCTTAACCTTAACCTAACCCTAACCAATGTTAAGGTTAAGGTTAAGGTTAGGTTAAGGGTAAAGTTAAGGTTTGGTGAAGGTTAGGGTTAGGTTATAGTTAAGGTTAAGATAAGGTTAAGGTTAATTTTAAGGTTAAGGTTAAGGTTAAGGGTAAGGTTAGGTTAATGGTAAAGTTAAGGTTGAGGGTAAGGGTAAGGTTAAGGTCACGGTTAAGGTGAAGGTCAAGGTTAAGGTTAAGGTTAGGTTAAGGGTAATGTTAAGGTTAAGGTGAAGGTTAAGGGTAAGTTTAAGGTTAAGGTTACGGGTTTAGTTAGGTTAAGGTTAAGGTTAATGGTTTGGTAAAGGTTAGGGTTAGGTTATAGTGAAGGTTAAGGTTAAGTTAACGGTAAACCCATATCCTTAACCTTAACTACAACCTAACCAAAATTCCAAAATTTTCCAAAATTTTCACATAGCAATTTGGAACATTAGATTTTTCTACTTTCACCTACGAGAGGAATAAATGGGTAAGGAGGCCCATGGACAATAAAATTATGAATAAATTCCACCTTAGTAAGGAATGATATCACCTTAAGATCTGGTTTTACACTTCCAAGTGTGAACAAGGAAAAAATGAATGGGGACATAGTCAAGTTTGACTAAGTCAACATGCATTCTTGAGGAGGAAGAAATCGCTCAAAGATATTAGCTTAATGTGAACAAGGATCAACCTAGAAACACATATGAGAACCAAATTGAAGATCCCTTGGTGTGAAAATAAGCATTGCAGGTGGATTGGTCATATTTGACCAAGTCAACAGCGCTGCCACAAAGAGGAGGGAAGCTAGCTAGGGTAGTGCAATTTTGAAAGAGGAAGCTTCATGAAGAAGTCACCTCAAAATTGTGTGGGGTCCGGGGTGAGGAGGCTCACCAAAGATAAAAGGAGGGCATAGAATCAAAGGATATTAATTCATGTATTCATCTATTTTGGTCTTGAGACCAATTGCATACTTCAGCTGTTTAGTTGGAGTTGCTGCATTGCTTAGTGCAAGGAATTCTTGTGCGATAATTCCATCCTCTCTTTAGATCAGCTTGCTTAAGGGATCAAAGGGGAGTGATTTGAGATTTATTTCTATATTTGGCTTGGGGCCATTCCTCCACATTCATCCACAGCGCAGTTTACTTCAGAAACTGCATCCTTTTCTACAGGAGCATTGTTGTTGGGTTAAACATTATCTTTGTATGCTAGTCTTTGAGGAGTTGTTCATTTCCCTCTGAGAGTTCCAATAAGAAGGCCTGGGGCCATTATCTATATTATTCAGCATTTATATTTCATATTTAGTCATTTTTAATACATTTTTGCAGTGAACTGTGTTATTTTTTGCAGTGCTGTTTTCTACATGCATTTTGCTGGAAACCTTTGTCGGGTGTCTTGTTTCTACTGTATAAGAGATTAAACCTCCATTTATTTTCTATATTACTAATATAAACTTCTGATCAGTCTTGTTCCATATTTTTCTGTAGAAACCCTCAAGTAAATTACACCCTCATAGTCTTCAAAAATGTTGTAGTGGAAAGGTCATGGGATTGGGGTGTTTTTGAACTGTTTCTAGCTGGGGAGATCTGTTTAACTTATCTAGAATGATTATTTTGGGCTAAACTTCGGTATGGGAGTTTCATAATATGTAAACCATGGGATCCAAGTTCCATTTCCCATATTTATTGCATTATTTTCTAAAAATGATGATTTTATGGTCCAAGAGGCTGCATTTCCCCATGCCAGGAAAGGATAGTGAGACAAATATCTGCTACTGATCATTAATTTACTAGTTGAAGGTTTCTTGTGCATATTATGAAATGATATACATTGATTTCTCATGATTTTCTGAAGCTCCACTAACTTGGATTATTCCCAATAGTGTAGTTGTTCCAATTTTGGATCATTACACCTTACCCCTAACCATAACCTTGACCAAGCCCTTAACCTTGACCTTAACCTTAACCTAACCTTAAAAAATCCCTTAACATTAACCTTAAACTTACCCTTAACCTTCACCTTAACCTTAACCTTAACCTTAACCTTACCCTTAACCTTCGCCTTAACATTAAAATTGACTTTACCCTTAACCTAAACTTAACCTCAAATATAACCTAACCCTAACCTTGACCTTAAATTTACCCTTAACCTTGACCTTAACCTTAACCTAACCTTAACCTCAACCTTATCTTACCCTTAACCTAACCTTAACTTTAACTATAACCTAACCCTCACCTTAAACTAACCTTAACCTTAACCTAACCTTAACCTCCCCCTAACCTCAACCCTAACCCTAACCTTAAATTTACCCTTAAGCTAACCTTAACCTTAACTTTAACCTTAACTTAACCTAAACTTAACCTTAACCTTAACCTAACCTTAACCTTGACCTTATCCTAATCTAAACTTAACCTTATCCTAACCCTAACCTTGATCAAACGCTTAACCTTAACTATAACCTAACCCTAACCTTGACCTTAACTTTACCCTTGACCTTAACCCTAACCTAACCTAACCTTAACTATAACCTAACCCTATCCTTGACCTTAGCTTTACCCTTAACCTTGACCTTAACCTAACCTTAAACTTAACCTTATCCCTAACCTTATCCTTAGCCTAACCATAAGCTTAACCTTAACCTTAACCTAACCCTAACCTTAACTTTACCCTGAACCTAACATTAACCTTAAAATTAACCTAACACTAACATTAACTTTACCCTTAACCTAACCTTAACCTTAACCTTAACCTTATCTTAACCTTTACCTTACCCTAGCCTTAACCTTAACCTTAACCTTAACCTGACTAAACCCGTAACCTTAAACTTACATTAACCTAAATTTAACCTTAACCTTCCCCTAACCTTAACCTTAACCTTAACCTTACCCTAACCTTATCCTAACCATAACCTTAACTCTACCTATAACCTTACCCTTAGCCTTACGTTAACCTTGACCTTGACCAAACCCTTAACCTAACCTTAACCTTAACCATAACCTAACCCTAACCAAGGTTAAGGTTAAGGTTAAGGTTAGGTTACGGGTAAAGTTAAGGTTAAGGTTAAGGTTTGGTGAAGGTTAGGGTTGGGTTATAATTAAGGTTAAGATAATGTTAAGGTTAAGGTTAAGGGTAAGGTTAGGTTAAGGGTAAATTTAAGGTTGAGGGTAAGGGTAAGGTTAAGGTTAAGGTTAAGGTAAAGGTGAAGGTTAAGGTTAAGGTTAGGTTAAGGGTAATGTTAAGTTTAAGGTGAAGGTTAAGGGTAAGTTTAAGGTTAAGGTTACATGCTTAGTTAGGTTAAGTTTAAGGTTAATGGTTTGGTAACGGTTAGGGTTAGGTTATAGTGAAGGTTAGGTTAAGTTAAGGGTAAATTCAAGGTTAAGGTTAGGGTAAGGTCAAGGTTAAGGGTAAAGTCAAGGTTAGGGGTAAGGTAAAAGTTAAGGATAAGGTTAAAGTTAAGGTTAAAATTAAGGGTTTGGTCAAGGTTAGGGTTAGGTTATAGTTAAGGTTAAGGTGAAGGTTAAGAGTAAGGTTAAGGTTAAGGTTACAGGTTTAGTCAGGTTAAGGTTAAAGTAAAGGGTTTGGTCAAGGTTAGGGTTAAGTTAAGGTCAAGGGTAAAGTTAAGGTTAAGGTTAGGTTAAGGGTAAAGTTAAGATTAAGGTTAGGTTAAAGTTAAGGTTAAGGTTAGGGTAAGGTTAACTTAAACTTAACATTAACCATAACCTTAACCTTAACCTTAACCTTAACATTAACCTTAACCTTAACGTGACTAAACTCGTAACCTTTACCTAACTTTAACCTTAACCTAACCTTAACCTTAACATTAACCTTCCCATAACCATAACCTTAACCTTAACCTTGACCTTACCTTTAACCTTAACCTTCACGTTACCTCATTAACCTTAACCTTAACCTTAACCATAACCTTAACCTCAACCTTCCCATAACATTAACCTTAACCTTAACCTTAACCTTAAACTAACCTTAATCTTAACCTTCACCTTAAACTTAACCTTCACCCTTAACCTTACCTTAACCTTAACCAAACCCTAACCTGTACCTAACCTTAACCTTAGCCTAATGTTATTAAACCAACTCCAAAAATAGAAGAAAAGATATATCAACACCTTAGAAATAAGCCACTTCGATGGGGAAACCTCCAATACATTACATGATTGAAAAATTCTTGGATGATACAAATTAAAAAACCTCCTTTCTATATAGAGGAGTCCATGGGGTGATAATTTAATCCTAGTAGGGCCACAATTTAATCGTAGCTGACCTAACAATAATAATTTAAGGGCACAATAATAACAATATGGAGGTTACAGGGGTACAATAATAACAATAAGGGGGTTACACTAACAACAATAAGGGACTTACTAGTAATATAGGAACCTAACATGCCCCTCTCCTTCAAAAAAGTGTTGTCCTCAATGCTTGAGGAGCTTTGGGTGCTTCTGTATAAAATTCTCATCCTCCCATGTAGAATCTTCAGTGGGTAAGTTCTTCCCCTGAAATTGATCGATTCCATAGATGTCGAGTTCTTGTTTCCGTGACCGCTTCAGGTTCCAATATGAATTTTCCTTCCTTATCAAGTTCTGGCAATATTGTTTGAACTGGAATATTTTCACCTATAACCTTCTTTAAGCATGAAACATGGAAAACTGGATGCACTCGTGAAGAAGCTGGAAGCTCCAATTTGTAGGCCATAGTACCAATCTTTTGCAACAACTTGTAAGGACCATAGTACTTTGGTGATAATTTATTATTCTTCTTAGCTTTCTTGAGGGAAATTTGTTTGCATGGTTGTAGCCGTAAAAATACCCAGTCTCCTACATCAAAACTTCTCTCACTGCGATGTTGATCTGCCTATTGTTTCATTCGATTTTTTGCCAACTTCAAGTTATCCCTTAAGAGTTGGAGAACTTCTTGTTGATGCTCGATGTGATCTTCCATTTCTTGAACCTTGGAATTTTCTCTTAAAGATGATGTGATGGATGATGGATGATATCCATAAAGTGCCATAAATGGGGTCATTTTTGCTGCAGTATGGAAGGAAGCGTTATACCACCATTCAGCAAGAGGTAACCACTTGACCCATTGTGTTTGTTTATCAGATACAAAACAACGAAGATATCCTTCCAAACATTTATTTACTATCTCAATTTGACCATTAGATTGAGGATGATAAGATGAGCTATGAGCTAATTGAGTACCCAAACAAGAAAATAACTCCGTCCAAAAATTTCCAGTAAAAATGGGATCTCTGTCGCTCACAATAACCCTTGGGCTTCCATGTAGCTTTTGAATTCTATCCATAAATGTAGTAGCAACTGTGCTTGCTTTAAATGGATGAGATAATGCACAAAAGTGTGCATACTTGGTAAGTCTATCAACTACCACCATGATGACATTCTTTCCTTCGGACTTAGGTAAGCCTATGATAAAATCCATTGAAATCTCCTCCCAACGTTGACTTGGAATGGATAAAGGTTGTAGAAGTCCCGGGGTCTTAATTGTCTCCACTTTATTCTGCTGGCAAACCAAACATTCCGCCACAAACTTTTGAATATCAGATTTAAGGCCATCCCCAAAAAAATTCTTTATTCACCATGTGGTAAGTTTTTAAAAATCCTGAGTGTCCTCCTAAAGGAGAAGTGTGCAATTCCAGAAGAATCTTTTGTTTTAGTTGGGAATTCTTACAAAGATATAAGCGATATTTGTACCATAAAGAATCATTTTTCCAACTAAATGTATCAGATGTACTAGGATCTTGCTGCAACTTTTGAATGAGTGTCCACACTTCTTCGTCCTTCTTCCATTCATCTCTTGCTTCGGTTATCCAATCTGGTTAGATAATAGAAATGGCACAAAGAAATGCTTCCACCTCTTCATTCTTTCTTGAGAGTGCATCTGCAAAAACATTAAGCTTCCCTTTTTTGTAGATTATTTCAAAGTCATAACCCAACATATTTGTGACCCATTTTTGCTACTCTTCTGAAGATAGTCTTTGTTCCAAAAAGTGTTTATGACTATCATGATCAGTTTTTACCTTGAAGTGTCTTCCCACTAGTTAAGTACGTCATTTCTTTAGTGCATGCAGTATTGCTAACATTTCCTTCTCATAAATAGGTTTCTGTAAATACTTCCCATTGATTGGACGACTTTCAAAAGTAATGGGTCTTCCTTCCTGCATTAAAACAACACCAATTCCATTTCCTGAGGCATCACATTCCACAATAAAGGTTTTTGTGAATTCTGGCGTAGCTAAGACTGGTGCTAGGAACATTGCCTCTTTAAGATGTTCAAAGGCCTTAGTTGCTTCAGGAGTCCATGAAAATGCATCTTTCTTCAATAATGTTTTTAGAGGTGCTGCTATTCTCCCATAATTCTTAACAAACTTGCGATAATACCCTGTTAACCCGAGAAATCCTCGCAACTTCTTTATGGTTGTGGGGACTTTCCATTCCTTAATAGCTTTAATTTTGTTAGGGTCTACCTTAACACCCTCGTGAGATACAATATGACCCAAATATTCCACCTCTTGTACTCCAAAGAAACATTTGGATGTTTTTACATATAATTGTTTCTCCTCCAATAGTTTGAGCACCCTGTCAACATGTTGAACATGATCCTTCCAAGACCTGCTGTAGATTAGTATATCATCAAAAAATACTAGCACAAATTTTCTAAGGAAGGGTTTGAAAATGGAATTCATCAACCCTTGAAATGTAGAAGGTGCATTGGTAAGGCCCAAAGGCATGACCAAAAATTCATAATGACCCTCATGAGTTCGAAATGTTGTTTTTGGAATATCTTCAGTCTTCATTCTAATTTGATGATATCCTGAACGAAGATCCAACTTGGTAAATAAATTGCTCCATGTAATTCATCCAATAATTCATCAATCACAGGAATGGGAAATTTATCTTTAATGGTGAGCTTATTGAGCTCCCTATAATCCCGACACATGCGCCATGATCCATCCTTCTTGTGTACCAATACTACAGGAGCAGAGAAAGAACTTTGACTAGGTTGAATTATACCCGCCTCTAACATTTCTGCAATCATACGTTCAATTTCACTCTTTTGGACATAAGGATATCTATAAGGCCCGATGTTTGGAGGAACACTTCCTAGAATCAAATGAATAGCATGATCATGATCATGAATAGGTGGGAGTCCTTTGGGAGTTTCAAACACCTTGGAATGATTGTCCGAGACTTGTTCGAGATCTGCAGAAATAGATGATTTTGATGTTGGAACTTCTAGTGAGCATAATTGTGCTATTACACCTCATTGTTATTTATTTAGAAGATTTTTCATGACATTATAGATTATTATATTTCCTGGCTTCCCTACAATACCTTGTAATTCAAATTCCTTTCCTTCTGAAAAAATTTCAAGAAAAGTTCTTGAAAATTAAAAGCTATTGTCCCCAAAGATTGTAACCATTGTACTCCTAGTACAACATCAACACCTCCCATAGGAATGGAAAGAATTGGACTATTAAATACATATTCCCCCATGGTTATCTTGATATTATAGAATTTTCCAGAGCAATTTCTAGTTCCTCCATTTTCAACCATCACTTGACATTTTGGTGCTGGGTATAGGAAACAATTCAATTCTTTGGCTACCTTAAAATGAATAAAATTATGAGTGCTACCTGAATCAATCAACACTATTACCTTTTTCTTCTTGATATGTCCTTCTATCTTGAGAGTTTGAGGAGTGGTAATTCCTGCTAATGCATTACACGATATGGTCAGACTAATTTCTTCCTCTTCTAGGGCTAGTTCCTGGTGTATATCCTCTTCTTGTTCATTTTCTTCTTCCTCTTCACAATGTATGTAAAATAATTTCTTCTCAGCACACTTATGACCTTTAGTGTATTTGCTATCACAACTGTAGAAAAGCCCTTTTGCTCTTTTTTCTTCCAATTTTGCGGTGTCAACCTTGTAGGTTGTGGAAATCTAGGCGTAGCAATACTTCCTTCTTTATAGAAGTGAGTGGTAGGATTCCTTGTCGCCATAATTTTACATTTAATTTTTCTTGCCAACTTGAATGCCTTCTCCAATGAATCAGGTTCCAAAACGAGAACTTCATGTTGGATGTTATCCTTTAAAGTACCTATGAAGAGATCAATCCTGTGTTCCTTTGGAATATTAGTTACCCTTATATTCAATTTTTGGAAGTCCTCAATGTGCTCCCCCACTAAGCCCTTTTGTTTGAGATTTATCAATTGGCTAAAGAAGGTGTTGCTCTTTGTATCCTCATAATGTGCTATCATTTCCTCCGTAAAAATTGACCAAGTGACAATTTTTTTACGGGAGCAAATCCATCGATACCATAAAAATGTATTTTGTTCTAAATGTAAAGTTGCAATGCGTACCTTTTGTGTGTTTTGCACATTATGGAGATCAAAATATTGCTCCATCTGTAGTATCTATGTTACAAGATCCTTTCCATCAAAATTCCTCATATCCATTTTTGGAATATGGTGGTTCTTCTCGCCAACATTAGAGTTTATGAAGTCATGATTAACATTTATTTTGTTCTCATCATGAGTTTCCTCTACTATCTTTTCACCATTAGGAAACATTTCTTGTATCAAATTTTTCAAACCTTCCATGTCTGCCTTTAGATCATTCTTCATGTCTTCCATGTTGTCTTTCATTTTTTCATCGATCTTAGCTTCCATGTCATCCATCTTAGATTCCATGCCATCTGTTTGTGTCTAATTGATGATGTCAATCAGAGTTCAATTTAATGTCAACCCGGGAAGGTAAACTTAGAAGTACTTATCTAAAATATATAAATCTAGAAGATTTCTAATTTGTTTGAGATCTTTTGGTTCTTTTACAAGAACAAATTCATCAAGATATCTTCCAACAACTAAGATTCCTAATTTTTCCGAGATCTATGGTTCTCTTACAAGAACACCTAAATTTTACAATCTACTCCAATATTAGAACATCTAACAAAGGATTAAAAGTTGAAATGAAATAAAACATAAATTAAATCTAATAATTGTCTGAGATATTATGGTTCTCTTACAAGAACACTTTCAAATAAGACTCTTTCCAATATTAGAACATCTAACAAAATTTAAAAGATGAAATTAAACAAAAACATAAATTAAATTATACCTAAAATAAGCATGCAAGTGAGGCGATGGGGGCCCTCCATAACTCCACAAGCACACCACTTCAAAGGAGACTCAAATGTAGAAGTAGCAAAATCAAATTATTATTCTTTATTTCAAAATCTTCATCATGATGTACAAACCAACTCTAAGATTACAACTCTCTAATTCTAAGATTACAAATGGAGGAGATTTTACTCCTATTTATACAATGGGATGAGATAACAAACTCATAATGATGATCCAATAATCTCTCTTTAGTTCCATACATCTCTCAACCATCTAGACACATAACCCTCTTTTGTCCTTGATCTTCTCCATGAGATCATGATCTTCTCCATAAGGCTTATCTTGTCAAATTCGAAATTGATCATTCAAGGCCACATAAAGGTGTCTTGGAAGCTTCCTTGGAACCTACACATGTCACAAAAACAATCCACTTTCCATATATGAATTAAAATATATTATTTTCTAATATTTAATCAAGAATTTCTCTTAAAAATGATTGAAAATAAATAATATTTGGAAGATATAAATGAGACCCATTGATGATGAACATTAGAGAAAATGAAGTGACATGGTAGTGACTAATGAGTGATATAATGGAAGCATAGGTGAAAAATGTATGGTAATGAGTGATATTTGTATGACATTTTGAAACCCAAACATACCCCCCAACTGAAGCTCTTGCATGTCCTCATGCAAGCTACTACAATGACTTATTTGATTTGATTCTTAGATGAGCTTCCTTTTACAAGATGTTTGGTTCTTGTGTAACAACCATCTTTCAATCATGGACTTCCTTTTAACTTTGCACATCTTTTGATAACTTTTATTTTTTCAAAGCATTTGCATCTTTGAATGATTGGTTCTTGTGTTACAATTATTATTTACTTTGTTGAGATCTTGTTTTAATGATTGGTTCTTGTGTTACAATCATTATTTACTTTAGATAAATCATTTCTAAGAAGTCATTTAATATGCTCATCATTTTGTAGTAATTTATATTGTGGGAAGACTATGTGGGTTAATATGTAATATGAATGAGAGAAATAAATGAAGTGTGCAATTCCCCCCCCCACCCCCCAAATTGATGGTTTTTGGCAACTTTTAATGAGAAAGGGAATAGTGAAATAGTGGAATATTTTCCAAATATCATCATTTCAGCATCTAAAAATAATTTCAAGATTAAAGGTTAGAAAAAATCATACCTTACTTACCTAAAGAATTTGATGAATCATGCATGTTCAACTGCTGCAATTCTGATCTGAAGCTTCTTCTACAAGTTGTGGATGAAATATGGATCTGTATTGTCGTATCTGCTATTGGATCTTCTGCTGGATAATCTCATGAATCTGATGAGTCTGCTGAATATGGCTGAAAATATATAAGGCTTGGAAGGTATACAAAATATAGAAGTTACTTTTTTCCCAGCCTTATTTATTGTCTTGTCTTAAGTTATGACAAACTGAAAAACAATGAAAGGAAATCTGCTTCATCTGCTACAAAATATGGGTCTTCAAGTCTTCAACGCTCGATGGAAAAAATATTTCTATGTGAATAAATGTCTTGTTGTCGAACATAACAAGAAATTGTTGACTCAGTGGCCATTACTGAATGCCACTAGCCAACACGAGAGATCCCACCATTGATTCCAATGGGAGTCAAGATGCCTAACACATATTTGTAGGTACGAATAAGTTTTTTTTGGTCGATTCACCTACAAGATCCAACAAACAAGGGATATTAATGTACTCCCATTGTTCATTGACAAGAGTACTTGCCATTAAGGCATTCAAGCCTCTAGGTGCTTTTACAAAGATAATTAGACTCTAGGACGTTGACTCAATGATATACATAGAAGTAGGGTTTTCTTGGCGAAAATGAAAAATGCTAGGAAAAAGGAAATGGAAATGGAAAATGGCAAGAAGTTTGTAAGTAAAATTCTTTGCTTTTATTGGTGGGTTAGGAATAGAGAAAATGTAATTGAGTGTATGTGGTAATGGAAAATGGATAATGACTCTTGCTGGAAAAAAAAATGGATTATGGCATGCAAGCTCTCAAATATAGAAATGGAATGCAAACGCTCAAATATAGCAAATTTGCTCTTAATTCTGGACTGCTTGTTAAAATAGTTGAGTTTGACTAACGTTGACCATCCACCTGTAAACATTGAATTCAAATGTGGATAGGTATTTCATCATCCTTGTACATTTAGGAACAAACGTCATGTCTTTGAATTTTGCTATCTGTCATGCAACATGTCAAACCATTAAACTATTATAGGAAGTTGCAAGAACTTGTAATTTTCTGGAAATTTTGTTTATAATCAGGGATTGGTTCTTTAAAATTTCTCATGAAATTAGTCTTGGAAGATCAATTGTCGTCACAATGTAATCTCCTTACTGATCACTTGATTAACCTGTAACCTGCAAAAAAAAAATTGGCGGAAAGAAAACATAAGTGTGTTCAAGAAGAAATGGCCATTTCCTTCATGATTCTTACGCAAAAATTTCATACCAAATAAAACAAATTAATGACAATCAAAGTGTTGAAATTGACTCAATCATGATATTAATATCAACCCATTCTTAAAGAAATAACCATGAAAAGTAAATTTACTCCCTCTCTGAAGTTGTGTTCCAGTTCTTTGCATGAGCGCGGAAGATTGCTCTGTCATACAGCAAGCAATGTGGGGGGCATGGAGGACTTTTCTTAGCTAGGTGACCTACCCTTAGTGTGCCATCTCTACTGATCATTCCTGTATGAAGTGACTCAAAAAAATATTAGCTCATTTTCAAGAATTTTGAAATGTGCATTTTTTTTAATTATTTGTCAAAGTTATACTAATCATGGATGAAAAGGGTGTCGCATCGTAATGTTGAGGTTTTTTGCATAAGCTTCTCATTTTGACCTACATATAACACCAATCTCATTTCACTTCTTCGTATATGCATCCAATCAACATACTTTTATTATGTACCAACCAACATTCGGTTATTACCTTGCAACTAAAAATATTGCATGTCCTCATGCAATGTAAATCAATGTGGGGAAATTTTTATTTATTTATTATTATTATTCTTATTATTATTATTTAACTAAAATAAAAATTTTGTTTTGTTATTTATGATTGGTGTTGATTTTTTTTTTTGAACAACAAATTTAAAAACAAAACTTTTAATTTGTTGATTTTTTTTTATTGTTTTTTTTTATCAAAAATAATAAACAAATAAAGACACAAATTTTTTTATTTATGTTGATCTTTTAAAAAAAAAAAAAAATTTAAGAACCAACAAATTAAAAACATAAATTTTTTAATTTATTATTTTAAGTTGAGTTTTTTTTTAATTTTTTAATTGTAAAATCAACACAAATGTATTTATTAATAACTAAGAAAGAAAAATTCTAAAAATAAACTAACATTAAAATGAAGTATTTTTATGCATTTTCTTCCAAACTCATCAATGTTTTGGCTTTAAACGTGGGATTTAAATCTTTTTTGTCTTTATCTCATCCAGATTCAGTGCTACAAGAAAACCAAAGAGTGGGCATTGTGATCCATCTTCACGGGGGAGGGTTTTGTGTAAGCCAACCTGACTGGAAAATATCATTTCTAAAGTTGTCTTGTTAGCACGTTCTATGTGTCGGTGGCTTTCAGGCTCGCTTTGGAGCACCATTTCCCCTCTTCCCTCGCTGTTGACAGATCAGGAGATTGAATCCCCAATTACTGCTTGCTCAGAGCTTGATTCTAGAGCAAAATCCCAATCATTTCACTGAGCCTCGATCAAGATCTACCTCCGGATCAGTTTCTGGCTTTTTTTCTTCCAGATCGACCTACAAATTAAACCACGCAGCAAACAATAAATCACATTTGTGTCACTCAAATAAAAAAGGTATGGAAGTGATTTTTCCCCATTCCTAGCACCAACAACTTCTCTTGCAAAAACATATATTAGAGATCTTGCAAAACGTGAACACAGCCATCGTTGCAGATGATCGTTTGTGGGTTGGAAGGATTTTCAGATAAGCCCATCTTCGCCAGGAAGCTTTTAAAGGCCCGGATGACGCTTAGTAATTTTAAGGAATTTATGGTGAGGCGCAGAGTTCACAATACTTCTTTCAAACGAGTTTTGGAAATTCTGGTGTGGGCAAAAAAAATCAGTCATCAAGTAGAAGCTGTGGTTCAGACCTGGGTTAATTCTGCGTAGTCTTTTAAGTCTACAATTTGGCTCCAATTACAGGGTCGAACTCCTTCCACAAAATTTGGACTGTTTATAAATATCAACTCACACAACCAAAAAGGGTGATGAATTTGTGTTCAAAATTTTACGTATTCATTTCGGGTTAGGGCATCATAATGAGTACTGTATTAATGAAGTCAAGAGGAAATAACTGTATACGGTGTTTTATGTTTTGTTTCATGCAAATACGTGCAAAGTTAAAAGGTGTTTTGCATAAGGCTTATTTGCACATGCATTTATTTTTGCAAAGCATTTGCATACTTTTATTTTTGATAATTGTATACAGTGTTTTATGTTTTGTTTTAAAATGTTTTATTTTTATGTTTTAATGAATTTGGTGTCATGAGTACATTGCTTGGCTCTTTTTATTTTTTATTGTTTTTATTATATTTTGTTTTTTTTAATTGTTTTGTTTTCTTTTTAAATGATTTTGTTTTGTTTTTAATGTTTTGCAAATTTTTTTATGGTTTGTATTTCATTTTTTTAATTATTTTTTTATTAATGTTTTGTTTTATTGTGAAATTTTTTTATTTAAATGAGTTTGTTTGTTTTTTTATTATTTTAAATCTAAAAATAAAAAATAAAATTGAACCTATCTTAAAAAAGAGGCTAGTATTCAAAAAGATTTGTTTTTTTTAATAATAATATATATGATATATATATTATTATTATTATGTGGGAATTTTTTTATTTTTATTATTTAATTAAAAAAAAAAAAAAAACTAAATTTTATCTAAAATTTTTTAGGATGATCTTTCACTAATTCGAAAAAAATTATTTATTGTCATATTACTTGAGATCAATTTTCTAGCAAAAGTATTTTTATTCGAATAAATCAATAGATTTTCTGATCTTCTTGATCGCACGAAGCATAGGAAGAGAGCATACTAATCTCTTGATTTGTTTTTTTTATGCATGTTAGTGTGGATGGATATAAACAGAATCAATATTTGCGACAAAAACTCACATTCTCTATACTCTTTTTGCAATGTCGCGGGGGCTTTTAGACTCTCGGAAGACAAAGCTTTCCGATAATCAAGCTCCTGGCTTACCTGTGATACAGAAACAAGATAGAGAGATGCGATGATGAAGCAACTCTTTTAAATTATTCAAAATGATTTTTTTTATTTTTATTTTTTAGTTTTAAAAAACAAGACTAAAAGAAAATTCTACGATATCTTGTTTCATTTTCCTAATTTATTCTATCTAACTTGCTTGAAAAGTCTTTTATTTCCTAGGTAAAATAATGCTTCCACTGAAGCCATCTATGGAATAAAAATTCGAACATGCTCGCATCAAGATTTAAAATTTTTACCTGATTGTTTGCAAGGATGTGAGTAACCTGTCTTATTCTTGGAGTTTGTGCAAGGTTCTCTTGAAACCAGTCTTCATTATTGTTCTTGCTCTCCAAGAAGTACCTGTTTATCATCTTCAAATTTATCATCTGTAGATGAATTAGTAAGAAATGGGGGGTTTTAAATAAAAACTAAATTTAAATTAATTATGTGCGAAAATAAAAATAAATGCTCCAAACTTTCAACTTCCTTTATGAACCTGCTGTCACCAAGTTCCACAAATTATTCCATAAAAACAAATTCATAAAATAATTACTAAATCCTTCTAGTTGCACTTCCCTGGCAACGATGCCAAAATGTTTGGTTCTAATTGATGATGTCAATCAGAGTTCAATTTAATGTCAACCCGGGAAGGTAAACTAAGAAGTACTTATCTAAAATATATGGATCTAAAAATATTCCTAATTTTTCCGAGATCTTTTGGTTCTCTTACAAGAACACATTCATCAAGATCTCTTCCAACAACTAAGATTCCTAATTTGTCTGAGATCTTAAAGTTACCTTACAAGAACACATTCGTCAAGTTCTCTTCCAACAATTAAACAAACCTAAATCTAACATTCATCAAGATCCTAAGGTTCTCTTACAAGAACACATGAATTTTAGGATCTCCTCCAATATTAGAACATCTAACAAAAACTTAAAAGCTGAAATGAAACAAACCTTAAATCTAATAATTGTCTGAGATCTTACGATTCTCTTACAAGAACACTTTCAAATAAGACTCTTTTCAATATTAGAACATCTAACAAAACTCAAAAGCTGAAATGAAACAAAAACATAAATTAAATTATACCTAAAATAAGCATGCAAGTGAGGCTATGGGGGCCCTCCATAACTCCACAAGCACAACTCTTCAAAGGAGACTCAAATGTAGAAGCAAAAAAATCAAAGTATGATTCTTTATTTCAACATCTATATCATGATGTACAAAGCAACTCTAAGATTACAAATTGAATTCTAAGATTACAACTCTCTAATTCTAAGATTACAAATTGAGGAGATTGTACTCCTATTTATACAATGGGATGAGATAAAAAACTCATAATTATGATCCACTAATCTCTCTTTAGTTCCATACATATCTCAACCATCTAGACACATAACTCCCTTTTGTCCTTGATCTTCTCCATGAGATCATGATCTATTATCTTATCAAATTCGAATTTGATCATTCAAGGGCACATAAAGGTGTCTTGGAAGCTTCCTTGGAACCTACACATGTCAAAAAAACAATCCACTTTCCATATATGAAGTAAAATATATTATTTTCTAATATTTAATCTAGAATTTCTCTAAAAAAATCTTGAAAATAAATAATATTTGGAAAATATAAATGAGACCCATTAATGATGAACATTAGGGAAAATGAAGGGACATGGTAGTGAATAATGAGTGATATAATGTAAGCATTGGTGAAAAATGCATGGTAATGAGTGATATTTGTATGATATTTTGAAGCCCAAACACCATCTATCTTAGATTCCATGCCTTTCTTAAAACCATCCATACTATTCTTAAAACCATCCATCTCAGCTTCCATGCCTTTCTTCAAAACTTCCATTTCATTTTTGTTGCTTTTTTCGAGAACGAAATTTGGTGCACTTGCTCTTGTAATTTTGATATCTCATGTTGCACTTCTTCATCTTCATGAGTCATAGTATAGCCTTATGCAGGCTTAATGGGTGTTGAATTATTTTTAGGGGCATTTTAGAACCCAATATTGACATATATTCTACAATATGCCCTTGGAATCAATTCAAATTGATTCTTCAAACAAGACATGCAATTCGTAAAAAAAAAATACACACCTTTTTCTTGCTTTTGAGGATCTCTATATTGAAATTGGATTATATTTGTGATTGCGGCTCTTAAATATCTGAAATTGGGCATGAGGTAGCCTTCTGAATTATCTTTCGAATGCCATAGGTATGACTTGATTTGGATTCTCCAAGGAAAAGTTATGTCCAATCTCCCACAATGACCTAATTATAGACTAATTCAGTAGAGTGAAATTGTACGACTTGCCACGTGTCATTGTTTTGTATTTTAGCTCTGAAATTGATAGAAAAGAAACTGCATTCAATGTACTTGTGACCACCTTTTACGACACTCCAATTTGATGCTCAGAGAGAGAGTTATGAAGATTTTCCCACGATCACCTCTTTGAGATGAAATTCAGGAGCCTGAAAAAGTACTACCTTCCACAGATCATATCTCCGAAAATATTGAGAACCAAGCTCTGAAATTTTTCGACGAGCTTCTTCAGGATTTCATATTCGCGCCCTAAAACTTTCAGATTCTGAACCTTCGTATAAAAAAAGTTATAGCACAAATGCCACGATGACCTGTTTAGATTAAATTGAGGAGCCTGCAAAAATACCTAACTTGCACAGATCATATCTCCTAAAATATTGTGAACCAAGCTCGGAAAGTTTTTGACGATGTTCCTCAAGATTTCGGCTTCGCACCCTAAAAATTTCAGCTTCTGAAACTTCGTAGAAAAAAAGTTATAGTAGAAATTCCCAGAGACTGTTGTTTGGGCTTGAGTGAAACCTAGAGAATCCAAAGCTCTAATACCAAATGTTGTGAAACCAGCTCCAAAAATAGAAGAAAAGAGATATCAATGGCTTAGAAATAAGCCACTTCGAGGGGGCAACCTCCAATACATTACATGAATGAACAATTCTTGGATGATACAAATGACCAAAACCTCCTTCTATATATAGGAGTCCATGGGGCCACAATATAATCCTAGTGGGGCCACAATGTAATCCTAGCCGACCTAACAATAATAATGTAAGGGCACAATAATAACAATATCGGGGTTACAGGGGTACAATATTGTTGATAATGGGGTTACACTAGCTGTATTAAGGGACTATACTAGTAATATGGGAACCTTAACCTTAACCTTGACCTTAACTACATTCTAACCCTAACCTTGCTAAGGTCAAGGTTAAGGTTAAGGTTATGGTTATGGGAAAGTTAAGGTTAAGGTTATGGTTAAGGTTAAGGTTAGGGGTTTGGTTAAGGTTAGTTTTAGGTTATAGTTAAGGTCAAGTTTCGGGGTAGGTTATTGATAAGGTTAAGGTTACTGGTTTAATCAAGTTAAGGTTAAGGTTAAGGCTAAAGTTAAGGTTAAGGTTAGTGTTAAGGTTTAGGTTAAGGTTAAGGTTAGGGTTAGGGGAAGGTTAAGGTTAAGGTTATGTTAAGGTTAAGGGTGAATGTTAAGGTTATGGGTCTTAACCTTAACCTTAACCATAACCTTCACCATTAACCTTAACCTTAACCTTAACCTTAACCTTCAATATAACCTAACCTTAACCTTGACATTAACTATAACCTAACCTTGACCTTAACCTTAACCTTACCGTTACCTCAACCTTAACCTTTACCTTAATCTTACCCTTAACCTTAACCTAACCATAACCTTAACCTTGACCTTAACCTTAACCTTAACCTTAACTAAAACCTAACCCTAACCCTGACCAAAATCTTAACCTTAACCTAACCTTAAACTTAACCTTAACCTTAACCTAACTATAACCTTACCCTTAACCTTAACCTTGACCTTCAATATAACCTAACCCTAACCTTGACCAAACCCTTAACATTAACCTTAACCTAAACCTAACCTTGACCAAACCCTTAACATTAACCTTAACCTTAACCTAATATTAACCTTAACTTAATAGTAACCTTAAACTAAACTTAACCTTAAACTTAACCTTAGCCTAACCATAACCTTAACCTTAACCATAACCTAACCCTAACTTTAACTTTACCCTTAACCTTAACCTAACCCTAACCTTAACTTTACCCTTAACATTAACCTTAACCTTAACCTAATCTTAACCTTAACCTAACCGTAACCTTAACCTAACCTTAACCTTAACCTTAACCTTTACCTGGACATTAGCCTAACCATAATGTTAATGTTAACCTTAACCTAACCCTAACCTTAACTTTACCCTTAAACTAACCTTAAACTTAACCTTAACTTTACCCTTAACCTAACATTAGCCTTAACCTTAACCTTATCTTAACCTTAACCTAACCTTAACGTTGACTTTACCCTAAACGTAACCTTAACCTTAACCTTTACCCTAATCTTACAATAACCTTATCCTAGCCTTAACCTAACCTTATTCTTGACTTTACCCATAACGTACCGTTAACCTTAACCTTAAACTTAACCTTACCTTAACGTAACCCTTAACCTTAACCTTAACTTAACCTTACTGTGACCTTACCCTTAACCTAATCGTATCCTTAACTTAATCTTAACCTTAACCTTGACCTTAACCTTTACCTTGACCTTAACCTAACCTTAACCTTAACCGAAGCTTGACATTAGCTATAACCTAACCCTAACCTTAACCTTAAGCTAACCTTAACCTTGACCTTAACTATAACCTAACCTTAACCTTGACCTTAACTATAACGTAACCTTAACCTTGACCAAACCCTTAACATAACCTTAACCTTGACCGTAACCTTACCCTTAACATTAAGCTTAAACTTAACTTTACCCTTACCCTTAACCTTAACCTTAAACTAACCTTAACCTTGACCTTGACCTTGACCTTAACCTTAACCTTACCTTAACCTAACTTTAACCTTAACCTTAACCTTAACCTTAACTTTACCCTTAACCTAACCTTAAGGGTTTAGCTATGTTAAGGTTAGGTTAAGGTTAAGGTTAAGGTTAGGGGTTTGGTTAAGGGTAGGTTAAGGTTAAGGTTAAGGTTAAGGATTTGGTCAAGGTTAGGGTTAGGTTATAGCTAAGGTTAAGGTCAAGGTCAAGGTTAAGTGGTTAAGGTAAAGTTAAGGATAAGGTTAAGGGGTTAAGGTAACCTTGACCTTAACCAAACCTGAACCTTAACCAAAACCTTAACCTTAACCTTAACCTTACCCTTAACCTTGAACTTAACCTTAACTTAACCTAAACATTAACCTTAACCTTACTCTTAAGGTTAAGGTCAAGGTTATGGTTAAGGTCAAGGTTAAGGTTAGGGTAAATGTTAAGGTTAGGTTAAGTTTAGGTTAAGGTTTGGTCAAGGTTAGGGTTAGGTTAAGGTTAAGGTTAAGGTTAAGGTTAGGTTAAGGTTGTGGTTAAGGTTAAAGTAATGTTATAGTTAAGGTTAAGGATAAATCCAAGGTAAAGATTACGTTAAAGGTAAACTCAAGGTTAAGGTTAGGTTAAGGGTAAGTTTAAGGTTAAGGGTAGGCTTAGGTTAAGGGTGAAGTTAAGGTTAAGGTTAGGTTAAGGTTAAGGTTAAGGTTAAGTTAAGGTTAGGTTAAGGTTAAGGTTAAGGTTATGGTAATGTTAAGATTAAGGTTAATGTTAAGTGTTTGGTCAAGATTAGGGTTAGGTTATAGTTAAGGTCAAGGTTATGGTTAGGTTATAGTTAAGGTCAAGGTTAAGGTTAGGTTAAGGATAAGCTTAAGGTTAGGTTAAGGTTAAGCTTAAGGTTTGGTCAAGGTTAGGGTTAGGTTATAGTTAAGGTCAAGGGTTAGATGCGGGGTTAAGGTTAGATACGAGGTTAAGGTTAGCGTTAATGTTAAAGGGGTTTGGTGTAGGGTTGATTAAAAGGTAAGTTAAGGTTAAGGTTAGGTTAAGGTTAAGGTCAATTGAGGGTAAAGTTAAGGTGAGGGTTAGGTGTGAGTTATAGTTAAGGTGGGTTTGATCAGCGTTAGGGTTAAGGTTAAGGATAGGATTAGGTTAAGTTTGTTCTCAATAAGGTGAGTTGAGGTTATGTTAGAGTTAGATTCTAGAGTTAGATTATGTTAAGATTAAAATGAAATCGAGTTAAGGGTTTGGTTAAGGTTAGGGTTAAGGGTAAGGTTAAGTTAAGGTTAAATTTAAGGTTAAGGTTACGTTAAGAGTAAAGTTAAAGTTAAGGTTAGGGGGTTAAGGTAACCTGAACCTTAACCATAAACAAACCATTAACCTTAACCTTAACCTGAACCTAAACCTTACCCTTAACCTTGAAATTAACTCAACTACCTTACTACATTTGGCGGAAATTCCGACACTTGCTTCCGACGCTTTTGACCAAATGTCGGAAATTTCCCCAAATTTTTTCAATCCCGCCCGAAACCGTCGCTATACCGACGTTTAGAGAAATGTGTCGTAATACCGACACTTAGACAAATTGTCGTAGTTGCGACGTCTGAAGGAAGACGTCGCAATGGCGACCCTATTCTCCAAGGCGTCTCTATTGCAACAGATGCTTCCAAACATCACAATTGTAACACAATGTCTAAGTGTTGCAATTGCGACGTTTGGGGGCATGCTTTGTTTGCGACACAATGTCTAACTGTCGCAATTGCGAAATTTAGAGGCAACCGTCACAATAGCGATGCTCTGGCCGCCGTCGGTATAATGACACTTATATGCAATAAACGACAGTTATATGCCTTTGCAAAAATGGTCGGCTTACAGAGCAGCGCGAGGAGTAGTTAATGGAGGCACCTTTGCGATTGCGCATAATTTGGAGAGAAAATAGTTATAATGAGAGAGGCTCCTTTAATTGCGTCTTTGATTTGCGAAGGTATGGATTATCCAGCCTGCAATTCTATGTTGTCGAGAAAGACTTGCAATCCTCTGGAAACAAGACTGTTGTGAAGATGCCTGGTGAAGAAATGGACATCGGGTTCACGACTGTTGATGAATACATCATAGTCCGGCGAAAAAGGCACCAAGGAGGGTATTCTCAGTGAATGAGGGATGTTGAAATATTAATTTCAACTACCTTGTCCTCTGGCCGCTTTCTAAATCTGTTTGAATGGCTCTGTCAAATAGCCACTTTCTAAAACTGATGAACAGTCAATTTTGGTTTTGAAATAATAGTCCCTGCACACATAAAAACAGAGTGTTGTATTGTTTTGGAAACAAAGAAATTTAATAGTAAACGCGGGAGATTTTAATTCAGAAGAACGTGGTCCCACAGACCACAGACCAAATCAACCATCCACATGGAAGCAGGCGATTCGATTGCGTTATTTTTTGGCCCACCTACATTATGGAATTCCGGACCTGAAACATTATAGGGCGGAATTAATTTGATTTTCGCGTCACAGTTTTCCTCCGTACGCAAAGCCAAAAAAATGGATTCAAATTTTTATATGGCGTATTCTATGAAGTTTTCGGGTCACAAATTAGGGTGACATCAGCAGGCTATTTTGGAACGTGAATTTGTGATTGAAATCGGGTTTATTTTTTTTGAAGTCCGGACGTATGATATAGTTTTATTAATATTTTGTTATAAGTTTTGTTTCACCGCCCGATAGTTATTTAAACCATTGGCTCATATATAACATATGTGCAAATATTTCACTTTGGGCATTTGTAATGTGGGCCCTAAATACTTTAAATAGGTACATATACATTAGACAGTTTAAAATTTTTGAGGATTGCACCCTCAGTGCAATTGTTTGTTTATAAGATTATATGATACATGTGAGATAAAGGTTTATTATTTATCATATATAAATAAATTTTATCAATATTGTACATTTACACTTTTATGAGGTGATGTTATATGTAAATTCATAAATATCTCTTTTTAATCCTCATTTTACTCCATGAATATGTTTGGAAATGAAATTTCAATAGATTAATTTTCTCTAACCTATGTATCATCAATATTGTACATTTACATTCTTAATTATGAGGTGATGTTATAGGTAAATCCATGAATATCTCCTTTTAATCTTCATTTTACTCCATGAGTATGTTTGGAAATAAAATTTCAATAGATTAATTTTCTTGCTATTATATGTTTTACGAAGATATGGTAAGGAATTCTCTCTTGTTCTACTTATAAATAATTATATATAATTTTTATTTTTATTTTCAAAATAGATTAAAAACATTATATGAGAAAAATTATTAATTCATCAATATGTGTGTGTGTGTGTTGTGAGGAATAATTTCATAGTTCAACTTAATGGTTCATTATATAATCATGTGATCATCCCCAATGATATATCTTAAAAAGCAACTGAAAATCCATGTGTACAAAATCGATGTATACTCTAGAGAGTGGTTCTCATATCACTATGTAAATTTTTGTATGCTACTTCAACAAAATTATAATATAAATTGTAATACACATCATATATACACCATAAAAATTGATGCAGGGTAAAATCCACTTGCCACACCTTTGTACTCGATCCAATTTTCTTTGTCAACTCTTCTAGCTGTGGGAGTTTCCTCCAAGGATCATAATACCCCCAAGGCCTGTTATCACCCTAGTAATTCTCAGGTTGTGGGATAGGGATTTTTGTAGTTAAGAACACCATGGGTAACCAAGAACCACTTTGGGAATTCAAGATCTAGCCTTCTTGAACTCTAGAGAGGGATCTCTCCGTATGATTTAGCTTTGTTTTAGTAACAGATATTAAGCTAGCTATGATTGTGTATTTGGGTTTGATTTTAAAATATTGGTGGGAATAAAGAGATTTCAAGGTAAACCAGAAGGATCTACCAGAATATTGGGCAATGGAGACAACTCTCTAGGCAAGTAGAACTAAGAAATAAGGCTCAGAGATGCAAATGTGCTAAGGGCAAGATAGGTGACCTTCTAAGGCTATGTATAGGATTGATTTGATGGAGTGGATGGAATCTGAGCAAAAGGGCACTTAAGAATCCTTAAGCTACAGATAAGAAGATTGAAGAAGGGGATCTAACTGGGAACCGTAGAACCGCCCATAAGGTTTTACGAACAGGCTATTACTAGCCTACCATCTTTAAGGATGCCAAAAAATTCGTGCAGGCCTGTGATAGCTGCCAAAGGGCAGGACGCCCTGGGCAGTCTGATGAAATGCCTTTGAACCCTCAACTAGTGATTGAACCATTTGAACGCTGGGCACTTTATTTTGTTGGCCCTATTAGTCCTCCCTCAAACCAAAAAACATACATCCTATTTGCAACCGAATATGTCACTAAGTGGGTCGAAGCAGAGGCAGTTTCAAAAGCTACAGAGGACTCTGTAGTACAGTTTCTTTTCCAAATCTTTGTGCGCTATGGTCTCCCAAGGGACATAATCACATATGGAGGACCACAATTTGTAGGTAATAAATTAGCTGAAACATTGCAAAACTACCACATTCAGCACAAAATTACAACTCCATATCACCCACAGGCCAATGGCCAAGTAGAGAGCACGAACAAAGTAGAAAACATTAAAATGCCAAGTAGAGAGCATGAACTATAGTTGTCTTGAGAAATTTTGTTCACACTGAATACTTCAAATTGTGAAGTATTTATACAAAAAAATGTTTACAAAATATCTCAGGAATTGAGATAATTTTTTAATCAAAAATAGGAAAGAAAACTTAAAAAGAGGGACAGCTGCCAAATAGTTTGCAAGCTGTTACCTTTTTACAAGAAAAAATAGAACTGATTATTCTAATTTGAACTGATTGTTGTTTTTCACTTTAACCCTGTATTTTTACCATTTGAGGTAACAGTAAAAAATGAATTTCCAAGTGAATTTCCTGTTTTTTATCCATTAAATTCACAACAGATCTGTGAATTCTTGCCACTTTTCTATAGAGGGGATCTTCATAGTCTTCAATTTTCTGTAACTTTCATCCACCTCTGTATACTTGGCAAAGTTAGGCTTGATAATGAACATATTCCTGATCTCATTATCTAAAAAGAACATATTTTCAAAATACTGAAGAAGTATTCTGCCTATTGGTGATCCTTGAGGCAGTTGTTGTCTGGCTTGCTCTTTTGCATGATTTCTGATTTTTAGATCGTAATATTTCTGAGGCATTAACTTGTCATTCAATGCATGAATATCAGGCAAACCTGCTTCTGAAAATGTTTTTTATTTAGCTAAATATCTTGAGATGGACAAATTCATGTCTTTACACAGGTCCTCTAGATTACTCATTATGTTTCTTTTGTTCAGGACCTTTTTGATTTGAAGAATGGTTTCTGTTCTATCAACAATTTTCAATTCTTCCAACTCTTCCCTGGTTTTACTATTTAAAAAAGCTATGAGTTGGATTGCTTGGGCTAGTTTTTTGTCAATTTCCCTCTTAGTCTTGTCAATCTCCGCACTAGAAAATTGAAGTAACTCCCTCTGTTCATAAATTATCTGAATTGAAGGCCATTGAGAATGAATTCCATCAATAATTTTGGTCCATAAATGATTTTTTATAAAGGCCACTTGATCTATAATATTTACTTGTGCTTGCAGAATCTTTACCTATTCTTGTAGTCGATCAGCCCTTTGCTCATGTCCTCTAGAAGTAGTCAAGGCATCATTTTTCGATTTTTCCAAATTTTTAATAGTGCCTCTCAAACTAAGAATCTCTTTATCTTGGTCTTGTGGTGTGGTCCTCTGTGAGGATGAAGAAGAAGAGGCAGATATTAGAGAATTAATTGGCACTGCAGTTGGAAGTACTCCGTTCGGTGCCAAGTGTTCTGCCAAAGTAGATGGTATAGCAGTGTTTACAGTGGGGATCCCTATAAGAATGACCATTGGTTGTGCTTTTCTTAGTTCTTCATTCTCTTTCATTAGAGCTTCTATTTGACTTTCCATTTTTTTTATCTGACCTATCATTTGATGTACAAGCTTCTTTAAATCATCATTCTCTATTTTTTGCTGTAGAATTTCTTTTGCTTGAGAGTTTTCACTCTGAGGCAACTTCAACTGTTTTCTAAGAGCAGCTATATCCTCATTTTTCTATTTAATTAAGACTTTTTCCCCTTCAATGTTGGTTGGGTCACCCCCTGCTTCAATCACCATATCTTCTAGTGCTTTTATTCTTAAATTATTAGCATACAGTGAGGCTTTGTCCAACCTCATTTGATTTTAGAGGTTGAGCACTGTTTTCTCAAGCCTAATTGATTTCATAGTTTTACTGACAATTTTGGAATATAGCATTTCAGTATTGCTCCTATGAAATTCAATTTGATCTAATTCATGAATGGCATCTACATTCAGTTCAAGATCTGTTTTGGAATAATCTGCCACTGATTTTGGCTCAGCCACTGTAGGCTTCAAGAATGACATTACCAATTTATTGGATGAATAATCGAATTCTGAAAGAAGCCTATCTTTGTTTCCAGGTTTTTCCTTAATAAATATAGAATGAGCTTGATTCTTGAGCTCTTCATTCTTCTCTTTAATATGTCTGAATCTAATCTGAATCTCTGACTATGTATTGTCAGTTTCCTGAGAAGGAGGCAAATCGACAGTAGCCTGGTTTTCCTTCATGACTGTATCTTTTTGTTGTGTTCCATTTTTTACATTTTGAAGCTATTTTAATGTTTGAGTGACTATTCTTGTTGCTTCATCATTTATATCAATATTTACATCCTTATCCTTTTCTTCTTCTATTTACTTGCTTCTTTTACTATAAGGAGTTCTGAATTTTATGTCCTCAATAGTCTCAGCTATGAAAATATCTCCTTCTCTGTCTCTTTTATGTACATTATCAGTATCTTTGCTTGTAGAAGCCACCTGTACTGTCTGTTCAATCTGTTTGCCTTTGCCACTGTCTACCTGTATTTCCTGTACTGCCTGTGAATCATCATCAGATAGGGTGTTTGGCTCCCATTCAATTTTATTTACATATATTTCAATATGGGGCTTAGGATCATGCAAGTAAATAGGCAACTTACATTTTACCCTTATTGCACTCAAAATACCTTGTGGGTCATACTTCCATGTAAAACTACATGGGAACTTATACTCTTTAAGTTTGACATTTATCTCATTGGCAGCTTCTTTGTTATTCACAATGAATGGCCCAATTTGATTTTTCGGCTTAAATTGGGTCTTTTTCTTGAAAGCTATGAAGTGGATTTCATCTACATTCAATAGTTGTCTCAGATATTCTAAAGCAAATATTCTTGTAGTTACAAATCTGGGTAACTTATATGGAGCCAGGGATGAGCCATACGCTCTGATTTCTGTATGATTTTTATATAAATACCAATCTCCAGTTTTGTAGCTCTTCGATAACTACAGAATTCTTCTTGTCTCATCATTGATCCTAGGGATCTCCTCTTTTTCCAAGAGATACATAGCAGGGGCTATAAATGAGTCATTGAAATCTGTAAAACTATACTCTTTGTTCCATTTCCTTAGAATAGATGACCAAAATACTACTGATATAACTTTTCCTTATGCATCCACTTTCTGACATTCAATTGGAAACTTATCTATTTGATAATATAGGAAGAGGTGGAGTAGATAAGAGGAGTATCTGAAAACTCCTTCTTCTGATAATTTGGATAACTGATAATGCATACTTTCAGCAATAAATCTAGCAAAATTGAACTGACTGGATGGTGATTGACCAGGGCTTAGAGTTGACAGAAAACCTAGGATAGCCACATCAATGAATTCATCACTGGCGTATCCTAGTATGAAGGAGAGCATTGAGACAATCTGTCTAGTTTCATCCGGGAAATCAACGGTGTCGAAAGGAGGATTTAACTTAGGAATATCAACTTGATTTGGACAAAAATTCTGGTATATTTTGAATCTAGCATTGAAATCCAAGTCAAGATATCGTTGGGTTAAATCTTCTATTGATAGGGAAGCAGAATTGGGGTCATGATTCATTTGCAGCATGGAATTTATCGACTCTTCAGTGATGTAAAACAGGGTTTCTTTTTCTTTTTTTACAATACATCTTTGTTCTGGCATATAATAGGCTTCGCATAATCTAATAAAGTCAGGAACAGAATGAGTGAGAGGGACAATATATCTAGGCAGATTGGATTCCCAAATTGGAATATCTTTGTCACCCTTTTCCACTGATTTGCCATAGCACCAATTATAGAAATCAAGCAGGTTAAATTCTACATTAGGGTCTAGTATTCTATAGTCCAGATCAACTAAAGGGCTGTTCTCTGGAGAAATGACTAGAGGCTGGACTGGTCTGACCACTTCTGTAGAATCAGCCGTGAGTGCAGGAGTTGGTTTGTCGATTTTAAAGGACATAAGTTGAGGAATCTTTGCAGAAGACTTCTTTTGAGATTTTGGGCCTCCATTCTTGGGGGTTACCTGTTTCTTGTTCATTTTTAATAATGAACGAAGTAAGCTTAAATGGTTTGCTAAGTTCCTTTACAAGAAACAGGGGTTTCTTATCGAATTTCTACTGAAAATGGGGTTTCTGAGCAGGGTTTTAGGAAATGCAGGGAATTTAAAGCTCAGAACGTGTATTTAAAATCGATTTCAATAGCAAAATGGACCAGGGTATGGAAAAAACTGCGAGAAAGGGCAATTAGGGATTCCAGGGAAATTTTGACAGAGTTTTCCCTGAAAATGGACACTTTTTTGCAGTAACTTTGGTAAATATTTGAAATCGACATGAATTTTGAAATCTCAGAGGGAAACTTCGAATAAAAGTACCTGGAGAACCAGCGGAATTCAGTTGAAGACGTTGCAGAGGTGCTCAGTCTTCAATCTTTTGAAAATGGCTTCGCAGAGGACAATGCAGTACTTTGTAATGGAAATTCAGGGCAATGGGCATCGAAAAATGGTACTGGTAGGTTGAAAATGGCTCTGCAAAGTTTCTCAGGGTTCAAACGGCATGATTTTGAGGAAAAACAGTTCCGCAATGTTTTTACAAGTTTAAAGCGAAAAGGTGAAAATTTGAATGCAAATAATAATTTTAATGTTATCCTTTGATGGTATAACCATAGTTAAATGGAATTAAACTTGGGTTAAACGGGTGAGGTTTAGGGAATACCGCCAGTGGTATTCACGAGGGTAAATGGTGGTAAGCGGAAACTAGCTTTTTGAACGCAATACAACGTGGTGGCGACACGTAAGCACGGGTGGTTTGGAAAAACCACCCATTTCACGTGGCTTTGCCAAAACATCAAACGATTGCTTTATGAGCACAGAAATGTATTAGCGCCGTCGAATCTGGATTCAACGAGTGAACGGCCATGATGAAAAGGAAAGGTGCGGGGAAAAGGTAAGTTATCGGGTTCACTTTGGGCCATTTATCTTCGGAAACCATCGTTATACCGACATTTAGAGAAAAGTCTCGCAATAATGACACTTAGAAAAAGTGTCGCAATTGTAAAAGTGCGACACTATTGCAAAAGTGTCACAAGACCGACGCTTTCCAGAAGCGTCACAATATCGATGCCAGGAAGAACTATCGCAATTCCGACGAAATGTGGTCCAAAATTTTGAATGTCACGCTTCCAACGTTTTTCTATCGCTCTTCTGGAATTTCTAGAACTGTCGCAATATCGACGGACATCACAAGACCGACAAAAATGGAAATCATTCAAAACTTCAGAAGGGCGACGCTTACCGAAAAGGTAAAAGGTAAGTTATCGGGTTCACTTTGGGCCATTGATCTTGGGAAACCGTCGCTATACCGACATTTAGAGAAAAGTCTCGCAATACCGACACTTAGAAAAAGTGTCGCAATTACGACACTATGCCCCAAAGCGTCGCTAGACGGCTGCCTCCAAACGTCGCTATTATATGTTTTACGAAGATATGGTAAGTAACTCTCTCTTGTTCTTCTTGGAAATAATTATATATATATATATATTTTTTTTTTTTTTTTTTTTCAAAATAGATTAAAAAAATTATATGAGAAAAATTATTAATTCATCAATATGTGTGTGTTGTGAGGAATAATTTCATAGTTCAACTTAATGGTTCATTATATAATCATGTGAGCATCACCAATGATATATCTTAAAAATCAACTGAAAAGCCACGTGTACAAAATCGATTTATACTCTAGAGAGTGGTTCTCATATCACTATGTAAATTGTTGTATGCTACTTCAACAAAATTATAAGATAAACTGTAATACACATCATATATGCACCATAACAATTTCCATACAACTAATTTGTTTTAGGATACATGTGGCATTCTAGGGGTAAATTCTATATGATGTGTATATCAATATATTAGGTGTTGGTAAGTTTTGAGTATCTAAGAAATGATAAGGAATATCCATACATCATGATCTTGTAATGTGATTATAAATTGTGTCTATAATTTCCATAATATGTATAAATGATTTGTTTAAAAAAAATCAACACAATCAACCCTAAACAATGCTCATGATGTGGAATTTCATTGGTGAAACCAAAATGATGGTCACATATCCCATTTCTATGGTAATGGTGATCATATATATGTTGTAGCGACACTTGATGAGTAATTAAATAAATCTCAGAGTGTGACTCATTGTGCCATATTTTTTTAAAGCATGATTTGTTTTCCTAGTTTTTACTAATTTGTTAACATATTTTATTCATTTGGAAAGATAATTAATGATGCTTTAAGTAGTTAGGACCTAATGAGAGATCATCTTCACATCTTCACTGAAATATATTTGGTAATTTTAGTCACTATATGGACCGCACATGCATGCTACTTAAGAAAAATTGAAATATAAACTATAATACACATCTTATATCTGCCATAACAATTGTCATACAACTTATTTACTTCTAGATACATATGAAATACTTCAGGTAAATGCCATATTATGTGTATACCAATATAGTAGGTGTTGGTAAGTTATGAGGATCTAAGAAATGATAGGGTATCCACACATTAGTAGTGCCCTAGTGAATTTTTTGCATAATTTTCTATTTGTTATAATTTTGTTGCCTGGATTTGTTATAGATTTCAAATAATATATACAATTATCTACCAATTGTTCTTTATAAAGAAGAAGTACAATAAGTAGTCACCTAAAAGTGAGCCATGTGAAAATATTGGTAACATGAGTAACCTAGTAAGCTGTAAATGAAAAGTGAATAACCTCCACTCACCAACAAGTGGCAGGCAGGGTTGGAATTTGGATTTCTCTTTACCCATCACACAATTTTTTTTGACGTTTTGGTAATTATTTTTCTAGTCAATAAGTGTTACATTTAAAATTTTTCACTTCATTAATGATGTTCTCGTAATAAATTAACCCTTCACCAATAAAAGTTTGATTAAAAAAATTAAACGCTCTTCCATTTTCTTTGGATTTTGGAGTGTGATATATCTATGTCATGGACTTTTAATACCTAAAGTTTCAAGAGAAATAACTGATTCTTGTCAAACTAATATTTCCTCAATATATGCTATTATATACTAAAAATTACTTCAAAAATCAAGTAACCTTCCAATATAAAGAAAAAAACATGAACGAGCTTTCCCTAAATTGCAATAAATTTATGTTTATTATAATATTGCATAATTTGTCTTATAAAAATTGCATAATCGGACTAAGAAAAAATCCTCAGTTCATTTTTTATTGTTGTTGTGATTAAAACAATGAGCCAAAGAATGCTAAGGCACTCAGAGAAATCAATCTATGTATTATTTCTCACAAAACATGTTGAGTAGTGGAGACTAACCGCTAGATTTTTTTCTGTCCTCAATATCTCTATTAATTATGTCTATGTAGTTATAAGAATAACAAGCCAAAGAAATCTAAGGCTTCCAGAGAAATTAGTCTCTGTGTGCAGAAATTGATGATTACTATTGACTAAATTTTATACCATTTGAAATTGCTGAGCGAAATTAATCAGGCCATGATGTACCATTTGTCAGTATCTAATTTCTCATGTATGAAAGTTTTTTCTTTCTAAGTAAAAGTAATTCTATTAAAAAAATGAGTATAGTACAGCGGGCCGAAGCCTGATCATTGCCGAGTGCTGTGGCATTTGAAACAAAAAACCATAGTTTGAAGACTTCCCTGCGAGAGGGAAACCAGTCTGAAACAGTTCATTTGAAAAATCCCGCACAGGGGAACCAGAGAATTGTAGTACTGGATACCATATCGAAGCAAAAAAAACAGATGCATTTTCAGAGACAGCAGGAAACACATGAATAGGCCCGTGAGAATGGGCAGAAATAGAGCAAAAAACAAAAGTGAAGAGGAGGAACTATTCATCAGAAGGTTCGTAGACAACTCTACACCAGAGTTCATCTGGTTCCCCGTCAGCATTATACAGGTCAACAATAGAATGGATCACCTTCTTGGGAGGAGGAGGATTAATCTGCACCTCGCTCGCCTGCATTGCGTCCTGCCTCTGAGTAGGTTGACCCACCGCTTCCTTTTTCGCCAGGTCCTACGTGGCCTTGCCCATCTGACCCTGCACGTTCGCACTATCAGGGTGCTTCAGCCCAACAAACTACGTCGAATCCTGAGCCGCCGAGAGGCTGCATTCTGCCGTGCAAGAACTGGGAACAATTTCCTGAGGCTCTTCACGAAAGATGACCGTAATTTAGGTAGTCACCCTAGGTTGATTGAGAGTGCTGTTAAAGGAAAAATGCGCGGTGTGGGTTTGAGCAGGAGGAGCGGAAGGAGTGGGGGAAGCAAAGCGACGGCCCGAGCGGAGAAGACACCCTCTAGGTTGACTGTCAAAGTGGGAGATAGACACAGAGGAGGTTCCAGAGGTGGAGGGAGAATGTCAAATTTGGCACCTCGTGGAGCCTCTTCGGCAGCGCATTCTATGCCTGAGGCGTGGCATAGTCACACTCGAGACAGCAGGGCAGGGAGGAAAAAGATGGACAGAAGACTGAGGCAAGAGGGGCAACAGGGTGACAGAAGCAAGCTTGTAGGAACTAGAATGGGAGAAGTGGAGATTTTCTCCAAAATCCAAACAACAATTGAGACAGCTCCTCTTACCAGTTACAATGCGAACATTAGAAAGCCCTGCTCCTGGAGCGCAGCACAGATTCACAGGCGGGGGAATTCTATTTAGACCAGAGGGATGTTCCATAATAACAACCCAGTCTACTATGCAACTATGAATCGACTGCAATAAACCACCATAAGTACGAACTGGAGGCTGAGTCATGTCGCAGCATGCGAATGTGTATCAAGGAGCGGGACTATGGTTTATTCGAGCACCAGGAGTAAATGGCATTAAACACCGATCAGTCGACATTAAGAACTAAATGACAACACTCTTTCGGGTGGGCCAGTGGCTTCCCCTTATGCCACACCCCCATCCCATCACGTTAAACACTACCAACTTCACCCGCATCCGGGTTCTCATGTATGAAAGTTGATGTACCATTGAAAGTTTAATAATTCTATTGAAAGTTTAATAACTATAATAACTATATATATATATATATATATATATATATATATATATATATATATATATATATTAAATTTAATGATTAATAATAATTAAATTAAAATTCTTAAAAGACAAAATAAAAGCCTAATAATCACGAACTATTATGATAATTTAAAAATATAGAACTCGGGCTGAACATAGTTACAAAGATACCAAGAAAATAAGAGTGCATGTGCATGATAACCTCTTTCTTGACAACCTATGAATGCCATTCTCAATGAAGACTCAAGACTCAACTGGATTGGATTGTGTATCAAAACAGTAGGAATGAATCAAATTTCAATGAATGAATAACTTGATCGAGAAAATTTATAGGGAAAGGTAACTTGACTATCAATATACTAAACCTCACTTCCATGATTAAAAAAACACCCCCACCTTCTCAGTGGTCCCATCATGGTCCACCTATTGAAAAACAACCAACAAATATTATTTTTTTTGTATTTTTGCATGGCCATTGGACAATGATTTACTATGGTTTTCCTACTAAATTCCAATGGATGATTATTCAAAAATATTGAGAATTAGTTTAGTCTCAAGGCATAGCCAAGAGTCTTACTAGATAATTAATGATTACCTATCCATTGGATGATTGTACAATTTTCATCTACTTTTTCACGTGAATTTCAGTTGATGCTAGATCTTTGCCTTCTATTTCTTTAGTGAAGCTAAGAGTTAACTTTGATCTTACATTAATAACTATACTTGCATGAATATCCATGCTTTTATACTTCCCCATTGTGGTCAATGTTGATGTATGGCCTTGGCCCATTGATCTTACAATTAACTCACTATTCATATTCAATTTTCTCCACTTCAGCCCAATAAAATAAGGAAAATAGAAAATGAAGTCCTGATTTATCTTTCCAGTGCTCCTACATAATACAAATACTCTTAAAAACCAACTAATATATAAATTTTCATCATTCACGCTAAAATCAGTTTGAATTTTTATAATGAATCTACTTACAATTAATAGATTACATTGCTCATAGAAAAAGAGATAATTTAGAACTATGATTTCACAATAATAAATTATCGGGCTCCCACAGGGCGATGAACTTGGTCGGATGTGAACCTTCTGTAGCAGCTCCTGAATCTGCCTCTTGATTTCATTGTTCTCCAGAACAGAGCACCGATATATCGGTTCGTTGGGTAGCAGCCCACCTGGGGTCAGATCAATCGGGTGCTTGACTTGACAGTGTAGAGGAACCCCTGTGGGTGAGGTGAAAATGTCCCCGTACTCCTCCATAACCTTATCCATTTGTTGTTGTCGTGTAGAGGAGCCTTTTCTGGAGGTTGTGGCCATAGTCTTCTTCTTGCCCTGGGGGTGGATCATCAGAAAAATGAATTTCCTGGTTTGGGAAATGAGCTTATTGCATTTTTTTGCAGTAACCAAAGAGATAGTAGTAGGAGGTGGTACCTCTGGTATCCTGTACAAATTATTTCCCAAACTAACAATAACATCACAAGGCCGAGACTCATACACCGCATGACGCTTCCACAAGTATGGTTTTCCTAATAATACATAAAAAACATCAATAGGAACAACGTCGCATAATACCTCATCTGTGAAGGGCTTGATGCTATAGGGAAGGCGGCACTGCTGGCTGACGCGGAGATCTTGTATGGATGTGGGTGAGCTATGGTCGGCAAGCCCAGCCGCTTCACGGAATCTACCGAAATGAGGTTCTTTTGGCTCCCATTGTCGACAATGAACTATACCGGGGAGCCCTTTACCCACATCTGGGAGTGGAAGAGATGTTCCTCCTTCTGGGTCTTTGTAGTGGCAACAGTGGCATTGGGCTCTGCATCAATAATATGTTTCCCTTTGTCATTCCCCTTGTTAGGTTCTGATTCAAAGTCAGAGCATGCATCTGAATCAGAAGCCCGCATCTCAGCCACCAGCGACTGCTTGGCCTGACACTCACTTGTGTTGCGAGCGGAGCTCTTATGGAACTCACACCACTTTCCCGTGTCCTTCTTTGGCTTTGCAGTGTTTTTCTTTGCTTGTGGCTTTGACAGGTTGTCTTGAGTCACCGTGCCTTGGCTTTGTCCTTTTTTTTTTGGTTTGGGAGCACCTTTCCCTTGCTTTTGATTCGCAGATCCAAAGTCTCGCTTCTTCTGTTTGAATTTCTGCTCAATATTGGCAGCATACCGGTATGCCGTACCAAGCGAGGAGATGTCGAGAAACTCCATTACCTCTTGAATGTATCTGTGCAGACAACTATGATACTTTAGCACCAGATGTTTCTCTGGATCTTTTATACCCAACTTGGTGTGCAGGGTATGGAATAGATTCATCAGCTCATGCACATCTTGATCCCTTTGTTGCCGTAGCATGGTCCATTGTATGTAATTGTCCTCATAGCTCCCCACGGGATAGTATTGTTCCTTGACAACGTCTCAGAAAGAATTCCAAGTGGATACGACCGAGAACAAAGAGGGTTCTGTCTCTTCCTTTTTCTCACAGTGGCTTTCCCACCAGTCCTTGACATGGGGGGCAACTTTGAGGAGTGCAAAAGTAATCTTCTCCCTATCGGAAAAGTCATGAACTGAGAAATATCCTTCTAATAGATTCAACCATCCATCTACGGCATCTGCATCTATTTGACCCTCAAATATGGGAATGTCAAGATTTACTTGTACCTTAAAAGGAGTCACACCTCCAGAGTCGCTGCTGGATGTAGATGCGCCACTGGTGGGCAGCCATTGAAGGATCTGGGCAAAGTTATCCATCATCGCGTTCCTTTGTTTTTCAAGGGCCTCCTTGAGCAATATTTTGATAGGATCTCTTGCTCCCTCATCTTTCTTTTCATCCCCCATGGGCGTCCGTCGGGGTTTGCGAGGCTGATCTTGCAAAGGTTCCACCAGATTGATCCCTGACTCCTTATACCCTGACCTCATTGGGGACATGCAAAGAAGGACCGAGAAAAAGCAGACCGCTCTGATACCATTGATCCGGATTTATGCAGGAATGCAACAGAATAAAAAAATAACCATAAATAAAGAGATGTAGTGGAAATAACACTTGATTTTATTAATATCAAAGAATTGAAATTTTCTTATAGACAGAATGGAAATAAAACTAGCTAGGGCACTGGTAGCTATCTCTGAGGAGAGATGAGGCGGCTACAGGCCTCTGAACTGAGTTACAATGAGGCTCGAGGGCCTATTTATTATTGAGAAACAATGGAGAACCATAAAAATCCAAAAACCAAATCCTAGGAGATGAAGTGCCAAAACTATGGGCCTCGTTTGGGTAAATTGCTGTTTCAACTTCCCAGGGACGTAACTTTGGCATACTATCTCTGTTTGACGCACATGATACATCATTAGAAATATCTATCCGAGGACTAAAAATTTCGCCATGAATATAATTCTGGAACAGAATGATGCATAATGATATTCGTTATAGTCGCGATGCCCAAAAAACGTCGTTTAGGGCCTCAAAACGGCTCCAGAAGTTCAGGACCCAAAAAACTGCTAAAAATAGTAAGTTGTGCCGAAATTGAAAAACTGAAAGAGACAATGGTGGGGCCCCAAGTGGAATAGGTAGGTGGCCACCAGTGTCCACTTGGATCATTGAGTGAGCCAAAAAGGTAACTTTCCTTACTTTTTGAGTACAGCCTTGCAATTGCGAAGAGGACTAGTGTTGCAAAATTATTGGTAAGTGGAAATTAAAGGGCGTAAGAACGTTTTTGAAAAAATTTCAAACATCAAAATTAAGTCTTCTATCCTTCCTAGCACCTCATGGAAAACGGGAATCCACAAATTCTAGTCGTCAAATATGTGCAAAATGCCTTATGACGGGAAAAATGGAGGATTGGTCCTATGCTGCTACATGAGTTAGGGTTTCATGTGGCAACAGGGAACCTTGTATAGTTTTTCAAGGATAGGAAAGGAGAATATTGTCAGTTAATCATCACATGAAACTTCATCATCATTTGAAAATTGTGTCCTAATTTGAAACAATAAGACTACCCAACTATTTCATTATTTAATTTTGATTGTGTAATACAAAAAAATATCCTAGATAACTTAAATAATGTAAGCACTTTTGTAAAAATTTAGTGGAGAGAACCTTCAATTACATTTATTTTGAAGTTCCACTTGCATTTTAAGCCATTTTAATTAGTCTTTCATGGCTATCTAGTAAAAATTTCAACCTCTTGTAGAAATGTGTTTGTCACTTGTATTAGAAATGCAAAAATCAAATGTAAATAAAAATGATTTGAAATGCTAAAATTCAAATGTGCACTACATAAAAATGATTTTTTAAAAAACTACATTAACGTCTGATATCATGCATGCATTCGCCCTCAGCTCTTGCAGAACAGCATTCACCCTCAGCATTCGCCCCCAGCTCTTGTAGAAAATCATTTGTTCTCAGCATTCGCCTTCAGCTCTTGCAGAACAGCATTCACCCTCAGTTCTTGCAAAATGGTAAGTTCTTACTGCAGGCCCTTCCTCCTGTAGTAGGGTTGACCCTATTTGGGTTTTTTTGGAGCCTCTGAGAATACAAAGGTTGTGATTGATTATGGGGAACTACCTATATTTGTGGAACTTCTTGCCTCTGGGAATGATAATGTTCGAGAACAGGTAGCACGTTCATTTTAGAGGCATAAAATTATTCTTCCCAACTATCTTTATACATCTATAATTTTGGAATTTGATTTAAAAAACTACTACCCAACTTTGAGTTCAACTGGTGTTCGTGTAAGGCTGTTTGGGCTTTGGGAAATATTGTTGGAGACTCTACATCATTTAGGGATCTTGCCCTCAGTCATGGAGCTCCAAGGTAGGTGCTTGCCCAGTTGAATGATACTACCAGAATTTCAATGATACGAAATGGTACATGGGCTCTGTCAAATTTTTTCCGTGGTAAACCCAAACCACTATTCGAACAGGTAAGCAGAATACATTTTCTGCCTCTTCTTCTTATTTTGTAGATACTGTGGATTTTTTTTTATAGATCTTGGTGCTTGGTAGATTTGGACATAATATGGACCTAGGCGCTTGTTCATTGCAATGAATCCGTCATCAGGTTTTAGAAAATGCTTAGAAATTTGGGTTTCACAAGGGGATTACCCTTGCTTTCAATTATCAATTATCAATCACATTCAAAAAAAATATTTCGTAGCATTGCTGAGCTCTTTGTAGGTGAATTTCCGAGGCAATTTCACAATATATGAACTAAATTTGTCTATCCTTTTCAATACTTTGCGCTTGTAACAGAACCAGAAAAACAATCTAGTGGCCAATGCAACACCGACAACACCTCCTGTTGCAATGTCTGTAATTCACCCTCTCTGCACCCATGAATGACTATGGCACCCTCTTTTGTGAATAGGTACTGGAGCTGAAGGTACTGGTTTCCATTAGGATCGTGGAATTCAACATCCAAAATAGTATCAAATTCCACTGCGATAGTAATTTGTCTATCCTTTTCAATACTCTGTGCTTGTAACAGAACCAGACAAACAATCTAGTGGCCAATGCAACAACAACAACACCTCCTGTTGCAATGCCTGCAATTCACCCTCTCTGCACGCATGAATGACTATGGCACCCTCTTTTGTGAACAGGTACTGGAGCTGAAGGTACTGGTTTCCATTAGGATCGTGGAATTCAACATCCAAAATAGTATCAAATTCCATTGCAATAGTATTCCCCGGCGAGGGCAACAGTTCATTGAGACCTATTGGACTCATCACCCCCAAATAGCCTCCAGGGCTACCCAGAGTGTGATCATCTGGAGCAATAAAAAATGTTGATCCATCCCCAATTGAAACAAGAACAGGACCCACATTGGTTATAGAAAACGAGAAACACGTTTTGAAAGAAGAAGAAACTTTTGTATTAGGGTCCAGAAATCTAACTGGTCTATTGTACAATGCCCTACCTGCACTTCAAATTGGTACTCCCAACTCCATGCTAAGGCTCACTGTGCCATTCTTCAGATGAGCATCTTAACCTGAAGTTTGATTCCAAAAACCCCAAGTCCCCTGTTCTATGCCCAAGACCTCTGTTACAACGAGTATAGTTCTGAGTGAAATACTTCACAATAGGAAGCAAAAGAAACATCGCAAAATTGCTCCGCTTTAGACTGATAATTTTCTGTGCGAAAATTCAACTGCGGACAGTAAAAACATAATATCAAACACAACCAATCGACAATGGAATTTGAACATGAGGATTTATAACCACAAAAAACCCTCCCCAGGTTAAAAGAATTCCAGAATGGCTTTAAGATTCTACAATGAGTGCTTACAACACCATAGCAATTACTGTCACAATGAAATTTGCTGGAAGTTAAGCCCTTGTACAGTTTCTACATTTCCATAGTGGAAGCAAGAATCTTGCTATCTCTCATGATCTGGTTCTGTGGTCAAATCCTTTGCTATGGCTGTCTTGTTCTGCTAAACGTGGATCTGTCTTAGCTTTGGCTCTGGTTCTCATTTAGGATTGTGGTTATCTGATCTTGCTGTGGCTTTGACTATACAAACTTTTTCAATAGGAAAATGTTGACTCTGCTATATATAGGAGCTTCAGTGGGTGCTCTCAAACACTCGTTTGGGCAACTTTGTTTTGTCTTCGATTCAAGGCGTAAATATGTTGGCCTTGGTTTTTTAGTCCTTGGAACTTAGTTCTCTCATATTTTCCATCCTATCCCTAGTTTTCTCACCGAGAAAGACATAACTTTATGATATCAAAATTGATATTGTCGCCATTTATCTTTTAGTAATGGTACAACCTCAATTTGGTGCATTCGTACATATGATGTCTGAAGAGAACTCTCAAGTCGACTTATCCGCATTTTAGCATAAATACTAAATTCCTAATCGCCATGCTCTAATATTTATATCAACCATAAGCATTCTTAAGGTATTTCCATCAGTTTGTAGAAGCATGAAATGGGACTTCGTATATCTTCTTATCATAGTGGTACAACTTTTGCTATGCAGCTTTTATCTTTTATAAACCCTCCAATTTTCCAAACGTAGTAGAGACTACAATTTGCATGTCCCGAGATTTTGGACAAATCTGTTTAGTACTCTGCCGTGAAAAATGCATTAAGAATAAAAAAAAGCCCACAATTTGTAAAAAGCCCACAATTTTGTAAAAAGCCCACATTTTGTAAAAAGCTCACAATTTGTAAAATGCCCACTTTTTATTTTTCTTTTTTCTCATATATTGAGCTCCCATTGAGTTCAACAATTCTTGGGTTTTCTACACCATTGAGAGAGATTTATTGTTTTCTTTATAGGATAATTTGCATCAATGGAAGAAAACATTGGAGCTAGGAAAAAAATTCAAAAAGGGTGAAAGGGGTGATGGCAAGAGTTTATTGCTCCTTGTAAAAAAATGTTGTATGAGAAATAATGTTAGAGTTTTAATAGCAACAAGAATAGTGCATTGTAGGAAACATGGGCAATATTGATGGTGGACTCGAATGACTATCGTCCCATGGTAATTAATTATCTATCTTCATTTTGATTATATCGTAAAATTTTATATTATTTTAATATTTTTTATATGCGCACTAATGTTTAATTATTAATGTTTGTAATTTTCATAAAGGCACAGCTTTTGCCCCCCAACTTTTTGCGTATGATCAAATCCTACTCTTCCACGTAAAAATAGTAGTAGATTAGAGTGATGTTGCACCGCACAAGAGAATATTAGCAGCAAATATTAGTATTGGAAATGATGTTGTACAAGGTGAAGAACATGCAAAGCGAATGATGAAGGTAATTTTAATGATCCCATGGAGGTAGATCATGATGACAGTAATGAGACAAAGTTCAGCATTAATGATGGGACAAATCAAATGCTCCAAGACTTGTATGGTCGAGTCGTATGATGATGGTGGAGATAGCGATTGATGGTATTTATGATGCTACCTCTCTGATTGAAAAGGTCAAGTGAACGACTTTTTGACAACACTCAAATGCAACTCTTCTCTCTTGCTACTACATTGTTCTTTGGTGAACTTAAAGGTTATGAATAATTTGTCAAACATATGTATGACACAACTCCCTAAGGTATGAAATATTTATATATGATCACATATATGTAAATGTTTATTATTTTCCATTTTTTTATTTGTTATAAATGTGTAAAATAATATATTATATATATATATATATATATATATATATATATATATATATATATATCATAGTTATCAAAACCGGCCGGTCGGGCACAAGTGCCGATTGGAATCGGCCTTAGTAACCCGATCAATAGCCTATTCTCACCGTTTTGGCGCGGGTTAACCAGACCTAACCGATCGGGTTAAGTAAGGAACCGGCCAGGCTGATGCATAAACTGGTCAATTCCCGCTACTTAACCGGGCGGTTAAGTGCTCCTCCATGAGTTGCGAATTCCTCGGTGTCTCCTCCATGAGCCGCAAATTCCTCTATTATACTAGCAACAAACTTTTCTACAATAACTCACATACTCAACACCTTATAGTGAAGTGCGTAATACACATGATGAGCGAGTAAATTACAAGGATGGCTAGCATAAAATCCACTGGCGACAGATGCAACTCATCAAGTGTACTTGATGACAATTTCTCGTTCTCAAAACAATCGCGAAGCTAACCTTATTTCACACTCGCCTAGGAACTCGTCGTACCTCTCTCTCTCGCTCACATAGCAAAGCAACATAAATACAAAACCTTTCACACATCATACAAGCAATTTGATCATGGCATCAAGACCGATGAAAATGGTCTCGACGCCACTCAAGGAGACAACAACATACGAAGCCTAATGAAAATGTGACTCGGCAATAATAAATTGACCACTAGAAAAATTCCCGCTTGGAAATGCACTAAAGCTCGAGCTACGTGAGTTTTCCGGGTTTTAATTAATCTTTTCAAAGTGATAATTTTTTTTCAAACACATTGTGAGAAAGACGCGTCAAGTTGTAATGCTCTCTCGACTTGTTACAAATAGCACTAATAGTGGGTTTCTCATAAACCAATTCAATACCTCTGAAAGTGTTGTAGATGTTTTTCTAGAAATTTATGACGAAACGAAACATAGATAATGAAGAATACAATATCTTCAAAATGCTAGTCTTATATATATATATATATATATATATATATATATATATATATATATATATATACTGAACCTAGAATTGTCTTTAAGGCTGATATAATGAATTGACAATAGATATGAACTATGGGACGAGATTGTATATTATAATATTAACTCACGTAATAAAACACAACGAATAATATAAGAGAAACCCGATACATTACTTCAACAAGTTTGCTTATGTATTTTTCGATGATATGTATGTGCATTTGCTTTGCCATTTTGATATATTCACCTTTGCATGGTATATAAATGAGAAAACTTTCATATTTTGTCTCTATTGGCTTGGAATCATGGTTGCAAATCTTAAAAATAGTTCATTTTATTAAAAAATAATTATTTAATGTATTTTTTTAAAAACCGGGTTCATTGAGATGCACTGATCGCTACTGGTTAGACCGGTTCCTAGCTTTAATAACTAATACATATATATATATATATATATATATATATATATATATATATATATATATATATATATATATATAATAATTATATATATATATATATATAATAATCTTTACAAGACACTACTTTTTGTTTTTGTTGTAGATCGTTGGGTGATATTTGTTACCATGTCGCCAATACTTTACCTCAAACATATCAAGATCTACGTGCTATTATAGAAACACTTTGGAATGGAATATAACACTATAGTATGCATACCCCTAAAGGTCATATTATATATTATGGAGAACATGCATTGAAAACGAATGTCCGAAATGTGGTACCGGTATGATATCGAACGCATCAACTAACCAAAAGGTGCCTCAAAAGGTTCTTTGTCATATTCCCATAATTCCACGTTTGCGTGAATCGTTCGAGTGTAACAGCATAGCATAGTTTATGGATTACCATGCAAAGAATAGAAGTGGAGATGGTGTTCTTTGAATGCCCGGATGGTTCTGCATTTAGAGAAATCGAGGAAAAAATATGTAGATTTTAAAAATGAACCTCGTAATGTCGGGCTTTCATTGGTAGCTAATGGTGTTAATCCATTCGTGAGAGCTTAGATCTACTTACTCTAGTGTGGCCTATTTTCGTATATCAACAATAACATTCCTCCTTGGATGTCAATAAAGAGGGGAGCACATAAATATTGAATATGATTATTCCGGGTATTTGATACATTATTTCTTTGAATGTAACATTTTCTATATTTCTTTCGTTGTTTGAATAAATATATATTTTATTTATTTACTTACTTATATATACATACATCATGGGAGTAATTATTATGTACACAGTAATTTTGAACAATTAGGTAAGTACCAGGTCAAAGATATGAATGTATATATTGAGCCTCTTATCGATGAGCTAATACAATTATGGCATGGCATCACTATGTATGTGACATCACTAAACCAATCAAGCAGTAGTAAGAGATTTCAATGTCATGGAATGCTTGTATGGACAATTCATGATGCCCTGCAGGACTAACACATGTTTGTGGTATGTAATATTTCATTGCACTTTAATATGATACATAATTATCTAAATTAGATATACCATATTGCATGTTTTAAAAAATGATCTCATAGTATATTAATTGTTATTGATCCATCTATTGCGAAGTGTCTTCAAACAAAGGGTAGATTTGCATGTCCAGTTGTGGCCCTAAGATGAAGTATCGTCATTCACTAGACTTAAAAAATTTGGTGTTTTGATGAGTTTAGGCACTTCCTCCCTAGGAACCATAAGTATCGTACTACCGAAAAACATATTTTCAATGATAAAGAAGAAACTAGATTAAAACCACGAAGAATGACACCTCGCCTTGTGGATGTTGGAATATAACGCGAATTAATAATCATCGAAAGCAAAGTGTATATATCTATATATATATATATATATATATATATATATATATATATGTATAGATAGATAGATAGATAGATAGATAGATAGATAGATAGATAGATAGATAGATAGATATGTATATGTATACGTATATATATATATATATATATATGTAATTTGTTTATGTAATGTTTGGAATTTTTGTTTTAACTAATGAATTTATTTTATTGTATTTTATAATTAATATTGTTATGATTTATTTTATTCTTTGATATCAAGGTCATCGTCGTCGTGAAGGTACTAATATTGTACTTCCACCTGGAATGAAATGTTATCCTTCTCAATTCGCGCAGGTTGCCCTACTATGCGACCTAAAAATAGCTCATTTTGTTTGATATAAAGCATGTACCGGAAGAATGTGATGAGAAATGTGTCATGGCGAACCATAGATGGTGCAGCATGATAGAGATAAAATTAGAAAGGCAAAATTTTTTACCGACATTGAGAAATCAAATCATGAAATGAAAAGTGTGATCGACGTATCAAATAACAATGGAGGTCAAAATTATAATAATATTCCATGGTTATTAACGGAACAACAAAGCAATGATGTAAAAGAGGTCGTTAGAAGAATTAAATTTCCAACGGGGTTTTGCTTCGAAACATAAATAATATCTTAACGAAGAAAGGTGATTTCGAAAGTGGGGTGAAAACACATGATTGGCATACACTTTATGTTAAGGTAATTTTTTTTGGTATACGTTTTTGTTTGTTATTGCTTGAATACATATTTTAAATTTTCCTTTTTTCTCGTTTCAATTTTGGAAACCAATAACGATTCATTTTTTATTGTTATAGTATTCTCTACACGATATCTCTCCCAAACAACTTCGACAACAATGTCAAACAAGTTATATATGGTCTTAGTAAATACATGAGGTAAGTAGTTTTTGATTTATACGCAAAATCTAATTGCTACAATTTATTTTTGTACTTGATGAAATGATGCTGTATTAATTCTACTTGTAATGAAATATATATTATGTTTCATTGAAATAACCTATGACGTAATGATTTATGCGATGGTTTTCATTGAAAGAAATCCATCAAGATGAAATAAAGTATTGGAAGAGAGAAATCTTCGCTAATGTGTGAAATGCAAAAGTATCTACCTCCAACATTTTTAAATGCACAAGAACACTACTTGATACACCAAGTTGAGGAGATTGAAATGTGTGGACCAAATGCCACACAAGGTCAATGTGGATGGTCGAGAGGCACCGCAGAAATCCTTGAAGGCTTTGGTTAAACAAAGAGCACGACTCGAGGGTTCTATGGTGGAGGGATATGTGGTATATAAATCCATGGTGTATACTAGTCATTGTCTTCCTAAATTAGTTGCGCCGATACCCATAGAAGGCGGTGGATTGCATTTGGGATGTGAACTCCCATCAAAAAAAATTTGAAGAAGAGCACCTCATGTTGGGAAAAGGTAGAATGAAGAAGTGAGAGAGGTAAAAGATTTATTATGTATAATACAGCATATAATGTTTCATTTTTTTTACATCATGTATATGATCATTATATTCATTTAGGTCTTATTCTTTCATACAGTTTATCAATTAATATAATTTACCATGGTTATAAGTAATATTTATTAATATTGGTGAATTATTGTTTTTTTTATTCGAGTGCTCAAGATTATGAGCTGCACTACTTTTATAGCATTGCAAACAATCTTGAGTGGATGAGTGAATGGATTGAAACATGTAAAGCACGTAACGTGACTCGTAGGGTTATCATGGCAACTACCGTACGCAGATTGGTTAGAGAAGTGTATCGTAGTGGAGATGGGAACGTTAAGGACAGAAATCGATTTAGCATATGGTTTGAAAGATAGAAAGGTAAGAGAATTAATTCACCTATTTATAATGTGACAAGAAGTTTGATTTTTCGTTAATTTTCATGCTTTGTTGTAAATTATATGTTTAATTATTAATTGAGAATGCATCTTTTCATGTTTGCATATTGTAGTTGAAACACCACAAGGCTATGTGGGTGTACGGTAATTACGTCAATTTCGCGTTAAACGGTTGGATGATAACAGAAAACTTCTGATAGTGGGATAACCGTAGTATTCCGGGTCACTAATGTTTCTCCATGAGTGACAGACATCCTCGAGAATGCTGAAAATAGATATTATGGGTTCTTAGATGATATAGTTGAGTGTGACTTTAATTCCTTCAAAATAGTTTTGTTCTGACGTCAAATGGTATGTAGGCTACTTTGAATGAATGTACGTAATGATGATAGAACACTTATTCAACATGACAATGGATTTCCAATGGTTCAAAACATCGTCAGCTTGGAAGGTGAAAATCATCGCATATGTTTTTTCCAAGCCAATGCGAAAACAAAGTCTTTTACTCGAGAGGTTCCAGAGTGAGAAGGAATGGTCATTTGCTATTAGATATGATCCAAGAGGAAGGCCGATCAGAGTATATTGTAGAGGAAGAAGATGATATTGATCAAGAAGAAGATGATGCAATGGAAGATGAGCGAGTGAAAGATGCATGGACGGACGAAGAGAAGATATCTCAGAAGATGAACTAAAGGGCATAGGAGATGAGGCAACAATTATTGATGATGATGTCGATGAGGATATTATTGAAAATGACATAATTGATGATGATGATGACATGGTTTCGATCATTTCAAAACCGTTTTTGAATCAGATGTTGATATAGATGTCGATCGCGTTGATGAAGATCAAGAAGATACGATATGAATATTGATACGGATGTTATGTTCGAGTATGAGCTGGTATGTTATAAGTTTAGTATTTTAATATGTAGGAATTATTGTCTATTGGGAAAAATACCCAGAGAGGGGGGTGAATCAATGATTTAGATGAATTGTGTAAAAATTTTCACCAAAGATCTTGCTATGATGTTAATTCTTTACTTGGATTATTGCATCATTCTTTTAGTAAACATGTGAAAAGAAATAACAAAGCTTAATACGCCATTACACAAAAGGAAAACATATGAACACCAATATTTAAGGTGGAAACCCAATTTGGGAGAAAACCACCACTCATCGTCGCTGCCCCCGGCCTTCAATATTTATTATAAAGAAAACATCTTACAATTTTTTGCCGGCTACAGACTCATACCACAGCACGTAGGCACCAACTTGCGGAAAGGCTTCAACCTTCTTTCTTCGTTCTCCGACCTTCTCCCGGAAGGGGAGCTTTGACCCCACGAGTTTAACTACCCAGCTTGAACCGGCGTGAGAAAGCTTCCACTTCTATCTGCGAAAAGGGACTTCAACCCTCGTATCCACCGAATTTCTTCAATTTCTTCATCGGACTTGCATCGTGTATATTTATTATTTCTTTGAAGTGGAGTGCTCCAAACAAAATAAAAGGAAAGCAAAGCGACAAATAAAGGTCGAAGACGCTAAAAATAAGCAAAGATTGTTACAATAGTTAAAGAAAGTAGGAAATGCGCTTTCGCATTGCCTGTTATTTTTCCTTCACTACAACATAACTTTAACGAAAATCTCCAGAGTGGTCAAATGTAATGCTATCCCTTATTTTTAGGGGGCAAATGGTTGTATTTCTTTCCTATGATTATACTTCGCTTTGAGTGGCAGGCTTGTATCAAAATCCCCCTTTTTCTATGGATCCATTTTCCCACATTTCGTATTATTTATTGTAATTGCTAAATCATACGTGGCCCGAGTTTCAGCAATTCAGCAAACAGTAGGGGAACAATGTGGAAGAACATTTTTGCAGCTCCATTGAACAATTTGGCATGGATTAATAAGAGATGCAGCTTCCGATTTGTGGGATCCATGTGTGGTATGATATTTAGAGGGAATTTGTCTCTCTCCTTTGTTTCATACTGTAAATTTTTACGTGTTCCATTCATCCATAAACATTTATTTTGAATGCTTTCAAGCATAGAAAGGTAGGATCCATTTTTTATGCCCGCTCTTGGGAAAAATATTCATATTGCATGCTGTGTTTTTTTTCTTCTATTTTAAAAGGATCCATTTATCATGCTCCTTTTCAGCCTCCTCACCGATCTTTCCATCCTATCCTTATTTAATTTTTAATTTCTAATTTTCCTTACACTATCTTGCCCCATGAAATACTGCGATGTAAAGTTAAGGTTAACATTAGGGTAAAGTTAAGGTTAACATTAGGGTTAAGGTTAGATGTCTACGATTTAGGGGTTACCTTATATGTTAAGGGTCAAGGTTAAGGTTAAGGGTAAGGTTATAGTTAGGTTAACATTAATGTTAAGGTTAGGTTAAGGTTTTAGTGCTAAGGTTAAGGAGTAAGGTTACGGTTAAGGCTACAGGTTTAGTCGGGTTAGAGGTAAGGTTAAGGGTTTGGTTAAGGTTAGGTTAAGGTTAAGGGTTAAGGTTAAGGGTTTGGTTAAGGTTAAGGTTAGGGTTAGGAGGCTAAGAGTTGAGGTTAAGGCTAAGGTTAAGGTTACAGTTAAGGGTAGGCTAAGGTTAAGGTAAAGGTTAAGGGTTTGGTCAATGTTAGGGTTAGGTTTTAGTTAAGTGTAAGGTTAGTAAAGTTTAACCATAACCTTAACCTTAACCTTACCCTTAACCTTACATGCTAACCATAACCTTAACCTAACCTTAACCTGATCTAAACCTATAACCTTAACTCCTACTTAACCTAAGGGCTTAACCTTAACTTCTAACCACAACTTGATTTAAAATTCCATCACTTACCTTAACTTTAATCTATAACCTTATATCTTAACCTTCCCATAACCATAACTTATTCTTAATCTGTACTTTTAACCTTAACCCTTACCTTAGGGTTAAGTTTAGGGTTAAGGATAAGGTTAAGGTTAATGTAGCTAGCTTTGGTTAAGTTTAAGGTATGATTAAGGTTAAGGATAAAGTTAAGTTTAAGGTTAATGTTAAAAGTTAGGCTAAGCGTATGGTTAACGTTAAGATTAAGGTTAAGGTTAAGGTTGGCTTAACCTTAAGCTTAAGGGTTTGAGGAAGGGTTAAGGTTAAGTTTGAGGGTTTGGCGAAGGTTAGGGTTTAGGTTATAAAGTTAAGATCAAGGTTAAGGTTATGGTTAACGTAAGGTTAAAGATAAGGTTAAGGGCACGGGTTTAGTAAGGTTAAAGTTAAGGTTAAGGTAAAGGTAAAGGTAAAGGTAAGTTGTTAAGGTTAAGGTTAAGGCTAAGGTTAAGGTTAAGGTAAGGTTAAGCTTAAGCTTAACGCTAACCTTACTAGGCCCATAACCCTTAACCTTTAACCTTATCCCGACTAAACCCATAACCTTAACCATAACCTAGTCTTAACTTGACCTTGAGACTATAACCTAACCCTAACCTTGACCAAACCCTTAACCTTGTAACCTTAACCCATATACCTTAACCTAACGCTTAACCTTCTCTTAACCTTAACCTAACCTTCACCTTAAACCTTAACCTTACCCCTTAACTCTAATATTAAGCCTTACCCTAACCTTAACCATGTAACCTTAACATAACCTTAACCTTAACTTTACCCTTAACCTTGAATTTAACCTTAATCCCTTCCCCAACCTTAAACCTAACCTTAACCTTAATCCTCGCTTCTAATTTGCAACCCTAACTTTAGCCTTAACCTTAGATATAACCATAACCCTAACCTTGACCAAACCTTGACCTTAAGGTTAAGGGTTAAGGTTAAGGTTGAAGGTTAGGTTATAATGAAGGTTAAGGGTAAAAGTCTAAGGTTAAGGTACAAGGTAAAGGTTTGGTCGGAATTAAGGTAAGTTAAGATAAGGTTAAAGGTATGGGTTTAGTAAAGTTAAAGTCAACGTTAAGGTTACGTTAAGGGTAAAGTCAAGGTTAAGGTCAAGGTCAAGGTTACAGGTTAGGTTAAGGTTAAGTAAAGGTTATGGGTTAGCATACAGAGTTAGGGTTAGGTTATAGTTAAGGTTACGAGTTTAGTTAGGTTAAGGTTAAGGTTAGGGTAAAGTCAAGGTTCGGGTTAGGGTTAAGGTTCATGTTAAGGTTAAGGTTAGGGTTAGGGAAGGTTAAGGTTAAGAGTTAGGTTAAGGTTAAGGGTGAAGGTTAAGGTTAGGTGTTAGAGTTAAGGTTAAGGGTGAAGAGTTAAGGTTAAGGTTAAGGGTAAATTCAAGGTTAAGAGTTAAGTTAAGAGTTAAGGATTCTGTTTAAGAGTTTAGGTTAAGGTTAAGTTTAAGAGTTAAGAGTTAACTTTAAGGTTATAGGGAAGAGTTAGGGTTAGCTTAAGAGGTTAAGGGTGAGGTTAAGGCTAGGTTATAGTTAAGGTTAAGGTTAAGGATAAGGGGTAAATTTAAGGTCAAGGTTAGGGCTAGGTTATAGTGTACGGTTAAGGTAAGGTTAAGAGGTAAATTCAAGGTCAAAGGTTAGAGGTTAAGGTTACGGATTTAGATAAGGTTAAGGTTACAGGTGAAATTTAGGTTAAGATTAGTGGTGAAGGTTAAGGTTACGGGTCTTAACCTTAACCCTAACGTAACCCTGAGCCTTGAATTTACCCTTAACCCTAACCTTGACTCACAAACCATTAACATGTAACCTTGACCCAAACCCCTTAACCTTTAACCTTAACCTTGACTCCTTGACCTTAACCTTACCTTCTAACCTTATTTTAACCTTAAACTAACACTTAACACTTAACCTTAACCTAACCCTAACCTTGACCTATAACCTTAACCTAACCTTAACCAAACCCTTTGTTAGCCCATCGATGAAGTTCTTTCGAGCAAATGATGGCTAAAATAGGCCTTGAGCTCTTCGAGAGACTATTTTCATAGAAAATTACTCATTCTTGAAGTATGTTGTTCCTTAAACAATGTTGTTCCTTAACGCTGTTGTTCCTGTCAACTGCTCCTTAACAATGTTGTTCCCTAAGGTTTTTTTCCTTAGCATATTGTTCCCTTCTAGTAAATCCAACAAGTTAGGCCTCGTTGTTCCCTTTGAAAACTATTTTCTAAAAAACCCTTTGTTCCCTTCCATTTTACTCTCCATTCCCTTAAAAAATCCTTTTTAACCATGAAAATCCATTTCAAATGATTTAAAACCTTTCCTTTTAACTCTACTCAACTTGGAGAAACACATAAAAACCATTAAAAACATCTACTCTCCGTCGCTTTTAAAGGCCTTAAGCCCTCGAGTGCTTAAACCTGTTTTGCTTCATGTGACTAACACCCATGAGCCTTATGCTAGCAATCATCGCATCACAAATTTAGATATTGCACTCGACACTCCATTATATTTACATTACCTCGCTCCCCCATTCCCCCACCGATGCAATAAGCTCCTCCTTCTCGCCCTCGTCACATACTCCCTCCACATGACCATGCCCCCTCGCGCTCTGTTTCTTAAGCCCCCATCGCATTAGCCATATTCGCCATTTCCATGAAAAACTCCGTCTTTTATTTATATTTTTCCCGCTCCGATAACGATATCTCGATGGGATCTACACACCGTAGAACCATAGGATCCGACGGCCCACATTTGACCTCGTCGATCGCCCAAATCCTGCCCATCCATTCACCCTTTACTAATGAATCACTTGCCATTAGCTTCTATCACATGCGATGGCCCTCTCACTCATCTCGTCACCCAAATTCCCTCCGGCACCGCACATTCCATTACCCGATTCATCTCTTCAAACTGCACACCCTCGACACTGCCTCCCACTACGACGCCCCCGCCGTGCACAGCATTTCTATCGCGACTCGATACATGCACGCGTCGGTATCCATTCCTCCCTCATTCGATGGTCGATATTGCATATCGCGTGATTTTTCGCGTCCGGTATTTTAAAGTTCCAAAATCATGTACGATACCGAAAGTATTGAAAAGGCGATGTGTCACGATACTAAAATTGGATCGCGATACCCTCACGGGAAAAAAGCACTTATCGTTCGAGGTTCGCGCTTGAAAAATACCAGATGTATGTCAAAAATCGACTTGCCCAAGTTCACGCCAAATATGCATTTTTGAAATCAGCATTTTTTGCTAGTTTTCCTCAATAAAAACTCCTCTTTTCCCGCATAATCACCCCTCCACACTCGCTCCTCCCACTCTCTACTCAGCCTCTAAGACAGTTTTCCAACCCCCACAAGGGTTTATTAACATGTTTATTGGTTTTACAAGTTTCGACGTGGTTTCTATGGGCCGTGAAGCATTCTCCGATTCAGTAAATAAAGTATGGCAAGAAGATGAGGGCCCTCTTGGTCCAGCTCTATAGGCAAAAAGTCATAAAAAAGGGAAGTTACGAGGGTTTGTTGTCATAGTTTGACTAGTTCTCTATGAGCGTTGGCTATATTAGAAGCCCTCCCGCTTCACATCAAGCCTCCTATACACACCACAGGAAGAACCTTAGAAGGTTAACGATAAAGGGGAAAGCCCATCGAATAGTCCAAGTTAAAAGGATTAATTCATAAGGTTGAAGAAGTTAAAAATATAATCTTATAGTTTTAAAGGGAAGGAAACACGGATAAAGAGATCAAAAACCAAAGTTTGAAGATTCAAAGGGTTTAAATCCTCGATAGTAAAGGGATAAAGCATAGTTTGAAGGATTAAAAGCATTAAATATTGTTGTTTTAAGGTTAAAACATGAGTGTAAAGGTGGATACGATCAAGACACAAAAATATTTAAAAGCGCGAGAGGATGATTAATCAAGGTATAAAGCGTAATCACGTGTTATAATAATGTTTTAAAGCCATAAAAGAAAAACATTGCATTAGCGAGAAAAGCCTTCGAATGCCACATCATTGAGGTTATTACTCCCCAAAATGACACCCGCAAGATTGATTTCACCTAAAAGAGTGCATATTAATTACACAATCAAAGATATTTCTAAAAGACAACTCAAAATTAATTACCACTCTTTACCAAAAACTCTCAAAGTCAACAAGTGACCGAAGTTGATGAACTTTAATGTAATAATCAATTAGCAGAGTAGTTAAATACATGTCAAAAATTCTCCATTTGGCTCTTCAAAGGCCGAGAAGCTCTTACTACGCATTAATTGAATAGATAGATCTCTCTTTCACTCCACCTCCTCATTCTTCTATAAATACTTCTCACGGAGATAGTATAATGGTTGGTCTTTGAATACTTTCCGTTAATTTTAAATATATTTTGAGGTTGCCGAAGTTCTCGTATTTTAATAGAATGAAATATAGGTTGAGATGAGAAGTTTGAAGACTCGCAAAGACCCACCTAGACTTGAAGATTGTAACTAGTTCGAACATAAAATACACAAGATCTGAGTCATGGGATCCTAGTTTTATGTCAATGGTGATGTTTTTCTTACTCGTAATTGTTATTTTTCTCATGTTTTTCCATGTGGTACACCTTCTTCCGATAAAGAACAAAAAAATATAGATTAGTGTTTACTGTTAAGTACCCCTAAATCTCACCGAATAATATTTATCTTTATGTTTTCTACTGTTGAATTGTGTATTTAAGGATAAATGCAATAGAGTGTAATCGATCGAAAGAATGTTGGTAAGCCCATTTTTTGCTAAATTTAGCTGGAAATATTGTATTTAAAATTTCTTGAATAGTTTGATAAGTGAAGTTGAATTAGGGAAGTCTATGGTTAGCCCCTGGTCCTTTGATTTACTCGCTCTAAAAAGTTACTTCCGACCAAGTTCCCTTAAGAGATTAAGTGATCGAAAGCAAAGATAGTTTAAAAATACTTACCTCGATCTTAGACTACTTTGTTTATGTTCATCATAAATGTTTTTCCTTTTGAGAATATGTTGAAAGCGAGGGCTAAGTTAAAAGTCTTTACTCGGATCTTAAGCTATTCTTTTTTTTAATTTTTTTCTCTTGAAAGTATATCAAAAGTAGAGCTAGTTTAAAAGTACTTACCTCGATCTTAGGTTACTTTGTGTCTTTCTATTAAGTGCATGCCAAAAAAGAAGGCTAGTTTAGAAGTACTTACCGAACTTAGGTTGTCCTTTTTTTTCTGTGTTTGCTTCTCTCACCACATCACTTTTTATGTTTCCATATCATCAACCAATCTAAAGAATCCTTTCGACTATAGATGACTTGTCCACATGGACCATATTTGAAACTTGTTGTGCAATTAAATCCTTTATGACTCCATAGCCCAATGGATTAGAGAGTTGTTTCTTGCTTATCTTACTCATTCGAACTCATTTTCAACCTACTTACATATTTACCCCTCATAAGACTTCCTTCATTTTGATGAGGTTTATCCCAACCAAAACAAACCAAAAACTCCTTGTGCCTTATAACTAGCCTAAAATCACTCTTAAGCATAAATAAACATCTTTGAGATACACAGGTATATAGAGATATCCCTCTCTAAATCTAGGGTGACAGATCCCTGAGTAGGCTCTAAAGCGTTTGTACTTTCCAATCTTGTAAACTATGTAGATTCTAACAGATCGCGACCATATCGGGGATTTACCGAGTAAAGTCCTTAAAAAACAAAATACTCATCATTCACTTAAGTAAAATTAGATTTCTTCTTCAAGCACTACCAAGTATATTGGTGATCATGATAGGACTTGCCTTAATCGGTGGCAATCTAAGTGCTTATTAGGATTCTGTCAGACCTCCTTATCCAAAACCTTGGAGAAATCGAAGCCAATGAGCTATGAGTAGAGCTTCGATTTTGTCTCATCATTAGTAGCTAAGTGTTGAAACGGATATAGGACACTCTCATAACCATAGGACCGCATAAAAACTCAGTAAAAACTCCAAAAACATTTTCAGTTGGTATTCGTACCAATTAGTGGCGTGGACTCATAAAACATTTTACCTCCCAAAAGCTCCAAAGTCCACCCTAGCGACTCAACATGTCTAAATTTACCTAAAGACTCCATCGGGAAACCCTTTTCTATCATAAAATTATAAAAACTCAATTAAGGGAAACTTTGGGAGGATTAAGTTTTCTTATTAAAAGATCAAGTAGTAGCATATTAAATATTATTACATTTATCTTGGTTAAACTTTTCATATCATTAGGGTATGAAAACATAGCATAGTGGCTTCTGTGAAGAGTTTATACTAGACCCTATCCCGACCCAAATCCCCCCCCGAGACGAAATGCTTGATAATCCAGCAAAGTATCTTAGGAAATCCCCAACTAAACCGCAACTACGTTGTGCCGACTAATTCATAGAGTTGATTCCGTCCTTGAAAACCTTACAGACTCTACAAGATTTACAAGTGAATCTTAAGAAACCCACTCATAAACTAAGTCACTCAGTTGATATAGATCAGATAGACTTTAGGGTCTCCACGCTCACCCCAATATAGTGGTGAACATCCCGGCGATAGAGAAACCACCTCACCCGACCTTCATTTCATTCATAACTTTGGTTTTTTCTCTATCCCTAGATCCGCTCATGACGCTCTTTCGGTCCAAATACTTGGAGGGTAAAACTCCGTAACTTGGAATAAGTATATATTATTATTGATAAAATGTGAGATATGAGATATACTTACAATGAGAATCACCGAGGCTTCTGAAATATAGCCTCATGGTGTCCCTTTGTGAAGAGTCATGATCTTTCTATGAGTCATGCCCTTTCACTTAATAAAACCTAATATAACTATATCTAACTAACAATTAATAAAATATACATAACATTGCTCCCTCTCTTAAGATGATTTGTCCTCAAATAATACGTAATGATGGGTGTTCGTGCGGCGAAACGCTTCGTACTCCCAAGATGCTTCTTCAATGGGTAAGTCCTTCCACTTGATTAGATATTCCGCTAATAACACGAGAGCGCAACTTCTTATCACATGATAGATAGAATACCTTCGGGCTCTAGACACTGAGACTTGCCTTCTCATCATCCAAAATGGGAAGTGACTGTTTGGGGGAAAATGATGGTTACCCAATGCCTTTTTTAAGCGAGGACACATGGAAAACATTGTGAACACGACCGGTATCGGGAAGGCTCAACCCATAAACGACTCGACCGATCTTTTTAATAATTTGATACCGACCTATAAAACTTTGGAGCTAATTATTTTCTTTCCTTTTTTTTTAAGGGACAACTACTTGTATGGTTGAAGCTTGACAAACACCCTAGCTCTCCAACTTCAAATGATCTCTCGAAAGTGCGATTATGGTTTAGCTCTGTTGCTTCATACGATTTTGTGCAACACTCAAATTTTCTTTTAGAATTTGGATCTTACCTTTTGGTGTTCTTCTAGTTGATTTTTCTACGCTAGAAAATTTGTTTCCGTAACCGAAGCAAAATATTTCAATTTCGAGGCTCATATCCATATAGAGCTCGGAAGCAGAGTCATTTTTACTTCGATGTATGGTGTCTAGCAATTATACCACCATTCGGCAAGATGCAACCATTGGACCCACTTATTTTAGCTTCTCCGTAGCATAAATTACTCGTAGGTAAGCTTCCAAACATTGTGATTAACAACCTCTATTTTCCCATCTCTGTTTGAGGGTGAGTAAGCCGAGCTCATGTTGAGGTAGGTTCCAACATGGTTGAACAATTCCTTCCAAAAGTTTCCTTTAAATTTGGCGTCCTGTCCCACCGACAATAACTTTCGGAAGAAGCCATGTAATTTATATATATGTTTTATATAATATCTGCTAATTTTATTTGCGTAGTCTATTTTTTTAATAGCGATAAAGTGAGCATACTTAGTGAGGTCTATCTACTACAACAAAGATCTTATCCTTTCCCTCCGATACGAGGTAATCCTTCAATAAAATCCATCGATATTTATTCCCATTTCGCGAGCCGAAATATTTAAGGGATGAAGTAAGCCGAGGTGTCATAATGTTTTCGGTTTTATTTCTTTGACACTTGTCACATTCTGCAACATATTTTTGAATATCATGACTCATACCCTTCCGTGAAAAAAATGATTGACGTGCATTGTAGTAGGTTTTGAAATATCCTCGCTATGCTCTAGATGGCAGAGCTGGAATCATGTGATTCCTTGAGTATTTTTGATATGAAACTTGGATTTGCGAGTTTTAGATAAATTCTCCCTTTGTACCACTAAGATATACGTCTTCGTCCATTCAAATTTTGAATTCCATGCAGATATCTGATTATAGCCAACATTTCCGGATCTTTGGTGTACTCACTTCTAATCTCATTAAGCCATTTGGGCACAACAATCTGAAAATTGCCGCAATGTTGATTCCTCATCTTTTCCGGACAGGGCATCAGCTACTACATTGTCTTTCCCTTTCTTGTGTAATATCTCCATGTCAAAAGTGGAAATATTCTCGAATCCATTTTTGTTGTTCTTGAGAGAGTGTTTTTTTCCGAAGAAGATGACTAAGACTCGTTATGATCCGTTTGGATGGAAAATTTACTCCCAATGCGATATTTTTCATACATTGGCCAATGCATGCATAATTGTGAGCATTTCCTTACTATATGTGGACTTGAGACGCTCATGTTTATTTAGATTTTATTCTTTCAAAAGCAATAGGGTGCGCCTCTTGCATTAATACCGCTTTACCAATCACCAAATCCGCAGGCATCACATTCAATGATAAATGGTTTAGAAAAAGTCGAGAGTTGCCAATACTTAGTGTTTTAGCCATTACTTCCCTTCAAATCTTAAAAACATTTCCGCTTCTCATTCCATTGAAATGAATTCTTCTTAAAATGTCGTTGTAAGAGGTGCGGTTCTGTGCGCATAATGCTTTAATAAATCTTCACGATAATATCCCTGCGTTAATCCTAAAAATCCTCTCGAGCTTGAATATGTTCACTGGTTTATTCTATTCCCTTATAGCCTTAATCTTAGAAGGAATCCACTTTTACTCCTTCATGGGATATTAGGTGTCCCGGATATTCAACTTCTTCTTTTTCCAAAGGTGCATTTGGATTTTTTTTGCAGTAAAATTGATGGTCTTCTAGTAACGTGAGAATTTTATCAAGTGTTGCAATGCTCCCTCCAAGTTTTACTATAAATCAAAATATCATCAAAAAAATACTAGTACAAATTTCCTAAGATATGGATGAAATAACTCGTTCATAGTGGCTTGGAACGTAGGCTTGTGCATTTGTTAACCCAAAGGGCATTACTTTAAATTCATAATGACCTTCATGTGTGTTGAAATGTAGTTTTTGGTATATATTCCTAATCTAATTCGGATATGGTAATAAACTCTGACCTTAAATCTAATTTAGAGAAATATTTTGTGCTGCTGAAAGTTCATCCAACATTTTCATCGATAAAGGGAATTGGAAAATTATTTTTAATTGTTATCTTATTTAATCCTCTATAGTCAATGCATAGCCGTAAACGTGATCCATCTTTTTTTTCTTACCAATATAACTCAGGCAAGATATGAACTCTTACTTTTTTAAATGACCCCACATATTTTAAAAAGGTCTTGAAGTTATCTTCTCAATTTCAGCCTTTATGGTAGAGTGTGGGTAACGATAAGGCTTGATGTTAATAGGATCTCGATCTCGCCTTCGACTTATATTGTATGTTCGACTTTCCCTATGAGGAGGCATTTTTCATTGGTAGATCTTAGAAATACCTTTTTCATGTTTCCCCGAACTAGTGCTTGTACACTCCGTGATTCTTCGTGGTTGACTTTTTGTAGATAACATCTCTAAATGATGACATTCGACTATAGTAGGTCAGCACTCTCAGCATCACCTTCATCATCCGGGATGATGATATGATTTGATTTTCTAGGGGCTTGGAATCCAAATAACTTGTGCTTATGCCCTTCCCACTTAGATCTCTATAAACCGTTTCTCTTTGATGGTTGGCCGAATAAGTACCCAAGGTTTGTAACCACTTTGAATTCCTAAGACCACATCTACTCCTTCGATTGGTACCGGCTACAGAATGGAGATTCTAAACTAAAGTATTTAATCCGCAATTTGAATTTATGGCATTTTCTACTGTGTTCAATCTTCTTACGCATCCATTACCATTAGCTTCATATTAGGCATGGGAAAATTAAAGAGGTTGAGTCTTTTGGCCATGGTTGAATCTCGGGAAAATTGTGTGTGCTACCTATGTCTAGAGTGAGAACCATTACTGTTGTTTTTCTTAATATGTGCCCCTTAATTTTTAGTAGTACCGAGGTTGTGATATACTATGTCATGGCTGATAATGACACTTGCGAGTGTGTCATCATCTATTTCTAGGGGAGAATTATAGGGTATCTTCTATCCCTTCTATGTCTGAATCATCATTGTAATGGGGAAGAGGGAATGAGCGTGAGAATGGGAGTGTAATGGGGAAGAGGGAATGAGTGTGAGAATGTTGGGAGGAAAAAATCCGTAAAATTTTTTATTTTTATTTTTTTAAACCAAGGTTGATGTCCACAAGCACTTGGTACCATCTGAAATTCTTGAATTTCCTTAATTTGCGGGTGATCGTATAGATCCCTAAGAGCGATGGCTTTCGATACCAATGGAGTGTAAAAAATCTAGTAAACTTGAATAATTATATATTATTATTGATAAAATGTGAGATATGAGATATGCTTACAATGGGGAATCACCGAGGGCTTTAAATATAGCCTCATGGTGTCCCCTTGGTGAAGAGGGCATGATCTTTTATCATGCCCTTTCACTTAATAAAACCTAATATAATTATATCTAACTAACAATTAATAAAATATACATAAAAATACTACCGTTATCCATACATCCACCATCCAAACTACTACATTTCATCCTCCTCCTCCTTTCATAAAACCTCCACTTGTAAAACATTTTTTCCACAACCTCCCTATCATGGCAACATGGTATGCTCCCCTAGTCCTTCCTTTACCTTTAGTTAATATACCATGCATTAGAATTGTATCAGTCCATGATTCCATTATATGATGCTAGTGGTGCTACCTACTTTGCTTCACAACATGTGGACAAGATGAATGACTATTTTGATAGAAATAGAGATAGATGATGAAACCGTCAAACTCAGCATTATTTTCTCAAAGTTTAGGGGGAGAGGCAAGAAAATGGTTTTAAAAATATTAACCCCTAACGTATGGTAATGACCTCCAATCTCTCCATCATTCATTCCTAAACAAATGGGAAGTTAGAAAAAAACCTTCACTCCAAATACTTTCGAGATTACAACAACCTCAAGATAAACACCGGGAAAGTGTTCAAAATTATTGCACTAGACAGTTAAATAGTGTTTATAATGCACTACCCCTAGATTTGAAACCTCCACAAGGCTCAGGCTTTAGCCAAATTTCATAAAGTATTTGATCTTGAAATGGCATATCGGCGAAGAGAAAGAGATCCCTTGACTTTGGAAGACATGCGTAAGGGGAGCTCTCTCTATGGGAAGTTAATCCGATTAAGAAAAGAGCTAGGATGAGGAATGAAAAGAAAGTATCATTTCGCGAGGAAAGCGAACCTTCCACATCTAGTTCAAAAATGGAGAGAATGCATGTGAGGAAATGATGAAGACTGCAGCTTTACACTTGAGAGAGCACAATCTAGAGAAAATCAATCAACTCCCCACAGAAATTAGTTTCTAAAAAATCGTAATCGAACTTTAGGGAGAAACCAACCTCAAAATAGAAAAAGAGACGATGATCAACGAGATCGTGACCTCCTTTCCAAGAAAAATATGTTAAGGAGGATGAATAAACCAATGAAAAAAATAGAGGATGAAAACTTATAAACATAAGCCGGGAGTAAGCAATGAGGGATTCCGATTTCCTTCATGAAAGAAAACAAGGTCTATATACACCTTACGATGATGAAAGACCGTGAAACCGATTATTATGAACAATACTCCGAAAATTCCATCATAGAATCACCTAAACAATATGACCTCGAGAAGTAAAAAGAATCAAGAGACTCCCAGAACAAAACCTCCGACAAAAGCTTGCCAAAAAACAACCCTGAACATGTTTCCAAAAAAAGATAGAAGAAATTCATAAAACGATTAGCACCCGTAAATTCGATCCAAACAAAGGGAAAAACACCCAAGCCAATGAAAAATAGAGTGTTAACCCCAACAGCACTCAGCACCCTCAACAAATGCTCCCGGAAAAACTATTTTTATCATAGTAAATACTAGGAAATCAACAAGCTGATTTTGCTAAACAAGGAGTGACTAACAAGGCTAAATCAAACATTTTGAAAAGCCATATTCCTTTTAGCCTAGAGAATGAAATATCCGAAATCAAAATCTCTTGTCCCACTTACTTAGTCACTTTGAAAATGTATATAGAGGTCAAAGCTTTTGCAAGCTTTGAACATAGAAGATGTCCATGACAGCACGCTTAACTTAAATGATGATACGTCTCGGCAGCTCATATTTGGACCAAAAATTGAAGGAAAATTTCAAGAAGGAACTACCCCTCCATTTTACATCGAGCTTGATTATCCACGATAATATTTTTACACAATGCTATGCTTGATTCGGGAGCATCACACAACCTCTATGCTCAACGTTATAATGGAAATATTAGGCTTAGAGAGTGACTAGACCCTACAAATACTTATATTCCTTTTACTCAAGTAGGGGTGAGATGCCTAGGCCTAATAAAGGATCTATGTGTTAACTTAGCCCACACACTGCAAGAGCTTAGTGATGGACATTGTAGTGGGCTGATATACGAAATATGGCATGCTCCTTTCAAGAACATGGGGGCTAAGTTACAAGGTACTATGTAAATGGATATGACTTATGCCACCATCACTGCTCTTCGACTCAACCTAGAAGACTCCCGAGAGAAAATACACATGAAATACATGGTGAGTAATCAAGAAAGATCGAGAATTATCCTCTCTATTCCCATACAAAGCCGACCTTGAATCTTTCATTTTGTATAATGATGATATTCCTAATAGGAAAAGAGTTATTCAATGAAACATCATCAAAGGTAGTGGTCACTACACTTCCAAACATGAGATGGCAACAAATTACTGATGCAGAAATTTAAGGAGAAAACTAAAAGGCCGCTTGTTGATTCGAAAAATTTATAGGCAAACATATTAAAGGTATTAAGGTGCAAAACATTCATAAAAAATAACGTGTAGATCATGAAAAATCAAGGGAGTTAAACGTCAAAACATTCAAAACCTTGAGGAAAAAAACACGAGAAAAACATAGTCTGCGGACCCTTGTAAAAAGTAGAATGATGGAAAACAGAGATGACAACAATGAAATAAGTCTGGACAAATGCTGAAAACAATCCTCTTTGGAGCATGAATTTTGATGGTTCTTGCACTAAAAATGATGCAGAGCAAAGATGCATATTGTTACACAACACTAAACAATCATGTTGAGGGGCATTCCTATAGGTTAAATTTTTCAATGTAAAAACAACATAGATAGAAAGTATGAAGTTCTCCTTTTAGGCCTACATTTATTGAAAAAAATTAGGGGCCAAAGGATAAAAGTTCATGGGGATTACTCAGAGTTGATTATTAGGAAAGTAAATGGGGGAGTACAAGAAGCTTTAAACATTCCGGACTGGAGCCTATAGAGATGATGCCATGGAATTCTTAAAAACATTTGATGAATTCTGAACTATTTTTAGTCCCAAGAAAAAACCAAAAATGTTCTTGCCAATGGTTTAGTCTTTCGTTTATGAGACTTGTCTAACACCTTGTGAAGCCAAGCAATGCACCACCCAAGTCAAATTTAGACCACTGCGTCCTAGATAATGAAAAATACCGGTAAGTTTTTGAGGGAGATAAAAAAATAGAAGACTCCCCTACGACGTCTAAGAATGAATTTGAAATTCCAAACTCGCATTCAGACTATGAACAAGACTATCTCACCGAATAAAACCCACTTTTTGAGAGAAAGAAAAAATCTCCCAAGATTGCTCGAAATAAATATGTTAACCAATCAACCCAACAGAGTAATGGGAGAATTAGCATAGATTTAGAAGATGAAGACTTAGAAGTGATGAAATCGAAATACCAAAGTATTGCCAAAAGGGTCGAGTCCCTTTAGCAGGAATTATTTGACTTGAATGATATTGTCCCAAGAAGCCAAAAGCTGGAACCCATAGAATACGAAGTGGAAGAATGCAACATAGGCGACGAAAAGCCCAAAATAATCAAACATGCCTAAAAACACATCGCAAAGTCTCATATCAAAATAAAGTACATTGAGTTGTGAAAATAATTTTTTGATGTTTTTGCATGGAGCAATGAAGATTTGAAATCATATGATACGTAAATAATTCAAGACAAGATACCCTCAAAGAAAACCGAGAGAGCCGTTTTAAATAAAAATTACGCGAATCAACCTTGTTCAATTACCTACTGGTAGAGAAAGAAATTAGAAAAAAATGTATGATGTCAGGAATTATTGTCCACCGTTAGATACTCAAAGTGGGTGTCTAATCCTATATTAGTTAGGAAGAAAACAGAGAGACATAAGGCTTTGCATTGATTTTAAGAAACTTAAACAAAGCCTCATTAAAAGACAAATACCCCTTACCCAAAATGGATCATATATTACAAAAGGTAGTTGGTTCTAAAATAATGTCTTTGCTAGATGGCCTCTCTAGTTACTAATCATATTTTGGTGCATCCCGATGATCAACTCAAACATGCCCTTTACTACACCTCAGGGGCACTTTCATGTATTTGAAAATTCCTTTGGTTTAATGAATGTTGGTGCCACATTTCGAGAGAGCAATGGATACTTTTCATTTTCGAATAAATAGGGTTACTTCATAGTGATTTTACTTAGATTACATCGTTGTCTATTCTAAAACCGGATAGAAGAACACCTAATACACTTGAGAAAAGTCTTTGAAAAATGAGAAAAAAAATTTGGATTGTCCTTGAATCCAAAGAAAAACATTGTTTGGTCTCCAAGAAGGTGAAAAGTTCTTGGACATATCATATCAAAAAAATGGAATAAGGACCTAGACCCAAAGAGGGATTGATGGTATATTGTAGAAGTCGCCCATCACTAGAAATCCTTCATTAGGGAAGAATTAATTTCTTGAGAAGGTTCATACCCAATCTAGTCGAACTCCTTAGAAAAAGCTGACAAACATGCTTAAAAGAGAAGAAGAAGAATGGACCTTAGAAGCAAAGAAATCATTTGAGCTGGTAAAAAAAGCACTTACCAGCACCAGCGTTCTCATTAGTCTTGATTTTACAAAGGATTTCTTCATTTTTTCATTTGCATCAAGACACACAGATGGTTGTTGTCCTATTACAAGAAGAACTTGAATGGACATAGAGCAACCCATTGCATTTTTCAGCAAGGCATTTGAGAGATGCACCTCTAAAGTATAGACACTAATGAAAAACAAGCCTTTACCTTGGTCATAGCCTGTGAAACACTTCAAAGTTTACATTTTACACTCCCACATAGTAGCATTTGTTGCCTTCATTCAGTTGTAAAGACATATTGACCCAAGATCCGGATGGCAAAAAGAGAAGCAGTGGATTGTTGTAATTTTAGAATATCACTTAGAAATCAAACCCACTAAAGCCTATAAAAGGTCAAGGACTAGAAAAAGTTATGGCGGAATCCAATTTCTAAAGCTCTGGATATAAACATGTTTAATGCATTAGATGAACAGGGGGAGTTTTTCAACTTTCCAATTATTGAATATCGTTTTTTGAATTCATCTTGGTATGCTCTGACATTTTGATATGTTTTTCTCAATCTTAATGTTCCTCCCTGGTTTGCTGCAAAAGCAAAGGCAAGATTCTTAAAGTTAAAAGGCTCATGAATTTCTACATTTTTTTGGATAAATTTTTATATTGGAAAAAATGCTAGTGGATTATTAGCTTAAATGTTTGCTTGAGAATGATGCCGGATAAAATAAAGCACGAGTTTCATGAAGGAGAATGTGGAGGCCATTCTCACCGGAAGTCAACTACCAACAAAATCCTTAGTCAGCTCCACCCTCTTTCAATATGTCCATAAAGATGATTATTGCAGTTCTACGTCACAATGCCAAATCTTTGAAAGCCAAAGAGAAAGCGCTTTCCCTTACCTCTCTGTCAGCTACCGTTGAATCATCATACAGCGGTCAGAGTTGCGCTCATTCCATTGGGGAATCCATCCTCCCTCATCCACCCAACATAGATGGATCCCCCACAAAGAACAAAGCATTATTTTACCAAGTGGATAGAAGCCATCCCATCTTAGGAATGTCACGGAGACTCCGTCATCATTTCATTCCTTAAAAACCATATACTCTCTCAGATTTGGTTGTCCTAGGAAGATCATAGGCATCCATAATGCTCTGCTACATTTGGGTCTAAAAAGATGGTATAATTTTGTCATATGTATCGCAGTTATACTGGTGCATTCTATAGCTTATTACCCCCTAAGATAATGAGTTGGAGAGAGTCCTCAAATAAAATCTTGGTGAACATAATAAAAAAATAGTTTGGCAAGATAAGAAATAAATCATGGCACAATAAGCTAGTACATGCTTTATGTAAGCAGAGAGATTGATAGTTAAAAAGTCAATTGGGATGTCTCCTTACCCCGCCTAGTTTATGAGACAGGTATGCAATATTTCCTACTAGTTTTAGGAGTGCCAGATCATGAAGCTGATCCAGGAAGTACAATCCCGAAGATAATGATGTAACAAGGAGAATAAAACGGACATATACATCTACAACAAAACCAATGTAAAGAGGAAGTGTACATCAGCAGCACAACAACTACAAGAAAACATCGATAGAAGATATTTGACAAAAGAAACCAAGGCAAGTAGTGATTTCAAGATTGGGTGATAAAGTTTTAAAATGGGATTCAAGACAGGAAAGATAAGGGCAAACATGGAAAATTTGATAATTTATGGCAAGGGCCCTTATCTCATTCAATCTACCATGATAACACTGCATTCTTTATGGAATAATTGGATGGAGCGTGAATAATTCTGGAGGTCACTCTCAATGGCAAGGTTCTACAAACATTATTTCACTGCTAACTCATATTTTTTAGTTTCAAAGTTTTTACATGCTCATTAGTATATATCATCTGCTTTTCAATTTAGAAAAAGAAAAACACAAAAACAATAGAAAAATAAAAAAAGAGGGGAAAAAAATAAAACAAGAAAGGTACATCCCCATACCAAAAAAGAGAAGTCTAAAAGTGTGCAAACTTAAATGCCACTACCAAAAGCACTACTATTTTAGTCTACTACAACCTAATCATGCACTAAAATAGATTTCAATTTTCTATTGATAGATTAGTAAAGAATATTTTTTCAAACCGTTTAATCTTGGATTCATCAGTAGATTAGATTCAGGATAGAAAGAAATGGCTCTAATTAGATCAAAATCATGAGACAGAAAGAAGAGAAATAATTGGTTCTAATATGCTAAAAAAATTGAACCCAGAAAAGAAGAAAACATCTCTAAAACGGATCAAACCAGAGACTGCAAAAAGAATGAAGAATGCTTTTTTCGATTTTCGGATCTTAAGCCTTCCATAGCTTTGTTTCAAATTTCTAAAAATAAAGTCTATGTGTAGCTTGTACACACATCCATAGACACTATGGGAAATCGTACCAGGTCTAATCTCTGATTTAAGGACTGCGTGTCTAAATTTCCATTCGTTCTAGAAAATAGAGAATAATATGCTCGCCGTATAGTTTAATCACCGGAAAATAGTAGCTTAGGTAGAGAAAAAAAATATGTTCAACATGCTTTAACTCGAACTCATGGAAGAAATAAGCGTAAATTTAGATTAGTTTTTCCTTCTTTAAAAAGAATAAAATGCTGATGTTTAAGGTTTGCAGAGTCCAAAATGCACCTTATGAAGAAAAGAAATGTTAGGAAGAAGTAGGTTGTGTAGTGTAGAATGAGTAGGGATAAATTTGTTTGCTAAAAATGAAATCACCGATCATCTTTTCTAAGCACATGAGTCAAAGAAGAAGAGGGTTTCAATGGATCAAGGCACAAATTACGCATCCCAAAGAAAAATTTCTAAAGTTCTTGACACCTCTAGGGAGCTACCATCCCCAAGTGGAGCCATCGTTAGTCATCGATAAATTTTTGTCAAATAAAATGTTATGGCTAAAACAAGCCTGTGAGCCTTCAAGAGATCATTTTCATAGAAAAATACTCCATTCTTGAAGTCTTTTTGTTCCTTAACCAAAGATGATGTTTCTTAACAATGTTGTTCCTTAATCATGTTGTTCCTTAACTTAGAGTGATTTTTCCCTAAAGTGTTGTTCCTTAGCCTCGTTGGTTCCGTTCCGAAATCCACCAAGTTAGGCTCCGTATTCCCTTTGAAAACTATTTTCTAAAAATACTTTGTTCCCTTCCATTTACTCTCCATTCCCTTCAAAATCCTTTTTAACCATGAAATCCCTTTCTAAATGATTTAAAACATTGCTTTTTCACTCTATCGAGAACTTGGAGAACACATAAAAACCCCTTAAAAAACCTCTTTCGCCCTTTTAAAGGCCTTAAGCCCCCAAGTGCTTAAACCTTCTTGCTTCATGTGACTAACACCCGTGACCCATTTATGCTATGAAATCATTTCATCACAAATTTATATTGCATTGGCACTGTTATATTTAAATTACCTCACTCCCCCATTCCCCCGTAAATAACGATAAGCCCTCCTTCCCTCGGCCCCTGGTCACATACCCTCATATGACCATGGCCACTATCGCCCCTGTTCTTAAGCCCCCATCGCATGTGTTAATTTCACACCAGAAAAACATGCCTTTTCTTTATATTTTTCCCTGCGATAATGATATCCCAATGGGATCTGCAACGGCCATCCATTGGATCGACGGCCACATTTGACCGTCGATAAAGCGAATCTGCCATCCATTCACCCTTACAAGATCCCCCCTTTGTTGATTTATCAAAATTGTGATCCTCACCTCATCCCATCACCCAACTTCCCTCTGGACCCACATTCCATTACCCGGTCATCTCTTCAAATCACGCCCTGACACCTGTCTCCCACTACAGCACCCATCGTGCAACTTTCTATCGCGCCTCGATCCGCACTGTCAGATTTATTCCCCCTCATCCAATGGTTGACATCGCATATCACGCGATTTTGCTGTCCAGAGTTTAACATTCCAAAATCACGTGATACCGGTGGTATTAAAAAGGCCACGCGACGCGATATAATTGGATCGCGTTCCCTCTGGGAAAAACCACTTACCGCCTGAGGGTCGCGCGAAAACCACCAGCGCTATTTCAAAACTGCTTTGCCCAAGTCGCACCAAATACAGTTTTGAAATGGATTTTTTCCGGTTTTCCTCAATAAAACTCCTCCACCTACATAATCACCCCCTCCGCACTGCTCCTCCCGCTCTCTATTAGCCTCTATAAGCAGTTTTCCAACCCTGCAGGCTTTATTAACATGTTTATTGGTTTTTACAGGTTTTGACGGTGTTTCTACGGGTGAGAGGCATTCTCCCAATTCATAAATAAAGTATGGCCAGAAGATGACGGCCCTCTTGGTCCAAACAGAGGCAAAAAGTCACGAAAAGGGGAAGTTACAGGGTTTGTTTTCACAGTTTGACCAATGCTTTATGAGTGTTGGTTATATTAAGAAGCCCTCCCAATTCGATGAAGCCTCCTGTACACACCAAAGGGAAGAACCTTAAAGGTTAACAATAAAGGGGAAAGCCCATTGAATAGTCCAAGTTAAAAGGATTAATGCATAAGGTTGAAGATTAAAAATATAATCTTACAGTTTAAAGGCAAGGAACACAGATAAAGAGATCAAAAGTAAAGATTAAATATTCAAAGGGTTTAAATCCTGATAGTAAAGGGATAAAGCACAGTTTGAAGGATTAAAATGGTTAAATCCTGTTGTTTTAAGGTTAAAACGAAGTGTAAAGGTGGATATAGTCAACATGAAAGATTCAAAAGCGCCAAGGATGATTAATCAAGGTATAAAGCAGAATCATGGTTATAATAATGTTTTAAAGCCACAAAATCAAACAGATTAGCAGAAAAGCCTCTGAATGCCACATCATTGAGGCTATTACTCCCCAAAATGCCACCTGCCAGCTGATTTCACTTAAAAGAGTGCATATTAATTACACAGTCAGAGATATTTCTAAAAGACAACTCCGAATTAATTACCAGCCCACCAAAAACTCCTAAAGTCAACAAAAGTGACTGAAGTTGATGAAATTTAATGTAATAATCAATTAGCAGAGTTAAATACATGTCAAAACTTCTCCATTTGGTCCTTCAAAGCCCGAGAAGCTCTTACTCTGCATTAATTGAACAAATAGATCTCTCTTTCACTCCACCTCCTCATTCTTCTATAAATACTTCTCTAGAAGACAGTATAATGGTTGGTCTTTGAATACTCGTTAATTGTAAATAGATTTTGAGGCTGTTGAAGCTCTATATTGTAATAGAAGAAAGATAGGCTGAGATGAGAAGTTTGAAGTTGTAAATACCCACTGGACTTGAAGATTGTAACTGTTTTGAACATCAAATACACAAGTTGATTCATGGGATCCTGGTTTATGTCAATGGTGATGTTTTTCTTACTGTAATTGTTATTTTTCTCATGTTTTCCATGTTTTACACCTTCTCTGATAAAGAACAACAAATATAGATTACGATTTACTGTTAAGTACCCTAAATTTCACTGAATAATCTTTATCTTTATGTTTTCTGCTGAATTGTGTATTTAAGGATAAATCAATAGAGTGTAATCAATCAAAGAATGTTGGTAAGCCCATGTTTTGCTAAGTGTAGCTTGAAATATTGTCTTTAAAAGTTCTTGAAGATTTTTATAAGTAAAGTTGAATTAGGGAAGTCTATGGTTAGCCTTGTCCTCTGATTTCTTCTCCAAAAGTTACTCTGAAAAGCTCCCTTAAGGGTATGTCGAAAGTAGGCTAGTTTAAAAGTACTTACCTGATCTTAGACTACTTTTTATGTTCATCATAAATGTTTTCCTTTGAGAATATGTTGAAAGCAGGCTAAGTTAAAATTCTTTACTTGATCTTAAGCTATTCTTTGTTTTTAATGTTTTCTCTTGAAAGTATATCAAAAGCAGGCTAGTTTAAAAGTACTTACCTATTCTTAGGTTACTGCCTATCTTTCTATTAAATGCATGCCAAAAGTAGGCTAGTTTAGAAGTACTTACCTGATCTTAGGTTGTCCCTTGTTTTTCTTGTGTGTTTGCTTCTCTCGCAACATTTTTTATGTTTCCGTGTCATCAAATAAATCTAAAGAATCCTTTGAGATAGATTACTTTCCCATTGACCATCTTCGAAACTTGTCGTGCAATTAAATCCTTTATGACTCCATAGCCCAATGGATTGAAGCTTTTTCTTTCTTATCTTATTAGAAGAACCATTTTCAACCTACTTACACCTTTACCCCTCATAATACTTCCTTCATTTTGATGAGGTTCATCCCAACCAAAACAAACAAAACCCTTGTGCCTTATAACTAGCCTAAAATAATTCTTAAGCATAAAGAAACATCTTTGAGATACACATATATAGAGAGATCCCTTGCTGAATCTAAGATAAATAGATCCTTAGATTCCAAAGTGGTTTTGATGTAGGCTCTGCTGCGTTTGTACTTGCCAATATTGCAAACTACGGATACCTAACACCCTTAACCTTAACCTAACATTAAACAAACCCTTAACCTTAAACTTAACCTGACTAATCTTGTAACCTTAACCGTAACCTTAACCTTAACGTAACCTTAACCTTGACCTAACCCTAACCTTGACCAAACCCTTAACCTTAACCTTAACCTTCCCCTAACCTTAACCATAACCTTAACCTTACCTTAACCTTATCCTTTGCCTTACCCTTAACCTTCACCCTTAAACTTACCTAAACCTTAACCTAGCCTTAACCTTTACCTAACCTTAACCTTAACCTAACCTTGACCTTAACTATAACCTAACCCATAACCTTAACCTAACCTTAAGGTTATAGGTAAATTTATCTTAACGTTACCTTAACCTTATCTTAACCTTTACTTAACATAACCTTAACCTTACCCTTAACCTTAAACTTAACCTTGACCTTAAATATAACCTAACCCTAACCTTGAACAAACCCATAAACTTAACCATAACCTTAACCTTAACCTTCCCATAACCGTAACGTTAACCTTAACCTTGACCTTACTCTTAACTTTAACCTAACCTTAACCTTAACCTTTACCCTAACCCTAACCTTACCCTAACCATAACTTTAACCTTAACCTTCCCATAACCATAACCTTAATCGTAACCTGACTAAACCCGTAAGGACTAAGGTTAAGGTTAGGATTAAGGCTAGGGGAAGGTTAAGGTTAAGGATAGGGGAAGGTTAAGGTTAAATTCAAGGTTAAGGGTAAAGTTAAGGTTAAGGTTAGGTTAAGGTTAGGTTAAGGTTAAGGTTTAGGGTAATCTTAGGTTAAGGGTTGGGTTAAGGTTATGTTAAGGTTAAGGTTACGGGTTTAGTCAGGTTCAGGGTTTGGTGAAGGTTAGGGTTAGGTTATATTTAACGTCAAGGTTAAGGTTAGGTTATGGTTAAGGTTAATTTTAAGGTTATGGGTAAGGTTAAGGTAAGGGTAAGGTTAACCTTAATCTAACCTTAACCTATACCTTGACCTTAACTATAACCTTAACCTGACTAGACCCGTAACCATAACCTTGACCTTGACCTTACACTTAACCTTAATTATACCCTAACCTTAACCTTGACCAAACCTTTAACCTTAAACTTAACCTTAACCATAACCTTAACCTTAAACTTACCATAGCCATACCCTTAACTTTAACTTTAACCTTACCCTTAACATGACCAAACCCTTAACCTTAACCTTAAACATTACCCTAACCTTACCTTAACCTTAACCTTAACCTTAACTTTACCCTTAACCTAACCTTAACCTTAACCTTATCTTAACCTTAACTTAACCTTCACCTTAACCTTAACCTAACTATAACCTTACCCTTAACCTTAACCTTAACCTAACCTTACCCTAACCATAACCTTAACTTTACTCTTAACCTAACCTTAAACTTAACCTAACCTTCACCTTCACCTTGAATTTAACCTTAACCTTCCCCTAACCTTAACCTTAACCTTCCCATAACCATAACCATAACCTTGACTTTACCCTTAACCTAACCTTAATGGTAAAGTCAAGGTAACCTTAACCTTTAACCTTAAACTTCCACTAACCTTAACCTTAACCTTCCCATAACCATAACCTTAACCTTGACTTTACCCTTAACCTAACCTTAAGGGTAAATTCAAGGTTAAATTTAGGTTAAGGTAAAGTCAAGGTTAAGGTTAAGGTTAGGTTACGGGTAAAGTTAAGGTTAAGGTTAAGGTTTGGCCAAGGTTAGGGTTAGATTATAGTTAAGGTTAAGATAAGCTTAAGGTTAGGTTAAGGTTAAGGTTAAGAATATGGGTAAAGTTAAAGTTAAGGTTAGGGTAAGGTTAAGGTTAGCGTAAAGGTTCAGGTTAAGGTTACGATTAAGGTTAGTGAATGTTAAGGTTAAGGTTATGTTAAGGTTAAGGTTAAGGTTAATGTTAATATTAAGAATAAGTTTAAGGTTAAGGTTAATGTTAAAGGTTTGGTGAAGGTTAGGGTTAGGTTATAGTTAAGGTCAACGTTAAGGATAGGTTAAGGTTAAGGTTACGGTTAAGGCTAAAGTCAAGGTTAAGGGTTTGGTCATGTTTAGGGTTAGGTTATAGTTAAGGTCAAGGTTAAGGTTAGGTTATGGTTAAGGTTAAGGTTAAGGTTACGGGAAGTTTAAGGTTAAGGTTAAGGTTTGTTAAAGGGGTTAATATTAGGTTAAGGTCAAGGTTAAGCATACGGGTTTAGTCAGGCTAAGTTTAAGGTTAATATTAAGGTTAAGGTTAAGGTCAAGGTCAAGGTTAGGGTTAGGTTATAGTTAAGGTCAAGGTTAAGTTAAGGTTAAGGTTAGGTAAAGGTTAAGGTTAGGTTAAGGTTAAGGTAAGGTTAAGGGTGAAGGTTAAGGGTAAGGTCAAGGTTAAGTTTAAGGTTAAGTTAAGGTTAAGGTTAAGGTTAAGGTTAATGTTATGGGAAGGTTGAGGTCAAGGTTAAGGTTAAGGGGGTAAGGTTAAGGTTAGGGTTAAGGGTAAGGTCAACGTTAAGTTAAGTTTAAGGTTATGGTTATGGGAAGGTTAAGGTTAAGGTTAAGTTTAAGGTTAAGTTAAGGTTAAGTTAGGGGAAGGTTAAGGTTATGGTTAAGATTATGGTAAGGTTAAGGTTACGGGTTTAGTCAGGTTAAGGTTAATGGTAAGGTTAAGGTTAAGGTTAAGGGTTTGGTCAAGGTTAGGGTTAGGTTAGGGTTAAGGTTAAGGTTAGGTTATATTTAAGGTTAAGGTTAGGTTAAGGTAAAGTTAAGGTTAAGGTTGAGGGTAAAGTTTAGGTTATGGTTAAGGTAAGGCTAAGATAAGGTTAAGGTTAAGGTTAGGATAAGGTACAGTTTAAGGTTAAGGTTAAGGTTAAGGGTTTTGTTAAGGTTAGGTTAAGGTTAAGGTTAAGGTTTTTTTTAAGGTTAGGTTAAGGTTAAGGTTAAGGTTAAGGGTTTGGTCAAGTTTAGCATTAGGTTATAGTTAAGGTTAAGGTCAAGGTCAAGGTTAACCTTAACCTAACCTTAACATTACTTTAACCTTAACCTTAATCTTAACCTAAGCTTAACCAAACCCTTAACCTTAACCTTAACCCTTCACCTTAACCCTTAACCTTAACCATAACCTTAACCTTAACCTTACCCTAATCTTAACCTTAACCTTTACCATAACCTTAACCTTAACCTTGACTTTACCCTTAACCTTACCTTAACCTTAACCTTAACCTAACCTTAAACTTACCATAACCTAACTTATCCTTAACCTTGACCTTCACCTTAACTATAACCTAACCCTAACCTTACCCTAACCATAACCTTAACTATAACCTAACCCTAACCTTAACCTTACCCTTAACCTTATCTTAACCTTAACCTTGACCAAGCCATTAACCGTTAACCTTAACCTAACCTTAACCATAACCATTAACCATTAACCATTAACCTTAACCATAACCATTAACCATTAACCATAACCTAACCTTAACCTTAACCTTATCCTTATCTTAACCACTAACCATTAAACTTAACCATAACCATTAACCATTAACCATAACCTAACATTAACCTTAACCTTATCCTTATCTTATCCTTAACATAACCCTAACCTTAACCCTAACCTTAACCTTAACTTTAACCTTAACCCTGACCTCCTTGACCAAACCCTTAACATTAACCTTAACCTTAAACTTAACCTTACCCTTAGCCTAACCAGAGTCTCAATCTTAACCTCAACCTAACCCTAACCTTAAATTTACCCTTAACGTAACCTTAACCTTAAACTTAACCTAACCCTAACCTTAACTTTACCCTTAACCTAACCTTAGCCTTAACCTTAACCTTATCTTAACCTTAACCTAAGTTTAACATTGACTTTACCCTTAACGTAACCTTAACCTAACCTTAACATTGACCTTAACTATAACATTAACCTAACTAAACCCGTAACCTTAACCTTAACCTTACCTTGACCTTAACTATAACCTGCCCTAACCTTAACCAAACCCTTAACCTTAACCTTAACTTTACCCTTAACCTTAACTTTAATAAACCTATAACCTTAAGGTTTTGGTCAGGTTAAGGTTAAGGTTAAGGTTAAGGGTTTGGTCAAGGTTAAGGTTAAGGGTTTTGTCAAGGTTAGGGTTAAGGGTAAAGTTAAGGTTAAAGTTAGGTTAAGGTTAAGATTAGGTTAAGGGTGAAGGTTAAGTTTAGAGGTTTAATCAGGTTAAGGTTAATGTTAAGTTAAGGTTAAGGTTAGATTAAGGTTAAGGTTAGGTTAAGGTAAGGTTACGGTTAAGGTTAAGCTTAGGTTATGGTTAAGGCTAAGGTTAAGGTTATGGGAAGGTTAAGGTTAAACTTAAGGTTAAGTTTAAGGTTAAGGGCATGGTTAAGGTTAAGGTTAGGTTAAGGGTAAATTTAAGGTTAAGGTTAGGGTGAGGTTAGGGTATTGTTAAGGTTAAGTTTAGGTTAAGGTTAAGGTTAAGGGTAAGGTTAAGGATAAGGGTTTGGTCAAGGTTATGGTTATGTTATAGTTGAAGTTAAATTAGGTTAAGGGTAAAGTTAATGTTAAGGTTAAGTTAAGGTTAAGATAAGGTTAACCTTAACCCTAACCTTAACCTTACCCTAACATTAACCTTAACCTTAACTTGACCTTAACCTTGACCTTGACCTTAACCTTACCCTTAACCTAACCTTAACCTTAACCATAACCTTGACTTTACCCTTAAACTAACCATAACCTTAATCTTAACCTTAACTTTAACTTACCCTTAACCTAACCTTAACCTTAACTATAACCTAACCCTAACCTTTACCAAACCCTTAACCTTAACCAAACCTTAACCTTAACCTTAACATTACAACCTTCCCATAACCTTAACCTTAACCTAACCTTAACCTTAACTATAACCTAACCCTAACCTTAACCTGAGGGTTTGGTCAAGGTTAGGGTTATGTTAAGGTTACGGGTGAAGGTTAAGGGTAAGGTTAAGGTTAAGTTTAGGGTAAGGGTAAAGTTAAGGTTAAGGTTAAGGTTAAGGTTAGGTTAAGGGTTAAGGTTAGGTTAAGGGTAAAGTCAAGGTTATGGTTAAGGTTAAAGTTAATGTTAAGGGTTTGGTCAAGGTTAGGGTTAGGTTAAGGTTAAGATTAGGTTAAGGGTAAATTTAAGGATAAGGTTAAGGGTTTAACTATAACCTTGACCAAACCCTTAACCTTAACCTTAAATTTACCCTTAACCTAAACTTAGCCAGAGGTTATGGTTAAGATAAGGTTAAGATAAGGTTAAGGGAATGGTTAAGGTTAAGCTTAGCTTAATGTTATGGTTTAGGTAAGGTTAAGGGTAAAGTTAAGGGTAGGTTATAGTTAAGGTTAAGGTTATGGTTATGGTTAAGGTTAAGGTTAAGGGTTTGGTCAAGGTTAGGGTTAGGTTATAGTTAAGGTTAAGGTTAGGTTAAGGGTAAGGCTAAGGGTAAGATAAAGATAAGGTCAAGGTCAAGGTTAAGATTAAGTTAGGTTAAGGTAAGGTTAAGGTTACAGCTAGGTCAAGGTTAAGTTAGGTTAAGGTAAGGTTAAGGTTACGGTTAGGTCAAGGTTAAGGGTATGGTCAAGATTAGGGTTAGGTTAAGGTTAAGGGTGAAGGTTAAGGGTAAGGTTAAGGTTAAGGTTATAGTTAAGGTTAAGGTTTGGTTAGGTTAAGGTAAGGTTAATGTTACAGTTAGGTCAAGGTTAAGTTGGGTTAAGGTAAGGTTAAGGTTAACGGTTTAGTTAGGTTAAGGTTAAGATTAGGTCAAGGTTAGGTAGAGGTTATGGTTACAGTTAGGTTAAGGTTAAGGTTAGGGTTAAAGTTAAGTCAAGGTTAATGGTTTAGTCAGGTTAAGGTTAAGGTTAAGGGTTTGGTCAAGGTTAGGGTTAGGTTAACATTAAGGGTGAAGGTTAAGGTTAAGGTTAAGATTAAGGTCAAGATTAAGGTTAAGGTTTAAGGTTACGGGTCTTAACCTTAACCCTCTATTGGGATCCTGTGATTTAGCCGATTGGTAAACCAAATGACAAGGCAACATATAAACCAATATTTAGAGCTCTAGGATCTAGCCCTCCTAGTCTCAGAGAGGGATCTCTCAATATGTTTGCAAATATATGACTTGTTTTCTTGTAAAAAGGTTGATTTTAGGCTAGTTATTAAGCATGAGTTTGTTTGATTGTTTTTGTAGGACATGATGATCTAGGCAGCATAGGTAGAAAATGGAAATATCTAAGTTATTGGGAAATGGAGTCAAATGGAAGTTTATAATAAGTTTATAGATGAATTAGGGGTATCAAAGGGCAATTCTAACTTGGATGTTGGTTCTACAAAGTTTTCAGGCGAAATGAAATGGACAACAAGGTTTTAGAATGAAAAGTAGGACTAAGGGCAGTTAAGAATCCTTAATTATATGTACTCTTCAACAAAGGGAATTTAAATCATCATTTAAACATGAAGAAGTATTTTATAGACACGACTAACCATGAATTCTATAGTTTACACTTCAGGAAATAACAATTTCAAGACAAACTTTTAAAATGAAATCTAAGAGTCCAGGAACGCCCTATTTCATCAAAGATTTCACTCTCAAGGATAAGAAAACATTCAAGATTCACAAATAAATACATTCATAGAAAAGGGAACTCCTAAACATCTGTGATTATAGCTATAAAGACCTTCAAAACAATTATTTGGGCAACTACAAAGGGTATTATCAAAACAGACCTCTTTGGCAGACTTTGGACAATGGTACTTTGAAGGGATACTTCAAAAACGGTTTTAAAGTGTCAACAAGAAGTAGGGAGAACCATAAATCATCCTGAGGCCAACTGTATTGAACTATTCTTGAAATAAACAGGCTTAAGGGTTTGAAAAGTAGTCCCGCAGATGAAAGCATAAAGATAGTAAAGAGAAAATAGGCCTAGGTGCTTCTAAGAGACATTTCTTAGCCTAAAACCTTTACTCTACTGCAAGCAAGAGATGATGAAAACAGAATGGAGACAGGAAAAACATTAAACAGTTTAGAATACTTCACCAACAACAAAGCTAAGGGATCCAATGACAGAGCTTTCTTCATCCACAAATAGGTCAAAACATCCACAGGTTCTAGTACATTAATTTCTTTTCAATATCTTTAGGCCTATTCTGCCTCTATTTCATCATTTAACTGTGTGTTAAGGCCTGATGATGCCTTTGGCCTGCTAATTTAAAACTTTAACACTTTTTTCTATCTCTTTATACCTTGATACACTGTTTTGACTCTAATTTTGTGTTTTTTGAGGCTGATCATGCCTTCTTCATTCTCCTTTGGTCTTCACTTGTTCTTTTGTTGACTTTTTAATTGATTCAGGCCTTGATATTGTTTTTTGGCCTTTAACCTCTTCCGCTGACTGTATCCACTGTTAAATATCCCTTTTTATTTGAATTTTGGTCTTCATTATAGGGTTAAACTGCTTAATCTTCTATTCTTATGTATTTAACCCTTTATCCTTGATTTTTTTAATGACTTTCCCTTTAATCCTCTATTTTTAAACTTTAATCTTACTTTTATGCCTTCTTTTAAATCACTTTTCGGGCTTTTGGTCCTTTTCTTGAATTTTAACCCTTTAAACTATCTTTGTCCCCAAACGGTGCTTTATCCTTCATGTCTAATTCTTGATGCTCTTTTACTGTTCTTCATTAATCTTTATTGGTTTCACTAACAGGCGGTTTCTTTGTACACTAGAGGGTTTATTGTGTAACCATTTGTTGATGAAACAATTGGTAAAAACACTAAAATATAACATGTTGTCCCTTTTTTTCTTTTGTTTCGGGCCACGAGTATTGTCACCCTCAGCCTCATCCCTTCATTGGATTGTGGGACGACTTTATACTATGAAAACACCATTAAACCTGCAATAAGACACAAATCATTATAAAATCCTTCGTTATGTGGGTAAAACTGCTTTGAAGGCTAGTGGAGGGCGAAAGGATCTTATGTAGAGGATCGGAAGAGGATTTGTGAATAAAATCGGCAAAAATCCGGTTAAAAAATGCATATGGCATGAGTTTACAGGATGGTGGTTTTGCAAAAACCGTGAATGGTTTTCGCGCAGACTCTCGGGTGGTAAGTGGTTTTCTCGGAGGGCACGCGATTGAATGAAAAAATGTCGCGTGGCTCTCGCAAAACCAACAGTCTCGCGTGCCTTTGGGACGTTAAACCTTTGTCTGTAAATTCACGCGATATGCGATCCACATTGTCGGATGAGGAGGTGCAGATCCGATGGTGGAGATTTGGCGCGATGAAAAGTTGCACGGCAGGAGTTGTAGTGGGGGATAGGTGTCAAGGGGGGATTGGGAGAGGGTACCGGGTAGTGGGATGTGGGTCCGGAGGGGGTTTGATGTTGGGAGTGAAGGATAACCATCGGATTTTGATAAATCGATGGTGGGGATTGCCACAGAGGGTGGAGGAATATATGTGGGCTGGTCGATCAATGGATAGGAGGGGAGGTGACGACCATTGATCTATATATATATCTATGGTGGAGGCTGCATGATGGAGTGATAAGGTGGGGATAAGTAAAAAGAAGGGAAAGAAGGAAGGGATGGCAGGGTGAATTACCACCGTCAGATCTCCTAGATCGATGGTGGATATCTGTCGTCGGGAGGGTAAATAATGGTTAAGAGGAGGGGCTAAAGTTTAATGCTAGGGCATGGTCCTATGGAGGAGAAGTGACCAAGGGCCAAGGATAGAAGGGATAATCGCATCCGCGGGTGAAAATTTGCAAAGGAAATGCGTTTTTTATAGAAAAATGCCTAAGTGATGGGGTTTTGGGTGCTCGGTCATAGCGCTCGGATATATGGTGGAAGGGGTTGGGGCTTAGACCCAAAAGGGGCTTCAAAACCCAAATTTAAAAAGGGGCAGAAAAAGGCTAAAAACAGAGTTTTTTGGACTTTTTGAAGTTCTGATAGGCTTTTAGAAGAGGGTTTTGGGCTATAGTCATATGAACAAAGGGGATAAACATTTTAAGCCCTCGGGGGCTTAAACCTTTAATTGTAAGAAGACTTTTTTAGGCCAAACAATGGGGTTTTTAGGCCAATTTAGAAGTTCCGATAGGTGAAAAGGGGTGTTTTTAAATCAAACAAAGTGAGTTTAATGGTTTAAAAGGGGTTTTTGAACCATATAAAGGAGTTATGATGGTTTGAAGGGTTTTTTCAGAGGAAATGATGAATTGATAAAGGGAATATAGGCTATTTTTCAGAGGGAAATGGACTGATAAAAACAGGGATAAATAGCCTGAAATGAGCTTTCTTCTTTGAAACAACAGGACAACTTTTTAAGAGACATGGATGAAGATTTTGGTAAATGGATAGACTCAGAATGATGAAGGGAGTGAGATTTCTAGAATTCATAATGTATCTTTCAATTATGTTCTAGAAATCTGGGTTTTTTACATTTAGTCATCTTTGGATAAAGTCAAAATTATGGATGACTAACAATGGCTCAATTTTGGGAGGACATCTATCCTTTTAGGTATCCAAAACCTTAGTTTATAGATCTCTAGCCTTTAGTGGACTAGTGCCTTATCCATTGGGCAGATTTCTTCTTTTCTTGCTGATTTTATTTACATTTTGTCAATTCTTCAATGACCTGCAACATGAAATTTCTTCAAACAACATCTCTTCCTACCCAATCCTACTTGTCCTAGCATTTTTTCTTCCTTTTTTGAGTGCATTTGAACTAGAAAACTCTTTAACATTTTATTTTTGAAAACATAAATAAACTATCTAATCCTATCCTTATTTCTTCCAAGAGTCCAGATCAAACTATTGAACTCTTTATTTTCTACCTAGCTAATATCTGTCAAGATTAAGTTGTTTGAAAGATTTTATTCCCTATTTCTAAAACAGGAAATTTAAACACAGTCAAATTAGGATTATACTGTCTAATTTGCTATGGTGTCTATGGCTGTATGTACAAGATGCACATAGACTTTATTTGCAGAAAAATAAAAATAAAAATGGTGAAGGCTTAAGATATGAAAATTATAAACATCCTTCCTTTCTTTTTTCAGCTCTCGTTTTGATCTATTTAGAGCTTATTCTTTCCTATTCTTCCTTGGTTCAGATTTTGAGCTTGTTGGAACCATTTCCTTTCTATCCTAATCTATTCTACTGATAAGCCAAGTCTGAAAAAATCTTATCAATATGTGCTTCTAGTAACTTATCAACATAAATTTAAAGAATGTTAAGCCATGATTAGGCTAGATGACTGAACAATATATCATTTTTTAATCAGCAGTGGCACTTATATTTTCTCACTTTTAGAAAATTCTCTTTTTTGGGTATGGGGTTGTACCTATTTTGAATCTACCATCTTTTCTTTTTCTATTTTTTTTGTTTTTCTTCTTTTTTCAAATTTAAACGGAAATGTTATACACAGTGGAAAACATAAAAACTTTGAAATTTAGGACTCTTGATAGAAACAGTGCTTGAGCATCCTACCATTGACAGAAAATCCAAATAAATCTTCTCCATTGAGCTCTTGTAGAAAGAATGCATTACGACCCCTAATAGAATGAATAATATATGGCGCTTTCCATAGATTCTCAAATTTGCCATGTTTTCCTTTCTCTTCCCTTCTATAATCCCACTTTAGAACTACATTCCAAACTTGGAAATCATTTTCTTTAGTCATATTGTCAAATAATTTCTTGATACTCTCTTGGACTATTTGTGTTCTGCTGTAAAATTCCTCTCTGGTCTATTGTAAATGAATGGTCTAATTTATCCTTCTCTGCATATCATTTTCCTAAGATTGTACTTCTTGGAGGAGTTTCATGACTGGAAATCCTAAAGAGGTTGGGAATACTGCATCCATGACATAAAATAGCTGATAGGGGGACATATTTATTGAATTTTTGGTGGTTAATTGATCATCTCATAAAGCATGAACAAGCTTACTATGCCATGGTTTATGATTCTTCTCCAACATTTTTTTGATAATATTGACAAGGCTTTTGTTGGAGGATTAAGATAATCCATTTCCTTGGGGATAGTAGGCAGTGGAATGACCCAATGTAATATGATATTTATAGAAAAATTCAACCATTTTATTATATTTGAAGGCAGCAGCATTGTCTGTGATAATTTTTCTTGGGCAGCCAAATCTGGATAGTATGTTGGTTTCAAGGAACTTGATAATGACAGAGTTAGTAGAATTCCTAGAGGGTATGGCTTCTATCCACTTGGTAAAATAATCAGCGGTAGTGAGGATCCACTTATGTTGGGCTGAAGAAGATGGGTGAATTTCCCCAATGAAGTCCAAGCCCCATTTTTGAAAGGGAGCCTCAACATTGATGGGATGTAGGGGTAAAGGTAGGAGCATTCTTTTGCCATAAAAAAATTGACACTTATGGCAAGACATGACAAGTTTCTGAGTATATGGGAAAAGGGTGGGCCAATAGTAACTAGATCTGAGGATTTTATTTGCTGTGTAGTCTTCCAGTACAGATGTCCTCCACATTCTCCCTCATGCAGCTCATGCATGATTTTTCCTGCATCAACCTCAAGTAGGCATTTAAGAAATATTCCAACAAAATTTTTCCAATATAAAACCCCATCTAATATGAAATAATTAAAAGCCTTTTGTTTCAAAAATCTAGCTTTAGTTTTAGACAAAGAAGGGGGGGGGGGGGGTGTATTCAGATAAAGTAGCACATATATGATATTGGCATACCAAGGTGAATTCACAAATGTTTCTCCAATGAATGGAGTTGTGAATTCCTCTATTTCTTCTAAGACATCAACCATATTCATATCAAGTGCTTGGAAGTTTGACTCAGTCATGAGTTTAGCTAATCTCTGCCCTTTGATCAGTTTGGTAGGCCTGATTTCTAAGTCATATTTTAGAATAATAGCAATCCATTTTCCCCTTTTACCATCAGGGTCTTGACTTAGAATATCCTTGACAACTGTGTGTGGAACAAAAGCAATGATGTGAGAATGCAGAATATAGACTCTAAAGTATTTCAATGCTTTTATCAAGGCTAAGGCTTGTTTCTCCATGATGTTATACTTGAGTGGAGCATCTCTTAAGACCCTACTAAAAAGGATATTGGTTGTTCATGCCACATGTCATTATTTTATAGTAACACTGCTACTATTGTATGTTCATATGCAAAATAAAAGATATAAAAATCCTTGGTGAAATCAGGACTAATAAGAACTGGTGTTTGAGTTAAAGCTTGTTTCACTAGTTAAAATGATTGTTTAGCCTGTATGGTCCATTTAAAACCTACCTATTTCTTAAGCATGTTTGTGATATTTCTTAATAGCTTAGCAAGGTTGGGGATGAATCTCCTTAAAAAAATTATCTTCCCAATGAAAGATTGTAATTCTTTAAGGTTTCTAGGATGGCTGATTTTCAATATGCCGTCAATCCTTTTAGGGTCTACTTTGATTCCCTCTTCAGAAATAATGAGGCCAAGAATTTTTCCTTCTTGGAGACCAAAAAGTGTCTTTTTGGGATTCAAATATAAGCCATATTTCCTACATTTCTCAAAAACTTTTCTTAAATGAATCAAATGTTCCTCATCAGTTTTAGAGAAAACAATAATGTCATCAAGGTAGATGATTATAAAATAGCCTATGTATTTTGAAAAGGCTATGTCCATGGCCCTTTGGAAGGTGGTCCATGCATTCATTAAACCGAATGGCATTTTGACATACATGAATGTACCCCAAGGTGTAGTAAAAACAGTTTTATGTTGGTCACTTGGGAGTACTAAAACCTGATTGTAACCTGAGAACCCATCCAGCAGTGAAATTATTTTAGACCCAACCACCCTTTGAAGTATATGATCCATTTTTGGCAAGAGATAGTTATCTTTAAGGGAGGCTCTATTTAGATTTCTAAAATCAATGCAGAGTCTAATTTCCCCAGTCTTTTTCCTAACAGATACTAAGTTGGAAACCCATTCTGAATACCTGATGGGAACTATGATCACAGCATCATACATTTTCTTAATCTCTTTCTCAACTAAAGGTAATAAAACATGGTTTATCCTTCTGATTTTTTGTTTGAAAGGTTTCTGATTTTCCTTAAGAGGAATTTTGTGTTGAACGATGTTGGTATCATATGATTTTATATCTTTGTATCCACATGAAAAAACATCTTTAAATTCTTTGAATAGTTCTATGTATTGTTTTTTGATATGAGATGGGAGAGTGTTGGATAATTTTATCATCTTGGGTTCTGCTAGGGTGCCTATGTTATGTTCTTCTATGTTTTTTTCCATAGGCTCCATCCTTGTTTCCTTGACTACATCATTGAAATCAAAAAGTTGTTCTAAAGCTGCAAAACCTCTTGGAATTGTATCATTTTTACTCTGTAAAACTTCTAGGTCTTTCTGATCTGCGTTGTCAATTATTTCTGCTCTAAAAGGATGTTCAAAATGGTTTATATTAGAAGAAAAATACATTTCCATTTCAGGAATTTGTTCTTCATTAAAATAGTCTTCCTCATGGCTTGAAGTGGATGTTGGTATGGAAAAGTCATTATTTGATTGCAGAAAATCATCTATGTGTTTGTCTCCTTCAAACACTTGCCAGTAATCTTCATTTTCAGGTATTGCGAGTTTTTTTTTTACCTTTATATCAGTTTGTTCATTTGACTGTGGTATTTGGCAATTACTAGCAGAAAAGACAAGTTCATTTTCTAGATTATTTTGAGCTCTTAGGATGAAAATGAGTTCATAATTTTCAAAGGTTTTTAGGAGATCAAGGGAAGCATTTCGATACTCTTTGAGTTTTGGGTTTTTGGTTGAGTATTCCCCTTTGATTTGTCTGATAATTAGCTCAGAATCCCCTTGGATTTATATTCTTTTAGCTCCTAAATCTTTGAGTAAGTGTAGGCCAATAAGGAGGGCTTCATACTCAGCAATGTTATTTGTGCATGGAAAATCTAATTTATAGGAAAATACTTGGTTTGTGTTTTGTATCCATACACTATCCCCTGCACTTATTTTGCTACAAGAGCCATCAAAGTTTATTTTCAAATTTATTTCACTCTCATTTTCATTTTCTTTCTAATGTTCAAGGCTACTAAAATATGGACGGTTCTTTTCTTGAGTTAATGCTAGATTTGACTATTCTGGTAAACTAATTTCTCCTTTGTTTTCCTTTTCTTGTTGGCTGATTTAATCTTCATTATATAAGATAAAGGAATCCAAATTTGAATGGATAGAGTAGATAGGAGAATTTTTTGGTCTATCTATGTTGCTCATCATGTATTTCATATGGGATTCCCTGTATAATCTTCTAGTTTGGTTAAATACTGGGATGGTGGCATAAGACATGTCTATTTGAAGGCTTCCCTGTAGCTTGGCTCCCCATGATCTAGATAGAAGCATGCCATACTTAGGGGGAATGTCAGCTACCACTATGTCCATTACTAAACTCTTATCAGGAATTTGAGACAAATTAGCACACAAATCTTTAATTAAGCCTAAGCATTTGACTCTGCTTGAATCAAAAGAGTAAAGGTCTTTGTATGGTTTAGTAATTTCTAAGCCTAGGCTTTCCATTACTACTTTGTGCATAAGATTGTGTGAAGCACCTGAGTCTAGCATGACATTATGCAAGGTTTTGTCATGTATATTCAGGCTGACATAGAAAGGAGGGACAACCCCTTCTTGGTATTTTCCTTCAACTTCAGGACCAAACAATAACTTAGGTTTATCATCTGTCAAGTTTAAAGTATCAGTGTCACTACCTATATTCAAAGCTTTCAAAACTTGGTTTTTATATACATCCTGAGTTACTAGGTTAGCTAAGGGTATGGTGATTTTGATTTTGGAAATTTCCCCTTCAAGGCTGAAAGGGACTATGGTTCTTGACATATTTACATCAGTTTTTTCATTTACAACTCTTTCAGCAATTCTAATTTTTTGATTTTTATTTGGACTCCTATTTGGGACAGATTTGTTAGAGCCACTAACAGAAGTACTAGGGAAGCTTTGTTCAACACTTTGCTGAATGTTTTTGTCTTTATTTTGATCATGTTTCTTGGCTAAAGTGTTGGTATTAATTGTTGTCTTCTTAGTATGATTTTCTGAGGTTTTCTTAACAGCAGTACTAGTGTTTTTGTCACTGGAACTCTTTGGGCTACCTTTGCTTATAAGATTGTATTGTTTGTGTACCTCCATGATAAAATTTTCAAACTCCAATCTGTAATCTTCAGAATCCTCATTATTATATTCAGTTTATTCTGAAGAGAAGAATCCTTGTTCTTCTTCAGTGAGAAAAGCATCTGTCTCACTGTCAGATCCTATCAAGTTTACATGATCTTCTTCCAACCTTTCAACTTCCCTTTCTTCTTCTTGATCAACATATTTTTGTTGGAAGGGAGGCCCAATCTGCTAGTCATTATCTCTTTGCTTATCTTGATTAGGGTCTCTTCTAAGATGTTGGTTTCTATTTCTGTTTTGGTTTTCTCTAGGAGGCACTCTATCATTCAAATTTATATTTTCAAGAATTCTCTCCATTACCTTCACTAAGTTATCAATTTTATTATTTGATACCAAAGTTGATGGCATTGTATCATACTTGTATGTAACTCTTTTTTCTTCTCTCAACCTAGCTCTTTTCTCAATCAAATTTTCCTCTACACTCATGGATCCCCTCTGCATATCTTCTAAGGTTGAGGGGTCTCTTTCTCTTAGCTGGTAGGCCATTTCAGGATCAAGACCTTCTGGGAATTTTGCTAAGACTAGGCCTAGTGGAGGTTTCATGTTTGGGAGAAGTGCATTATACACACTATTGAATCTAGTGCAGTAATCATGGACACTTTCCCCACTGTTTCTTTTGAGATTGGTATATTCTGAAAGAATATGGAGGGGGTTCTTTGTAATTTCCCATTTTCTTATGAATGTTTGATATAAAGAAGGGAGATCATTTATGCTATGAGGAGCTAGGTTTTTAAACCATTTCTTGACTTCTCCTCCTAAAATTTGAGCAAAAATTCTCATTTTAATGGTCTCTTCTTCTATTTCCATGTAATCAAAGGCATCATTCATTTTATCTAAGTGTTGTTGGGCAGTAGTAGGTTCATTTCTAGTGAAATGGGGAATTTTGGACTGGTAATCATTTGGTAAGGGAACTAGAGGTTGTGGTAACACTAATGGAGCATACCATGCTGCCATGATTGGAAATAATGGGGAATTTACAAGAGGTGGATTTACAAGAGGGAAAGTGGGCTGAAATGGAGTGTTTTGAACAGTGGATGTGTGGATAGGAGTAGAAAAAACACTTGGGCCAGCAAACTGATGATGAGCAGATCTGTTATGGAAGGAGCTGAAATGATGAAGAAGTTGAGAATCAGGTGGAGTAGAAGGTGAGGCCTCTCTGCTAAAGCTCTGTTGCAAATATGTGGTTTCAAAATCAGCTTGATTTAAATCACTTTGAGACTTATTTTTGAATAGGTTATTTTTCTAAGGTAATTCAAAGTGAGGATCTTCTAAAACTATAAGATCTTTAGGAACAGATCTTGTTCTTAAGATGGTCCTATGAGTAGTTGGTTTTCCAGATCTATAAGTCAGCCACAAAATCTTCTCTGGATTTTCAACTATGGTAGGGGGATTAGGATCTGGATGGGCTCTAGTATGGACCCTATGTGAAGCCAGATTTCAGTTTTTCAAAATTTAGAGAGGTTTGAAGTTTTAGGACTGTTTTTCAAGATTTTTCCTCTCAAATTGGTTTCTATAATAGAGGACTAGGTTTCTAAACTTCCTCAAGGATGGTTAACATATTTCTAAGGAAATCTAGAATACTAGTGAGGAAATAGTCCTACTACGGCTAGTGGAGTCGCCAGGTGAAAATTTTTAGCTTTTCTAAAGGTAAAATGTTTTATGGTCCACCACCAATGGTTTATTTGAAAACCAATCTGAAATATTTTGGGTTTTTCTGAGTTTTTATGTGGTTCTTTGGTTATAAGAGTGTCCTATACCTGATTCAACACTTAGATAAGGTGGTGAAAACAAACAGAGTCTACTTTATGGCTTACTAGCTGATTTCTTCAAGGTTTGATAAGGGTCTCTTAGAATCCTAAGGGTTACTTAGATTGCCACTGATTCAGACAGATCCTATCATGATTTCCATTATGCTGGTAGTGCTTGAAGAAGCTATATTTCACTTAAATGAATACTGAGTATCTTGTTTTAGGGACTTTTAATAAAAAATGTCCCACCGTGATTGCCAGGATGTTGGGATCCTGTGGTTTGGACGATTGGTAAACCAAATGACAAGGCAACATATAAACCAATCTTTAGAGCTCTAGGATCTAGCCCTCCTAGTCTTAGAGAGGGATCTCTCAATATGTTTGCAAAGACATGACTTGTTTTCTTGTAAAAAGGTTGATTTTAGGCTAGTTATTAAGCATGAGTTTGTTTGATTTTTTTTGTGGGACATGATGATCTAGGCAGCATAGATAGAAAAGGGAACTCTCTAAGTTATTGGGAAATGGAGTCAAATGGAAGTTTATAACAATTTTGTAGATGAATTAGGGGTATCAAAGGGAAAATCTAATTTGGCTGTTGGATCTACAAAGTTTTTAGGTGAAATGAAATGGACATCAAGGTTTTAGAATGAAAAGTAGAACTAAGGGTAGTTAAGAATCCTTAATTATATGTACTCTTCAACAAAGGGACTTTAAAGCATCATTTGAACATGAAGAAGTATTTTATAGACAGGGCTAACCATTAATTCTACAGTTTACACTTCAGCAAATAACAATTGCAAGACAAAATTTTAAAATGAAATCTAAGAGTCGAGGAACGCTCTATTTCATCAAAGATTTCACTCTCAAGTATAAGAAAACATTCAAGATTCACAAATAACTACATTCATAGAATAGGGAACTCCTAAACATCTGTGATTACAGCTATAAAGACCTTCAAAACAATTATTTGAGCAAGTACAAAGGGTATGATCAAAACAGACCTCTTTAGCAAACTTTGGACAAGGGTACTTTGAAGGGAGACTTCAAAAACAGTTATTAAGTGTCAACAAGAAGCAGGGAAAACCATAAATCATCTTGAGGCCAACTGTATTGAACTATTCTTGAAATAAATAAGCTTAAGGGTTTGAAAATTAGTCAAACTACTTAATAAAACCTTCAGCAGATGGAAAAATAAAGACAGAGAAGAGAAAATAGGCCTAAGCTGCTTCTAAGAGAGATTTATTAGCCTAAAACCTTTACTCTACTGCAAGAAAGAGATTATGAAAACATAATGGAGACAGAAAAAACATTAAACAGTTCAAAATACTTCACCAAAAACTAAGCTCAGGTATCCAATGACAGAGCTTTATTCATCCACAACCAGGTCAAAACATCCACAGGTTCCAGTACATTAATTTCTTTTCAATCTCAGCAAAACTATGTATTACTTCAAAGAGTTATCAAATGCCCACATACAATGAGTTTGAATGCAGTATTTATGCTACAAATGAGGAGGTGGAACTATCTAGAGTTAAAAATATTATTAATGACACAGTAAATGCATTCCTATCCTTAAAAACCATGCAAGGCATAAGGTAGCAATGTTTCACAACTACTTCTCTGTGTATTAAATTTGTATTTACTTCCTAAGGATAAAACAGATGAAAAAGATTGACTTTGAGGCCTTTTCTGTCTTTTACAATAACTGACTGATAGTTTATAAAATATATTTTTGTGTAATAACTGCCAATTTGTCTTTTGATGCACAAAGTAAGTGAAGGTGTCACTTTTGGTTTATCAAGTGAATAATTGCTCTTTAGGCCTAATCTGCCTTTATTTCATCATTTAACTCTGTGTTAAGGCCTGATGATGCATTTGGCCTCCTAATTTAAAACTTTAACACTTTTCTCTGTCTCTTTATACCTTGATACTCTGTTTTGACTCTAATTTTATGTTTTTTGAGGTTGATCATGCCTTCTTCATTCTCCTTTGGTCTTCACTTGTTCTTTTGCTGACTTTTTAACTGATTCAGGCCTTGATATTGTTTTTTCGCCTTTAACCTCTTCTGCTGACTGTATCCACTGTTAAATATCCCTTTTTCTTTGACTTTCGGTCTTCATTATAGGGTTAAACTGATTAATCTTCTATTCTTATCTATTTAACCCTTTATCCTTGAATTTTTTAATGACTTTCCCTTTAATCCTCTGTTTTTAACCTTTAATCTTACTTTTAGGCCTTCTTTTAAATCACTTTTCAGGCTTTTCGAGCTTTTGGTCCTTTTCTTGACTTTTAACCCTTTAAACTGTCTTTGTCCCCAAATGGTGCTTTATCCTTCATGTCTAATTCCTGATTCTCTTTTACTGATCTTCATTACTCTTTATTGCTTTCACTAACAGGTGCTTTCTTTGTACACTGGAGGGTTTTACTGTGTAACCATTTGCTGATGAAACAATTAGTAAAAACGTTGAAATCTAACCTTTTGTCCCTTTTTTGTTTTTGTTTTGGGCCACTAGGATCGTCACCCTCGGCCTCGTCCCTTCATTGGACTGTGGGACGACTTTATATTATGAAAACACCATTAAACCTGCAATAAGACACAAATCATTATAAAATCCTGCATTATGTGGGTAAAACCGCTTTGAAGGCTGGCGGAGGGTGAAAAGAGCTTATGCAGAGGAGCGGAAGAGGTTTTGTGAAGAAAATCGGCGAAAATATGGTTAAAAAATGCATATGGTGCGAGTTTACAGGATGGTGGTTTTGCAAAAACCGTGAATGGTTTTCGCGTAGAATCTCGGGCAGTAAGTAGTTTTCCCGGAGGGCACGCGATCAAATGAAAAAATGCCACTTGGCTCCCGCAAAACTAGCGATCTCGCATGCCTTTGACACGTTAAACCTCTACTGGTAAATTCACACAATACTTGATCTGCACTGTCAGATGAGGAGGTGCAGATCCGACGGTGGAGATTTGGTGCGACGAAAATTTGAACGACAATAGTTGTAGTGGGGGACAAGTGTCAAGAGGGGATTGGGAGAGGGGACCGGGTAGTGGGATGTGGGTCCGGAGGGGGTTTGATGTTGGGAGTGAATGAGAATCATCGGATTTTGATAAATCGATGGTGCGGATCACTGCGAAGGGTGGATGAATATATGTGGGCCGGTTGATCAATGGATAGGAGGGGCAGTGATGACCGTTGATCTATATAGATCTATGATGGAGGTTGCATGATGGAGTGATAAGGTGGGGATAATGAAAAAGAATGGAAAGAAGGAAGGGATGGCAGGGTGAATTACCACCGTCAAATCTCCCAAATCGACGATGGAGATCTTTCGTCGAGAGGGTAAATAATGGTTAAGAGGAGGGGCTAAATTTTAATGCTGGGGCATGGTCCCATAGAGGAGAAGTGACCAAGGGCCAAGGATAGAAGGGCTAATCACATCGGTGGGTGAAAATTCACAAAGGAAATGTGTTTTTCATAGAAAAATGCCAATACGATGGGGTTTTGGGCACTCGGTCATAACGCTCAGATATATGGTGGAAGGGGCTGGGGCTTAGACCCAAAAGGGGCTTCAAAACCTAAATTTAAAAAGGGGCGGAAAAAGGCTAAAAACAGAGTTTTTTGGACTTTTTGAAGTTTCGACAGGATTTTAGAAGAGGGTTTCGGGATATGGTCATATGAAAAAAGGGGCTAAACATTTTAAGCCCTCGGTGGCTTAAACCTTTAATTGTAAGAAGACTTTTTTAGGCCAAAAAATGGGGTTTTTAGGCCAATTTAGAAGTTCCAATAGGTGAAAAGGGGTGTTTTTAAATCAAACAAAGTGAGTTTAATGGTTTAAAAAGGGTTTTCGAACCATATAAAGGAGTTATGATGGTTTGGAGGGTTTTTTTAGAGGAAATGATGAATTGATAAAGGGAAAATAGGTTGTTTTTTAGAGGGAAATGGACTGATAAAAACAAGGATAAATACCCTGAAATGAGCTTTCTTCTTTGAAACAACAGGATAACTTTTTAAGAGACATGGATAAAGATTTTGGTAAATGGACAGACTCATAATGATGAAGGCAATGATATTTCTAGAACTCATAATGTATCTTGCAATTCTATTCTAGAAATCTGGGTTTGTTACATTTAGTCATCTTTGGATAAAATCAAAATTATGAATGACTAACACAGCCCATGATTAGCATGCACTCCACACTTATCATGAATGGAGAGGAAGATAGTGTGGGGTAGGCTATCTTGTCTACCATGTTCAGATTTTCAGCCCACCTATTCTACATGAGCTCAAGGTGGAAGGGATCCTTCATGAGTTTCCATCCTGGAGGGTGACTCATTTTGTTTGGTTGATAGCTTGGGGATGGGAGATTAAAATGGGGAGGATGGACCCCAATCTATATCAGCCCTAATACCTCAAGAGAACATTTAAACAACCCATTGTTTCCTCCATGGATGTTTCACTATCACATGATGTCAACTATTTAGAATGTTCACCAACAGATCGCTTACACACTTGGGAGGGGTAGCTTGGAGATGTATTGATGGAACAACACCTTGATCCCTGGGGTATATTATCATATGAGGATGTGGCATTTGAGAAGGAAATTTATGTATTCCAAGATTTTCATACAAGCAAATTGGAATATTAGATTTTGATGCTTTCACCTAGGAAAGGAATAAATGGGTAAGGAGGCCCATGGGAAATAAAAATATGAATAATTTCCATCTTATTATGGAAGGGGATCACCTTAGGAGCTGGATTTTACACTTTCAAGTGTGAACAAGGGTAAAATATATGTGGACAAAGTCAAGTTTGACTAAGTAAACATGCATTCTTGAGGAGGAAGAGATCATCCAAATAAACTAGCTCAATGTGAACAAGGATCAACCTAGACACACATGTGAGAGCTTGATTGAAGATAAATTGGTGTGAAAGGAGGAAATACAGGAGAAATAGGTCCAGTTTACCAAGTCAATAGCGCTACTACAAGAGGAGGGAAACCAACAAAGACAGCGCAGTTTTGGGGGAGGAATCTTCACTAGGAAGTCACCTCAACAATGTGTGGGGCTTGAGGTGAGGAGGCTCACCAAGGATAAAAATAAGGAGAGAGAAGCAAGGAATTCATTCAGTAATCATCTATCTTTGGTATTTTTACTACTTGCATGCTTCAGCTGTTTAGCTGTGGTTGCAGCACTGTTTAGTGCAAGGAATTCCCGGGCAGGGATTCCATCCTCTCTTTGGATCAACTTGCTTAAGGGATTTAAAGGGAAGGATCAGAGCTTCATTTTCATCATTCGGATTAGTTCCAATCATCCATATACATATACAATGAATTTCCCTTTAGAAACTGCGTCTTTTATGCAGGTGCAACAATAGCAGGGTTGGACCCCTAGATTTTGTGCTAGTATTTGAGGAGGAGGTGTTTATTTCCCTCCGGAGGATCTAATAAGGAGGGAATTTGGCTAATTTCTATGTTGATCAGCTATTTTACGTTGTATTTAGTCATTTTTAATACAGAGTTGTAGTAGACTGCGTTATTTTCTGCAGTACTGCCTTTCATACATGTGTAATATCGGAAACCCTTGCCGGGTGTCTTATTTCTTCTGTAAAAGAGGTTAAACCTCCATTTCTTTACTACATGATTAATATAAACCTATGATCAGTCTTATTTCATAATTTTCTGTATAAACCCTCATGGGAATTATGCTCTCATAGTCTTCATAAATTATGTAGTTGAAAGTCATGGGATTGGGGGTGTTTTTGAGCTATCTCTAGCTAGGGGAGATCTGTTTAACTTAGCTAGAATGAATTTTTTAAGCTAAAATTTGGTATGGAAGATGTATAATGTATAAACCACGGGATCCAAGTTCCATTTCCCATAGTTATTGCGTTATTTTCTGAAAATGATGTTTTTATGGTCCAGAATGCTGCATTTCCTCACTTTGGGAGAGAATAATGAGGCAGATCTCTGCTATTGATCATTCATTTTCTGGTTAAACATTCCTTGTACATATTATGAGCTGATATACATTTTTATTTCATTGATTTGTTGAAGCCCCAACTTTGGAATATCTTTAGATATTCTATTTGTTGTAGAAAATCCCCATTTTGGGATATTATAATAAATCTCCAGTATAAGTGTAAAAGATACTTCCAACACATAAGCCTTGTTCATATGCTAGTGCAAGCAGATTGCAGGAATACAAGAATAACAACTTAGTGCAAGAAGGAAAATCCTTAAAGAAGGCAGATCTCTTCAAGGGCCTAATTGATAATCTGTCAACAACTATACTAAAGATAAACATAGAATTTTACTTCTATAATTAGGATTGTTTGCATCAGTTTAAAAGTTCCTTTCATTGTTTTCTTCTCAAATTACATTCTTTCATATTCCAGCACTAGAATTTCTTTGGTGTAAATTGCTCTGTGATATTTCTTTTCGATTCTGCAAGATTTCAATTAAAGTAGGAATAGAGATAGGAAAATTTCATACCATTTCTAGCATTTCTTGTGCTTCGTATCTAAGTTTACGAAACCCCCGAGTTGACAATTAAGTGTTGAAGGAGTTTTCTTAACTGCAATTCCTGCACCCAATAGTGCATTTGGTAAATATTAATGCACCAGGAGTGATGCACCGAGACACAATCTGTCGCATATTTCTCAGTGGATTTATATTTACAAAACACGAGACCACAATGGCGGTACATTATTTTCACACACCGAAACATGGTGCACCTTGTAAATTTACAGGGCACACTGCTCGCGGTGTGAGCCAAACATATTGAGCACATTGCACGTCAATTATTGTTTTGGAAAAAATAATGATAAATTCAACCTAATTTGAAATTCTAATCCGCTATAAACTTAAATTAGAAATAAACATAGATATTTCCTAGACATTTGGTCATCGGGGATGCATTATGGACACGTAAAGGAGAAAAAAAATTTCACACTGTTTTAAAAAATCGAAAACTCAAACAGTGAGAATGGTACTGAAATATGGTGAGAAAGAGAAGCATTGAAGTTAGCATGCTTTCACGTGGCAAGGGTGGCACCAATGCTTTAGATATCTCCCGCAGTATAGATGGTAAAAATTAAAATTATGATCGTGAGGGTTTATTTTGTTCAACCCTCCTCAAATTGGAGTTTCACAAAAACTTCTTGTGCGAATATATTAAAATATGATGTTTTTATTTAAAATTATGTGAGTGCTTTATCGAGACACCCCGGGGCTTTACATTATAGGTAACACATTGGCACTGTGGTTTTACAATAGCACTAACAGTTTTTTTAGAAATTAAAAACCGTCTGTCGGTACGCTTTATAAGATGCCCTGGGGCGTTCTTATACATTTACCACATTGGGACGTCATTATCGAATAGCACCGGTACATTTTATTATATAAAGGAGTCCAGATCTAGAAAATATTCAAGCATCAATGCATTTTGGTATTCAATGTAGCGTTGTTTTTTATTTTTCAAAAAAAAAAATCCATAATGCACCATGTTATATGTAGCTCTGATGCATTTATAGATGGTAAAGCACCAGTGCACTTGAATAATTTAGACGCGTCATCAAATAAACATTCACTAAAAAATATGCCCCCCACATTCGTTAGTGACTTCTGCTTCAAATTGATTTTTAAGCTATTTTTATAGTGACCTCCACAAAAACATCGGCTAGAAGGTATTTTCCTTGTAGTGAAAGGCTTCCTACCATCATCCTTGTTCTAATCCTCATAATGAAATCCTTATCCTCAGTCAACTACATTACATTTCTGGTACAATGTTTCATTCTCCTTGTTACATGCATCCTAACGTCTTCCTCTCTTCTTATCCAAGTTTCCTTTAGTCTTGTCATTACCTTTCCAAGCCTACTTAGGTTCCGACTTATGCTTAGATTTCTCATAACAATGTTTCAACTTCCCAATTACTTCCTCCAATGTTTGAGGCTCATCATAATTAATCTAATCTTTAAATTATAAAGGCAATACAATAATGAATTCTTGAACCTTCGTCTTCTCATCCTTAAGATATGGCACATACCTCAATAACTCCAAAAACCTAGTCGTGTACTCTCCATCCGTCATAGATCCCATATTCGACTCCCAGAACTCCTTAGCCTTACCATCATAGTATCTCTATGAAAAATAATTATTTCTAAAGATTATTTTTAACTCATGCCAACGCAATTCCTTTGTCTTGATACCTCTAACACGCTTCACATCTTCCCACTAGAAGTTCTCTTTTCCCTTGAGACTGAAAATAGTTATCTTGGCCTTCATATTCTCTGAATAATCATGCAATTCTAAGAAATTCTTCATCCCAAGTAGTCATGATTTTTCATCTTTCGGTTTCTTCAAATCTCCATCAAAGGTAGGAGGCTTGGCTTTCTTGAACTCATCCAAAAAGTACTACTTCTAATTCCTCCTATAACGATGATAACAATGATGACCATGTTATGTCTCTGATCGAGAACTAGAATAGAAGCTATAAACACTACCTCTCAATTCATGTGTATGAATCCATCTACCACCTTTGACCGTGTGATCCCTATTTTACCTATGTCCTCTATGAGACCTCGTACCATATGCTTCAATTTTTCTTTCCTCTTGTCCATAATTGACCTGTGGTTGTTTCTGTTAACACCAGAAAATAATAAAGGTAAAAGACATTAAAAATGTCAAGAAGAAGGTAATGATGAATATTTTTCAGATAATGAATACATTAGAGTATACCAAAATTTAATTTTTCTAAGGTTCATATGGAAATTAATGGACAACGCACCTGCATAAAGGGAATTTTGCGCATAGCACAACTATTCCTTTGATAGTTGCGTAGTCCTGAAGATGGCGAAATGTAACCATGTGAGACCACTTGGCTAAGACGATTCTCCTTCTAGTACTGTCAAGGACAGTCGGATTTGAGCCACCTTCAGGAGTAAATGCAACCCACAAAGGAATCCCTCCTCCACTCTCGTGTCACTATCCATCTTGGGACAATAGAAGAGGGAGGGATTCAAAAAAATTCTATATAAGCCAGCTTGCATACTCCAATAGTAGAGGTATTAGAAGGACTCATATGTTGTCCAAACAACATCTCAGTGCAAGAGAGAGAGGTCCACCATTTGATCTTGATCTACCATCCTTTGAGAGAGGTAAGAGACGCTTGAAGGAACTCGAGGGAAGGAGACCTCCTTGTTTTGGGTATTTGAGATCCATAGCTCAAAGCACACTCTTCAAGTGTTTATCATTGTATCTCTTTTACCACCAACACTTAATAAAGGGAGAATTATCCACTTGTGTTATTAGGTTATTCACTCCATCGAGATTTTGTATTTTGCATCTTTTATTTTGTTTTGTTCTTAGTGTTGTATGCTTAGTTTTCCCTCAAACTTATTTTACATTATGCCGAATCTGTTCCAATAACAGTAGACAATAATTTTTCTCCGTGACCTTATGTAGGTAGTAGCCAGCTTGCTAAAGAAGTGCATTTCATACACCCTTGCACCAAATACACTACCATGGTCCCTGTCTCTACAAATATGATAAAATATGAAGGATCACTAATCTGACCTCTGATTTATTTTCATGTGATTTGGAAATTATTTCCTATGATTGAATGATCATGTGATTATCTGTCTTACAACTTGTTATCTCCGCCTTTAAACTTCTCAAGGTTTTTGCTATGTCAGGAGCGTAATAATCTCTTTGCTACTCAACTGATATATAAGGAGAGTCACGTGAACTGTAATCCACCATTCCGCTTGTCATCTCTGGTCTTCCACTTCCTACAAATATAACATGTCAGATAACCAAATATAAACATAATCAACATACCTCAGTGAATTTCAAGGGAGGCTATCTCGTCTGCACAAATTAGTCTACATTAGCAAAATATGTAGATATATAACATCAACATATCAATCATATTAACATGCCAACATCATCAACCTCAACATGATGACACCAACTATGACAATGACAATCTCTAGAAACAAAAAACATCCATGCATGAAAACACATAGAAAATCGGACATGCATACATAACAATCACATCTACCCTAAGCTCTAGTGTTGAAACCTCACTCTTATACCACCCTGTGGTATTATATATCACCCAAATCTAAAAAAACCCACTTTGATACCACCCTGTAACCACCCCTTCCAACATTTACCCAAACTCATAAGCTCACCAGGGAAAAACATGGGACGAGTGTCACAATGACTTGATCCGACCTCCTAGTTCTAGTTAAGGAAGTGGGGCCTACATACTGACCACAAATTGACATCCTACAGGGACTAAAAATTACCCAAGAGCTAAAGAAACACCCCAAGTGGTCAATCCCTAAGTTGGAACAATGTTTCACTGACTTAGGCCTATAAATTCACCCTTGAAAATTTCATCATGTGGTTATGAGGACTTAACCACACTCATAAACATAGCTTCCAGTGGTTATGACCTAAATTCTTCAGTTTTGAGCATCCGATCCTGGGCCACATTTTCAGGCCAACCTTTAGACCACTGCCTGGAATTTCCTGAGACATTCCAAAATCATAATTAACATGATGGCTAAATAATCAATATCAGCTTAGAAACTTGACCTATATTTCCTAATCCATAACATACATTTCGTCAAACACATGGAAAACATAGAATCTATAGGTTATGAATGCATATCTAATCATAATCCTCTGAGATTCATATGCAAATAACCAAGAAATCTCTATGTACTCTGCACATATATAAAAGAACACTTATTAATCCATACCTTCATCAACCAATCAATAGATAAATAGTTCATGACAAGAGCCATCGATAATACACATCATATAACCAACATATAACCATAAAAGAACTAGCATAGAAACCATGGAAACTCAACCATAATATCACCAACATAATCACTACAAATTGTCATAGAACACAATAGGAAAATGTCTCATATTAACATATGAAAATGATAACCAAGTTAGGACTTTCACGTACTATGTGACCATATTGGGCTGAACCAAATCTCTCTTTCATCCAATCACCCATGCGTCGTATTCCAAGCATGAATGTGGGATCTCATGGAATAAACCAAGACTAACCAAACCAGGGTTCTAGAGGCCAAAGCACCTCAACCCTCAACCACAGTGATTCCACCTCTATAGTCAGACATCACTAATACCAACTAGATTGGTCTCTACCCTAGTTTTCTAGGGCTCGAAGAACTAATAACTCAACCCACAATCTTCCAAGTCTCTAGAGAATTTGTCTGACCTGACTCCAAGGACTAGTAACTCAACTCACCAAGGGCTCCAGAGTGTTTTTCCCAACCTAGGCTCTAGGACTAGTAATTCAACCCAATTTGTTCTAGGGCATCCAAAGCATTTGGTCCAACGCAAAACCATAAGGAACCTAAGCACCAATGAGAAAAATAACAAGTCGAAAACCCCACAATTCCATGGTTAACCAGGAAATGGAAAGGAAATGCTAAAACCACTGTCAATCTAGGAAAATATCCATCACAATGATAACACATAACCAAAAAATCACATGCATATACCATGCATCTAGAAATCAACAAGGAAATCACACATGCAACCTATTACCTGCAAATAAATCTAGTTGTGGTTGTTGATCCAACTATTCTCTTGTGCTTTCTACTTCCCTTTGCCTTCTTTCTCAAATTCATGTGAATACTCAAGTGCTCCAATATTTCTCTAAGTGTGCAAGAGTATGAGAGAATGAGAAAATGGAAGATATTTCAACCCAAAAATTGTCAAAATAATAGCAATTGATCCTCAAAATCCTTTTTTAGCAATGATGCCTCTATTTTTTTCATTTTCCTTCATTTTTCCTCTAATTTCTCTTGCATGCAAATATGTGCCTCTTAACCTTCCTTTTATACTATTTTCCTTTATTTCATAAATAAAATGCCAAATATTTCCACTTTTCCATCGCCAATTCCTTTGCCAATTTCCATAGCCATTATTAAACCAAAAGTGATACCCATCACTATATTTTTCCTGCACATTCGCCTTGGAACACGGTCCCAGACTCTCGCTACCCCAATGCTGCTTAGAATATATGGTGACAGGGTGTACTTTGGAACTTCATGATGTGAAGGTCACTAGTTTGAAACTTCATGCGAAAAAATCCAGCCATGCTAAGGGATGTTGTGGCACATACCAGGTACGATCCTCAGGTGATTTTGAAGGCTTAGATGCCCTTGGGTTGCAGTTTCTCAAGCCAAAGGTTAAGTGTGCAATCATCTCTGGACTGACACCACTTAGAAAAAAAAAGAAGGAAAATTTGACTTGTTCAAGTTACCAGTGATTTTTGAGTGATAACTCGTGGTATTCATGTAGAATATGGTCTATTTAAAGGGTCATATTAAACCAACCTATATCCATCATAACTCCAGATGTTGAGAGGTATCAAATATCTTGAGATGAGAACCTCTTTTAGAGTGAAAAGAGATTTGATTCCTCTTTACACTTAGTAGATCCAAAGTTAAGATGGATCTAGGTTGGTAATTAAAATAATAATTAATATTCATAACCACATAATTAAAAAATTCATAGTTAAATTTAATTAATAAAAATATCAAAACTTAATATTATAAACTATTTTTCTAAATATAACCAATACTATCCATATCACATTAAAAATTAAATTATAAAGATTATAAAGCATGTGAAAAAAAAATTCCAAACCTAAAATATGGACCTCATTTGACCTCTAGATGAGAGCCATTTTAAATGAAAGGGAGGGAATGATTCCCTCCACCTGGAAGCCTACATGCATATAATACCATCAAATGAATAGATCAGAGTGTGGTAAGTTGGAATATTTTGCAGTGAAAAAGAGTTGGTTTGTATGAAGTTTGGGGAAGGTACATTTTCCCTAGTTTTTGTACAATGAAGGAAGTTGATTGCTCATCATGGGAGGATATGGGAAGAGCGAAGAAAATTATTTTGAAAGGAGGCAAGAAGAAGGTTGGATGGCAAGGAGATAAAGTCTCTACATGCATTTAAGAAGCAAGCCATGGAAAGTAGAAAACAAATTTGGAACTCTTAGATTGGAGGAGTTAATCCATGGAATAATTTAGACTCAGGGGTTTGGTCTTTATCCTGGGTGGGACTATTTCGTGCTTTTCTCTCCTTTTTCAGCTCCATATCGTAGTCCAACCAATGAATCTTTGTTTTCTCCTTTTTCAATTCTATTTTGGTTCTGAATTATCTCATTCTTGTTTTTCATTCCATCTCTATATTTATTGTCCTTTGGTTTCTGTATCCCTCTTTTGGTTTATTCATTCTAGGGGGTATTTTTCTATCTTAAAGTTATCTCCTAGTTTCTCATGTTATTAACCCCTTGCATTCCCTCGCCCTCTAGTTCCTATCCCTCTCATATCCATGTCCTTCTCCTCCCCTATCACTCTTACTCCCTCTCATTACATTGATTCTCTCTCCCTCCTTGGCCTATGTATCCTTCCTTCCTTCCACTTTTCCCACCCCTTCTTCTCTACCCTCCCATGTGGTTCTCCTCTTTTTCCATACCGCCTTTTTTCTTTCTCCCCAGCATGGTTAGATGCAAACCATCTAGTCTGCTCCGCAAAGGTATGCTGGGACAACTTGGTCCATCCCCCCTTATGATTTTAGTCCTCCCTCCACTCCTAACACTCGAGCTCAAATAACCACTCGAGTAAATTTCATCCTAAAAGTTCCCATGAAATTTCCATGTACATAATATGTAAACCAATCAAAATACTTTAAATTTTAAAAGAGATACATGTAAATATTTTGAAGGGAAAATAAGAAAAATATTTTTTTTAATTCTATTTTTGGCTCATCTCTATGTAGTTTTAATCAAATTTCAAGTGTAGAAACTCATTGGATTTGGAATTTAATTATGCTTCGAATGAGTGTCTACACTTGAAATTTTAGCAAACCTATAAGAAGATAAACCAAAAATACAATAAAAAATAGTTTTCTTCTTTTCCATCCAAAATTCATAATTCTTATTTTATAATTTTAGCTATTATTTTATTATTTTTCCTTAGAAGAGCACTGTTAGGATAAAATTTCCTATAATGTACAAAATCAACCATGGAATGATATAGGGATATAATCCCTACAATTTTCTAGAGATCCATCTATGATGTGGAAGAGTAAGTTAAAAAATCATGTAGGTTCATACCAGACATGCACATGGAGTAGGAAACAAGAGATCCTTAGTATTGAGAACTCTAACAGAGTCAAAGCCACTTCTTACGTGCAAAATTTCAACTTATACTAGCATATAAAAAATTTAATGGGAAGAGTCCTCGTAGATAAGGAAAACACTCAGAAAGAACTAATCATATGCATAACAAAGCTTCAAAATAAGGTGGACAAAATCAACACAAAGTTCACATTATTATCCAAGAGGCTGACAAACATAGACCTTTCTTCATCAGAATATGATAGAGAGCCATAGCCACCTAGACTAGAGGAAACCCCTACGTAATGAATATAAAAAAGGAACTTATATACAACATCATTTTAATTTTTAGTAGTCTTTCATGTTATCTAGTATATCTTTGCTTTTTTGTGTAGTACCCTATTCAATTTTTTTCTTATCGGAGTCTAAAGTTGAGAATAGTATGAACAATAAAAAAATTGCACCTATGATACTAGTTTGGTTTCCCAAGTGGCTAACCAATAACAACAAGTATCAGTGTATGTTAATGCTTTTGATAGTGATATAATTATATTGATCTTATAAAAAATATATGTGATATCATGGTTTTAATAAAATAAAAAATAATAATAATTTTATACATAGATGTAAAATTTATATAAATATAAACAATATTATTAAGAACCAACATAATTTGACTTTAAATTTTGATTTACGAAGGGCCAAGAGGAATCAAATCTCTCAAGGTGAAACCTTTCCTCAAGTTTTGTGCTCAAAAAGGGGTTCACATATTTAGAGACTTGATCCCTCTCAGTACTTGGTAGATATAGAGTTAAAAATGAATCTATGTTCATATATATTGAATAAGAGTTGTATTATATTAATGAGAAAGGTGTGTGTTTGTGTGTGTGTGTGTAGACATAGACAAGATACTTTATTCATGAAAAAATGGGTTCCACTTCTAAATTTAACGGGAAGAGTCCTCACAGATAAGGCAAACACTCAGTAAGAAATAATCATATTCATAACAAAGCTTCAAAATAAGGTGGAAAAACTCAATAGAAATGTCACATTATTATCCAAGAGGCTGAAAAACATAGACCTTTCTTCATCAGAATATAACAGAGAGCGATATCCACCTAGTCCAAAGGACACCCCTACATAATAAATATCAACAAGGAACTTATATACAACATAATTTTAATTTTTAGTAATGTTTCATGTGTTATCTACTATATCTTTACTTTTTTATGTAGTACTTTATTCAATTTTTTGCTTATCAGAGTCTAAAGTTGAGAATAGTATGAACAATAAAAAAAAATTGTGCCTATGATACTAATTTGGTTTCCCAAGTGGCTAACCAATGACAACAAGTATCATTGTATGTTAATTATTTTGATAGTGATATAATTATGTTGATCTTATAATATGTGTGTGTGTGTGTGTGTGTGTGTGTGTTATCATGGTTTTAATAAAATAAAATAAAAAAGAATAATTTTATACAAATATGTAAAGTTTATATAAATATATACAATATTATTAAGAACTAACATAATTGGACTTTAAATTTTGATTTACTAAGGGCCAAGAGGAATCAAATCTCTCAAGGTGAAACCTTTCCTCAAGTTGTGTGCTATAAAAGGGGTTTGCATCTTGAGATACTTGATCTCTCTTAGTACTTGGTAGATCTAGAGTTAAAAATGAATCTATGTTCATATATATTGAATAAGAGTTGTATTATATTAATGAGAAAGTTGTGTGCGTGTGTGTATATACATAGGCAAGATACTTTATTCATGAAAGAATGGGTTCCACTCCTAAGTATAGAATTATTTTTAATTTTATGATTCATTCCATTATTTTATTGAAATGTTTAAAATGTTGTATGCAACAAAAATATATAGATAAAAGTGTGCTTGATGTGTGGGTGAAGAATTTTTTTTTAAGAAAAGTGTTTTTTTTTAGTTATATTTTATATTACCTCTGGATTTCAAATTACATCACTTATAAGTCTAGTGTCAAAAATAAACTAGCCACAATCCACGACAAGGGAAACCATATTTATTGGTCGATATCAAGAAAGATAGAGTATTAACAAAAATAGTTTGCAACCAAATGCAATGATGCCCTATTCCAATCAAACTGCTAAAATACATGAAGAAACAACAATACAACATACTCAAGAATTTGAAGATGTCACAGGAGAAATGCCTCTTGTACTTGTTCTAGCTGGCACAGAGGGCTTGGACTCCAATTCGAGATGACTCTCCAAGTGAGCCAAGTAGGCATACAAACTCTTCGGGAAATACCACAAGTGGCATTAAAACCTTTAGATATCATTCAGGAAGGAAATGATATCATTCCTATCTCAATTTTTCTCCTTCAGAACCCAACCTAACATGGTCTTCAGGTGTTAATGCAAAGTGAGGGAATGCATGTATTGGTTCCTTCTTCCCCTGGTATGACCCACGTATGACCAGAGTCAGGAAGCCAATTGGAGACCTTCACCATAATTTTTGTATCAAAGAAGACATGTCAATCATGAGTAATTTTTTTCTTAAACTAATCACTCTCCTCCAAAATGTGAGGATAGATCACAGACTGATATATCATTGTCACTTCTTAGGCTTGAGTTTGGGTGTGTGTCTTTCTTTTTTGGTTGTGCCCGCCAGCCCCTTTGGATGACAACCAACTCCCCCAAAAGGCTACCCACACAACCAATGCCCAGACAACTTCAATATGGAAACGTAGTCTAGAGAAAACCCCAATTCCCCTTGAAAATAATAACAAAACAAGAATTGGTTGACACCCAAATACACTACCTAGGATGCACCCCAAGTAGTAAGACAAGAGGAAAACCACTTAACCCAAATAAGGAAAGGAGTGAACAACTAAAGGAAGGAAACCATGTTGTGACTTCCAGGTAAGAGACAATTCCAGGCTGAAGACTTAACACAAAAATCACAAACTGACTAAAGGCTAGGAACCTAAACTAATAGGGTATCCATAAGATATAAGCAAGAATAACGATAAAAGCTAAAAAATACAACAAATAAAAGGCCCAGGAAATCCAAATATGGGAAAGAAACCAAAACATGTGCCTCATTACATAGGAAGGTGGGGGATAGTAGAAACCATGATTGAGAAAATTAATGGAGTGTGCCAACAAAGTCCATTACACCGTCTTGATAATTCCATGAAAGTCCATTCTACAATTCTCTAGCGACTCCAAGACCTAGTAAAATTCTTCTACCCACCACCAAAACTAACCAAAACTCACACGTAGACACCAAGAGAAGGGGTAATAGAAAACTAGATTGGGTCACTGACTCTGCTACACCATCGGCAAGTGACTCTCGCGCTAGGAAAATCCAAGGCTCGTGTCATCCTACCATCAAGAAAAACAACAATTTAGGTGCCTTGTAGAACTACAGAGGGAAGTTTAATCCCACCAATGGCGGGGGTGAAGTCGCACTCAATAATAAATAAACAACTTCGCTCATTACCATTTCATACCAAGGAGCCTTAAGAGGCAAGAACATAACATAGAGAGAAATTAAAGCTCGCATGCAACATTGCATGGGAGGTGCTGGACACGCCACCGCCCCACCCCCTCTTAATTACAATGGGAGGTTGCAAGGTGGTTCACACCCCTCAAAACCTCCTATGAAAGATTTACACTCACCCCTATCGGTGTTTTTTTTTCAAAGTTTTAAAAGAAAAGAAAACAAAAAAATTCACATAATTTTCTAAGAAATTATTTTCTTATGAATGGTTTGATTACTTTTGAAAAATCAAATTCTCTTTTACATACTTAAGAGTCTATGTAATTGTAAATATGAGGTAATTAATCTTTGTACAATATTAAATCCAATTTCTGTCGTAAAATTAGGTAAGATAATGATTTGAAATGGATCATTGTATAATTTATTTTTATTTTGGTAATTTATGGGTGGCAAAATTGGACTTATAGTGATCTTTAATTTTTTATGGATATTCCAATGGAACAATTTGTTAGAACAAATATTATAATGTATTGAAATATTTTATTATGTATTTTATTACCTTAAGTATCACCTTTATTATAATTAGCTTAGTGCTTAATTTGGAAACCAGGGAAAATTTTGAGGATGGAAATTTATCTTTAAGTTTAAAATTCTTGGCAAATCTCACTGGTCCACGATATGCAATTTTTAAAAGGTTTGACGCTATTTTTGTAAAAATATTCAAGTTTATAATAATTTTATATGGTGTCTATATAAAATTTTGGCGAAATTTAAGGTAAATTTATTTTATTCTATAAAATTTGGGCGAAACATTTTTAGAAAAACATGGAAATTAACGAATCTTTTTTTTGGAAAAAGCATGGAAAATTTTCCCACCTATTAATATTAGCCCCTAAAATTTTCCTTGTTGGAAACCAAGAATGAAATGAAAGAATAAACAAATGAACACAAAATCCACACAAATAAACACAAATTGTGAAATGTAAAACTCAATATGAGAGGAAACCTAGCTAGAAGGTGAGGATTATGATTTGATTTATTTTCCAAATTAAGAAATGCAAATACAAAGAAAGAATCACTCACAATGGAGTTACTTTAGAAATTGAGGTTTAAATGGTTTTTACAAAATACACTACCTCCTCTATTATGCTTCCATAGCCCATTTCTAGATTCACTACCCAACTATGGAATGATATCAATATGGAAATAATGGAACCATTTCTCTTCTTGGAGGCTAGTTTTGACTTAACCTAATAGCTATACAGGGTTAGGTTTAAGGTTTTTACATTCCTCAACCCTTAATTAGCATTATGGTTTTGGATCTTCTAAAATATTCTTAAAATTATATGAGTAATGGGGATTGACTTGGCATCTATTTTGTACCATGGTGGCCAATAGAGTAGGTCAAATAGTGGGAAGCATAACTTTACATATTAAATCCGATTGACATGATTTCCACAAGATTTCATTGTGTTTAAAAACATTAATGGGGTAAGAGCTATACCCATAAAGTTTTAACCCCAAAATTTGAAATTAGATGCCTCAACTAGCTCGAAAAGTTTCTTAACCTCAAACCACTGAATTGTGAATTTTTTCAAAATGAGGCCTTGCAATCCAATGTGTAGTGTTCCTTCATGCTAAAACTTGAGCACAACCAAGTATATAGAGAATTTTCTTGCAAAATAATTTGACACAAGAAACAATAAGGTGAATACTATATAATATACCCTTGCATTATGATAATGTGAAGAAGGAAAACAATATTCACTTTCTTCTTAAGGTGGAGAAACCTTTCTCTAAGTATAGATCCAAATACATAATAAAAGAAAAACTTTCCATAGTCTCCTATCTCTCTAAATAAATTTTTAATAGAAAAAAACCTAACTACTTGTGATTCCATCGCTAATGGCTACCAACTATTTAGTGAGCCATATAATGTGTTATAATCTACATTAAATAGGTATCCACTATTATCCATTGGAACTTATTGAAATATTATTGTTTCATATGAAAATTAACGAACTCCTAGTTAGCCTGAAGTACAAAAGTTAAGGTAGGCCCCTAATATTTTTCTCAAGATTGAAGATGAGTAAATTGGTACATATCACTGTTTCTTACCATGTGGCATATTTGGGCGGCATATTATTCCATTAGATCAATACTTTATTGATCATGCACTAGCACAATTAATGCTCTCTAGTGTCTAATATTATTCACTGGCTAAATCCAAATGGAACCTATTTCATCAATTTCTAGTAAGTTAGTTTTCACCTTACATGACCTTCTTTAGATAAGATATATGAAATATTGGATAAATCATAGAGTGGGCTAGAAGAGTCTGTAGCCTCACTCATCCAAATTTACATTAGAAAATCACATAGGTTCCATATTAAAGAGATGATTGAAAGCATGACATTGAGAAAGATATCCAATATTTTAGTGCTTGAAAGGAAGTCAGAGCATGCAAAGAAAGAATTCTGAGTAATAAAACATTTACATATTGACATAAAGTAATACGATACATAGGACATTGTTCATGAAAGTATCAAATGAATCTTAGGTGAAGGATGAAACCAATAGCCACTCTCTATTACTGATCAAAACCTGTTTACAATAGTAGCAGTCATCCATAACATATCCCAACCTCTTCTAACTCAAAAATTATCTCCTTTACAGAATTAGGACTCATAAAAATGATATGCCACCTTGCTAGCTTCGAATTCCCACCTCAGGGACCTATTTCAAACATGATTCGATCACTTGGAGACTTCTTAGGCATATTTTTGTTTTGCAGAGTTTGAATACAAAAATTACTCTTATTTCATTAATAGTTCAAAAAATAAATTTAATAACCCTTATCAATTGCAACCAACTAATTTTATGAGTGTACTAGAGTGATGATGTGTCATTATGCCACGTGGATGCTAAGCTGGACCTCCTCCAAGTCGAATTTTTACAATTTTCTCATAAATCTGGTTAGTGAAATTTCTGAAAAAATAGGCTTCAAAGATGAGTGTATAATTTCCAAGCCCTGATGGCTTTGCAAAAAATGAGAGATTTTTTTGTATATAGACCTATTATGAAGAAAAACCTCTTTCATATTTCCAAAATACTTTTCCAATTTCTCAGAAACCTTAAAAAATAACCCACTACGAAAACAAGGAAGTTTCATAGTGTCCAAAAATAGCTTTTTCACTCAAAATTTCTGCTCTTTGGATGTTCCAGGGTTTCAATCATGACCTGATACCTAATTAATACCATTTCCTCTCCTTGAAAGCCACAAAAAGTTGTTTTAAAGGCAAAAATTCAGCTACAGGTGTTTTCGTAGCGTTTTCCTAGCTTTAAGCCTAGGAAACGCTACGAAACTGTGGAAAACTGTGCAATTTCTAGATTTTGAATTTGCCTCAAAAAAGTAACCTCCAGCTATATAAAATTGGTTTTCAACATGCCATTAACCTCTTAAAACGTAATCAAACTCAATTTAAGAGCCTTGAGGTGTTCCCTCTTCAAAAAGCATCCTTTTCACCTTTAGCATGTTTATTCATCACTAAAATGACTATTTTTTCTGAAAACATAGGGTTCAAAGATGAGCTCTTATCTCCCTATCCTTGATATATATTACAAAACTGAAGGAATTTTTTTTAGGTCAGTATGTCTTAAAGAAAAATCTCTCTTTGGTTTTTTAAACACATATCCAGCTGTCCAGAATCTGCATTCTAAAAAACATGTATAAAACAGGAAAATTCTGCATTCTGGAAATAGGGATGAAAGACATCCCTGTATCTCCTAATTTGCAGCACCTTTGAGAAAATTTAAATTGGTTATTGTTATTTTATATGTTCTTGAAAATAACCACTCTCAGTTTCTTAAAATAAATCTCTGTTTGCCTAGAAAACTCCCTTGAAGTTGACTACTCAAAGTCAGAAAACAAGGAAATGCTTCATATTCGCTACGAAACTATCAATAGTTTCGTAGCATTTTCTGCCTATTTTACACTGAATTCGCTACGAAAGTAGGTATTCTTGGCTAAAATTACCTTTTTGGAGTTGTAAGATTGGGAAATCAAGTATGTCAGTAAATGATGACTGATGGAACTTGATGTGACCTATATGGAGGTGGTTTTGAGATGAAATGAGGGTGGTCTTGAAACTTAGGATAGGTTAAAAATGAAAAAATGAAATTTCCTATGAAAAAATGAAAAAGGTATAAGGAGACCTTACCCTTTTTAAGGAGTGAACTTTATGATCATGTCAAGTAATGACTCACAAAATTATGAGTGATAATATTGGCTCCACTTGGGATGGTGTGCCCCTATGGTACACCAAAGAACCTGTAGTTCTAGTGCCATCCATCTTCTTAGAAATAAAGACTCTGAAATTTATGAAAACTTCACTAAGCTCTTATGGCCTTCTCCTCGGGTTCAAGCTTGATGATTACTGCTGAAAAACCAAATCTATACATACTGAAAAGATGCTCAATCTACTTGAGCTTATTCACACATGCTCCTACCTACCCTAACAACTGCAATCTTCATGTTTGATTCAAGCAACATGAAACTTCCAATGAAGCTAGTCATTGATCTAATTTTTCACTTGAACCTCTTGACTGTGCTTGAACCAAAAGTAAATAGGATACTAAAATGACCAAGGCAACATAAAATGGATCTGATCTTCATAATGAAAACATAAGTGGAAATTTGAACTGTAGAACTCTTCCATGTAGTCAGCTATAGGATCATATAAGACATAATTTGTTTGATGATTCTCAAGACATTCTGCAGCTTTGGACAACTCATATGTTCTTTGCTCAACAACACAAGATTTCAATTGTGTGCTCAAACTTATTTACAAACTGATTTTCAAAAATAGGGTATTCTTCCTCAATCTCAAAAGAGAGAGGTAGCAACACGCTCTCTTTGCATTCTAGCATGAATTTTTTTTTAAAAGACTGATCTTGATCATGAAGACTATAGGATTGAATTTGGTCTTCTAAAAATTTAATGTCTTTCTCAATGTTCTTAGCAACTTCATCCAAAAAGTGAATCTTATATTTTGACTTGCACTCAAATGACTTTAAATAAGAAGACAAGGACAAAGAAAAATTTTCATCCACTTCCTCATTAGTGTGATCATCATTCCATTTTTTAAAACCTTGAATGGAAGGAGAGTCTGCCACCAACTCCATTCTTTCCATCCATGTTTTCACAAAAATAAGCCAAAACTCAGCAAATGGCTTAATAGATCTGATAGGAAAGCTTTCAATCCACTATTTACATTTCCCTTGAAATGAATCATAGAACAATATGATGAAAATATCTTCATGTCTGACTCTAAGAAGCTCAGTAAAGTCACGAAAATCTGATATATACTTCAAGGTCAAACTCAAATCTTCCCCATTGAATTTTGGACCATTCCTTAAAAAATATGCATCTTTTCGAAAAGGATTTGGGAAGCCATAAATTTTTGAAAAATCTATACATGCATACCTTGAAACAAGAATGGCAACATCTAAGTTCCTCATAAGTCCAGTGGAATCACCATGAATCTATGAAATTTGGAATTCTTCAACAATGAAGTCGCCAAGGTAGTTGTAGCCTCGAACAGATTCTGAGCTCCTGCTACCTTCAAGAGTTTAGCTTTAAAATTTCGGGAAAATTATACCTTCAGGCTCCCGACAGATGCACCAAAATATTATCACCAAAATTGTACTTGATTGGTTGCTAATCAGACAACTCAGTGTAACTATTTCAAACCAGATTTTGACTGAATCTTAGCCTCTTCAGTCTGAGAGGGATCTCTTATGGATAATATATGATATTGGTTAATGATAAATATATATGGATAAATCTATGAATTGTGTATTGGTTTTGTATGTTTGCAGGTTGAAAATATGAAGGCTTGCTACCATTGGGCTATGGAGTTAGTGATGGTGTAATATTCCCAAATGGGGAAAGCAACAATATAGCTCATAAAATGAAAGCATAGGCAAATATTTAACACATGTAACCATGAGACTAATATGGATTCATAAAATTATGTATTAGAGCATCAAACCAATACAAAATAATGAGGCACAAATTATATACAATGAAGAAATAAGCCTCCCATAAGAAATCACTCCCAAATATGAGTTGTTGTTACAGTACAAAATGTCGGAGAGAAACTGCAACACAGTAATATTAAGCATAAATACAGCTAGATATGATAAAATGATATAAAAATACTGATATAGGCCCCAATAGAGTCTAGACATATAGATCTGGGCACTAGATCAAATTTCCAAGACAACCCAAGAGGGTTTCCAGAAAATGCACACAATGTGCTAATGTAAGTTGTCGCCCCAGGGCTGAATATATGATGCAACAACAGAAATGAGAATATATGGCTGAAGCTGATGTAGAAACCTACAAACATTCTCCAATAGATCCTCTGGATGAAAGAATGGCTCCTCCACTGAAGAAATCACCTCCCAAAACAACCACTGGAACTACCCCTGCAACTCCTCCCTAAAATAACACAGATCTGAACTGAAATTGTGCTGTAGGGGATAAATACTCCTTATCCTACTACTAAATGTGTCAATAAAGCTCAAGGGGCTTCTTTACAGGCCTTCCAATGGATGGAAACCTTCGTCCACTGCAGAACTAGCTCTGAAGACACCCAAACTAATTCTCCACTGCTGCACCTTGCAACACAACATAATATTCTGTAGAAACTATGCTACTGAAGAAATATGAAGCCTGTCCCTAAGCTTGAGTGTGGAAATGAAGTGTAATGCTCCTCCAATAGTCCTCTCAAGGAGAGAGATGGAATTCTCGCTCGGGAACACCCTGTGCTAAACAACACTACAAACTCAACTAAACAGCTGAAGAATGCCAAAAGTCTAAACAGACCATATACAAAATAATAAGCCAAAACATAATCTCATATAGCTACCATCATCTTCCTTATATAAGTTATGATCTTCCTTTCCCTTGGCCCCACTCGATTAGGTCACTATCTCCATGAAATAAATCTCCCTCCAAAACTATGTTATTACTCATTAATTGTCCACTCATCCATAAAAACGTTGTTGATTTGGTCAAATTTGACCTATTCAACATGTTTCAACCCTTTTTCACACTCAAAGGTTCTTTATTTAGCTACTTAGAAGGTATCCTTTCGCACTTGAAGTGTTTTTTATTGCTGCTAAAAAGATTTATGGGCCTCCCTACCCATTTATTCACCTACCTAGTGAAAACATAATCTATAATATTCCATTTAGCTAAAAGCTAAATTTTAGGAATATTACAGTCCTCCCCTCCAAAATGTTTCTTGTCCTCAAGAAAATCTAAGGGTTGAGAAAAATTCTCTCCTCCTCCTCTTGTGGCCTCCTCATCAAGTAGTCTCCCCCATTGCTTCAGATATTCTTCAACAATTCTGTCTCCCAATGGTTCCTCCCAAATGTGCAAGTTGGCCTTTGATGGATAAAACAAATCCTTCTCATCATGAGAAAATGGAAGGTCTTCATGGAAACCTCCTTGTTATCCAATGGCCTCCTCAAGGTAGGAGTGATGACAAGCATAGGGGACCTCATTCCTAATGAGAGACTCCCATCTCCATGCTATCATACAAATAAAGTGAGCCATTGTTGGTAGCTCATAGAAACAATCACCAATCCCCTACTTATGCAATGTGTAGGGGCTGCGCGGTTGAAAGTGAGAGATAAGGTTGTTCAACTTACGTTATATCTCTCTCCATTTATGATAAATTTGGAGCTGTTGATCCTGGGATGCAATAATATAGTCTTCATGAAGCCAAAAGATGCTTGGAATCTCATGATCCCACTCATTGGTTATAGGGAGTTTTCTTGCCAAATCCTTCATGCATATAGTGAATAGATTTTCATCACCATATGGGCTCCAATAGAAACATGGAATAAGTGTCATATGAAATTTTGGATGGTGACAATAGTCCCTCCATTGAGACCAGCCCTAACCTTCTTCTTGATGCCTCAAAACATGATATGATAAATGGCCATCCAACGACCTTCTTGCTGCCATAAGCTTCTCAAAAGCTTGAAAATGGTGGGGGATACTTGGTGTTGGTTGAATATGATCCAAGAAAAACATATCTTGCCCAAAGTCCTCCATAAAGTGGTCATACCCATCACTGAATGTAGTCCCAAAGGGACCATAAAATCCACAAAGAATTTTTCTTTCTTGGGGAGCAATGTATTGCAAATGCATGGTAAAGGAGTGCACATACATTTTTAGTTGATAAATGAGCATCAAAACACAATCTTTACCATAGACAATTTGGTGAAGAGGTCCATAGATGAACATTCCCATATCTCCATCAAAAGGGGAAGTGATTGAAACAACCTTGCAAGGTGGTTTCTCTCCTCCTCATACATCAAACAAGATACATATCTCCTGATATTTTGGTGCACATCTTATTTGATACCCTCCCAATAGAATCCTTCCATGATGGTGTGATAAGACTCAATGAAGTTTACATGTCCTGAAGAGAGTGTCTCATGTGATGCATGTAGAATCTCCTTCTTGAGCTTGGATTCTCTAGTCAAGTAGATCTGATCATGAAAATAAATGACTCCATTAACCACTCTATACCTCCCATCAATCACTTGCCCATCAAGAACCTTACATGTGAAGAGGTTCTTGGAATATTACACCAATATTTGGGACTCCCAATATGGATCTAGGCTTCCCAAAAATGACAACACTGTAGAAATCTGAAATGAAGCTCCTATCACAGCATAATTCCCCTCTTTAACATGCTTAATGCCAAAGCCACATGTTGGAGGATTGTTACCCCACTTTTTTTGCCTCCCTTGCAGCTGATTGTGCCTAGGACAAGATTGAAGTACATGGTGGTCAACCTCCTCTTGGAAGGAATTTCCGATCCAAAACTTCCATTTTTTTGCCAATGCATGCAAGAGTGTTAATAACCTCTTGTCATATTCAGAAATATTCCTCATGTGTGGAAGTATCATTCGTTACTCCAAGGCTATGGAGTGGCCATTTGACACCATGCTCATGTCATCATAGATTTCTGAATAATTTTTCAGTGCAAATAGTTGAGAGGGAGATAGCAATATCCATATCAGAAAATTGTTCACCCCTCCTTTGAACCCATCAAAGGTCCTCTGCACTGTGCTAGTTACTCCCAAGGCTTCTTCCCTAGCCAAATGTATCAATGCTGCACCATGTTGAGAGAACTCTTTATTCATCTTCTAATCAGGGGGTCTCCTTGGTGGAATGCCTCCATGTAAAGATAAATCAAAAGCTGAAGTAGACTATATAGGTGAGTGGACTGATTTGTCCCTCACTTCACTACATAAATCAGTCTCCATCTTCTATATATAAACCCCTTGAAATAAACAAGGGTGCATGCTCCCCATCCTTTGATGTTGATCCACCTTTTCTTCTCCTCCTTTGATCAAGGAGTTACAACCCATCACTATTGTCACAAGATTATCCTTGGGAACTCTTTGCAAAGATGAAAAAGCTCCTCCACTTGAAGCAATAGCCTCATGCCCATCTCCATGTGGTGATGGTTCTCCCCCAAAAGTGACAAAACTGTTACTTCCTTTTTGCTCTTTCTCCTCATCAATATTTTAGAATACCTCATCAACAATGAGAGACCCTAGATCTTGGTCTTCCATTGAAGGAGGAATCTCCAAGCCTTCCTTTTGAGAAGAAGACTCTTCCTGCAATAGTGATCTTTCCCTTGGAAAGTTTTCATAAAAGTTTTTATCCCTCTCAATAGAAATCTGAAGTAGAGTTGGTGCAATGGACCTTTTCAACTCATGCAAAGGTTTTTAATGATTATGTTTTGCTAGCTCAATCAAAGATGTTTCAGATTGTTTTACATCAAATATCTTCACTAATATCTTAGTGAATCTTGCATAAGTAGCTATATTTTCATGATTAAAGAAGAGGATTCATAAAACCACCAAGTATAAGACTTAACTTTAAGATGCAACACTGTTATCCTAAGGGCTTCCCCTCCTGAAACTTGATGTAGCTGCAAGTATGAGTTTAGCTGCTCTATCCAATCCTTGTGTGTGCAAGTGGAGGACCCATCAAAATTTGGCAGAAAGAATCTACCTCTTATATTGCTATTGTGATTTTTGGGTCTTATTTCCTCCTTGAGTTGGAAAAACTCTTGGAAGTTCAAGTGCTCCTTGAATCTCCAAGTTTGAGATTCATACTCCTAAATATAGTCACTCAAAGTCTCCTCCCTTGTTGCATCTTCTTCCTCCATCTCTCTTACTGTAAATCTGGGCATAAAACTACATTGTGGATCATAATATGTGGTTGTATGCTCACACCCATCATGTAAAAATCTAGGGCTTATTTCATATTCAAACCCCCTTGCAGATTCCCTACACATCTCCCTTCTCATCTTCTTGATATCTCCCTTGATGGTCTGCATAGTTTGGAAAAGAAGCTTTGAGAGCCCCTCTTCCTCCCTTCCTCCAACTAGTGGATTCTTATCTTTATTTCTTATGTACATCTCCTCTTCTTGAGAGAAGCTTCTCCTTATGGTGATATATTGGCTGAATGCACAGGCTGAGCCAAGATAAAGAATATTCCCAAATGGGGAAAGCAGCAATATAGCTCATAAAATGAAAGCAACAGCAAATATTTAACACATGTAACCATGAGAAAAATATGGATTCATAACATTATTTATTAGAGCAACAAACCAATACAAAATATTGAGGCACAAATTATATACAATGAAGAAATAAGCCTTCCACAAGCAATCACTCCCAAATATGAGCTTCTATTATAATACAAAATGCCGGAGAGAAACTACAACATAGTCATATTAAGCATAAATACAGCTGGAGATGATATAATGATATAAAAATACTTATATAGGCCCCAATAGATTCTAGACATACAGATCCAGGCACTATATCATCTTTCCAAGACAACCCAAGAGGGTTTTTGGAAAATGCACACAATGTGCTAATGTAAGCTGCATCCCTAAGGCTGAAGATATGCTGCAACAACAGAAATGAGAAGATATGGCTGAAGTTGATGTAGAAACCTACAACTCTTCTCCAATAGATCCTCTGGATGAAAGAATGGCTCCTCCACTGAAGAAATATTCACCTCCCAAAACAACCACTGCAACTACCCCTACAACTCCTCCCTAAAATAACGTAGATCTAGACTGAAACTGCGTTGTAGGGGATAAATACTCCTTAGCCTACTACTAAATGTGTCAATAAAGCTCAAGGGGCTTCTTTACAGGCCTTCCAATGGATGGAAACCTTCCTTCACTGCAAAACTAGCACTGAAGACACCCAAAATAATTCTCCACTGCTGCACCCTACAACACAGCACAATATTCTGTAGAAACTGCACTGATGAAGAAAGCTGAAGCTTGGCCCTAAGCCTGAGTGTGGAAATGAAGTGAAATTCTCCTCCAAGAGGCCTCTCAAGGAAAGATATGGGATTCCCACTTGGGAACACCCTGTGCTAAACAACACTGCAAACTCAACTAAACAACTGAAGAATGCCAAAAGTCTAAACAGACCATATACAAAATAATAAGCCAAAACATAATCCAATATAGTTGCCATCCTCTTCCTTATATAAGTTATGATGTTCCTTTCCCTTGGCCCCACTCAATTAGGTCACTACCTCCATGCAATCAATCTCCCTCCAAAACTGCGTTATTCCTCATTAAATGTCCACTCCTCCATAACAACACTGTTGATTTGGTCAAAGTTGACCTATTCAACATGTTTCAACCCTTGTTCACACTCAAAGGTGCTTTATTTAGCTTCTTAGAAGGTATCCTTTCACACTTGAAGTGTTTTTATTGCTGCTAAGGAGATTTGTGTGCCTCCCTACCCATTTCTTCACCTACCTAGTGACAAAATAATCTATAATATTCCATTTAGCTAAAAGCTAAATTTTAGGAATATTAAAAACATGGATCTTAATGACAAAGGCTTTCCTTGTGGAAGCTGAGGCATGTAGATACTTAAATGAAAGTAGAATACACACATACAGGGTTTACTCAATATATAAATTTTCAAAGGAAGTCAGAGCATGAGAAACATGAATTCTGAGTAATGAACATGAAGATACTGAAAGCAGGACATTGAGAAGGATATCCTATAGTTTAGTGCTTGAAAGGAAGTCAGAGCATGCAAAGAAAGAATTTTGAGTAATCAAACATTAACATATTGACATAAAGTAATAATATACATAGGACATTGTTCATAAAAGTATCAAATGAATCTCAGGTGAAGGATGAAACCAATAGTCACTCTCTATTACTGATCAAAACTTGTTTACAATAGTAGCAGTCATCCATTACATATACCAACCTCTTATAACTCTAAAACTATCTCCTTTATAGAATGATGACTCATAAAAATTATATGCCACCTTTCTAGCTTCTAATTCCCACCTCAGAGACCTATTTCAAACATGATTCCATCACTTGGAGACTTCCTAGGGATATTTATGTTTTGCAAAGTTTGGATACAAAAAGGACTCTTCTTTCATTAATAGTTCAACAAATCAATTTAATAACCCTTATCAAATTCAAAAAACTAATTTTATGATCATACTAGAGTGCTAATGTGTCATTATGCAACGTGGATGCTGAGCAAGACCTCCTCCAAGTCGAATTTTTACAATTTTCTCATAAATATGGTTAGTGAAAATTATGAAAAAATAGGCTTCAAAGATGAGTGTATAATTTCCAAACCCTGATGGCTTTGCAAAAACTGAGAGATGTTTTGTAGATAGACCTGTGCTGAAGAAAAAACTCTTTCATATTTCCAAAATACTTTTTCATTTGCTCAGAAAGTTTAAAAAAAAATTCACTATGAAAACATGGCAGTTTCATAGCAACCAAAAATAGCTTTTGCACTCAAAATTTCTGCTCTTTAGCTGTTCCAGGGTGTCCATCATGACCTGATACCTCATCACTACCATTTCCTCTCCTTGAAAGCCAAAAAAAACATTTTAAAGGAAAAAAGACAGCTACAGGTGTTTTCGTAGCGTTTTCCTAGCTTTAAGCCTAGGAAACACTACGAAACTGTGGAAAACTGTGCAATTTCCAGATTTTGACTTTGCCTCAAAAAAGTAACCTCCAGTGGTAGAAAATTGGTCTTCAACATGTCATTAACCTCTTAAAATATAATCAAACTCAATTTAAGAGCCTTGAGGTGTTTCCTCTTCAAAAAACATCCTTTTCACCTTTAGCAAGTTTATTCATCACTAAAATGACTCTGTTTTTTCTGAAAACATAGGGTTCATAGATGAGATCTTATCTACCTATCCTTGATATATATTACAAAACTGAAGGGGGTTATTTTATTTGAGTATGTATTGAATAAAAACCTCTCTTCTTTTTTTTAAACACATCTCCAGCTATCCAGAATATGCATTCTAAAAAACATGTATAAAATAGGAAAATTTTGCATTTTAAAAATAGGGCTGAAATACATCCTTGTATCTCCCAATTTGTATCACCTTTGAGAAACATGAAAGAGGTTATTTTTATCTGATATTTTCTTGAAAATAACATCTCTCAGTTTCTTAAAATACTTCTCGGTTTGCCTAGAAACTTCCCTTGAAGTTGACTGCTCAAAGTCAGAAAACGGAGAAATGCTTCATATTTTCTATGAAATTATTAATAGTTTCGTAGCGTTTCTGCCTATTTTACACTGAATTCACTACAAATGTAGGGAATCTTGGCTAAAATTACCTTTTCAGATTTGTAAGCTTGGGAAATCAAATATGTCAGCAAATGATGACTGATGGAACATGATGTGACCTATACGGAGGTGGTTTTGAGATGAAATGAGGGTGGTCTTGAAACTTAGGATAGGTTAAATATGAAAATATGAAATTTCCTATGCCAACTTGAGAAAGGTTTAAGGAGACCTTACCCTTTTGAAGGAGTGAACTGTATGACCATATCAAGTAATGACTCACAAAATTATGAGTGATAACATAAGGCACAAAAATAACCAAATTTTAGAGATATTCAATTACCACCATTATCATAGATTTGTTTTCCATTGTCAGAAGCCAAACTATAAATCCATGGAGATTTATGGATATTCCATTGGAACAATTTGCCACAAAAAATATTACAATGCATTGAAATATTTTATTATGTAGTTTATTAACTTAAGCTTCACCTTTATTATAGTTAGCTTGGTGCTTAAATGTTTGGAAACCGAAAATGAAATGAAAGAAAAAACAAATGATCATAGCATCATGGGAGTGGATTTCTCTTTTCAAAATCATAAATTCTACCAATCATCCTCTTTCATTTGAATCTTTTGGTTCATGTCAAAATGACCTTAAAGCCAAGGTCTAACAAATGTTTTGAATCATATACCAAATACTTCTAAAGTTATTGTGTCAAAGTATTTCAATTGAAAATTATTTCATTATAAAGGATTTATACCTAACTCTAGCTTCCCCATCGGATATGAGTGGAAGTGGATTTCTCTTTTCTAAAGCCTAAATTCTACTAATCATCCAATTTCCTTTGAATCTTTTGGTTCATGTCGAAAGTACCTTAGGTCCAAGGTCTAAAAAATATTTTTCGTCATATACCAAATTATTCTCACATGGGCTTCACTCAATGAACCTCTAACCTATCATGTGCATTCATGGCATACAAAATAATACCCTTGATTTAACTACATATTGTAAAATATCTCAAAAAATCACGTTATTTAACCCCCTACCACTATGAACCAAATACACCTACCCAATTTAAAGAATTCCTACTTTCACTAGATATTTTATGTATCCATTTTTTCATTAATATTTTTTATACACCTTTATATTTTTTCATTAACTTTGGGCTCCATTTTTATACTTGTCAATATAAAAAGACTTTACCCCCTATTATATGCTCAATATATTCTATCATTTTTTCCTCAATATATATCCCCCAATATGAATGCACGTGGTATGGTATTTCTCCCCAATGAAACCCCCGTAATCCTTCTAAAGTTGTTGTGTTGGAGTATTTCATTTAAAAAGTGTTTCTCAATAAAAGGATGTATGTCTAACTATGACCTCCCCTTCAAATATTAGTGGGAGTGTATGTCTGTTTTCAAAAGCCTAAACTATCCCAATCATCCTCTTTCCTTTGAATCTTTTGGTTCATGTCAAAAGGACCTCCAATCCAAGGTCTAACAAATATTTTGTGTCATATAGAAAATCCTTCTAAAGTTATTGTGTTGAAGTATTTCATTTGAAAATTATTTCTTAATAAAGGCTTTATTCCTAAATCTAGTTTCCCCTTCGGATATGAGTTGGATTTCTACATGTAAGGATGGATTCTATAACCTAAATAATGATTGCCATGAGTCCCTCAAACTTGAAGATAAATAGTTATTTCACGAGATGATTCACATGTTTCAAAGGAATGTAATGGTATTAATACCGTATTAAATCCTCTTTTATTACTCCCCACACACACACACACACACACACACATAAACTATTCTATCTCCTACTTCAAACCATTAACTTATATTTCAAAATGAGAGTTTTTGAAGGTAACAATGTTTGACGCCATTTCATTGTGGATGGAATTTTTTTTTTTAAGTTTTCTTAGCATAATCATAGGTGGATTGTGTATACAATCATTTGTATAACATGTAGCATATCTTTTCCTTTTATTCTTGTTGTTCAAAATAAATGAGCACACTTCACTAACATGGGATATGTAGCATTCTTGAAATATTTGCAAAATTATCAATTGGTTGCATTGGCTTCGTGACAAGATCAACACCATAACCTGGAACATTTATATAGGTTCTATTTAAAGTGTTAAAAATGTGTTTGAGGGGTATGATTTTTGGGGATATAAAACTAATAGAAATACTTCTCTTTTAGTTCTTGGCTTTTGAAATTAGATATTTCAAGTTTTCCAATGTGTTTCCATTCTATTAATGCCTCAATGAACCCATAATTCACTAGAAAATATTGTTTCTTTTAGAGCCAATTTAGATCTTGGTTCTACTTTTAGAATTCTAATTTTCATGTTCTAGTTTTAAGGCTTACTTCTCAGTTGAATAAATTAGCATGATGAGAGGGTTTCAAGACTAGATTTTTAATTTTTTTCAACATATTTATCTACTAAATAAGGATTTTAGAAAAAAATGTTAATTTAGAAGGACATGACCAAAGAAGCTTAATTGATTTGCAAACTGCCGTGAATATTCCATTATATAGTTCGTCACAATAGATTTGATAAAAAAATATTTAAAAATCCGAAATATATATTATTAGGGTTTTATTTCTCTTTAGATTTCTAGATTTATAGATTATTGTTTTTTTTCCATGTGGTTCCTGGTCCCTGGAGATCTGTGACCGCTACATCCAAAAAATATTTGTACCATTCATATCCTCTTAAAGGGACCACTTCCTATCGGCTCAACCATGGAGCCTAACCCTGAGAGTGTTGATAGAATTAGACCTATGACCTCTCAATAGTAGGGGTGCTTTAATGACATGGATTCGACCAATTGAGCTAACCCTCACGTCCAATCTCTAGATTAGTGTTAATTGTGTATGCATGCAAATTAAAATTATGTGGAAATTAGAGAACGACGAGATAAAAACTCAAAAACCATGATTTAACACAATATAGGACCTGGGAACCCCTTTTGGGAGAAAACACAGCTAGAAGATGAGGTCACTCTATTCTCTTTCTCTTAATAGAAAATGGATGTAGGTACAAAAAAGTATGGTTTGTGGCTCTTGGGCTACTACAATGCATAAATCCTCTCTATGTGCTCTATCTTCTATCCCTCTAGAATATTTTTTATCTTCTATGGAACAAATGCACTAAAAAAGAATGGAAACCCTTTTCCTCCTAGTGGCTTGGTTATAGCAAAACTTGATAACCTATTAGTGCTTTTTGTATTAATATTTCCATAGTAAGTAACATGGTATTGCGAATTTATGGAATACTATGTGGTACCATTAAGGTGTCCAACATTTTGAGTGAACACATCACCCATCTTAAGGGACATAAAACTATGTTAAAAATATGAAACTACGGTAAAATTCCACTTTTTACAACTCACTTGATGGATATAATGATTGCATTGAATTCTTATTTTCGAGAGGACAAAAATTGACCTAAATATCACTAAAATCAGATAAGGAAAGTGTATTTATGAAGAAATACCCACATGTGCATATTTGATAAGGTTAGCCCTAAAGAAAAGTGGGTCACCTTGGAAGGCCATAAATATAAGTGACCTCTACCTCATTTGGAAATCATCATGGTACACTCTTCTATCTTGGTTTTTGGCTCACATGGGTTTGAGGCTCGTCCACAGAGGACCGGGTTCTCTCTGAGGTGAAATTGCAGGGTTTGAAACTTGCATTTCAGATCTAGGGTTTTGGTCCACAATCGCAGGCACAACACAAAAGGATTTAGACCACAATTGCTCCCATAGAGGCTCATTTGTGCAAATTGGGCCTTCGAGTCGCACATATAACTCACTCTGAATGCAACCGAGAGTTAGGGTTGCAAAATCTCAGTTGCATGATTGCCTTAGTTTAGATCTAACTGCAGTCGCTTGCATACCAAGCTTAAGGGAGTGACTGGGATGTTATAGTCGCTCAGATGACTCCTCCTCAATGCGAATAGGAACTAAAATATGAAATCTCATTCTTCCAAAGTTTTCGCTCATTGACCACAGAGTTCAACAGTTGATCGTAGATAGTGATAGTTCATTCAGTCTTTAGAATCATGGTTTTGAGTATAAGCATTGTTTAGTTCATTTCATGGATGTTGTAGTTATTTTGTTGGATAGTTGCATAGATGAAGATATGGATCATTATACTCTCTTTTGTTGAATCATTTGATGACCTGGTCTAATAAGAAGAATAATTTGAAAGGGTTTTCCCCATAGTGGTTTTTTTCCCTTGTCTGTAACCAATCATGGTGTCTCTATGTGTGAATGTTTTTCTTCTATTGTTCATTTATGTTTCATTGCATTGATGATGATGTTATTGTTCTTTATACATAGTTGCATATGTTGTCGAATAATGATGTAAATATGAATAATTTCATGATTTTATGGGGTGAACTTAATATGTTTATGAAGAAATGCAATTATCAAAGCAAAGAACAATATATCCCTAAGAAAAATTAACAAACTAAAACTATGATACGAAAAGTTCCAAACTAGGAACATTTATATAATTAGGTTAAAGAAATGACCGCTACAAAAATGAACATTACAAATTGATAAATAATTAATAATTAATTATTAGTGAAAGGGAACGTTGAATATTTATATAATTAATTAAAGGAATTAGGAAATAATTGGGACTAATGAAATTAAAATTATTAAAATTAATTTTATTACTAGAGGGGGATTATATAAATTAGAATACTCTTTTTTGTCAAGTTGTTTGTGATCCTCCAGGTTTGACCTGTGGCTTGAGAAGCCAAGACCCGAGGGCATCTAAGCATTCAAAGTCACCCGAGGATTGCACCCGGCCTAGGCCACACTAGCCTTAGCTAATTGGATTTTTTTAGCATGTCTCCTCCTCCTAGCACAGGGCAGAACCAGCCCCATGAGGTTTGATCCTGGGTCACCTTGCTGACCAGGCCCATCCTCAATCGGTTGTGAAATTAGGACTTAACTATAAATTAGAATAAATTAAATTAGAGTACAAATTCGCTTATTATATTAGAGAAAGCAAAAAGACAGGATGAATTGGAATTATTATTAAAGAGAAAAGGGGGGGATATATATTTTATTTTATTTAAATTATTAAATTTAGAATAAAGTAGATAAGGAATAGGTTGGAGATTAAGAATACTTAAAAAACAAGAGGGATGTAAACGTTACTAATTTAAAATTTCCACTCTAATTACATCAATAGGGAAGCTCTAGAAATTAAAAATCACCCTAACAACTTTAATTGATAATATAGATATCAGTTGAGTCATTCTTGGAAATCTGTCATTCATTTTTTGTCCTCTAGTCCTAAACCCCCTAACCCTGATGTCAAACTTAACCAATATTAAGTCCCCTTTCCCTCCATTCCTAGTCCTCTTTGTCCATCTTTGTCACCTTTTAATTTTAATCATTTTTTAATTCTATATTCCTAAATTAAAATTTTACTGTGATCTTATTTTTGCTATATTTTTTTATAATTTAAATGTAATTTATCCTAATTAAATCCTAATTATTTTCTTATCTTTAATCTATCCTATTTATTAATATTATCTCTGATTATAGTCTATAAGTATCCCCTTTCCTACATATTATATCATCGTTTTATCGTTTTTCTCTTCCCTTTCCCTTTCTTCTAATGCTATATTATTTTATTCTAATGTTTAATATAATTTTTCCCTCTTTATTATTCAGTCTTGTCTAATTACTAATTTATTTGGTTTCCTAGACCCTCTTGTCTCCTTTAATTAATTAATTAATCAATTAATATATCTCTTTTTAATTTAATAATAATTTCTAACAAAACATTTAAATAGTAATGTTCACATCTCTTGTTTATTATTTTTTCTTAATCTCTAGTCTTCATTATCTACTTTATTCTAACCTCATTTTTCTCTTTAATATTAATTCCAATTTGCTTATCTTTTGGCTTCCTCTAATCTAATAAACAAGTTTTTACTCTAATTTAATTTATTCTAATTTATATAATTCACTCCAATAATAAAAGTAATTCGTATTTCTAAAGTTCATAATTTAAATAAAATAAAATATATACTCCCTCTCCCGCCCCCTCCTTTTTAATATTACTTCCAATTTGTCCTATCTTTTAGCTTCCTCTATTCTAATAAGCAAATTTTTATTCTAATTTAATTTATTCTAATTCATATAATCCCCTCTACTAATAAAATTAATTTATATAATCCTTCTCTAATAATAAAGTAATTTGTCTAACTTTAATTTCATTAATTTGTTCTTTGTGCCGATCATTTCCTAATTTCTTTAATTAATTATATATAATTAATTATATAAATTTGTATTGTTTCTTTCCAATAATTATTAATTATTAATTATTAATTATTTATCAATTTGCAATGTTCACTTTTCTAACTATCATTTCTTTTACTTAATTATATAATTTTTCTTATTTTAGCATTTTTTGTATCATATTTTGAACTTTTTCTCCTTAAAGATGGGTGAAGTGTTCACCCGAAATGTTGAACACCTTAACGATGATTCTTGCATCATTGGAAAGGTCTTTTTGTAGAAAAAGAAAAAAAGTGTCACACTAAAGCAACAAAATTGTACCCCCAAAAATTGTTGCTTGATGCCTCAAAATGCTCCCGGAAGGTTTTAGACCTTGATTTGCCAAATTGGGTTCTGACGATTAAAATGGTCTAGTGAGCTAATTCCTCCACTCTTTCCACTCTAAAAACATCGAGATAAATAACAAATAATATAATGATCCAATCTAAATTATTAATCATCTTATAAGCTTGATGCTTTAATAGTTCACAAAAGTGTGAGTTTTCTTTCAAATTTTGCTATCTTGACTCATATAAGAGTTTTAGACTTAATGGTTTTGAAATTTTTTTTCTACCCCAATCTTTTAAGTTTGTTGATCAAGTAAAAAAAATTTAGACAAAAAAATTCTTTAAATTTTCTTTTGGTTTATCTACCTTGTATTAAAACACATTTTTTAAATTAATGATTAAATTTTTTACTAAAATCCCAATGACTTTGGTTATAAAATATACATGATATCATCCTATCACTGGTGCTTCAATGATAAGTTAGTAGATTTCTAACTACAAAATTCTCCCACTCAGCATTTTTCCTTTTCGTGTTATATCACCGTAATATATAACTTCGCAAGTTTAAATCATATTCTAAATGCTTTTAGTTCAGTCAAAGTATTTCATAAAAAAGGCATTGCTTCATGGATGGAATGCCATTAAGACTGGCGTGCCATATAAATTTTTGAGTTCCCTTTAGGCTATTTAAAGAAATACAATGGGGGAGGTGTCATTAGATGTTTCTTTCGAATGATCTCTCAAGATTTTTTTAAAACTAGTGTGAACAATGTATTATTGGGCATATGCATCTTTTCAAAAATACTAGATTATGACAAGTACTTCACAACCCAATTTTATTCTTTTGAGGTTTTGTTTTCAAAAACTCAAAGTAATGGTTCATTTTTTTTAAATAAAAAAGTTTCACAACATTGTAGATTTATGTTATATTTTGTAAGTTTTATTAAAATGGAAATTTGAATTATTAATAAATAATAGATAGTTATTACATTATAGATAGTTATTATATTATAAGTAAATTTTCAAAAAAATATCATATAAATTTATTAGAATGAAAAATAATATAATACAAAGTTATCACTAAAATTATGTAAAACTGGATTGAATTTGAACATTAGTTGAGATCATTTAATCTCCTCTCAACTATTATCCACGAAATTTGAACCCTACCCATTTCACATTCCATAATTTGTAACTTCATATACTTATAGCACTATATTGTAGTTAATCTATTGTATTATGCCAAGTCGTGATAAGCCTAAAATTGGTTGACATAACTTAAAACTACAAAATAAAAGTTTTGTTTTTTTTTTTTTTAAGGTTGGTAGTATATTTCATTTTTATTTTTTTTATTTTTTTCATTTTTATCAAGATACATTATTCGAATTGGAGACGGGAATTGAACTTCTGATGAATGCTATAACAACTCCGTCTCATCACCGTTTAACCAAAACCCCACAAACAAAATAAAAGATATCTATATTAAACAGATAAAAATAAAAATAAATAAATGATAAGCCCAAAAGTATTTGACATAATTTAAAACTGCAAAATAAAGGATATTAATATTAAACAGATGGGAATGGGAATAAATAAATGTGTGTATTTGTAAAAGTTGCATTCAAATGTGGGCCTTTGGAAAATTTGAATTAAAATTGGAAAAATGAATCTTTGGATAAAATCAATGAAACTCCAAGAGTGGCATGGCCCCCGTGGTGGATTCACCTCCAAATTGTTAGGTGACACGTAATATCAATTTGGTTTCATGTATGCATCAAATCCGTGACCAATATCTAGCCTCCCATGTCTAATTCATGTTGCAGGTAAATTCTGGAAGTGTCCATAAAAGTGGGTCCTACTTTAATGGATAGGTTTTTGCATTTAAGTTTCAATCTTTTTGAATTTTCCCAATGAGTTTTAACATTCGAGTGCTTAATTGAAAGAGTGGGATCCATTCTATAATGATAGGTTAGGATTTTATATTTAATTTAAATGTTTTATTTATTTGTAATATTTTTTATTATAATTATGTTATCACATTTATAAAATTGATGATGTAAAAGGAAAATTTTTATTATAATATATATATATATATATTTTTATGATTTTTTTATATTGTATTTATATAAAATAAATAGTTAGTAATAATAATAGATATTAATTTATGATAAATATCAATTTTTTTTTTATAATGTATTTCATAATATTAAAATTAATATATATATATATATAAATTAATTTGATATTTTTGGATCATTATTGCTGACTCAAAACAATGACTTAAAATAATTTCTTGGCTCAAAATGTCAATTAAATAAATTATTTCTAATTTTTTTATTATTATCTTTTCATTTCTATATATTTATTCTTTGTAACACTCAAATGGTAATAAATAGAATAATAACAATACTATAATTTTCTTATTATTCTTTTATTTTTAATATATTTATTTTCTAGCTTAACCTTAATAATCTAATCCATCTACCTACCTATATATGTGTGAGACAATTTGAATGTTGTAAAAAAATATTCTTAATTAAATTCTTATTTTGACTTTTTAACATTTATTTGATCTAATATCTATTTTAATCTTTTCCATTTTTGACCCTGTATCTCTCATATATTTATCTTATGAAGTTTGATTAGATTTCTTGTGAGTTTCTTCATGATGAGCCACACTCAGTGGCTAGAAACGTCAACTAAAAATAAATTTGTGAGGGATCCAGAAGTATCAGATTGAAATTGCTTATCTTACAGAAGCCCTAACTCTAAAAAAATAAACTAAAATATTATTTTATTTTAAATTATTATTTTTAGTATTAATTATAAAAACAATTAATTGCATTGATAGGCATGCCTATATTTTTTCCAAAGAAAAAAATCGTAACTTTATTCAACTTGAAAGCAAGGACAAAATTACATTTTGCAGATGACCTAGGGCATTACGGATACCTAAACTAAAATGCCTACAAAAAAAGAAGATCTCAAAGCTCCCAAATGAACATTCCTCCAAAACCAAAGATCCAAAAAATAAAATTGGGCACAGGGCACAGATAACACTAAAAAAATCCCCAAAAAACCATGGAGAAGTCTAACCCTATGAGAAAATCTAAGTAAACTAAAATTCCAAGCATGGACACCAAAAACCCAGAAAAATTTATTTGCAAGCACAAGAAGAGGCCAACAAGAACCCTGCAAGACCAGAAGCAAAACTCCTCTGCAAAAAGTAGAAAGAAAGGCACAGAACAAGCCAAAGTAGCAGGGGAGCCACTCAAACCCGCTCCCCCAACTCCTAGCACCACAAAAACAGCAAAAACGAAGCCCAAAGGGGCTTAGTCAATCTACGAGCAGAGGAAAAACAACCCAAATAAGGGTGAAAGACAAGCCCTATGACAGGGCAGTAAGGAAGAACTGGGACAAACCCTAGAAAGAATTTTTGGCGGTCACAAAGTGAACCAATAAACCTTGAATCAAAAAAATCATGGCAGCGGTGAGGGAGGGCGAGACAACTCCAAGTGAAACGACAAGCACCAACAACAAACCCGGAAGGAACCCTACGTGGACATACAAAGATGCACCAACACCCAAAAATTCCATCACCATGAGCACAACAGAAGCAATGCCAACAACTTGATCGAGAGCCATGGGCACCTAAAAATGAACAAAGGAAAGGTACAAACAGGGGTTGAGGTAGCTAAGGCTCAGTCGCCTCACCCTCGCTCCCTCAACTCCCCTCCCTATAATTCATAGGCATGTCTATTTTGGAATAAGGCTTCCAAAATTTTAATTTATTTATCAATAATTATTAAGTGGATGATATGAATTTAATCTCTATATTGTTCTAGAATATTCATAATATTATTGTGTCGAGAGGCACTCTAAGCTCAGTAAGGGGGTTATGTTATAGGGTTGGAAATGTTTAATAACATTTACATGTCAGCTCAATTAAAAAATAATAAAAGGTTAGAACTAATATATAGCCCAATCTAAGGGAGATGTAGTGCGAGTAAGTGAGTGTAAACATTTAAATGTTGGCTCAATTAACAATAAAAAGTTAAAAGTAATTAAGATAATAAAATTCATTTTGCTATGTTGTAATTTTGTTTTTATTAATAAAATTACGAACATTTTTTTAGATAAAAGAAGACCATAATATACATATCACGTTAAAATATATAACATATAAGTAGTAACTATAAATTAGGATCTATTTTACCATATAAAATAAAATCATGATTTTGGAACCATATTTAAATTTAATTAATAAACACATAAAAATTAATACTTACAATATAACAAAGTTCTTAACCATGGATATTCACCCCCACTTTACAATGGATATTATTGACTTGTAAAAATGCTTTGTTACAATACTATGGATTATCAATACCACATGCCCAAAAATTATAACTCATCTCACAATCAAAATGTTTTATAAATATTTTATTTTAATTTAATTTTACAACATTTTTTTAATTAAATAAAAAATAAAAAATGTTATAATTACTTTTGAGAGATATCTAAACGCTCTATCATCACTAATACTAAAAATATTCTTTGGATATTCTATAAAGATTAAATCAAGGTTTTAGTGAAATAAAAAATGAGAATACTTTTATATATAAAGATGTGAAATTTATATAATATAAATAATATTATTAAGACCTAGCAACAATTTCCATCTTAAATAAAGATCTACCAAGTGATGAGATGAAAGAAATATCTCCAGGTGGAAGAATTTCCTCAATTTTTTCACTCAAAAAGAAGTTTACATCTTGAGAGAGTTGATCCCTCTCGATGTTTGGTAGATCAAGAGTTAAGATCCATACTGGGTTGTAGAGCACCTCTCGACACAAAGATCCATCTTAACTCTGGATCTACCAAGCGCCGAGGGGGATGAAATATCTCAACATGATTTATTTTTTTTAGTGCAAAGCTTGAGGAAATGATTTCAGCATGAGAGATTTAATTGCTCTCGTCGCTTGGTAGATCCTTAGTTAAGATGGATCTATACTGGTTCTTAATAATATTATTTATATTATATAAATTTCCCCATCTCTCTATATAAAAGTATTCTCATTTTTAATTTTACTAAAACCTTGATTTAATATCTTTCGAATATCTATGGAATATTTTTAGTAGTAATGAGGATAGAGGGTTTAGTTACATCTAAAAAATAAATATAACCTTTTTATTTATTTATATTTAATAAAAAAATATTATAAAATTAAATTAAATTAAATTATCTTAAATTATTTTGATTGTGAAATAAATTATGTTTTTTTGGCATGTGGTATTGATAAACCATGGTAATGTAACAAACCCTATTTACAAGTTAATTATATGCATGGTAAAGTGGGGGTGAATTTCCATGGTTAACAATCTTGTTATATTGTAAGTTTATCGTAAGTGTTAATTTTTTATGTGCTTATTAATTAAATTTAAATATGGTTATGAAATTATTATTTTAATTTATATGCTAAAATGAATCTTAATTTACAACTACTGTTATAGGTCAATTTGGGCACCATTCCCAATGACTTGGTTAAACTAGACATCATCCCCAGAACCATGAATAGGGTCTATCATCCCCTATCATTTCAGTTGCTATATGCCCTAAGACAAAGAACAAAGACCAATCATCCCTGACTTCCATTGCAAGATTTCCAAGATTTGAAGTATATGTTATAACACCTATGAGCTCACCAACGCAATCTCTCAAGGGGCTAAGTGCGTTGCATATGCAAGTACCTCCATTCAAAGGTGCTCTGCAAAGAACTTCCCCACACTCAAGGGTGTGTTGGTCAATTGGGAGTGAAATTATCATTGCTCCGGAATCTCCACTTGGCCAGTGCCTTCTAGAAGAGTGCATATGTGTCAAACTTCGAATCCATGTGTCCATTTGAGCCCTCTGAGCTTGGGAACATGTATTGCCTATTATTAGAAAGTCATTGATTGTAAAACTACCTCTAGCTCATCTATAAATTGAGCACAGATCCTAGTGCTTGGGAGGGAAGAAATTGAGTAGAGAAATGCTGGTGGAATTTCAATTGAGGAATTGATTTGAGTGATATGATGCAGGAGAGATTTTCATTGTGATGAGGCTGGGATGATGTTGGAGATGGTGACATCAAATCAATCGCTGGTTGTAACCTCCCCTTCTATCCATTAATAGGTATTGTTGTTTACTTTCCCACATATGCATCTGTATAAGCTTATGTATTTCATATTATGAATTCTTATTTGATGTATATGGTTCATGTTTCATTGATTTAACTGAATAACTTAAATAGGAATTTGTATATTGCTATCTCTTTATTGTTTAGTGTTCATTCTTGCAAGAAATATTTTGGTGATCTAGCTTGGATTTGAAGCTACAACAAGAGCGACATAAGGAGAATTGGAAGCGCTTGGACTCTAAGTAAGTTTCTTGAGTTGTTCTGTGTGTCTATTTATTGTTAGGAAAAGTATCTGCAAAGTCTTTAACCTGTTGTTCTAAATGCATTGCACCACATTTAGGGAAGAATGTTTTATCCGTAATTCATAATTCCGCATAACAAATTGGCGACTCCGCTGGGGAGTTTACCCTTCATCCTTGGTGTATTTTTCCTCTGTTATCAACCTAATAGCATTTAATTTGAATATTAGGCTTTTTGAATTCAAATTTGCATTAGTGGTGTGTTAAACAGCCTGAGTTTTTTTGTTCTCTGTTGCACCCAACGCACTGTTGAACAGGACATAGTGCTTTGCATAGCATTGTCTCCCACTCAGGGGTGCATTGCAACGCACTGTCTCCTGTTAGAGACTGCGTTGCTCCCTAGAGTTAACCAAATTCCATTAAATTTGTCATTGCATTTGCTTTCAATTTATTTTTTGCTGTGTTTTCAAAGTGCCTGATGCCTCATATTGACTAGTGGCTTTACCTATCTCTTCCTCCTTTAAAAGAAAAGTTTGTTCAATGTTTATTTAAAGTGATTTTATTTATCATTGACGAATTAATTTCAAAGTATTTTCATTGCTGCATTAGATCCATTTTCTTTTGAAAAGGAAATTCTCATTAAATTCTTCATTTCCTATAGGATAAATTGTAGTTAAAATCTTCATTTTTCGTAAAAAGAGAAATTGTTGTTCAAATTCCTCATTTCTCAAAGTAAAAAGAATTTGTTTTTATTGATTTGATGCACTTAGTTTCTTTTTCTGCATTCACATTAAAGGGAATGAAAAGAAAAACCTGCATTTGCATGTAGTGGATTGTGTGTTTTGCATAGGAAAAATTAGGAAAGCTGCATTTTAGTTTGTGCTCTTTGATTGTTTTCTCTCAAATTGATTGCTCTTTCCCTCTAGTAGCTAGGATTTTCATTGAAAAACTAAAAGTGAAAAGATTTCTTATCATTTTAGTTTGCATTTTAGGAATTTCCAATACATCATCGTGGTGAACCTTGAAAGGAAAATTGATAAACAAGATAAACTTAAAATTTACATAAATTTACCTAACAGAGCATTGGAGCCATAACGATAAAATTTAGAAGTTCTACGCTAGAGACGTGTTCTGGCATCATAAAACATAACATCTTTTGTTAATTTTCTGTGATACATTCCAAGTGTGATACCTCACTCCACGTACATAAGTATATCATAGCTCGTCCACGTACATTCAGGTATATCGGGCGGTGTTACAATACGAAAAGTATAAAGGGGTACTCTCACTATGTGGTTTTGCATCAAACAACGCTAATACAGACTTGGGCCTCCACATACCTTCAGGTATATTTGGGAGGACAAATTTAGGTTGTTATCCATCCATAGTGAACCGAGTCAGCCGCCTTGTAAATTGTGATACACTGAACACAGTATTCAGGGAGATTATCTACCTGTAATTCTTGGTTCGCCAGGAGGTATTCTGCAGTTCATAGTTTCTTGGTAAACCTTTTGCCTAGCATTACCCTTTTTTTTGTTTATTTATTTCTGGTTAAAATAAATCAGTCATCGTGGAAGAAAAAAATATTTTTCCCTGTCGTTCACGTAGATTAGCATTGAAACCACCTTTACCACCAGAAGTTACTCCTGGTTAGAAAAGGCGACATCACTCTACCGAAACCAGTAATATCAGTACCTCTGGTGAAGCATCATCTTCCCATATACCAGAGTTGGCACAAGTTTTTTTCTATAGATCCTGTTTCGTCTACTGTTGTCGAGACGGAGTCCTCACAGCTACCCATAGTCATGATCCATCCAATCAGTGAGACCATACCTCCTAAACCTGACATTGTTCAACCGGAATTTGATCTAGATCCTATCTTTTCTTTGCCAAAAAATATGAATCCCGAAGTTGAACAATCGAAATTTGTTCCTCCATTGGTCATCCCACAATTTTCTGTAGCCATTGAGTCTCCAATTTCACACAGTCAACCTCCCGAAATATACTTTGGGTCTGACGGTGAAATACTTCCACCTGGTTTGATTTTGATTGAATAAATCCCATAAGACGAGGCACCTTTAACTCCAACCCATTTTGGGGAGGATCTTTACCTGTACGAGTCTTTTCCTCAATCACCACCCTCTGATTTTGTTGATCATGTTCCTATTCACATTCCCATCAATTCAAAAGGGTATAAATTTGGTCAAGTAACCATGCCTGAACCAACATCTTCAGTTGGACCATCTGTTCCAATTACTTCAGTACCTACCCTTGCTACCCCGTCGATGTTCACAACTTCACCAGAATCATATTTTCATGGTGGCCCTTTTGTCCCATGAGGTTATAAATCTTTATCTGGAATTTTTTCTAGTGCATATTCAAACCCATGGACTTCACCAATGTCATTGTTTGGTATTCTAACTGGTAAACCTATAGTGAGTACTGAACGAATTTATTCTTTATACACATCATCAGGGCAATATCAAGCTAGTCCTTCTAGGTCTATTCCATCCAGTCCCATATCAACTAGACTCCCTGCATTTGGAGAGAAATGTTTTTCGTCTTATTATCCTCCTCATGCAGGGGGGGAAACCTTTGGTCACCCACTTTGACAGTACTCCATCATTTTTTGGTAAAGCTAATGTTGAAATGAATGTTTGTAAATGGCAGCCCACTCTACCTATCCAACCACAAACGGTTGTACATTCGTATCAACCAGTTCAAAATATTACACCCACATCACTTCCACTTTTTAATACATCGTTACCCTTGTTACAGAATCAAAATGTTATACAACAACCGTTTCAGGTGAGTCCTTCAACTCAATACCATAAAGTATTGGGCCCAAAGAATCCAAATCCTCCGATTAATTACAACAACAACCTGTACCTGGAATCATATATTTGCAAGATGGTTTACCATTTTATGGGATGTCACAGCCAAAACCAGGTTATACTTATACTCAATCGAATCCAAGTTATCCTAATTTGGGTTATAACATTGGTGGACAGACCCCTTGGAAGCCTCAAACAAAAATTCCTCAACCCTCATTTCAACAAGTATCGTACCCAGGTTTTGGTCAACAGAATCCTCAAGATTTTTCTTATCAAAACAACCCCTATTTGGGTTACCACCAGCAGATTCCTTATGCTGGTGCTCAAAGGCCTGTTGCTCAAGAAATTCCATCATACCCTGGCTATGCTCAACCTGACCTTAATAGTTTCCTTTTGTTGTAGATTTAGAGTTACCAGATTTAAATTGGCTAACCAATGATCCAATCAAATATGCTCCTTGGTGGCCAGTGATACCTCATAAATTACCCTCGGATATTCCTAAATTCAATGGAAACCCCAAGGAAGACCTGTCGACTCATGTTATGACTTATCATTTGTGGTGTTCATCAAAATCCCTAAATGATGACTCCGTTCGACTACATCTTTTCCAACGTACGCTCACTGGTACGGTTTCAAAATGGTACATTGAGTTACCTAGAGCTTCTTTTGATAATTTCACTTCCCTAGCTACTATCTTTTTGACTCACTTCCAGATACCCATACGATATGAATCTGGAATGGAACTCTTGACCAATTTCAAATAGACTAATGCTACTCACATTTCTGATCATATTCATGAGTGGCATCGTCGTCATAGAATGGTCAAGGCATTTGTTCCTAATCAGATCCTTGCTGAGTGGTTCATTAAGTCCCTGTTACCATATATAACTGAGGATGTGGCTAAGGGTGGCATTGTCACTGAACAACAATTCATTGCTCGTGCCCAATATTTAGACTTGATCTATACCCAATCTGGCACGCTCTATGAAAAAATTCCTAATGCGTCGCGATCTAATTTTACTGTTCCTCCACAATTAAAGGACTCTCATGCCGGAGACAGTTTGATTGGTATTACAAGTACACATCATACTACTGCATCTGATCCTACACCTTCTTCCAAAATCAATGCCGTGTCATTTGACAAAGGCAAAAGTGACAAGAAACCCGAAATTAAGAAAAAAGGGAAATCTAAGAAAAAGAAAACTTCTAACCCGTAGGACAGATCATCTGATCAATAATCTGGATTTAGGAAACCTCATTATCCATGCATAATCTGTAATGAGGAACATTTTTTTCGAGATTTTCCTCACCGCACTGAAGTCTCAAAAATCATTAATACTTCCCATGCGTCAGCTGTGTTGACAGATCTGTTTCCGAATCTGGAAACAAATTTGGTTGCTATGGATCCAAATTCTAGTTCCCAAGTGCTTATGTTATCCATCACAAAACCTTCAATAGATATTTTTGTGTCAACACGTAATAAATATAATGGTATTCAAGAAACTGATCAACCTACTACCTCGACTAATCTATCTATGGAATCGATACCACCTACTGTTATTCTTGAATTGATGATTAAGCCACCAAAGGGAGTCGTTCATAAATTGATATATAATCCTTGAGAAATAGCTGCTCAAAATTATACTATAGTTGAATACTTGGGTCAATCCCCTTCAGCTATGTATGCTCTTGAGGTATTACCAAATTGTCCCTCCCAAAAATAGGCATTATTTTCGGCTATTGGTGGAATTGATCCGACTAATTCTAATCTTGTCGTCTTTAACCATACGGGCTATGTGCCACAACTACCAGTAGAATTGGCATTCTCCATACAAGTAAATGTTCTCAATCAACTTGTTCATCGCACTATTATTGATGAGGGAGCATCTACATGCATTATGTATCTAAATTTTTGGAAGTCACTTGTCTCGCCACGCTTATCTCAATCATCAATGACGTTGAAGGCTTTCGATGGATGTACACATAAGCCTTGTGGTATTATCAATAACCTGCATGTTGAACTAGGGGGAAAAATAGTGAATGTTGATGTCAAGGTTGTTGACGGACCCCTTGAATATAATATTCTACTTGGAAGGCTGTGGGTATATGCTATGAGTGTAATTGTTTCTACATATTTTAGAATGATCGCCTTTCCATATGAAGGTACCATCACAGTTATCAATCATATATCCTTCTTTGCCTCCGCTTCCCAGGTAACTAGAAGTGTTACGTTCGTTCACACACCCCAACTAGCACTTCAGAACATTGGTGTAGGACTCTTAAAGGATTCCACTCTCATGGGAACCTTTGCATTACCGTCGCCTGCGACATCGATAGAAATTGAAAGTATAGAGACATACTACATGATCTCTTCCACTTCATCTGGCTTAAGGAAGAGTACGGGTGATTCTGACATTGTTACGTTGGATGAGTTCTTGCTACCCAGCCCTATTGAGCTGGCATAACAATCAATCTATCTGGCTTGTGCGGCGAATCGAAAATCAACGTCGCCGGTTTTTTGGGTTGATCGTTCCTTAGATTTTGGTACTCCATCTGATCCTTTTTCCTCAACTTTCTTGACAGATGAGAATATTTTGGAAACCATGATGTTAGAAGGAGAACCATGGGAATATTATCATCATCGTTCCCATCTTTCTGATTAGGAATAAAATTATCTTAGTCAACTATATCACCCATCAATCAACAATTTCTTTTCGAATTCTTACCTATTAATGCAATCGATTTTAAGCGAAATTTGTCAAATATTGAAGAAACCATTTATATCGATATTTCGACCAAACCTAACGTAGTAGAAAATATTCATGTCGGCATATCTTGTTCTCCATCACAAATTGAAACATATCGATCTCTATTTCGTGAATTCCGTGATGTATTTGCTTGGTATTATGAGGAAATGCCAGGCATAGATACTAGTATCGTTGAACACACTATTAATATGTATCTTGATGTCAAATCGGTGTGTCAATGCCTTCATCCTATTCATCCAAGGAAGGTTGCTACCATTAAAGTAGAAGTTGAGAAAATTTTGTGTGCTGGTTTCATTTACCCTATTCCACTAACTGAGTGGGTTTTCAACATCGTTCCTGTCATGAAAAAGCAAGGAACCATTAGAGTGTGTGTTGATTATTGGGATGTCAATCTGTCTTGTCCAAAAGACAACTATTCTACTCCCTTTATCAACCAGATTATTGACGATTGTATTGGGTGTGAAATATTTTTGTTCATGGATGGATTTTTCGGCTACAATCAAATCAATATCCACCCAGAGGATCAACATAAGACATAATTCATCTGTCCCTGGGGCACATTCTCTTATAGGAAAATACCGTTTGGTTTAAATAACACTGGGGAAAATTTTCAGAGAGCAATGGATTATGCTTTCAATGACATCAAGCACATTGTTCAACCCTATCTAGATGATTTACCCGCACATTCATGAAATTAGACTAGTCATCTGATGCATTTGAGAGCCATCTTCTTACACTTCTGACACTACAAAATACACCTCAATCCACATAAATGTGTGTTTTGTGTTGGTTCTGGTCATTTTCTTGGATTCATCGTCTCAAAAGAAGGAATTCAAATCGACGCATTGAAGTTTTAGGCCATTCTGGATTTCCCTGCGCCATCAAATTTACTTCAGACACAGAAAATTCAAGGAAAGGCTAAATTCCTAAGGAGGTTCATACCCAACTATGCCGAAATGGCTAAATGATTTACTCGACTCTTGAAAAAATGGGTTCCCTTCCATTGGGACCAAGTTGCACAAGCTTCCTTTGATGCTGTCAAGGATACTCTTGTTTGGTCGTCATTAATGTATCCCCCTAATTATCAGAGTGATTATTTCCTATATATCGCCATGGCTGATACGACCATTGCTATGGTATTGGTCCAAGTAGAAAATATGATAGAACATCAAATCTATTATTTGAGTCGTAATCTCAATGATATAGAATTTAAGTATTCGTACATATAAAAGATTTCCTTGGAAGTTGTTCAAGTTGTCCAAAGATTTTTCCACTATATCCTTTTCCGAAAGACCATTTTCGTTTTGGATTGCAACCCCATGACTTATATCTTATCACATCAATTGTTGGGGGGAAATATGAAAAATGGGTTGACATTTTGCAAGAATTTTATTTATAATTCATCAAATCCAAGTCAAAGAAGTCTTTAGTTTTGGCCGGGCTTATTTGTGACCTTCCCTTTGGTAGTAATGCTACTACATTAGAACCATCAATTCCTGACGAGTCTCTGTTTCCGATCGGATAATCTGATCCTTTGTATGGATATTTCATCTTTTATCTCCATACTCAAAATTTTTGGCTAGATACCTCTCGCTCTGAACAACGATGTATTCGATACCAAGCCAAATATTATTTTATCGTCGGCAATACACTTTTATCGTCACGGTGTTGATACAATTTTAAGGAGGTGCCTCACTCACGAGGAGGCCAAAAAAGTTTTAAATGACTGTCATGCTGGGGCTTGTGCTGAACACTTGTCTGGATATGCTACTGCGCATAAGATACTCCGCGACGGTTACTTTTGGCCTACCATATTTTGTGATTGCATCCTCACGGTCAGAAGTTGTCATGCGTGCCAGATTTTTTATCGTAAAATCCGCAAACCACCAGCGCCAATGCATCCTGTTGTCTCTGTGGGACCATTTTCGAAATGGGGTATTGACTTTGTTGATCATATGGTTAACATCAGTCATTTTTAAAGATAACCTTGAGTAGCCAAGTATCGAATGTCATGACTCTTGGTGAAAATTTTGAATGATGGCTGGAGAGAAACGATGCTAAGCTAAGTCACATGGCTAAATAACTAAGCACATGTCCAAACAGGGGGCTAAAACGTTTTGAGCCTACAAGGAATGGATTTCTTCTCAAAACCCATCATCCTTGAAGCCCCATTGTGCCTTCTGTCCTTTGATAAACCCTCACTGTTATTCCCAGTTTAAAAGCCTCTCTGTTGTGAAGAAGAATGCCCAAAAGGTCTCCTTTTCCTTTTTTTTTTATTTCCCACTAAGCCTCTTTTTTCTTCCCTTTTACTCCTCTACATTCCCCTCATTAACCCTTTAAATCATCTCCTTTCCCCTTAAAACCTTGCAAGCACCCCGTGTTTGGCTTGAAGTCCCTTTATTCCTTCTATCGAAACCCCTTTTAAGCCTTAAAAAGCTCTCTTTTGGCTTAAAAAGCTTCCATTTTCCATATAACTGGTTAAGCCCCTTTTAGGCCAGCCCCCTTGACCACTTCCCCATATGCCCTGCACCCAAGACCAAGCACTAAAGGCCTGGGCGCTAGTTGAAAACGGAACATTCGGAGGAGTGCGTTTTCTGTGTTGCGCTTGATAAGTTCCGATGCGATGGCTTTGTTCCGTGAACTTCTGCTAAGATCCTGACCGTTGATCGGTCAAGATCCGACGCCCAGTGCTTCTCTCCCGTCGCGCTCATCGCCCTGATCCATTCACCCTTTGATTGCCCACCGACCGTCGATCTACCACTCGATCCGACGGCTATCGCAAAATTGGGGCATCACCAATCACAAGTTTCAAAACGCGCCACCCTTCGTATCCCCGATTGGCGATCGTCGATTGACGACTCCCGATCTGATCTAAGCCGTCCATCCATGCCAGATCAACGGTCCTCATTTCATCGCCTTGTTCGTTCATATTTCTCCATAGGAGTTTCGGCCCCGCTCTGCTCCGATGCGATTAGATCGCAACCGTTGATCTCTCGGGATCCAACTGTTCATATCAAATCGCCCTCCGCCCATGCCGGGTCCCACCATCAAGCCATTTCATATGATTTTCATCGCACTCCCTATGCATTTCGATTCAAAGGCCTGAATTATAACGTTTTATATTAAAACATTATATCGTTGTGCCCGACATTAAACCTAATGTTTTACATTAAAATTCGTTGCATATCGACCCTTTTACACCGCTTCACTGCTTCTCTCCATCACTTCCCATTGCATCCATGGCCTCTAAAGCCTTCCTCCACCTCCCCTAGATTTTATAATGGTTTATTTTATTGTGCAGGGTTCACAGAGTGATTAATTCGCTCTGATTTCCATGATCACTGCCACTGTGATTTGGAACGAAGAGAAGCCTTTTCTTCAGTGGCCAGTGTTTCAGCAGCGAAGGTTTAAGGGGTTTAAGCCTATTATTGAATAATTAACGCTTAGCCCTACGTTCAAAGGAAGAAGGCGCAGTTGGAAGACTGAGGCACACTAGCAAGTTACATCAGTGCATTCATATCAGCAGGGCACTATTTTCTCCAGAAAGGACTTCCTACAACATTCTCCATGCCTCCTTGAGCCCAGGAATAGTTAATTGCACTGACAGAAGTTTCTTGAAGACTGTCAGATCAATAGTTATGGAAGCATGGAGACATGTAGACTTTCCATCAACGTCATTTATTCCAGAAGGCTAGCACAGAGTTCCAAAACAACCAGAAGGACTTCAAGAACACATCTGAGGTCAATATTGACCTGACAGAGACTCCCAGGCCATACTATAGAGTACTTACAACGATGCATATTTCCATTAAGCAGAGTGGGCATGAATTATTTCTCCACTCTGTCTTAATGAGATCCATTTAATGAATATCATCTACTCCTGTTATTCTCCTCTCCTATAAGTATCCCCAAGAACGGATTGTAAAAATAGGGGGGGGGGTTCCAGATTTTCAGAAAAACATGCTGTGAGGAAATTTTGTATGCATTTTGTTGGAGCTTTAATACAAATTTGAAGAGCCCGTTGGGTCTCAATGAGAAGGATTTATGTATTTAATGAGGATTATGGTCTTGGTGCTTCACAGTGTGTAACTCTCCCCTATATGTGATAGTTTAATTGTTCATCTCGTTTTCATCCATTTATCTTGTATCATGTTCTGGAATGCGAGTAGCCCACTAGTTTTGGTATGAATTTATCCTAGTTGATACTCTTGTCTGACACTTTAAATATGGCTCAGGCATGATATACTGTTCCATTTTAACTTCACCCATAATTCTGCTATACTAGCTGCTATGAGTTGTTATTTTTAAAACGCTATTGTCATGTATGGATTCTTAATTTTGTAAGCCCATTACATGTTGATATTTGTTTCTGGATATCATCTCAATGACAGTTAGTATTATCTCAATATTTCATACGTAGTAAACACCTTCTGATTATTCATCTCTATGAGGTATTTTAGAACCTAGCCCTCTTTACAGTAAGCTTCCTTTGAATTGTCTGATACACTTGTATTAAAGTTTCACACCTTGCCTCTGCAGTATTGCTTTACATGTGTCAAAGTCTTGAAAATCTCGGTCCCATCCAAATTAAACCTTCCTGTTACTAAAGATAGCATGAGAGCCTTTTCTGATAACTTCCCGTGTCATATCATATGCTCCTTGCTATATAAGATGTCCTAGGCACTGGTCTTTCACAACTCAAGGCTATCTCTAGGGTTGACAACATCTTTCTGGCGTCGTTGCTAGGGAATGAAGTTAAGAAAAGTTAAATACCTGGGCCTCAAAAAAATCTTTATTCACTCTTTAAAAAGGTGAGCATGAAGATTTGAGAGTTGTAGATTCCTCACCTTGGCGACTCCATAGTTCTTAAATGATTAAAAGACTCCACTAGTGATCAGTAGGCCGCTGATTATCTTGGTTTCACGAGACTCCACTGGGAGACCATGTCGCAGTACAACATCAGCCATGCTAAAGACCAAGTCACTTCACCAATGGAAGACTCTGAGCAGTTTACAGAAATGCATCCAAGTTTCATAGCAGAGTGTCGAGATGTAATGTCACGTGGCTTGGAAGAACTGAAAGTGGAGGACCTTCCAAGGGCTATTCTTGTCAGCTCAAGTTTCAAACCCATGCTTAAGAAAATATTTCTAGAATTGGTGGTTGAAAGATATGAATTTGAGATCGAATTTCTGAACTCACACGAAAAATCATATCAGTTCAGAGATTCGAGAGCCTTTTTGGAAAGTCTCCCTCCCCCTAAGAAAGAAGAAATTTCACTACCTTTCTAAGTACAAGAAGGAGATGATCTGGTTCTCAAGAGCCACATTGAAAATGCAGTGGAAGATGCAGAAATCAAAGCGGCCCCGGATAAATACAACCTACCATTCATGGAAGGCCTGAAAGAAAAAAGTGTACATCATGTGTTCATTGATCCTGTGGCAGAATATATGGAGGCCCTGATTAGCTCAAATTCTCCAGCATTGATCCTTCACCAGGGCCAGATTCATCAAGAGAGGTCACCACTGATGGTGACCACAGTTTTGAAAAACCACCTGCAGAGCATCCTATGGTGGTCTCTGATGAGCAGTCAGTACTCCTATCCTTTTTGTTGCTGCTTGAATGGTTTCACTGGCATTATTGTATCACCTAGAGCATCAGAGATTTCCAAGTAAAGTAGAGTAGGTAGGAAAGCTCAATAAAGCTCAGCCTGTGAGCATGTATTTAGTTGTTTTAATTTCTGCAAATTCCAGTGAGCCAGACAGTCTAATCCTGGCTTGGATGTTTTTCAATTTCTGTCTTAGAATGTAGAGAAGAAATCTGCTAGACAATTTAATCCTAGCAGATACTAGTTTAGGTAGAGAAACTATGAGGCCAACAGTTTAATCTGGTCTCATGGAGTAATAAGGGTAAAAGTAGAATAGGTTTATTTTTCCTATTTGTAAAAAATTGATGATGTAAGGGTCTGCAAGTCCAAATGCACCCATAAGATTAACAGGTGGTTTGCGAAGTTCTCGACACGCCCAAGGATGAACGTGTCGTCCCTAGGTGGAGCCAATGTTGATCATATGGTTAACATCAGTCATTTTTAAAGATAACCTTGAGTAGCCAAGTATCGAATGTCATGACTCGTGGTGAAAATTTTGAATGATGGCTGGAGAGAAACGATGCTAAACTAAGTCACGTGGCTAAATAACTAAGAAAATGTCCAAACAGGGGGCTAAAACGTTTTGAGCCTGCAAGGAATGAATTTATTCTCAAAACCCATCATCCTTGAAGCCCCATTGTGCCTTCTGTCCTTTGATAAACCCTCACTGCTATTCCCAGTTTAAAAGCCTTTCTGTTGTGAAGAAGAATGCCCAAAAGGTATCCTTTTCATTTTTTTTCATTTCCCACTAAACCTCTGTTTTATTCCCTTTTACTCCTCTCCATTCCCCTCATTAACCCTCTAAATCATCTCCTTTCCACTTTAAACCTTGCAAGCACCCCGTGTTTGGCTTGAAGTCCCTTTATTCCTTCTATCAAAACCCCTTTTAAGCCTTAAAAAGCTCTCTTTTGGCTTAAAAAGCTTCCATTTCCCATATAACTGGTTAAGCCCCTTTTAGGCCAGCCCCCTTGACCACTTCCCCATATGCCCTGCGCCCGAGACCAAGTGCTAAAGGCCTGGGCGCTAGTCGCAAACGAAACATTCGGAGGAGTGCGTTTTCTATGTTGCGCTTGATAAGTTCCGATGCGATGGCTTTGTTCCGTGAACTTCTGCTGCGATCCCGATCATTGATCGGTCAAGATCCGACGACCAATGCTTCTCTCCCGTCGCACTCATCGCCCTGATCCATTCACCCTCCAATTGCCCGCCGACTGTCGATCTACAACCCGATCCGACGGCTATCACAAAATCGGGGCATCGCTAATCGCAAGTTTCAAAACGCGCCACCCTTCGTATCCTCGATTGGAGATCGCCGATTGACGACTCCCAATTTGATCTAAGCCATCCGTCCATGCCAGATCAACGGTCCTGATTGCATCACCTTGTTCGTTCATATTTCTCCATCGGAGTTTCAGCCCTGCTCTGCTCTGATGCGATTAGATCACAACCGTTGATCTCTCGGGATCCGACGGTTCATATCAAATCGCCCTCCACCCATGCTGGGTCCCAGCATCAAGCCATTTCATATGATTTTCGTCGCACTCCCTATGCATTTCGATTCAAAGGCCCGAATTATAACGTTTTATATTAAAAAATTATATCGTTGTGCCTGACATTAAACCTAATGTTTTACATTAAAATTCGTTGCATATCGACCCTTTTTCATCGCTTCATTGCTTCTCTCCATCACTTCCCATTGCATCCACGGCCTCTAAAGCTTTCCTCCACCTCCCCTGGATTTTATAATGGTTTATTTTATTGTGCAGGGTTCACAGAGTGATTAATTCGCTCTGATTTCCATGATCACTGCCGCTGTGATTTGGAATGCAGAGAAGCCTTTTCTTCAGCGGCCAGTGTTTCAGCAGCGAAGGTTTAAGGGGTTTAAGCATGTTATTGAATAATTAACACTTAACCCCGCGTTTAAAGGAAGAAGGCGCAGTTGGAAGACTGAGGCACACTAGCAAGTTACATCAGTGCATTCATATCAGTAGAGCACTGTTTTCTCCAGAAAGAACTTCCTACAACATTCTCCATGCCTCCTCGAGCCCAGGAATAGTTAATTGCACTGACATAAGTTTCTTAAAGACTATCAGATCAGCAGTTAGGGAAGCATGGAAACCTGCAGACTTTCCATCCACGTCATTTATTCCAGAAGGCTAGCGCAGAGTTCCAAAACAGCCAGAAGGACTTCAAGAACACATCTAAGGTCAATATCGACCTGACAGAGACTCCCAGGCCATACTATAGAGTACTTATAGCGATACAGATTAACATTAAGCAAAGTGGGCATGAATTATTTCTCCACTTTGTCTTAATGAGATCCATTTAATGAATATCATCTACTCCTATTATTCTCCTCTCCTATAATAATCCCTAAGAACGGATTGTAAAAAGAGGGGGGGGGGTTCCAGATTTTCAGAAAAGCAAGCTGTGAGGAAATTTTGTATGCATTTTGTTGGAGCTTTAATACAAATGTGAAGAGCCCGTTGGGTCTCAATGAGAAGGAGTTCTGTCTTTAATGAGGATTCTGGTCTTGGTGCTTCACAGTGTGTAACTCTCCCCTATATGTGATAGTTTAATTGTTCATCTTGTTTTCATCCATTTATCTTGTATCATGTTCTGGAATGCGAGTAGCCCACTGGTTTTGGTATGAATTTATCCTAGTTGATACTCATGCCAGAATCTGTCTAGCACTTTAAATATGGCTCAGGCATGATATATTGTTCCATTTTCACTTCACCTGTACTTCTGCTATACTAGCTGCTATGAGTTGTTATTTTTAAAACGCTATTGTCATGTATGGATTCTTAATTTTGTAAGCCCATTACATGTTGATATTTGTTTTTGGATATCATCTCAATGACAGTTATTATTATCTCAATATTTCATACGTAGTAAACAACTTCTGATTATCCATCTCTGTGAGGTATTTTAGAACCCAACCCTATTTACAGTAAGCTGCCTTTGAATTTTCTAATACACTTGTATTAAAATTTCACACCTTGCCTCTGCAGTATTGCTTTACATGTGTCAAAGTCTTGAAAATCTCGGTCCCATCCAAATTAAACCTTCCTGTTACTAAAGATAGCATGAGAGCCTTTTCTGATAACTTCCCGTGTCATATCATATTCTCCTTGCTGTATAAGATGTCCTAGGCACTGGTCTTTCACAACTCAAGGTTGTCTCTAGGGTTGAAAATAGACTTCATGACTTATAACCCTCGTTCGTCCGGGGGGCATGGTTATATTATTATCGCAGTAGAATAATTTACCAAATGGGCCGAAGCAATGCCTACATTCAACAACACAGGACAGACAGTTGCGTTTTTTTTCTTTAATCATGTTATTTCACGGTTTGGGGTCCCACAGGCTATAGTTATAGGTCATGGGAAGCATTTTCGCAATCACATGATGGATAAATTGAATGCCAAGTTAGGATTGTCACATGATAATTCTACTCCTTATTATCCACAATCAAATGGAAAAGTTGAGGTTATCAACAAGATTCTTAAACGTATGCTTCAATGAATGACAGGAGTTCATAAAAGAAACTGGAATTTGATCCTATACTTGGCCTTGTGGGCATATCGAACCTCGGTGAGAAATGCAACCAGATTTACTCCTTTTCAATTGGTGTATGGTCTGGAAGCTATCTTACTTATCCAATGTGAAATACCGTCGTTAAAACTCGTAATCAACTTGTTACCTGACACCTCAGAAGAAGAAGCGCATCTTTTTAGCGTCATCCATCTTGATGAAATGCGTCGTGAAGCCCAATTGGCCAACGAAGTGCATAAGAGAAGTATAAAGGCGCAATATGACAAAAATGTCCAGCCTCGCATTTTCTTAGAGGGCGACTTGGTCCTTCTTTATGATCAAGAAGCTGATGTAATAGGTACAGGGAAATTTGAGCCATTATGGCATGTCCCATATATTGTCAAAAGTGTTCTTGCTAAGGGTGCCTATGAGCTAGTAGTTTATGATGGGATTCAGTTGGCACAGCCCAGAAATGGGTTGTATCTGAAACATTACTCTGCTTAATCATGAGCATAGTGATTTTTTGTATTATATTGTATATATATGCTATTAATTTGCATTCACTGTCTTAGTTTGTTTTTAGAGTTTTCTAGAAGTTAGTAACCCACTTTAAATTTCATTGCAAATTTCTGAATCTTTGGAACCATTTGTTGGATATGTTGATTGTGATAGTCGTAGTACGCAGAATCTATCCTCTGTAGTGTGGGCCATTTTCGCTCCGAACGACGAGTTAGTGAGTTTTCGACGAATTTGTATTGGTAGATCGACAAACAATATCATTGAGTATAGCACGTTGATCAAACTTCTCTCTGATGCCATTTCATTTGGTATTAACCGCATTATCATAAGTTAGACTCACAACTTGTGGTATTACAACTTACTTGTGTTTATACTGTTAGAAATCAAACACTACATCGTTTGTTCCTAAGAGTTGGACTTTTGGAAAGACACTTTGATTTTATTCAATATCAACATATTTCCAGAAATTTGAACACATTGACTGATTCTTTGGCTAATCAAGTTTAGACAGACATTGCAACACATGTAAAGAAAACATTCGCATAGTTGAATAGAATTGCACAATAAACATAGGAAAACACTGAAATCAAATAGATAGATAGTTATAGGTTTTTTACAAAAATTTGTGCCCAAGACGCATTGGTCATCTGACCTCAAAATGTATGCAACATGTCAAAAGTAAACTAGTGGTTCTCATGGTAAAATGCTACAGATCTAGCTATCTACGCAGTAACCACATCGAGTGGTTAGGAACACCGATAGTGTGGCGCTGCAGTTGCATGGGTAACTCTTCGATCCGGAAATCCAAAATCCCGAAGGTCAACCCCTCTATGTGCTGTCGAAGCTCAGTCAGAGTCTCAGCCATGTCTAGATCCTGAAGGACTACTCTCTCGACAACCCTCTCAGCTAGCTCATATGCTCCATGCTCTGGTTCCTCCATCGGTTGAACTTGACCAACATCTCCATTACATCAAAAATTTAGTTTAGTCTTGGGAAAACATAAAAATACAAAAGCATTGTATAAACCTTAGAAAAATAAAAAAAAGGGTCAAAACATTCTTACCTATTTCACCCCACTGAGTGCCTTCTGGTAAAGCTAAGTCTAGATCTCCTCAAAAATCAACACCTACTTATGCATACTCATCAATGGCGACAACCTGTCGCCTAAATCAGGAAAAGAACGCATTCAAGAACATAATGGTCAATTGGCCTACATGCCTACCCATTAGTTCTGCCCATATCTGCATCCTTGGATCTCTAGGGTTAGACACACCCAGTGTCACATGTTGTGGTTGCATCAGTGGAATCCGCTATAAGGCAAATGAAATGAGGATTGAACCATAACTGAAGTTTTTCGTCCTTCCTCCCTTTTCCTTGTTTAGTTGTTTTTTTATCTGAGAAAGTACAACTTCAGACCAGTTGAAGAATGTTGGCTTCATACACTCTAGCGCATACTGCATATATGATCTATTCACTACATTTAGTGTAACGGTGCCAGTAAGTTTTTTGATTGTGAAAAGAATGGTTTTCAAAGGAAAATCTCCAACATCCTAGATTTTTATCTTCCCATATTTGCTTGGCTCTGCCCCTGGATAGCAATGCTGCAAAACATAATCTCTCACAGTCTCTCCTCTAAGAGCAGGCCTTGAGAGGGAAATGGGCAAGCCTCTTCTCGACAAACCTGTGAGAAAATATACATCCTCCACTGTTATAGGAACAAATTTGTTCTTAATGTGAAATTCCTTGATAGTCAAATCCCATGATCGAACTAGGAACTCCAAGATTTCTATCAGTTGCCTCATCCCTGACAAGCGGAAGTACTTTAACAACCCACAATCTCTTAGGGCTCTTACTGTACCTGGAGCATTTAGGGCAACCATATTATGTTCTTCATGATCACTTTCTCTCCATGTAATCATCATTATAGTCTGATGAAATCCTAAAACATAACCATAAGAATAATTAGACTCTCTTCAATGCAAAATATTAGACAAATTTTGGGCATAGTGCAAGAAACAAAAATGGAGATTGCGCCCAACACAGTCTTAAACAAGGGACAATGTGTTTCATATGCATCTATTATTCATTTTAGCTGCTACACAACGCAATTTTCGATGCTCAAGGTTGTGTTTCCATTTTTGGAAGAAAAATTTACCCTAAGGGGCTCAAAACCCTAAAAATTTGCAGTGAAAGGAAACGAAATGAATATTGGAATAAAGAGGGGGTTTATGGCACTAACCTGGATCAAATGGAGATGAAAAATGTCCACAAAATCGATCATAATAGGCTGCTAAAGTTTGGGGGCAAAAATAGGTTCAGAACTCCAAAATGAAAATGGTAACTATTGAATTATGGTAAAAATGAATAGTGAAACTCTTTTTATTTAGTCATTTAATTGTTTGTGATGAATATTTATTGCTATGACTATGGTTTATTATATTTTTATCATGAAACATGTATTTTTAATCCATTTAATGTTGTTCTTAACAGGTTCTACAACTGATGAACAGATTAGTCGTGCAGATTTATTTCAAGAATGATTTGACCACAAAGCATACTTTTTATCCTTATTTTTCGAGCTTTGTTAAAAATGAAAAAGGACTTGAAGCACAATTTTATCTCTTTTTTGAGCTTCAATAACAATGAAAAAGGAACCCTTGGAGTCTTCTTTTAGCTCTTTTTAGACTCCGATAATGTGAAAATATTTCCGAGCACTTGTGTTAAGTCCCTATATTAATAGTGTAGTCCCTTATTATGTTAGTGTAGCCCCCCTTATTGTTATTGTTGTACCCCTGTAACCCCCATATTGTTATTATTGTGCCCTTACATTATTATTGTTAGGTCGGCTAGGGTTACATTATGGCCCCACTAGGATTACATTGTGGCCCCATGGACTCCTATATATAGAAAGGAGGTTTTGTCATTTGTATAATCCAAGAATTGTTCATTCATGTATTGGAGGTTTCCCCCTCGAAGTGGCTTATTTCTAAGGCGTTGATATCTCTTTTCTTCTATTTTTGGAGCTGGTTTCACAACAAATTGTCTTTTCGAGCTCGTAAAAGTAAATGAATTGATATCTACTCAGTATAAGTTTAACCCTTTACTGGACTGAGATAGATTATTTACAAAAAAGGAATACCTTTGTCAAACATGACTAAAGAGGTTCTCTCAGATATTATTTTACACTTTCTCGGATCTGAGCGACAACTTTACGAAAAATTACTTATGGAGTTTTCTTTTCATCCTCTTTTTCAAACTCTCTAAATATGAAAAAGGACCGGGATGTCACTGTCGCTAGGCTCGTTGAAACATAAAATAGCGATGGGCTTATCGATCATGACAAGAATCGAGTTTCATTCATCGCTAGACTTGTTAAATTATTAAATAGCGATACATTGTTCACTCGAAGGGTTGAATTATATATCAATCATATGTTATTCTCCTCAAGCTTGTTAAAAAATAAAGAGATACTAGTCAAAAAATGACCGGGGAGAATTTGGGAAAGTGAACAGAACTTTTTACGGTAGAAGGTCGCTCTTGAACATGACACTTCACTCCATCACCGTGACTGTTTGGGTTGGGTAATATTCTTGACGGTTCATTCATACCTACGGTTCATCGTACCTTCACTTTGGTTTTGGGTCAATGCTGCCAACTCATCTCAGTGTCACCGATATGTTCAAGAGAAGTCATCTAGTGAATACTCATCCTTTTGCAATACTCATAAATTCGTGATCAATTCCACCGAATGAATTCCATCAGAAATTTGTGATCAAGAGGATATATCATGATGTAATGTATTGTAAGATTGATGCAGGTCGCCACTCTGCTTCAGCTCCAGCCCATCACAGTGTAAAGCATCTCATTCAAAAAATATTGTTATTATTATTCTGACTTCATGATTTAGGGGGCAATCTGTTATAGGTCAATTTGGGCACCATTCCCAATGACCTGGTTAAAATGGAAATCATCCCCAAAACCATGAATAGGTTCTATCATCCCCTATCATTTCAGTTACTATATGCCCTAAGACAAAGAACAAAGACAAATCATCCCTGACTTCCATTGCAATATTTCCAATATTTGAAGTATATGTTATAACACCTATGATCTCACCAATGTAGTCTCTTAAGGGGCTAAGTGTGTTGCATATGTAGGTACCTCAATTCAAAGGTGCTCTACAAAGCACTTCCCGACATTCAAGGGTGCATTGGTCAATTGGGAACAAAATTCTCATTATTCTGGAATCTCCACTTAGCCAGTGCCTTCTAGAAGAGTGCATATATGTCAAACTTCAAATCCATGTGTCCATTTGATACCTCTAAGCTTGGGAACATGTCTCACCTATTATTAAAAATTCATTGATTGTAAAACTACCTTCAGCTCATCTACAAATTGAGCACAAATCCTAGTGCTTGGGAGGGAAGAATTTGAGTAGAGAAATGCTAGTGGAATTTCAATTGAGGAATTGATTTGAGTGATATGATGTTGGAGAGATGTTCATTGTGATGAGGCTGGGATGATGCTGGAGATGGTGACATCAAATAAATCATTGGTTGTAACCTCCCCTTCTATCCATTAATAAAGCTTGTTGTTTACTTTCCCACATATGTATCTGTATAAGCTTTTGTCTTTCATATTATGAATTCTTATCTGATGTATATGGTTCCTATTTCATTGAGCCAACTGGATAAGTTGAATAGGCATCTGTATATTGCTATCTCTTTGTTGTTTAGTGTTTATTCTTGCAGGAAATATTTTGGCGATCTATCTTGGATTTGAAGCTATAGCAAGAGCGACAAAAGGAGAATTGGAAGCGCTTGGACTCCAAGTGAGTTTCTTGATATGTTCTGTGTGTCTATTTACTGTTAGGAAAAGTGTTTTCAAAGTCTTTAACCTGTTGTTATAAATGCATTTAACCACATTTAGGGAAGAATGTTTTATCCGTAATTCATAATTCCGCATAACAACTACTATTTATATGTTATATATTTTAATGTGATATGTATATTATGATTTTCTTTTATCTTAATTTTTTTTTGAAATTTTATTAATAAAAACAAAATTACAATATAACAATTTAAATTTTATTATTTTATTATTTTTATTATTAAATAGGCCAATATTTAAATGTTTACACTTATTTACAAACACTACAACATCTCCTCCAGACTCAACTCTATATTAATTTTAACCTTTTATTAATTTTTAATTAAGTCGACATGTAAATGTTTACAAACATTTACACCACTACAACATCAAACCCATATTGGGTTGTAGAGCACAGTAACTCCATTAGTATTTGCTCGATTTCACTAGAATATTCTAACCCTATCATTGCAACAATGAAAAGATTGAGGACTGTGAATTCCACGGGCATTACCACCTCTTGTCCATATACCAACCGAAAAGGTGTTTGGCCTGTAAGTTTCTTCGATGTAGCCTGTTAGGCCCATGGTAGTGCAAGAATCCTTAGGTCCAAATTTTCCATGTTTATGATGCAAACCTTTCTCACCTTGTTTTCAAAAAAATTGTTGGAGGCCTCAATTGTGCCATTTTCTTGTGGATGGTATAGTGTGTTATTTTGGTGGTACACCTACAACTCTTTTAGTGTTGCTTTAATAGTTTGGTTTAAGAAGTGAGTCCCTTGGTCTCTCATCAAGACTTTAGGACAACCAAAGTGAGTGACAACATTCTTAAATGAAAATCCGGTTTTGACATTTGCATGATGATCTTTTACAGGTGCTATGTTGGCCCATCTGGTCAGATAATTTGTCGTAGTGATAGTGTATCACATTCTTGTTTTCTTCGTTGGGAAATTTATTTTCCCAATAAAATATAAATTCCACTTATAAAATAGTTGTAAGGTTATTGGTGGGTGGAGTGGAATCTCATCTCGTCACAAATGTTTACCCATTCTTTAACACACATCGCAACTATGAAAAAACTCCTTCACATCATGGTGTATTGTTGACCACCACATACCTGCATGAAAAATCTTCTGCGTGGTTTATTTTCATGTATAGTTCCCTTTAACCACTCCTTCATGCACCTCTGTCACTATGATGGGTCTCTCATGCTCCAATACACAACAGAAAAGTATTACATATGCACCAAACTTGTACAGAAATCCTGTGATGAGCTGATAGTCCGTAGAATTAACAACCAAATGCTTCTTTTGTGTCCCTATGTACTCTTGTGGTGTCGTTCTTGTATAAAGGAAATGGACAATTTCTACGAAATTTTCATCTTTCCACATGAAATAACTATACATCTGGTAAGCCATCATTTACATTTCCTACCTTTGTACATCTAGTAAGCCATCATTTAAGTTTCCTACTTCTATGCATATGGTAAGCCATCATTTCCAACCCTACTAATATAGAAATGTGCAGACTAGGGATTTTGAATTCCATGGTAATTCATTAGAGGAATTTTGAGGTTTAAAATATGTCTCCTAAGGAAAATAATAAAATAGTATTTAAAATAGTAAAACAAGAGTTATGAATTTTAAAAGAAAATGAAAGGAAGCACCTTTTTATTGTATTATTTTTTTTATCTCCTTATAGGTTTACTCAAATGTTAAGTGTAGAAACCCATTTGATGTGGAATTAAATTTGACATCCAACAAGTACCCACTTTGTATAGTTTTTAGAAAACACCCATCAAAAAAAAATTGAGAATACATTAAAAAGGTGTATTGAAAGTAAAAAAATTATTGATATTCTTTTCCTTGGTATCCAAAATTACTTTTTCCCCAACCTGGAACTCCTTATACATTTTTTTCCGATATGCATAACTTTTTTTCTTGTCATGTGTTGCCTTTAAATTATCCTTGATTACTTTCATTTCCTATTATATCTCTACCAACATTTATGGTCATATCAACACCTTGTTCACTGGATCACTCCAAATAATGTGAGTGTTACAACTCCACCCATATAGTGCCTCAAACAGACTCATCCTCAGGGACTCCCAGTAACCATTGTTGTAAGAAAAATCAACCAAAAGAAGGTACTCCTCCATCCTCCTATGTTTATACATCATAGACATCCTCAAAATTTCCTTCAATATCATTTTTACCATCTCTATCTATCCATATTAATGCAGATGATAAGCTTTTTTGAATGCCAACTATGTCCATAAACCTACAAACAGCTCCTTCCAAAACTTGAAAGTGAACTTAGAATCCCTATTTGACACAATAATTCATGGAACACCATGTAACCTTACCAAATCTCTTATGAATACGCACAATACATCATTATTTGAATAAGAAGACTTCACTGGAATGAAGTGTACTACCTTTTTCAACCTGACCACCACAACCATGATGGAATCATGTTGTCTATATGTTCTCAGAAAACCCATAATGAAGTCCATGGAAATGACCTCCCACTTCCACCCTGGAATTGGAATCGGTTGTATTAATCCACCTGAATGTTTACACTATGCTTTCACCTATTTAAAATCCAAACATCTAGCCAAAAAATATATCATGTCCTTCTTTAGATTTGGCCAATGATAAAATTTCTTCACTTTTGTCTATGTCTTTTACATGAAACTCTCTCAAGATAGTATTCTTGAGCTCATTGTTGTTCGACACATATATCCTATCCCTAAATATGACCAAACCATCTCCTATAAGACAATATTCCATATCCTGGTCACCTATACCATGTTGTAACTTGCGCCTAAGATCTATGTACCTTCCATCCTGTTGTCCTGCCAGTAATATATGATATTGTAAGTTTTTCCCATAAGAACTCATCAATTTTATATTATTCACTTGTATCCTCCTTTTAAGAGCATATGCAATCTTGTTCTCCTTACCCTTGATGTAACCAATCTCAAAGTCAAACTCACTGATCGTGGCCAACCATCTAGCTTGCTTGGCATTTTGATTCGATTAATCAAATAAACAACTCATTCCACTGTGGTCTCTCATCAATAAAAACCTACTGCCAAGAAGATAGTGCCTTCACATATTCAATGCATGAATGATCGATGCCAACTCAAGATCATGTGTTTGATAATCACTACAAGGAAAAGAAACTCTAGAGGATGTTTTTGAGGAACCCCTTATAAAAATAGCCCAGATATCCGTTTGTAGTAGAGGTATCTAGGAGGTTGGTGGGTGGAGGCTATTGCTAATGTTTTTTTGCAGTGTGTTTCTCATCATAAACTGCATCGATGATTTTACGCAAAACACACCGATGCGTACTAAAAATTGGCACACCGAGACACCATGCTGTCTGTATAAACCCACTCGATGGGTCTAAGTACTCTAGTGCACTGGTGCTCTATGTATAAAAAATCCCGGTGTGTCTCCATAATCCACCACACCATAACGATGTGTGGTGTGCCTTTGATAATATTGCCTGATGCATCTCAAAATCTCGTGCACCGAAAATGATTTATTATAAGAAATCACCAGCTGTAAAAAAACCTCATTTTTACTTCTTCAGTGCTCTAGACCTCTCAAGCACCGGTGTGAGTTTTTCTTGTGTGAGGTGCCCTACCATCGATGCTCCCATTACACGCATTGCTCCCATCCATTTCCCACTGTGTGGAGTTCAAATTTTCGAAAATGATCGGTAAATTTGGTTTCTTCAATTCCTCAGCAAATATGCCTCCTCAATGCGCAAATGTATAGGTAATCTACTTGTTTCTCAATAAATAAACCTTTTAGTGTATTAAATTTTGAAATTAACTTAAAATTAACCATTTAAAATAAAAAAATATTATGTGCAGTGCATTCGAGTCGTTTGGCTCAAACCGTTCGCAGTGCTGCATGTAAATTTACAGGCCACACCGCAAACGGTGTTAATGAAAACCACACTGGGTTCTGGTGCGATACCAAAAAAATGCGCACCGTAACGAATTTAAAAAATAAAAAAGCAGCGTGGTTGTTTAAATGACTGCACCATTGACTATGTAATAGTGTCGATAGGTCAATGCATTGACCAAATGAACCCCCCCGAGGTGGATAGTTAGGTCAGCGCACCACCTGCCTGACAACATTACATAGTCAATGATGCGGTTGTTTACAGGACCACACCGTTGACCATGTATTACTATTGGGTGGTGCGTTGACCAAACTATCCACCCCGTAGCAGATAGTTAGGTCAGCGCACCGCCTGCCTGATAGCATTGCATAGTCAACGGTGTGGTCGTTTACAGGACCACACCGTTGACAACGTACTGTTGTTGGGTAGTGCGTTAACCAAACTATCTACCCCAGGCAGATAGTTTCGTCAACGCAACACAAAAAAATATTCCCTTCTTTGGTGGTGCATGAACATTTTCCATGAGCATCAAGCGTGGTGCATGATAAAAAAGTACGAACCGGTACCAGTGCGTGAATGTTTTTTTGGGCACACCGACTATTTTTTTTTAAATATATATATATATATATATATATATATATATATATATATATATATATATATATATTTCTCATTTAATAAAAAAAATGTATTTAATATGTGAATCATTCAACGATGTCAACAGTGAGAAAAAGGGGAACAACAAGAGCATATGGAGGACCATTATAACACGATTCAACTGTGGGAGGCACAAGAGAGGGAGATAATTTTGTATGCTTGCCCTATTATGAAAGCCACCTAGTTGCTCCTAAGGGAGGTAGGCCTCCTCAAGTTCTACAAGGAGGCTACATCCTTAAAGGAACATAGTGGGTTATTGGGACAACTGATCTATAGGTAGGATGCCCACCGACAGGCTTTCTGGGTCGGTCTTGGTTAGTGGTTTGAGCCCACTGAGGAGGAAATATATTTTATTACTGGCCTATCTAGGAGAGAACAGTATTTTCCCCAGTTCCCATATGTCCCCGTCAGCTATGCAGCAGGGAGTCAGTTGGCGTACTCCCATAAATACATTATGGATGATATAGTTTCTCCTACATATTTTCAGGTGTCTGACGATTAGTTACGTATTGCTTCATTTGGTGCAAAGGAGGTGAGGTGCCTCTCACTATTGCTGACAACCATTACACACTATACCAGTGATGAGCAATGCATTAGTTGTCTGCTTTTATTTTATGTTGATCCTTTATTCCAAGCGCCATGACTTGTGAGATGGTCTATGATTTTTTTGCGGGAGTTTTGTACAACATTAGATATATGTCCTTTTCAGGAATGTTGGAGTTTGACCTTCCCTCTTGCTTCAGAGTTATTTTTTTGATTTTTTGAGAGGTTTCTAGAGATGAGGCCTACTTTTTTTCGGCAGTCTTGTAGGCCGATGTAGCATTTACGGATGCAGATGATGCCCAAGAGGGGCCAATCTGACTTTCCTACAAGGATATCTACTGATGCACTGGAGTTGTTAGCCAGTGCTGATGATCACTCATTCATTATGTTGCCATGTCCGTATGTCGATTTGGATTAGCGAGGGTGTACCAACATCCTCTTCACACAGGATGAGCCACCAAATGCGAGAGGTAATATTAGTGTTTTCTTTAAATTAACATAGTTTCATTTTATTGTCTTAATTAATTAATTAGAATTATCAAATTTATTCTAATTTTCTAATTATTGTTGTGTACTATATCATTTTTGTAGATATTAGGACATTAGTTGGGGACATGATTCCATCCCCACCGAATTATCTAGGTGTAGATGTTGACAAGGATATGGCAGAGGCAGAGGATCAGGGTGACAGACTTGATCCTCGGGTGCAGATACCCACTGGGGTGCGGCGTAGACCAGACACCTGATTCAGGATGGAGTTGAGCGATCGAATGTGTCGACTCCTAGTATATGAGGGAGTCCGCCTTGCTACGATCAAAGAGATCCAAGCTTATCGTAGGCTCACACATCTCTGAAGAGACATGCCCCATGACATGATGACTCTCATGCGTCATATTGTTGGAGCTTCCAGAGTACTGGCATGGGCTAGGAGGGATAGGCATCGTGGAGATGCACGATAGAGCATATCATTTGATGATCATGATCATGAGGGGAGTGATCATCATTCTAGTACTCCAACTCATCCTCCTTCACCTCGCATAAGAGATCATGAGCATCCAACATTTAATCCTGATCAGCCTGCATCTTCTGAGCAGTTTGCATCATCTCAACAGACACCTAGTCCTGAGCAAGCATGACCATCGACTGAGCAAGCATGTCCATCTGAGCAGGAAGGTCCATCTGAGCAGGCTGCGCCATCCATTGAGCAGGTTGCACCATTGATGAATCATCAACAGGAAGTTCCTGAGCATACTGCACCATCGAGTGATCAGCAGGCACCTCCGGAGCATGCACGTCATCTATCTGAGCATGAGGTTGCACCATCTACTGAGCAGGCCTTGACTGGTACTAGTATTGATGTAGTACCACCAGATATTTGACATTTATATGCAGTTATATTACAGTTGTATATTTTTGACATTATATATATATATATATATATATATATATATATATATATATATATATATAGTCCATGTATTTTATGTTCATGTTGATGTACTTAATTTACATGTTGGTGTTCGTCATGATGTGTATATTGTTAGGTCATGTTAGATATGTTCATTTAATGCAGATAGATGTGTATGGGATAGCAGTTATTTGACATGAGATGTATATTTGATGTTTGTATTGTGATGATGTTATACAATGTTTGTGTTTTGTTAGATGATGTTAGCGAATTTGAATGTGTATTTTACAATATGATGTTTGTATGATGATTATCATGATCACGATGTTTATTTTTAATGTTAAAGTATGATATTTTTTAAATATTGTGTCGTGATTGTAATTGAAATTTTAATTTTAATTGTATGTAAAATTGTAAAATTGTAATCGTAATTGTAATTTTAATTTTAGTTGTAATTGTATGTAAAATATTTGTAAAATTGTAACTGTAATTGTATGTATTTTCATGATTCAATTTTATTAAAATTATAAAATTATAAAATTTGTAAATTTGTAAAATTTTAAAAATGTAATTGTAATTGTATGCATCGTGATTGTAATTGTAATTGTAAATATACTTAAAATTGTAAAATTGTAATTGTATTGTGAAATGATTGTAATTGTAATTGTATGTAAAATTGTAAAATTGTAATTGTAATTGTAATTATAATTGTATGTAAAATATTTGTAAAATTGTAATTTTATTGTGAAATGATTGTAATTTTAATTTTAATTTTAATTGTATGTAACATTGTAAAATTGTAATTGTAATTGTAATTGTATATAAAATTGTAAAATTGTAATTGTAATTCTAATTGTAATTCTAATTCTAATCGTAATTTTAATTGTAATTGTATGTAAATATTTGTAAAATTGTAAAATTTTAATTGTAATTGTATGCATTTTTATCATTCAATTTGATTAAAATTTGTAAATTTGTAAAATTGTAAATTAATTGTCAATTTTGAACCATAAATACCGTAAGTAAAATGTATACAGTAAATATTGTTAAATTACCATAATTATAAATTTGTATGAATATAAATAATTGTAAAATAATAAATCTAGAATAATATGAATTTTTGTAATATAATAAAGTTTAGAAAATAATGCAAATAAATTCATGTTTAGGATTATCATTATTTTACTATGATCTTACATACCAAAAATAACAGTATACATTTTGAAGATATCATTCACGCACATTTAAATAAATCAAGTAGTTGTATTATTTTAGGAATTGACATAAAAAAAAGAACTTAATACAGTGCACCATTGTTTTCGAGATCAACATAATTGCAAATTATCAAGTGAAATGACTTTTAACATTAACACAATGCAAACCAATTAATTCAAAATACATATTATAATGTTTTGAAAAAAGAGTGTTAGCTAGAAGGTTAAGACCTCTTCTTTATAAAAACCCATCTTAAAAAGTATAAATGATGAAATAACACATACTATATCACTCTATGTTCTCATGATCACCCTCATTATCTTTCAGCTCGTTTGGCATGATAACAATATTGTTCTCAAAAATATGTTTTGATCTAGGGTCATGTCTCAATACGAACCACCAATCCCTATCCAAAACATCTGGGTAAAAAAACACCTGGTTGCAATGTTTGGGGAAAACATAGGGCTCCTTAGCTTCATCCCACATCTTTCTAGAGTTGATACATATCAACCTACTATCACGATATTCCTTTACATTATCCCAATAAAAGGTTTCCCACCACTTGCACTAAAAATAACACATTGGAAAGAAGAGAAATCCACTTCAATGATCTCTTGTATCTTTCTGACGTAACCTAAGATCCCTTATACTAGGTTTTGATCACGGTGGCTAGCTCGACTATATTGATTGAACTCAACTTCCATTCCATAGTCTTGTGTCATGTGTCCATCATTGAAATTTTCTATGCAAAAATGGTGTCCATATGCCCACATAGATGGGAACAAATTTACCTATAAAAAAGTTAAAAATCATAGTGTCATGTGTCTTATAATAACCCAACTGTTAAAATATGAAATATAGATGTTACATTTCAAAGGTGCATTATTAAGTTTAAAATGTACATAAATAGATTATTACCGAGTGGGTGCACCCAATCCCTACGTTTAGTGCATCCTCTTCATCACGCGGGTAATGACTGGTTGCATCATATTTCTCTCTAACTTGGTCATCAACCCAAATGTTGGGGCATATAATTGGCATATTTTCTTTTAAATGATCGAGATAAGGCACACATCTACCATTCAACCGTTTAAATTATTTCCTATCATTATCCCATTTCATCCTCTTTTGTTCATACAATGCAACCCACGTTTGTGTCACTTCGAAATTGTAAAGAACAAAATTATTGATTTCTTCAATTTCTGCATTCGCTGATGAAATCAAACCGACATATAGTACATATGAGATAAAAAATATAAATTATATCAAAGTTAAACATGAATATTTACTTTGTGTAAATTTGAAAATTTATAAGTCGCTTACTCTTTATCAAGCACCTTTTTCCATTAGTTTGGATAAGCTCCCCTTCTCTGTTTTCTTCATCCCTTTCATCGTCCCAAATCACTGCACCTAGTTTGTTGTTGATCTTCTTGATTTACTCACTGGCATAATAGAAAGACTCATACGATATATACCCCTCTTCCAAAGACCCCTCAGGTTTTTCCCTTTGTCTAACAAAACCTTTCAATATCTTCATGTACCTCTCTAAGAAGAACATACAACGAAAAGAAACCACCCCAAGTAATTCAACCTCATCTACTAGGTGGATTAGAAGATGAACCTACAATTCCATGAAGCTTGTCGACAATTCCTTCTCAAACATACAAAAAAACTCAACTATCTCTTAATGCCACCGTGGAATGATAGCCACATGAATCTCCTTTGAGTGAACCAATGTACAAATGCAGATAATTTAGATATGGCACGTCCTAGATCTTGGGGGAAGTCATGTTTCACACACCCACACACGAAAAAAGGATAATGACACTGCAAAGTTATAAACACATGCAATAATATACCAAATTAGTTATGTTTTATGATCCTTGCATGGGATAAAATTTATTAATATAACAAATAATAAAATCATTCTTTTGACATACATACTCTTAGAAGATTCAAATAGTCATGCGATTTCAACCCCAACAAATGGTCATCCACGGTGAAGCAGCGCCGTAGTGAAGACCCATATGAAGATGACACCCTCACATCCATTATAAATTCCTTTTCCAAAGAAATATCATATTTTTTAAAATCCATGGGAGATCACCTTATTTGAAACACCAATTAAAGGGACCAGCTGCCTCTGATCATGTACTTTCTAATTGTCTTGGCCAATGTTTCTTTTTAGTTTTTGAAGTAATAAGATATTTCCTAACAACCAATGTGTCATTTTGTTTCGATGATATGTGTCTCCATAAAGAAGATGAAACATTTTTAAATATATGCATGGGATCTAATAAGTGTGTAATCTTCAGATGCTCCCAATATGGGAGGTTATAAAAGATAGATTCCTTTTCATCCCAATGGGAAATTTCTCAACATAGCTGTCAAATAATTCTGGATCATCGAACATAGGCTCCCCATTTGAATCAAACATTTCTATGAACTCCTTCTCCTTCTCTCTCTCATATTATCTAATACATTATGCTGGTGTCATTATTGGAGGCCTTTGGGTTCTCTCTCGTTTACCATTGAAAGTGGATGTTTCTCTTCTGTAAGGGTATTCTTCTAGGAGGAATACCCTGGAGTAGTCATACACTAGCTTTCATAGGTCATTGGACCATCTAGCTTTCAAATAAGGTCCACAACATTTACATCCATAATACCATTTTGTTACAAGACTTGCGAAATTATTGCATACAATATGCATGGCACGTTAAATAATATCATGAAGATCAGAATAATTACAATGAATTAACTAACTAATATGTGAACGAATATTGTTATGTATATAAACAAATCAATAAACATGTAATTTACCATAGGAAACTCCTAAGACTCAATAATCATGTTTCGTGTAAGCACATATGCCATACAATGTAAAAATCCTCTCTACTGCAATGGGTCTTGATACATCATATAAATTTATCCCATCCCATATTTCCTTTAATTCATCTACAAGTGGTTGTAAGTAGACATCCATATTCTTCACTTGTCTTCTACCAGGGACTATGAGAGCCAACATAAGATGTTCATTCTTCACGGAAAAACATGGGGGGATATTGTTATTGATATATACTACAGGCCAAACAAAATAGTTGGTGTTCTAGAGGGAATATTGGTTGACGCCATCCATGGCTATGCTGAGTCCTAGACTTCATACTTCATTCTTGAATTTTTCGGGCCATGTATCCTCTATATGCTTCATGTCTATTGAATCTAATTGGATTTGCATAACTCCCAACTTACTTCCGTGTGAGGCATGCCATCCCTGCAACATATCTAATTCTTTGAAATGGAAGAACCTTTGAATCCTTGGGATTATAAGCATGTGCCTCAATATCTTAAAAGGAGGACCACGCGATTTACCCTTCTTTTTTTATTTATCATACATGTCATGCCCACATTTCGGACATATCTCTTTGTCTGCATATTATCCTCTATATAGAATACAATCATTTGGACATACATGATATGATATGTACTCAACACCCAACATTTTCAACAATTTATTTGCCTCTTTGCAGCTATCGGGCAAGACATTATCATTCGGAAGAACCTTATCTTAGAATAACCTGTAGTTGGTCATGGACAATATTAAATGTACATTAATGCTGATAATTATTAATGTTCATAAAATTGACCATTTGTAATGATCATTGTGTGATTATATTTCTCAAAAATATAGGGGACTTGATGGTCAATTACCTAAAAATTTTCGAGAAACATGCATTTTACAAGCCAAAATTTTCTTTCAAGTTGTATAGTAACATCATTGTCCCCGGCTGGGTAGACTTTGACAGACCGCCAGGTCCAAAGAGAGGGGTGGTGGAAGAAAATTTAAATCTTTTGAAAAAGGTATCAGCGATATGAGCATCATCCCCTAGCTGAACATTGTTCTAGAATGCATCTAACAACATTGTCTCCATGACAGTCATATCCATTAAGTAATCATCCATACCAACCTCTATTTGATTGCCTCCATTGCCAGCTTATGAAGAACTACTATTGTTGTAGTCATTCCTAATTGGTGAATATGGACGTAGTGGGAATTGAATAGGTGGTTGATTCAACCATTCTTTGTATCATTCCTCTCCGATTTTTTCTCTTAATTCGGCCTTCTCTCGATTTGAAATTTTCGTGGGGTGCAACGGAAGATGGAAGGTCTCTCATCATCACTAGAATCCTAATATTTTCAAAAATTATATTTCATGATTAGTACAAAATCGATGATATCAATTAGTAAGCATGTCGACAATGCATGATTAATTTGTTTAACGTCGAAATAATTACTTTAATATACCAAAAAATTATTATTACCATCATTGTCCCAAGATTGTGGCTAGAAGATGCAATGTTACAATTGGCAAGGTGAAGCGGTTGTCCATTTTCATTTACCAAATGCGCCTTAAGGTATGTTGCTCTTGATAAAAGCTTCCAAAGTTTTGGAGTTGCTTGAATATTTTGTGCATCTGAACTCGATTTTGAATCTACGTGAACCTGAAAATTTGCATACATTAATTTTATTCAGGTGATTGACATGGATAAAAAAAAATCAATTAGATAATGAAAATATAAATAAAATTTGAAGTAATTACGTCTAGAGATGGATAGGGATAACTCCGCGATGGACTTTGAGAAATATTATGGAATGAGCAAGATTTTGAAGAATTGTCCATTCGATATAATTATGAGATTTTCTCCCTGCATTTGAGAAAAATCAACAATAAATTTTGGTTTACAATATACCTAAAAGTAATTTTGGTGCCTTAAAAATGGACTTATTGTTCTCGGTGCTAATGTACTGTTAACCGCACCGGTGTGTTTTAGTTACTGCGCATGAGTGTGTCTTTATTAACTTACGCATCAGTGTTTTTAGTTAACTACCGCACCAAAAATATGGAAATAAAATAAGCGCAACTTTATTTTTTTGAAGTGAAAAAGAAGCGATAAATTGAAAAATGGGCGGAATTTTTTTTTGGAAATCTAATTTCATAAAAAAATTATTTAAATAGTAAAATCTATTCATTATTTCATTATTTTTGCAAAAAATTTCAAGGAGGGATTTACACGAGAGAGATACTTGAAGCAAGAGAGCATGGGAGCACTGTGGAGCAGCAAAAAATTTTCAAACAACATCACTATAAAGAGAATCAGAATTTCAAACATCTGGTGATTCACACAAAATCCCTGTAGTATAGTAAAATTGTTAAATATTATTGTAATAAATTTTTTTTTTTCTAGTTTTTGTTGGATTTAATATATGCATAGTAAAAATTTTAAATTTTACTATGCATTTTTAGAGGAAAAAAAACAAAAAAACAAAAAAAACAAAAAAATCCAAAAAACAAAAAAACAAAAACAAAAAAAACAAAAACAAAAAAAAACAAAAAAACAAAAAAACAAAAAACAGAACAAAAAAAAAACAAAAAACAAAACAAAACAAAAAAAAACAAAAACAAAAACAAAAAAACAAAAAATACATTCGTAAACCCTTGCTTCTTCTTGTTTATGTGACTTCACAATTAGGGCTATAGCGCATTGGTGTGTTATTGTAGTATAGTGCATCGACCGTGTAATGACAAAAAACACTTTTAGATAAAAATAGTTTTTTATTAATTTATGTTTGTATTAATCGGTGCAGCGGTTAACAAATAATGCACAAGGTCTCCTTGTTGACCAAGAGCATCGTACAATGTTTCTACTTTCTTGGTGGTGCATCGATAAGAACCTATCATGCCGCGTTCGGTGTGTACTTTGGGAAATGCACACCGTTTTCTTGATTTTTTTTATACCTGAAAAATATGTGATTTATTTATAAAATATATTAATGAATGGTATGGTACATGATTCATATTGATAAAGAAATGGATGAAAGGAGTTCAAGGAACAAAAATACTTATATCACATCCAGAAAAGCAAAAAAGGCAAGTTATTTGTAAATTCTTTACAAAAATTATTATTTTTGAACTATATGTAAGTTTAAATAATATGTATTTTTTAGTGTGTATCATGCAGAGCCACAAAATGATGAAGCTCGATAACATTATTTCTTATCTAAGACCAGAAGAGCGTAAAATCTTGATGGGAAAACTACAGAATGATGAATTAGGTGAACGAAAAAATACTATCGATCTAATGAGTTTTTTATTTATTTATTAATAATATACTTAAAAATATTAGATAACATGTTTCAAAAAATCTATTAATTCACATATGTTTGATGTTCTACATGGAGCAACAGCGAAGAAAAGGAATGTTGTTCTAAGAAAAGAAAAAAAATATAACATGAAAATGAAAATGAATTTCTCCTTAGCTCATCTGGAGTGGTGTTGAAGGTTAACGAAAGGGGGAAAAACTTTTACAAAACTTTGAGGGATCCAGTGGAACAAATGTATAGATTTTATTTCCACTTACAATACAAAATTCAATCCAATGATTCAAAGAACCAAATTTTATTTAAACTACAGGATGAGTTTCCAAAGAATTGGTCAATGAGATATGTCATAATTTTAATAGCAAAAATGTACAACAACAAAAAAGAAGGAATGAAAAAGTAATATTCCTTTAAATTTTTTTCTAGAATAATATGTAAATATTACCAGAAAGCAATCATTTATAAATATCACTTTTTTATATTTACTTTTCATATATCAATATAAAAATTAAATAGTTTATTGTCATGTTACATTTCAGGAAGATTATGAAAATATCAAAGGATGAACGGGTTGATATCAGAGATATGCTAGTAGGAATGTCCAAAAAGGTGTACAAGGAGATGGTCAAATAAATGGACATAATTGCATCGCACGAGGAGCCATCTAAACAACAACATGCTTCAAATGTAATATGTAACCATTTAAATTTTCAATTAGGTACAATAAATAAACAATTTAGCATTAAATATTAAATTTTCAAGTATTTTCTTGTAGAAAATAAAAGAAAATGGAACCCATTCAGCACATAAAATAGGACAAAAAGGAAGAAAAGGGTTGATATCTATGTTTGTGAGTAATTGTTACTTCCTTATCAAAAATTAACTAGATTTAATTTTTCTATATTTTAAGTTATTTTACAAAAATCATCATTGAATGTATTCAAACTGGTGCTAACGTGCAAAGAAGAATCATTAGAAGAATTGATTGACATTGGGTTAAATATGTGTTGTCAGTATATGTTTGCATATTAGAAATTAATTGTGGAGTTTGTAAGCATCTACCTTGTTTTACTTAGCTCCGTCTATAATTAATAGACAAAAAAAACTTTTATATTAAATCTATGAATTGTTATGGGGTATAAAACTTGCAAGAAACAAAGTATGGAACTGTGCCAACAAATGAATTGTTGAGAGATGGCATGAAATTTGGTTTTGAAAGAATGTGTATAGTTCATGAGTCAATTCTTGCTATGGTATATTTCTTTTCGATTTACATTGATGTATATTATTTAATATTGCAATTTTCATTATTCTCACCAATGTATATACACTCATTACACTTTATTTTTTATTTTTATGTTTGTAGATGGAACTTGAGGAAGAAGAAAACAATCAACACAATGAACAAAACATTACTCCAAATAACCCAAGTCATGGAAGTAGCTCAAGCAGTGGCGGCAGTTCCAACGAAGAATGATGATCAATATGTTTGGATATCAAATCAAGGTGTTGTATATTTTGAAATAATTTTCTATGAAATCAAACATTTTGTTTAATGTAATGGACATAGTTTCCTAATTGAAAGACAAAGGGATACCAGTAACTTTCCCATTTTGTATGACAAAGAGTGTCTTATTCATATATATAATAAAATACGTTTTAATTTATTCTATTGCATTCTCCATTGTCGTTGTGAAATGTTACACCACTGATTATATATATGGATGATTAAATATTATAATGAAGACATGTGAAATCTGTGATATGATATAACAAATTAATCCAAACATCACATTCAAATGAACTAATAAAAATTTAATTGATATGAATATTGTTATTATATATGTGTCTATTTTTGATGAATAATGAATTTTAAAAAATCACAATAATTGCAATATCACAGGTCGATGTTTCTAAAAAATACAAAATGAACACTGGTGCGTGTTATTATTGTGCACTAGTGTGTTTGTATGATACTGTGCACCAGTGAATTTCTACGACCTATGGGCACTGCAGAAATACCAATATCAATTAGAACGCTTGTTGCGCTTTATCAACGACTACCACCCGGGCGGTTCGATAGGTGTTGCATGTACCAGTACGATTTACCTTTAACACACCGGTGCATTTTTATAACTTAACAGCTTGGTACGTTTTAGCACCTAGACGACTAGGTGTGGTTTTAAACCTTAACGGCCCGGTGCATGTACCTTCCATCGGTCCGATGCATCGTGTTGGGTGACATGCACTGGGATGTTGTTAAACTCCCCAGGGCATCCTAAACTTGTTTTGCATCTCGGTGCTTGGTATGTTTACAGTATCGGTGCATACATGGTAAAACGCACTGGTGCGTTCACACTTGATGCGTGCACCAATGATAAAAACATCCATAAAAATCTCGAACCACCTAGTTTTTTTTATTTATGTTGAAATTCCATTAGAAGCTCCAAAAAAACCTCTGTTACCGAAAACAGATGTCGTAGAATTTTTTTTTTTGACAATTTTAGCCAATTTCATAACACTAAAAACCTCCTTTATAACCTCCGCTAGAGGGTCTTTTCCTTGTAGTGAATCCTACTCATGCTCATTCAGTTTTCGTGACTCATAGTATACTACTTGTCCTTCATTCATAAGGACTCCACCACGTCCTCTCTTGTAAGCAATTGTACACACCAAAAGCTCCTTGTCTGGATTTGGAATCTTTAACAGTGGAGCATTCGTCAACAACTTCTTCATCTACTAAAAAATTATTGCACATTCCTCTATCCATTCAAATTTCGTACCTTGCCTCTACAGTGATGTAATAGGGTACGAAATCTGAGAGAATTTCATGATGAACCTCCTATAATAACTTGCTAGCCCTATAAATTATCTTACCTCATCCACATTTCTAGAAGTTTCCCACTCCATGATAGCCCTTATCTTTTTTGGGTCCACTTTTATGCCTTCTTTAGAGACAACATGCCCCAAGTAATTTACCTCTGTCTGAAAGAAACTACATTTAATAAGCTTAGAATACAATTGATGCTCTCTCAGCAATCTCAATATTGTTTTTAAATGTCCAACATGTTCTTCCTCATTATTAGAATATATCAAGATGTCATCAATGAATACAATAGCAAACTTGTCCAAATAAGGACACAACATATTATTCATCAAGAAAATAAAGGTAGTTGGAGCATTAACCAAACTAAATGGAACTACAACAAACTCATAATTCCCATACATGTTCCAAAAATTTTTCTTGTAGATTTCATCTTCCTTGATGCCTACCTTATAGTATCCTGATCTCGGATCAATCTTCTAGAACACTGATTATCCCTTCAAATGATCAAACAAGTCATCAATACTCAACAAAGGATATATTTTCTTGATGGTCACCTTGTTCAACTGACTGCAATCAATGCATAACCTAAGATTACCATCCTTCTTCTTCACAAACAACACTAGTGCACCCCATAGTGACACACTTGGCCTAAGGTATCCATTTTCAAGGTTTTCCTTCAACTTCAACTTCACCTCTACTAAATCTAGAGTTCTCATTCAGTACGGTGCCTTTGATGTTGGTGCTACCCTTGGTACCAACTCAATAGAAAAGTATACTTCCCTATGAGGCGATAACTCTGAAATCTCTCCTGGAAACACATCCTAAAACTATTGTAAGATCAGGTACCTACTTAATATCTCCATATCCTCATCCTCCTTACCTTTATCACTAGAAATATGCACTTCAAATAACACACAACCTTTTTCGCAACTTAAATTTTCCTGCATATTTGTCACCATTCTAATTGATGTTGATTTATTCTTACCCTGTAATATTATTTATTCTCCATTATCATCTAAACAATTGATAGCTTTATCATATCAGTATACCTTACTCCTGTGAAGATATAACTAGTCCATACCCAAAGCATACTATATGATCCCAATGGAAATACATTTAAACGTGCTAATGTAGGTATACCATTTTAATGTGCTAATGTGCTAAGCTATTACCCAATAATGAACGTTCTTCTTTGTACTTGTAACCAACTGCACTAACCAAGATTTTGCATGCACTTGTTTATTCAAACCACACTTATCCACCAAGTTAGGGTTAACATAACTATAATTAGATCTAGGGTCAATCAAAATAGAAAAAACTTTATCACAAAGATTACCATCCATCCTAATAATATACTCCTAGCGATTTGACCTCCTGTTATCCAACGTTGCATAGATCCATGGAATGCTCTGCCCAACATCCCCAACTGTCTGCACTCCTTGTGCACTATTAATATGATTCCTACTACCCTGATGCTGCATAGAATCTTTCTTTATGTGTTATTAACCACATATCCAACACTGCAAGAGTCACATACCATCGACTCTATTATGCTATCCTCCAAGTTGTGACCCATGTCCTTGTCTAATACGTTGAACTTCTTGTAAGGTGCAACATTTTCTTTCTCACCTACATCCTGAGGCCTAGTTCTTTTCGGTTTCCATTTGCCTTTATATTTATCTTTCCCTTTCCACATTTTCTAATATTTTGTATTATTCTTTGACTTCTCATAACCATGTTTCAATTTCCTAGGAACTTCTTCAAGTGACTGAGGCCCATCATACTCAATCTGATCTCTAAATTCTAATGGTAATCCATTGACAAATCTCTTAAATTTAGCCTTTTCATTGTTAAGATACGACACATACCTAAATATCTCCATGAACTTGGTCGTATACTCCTCATCGTTCATCGATCTCATCTTTAGCTCATATAATTCCTTCTCTTTGTTATCGCAATAACTTTCTAACAAGTATTTCTTCCTGTAACTTCTCTTGAATTCATGCCAACTCAAATATTTTGTCCTAATGTCTCTGACCTTTTCACATATTCCCACCATATTTCTTGTTTCCCTTTAAAGATGAAGATAGCTATTATGGCCTTCATGTTCTCTATGTACTCATACAACTCAAAGAAATTCTTCATCCCAAGTAACCATTCTTATGCATCCTCCGACTTCTTCAAATTTTCATCAAAGGTAGCACTTGAAATCATCTGGAAAATATCCCCTGTCACTCCTCCGATAAAGATAATAATGATGATGATCATAGTTCCTATCAGAACCAAAACTAAAATAGAACTTATGTCCATCACCTCTTCTGTATAGAGTATCCAAGGTCCTTCCATATTTGATCATGTAATCCATATCTAGCCCATGCCCACCATGAGATCTATTGCCATATGCCCCATTATTCCTATCCTCCTTCCCATGGTTGATCTGAAGTGGTCCCTGTCTCTATAATTTTGACAAACTCTAAAGAATTACTCCGTTAACTTCTTCTTATCTCTCTTGTGGTTGAATGATCCTACCATTATTAGCCTTGCAACTTCTTATTTCTGACTTCAAGCTTCTCCATATGTCTGCTAAGTCAGAAGGATGTTGACCACCATGTTTCTCATCTAATACATAGGGAGAGTCTCGTGAACTATATTTTATCATCTTGTTAGTCATCTTTGATATCTTTCCTACAAGTATACCATGTGAGCTAAACCAAAACATAACATAATCAACATACCTCAATATAGTTCAGGGGAGGATATCTAATATGCAAGATCAACCAGATTAGTACGATACATGTATAATCATAATCATAGTAGTATATGAACATCATTTCAACCTTTATCCAGTTACCATTGCATGAACATACTAATCACAGACCATGACCTCATGCACGAAAAATATAACCATGTTAATTTATGCATAACAACATACACACATTAACATGCATAACCAATGCATAATTGACATACACTCATGATAAACACAACCAACATCAACACCATCAAATTTCACATGGAGACACAATTCTAACCATGAACACCTCCATGCATACATAAAAATCACATATACCACAACCATATAGAACACATATGAAACCGACTTGTATGCATGATCAATACACTGCTCATCCTGTCCAAGGAGTGAACCATGCTCTGATACCACTCTATAACCACCCTCCTCCTAAATTTACCCAAGTTAACCTATCTGTTGGGGTAAACATGTGACAAGATGCTACTATGATGTGATTCAAATCCCCATGTGTAGTTAAGGAAGTGGAACCGACAAAACCAAACTAATATAACCTTTCACACTTGCTATAGAAACTTCAAGAGAAAAACCAACCCTTCCAGGTGACCAACCCCTGAGGTAACTTATCATTTTACTGATATGGACTGTCAGTCGTTCCCATGAAAATCCATGCATGCGACTGAGGCCTTCTAGTTTCTCCCACAATAAGGCATTCCAACGCCTATGGACTTTTCTAGGTAGTTCTGTGCCAGCGACCCCAGATTCTGAGCCACTTTTTCAGGGCTAGGTTCAAAATTAACGCTAAACAAATCCATGAAACTTCCAGAAATGAATATTAACAATGAAAAAAATATATTAATGCAATCATTGGTGCAAGTACTTGATCTAATCCCTACTATCCATGACAATAATTTCATCAAAAATGCCACAAATATGCAATCTGCAGGTCATAACAACATATTTGAGCATAAGTGTCTCATATTTATTTGGGATTCATAAAAAATAATTATTTCCTTATCAAAATAGATGCATTATCATCTATTAGGAAATATATTCACCGTACATTCATTTTCTACTTAAAACATGATGAAAACCATAAATAAATTCCGTCATAAAACATGCTCATAACTAACATATAACCAATAGACTATAACAAGGATATAACAACCATAAAATCCACATATAAACTAGTAAATTTACACATGAAATACCAAGGAGAAGAAGCTCTTATTAATCAATGAAAAATTCAACCAGGTTTGGGACTTCCATGAACCACTTGACCATAGATTGGCTGAAAAAAATCCTTCTTTTAGCCAATAACCCCTGTGCCATATTCCAAGCATGAATTTGGAACTCACAACAAAACTAATCAAGCCTTCTCGAGGACAACCACCTCAACCCTCATCAATAAAACCGGGATTTACCAAAATCCATGCTGGATCACTAGGACCAAAACAAGCATGGATACCTCTGAATATCTCAACGTAAACCATGAGGAATTTTTCTATCTCAACCTCTTGGTTTTACTATGTATCTTGCCATTATGAGTCAAGGGATTTTTAAGCCTACCAGTTCTCCACCCTTCAATATTTACTGTGTATCCCACGATTACCAGTCAAGGGATTCCAAGGAAAAATCAAGGTTACTCACCACTGAGCTTTACCGTATATCCCGCCATTCACCGGACGAGGATTCCTAGGCTCAATCAAGGTGTTGACAACCAACATTTACCGTATATATCATCCCGAGATTCCTATACCTTGTGAATAATCTTGAGACCACCCCACTTAGCTTCGAGTCCACCTGGAAATCCAACTCAACCAATTACAAGAGATCCCACCACAATATGGCTATCCAAAAATGGAAAGGCAAGGCCAAAGAACACTATCACACCTAGAAAAACCCATACCAATGACAACAAGAGAACCAAATACACACATACATGTTCCATGCATGCCAAATCTAGCAAGGAAATCATACATGAAAACCAATACCTACAAGTAATCTCAATGTAGTTTCTTGATCCTGCTTTTCCTTGCTTGATTTGTGCTTCCCTTTTCCTTATTTGTCCTTACTTCCCCTTTCTTTATCCAATTCTAGAGTTCTCCAAGAAAAATCTAAGTGTCTAAGAGTGGAGAGAGAGAGATAGATAATAGAGAGAGAGATCGAAAACTTAAATGACAAAAGGTTACACTGAAAAAAATTTACACTAAAGAAAGGTACCAATTGATCCTCAAAAGCCTTTTTATTAATGAGGCCTCTATTTTCTTAAATTATCCATTTTTTTCTTTCATTTTCCTCCTCACATGTAACCTGTGGCCTTTCACCTTCCTTTTCTCCTAATTTCCATTATTTTCATAAATAAATACCCAATAAATGCCACTTTTCCTTTCCAAATTCGTTGCCATTACCTTTGTGAATCTCCTTATCCATAATAAACCAAATGAACACATAGTAGGATTTTTTTCCCAACATTCAGCTTGGAATAATTGTCCCACGACCATAATTATTATTTTTCCTTTATTAACTTTATTTACATGAATTTTTGACTAGGGTTGTTACAAACAACTCCTACACTAATTCTAACTAGCTAGGTCTATTCCACATCAGTATACACAACCTAAGGGATGATATTTCCTTCTCTAAACATTATTCCCTTAGACAATGTCCATCCCCTCAATGGATTTAGCACAATATTGGCGAGGAATTTCTCAACTAGGGGCTCCAAGAAATCCATTTATTATAGGAGTGCTCATAATAACCTTTACATAGGATCTTGGGTAAATTTCTCAATGAGAACTTCTCATAGGCATACCATCCTAGTTTCCATATTTATTACTCACCTTCAAAAGTTGTCTCCAGTACATAGTCATAGCATCTTACTCTTCCCAATAATCCATATTTTGTTTTTCCTTACTATTGGCTTGCTTGCATAACTTCATACATGTCCTCGTAAAAATGTCTACTTTTCTACTCAAATTCCCCTTTTCTCATGTACAGTAGCTTGACTCTAACTCTCCCTAAGGATTATTGTAATTATCCCTTTGTTCTCATAACTAAGTGATAGGATCCCTCACCCACCTATTACATGAGTGTACTTACAATCATGCTTTAATAACTACCTAAGATGATGATTATACCAATATCACACTTGTATTCAATGATTAGCCTTAATAAGTCGAAATGGGGATGACATGGTAAAGAAAAATCATTTAGGAAAGTGAATTTGAATTATAGGCATGTGTATTTTCCCTTAAATCCCCCTTTGTTTAGACCCCTATAACTCAATTTATATCCTCTTGTAGTTAGTGGTGTATTTAATTTTATTATTTTCCATATAAAATTATTACATATTACACTACTTGGCCCTCATCCATTCATAATATATAAACAATTTATACATTTCTAATCTAGGAACCAAAATTGGGGTGTTACATTTTATAACTTAAGAAATCCAAGAACTAATTCTTAACTAATATTTTGTTTCAGCTCATCGGAAGCTTTATTTTGATTATTTATTTATTAGAAAATATTATCATCAATTGTTATGGCATGAAGTGGTGAAATTACAACTCAAAAGGATTGTATGAACTTCTGTAGATACTACATTGTCCCAATAAATCTCCTAAATTCAATGACATTAATAAGAACTATTCACTTGAGGATAGTCTACATCTTCGTAGGATATAATTTGAGTTTCTGTCCACTAATTATATAATCTAAATACACCAATGTATTTTGAGAAGAATCACATTTCTTTAGGTTATCTAATATTCGATGTTTTCTTAGAGTCTCTAACACTTGCATGATATGTCAAATGTGTTATTCCAAGGTAGAGCCATAAACCAAGGTGTCATCTAGGTACACTATCTCAAATAAATTTAGAACAGAATAGAATGCATCATTCATTAAACACATAACAAATGGTGAATTTCATAAAATAAAGGTTGTTACTAGCCAATCATATAGAACATGCCTTATCTTGAAGGTGGTATTCCAAGTATCTTCTTATTTAACTCATATATGGTGGTATCCTAACTTGCGATCCAATTTGTTCATTAGGGGAATTTTTAGGTATAAAATGAGCCTCCTAAGAAAAATTTACAACCAAAATAAACTTTATTAGAACCAATATGATTCATGATGATGATGTCAACCATGGGGGATGATTCACCATTTTTGGAGTAAAAAAGTAAAAAGATTAAAAAAAATAAAATAATAAAACTACTTTTTCAACTCGTATTTTCAACATATCTCCCTAAGGTTTTACTCAAATTTCAAGTGATATTACTTGTTAGATGAAAAATTTAACACTCATCCAAGTAGTGCCCATTTTGCATACTTTCAATGGACCTTACTACACGAAAAATGAGAAATACATGAAAAAACATGATTGCAATCATGTTTTTCATGTATCTCTCATTTTTCATGTAGCAAGGTCCATAAAAATTATGCAACGTTGGTACTCCTTGGATGAGGAATCAAATTATGCATCTACTGAGTGTTGTCACTCGAAATTTGAGTAAACCCATAGGGAGATAAGTTAAAAATACGAGTTGAAAAAAAGGTTTTTTTATTTTTTCCCTCTAAAATTTGATGATGTAATCTAATATTATTTTATTATTTCCACTATTATTTTATAATTTCCTTAGGAGGCCCATTTTAGACCTCAAAATTCCCCTAATGGAAGTGTTTGGCATATTGGAATTTATCTAACAAATCATCAATCCTAGGTAGAGGATACTAATTCTTGAGGGTGATTATGATTAAATTTTCATAGTTGATACACATTCACCAGTCCCATCCTCATTGGGTGTTATGATGATAGGTAACCCACAAGGTGAGTTTCTTGGTCAAATTACTCCCTACACTAGTAGTTATTGCAACCATTTCTTTATTTCATCTTCTTCTAGGATATATTTCCAATACAACTCAGTATTTGTCAATGGGGAGCTAGGAAATAACTATATCTCATGATCCATGTCCCTCTTAGGTGGTAAAAATTTGGGCTCCTAAAAATTCCTCTTTCTTATAGAAAATATCCCAACTAATTGTTTTTCTAGTACATCTCTTTAATGATTCCTATACCTTTACCAAGTCCTTAGCTGGTTGATTATCTCTTAAGAAATGCAATACAAAATTCCTACTAAAAATTCTTGATTTATTAGCTTGGTTATTATTTACCAGAGTGCTTTTAGATTCACATTTATTATTTGATGATGGAAGGTTACCAATCCTTGATTAGGCAATATTTTTTTTTTCTCCTCATGAAGATCAAATCCATCATGTACATATAAGGGATTTTAAACAATATAGCACACACATAAAGAAGTACTAAATCTACCTCCACTTCATCAATATAATATGGACATAAGGAAAATATAATCCCACTATTTAATGACCTTGATCTCTACACCCCTGTTTACCCATAAAAATGAATATGGGATATGACAATCAAGAATTTTCAATCCAAGCTTTCGATGTAGGTTTTCTGCTATGAGGTTGAAATATGAATTGGACTCAAAAAGAGTATTCCCCCTTGGTGTTTTTGAATTTAATTTTACTATGGAAGAGTTTCGTCATCTGATCCTTTTCTTCCTTTTGATGAAGGATACTTAGATTCAACTATTTCTACATCTAAGTGTAGGAATTTTTTTCATCCATCTCTAATTTTCTCTCCACTAGGTTTCTTGAATACATGGTTAGCATCTTCTTCTTCTTGGAATCCTTATTATGGTTCTTTATATTTAGCTCTATATGTAGTTTCTGACAGTTATCCTTAACATGAACATAAATATGGTTGCAATTGTTGTTTGGATATTTTCACTGATTCAAAATTTCTATTGTCTTTTTGTCGTTTCCTTTCCGCTTCTTCTCCCCCTCCTTGGAAGAATTTTGGTGGTATTTTTGTTTGCAACCACTTAATTTTCCTTCCTTATGGCCTATATTTTCTAGGTACTCTAATTGTACATAGGCCTCATCAATCATATAATGCTTAAATAAAAAAAAAATCTTTTGTAAATGATTATATATACCCCTAGATACTTTAAGAGTACATATGGGTTCTTGGGAGATATATCTAACATAATTACCATTTTTTTAAACTTAGTGGTGTACTCTTGGACACTCTATCCTTATCTCATCTTAAAGTGATATCAGTGGATCCACTAGTCCTCTACATACCCAATAAGGTAGAACTGGGATTAGGTGAGGGTTTTAGACATACCCATCTAGCATAAGTGTCTTTATGTTCCTTTCCCACAAATTTAGTGCATGGCCCTATAATTTTAATTGGGAAAGTTGATATTTTTCTCATCTTATATATTATGAACACTAAAATAAAATTATAACTATTGCAACCAATTATTCAAATTAGCCTCTAGGGTTAGATCAATTGGTTGATTCCCCATCGTCAAAGCACCTTTGATATTGAGTTGTCACGGGTTTAATTCTCTTAACACCTTCGAGGTCAGGCTTCATGGTGCACCCTATACCCAAAACAGGTTTTGAAGTGTTTGGGAATAAAATATGAGGGGGACATTCATAATTTTTTCATGGATGATCAGGCCAAGTAAGTGTGGCGCACCAATGAGTCATAGAGAAGAAAGGTACGACTTTGATTAATGATAATAATTTTATCCTGGAGTAGACATTTTTGTAGGTTTTAACTATGTACAGAAATTACCTGCACATGAATTCTAAAAATGGAAAATAAACAATGGTGAGAACATAAAACACAAAACATATATACATAAATATTTTCCCCTAAATCCCAAAACTAGGACTACCAGATTGCTTTTTCATTATATTCCTTTCAATGTTATAATACATATATATACATGTTGAAGCATTCATAAACCCTAATCCATTAACCTTGGATTAGAACATAACCATTTTCCCCTTTACTGGATCTAAAAAATACCATGGGAAGAAAACCATCGTACCCAAAACCATGTGCAAAACCCATGCCCAAAATCATAGGTAGGTCTGCCCACCTATTATAAGGTCCAAAAAACAATTCTAGAGGTCATTCCCCAAACCCCGTGTAGGGAGGTAGCCACTGCCCTACTGCACCTGGTGCAACGAATAGTGGGGTTGTCACCCCCCTGTGACCCCCCCCCCCAACCCCCCTGCACGTACGACTAGTCGTGGAAAGAATATAACACACACCCAATAGTTCCTAGATGAAACCCACTGGAACACCCATAAATTAGTAACAGGGAGAGCTGTATATGGGGTTCGGAGGATTATTTTATTTGGGATTGGGACAACAGTTAAGTATGGATACATACCCTCAACAGGGAATTGGCTAGTATGACACATATGATGAGGATACATACTTCTACAAATGGTTGCATAAAACAACAATATATGTATATGAACAAGGGAAAAACTAGAAAAATAGTACTCGCTAGCTAGTTGAACAAATGATCTATTGGGTTTCCCTAAATAAAAAAAGTATCATTCATTAGTACATATGGTCAATTTTCAACACTTTAGTTCCGAAATTTTTGACGTATTGTCGAAAAGTTCCCCAAATTTTCTCAATTTTTTTAATCCCACCAATAAGAGTTGCTCTAGTGACGTTTAGGGAGTATCATTAGAATAGCGGCATTTAGGAGTATCATCATAATAGCAAGGTTTTAGGAGCATCATCGGAATAAAAAAAAATATTTTGTAATCATCAGAATAGCGATGTTTTGGTTTGCCGTCGGAAGTGCGACACTTTGAGATGTCGTCAGAACTGTGGTGTTTATGAACGAAGCGTCAGAATAGAGACGTTTTGGGATATCGTCGAAAGTTTGACCTTTTTGGAGGTCATCAGAAGTGCGACATGTATAAATGCATCGTCAGAATGGTGGCATTTTTTTGTGATGGTACCCAATTAAACATGTTGGGGTCGGGTCAAGTCAGGTTGGGTTATGCTGTGTGAGGACACCCAAGGAAACTCGTCGTTCGGGTGGGTCGGGTCTGGTCGGTTTGTGTGAGGATTCCTAAGGAATTCATCCAAGTTGGGTTGTGTCGGGTCATGTGAGGGCACCCAAGGAAAACGTCCCAGACGGTTCGTGTGATCGGGTCATGTGAGGGCACCCAAGGAAATGTGTTCGAGCGGGTTGGGTTAGGTCGGGTCATGTTGTGTGAGGGTACCCAGGAAAACGGGTTTGGGAGGGTCGGGTTGGGTCAGGTTGGGTCATGTCATTTGAGGTCACCCAAGGAAATATCTTCAGGCGGTTTGGGTTGGGTTGTGTAGTGTGATGGTGCCCAAGGAAACATGTTCAGGTGGGTCAGGTTGAGTCGGGTCATGTCATGTGAGGGCGCCCAGGAAAATGCATTCGGGTGGGTCGGGTCAAGTTGGGTTGGGTCATGTCGTGTGAGGGCACTCAAGGAAACACATTTGGGCAGGTCGGGTCGAGTTAGGTCGTGTGAGGGCGCCCAAGGAAACGCGTTCGGGCAGGTCAGGTTGGTTTTGGTTAGGTTGTGTGAGGGCACCGAAGGAAACGTGTTCGTGTAGGCCAGGTCAGGTCATGTGAGGGCACCTAAGGAAACGTGGTCGGGTGGGTCAGGTCATGTTGTGCCGTGTGAGGGTGATCAAAGAAGCACATTCGGGTGGGTCGGGGCAAGTTGGGTGGTGTGAGGGCACCCAGGGAAACGCGTTTGAGCAGGTCGGGTTAGGTCGAGTCGTGTGAGGGCGCACAGGTAAATGCATTCGGGTGGGTCGAGTTGGGTCATATCAGGGTGTTTCTATCAAAAATTCTAAGTTGTGATTGCATGTGTCCCTTTTACTGCACGTTTGAGAGATCAGTTTTCCGTTTTCTCCCTCGTGCCTTCATTCGAGCGGGTCGGGTCGGATCATGTGAGGGAGGTCCTATCAAAAATTCTAAGTTTTGATCCCCCATGTGCCTTGTGCACGTTCGTGTGACCTGTTTTCCATTTTCTCCATCGTGCCTTCGACGTTCGGTCAGGTTGAGTCAGGTCGGGTCATGCAATGGAACCCAAGGAAAGACGTTCTGGTCGGGTCATGTCAGGTCGTGCTGTACTATGAGGGCGCCCAAGGAAACACGTTCGGGTATCTCGGGTCGAGTCGGTTTATGTGAGAGCACCCAAGGAATGTGTTCGGGTCAGGTTCTGTCGGGTCGTGTTATATGAGACTACCCAAGGAAACGCTGTCGTATGGTCGGTTCGGGTCGTGTTATATGAGACTACCCAAGGAAACGCATTCAGGAAGGTCGGGTCAAGTCGTGTCATATGAGGATGCCCAAGGAAATGTGTTTGGGTGGGTCAGGTCAGCTCGGGTGGTGGCGTGTGAGGGCGCCCAGGAAAATGCATTTGAGCAGGTAGGTTCAGGTCAGGTCAGGTCGTGCCATGTGAGACTGCCAAAGGAAACGCGTTCAAGCAAGTTGACTCATGTCGTGTCGTGTGAGGGTGCCCAAGGAAACCCGTTCGGGCAGGTCGAGTCGGGTCGTGTCGTGTGAGGGTGCCTAGGAAAGCGCACTCGAGCAAGTCGGGTCAAGTCAGGTCATGCCGTGTGAGGGCACCCGAGGAAACGCATTTGGGCGAGTCGAGTCAAGTTAGGTCATGTGAGGGCACCCAAGTAAATGAATTCAGGCAGACAAGGTCGGTATGGGTCGTGTAAGGACAACACTTCATGAGGTGTGTTCACGGCAATGAGCACACCCACCGGACGTTTGGATGGATTTCGGGCACCATGCGACGTTATGGGTGTATCGTCGCACCATAACCGCATAGGTGTGACACCATGTGACGATGGTGGAAACAATATGGTGACTGAGTGATGTTAACGGGAGTTTCGTCTCATCGTACCCAACGTGATACGTTGGTTGATGACATATCAGACGGAACGTCACAACGAAACCGAGGTTGGGCCGACGTTATATGGAGGAGGAACACCCAAGCAATGGAAGGGTGGGTCAACTCAGGTCCACCGAGTGACCCACACCTTTACATGGCAACATGTATAAATAACTCAAGCGGTTGAAGTGTTTGAGGCATCGAATCACAAGAAGCATTTAGACATACGAGCTAAGGTATTTGAACAATATTGAGAAAATTCAATAGGTCGTTGACACAAGCCACCACCGTGATGGAAAAACAAATTTGAACGCATTTCAGATAAGAGTTTGAAAATCAGGTGGAGTCTTGGGTTTGTTTGTCGGTCCGGTCAGGACGTTTTGTGGACGGATTGCCTTGTGTACCAAGTGGATGGGTTGTGTCACAACTCGGGTCGAGTCGGGTAACACTCCAGCCATGGCGCTATGGAAGTTTGGTGCGATGGTTTGTTCGGGTGGAGGTCGGAAAGCGTGTGCAAGAAATGACTCAGGGCCACTACAGCGGGTCAGCTCGGGCAGATGGCTAAACATGAGTTCAGGCTACGGCTAGAAGAGACAGTTTAGCAGATTTGATGTGGAAAAGTTACAACAGGTAGAGCCTGGTTGGCTGAACACAACCAGTGTGTGAGAGATTTATTTGGAGGCGTGGTGATCTTGTAAAGTGCGTGAAGGTCATGTACAATAGCAGACACCAAGGTGACCCAAGTGACCCTGCAGCACGGTACTTAGGTAGATTCAGGCTGAAATTCCTAAGGTTGATTTTAATGTTGTAAATTGATGTTTTATGTTTGTTTAATGATTTACAAGTGTTGTAACTTGGTCAAGAGGTAAACCCACCTTGCCAAAGGAGTAGAAGTGGCTTTTTATGGAGAGGACTTGTATCGTACTTATACATTTTATGAAACATATTATCGGGTAGACTTAATAACAGGGAATTTCCCCTCCCTTGTATGTATGGGAAAACTTGTGGACATGATAATGATGTTTATGTTTTATTCCTCATATTGAAATAACATTTGATTAATATTTAACAAGTGTTTCTAAAGGTGTAGTCTACTTGTAGAGTATTTAAAAAAAATAAAAATAAGGTAGTGCCACACCCATCTATAGAGTGGTTGGAACACTACCACAGGTATAGGGGCGTGACAAGTGGGATCAGAGCTACCATTCTATGGGACTTGGTGGTTGAAACTTCACTACGTATCAGTTGGTATCTTTGGAATCAATAATGGATGATGATGTAGGGTTGTAGAAAGTATTGGAGCTTGATGTTATAAAGTTGAGCAAGGGTAAGACTGATGTCAGGAGCGAAGCTGAACTGATGAGGGAAACAGGTATAAGAGCTCATCAACAACTTGAGAACATGATTGGGAATTTTGAAGAAGAGAAGCAGAAATATTACAAGACACTAATGCAGGTGTATAAACACTTGGGGAACATTGGATATGGGTTGATGGAGACGTGGAAATATTCGGAAGACCTTCATGGGAAAACTTCTGAACTTGTGGAACTTGAAGTAATATTCCTAAATTAGCATGCAACTAATTGGAATATTAATTTTTCTCTTGTCATTTAGTTAGATGAATAAATGGGTAGGGAGGCCCATAAATCTCTTTAGTAGGCATAAAATACCTCTTAATGTGAAAAGGGATCATATTCATAGCTGGATTAAGCACCCTCATGTGTGAAAATGGACTAATGCATGTGGACAAGGTCAAGTTTAACCAAGTCAACAACGCTGGTATGGAGGGAGTGGATCATCAATAAGAGAAAACGCAGTGTGAATGGGAGGAAGACTCCATGATGGTGGAAACCATAATGAGTGGGACCTAAGGTGAGAAGGCTCAAATTGTTTATAAGCAAGGCAAGGTATCCATAGTGAGTTATGTTATTGATTATTGATTTTGTGGTCTTCATGACTTCTTTCATTCTTCAGCTATTTAGTTGAGCTTGTAGTGTTTTTTAGCACAGGGTGTTCCCGAGCGAGGATCCCATCTCTTGCCTTGAGGTAGCCACTTGGAAGAGTATTGTACCATCATTTCCACACATCTGGAATTCTGGCCAAGCTTCAGTCTTCAGCTACAACACAGTTTCTGCAGAGTATTGTGTTGTGTTGCAGGGTGTTGCAGTGGAGGGTTGAGAAACCCACTTTATGAGCTATTTTTTCATAGGAGGAAGAATTATTCTCTTTGGGAGATCAGCAAGGGAGGCTCTTGAGATTTATTTCACATATTGGCACTAGGCCAACCTATTCCCATCATATACAGTGTAGATTCCCTCTTTGACTGCGTTATTTCAGTGAACATTTGCAATGGAGGTTTCAGTGCTTGATTTGGAGGGTGAGATCTTCAGTGTTAGGATTAGCCTTTCACTTGAAGGATATATTGGAGGAGATCTATTCATTATATATCATCTACATCCAGATTCATCCAGTCATTCAGTAGTAGCTATTATTCAGCCCTAAGGCTACATTCTGGCATTTTGGTATTTTGGGTATTTCCATAAATCCTTCCCAGGTTCTCTTGGAAAGGTGTTTAGGAGTCTATATCTTCACTCCTAGCATTTTTTGAGATATATAATAGAAAATCTATATTGATATATATTTTCACAGTATTTTATGCCCTAAAAATACGTTTTCATGGCTCATGACACTTATATAGCAACATTTCTCATGTATTATCATATTTTCCTATTGGAGGCTTGTTTCCCATTTCTTGAGTGACTTGATCCTAAAGATATTGTGCTTAAATGTGTGCTGATATATTTAATAAAATGGTTGTACATTTGTCTCATGTAATGTTGTATTGATTTATTCACTACCCTTTCCATTATTATGTTCACATATTGCTTCCTTCCCCATTTGGGAATATTACGGTGGTATCAGAGCATAATCTTAGCTCAGCCTATGAGTTTCAGCCAATATGCTATAGGAAGAATAAGAGAAGAAAACGAGATCTAAAATGATGGAAGGAATGAGATTTGTCTCATCACTTTTCATATCTATGAAGAACCTCTCCAAGGAGGTCAAGAAGATGAAATATGAGAGATGCAATGAGACCTCCAAAGGGTTTCAAGAAGAGGAAAGTCCATGTACTTCCTATCAGCAGAAGAAAGAACCGGTGTTCCATAGAGCTCCAAAGAAATACACTATGCCCTTTTCTTTTTAGGAAGAAGACAAGAGGCATGGAGATGGAGGACAATTGGAACATGAAATCCTAAGTGAATACCTAGCAAAATATAGGTCTCAACCTAGAGCTTTCAAGGAGAATATAACTCTCCCATAGTTCATTTAGCTCAATAAAGAAAGAAGACCTTGCAGAAATTGATTCCTATTGCCTACATTTTAAGGGTCATCCACATGTATAGCAATATCTTGGGGAATGAATTTGGATGCATTTTTCCTGCTACATATAGTAGTAGAGAGAGAAGCTGTGGAGTTTGTAGCACTGCACCTTCAGGGTGAAGAAAACATTTGGTGTTTCAGCCATTTTATTCATGCAAGAGTGACTGCATATAAAGTTTTTATTCAAAGTTTGATCAAGGAGTTTGAAAATAAGAAAGCAGAGGAGAAGAGGCCTTCACCACCACTTGTTTTAAGAGAACTTGCATCAGGAGAAACAACCCTTGTATATTTGCAAAGTGGTCTTGATCTCTTGACATGTAGAGTCCCATGAACTATTCTAGAGATGCATGAGGAGGAGGAGACTTATACCAGTGCTGATGTATCCATAGAGGAGCAGCCATCATCATCAATAGTTGGGGAAGTCATCACACTGAAGGAAGGAACCCTTGTAGCAGTACAAGATGTTCCCAAGCTTTACCAATATATGCATATGTTTCCACTTTCTGTTATTTCAACACACCTTATGGAGGGTTATGGGAATATGACATTGCATGACCAAGGGTTAAAGCACATTTTTGATTTGGAGCAGCAGACTATCATTGTGCTGAGCAACCTCGAGTTGTTCAAGGAGGGGATAAAAAATCATCCTGGTTATTCATTATTGAGATGCAAACAACTCCTAGGGTTGGAGTGTGGCTTCCTGGAGGATATGATGAGCATTGTCCTAAACAATCCAATGCAGAACTATATGTTTAGCATTGAGCATGAGCATGGGACAACAAATATACCAGTATGGAGATCAGCAGTGTTGTCATTGAGCAACAGTGATGAGTTGGGGGCCCAAATATTATTGGAGCATTATGATGACCATTTTACTTGGGTGATATTGGATGGGCAGATGATTGATCAGATGCATCTTATATTTCATTTTTGTGATGGATCTTTCTTGATGAGCATTTCATAGCTCAATGAGAAGCCTTTTCCTTCAGCATACTTGAATCCCTATGGATTCAACATGGTCATTGATGATTAGTCTTCACTTGGGAATATCCAAGAGATTTCATTTCAAAATCCTGTTAGTCATCAGTAATTTGTGCTATTTTGTAGATGACTAAATTCTTGTCTTAGATTTCTAAAAACAAGATTCATGAATATTGTGAGTTTTAGAAATCTCACTGCCTTCATTATCCTTAAGGATAAAGTTTTCACTATTTCAATATTTTATAATGTCATGGCCAACTCACCACTCCTAGAAGATCCCTCATGGTCTCATGCCACTCATATTCATCCCATTTTCACACCCATAACCTCAGTAATCTGTTTTTCCTATGATTAACCCCCTCCACTTTCCATCTAAGATTGCCAAATAGCCTACTCATTCCCATATTCACCAAAATGCCTCAAACATTGATGGTATCAAAACTCTCTCTATAGGCTCTTTAGATAAATCAAGTACCTTGGATTTTGGATCTTCAATGCATTAATTTGTCAAAAACTCTGTTTTTCATACTTGAAGACCCCAAGTCAAGATTTTAGTCAAAGAACAACTCCAAGGGATTTTCCACTAGGTCAATGGGTTTTCATAGGTGTAGGGTTATCTTTGATGTTCTAAATCACTATTTTTATGTGATAAGAAGTTGAATCAAATGTGAAAGAAGGTCAACACCTATTTTTCCAAGTTATATCAAGAAAATCTCCCAGGAGGACTACCTTACCAAGGATAAAATTCTGCACAGGACAGTTATTCATTTTTTACATTTTTGCAAGTGTCAAGGTGGCTATCAGCAGGAAAATTGGTAAGGTAAGAGGCATGCTCCTCATTAGAATATATACACAAGAAAATTGAAGAGGGAGAAGCCTTGGTTCAAGGAAAATCAGAGTTCCTTAAACTAATTAGCACAACAATGTGCCAAGCAAAGATCAATGCAACAAATCACAAGGACAGAGGCACACCAACACAACCAAACAGGAAATGAAGATTTTTAGAAACTAAAATGAAAAATGGAAAAGGGTGAGGTGAAATGGATAGATATGAATGAACTTGAAAGGGCTATAGAGAGCTTAGAAGACAACACTAATAATTATTCTATAATAGCCCAAAAACCTAAGGTTTTGGAAAGGTAGGAAAAAGGGGTGAAATGAAGATGATGAGACTCCGTGATGACAACAGAAAGAGATGTTTGAAGAGGTTTTTGAAGGTGACTTCTAGGGTTTTCCAAGGTAAAGTGTTTCAATGCCTTAAAGGGAAAGCATGAAAGAGTATCAGTATAGGGAAGGTCAAGCCTTCATTTTTAGTCATCTGCACCCAATGATCAGAGGAATAAAAGCATAGGGTTGAGTTTTAAGATGAGATGTAAAGATTATCATAAAGCTGCTGTTGTTGTATAACTAAAAGTGTCAAACACCAACAACATCAGACAGAGCTAAATCATTATGTCATGGCACCTGCAAATCAGAAGTGGCCAAAACACAGTAAGACATGAAGACTCAAACAAAACATCTGCAAAACAGAGTGATAAAGGAACAAATGGGTCAAAGGAGGTCAAATTCCACCACGTCAGCTACCTGAAAAGCAACAAAGAAAATGGTTAGAAAGGAAAAGGGTCACTTGAATGTTTTTTAGTCACCTACTAAAAAATCTCAAAATGATAAATCAGTGAAACTGAAACAGAGGACTGAAACCTTAGCAAAGTGGGTTTTTGAGTTTAATTTATTTTCCTAAAGGTATAAAGGGCCATTTTTCTTTCCTCCCATCTCATCTTACACTTGAAAGGAGAAAAAAACATTCAAGGGAGAATTTTTCTGAGTTTCAAAGAAAATCGGGCAACGTTACCCTGCACTACGCTTTTGAGCAAGCACTACGCTTACCGGACCCGGCGTTGTGTGTAGGAGAGTTTCTATGGTGTAAATTTACACTTCGTTATGCCTATAACTGAGCGCACTGCGCTTACAGGCGGGGGCTAACCGCTTGCCCAGAAAAGGTTCGACAGGCACAAAAGGCGTGTAGCGCTGCGCTCAGGGAGCCCGACAAGCCTGCACGCGGGCAGCCCTGCGCCCAAGAGGACTTGAACTGCCCAGAAAAATTTCGGCGTTGCGCTTAAAGAGGACCCAAAAATCCCAATTCTGCTCAGTGCTTCGCCCAGGAGACCGGCAGGCCTGCACGCGGGTAGGCATTGCGCTTAGGCCTGAAACCCTCTCAATTGAAAAAAAATTCCAAAACACAAGGGAGCACACTCCAAAATGCCTTAAAGAACCTACAAACAAGTCAAAAAATGGTAGGTACATATTTTTCCTTATCCCTCAAGTGATTTTTTTTTATTTAATGGTTAAAGGAAAATGATCAAACCCTAGTGCCTAGAAACCCTAGGTCCTCATGGAAAACAACCTTTTTTGACCTCCAAACGAGAAATTATCAGTTAATGGGGTGTCAATTAGGGTAATAACAGTCAGCTCCAAGTTGGCCTTTCATCAAAGCTCAAAGGGGAGTCAGTCATAAACCCACACCTCCATCTCACTCATTTATAAGAGCTGCCCTCACCATCTTTCATTTCACTCCTCCTACCAAGATTTACAAGTAGGCCTAAGTTAGTCTAAAGGCCACACCAATCACCATGCAAGAGAAGAAGGAAGTGTCAGCAGTGAAGGAGGCCAAATTCCTATGAGGCAAAAGCACAAGCATGGGAAGGTTAATGGGAAGGTTAAGAGATTTGAACCCCGAGACAGAGTGGAGATTACTTCCTCCCCCATGATTCTCACATGCTTTCAAAATGTGGGGTGTTTTTAGTTTTGTGATAAAGTCAAACAAGTGAAAAATCACCCAGAGCTCACAAGTTTATTCATCCTTAACCTACATAACAAAAAATCAAGCCTTGCAGGGGTAGATTTTGAACTATCAGCATATGCCATTTCTAGTGCTACAAGTATACATGATGTTGGTGAGAAATGGTTCAAAAGGGAAAAGTTGGACATGAACTGCTATGAGCCATTTATCAAACCTAGGTGCAAAGAAGGCTGCAAAACCATTTTCCCTTTTTTCACACTTGTTGGATAGGTATGCACCCTTAATGAAGATCATCATGAAATATTTTACATGTGAGGGGAGATCCTCTAGGCTCTACTCCTACCATATCAGATTACTCATGCATTTTACTCGGGTCAAGATGCTTCATTTTCCCTACTACCTCTATAGGAGTATTGACAATATGTCTTTTGTTGTTTCAGAGGAGGAACTATTCCCAACAAATTCATAGTTTGGTCCACCACTCCTTGATAAAGATGGTGGTGCTACATCAGCTGGAGCAAAAAGGCATACCTTGGGAGGTGTTCATAGCTCATGAAGTATTCACAAGCCCTCAGCCCCATCATCAACCAAATCTACCCTCATCATCTCACCCTCCTCCCTCCACTCCTACATCACCTCCTATTGTCCATGACTCATCATCTACCCAAGTATCCTCTCCTCAAGAAAACCTCTCTTCCCCATATTCTCCTGATGCATCAAATCAAGAAGGAAGTGGCAGTGAACAATCAAGTGAAAATGAAGGTGAAGATGACAATGAGTCAGACCAAAATGAGGATGAAGGTGATGATGAGTTAAGCCCACAAGAGGCAGAGAACATGGAAACAGAGGGGGATGGTGACAGTGCAGAAAATGAGGAAGTTGACAGTGGGAATGGATGAAGCAAATATGAACAAGAAATCAACAATGAAGCAGAGGCCATGTGTAATATTCCTAATTAGTCCTAAGCTAATTGGAATATCCATTTTTATTTTTCTTTCTTTTCTTAAAGAATAAATGTGTAAAGGAGGTTCATCAAACTCCTAATAAAGAATAAATCAAGGCGAAATGTGAAAAAGTCTAAATCATGACTATGTAAGCAAGCACCCTTGGGTGTGAAAGGGTGTTGTATATTTTGACTGGGTCAACCTTGACCAAATCCACTGCGCTGTCTTGTAGGAGTGGCCATCAATGAGACACAACACAGTTCTAGATAGAGATGGAATGTGTGAAAGAGAAGATTTCATTGAAGGTGGTTTAGGTTTATAATCTATTAATCTATATAAGGAAGGGGATGGAAGCATGAAGAGGTTGTTGAAGATATGATATTTTGATATATTGTTCGTTTAGACCATATAGCTTTCTTTGGTTGTTTAGCCTAGATTGCAAATGTTGTTTATCATTGGGATTTCCTGTTTAGGAATTCCACCTCTTCCCATTGAGTAGCTCTTGGGAGAGTCTTGTATTGCATAGTCCACTATCATGCTTGAGGCCAAGCTTCTCCTTTCAACTAAAACTCAGATCCTGTTTAGGGTTTGGTTGTCTTTGCAAGATGCAGCAAGTGGAGGCTAGATCTATTCAGATCTAGGACATTTCAGTGCCCTTTTTCAGTGGACGAGTCTTCTACTCCAATTGGGGGAGTGTGTTGGAGTGCTTGGGCATAATTTTTTTATTTTGGAATGTGTCCAACTATTATCTATACCCTACAATGCAGTTTCTCTTCCAGATCTGCGTTATTCCTATAGGTGTTGTTGCAGTGAGTTTGGGTGCACCATTTGGAGAGCTGGTTTCTGAGTGTTGGGGATATGCCCTTCACTTTGAGATCCATTGGAGGAGATATATACATTGTATACTTTAGATCTGATCTACATATTTCTGAATACTTCTGAATCACTGAATAATTCTGTAGATCTGCATTCTTAGATCTCAGATCTACTTCTTATACTTGGTGTAATGTTCAAAACCCCAAGGGGATCTGAAAGAGGAGCCTTTCTAGTGTATGGATCTGTTATGGATCTGAATTTTCATACACAGATCTTCTCTAGATCTGACATGTAATCAAAAACAGTTTGCAACCCAATAAAATAACACTGTCAAGGTAGTTTCAGGCTATACATGTGGTTGAAACACCTCTTTTGGGGGATTTTCTTCTATTAATGTCTTGTATTTCCAACTATGCATCTTATGGGCCTCATTATACATATATTTTTCTGCTGTAAATACTTTGAAGAGCCTTTTTAGTGGCCTCCTTCTTTTCTTTAGATGGACTGCGTTATTTTAATGCATAACTGTTCTATGTTGCTGCATTTCCCAATTGGGAATATTACAGTGGTATTAGAGCATCATCTTGGCACAACCTATGCATTTTAAGAAGCCAATATGTCTTTTCAAGAAAATAAAATATAGAAGAAGAAGATTTATTACACTGAAGACAAAGAAGACAAGAGTAAAACCCCTTTATCTGGAAGAATGGAAGGGAAAGAGTTCTCAAAAACCTTGTTCCAAACTCTGTGTGAGCTTAAAAGAGAAATCAAATAAATGAAGAGGGAAAGACATGAAGGTCCCTCAAGAATATATTTACATGAAGAAAACCCCAATTCTTCATCTTACGTGTGCAAAAACTCAGCTACACTATCATATCTACAACGTTATTCTATGCCTAGATTTACTGCAAGAGAGATGAAGGAAGAAGATGCACCAAAGGAGGAGACTTTGATTGGTTATCTTTAGAAGTATGAATCTCAATATTGGAGAATCAAGAAGCACTTGAGTTTCCAAGAGTTCTGCCAGATCAAGGAGGAAAGGAGATCCAACAAGTACAATAGAATAAGAAGAGCTAGATTCTTTCTGCCAAACTTTGATGGACCCTCCACATGCACAGCCAAGGATTGGATAGATCAGCTAGACTCATATTTGGATCTACATCAAGTTTCAAAAAAGGAAGCCCTTAAAGTAGCAGCGCTACATCTTAAAGGTAAAGCTTATGCTTGGTGGTTATTTGAATCCTTTTCATTGAAGAATGCAAATATATCTACTTATGCAAGATTCACTAGGAGATTAGTGAAGAGATTTGATGTAAAACAAATTGAAACATCTTTGATTGAGCTAGAAAAGTATGAGCATGCAAAACCTTTGCATGAGTTGGAAAGATCTGTTATGCCAACTCCACTTTAGATTTCTATTGAAGGGGGAAAAAATATGTGTGATACCTTGTCAAGGGCAAGATCCCCATTGCATGAAGATATTTCTTCTCAAAATGAAGTCATGAAGATTCATCTTTCAAGGGAAGACCAATATCTAAGGTCTCTCATTGATAATGAGGTATTCTCAAATATTTATGAGGAGGAAGAACAAGATGGTAGTAACAGCGCTGTCACTTCAGAAGAAGAACCATCACCACATGGGGATGGACATGAGGTTATTGCTTCAAGGGAAGGAGCTTTTGCATCTTTGCAATTGGCTCCCAAGGAGCATCATATGACAATATTATTGGGTAGTAACACCTTGCTCCAAGGAGGAGGAGGAAGGATGGATCAACATCCAGTGATGAGGAGCATGCACCCTTGTTTATTTCAAGGGTTTTCTATTCATGAGAAGGAGACTGAAATATACTGCAAAGGGAGGGACACATCAGTCCACTTATTCATACATTCTACTTTAGATCTTAATTTCTCTTTACATGGAGGCATTCCACCAGGGAGACCCCCTGATTGGAAGAATAATAAAGTATTATCTCAACTTAATGCAGCAGCGACATATCTAGCTAAGGAAGGAGCTTTGAGAGAAGCTAGCACAACACTGAGAACCATTGATGGGTTCCAAGGAGAGATTATCAGCTTTCTATGTTGGACATTGCCATATCCCACTCAGTTATCTGCCCTGGAAAATGATTCAGAAATCTATGATGATATAAGCATGGTATCAAATGGCCACTCCATAGTCTTGGGGCAGAAAATGATATCTCTACACACAAAGAAGATTTATAAATATGACAAGAGGGTACCAACACTCTTGCATGCATGGGCCAAACTATTTAAATTTTGGAAGAAATAGACCCTTCACAAGGAGGTTGAATTCCATGAACTTCAATCTTGTCTTGAGCAAGATCAACTGCAAGAGAGGAAATAAAGATGGAGTGACTTTAATCCAACATATGACTTTGGAATTCAACATGTCAGAGAGGAGAACCATGATATGGAAGGAGCTTCAATTCATATTTCAACAGTGCTGTCATTGTTGGGAAGCCTAGATCCATATTGGGGGTCCCAACTCTTGGTAGAATATTCCGAGAACCTCTTCACATGTAAAGTTCTTTATGGGAAAATGGAAGATAGGAGGTATAGAGTGATTGAAGGAGTCATTTACTTTCATGATCATATATATTTGACTAAAGAATCAAAGCTCAAAGATAAACTACTATATGCAGCCTATGAGATCTTGCTTTCTACTCCCAATGATTTCATTAGAACACACCATATTATCTTGAATGGATTAATGTGGGAACGATTTGAAGAAAATTTATATCAGAATTTTCAGAGATGCATGTACCATGTGGAGATGGAGTAGCAACATAAATCTATGGAAGAGTTAATTCAGCTCTCTCCTTCTCTTTTTGAGGAAGGGGATAGATCTATGCACCACTCCATTTGTTTGAGGAGGACTATTGGTGAAGAGCATACTTATGTAAATCATGTTTCATTTTCTAATTGTATGCATTATTTTACTATATATATGCAGGCCATGACTCTAAAGAGGAGTGTTATACCTTATAAACTTCATGGCCAACTTTGGGCCAAAACTATTTCTGAATATGGCCACTCCCTTGATGGACAAAGGGAGATTTTGCAGCATGATGGGTGCTTTCCTAAGGCACCAAATATATCTCCCATTTTCAGCCATGGTGAGATGTTATGGGAAGCAAGAAAGTGGTGGGAAAAACACTTACCACATCTAGATCTGAGGTAGGCAGGAGATGCACTGCGTTGGTTCCACATGTGGGGCTATGATTCGCCTCTATCATTGCACTTGATTGATTATGTATCACTAGTTTTGATCCCTCATGATGATGATGATATTATCTTTGTTGGGGACATGAAAGGAGGGATAACACATTAGTTGGCTTCATGAGGACTATATTGTTGCAGCCTAGGATCAACAGCTCCAAATTTATCATAAATGGAGGGAGAGGTAGCGTAAGTTGAATAATATTACCTCTCATTTTCAGCCATGCAGCCCCTAGACATTGCATAAGAAGGGTATTGGTGACTGTTTCTATGAGCTACCAAGGGTGGCTCACTTTGTTTGGATGATGGCATGGAGATTGGAGTGTCTCTTGGGGGTTGAATCACCCATCACTTATCATTTCTCATGCCTTAAGAAGGCCAATGGACAGCATATGATTCTTTCTATGTATCTCCCACTTCTTCATGATGACAACTATTTGGTTTATTCACCAAAAGCGAGCTTGTATTCTTGGGAGGAGACATACCCATTGAAAATTTTTGCAAATGTCTTTGTAGTTTCTTGAGGACAAGAAACATTTTGGAGGGGAGGACTGTAATATTCCTAATTAGTCCTAAGCTAATTGGAATACCCATTTTTATTTTTCTTTCTTTTCTTAAAGAATAAATGTGTAAAGGAGGTTCATAAAACTCCTAATAAAGAATAAATCAAGGCCAAATGTGAAAAATGCTAAATCATGGCTATGTAAGCATGCACCCTTAGGTGTGAAAGGGAGCTGGATATTTTGACTGGGCCAACCTTGACCAAATCTACAGTACTGTCTTGGAGAAGTGGCCATCAATGAGGCACAACGTAGTTCTAGATAGAGATGGAATGTGTGAAAGAGAAGATTTCATTGAAGGTGGTTTAGGGTTTACAAGTTCTTAATATATATAAGGAAGGGGATGGAAACATGAAGAGGTTGTCGAAGATATGATATTTTGATATATTGTCTGTTTAGACCATATAGGTTTCTTTGGATGTTTAGCCTAGATTTCAAATGTTGTTTAGCATTGGGATTTCCTCTTTAGGAATTCCACCTCTTCCCATTGAGTAGCTCTTGGGAGAGTCTTGTATTGCATAGTCCACTATTTGGCTTGAGGCCAAGCTTCTCCTTTCAACTACAACTCAGATCTTGTTGAGGGTTTGGTTGTCTTTGCAAGATGCAACAAGTGGAGACTAGATCTATTCATATCTAGGACATTTCAGTGCCCTTTTTCAGTGGAGGAGTCTTTTACTCCAATTGGGGGAGTGTGTTGGAGTGCTTGGGCATAATTTTCTGATTTTTTAATGTGGCCAACTATTATCTATACCCTACAATGCAATTTCTCTTCCATATCTACGTTATTCCTATAGGTGTTGTTGCAGGGAGTTTGGGTGCACCATTTGGAGAGCTGGTTTCTGAGTGTTGGGGATCTGCCCTTCACTTTGAGATCCATTGGAGGAGATCTATACATTGTATACTTCAGATCTGATCTGCATATTTCTGAATACTTCTGAATCGATGAATAATTTTTTAGATCTGCAATCTTAGATCTCAGATCTATTGCTTATACTTGGTGTAATGCTCAAAACCCCAAGGGGATCTAAAAGAGGAGCCTTTCTAGTGTATGGATATTTTATGGATCTGACTTTTCATACACAGATCTGCTCTAGATATGACATGTAATCAACAACAGTTTGCATCCCAATAAAATAACACTGTCAAGGCAGTTTCAGGCTATACATGTGGTTGCAACACCTCTTTTGAGGGATTTTCTTCGATTAATGTCTTGTATTTCCAGCTATGCATCTTATGGGCCTCATTATACATCTATTTTTCTACTGTAAATAATTTTAAGAGTCTTTTTATTGGCCTCCTACTTTTCTTTATATGAACTATGTTATTTTAATGCACAACTGTTCTATGTTGCCGCATTTCCCAATTGGGAATATTACACCATGAAGGTGGATAATGATGAAGAAGAGGTAAGTGATGAAGAAAGCAGGAATTAAACTGAAGATGTTGAGGATGATGAGGAAGAGGATAGCATGGGCAAATATGAGACATGTAACCAAGAAGCAGAGGATGATCTTGAAGAAAGCAGTGAGACTAAGAGCCCTAATGACAGTCAAAACAGTGAGGCTCTTAGTCATGACAGAGATGAGGGAAAAGATAAAGAGGGCAGCCAAAATGAAGATGATGGCTATGAAAAAAATTAAGAAGAGGTTGAATATAGTAATGACTTTCATGACAACAATCATGAAATTCACGAAGAAAGTAAAGAAAATCAAGAGGTTGGCAGCCAAAATGAAGGTCACAACAATGATGAAGGCAACTATAATGAAGAACCAAATGAGAGTGCACAAATCAGTGAAGAAGTCGACATTGAGGCTAATGTTGAAGGAAAAGAGGTAAGAAGCAGTCAGGATGATGAAGATGAGTACATGGAAACAAATGATCCCACCTATGATGAAAACACCCAAGTAATCACATTTAAACCCCTTCCATTGACATATCATAGGGGGGAAAGCCATGTGTTTGCTACCTCAAAAAGGCAAAGGACCGTGATTTCCACTTCTACCAAGCAGCTAGATAAAGGCAAAAAAAATATGAAGAGAGGTAAGAAAGGTAAGAATGAGCTTAAACAAGGACTTGTCATCATTGACCTAGAAGATGAAAATGAAAACAAGGAGAGGGCCACTAGCATACTGCTCCAAAGCAAGGATGTAGAAATTAAGGATCTAGAAAGGTGCCTAGGTATGGCCACGTATAACATTGAATATTACAAGAATGAAAACAAGCAACTAAAAAATGTGAAGAGGTACCTTGACCTCCAAAAGAAAATGACCAAGCACTATGCATTGCAAAACCAAATTGTGAAGGCTAGACTCGAAGAGGCCCATGTCCAACTACAGGCACTCAAAGAGGAAAAAGACCAAGAAAACCTTGGAATATTGGTTGAAGCTTCTCTACAGGTTTCTCAAACCCCATGAGGAAGTCATTCACCAATTTTGAGAAATTTTTGACAAATTTTTGTTTTTTGTGAATTTGGAGGCCTCTAAGCACAACACCCTGGGCGCTATGCTTTCATCTTAGGCACCCTCAGTATAAAAGCTTTAAATTTTTGGAAACCTTACATCTAGTACAGTATTCTCACCAAATTTCAAATTATTTGGAGCATTTTGACCCCTCAAAAGGCCAAAAAACACCTCATTTTTCACATTTCTGCCTCATTTTCAGGCCTAGCGCTGTGCCTAGAGCAGTTTTGGGAATTTTGTCTTTCGTACAGGTTAATAGAGCTCAATCAAGAAAAAAATGATATATTTGGAAATCATACTCAACAATATTTCCAACAAGCCATTACGGAGCAAATTCCGACATTGGGAAGGTCACCAAAACATGGCTGCAAGTGGACCCATTTTATACCTGTGGAGGCACTGTGCTTTCAGACCTCACTGTGCGGTTTTGGCCAAAATTCAACAAAAGACACTCATTAATTTCAAAATGATATTTTAATTTTTTTTTAGGAAAATCAATCCAAAATTAGGTGCTAGGATTTATTTTGGCATTTATTTCATGAGATATTCTGTGCCTTGGACCTTGCATGGTCTCTTGGGCATTAATGACATTTATGGATGATTTTGACATTTTCAAACCCTATTTAGGGTTTTTTCCCTCCTTTGCTAGATAAATAGAGCATGAGGGACTTATTGTAAAAGTTTTGAAATTGATGAATCTTGAGAGTAATATATGGTTTTTTGGAGATTGAAGAGGAAATTGGTGTTGTGGAGCTTGTGAATGGCTTGTTTTTCTTGATGTTGAAGAAGGCTTCTGCTTCTGCAGGATCCCGAGCTTAAGCCATTTGTGATGTGCTTCTATTCAGTTATTTTTTTCTTATGTATCATTGTGTTTCATCCTTATATATTGCAGTAGGACAAAGGATTTAGACTAAGAAATGTTTTTGAAAGGCACCTTAGCTCTGTTTGTTCTTCACTGCCTCTATGTTTTCCTCTGCTAGGTCAATTTAGAAAATTCTTAGTTGCTATCTAGACCCACCCAAGCTTGTTTATCTTATGAATGGCTTAATACTATTGATATCATATAATTTTTATGGTTAGACCTGCTTGTTTGATGTCACTAAACACTGTTCTTGAGATCTTTCTTTGAAGTACCACTAATTAGGTTTGCCAAAGAGACTATGTTTCAATCATACCCTTTGTTCATGCTTAAATAGTTGTTTCAGAGAAATTTATGGCTATGATCAATGATTTTTAGGAGTTCCCTCTTATTTGATTAAAGTTATATGTTTATCTTAAATGTTTTCTAACCTTGAAGGTGAAATCGCTAGAAGTTAAATGAGTTTCTCACCTTCTATATTTCATTGAATTATTTTTCTGAAATGCTTATTTGCTTGAGTTGAAACAAAGAGTTATTGGTGTGCCCTATCTATTGATTACTTATTTATGCTAAATAGTGTTGAATTCCCTTCTTGTTTTAATTATTTGACAAAGGATTCTTGATTTACCTTTGCCCTACTTTTTTCACAAACTTGATGTTCATTTCATTTCACACAAACATTGAAAATACATTTGACCATGCTATATTTTCCCTGTGATGCTCCCTAATCCATTATTGAACTTTCCATGACTTTTTATAGACTCCATAGCCCAATGACTTGAATATTTCTTCACTCCATATATTCTACTTTACCATCTTACCCAACCAAAACAAACCAACAAACCCTACACTTAACAACTAGCATAAAATAAAACCCCAAAGCAAACAAGTTCACACCCTTTGCACAAATAGAGAGAGCCCTCTCTAAGTCCAGAAAGGCTAGGTCCATAGGGAATATGACCTTAGGAGAAAAAGGAACCAAGAAACCTCCAAGAGAAACCAAACAGACACTGCTATTAGGAAAACCCCTGAAAATACTCCTAAGAGGACAACAGACAGTACCAATATCATGGCTAAGAAAACGGATCCAAACAAAGACAAAATCCGCTAGCAAAGTGGCAACCCAAGCTGCCCTAGTGCATCTACTAGTGGCCTTGAGAAAACTCTTTTGTCCAAAGTCTCAAATCAGAATCAGCAAATTAATAGTGTAGAAAATGTTATGGCTGATAAAACTGATGTCAATATTTCTAAAACACAGGTACCTTTCAGTTTTGAAGGAGAGATCGCTAAGATCAATATAACCATACCTCTCACTGAACTGATTACCCAAGATATGTACAGGTCCCAAGTTTTGAAACTTTTTAACATAAGGAATAATACCGAAACTCTAAACTTCACTGACAACAACACCCCTGTTTATTCCATTCATTCAGACCTTGACTCATTTATCTTGTATAATGAATATGAAATCAGTGAACAGGTAAATGAAATTGAAACAGATTCAGACATAGCACAATAGTCAAACAAGACACTGAATGAAGAACTCAACAACCCAAAATATAGCAACCCTGAAAAACAAAATAATGGAAAATATGAATTAGAAACACTTTAGAACATCATATTTGATGGCTCTTGTGGCAAAGCTGGTTCAGGAGCCGGTGTCTAGATACATAACACAAATTAAGGCCATTCCTATAAACTAAATTTTCAATGCACTAACAACATTGCAGAATACGAGGCTCTCATCCTTGGTTTACATTTTCTAAAAAACATAGGAGTTAAGAAAATATCAGTCCAAGGAGATTCAGAATTGGTCATTATGCAAATCAAAGGGGAGTATTCAGCCAAGAATCCTAGACTAAGAGAGTATAGGAATGTTTCCCTAGACCTCCTAAATACCTTTGATAAATATGAACTCAATTTCATCCCTAGAGCTCAAAACAACCTTTTCAATGAGCTTGCCTTTGCTGCCAGCAATTACCAAATACCCCATGCAAATGAGCAATTCATTGTCAAAGTAAAAAACCGACCTACAATACCTGACAAAAAAAACTATTCGAAAGTGTTTGAGGTTGATAAACAAATTGATGATTTTCTGCAATCTAAAAATGATTTTGCAATACCAACACCAAACTTAGGGCATGAAAAAGATTGTTTTGTTGAAGAAAAATCCCACAAAATAGAGCTATCCTCTACAACTGATATCAATCTGATTGAACATTCTTATAAGGAAGAGTTTTTTGAAAGTCTATATCAAAGGGACCATGAGGTTTTACAATTTAAATATGATACATTACCAAGGGGCCTTACACTATTAGAGGAGCTATTTGATTTTAACTATGTGGCTAAAAAACCAAAAATGGAACCCACGGAGACTAATGTAGAAGAATATAACATAGGCAGCTTGAAGGAACCCAAAATGATCAATATGTCCAAAACTCTTCCTCACATAAAATAGAAATGTATTGAACTTTTTAAAGAGTTTAAAGATGTGTTTGCATGGGGGTATGAGGACCTGAAGTCCTATGACACAAGCATTATTCAACATAAAATTCCTATCAAGGAAAATAAAAAACCATTCAAACAAAAGTTGAGAAGGATAAACCCTATCTTATTACCTTTAGTTGAGAAAGAGATTAAAAATATGTATGATGTTTGGATCATAGTCCCTCTTAGGTACTCATAATGGGTCTCCAACCTTGTGTCAGTTAGGAAGAAAACTCGGGAGACTAGACTGTGCATTGACTTTAGAAATATGAACAAGGCCTCCCTGAAAGATAACTATCCCTTGCCTAAAATGGATCACATACTTCAGAGGGTAGTTGGCTCATAGAGAATATCATTGCTTGATGGCTTCTCAGGTTACAATCAGGTGCTAGTACTTCCAAGTGATCAGCACAAAACTGCTTTCATTACATGTTGGGGCACATTCATGTATGTTAAAATTCCCTTTGGGTTAATGAATGCAGGGGCCACTTTCCAAAGGGCCATGGATATAGCTTTTTCAGAAGACATAGGTTACTTCATAGTTATATACCTTTATGACATCATTTTCTATTCCAAGACTGATGAAGAACACTTACTCCATTTGAGAAAAGTATTTGAAAAGTGTAGGAAGTATGGAATATCATTGAATCCCAAGAAAACATTGTTTGGCCTTCAGGAAGTTAAAATCCTAGGCCACATCATTTCTGAAGAGGGAATCAAAATAGGCCCCAAAAGGATCGAAGGTATACTACAAATCAGTGATCCTAGAAACATTAAGGAGTTGTAATCTTTCATTGGTAAAATCAACTTTTTGAGGAGGTTCATCCCCAACCTTGCTGAACTCTTAAGGAATATTACAAACATGCTTAAGAATTATATAGGAGTTAAATGGACTTTGGAAGCCAAAAATTCATTTGAACTGGTAAAACAAGCACTTACCCAAACACCAGTTCTAATCAGTCGTGACTTTACCAAGGACTTCTACATTTTCTCATTTGCATTCGAACACACCGTTGTTGTAGTGTTGTTGCAAAGAACAAAATGGGGCAAGAACAACCCAAATCATTTTCAGTAAGGCATTAAGAGGTTCTCCCCTAAAATATAACATCATGGAGAAACAAGCCTTTTCCTTGATTAAAGCATTGAAAGATTTCCAAGTCTACATTTTGCACTCTCATATCATTGCTTTTGTTCCACATAAAGTTGTCAAGGACATTCTAAATCAGGACCCTGATGGTAAGAGGTGTAAATGGATTGCTATTATCTTAGAATATGATTTAGAAATCAGACCCACCAAGCCGATTAAAGGACAATTATTAGCAAAACTCATGGCTGAATCAAATTTCCAAGCACTAGACATGAATATGGTTGATGCATTAGAGGAACAAGAAGAGTTCACAACTCCATACATTGAAGAAGTATTTATGAATTCATCTTGGTATGTTGACATCCTATATGTGCTTCTTTATCTTAAAACTCCTCCTGCTTTATCAAAGAAAAAAGCTAGATTCTTGAAACAAAAAGCTTTAAATTTTTGCATTTTAGATGGAGTTCTATATTGGAATAATTATGTTGGCATATTGCTTAAATTTTTTCTTGAGGATGATGCAGGTAAAATCATGCATGATCTACATGAGGGAGAGTGTGGAGGTCATATATACTGGAAAACAACAACAAACAAAATCATTAGAGCTGACTACTATTGGCCCACCCTTTTCCCTGACACCCACAAACTGGTCAGGACTTGCCATAAGTGCCAAATTTTTGATGGAAAGAGAAAACTTATAACTTTACCTTTGCATCCCATCAGTGTTGAAGCTCCTTTTCAATAATGGGGTTTGGACTTCATTGGAGAGATTCACCCCACCTCATTTTCCCAACACAAGTGGATCCTTACTGCCACTGATTATTTCACCAAGTGGATAGAAGTCATCCCTTCTAGTAATGCCACCGACTCAGTCATTATCAAATTCCTCGAGACCAACATCTTGTCAAAATTTGGTTGTCCTAGAAATATGATTACCAATAATGATGTTGCCTTCAAGTCTAAAAGGATGGTTTAATTTTGCTATAAGTACCATATCTCACTAGGGCATTCCATAGCTTGTTACCCTCAAGGTAATGGGCTAGCTGATTCTTCCAAAAAAATTCTGATGAACATCATCAAAAAGCTCCTGGAACAGAACCAAAAATCATGGGATGGTAAGCTAGTGCATGTATTATGGGTTGATAGACTGACCACTAAGAAATCAATCAATATGTCCCCTTATCAATTATTATATGGCATGGATGCAGTTTTCCCAACATCCTTGGGATTTCAAGTCATGAATCTCCTCCAAGAAGTGAAATCAGAAGAAAATGGCATGCAAAGGAGGCTGAGCCAAACCATTCACTTGCAGCAGTTAAGAGAGGAAGTTTACAAAAGGACACAAGAATTACAAGAAAACATCAAGAAGACCTTTGACAGAAGGACCAAAGCCAATGATTTCCATATTGGAGACGCAATTCTAAAATGGGACTCAAGGAGAGAAGACAAGGGCAAACATGGAAAATTTGAAAATTTGTGGAAGGGTCCTTACATCATTCATTCATCTAGAGGTAACAATGCTTTCTTTTTACAAGATTTGGATGGAGTGGAGTTATTTGGAGGTACTGTCAATGGAAGGATGCTCAAACACTATATTTGTCAAGATTCCTAGTTTCAAACTTTCATTCATTGTACATAACGTTGCATGATGAGAGATCATTAAAACAAAAAAATTCAAAAATAGAAAATGGAAAAAGAGGGCAGATTTGAAAAATAGGTACAGCCCCATACCCAAAAAATAGTAATGTTGAAAGAGTGCAAGCCTAAATTCCACTACTTATTCAAAAGGAGTATTGTTCAGTCATCTAGCCTAATCATGGCTAAACATGTTTTCAATTTATTGTTGATAGGTTAGTGAAAGAGAACTTGTCAAAAAACCTAAAACTTGACTTGTCAGTAGGAAATAGATTAGGAAGAAAAGATATTGGTTCTCAATGCTCAAATATGAACCAAGGCAAAATATAGGGATGATTAAAAAATGATGAAACACAACCTTCATACTTTCTAGTTTTGTTTGTACAAAAGTAATGTCTCTGTGCAGCTTGTCCCAATGCCACATCCCATGGTGAATCAGATTGTTTAATCCTGATTCAAATCATGTTTTCAATTTCATGTAAATAGCTTAGAGAATGAAGTCTTTCATACAACTTAATCTTGAAAGATTGATATTCTAGGTAGAGAATAAAAGAGTTCACTAGCATAATCTGAACTCTTGGAGGTAATAAGGCTACAAGTAGATAGTTTGTTTTTGCTTCAAAAGAAAATAATGTCAAGTGTTTTCTAGTTTAAGTGCACCCAAGGAGAAAAAAAAATGCTAGGAAAAGTAAGTTGGGTAGATAGAGATGAGGTTGAAGTAATCATGTTTTTTAGATTCTTGAGATCATAACTTCAAAGAGAAACATCGGCAAATGAAAGAAGAAGAATCTACCCAATGGATGAGGCACTGATCTTCATAAACTCAAAGATTTGATATATGAATTTCTGGACACCTCATGAATAGGAGTTGCCCTCCCCAAGTGGAGCCACTGTTAGTCATTAGTAATTTGTGCTATTTTGTAGATGACTAAATGCTTATCCTAGATTTCTAAAAACAAGATTCATGAATATTGTGAGTTTTAGAAATCTCATTGCCTTCATTATCCTTAAGGATAAATTTTTCACTATTTCACTATTATATCATGTCATGGTCAACTCACCACTCCTAGAAGACCCCTCATGGGCTCATGCCACTCATCTTCATCCATTTTCACACCCATAACCTCAGTACTCTATTTTTCCTATGATTAACCCCCTCCACTTTCCATCTAAGATTTCCAAATAGCCTACTCATTCCTATATTCGCCAAAATGCCTCAAGCATTGATGGTCTCAAAAATATCTGTGTAGGCCCTTTAGATAAATCAAGTACCTTGGATTTTGGATCTTCAATACATTAATTTGTCAAAAACTATGTTTTTCATACTTGAAGACCCCAAGTCAAGCTTTCAGTCAAAGAACAAGTCCAATGAATTGTCCACTAGTCACTATTTTTTCATAGGTTGTAGGGTTATCTTTGATGTTCTAAATAACTGTTTTTATGTGCTAAGAAGATGAATCAAATGGGAAAGAAGGTCAACATCTCTTTTTCCAAGTTAGATCAAGAAAATCTCCTAGGAGGACTTCTTTTCCAAGGACAAAATTCTGCAAAGGACAGCTGTTCATTTTTTACATTTCTATAGGAGTGTTAAGGTGGCTATCAGCAGGAAAATTGGTAAGGTAAGAGGCCTGCTCCTCATTAGAAGATATACACAATAAAATGGAAGAGGAAGCAACCTTGGTTCAAGGAAAATCATAGTTCCTTAAACTAATTAGGCCAGCAGTGTGCCAAGCAAAGATCAATGCAGCAAATCATAAGGACAAAGGCACACAAGCACAACCAAACATTAAATGAATATTTTTAGAAATTATAAATGAAAAAGGGAAAAGGGTGAGGTGAAATGGAAAAAGATGAATGAACTTGTAAGGGCTATAGAGAAATTAGAAGACAACACTAATAATTCTTCTCTAACAGCCCAAAAACCTAAGGTTTTGGAAAGATAGGCGAAGGGGGTGAAATGAAGATGATGAGCCTCCATGATGACAGAAAAATAGATGTTTGAAGAGGTTGTTGAAGGTGACTTCTAGGGTTTGCCAAGGTAAAGTGTTTCACTTCCTCAAATGGAAAGCATGAAAGAGTATCAGTATCAAGCCTTCATTTTTAGTCATCTACACCCAATGATCAGAGGAATAAAAGCATAGGGTTGAGTTTTAAGATGAGAAGTCAAGCTGATCATAAAGTTGTTGTTGTTGTTGTGTAACTAAAAGTGTCAAACACCAACAACATCAGACAGAGCTAAATCATTATGTCATGGCACTTGCAAATCAAAAGTGGCCAAAACAAATTAAGACATGAAGACTCAAACAAAAAATCTGCAATACATAGTGATAAAGGCACAAATGGGTCAAAGGAGGTCAAATTCCACCATGTCAGCTACCTGAAAATCAACAAAGAAAATGGTTAGAAAGGAAAAGGGTCACTTGAATGTGTTTTAGTCACCTACTGAAAAAGCTCAAAATGATAAATCAGTAAAAGTGAAATAAAGGACTGAAACCTTAGCAAACTGGTTTTTTGAGTTTAATTTATTTTATAAAGGGCCATTTTTCTTTCCTCCCATCTCATCTTACAGTTGAAAGGAGAAAAAAACATTCAAGGGAGAATTTTGCTGAGTTTCAGAGAAAGTCAGGCAAGGTTACCCGACGCTACGCTTTTGAGCAGGCACTGCGCTTACAAGACCTGGTGTTGCACATAGGAGATTTTCTGCGGTCTAAATTTACACTGCGGTGTGCCTGCAGCTGAGTGCGCTGCGCTTACAAGCGGGTGCTACCTGTTCGCCCAGAAAAGGCCTGACAGGAACAAAAGGCATGCAGTGCTGCATTCAGGGAGCTCGACAAGCCTGCACCCGGGGACCATTGTGCCCAGGTGGACCCGACCCACTTAGAACAAGTTTAGTGTTATGCTTAAAGAGGACCCGATAGGCCCAGTTCTGCTCGGTGCTGCGCCAAGGAGACTGGCAGGACTGCATGCGGGCACGCGTTGTGCTTAGGCCTAAAACCCTCTCAATTGCAAAAAATTGCCAAAACACGAGGGAGCACCCTCCAAACTGCCTTCAAGAACCTACAAACTAGTCAAAAATTGGTAGGTACATCTTAGTCCTTATCCCTCAAGTGATTTTTTTTTATTTCATGGTTAAAGGAAAATGATCAAACCCTAGTGCCTAGAAACCCTAGGTCCTCATGGAAAACAACCGTTTTTGACCTCCAAATGAGAAATTATCAGTTAAGGGGGTGTCAATTAGGGTAATAAAAGTCAGAACCAAGTTTCCCTTTCATCAAATCTCAAATGGGTGTCAGTCATAACCCCACACCTCCATCTCACTCATTTACAAGAGTTTCCCTCACCATCTTTCATTTCAATCCTCCTACCAAGTTTTACAAGTAGGCCTAAGTTAGTCTAAAGGCCACACCAATCACCATGTTAGGAGAAGAAGGAAGTGTCAGTAGTGAAGGAGGCCAAGTGCCTATGAGACAAAACCACAACGGTGGGAAGTTTAATAGATTTGAACCCCAAAACACAGTGGAGATTACTTCCCACCCCATGATTCTCACATGCTTTCAAAATGCGGGGTGTCTTTAGTTTTGTGATAAAATCAAACAAGTGAAAAATCACCCAGAGCTCACAGGTTATTCATTCTTAACCTACATAACAAACGATAAAGCCTTGCAGGGGTAGATTTTGAACTATCAGTAGATGCCATTTCTAGCGCTATAGGTATACCTGATGTTGGTGAGAAATTATTCAAAATGGAAAAGTTGGACATGAACTGATATGAGCCATTTATCAAACCTGGGTACAAAGAAGGCTGAAAAAATATTTTTCCCTTTCTCACACTTGCTGGACAGGTGTGAACCCTTAATGAAGGTCACCATGAAATATTTCACATGTGAGGGGAGATACACTAGGGTCTACTCCTACCATATCAGATTACTCATGCATTTTACCAGGGTCAAGATGCTTCAATTTCCCTACTACCTCTATAGGAGTATTGAAAGGATGTATTTTGTTGTCTAGAGGAGGAACTATTCCCAGCAAATGCATAGTTTGTTCCACCACTCGTTCATCAAGATGGTGGTGCTACATTAGCTAGAGCAAAAAGGCATACCTTGGGAGGTTTTCATAGCTCATGAAGTATTCACAAGCCCTCAGCCCCATCATAAACCAAATTTACCCTCATCATCTCACCCTCCTCCCTCCACTCCTCCATCACCTCCTACTAACCATGACTCATCACCTACCCAAGTATCCTCTCCTCAAGAAACTCTCCCTTCCCCATCTTCTCCTAATACATCATATCAAGAAGAAAATGGCAGTGAACAATCAAGTGAAAATGAAGGTGTTTATGACAATGAGTCAAACCAAAATGAGGATGAAGGAAATGATGAGTTAAGCCCACAAGAGGCAGAGAACATGGAACATAGGGGGATGGTGACAGTGCAGAAAATTAGGAAGTTAACAGTGGGAATGGATCAAGAAAATATGAACAAGAAATCAACAATGAAGTAGAGGCCATGGATGTGGATGATGATGAAAAAGAGGTAAGTGATGAAGAAAGTAGCAATCATACTGAAGATGTTGAGGATGAGGAGGAAGAGGATAGCATGGGCACAAATGAGACATGTAACCAAGAAGCAGAGGATGATCCTGAAGAAAGAAGTGAGACTAAGAGCCCTAATGACAGTTAAAATAGTGATGCCGTTAGTCATGACAAAGATTAGGGAAAATATAAAGAGGGAAGCCAAAATGAGGATGATGACTATGCAGAAAATGAAGAAGAGGCTAAAGATAGTCATGACTGTCATGACAACAGTCAGGACTATCATGACAACAATCATGAAGACAGTAAAGAAAATCAAGAGGTTGGCAGCCAAAATGAAGGTCACAGCAATGATGAAGGCAGCTACAATGAAGAATCAAATGAAAGTGCACAAATCATTGAAGAAGCCAACATTGAGGCTAATGTTGATGGCAAAGAGGTAAGAAGAAGTCAGGATGATGAAGAGGAGGACATGGAAACAAATGATGCCACCTCTGATGAAAACACCCAGGTAATTACATTTAAACCCCTTCCATTGACATATCACAGGGGGGAAAGGCATGTGTTTGCTGCCTCAAAAAGGAAAGGGACCATGCTTTCCACTTCTACCAAGTATCTAGATAAAGGCAAACAAAATATGAAGAGAGGTAAGAAAGGTAAGAAGGAGCTTAACTAAGGACTTGGCATCATTGACCTAGAAGATGAAAATGAAAACAAGGAGAGGGCCACTAGCATATTGCTCCAAAGCAAGGATGCATAAATTAAGGATCTAGAAGGTCCCTAGGTATGGCCATGTATAACATTGAATATTACAAGAATGAAAAAAAGCAACTGAAAAAAGTGAAGAGGGACCTTGACCTCCAAAAGAAAATGACCAAGCACTATGCATTGCAAAACCAAATTGTGAAGGCTAGACTCAAAGAGGCCCATGCCCAGCTAAAAGCACTCAAAGAGGAAAAAGACGAAGAAAACCTTGGAATATTGGTTTAAGCTTCTCTAAAAGTTTCTCAAACCCCATGAGGAAGTCATTCACCAATTTTGAGAAATTTTTGAGAAATTTTTGTTTTTTGTGAATTTGGAGGCCTCTAAGCGTAGCACCCCTGGCGCTACGCTTTCATATTAGGCACCCTTTGCAAAAAAATTTACATTTTTGGAATCCTTACATCTATTAAATTATTCTCACCAAATTTCAAAGAATTTGGAGCATTTTTGACCCCTCAAAAGGCCAAAACCACCTCATTTTTCACCTTTCTGCCTCATTTTCATGTCTGGTGCTCCGCCTATAGCAGTTTTGGGAATTTTTTCTTTTGGACAGGTTAATGGAGCTCAATCAAGAAACCAAGGGTAGATTTGGAAATCAGACTCATCAATATTTCCAACAGGCCATCACAGAGCAAATTTCGACATCGAGAAGGGCACCAAAACATGGCTACAAGTGGACCCATTTTCTGCCTGTGGAGGCGCTGCGCTTTCACACCTCACTGTGTGTTTTTGGCCAAAAATCAACAAAAGACACTCATTAATTGAAAAATGATATTTTAATTTTTTTTTAGGCAAATCAATTCAAAATTAGGTGCTAGGAGTTATTTTGGCATTTATTTCATGAGATATTTTATGCCTTGGGCCTTGCATGGTCTCTTGGGCATTAATGACATTTATGGATGATTTTGACATTTTCAAACCCTAATTAGGGTTTTTACCCTCCTTTTCTAGATAAATAGAGCATGAGGGCCTTATTGTAAACGGTTGGCATTTGATGACTCTTGAGAGTAATATATTGTTTTTTGGAGATTGAAGAGGAAATTGGTGTTGTGGAGCTTGTGAATGGATTGTTTTGCTTGATGTTGAAGAAGGCTTGCTTATAGGATCCCTGAGCTTGGTTAATGGTGATGTGCTTCTATTTAGTTATTGTTTTCTTATGTATCATTGTGTTTTATCCTTCTATATTGTAGTAGTACAAAGGATTTAGACTAAGAAATGTTTTTCAAAGGAACCTAAGCTCTGTTTTTTCTTCACTGCCTCTATGTTTTCCTCTGCAAGGTCAGTTTAGAGAATTCTTAGTTTCTTTCTAGACCCACCCAAGCTTTTTTATCTTATGAATGGTTTAATACTATTGATATCATAGATGTTTTATGGTTAGCCCTGCTTGTTTGATGTCACTAAACACTGTTCTTGAGATCTTTCTTTGAAGTACCACTAATTAGGTTTTCCAAAGAGGCTATGTTTCAATCATACCCTTTGCTCATGCTTACATAGTTGTTTCAGAGATCCTTATGGCTATGATAAATGATATTTATGAGTTCCCTCTTCTTTTATTAAATTTATATGTTTATCTTAAATTTTTTCTAACCTTGAAGGTGAAATCACTAGAAGTTAAATGAGTTTCTCGCCTTCTATATTTCATTGATTTTTTTGTCTAAAATATTTATTTGCTTGAGTTGAATCAAAGAGTTATTGGTGTGCCCTGTCTATTGATTACTTCTTTATGATAAATAATGTTGAAGTCCCTTATTATTTTAAGTATTTGACAAAGGATTCTTGATTTCCCTTTGCCCTACTTTGTTCACAAATTTGATGTTCATTTCATTTCACACAAACATTGAAAATCCATTTGACCATGCTAGATTTGCCCTGTGATGCTCCCTGATCCATTGTTGAACTTTCCATGACTTTTTATAGATTCCATAGCCCAATGACTTGAATATTTATTCACTCCATATATTATACTTGACCATCTTAACCAACCAAAATAAACAAACCCTACACTTAAAAACTAGCCTAAAATAAAACCCTAAAGAAAAAAATTTCACACCCTTTGCACAAATAGAGAGAGCCCTATCTAAGTCCAGGAAGGCTAGGTCTTAGGGATCCAAAGACTGGTCTGATGTTACCCTGTGCATTTGGTCTTGCCAATCTATCAAATCATGGGAACCTAACACATCCAATGAAATGCGAAGGTACAAATCTAATATGGGAGGATGGTATTCTCCATTAGAGGAGTACCAAGATGGAGCATGGTAGGAGACACCCACATTTGGATGAATGGGTGTGGATGGTGAGCAAGAGGCTGGTGAGTAACCTACGTATATATGACACAGGTCAGCAGAAGGCATGGCTGCGTTGACTACTCTTGAAATATTTTGGCCATCATGTGACATATCCTTCTTCTAAGGGTATGTTGGTGGATGTAACTTGGCATGGCACTTGCATCATATGGCAGCAAGGAGTTTGGGTATATTGGGGTGATTTGATATCTTTCATGTCAACCATCATTTTGTTGCTCCATATTTTATATGATGATGGTGTGGGGAGGCAACAAGATATGTTGTTGCTTTGGAAGTTCTTGGGAGAGTATGGGTTGTATTTCTCCCATACTTTGCAGGATGTTTCAGGAGAAATGAATGGCACAATCAAAGTGCAACGAGGCTACCCTTCAGCATTGAAGGATTAGGAGGTACTTCCACATAGGAAGAAGACTCCCACACATATCAGCATGATTGTGGATGAATTTGACATATGGCATGTCAAAGAATGGAGTCATGGAGTTGCAAGAGCCTTATCACTAAGGCCAAAAGTGCTGATACTTGGGAGTATGTTTCTATTGATGGAGTGTTCCAAGGGGAGTATGCGCCCTGTCATTTTGCAAACCTTTATGAGGAGCTTCTCATGGGAGGACTGATCTATGGACCTCACTTTCAACCTACTCACAATGCATGGTAAGAAATCAATTTCTATACTTATTGATCATTTCATAAAGTATTTGTAATACCCCAAAAGGGATAATGCAGTAATACTGAAACACAATAGAAGAACTACATGTAATATTCCCAAATGGGAAATGCAACAATATACGAAAGATATGTAGGAAAAATAACGCAGATCATCAAAGTAAGAGCAGGAGGTCAATATGGAGACCCTTATTTATCTTTTATAGCAACAAATTAGATGTATACTGAGGCCCATAAGATGTACAAAAAAAAATAGAAGTCTCCTATAGAAGAAAATCCTCAAAAGAGGTGCTGCAATCACATGTATGGATTGAAAATGACTTGACAACGTTATTTTATTGAGCATATAGCAGTTGAAGATTACACTTTAGATCTAGAGCATATAAGTGCATGAAATTTCAGATATATAATAGATCCATACACTATAGAGGCTCCTCTTTCAATCCCCCTTGGGGTTTCTAGAAAAACACCATGTACATGAAGTAGATATGAGATCTAAGTTATAGAACTACAGAAATATTCAGATATTCAGATTTATTCAGAAACATGTAGATCAGGTCTGAAATGAACAATGTATAGATCTCCTCCAATGGATCTCCAAAGTGAAGGGCAGATCCCCAACACATGAAAACCAGCTCTACAGATGGTATGCCAGAACACCCTGCAACATCACTAATAGGAATAACGCAGTTCTAGAAGCAATACTACACTGTAGTGTTTAGAATAAGTTTGGCCACATGCCAAGATCTGAAAATGATGCTCAATATGTTCAATACTCTATTTCCAATGGAATAGAATACTTTTCCACTGAAAAGGAGCACTGAAATGATCTAGATTTGAGTAGATCTAGCCTCAACTTTCTACAGCTTTCAAAGACAACCAAACCCTCAACAAGATCTATGTTGTATTTAGAAGAAGAAGCTTGGCCTCAAGCTAGATAGTGGACTATGCAATACAAGACTCTCCCAAGAGCTACTCAATGGGAAGAGGTGGGATTCCTAACCAGGAATACCTAATGCTAAACAACATTTTCAATCTAGTCTAAAAAACCAAAGAAAGCTTGTATGTCTAAATAGAAAATACTTCAGAAATTCAATATTCTTCAACAACCTTTTCATGTTTCCATCCTCTTCCTTTTATAAGTTAAGAGCTTGTAAACCCTAATATTCTTTCACACAACCCATCTCCATCTAAAACTGTGATGTGCCTCATTGATGGCCACTCCTCCAAGACAACGTTGTAGATTTTGTCATGGTTGACCCAGTCAAAACATCTAGCCCCTTTCACACCTAGGGGTGCTTGCTTACATAGCCAAGTTTTAGCCTTTTTCACATTTGGCCTTGATTTATTTACTATTTAGGAGTTTTATGAACCTCCTTTACATTTTTATTCCTGAAACAGAAAAATAAAACAAAAATGAATATTCCCATTAGCTTAGGACTAATTGGGAATATTATAGTCCTCCCCTCCAAAACATTGCTTGTCCTCAAGCAAGTGATAAGGTGAGTGTTGCAACTCTCCTCCTCCTCCATTGGTGACACCATCATGAGATAAGCTTCATCCATAAGCTAAGTGTTCACCAATCCATCCTTCCATGAATTGTTCCTACAAATTTCTCATGAGATGTAAATAATCCATCCCACAAGGAGACAATAACTCAAATGAAATAAACATGGCTTGCCCAATGTCCTCCCTGAAACATGTAGCATAAGATACATGAAGAACCTCCACCCCATAGGGAACATGCATACCTCCCATCCTCCCTCCATACATCCCCATAAAAATTACAAGTATATCATCAATGTATGGGAGCAAAATAATGTACAAACAAACATAAATTTGTGCATATGGAGGTGGATCATAGTCCCACATGTGGAACCAGCGCAGTGCATCTCCTGCTTGCATAAGATCTAGATGTGGTAAGTGGTTTCCCCACCACTTACTTTCTTCCCATGCTATCTCACTATGGCTAAAAGTGTGAGATATATTTGGTGCCTTAGGAAAGCACCCATCATGAAACAAGATCTCCCTTTGTCCATCAAGGGAGTGGCCAAATTCAAAAATTTGTGTGGCCCAAATTTGGACATATATTTTACAAGATATAATGCTCCTCTTAGGAGTCATGGCCTACATAAACATGGTGAAATAATGCATACAATCAGAAAATAAAACATGTTTTACATGAGCATGTTCTTCACCAACAATCTTCCTCATACACATGGAGTGGTGCATAGATCTGTCCTCTCCTTCAAAAGAAGAAAGGAAGGATTGAATTAACTCTTCCATAGAGTTATTTTGCTGCTCCATCTCCACATGGTACATTCATATTTGACAATGCTAATATAGTTCTCCTTCAAAGCCCTCCCAATAGTAGCTCCTCAAGATGATGTTGTTGAGCTTCATTGAATATGTGTGGCTGAAACAGAACTCTTTGTAGGCCCTTTGTAGCAACTTCTCCTTGAGCTTGGAGGCTCTAGATAAGAAGATCCTACCATGATGATAGATGACTCCTTCAGGGACTAGATAGCCCTCTTCATGTAGCTAGTCATCAAGTATCATACAATTGTGAATATCCTTGGAATAATCCACCAACAGTTGGGATTTCCAATATGGATCTAAATTGCCCAACAATGACAGGGATGATGATGTATCAACATAAATGGCTGTCATGTTGCTTCTCTCCTCCTTAAAATCTCCCATGCCAAAGGTGTATGTTGGAAGGCCATTCCTTCCATTCTTCTCCTCCCACAACACATAATCAGAAATGAGAGTGGGTGATGATGATAAGGGAAGAATTATCTCCCTCCTCCTTGAGCCTACCCAAACCTCTCAATGATGTATGATTGTCTTCCAATGCTCCAATCCCTCCTAGATCTGAATTTGTAGCATCATGTGGTGAAAAATCTCCCACAAAAACTGAATCAAGAGGCCTCCCAGTTGGTTTACCACTAGATAAGAGTGTCCCATGTAGAAACCTCATGAGCATGATAGATGGGACTGTAAGGTCATTGCTTCCACTGCGCAAATCCATCTCTGTTCTTTTTGTGGAAGTAGTATGTGAGGGATATGTATGCATGCATTTTATCATTTAGGTTTCACCACTCTTCTTGTCCACCCGTTCCATTTGCAAATCCTCCCAATCAGTGGTGACTTTCACCAATGTAATCAACCATTGAACACCCAATATCACATTAGTGTCTGGTATGTCAACCACAAAGAAGTGATCAATCAAAGTATAGGTTCCCATGGTGACTGAAAGTGATGGGACATAATGCATGCATTGCATTGTTCTATGTCCTGGGACCAAAACAAAGAATCCCTCAAATAAATCAGTGGGTATTGCCCTCCTTTGCACTAGATGGGCATCAATGAAATTGTGAGTTGCCCCACTATCAATCAAAATAGATACCCTCTGATTCAAGATGGAACCTTCAACTCTTAAGGTCAAGTACTCAGGTACTCCTCTCAAATATGCAAGAACCCCTCCAATAAGAGCAAATTATCCATCCCCATATCCTTACGGAGTTGGCTCTCCTCCCGCAGTGTCAATGCTGTGACCTCTTCTTGGTTCATCTTCTTCTTCCTCCTCAACATCTAAGAATACCTCTATCTAATGTGTTTTTCCAGTAGCACATCTATGTCCAGGTGCCCATGATTCTTGGCAAGTGAAGCATAGCTTCCTCTTCCTTAGATCTCTCCGAAATTCTTCATCAAGAGGCTTCTTGTATGAGCTCTCCTTGGAAGGAGTAGTTTTTTCTTCCTTTCCCTTTGAAGCGAAAGAGGGCTTATGCTAAAAGCTTGCCTTTGCTTTTGGAAAGGCATATTGAAGGTCTCTATCCCTTTCAATAGCATCATGCAGGGTAGTGGGCTTGGTAGATTTTACCAACCCATGAAGAGGCTCATCTAAGCCATCATTGAACATATACACCCTTCTTGCTGCAGAAAAATCAAGAACCATAACAGATAATCTTAAAAATTCAGAAATGTAAGACTATGTATTACCTGATTGTTTTAACTTTGCATGGTTCATGAATGGTGCCTTTGGATATCTTCTGTCAAATCTCTCCACCAGCCTTCTAGTGAACTCTGAATAAGAAGTCACATTGGCATGACCCAATGTAGACAAGCCATGGAACCACCAGTCATGTGCTTCACCTTCAAAGTGAAGCGTTGCAATCTTGATAGCCTCCATCTATATAACCTTGTTCAATTGAAAGTAGATGTCAATTTTTTCTACCCATGCTTTGGCAGAACACTTGGATGACTCATCAAAATTGGGTAAAAAGAATCTACCCATATAGTGATGTTGATCATGATTATGAGTGAATCCACCATCTCTATGATGATGCCATGGTCTTCTTTTGTCCTTGAGGTGAAAAAACTCCTGAAAACTCAAGTGATATTTGAATCTCTTATTTTTAGATTCATATTCTTCAAAATAGTCTTCAAGGGATTCTTATTCTTGAAACCCTTCATTTGCCACAGCTAAAAAGGTAGGCATGGTAAAGCGTTGGGAAACTTGTGGCTGATGCACTGGTTGATCATTCTAGTGGTGAGACACGCCAGAGCTTCCTCCAAGATGAAATATCTTAGGATATTCTTTGATTCTATATAATCTCATCTCTTTGATCTCTCTAGCAAGATCTTGCATGGCTCTCAAAAGGATCTTAGCAAAGTCTTTTCCTTCTTCTTCACTTCCAGATGCAAAAGCTTTACCCTTGTCTTCATGGTCATTGGTGTAATCAAATTTCTTCTATCTTCTCTTTAGATACCTCCTCTCTCTGTTAGTAAGAGGCTCCTCCTCTTCAGAATACATATTGGCTTCCTATAATGCACAAGCTATGCCAAGATGATGCTCTGATACCACTGTAATATTTTCAGATGGGAAATGCAGCAATATATGAAAGATATACAGGAAAAATAACACAGATCATCTAAGTAAGAGCAGGAGGTCAATATGGAGACTCTTATTTATCTTTTACAGTAGAAAATTAGATGTATAATGAGGCCCATAACATGTACAACAGAAAATAGAAGTCTCCTATAGAAGAAAATCCTCAAAAGAGGTGTTTTAATCACATGTATGGACTAAAAATGCCTTGAAAACATTATTTTATTGAGCATACAGCAACTGAAGATTACACTTTAGATCTAGATCATATAAGTGCATGAAATTTCAGATCTATAACAGATCCATACATTATAGAGGCTCCTCTTTCAATCCCCCTTGGGGTTTCTAGCAAAACACCATGTACATGAAGTAGATCTGAGATCTAAGTTATAGAACTGCAGAAATATTCAGAAGTAATCAGAAACATGCAGATCAGATCTGAAATGAAAAATGTATAGATCTCCTCCAATGGATCTCCAAAGTGAAGGGCAGATCCCCAACACATGAAAACCAGCTCTACATATGGTATGCCAAAACACATTGCAACATCACCTACAAGAATAACACAGTTCTGGAAGCAATAATGCGTTGTAGGGTTTAGGATAAGTTTGGCCACATGCCAAGATATGAAAATGATGCTCAATATTTTAAATACTCTCTTTCCAATGGAATAGAAGACTTCTCCACTGAAAAGGAGCACTGAAATGGTCTAGATCTGAGTAGATCTAGCCTCCACTTGCTGCATCTTTCAAAGAAAACCAAACCCTCAATAGGATCTATGTTGTAGTTGGAAGAAGAAGCTTGGCCTCAAGCCAGGTAGTGGACTATGCAATACAAGGCTCTCCTAAGAGCTACTCAATGGGAAGAGGTGGGATTCCCGATCAGGAACACCCAATGCTAAACAACATTTGAAATCTAGGCTAAATAGCCAAAGAAAGCTTGTATTTCTAAATAGAAAATAATTTATAAATTCAATATCCTTCAACAACCTTTTCATGCTGCCATCCTCTTCCTTTTATAATTTAAGAGCTTGTAAACCCTAAACCACCTTCAATGAAATAGCTTCTTTCACACAAGCCATGTCCATCTAAAATTGCGTTATGCCTCATTGATGGCCACTCCTCCAAGACAGTGTTATAGATTTGGTCATGGTTGACCCAGTCAAAACATCCAGCCCCTTTCACACCTAAGGGTTCTTGCTTACGTAGCCAAGTTTTAGCCTTTTTCACATTTGGCCTTGATTTATTTACTGTTTAGGATTTTTATGAACCTCCTTTACATTTTTATTCATGAAACAGAAAAATAAAACAAAAATGAATATTCCCATTAGCTTAGGACTAATTTGGAATATTA